>CM060929.1:309235777-310618902 GCA_030765085.1 Allium cepa
AACGGAAAGGAATTGGATTTGATTCCAAAAGATTAATTTGTATTGCCCGACAAAAAGGTATGTATTTTAATTTCTGTATGAATTGGATTTGGTTTTTGATCTAGCCACTTGGCCTTTTGTTTTCTTTTTGAAATTTGGGAGCCCATAGTGGCTTTTTGTAGTAGTACCGAGCTAGCCGCACAAAGGAGACGCTGGCAAAAATTTTCGGAAATTTAGAGAGTTAGAAAAATTTTGAGAAAATATTGATAATTTAAAATTTGATTTTAAATTGAAATTTAAATAATTGAGCAAGGGGTATTGTTTAAAGCTATAAAAGGTTTTGGGAAGTTGGTTGATGTGATAAGGGGTTTTAATAAAGGATAGTTGGTAGGATGTTGATAAAACTGTGAGTTTTGGGAAAGGGTAAACGGGTATTGGTCTATTCTCCCTAACCAGTAATTTCGGGGACGAAATTCTTTTAAGGGGGGAGGAATGTGACGACCCGGAAATTTTAACGAATTAAATGGGAATAATTAATCGATTTTAAAATATTTAAGAGTTAATTTTAACTTGACATTCAAGGTATCAATATTTACTTGGTAATTAAAATTTTGAATTATATAGTTTAAATGTTGAATTTAATAATCGAAAATTGGGTAAATTGTTGAATCTGAAATTTCTAAGCCTGTTTAAATAATTTGAAGGCTTATAAAATTTATAATGATGATACTGACGATAATAGAATGGTTGAAATTTAATTTAAGGGTAATTTGTTCAGTTTTAATAATATATCGTTTGAATTGAATTTAAAAATAGCCTTCCGAGACACAGTTTCGGAATTTGACGAAACTAGTTCCATTGGACCCGTAATAGTTAGTTATTATCGGATTTCAATTTTCATAGCAATCGGAGTTGTTGTTTGACCCTGGCAGTTTAAAACGCTTAGAAACTGTTTTAATCGATTTAATTTAAATTTGACCGTTTTCTTTTGTAACTCGCGCATACGATCAGATTGACCTTCGAAACACGTTCCATTGTGTTCGGGACGCGGGTTAAACTTTATATACGCCTGTCGGCATGTTTTATTTGGGGTTCGGGATTTCGCGTTATGGAATACGAGAAATTTTTATATTTAATTATATAATTAATTTGAAGTACAAGTCAGAGATATTTTTATTTATCAACAAGCGTATTCGAGAAGCCTCTCCAACCCTATATCCTATTCTCGTCTTCCTCTCAAATCTATAACATCCCCGTCCTTCTCTCCTTATTTCAGAAACAAATTCACGAAAAAAAAGGAGAACGAAATCTCGTTCATCTAGAAAAAAAATGAAATTAAATAGAAACCCGAGCTTCTTTATCTTCTCGGATCTTCCCCAGGACTTCAATTTCGAAATCGAACCCGAAAAAAAAAAGAAATAAATAAAATGAATTATGGCGAGCTCGAATTCGTCGAAATCTACAGGACTGGTTCCTCGTTTCTAATAAGGGAGGAGCATCGTTTCGCGAGGCCATAGGGGGCAGCAAGGCGAAGTCGCGAGATTCAGGGCATCGCGTGAGCGGGTAGGGTTGACTCGGCTCGAACTCGAATTTGTATGCAAGCAGAGAGGTCGCGCGTTCTCTCTCTCGTCCCTCTCGTCCTCTGGGTTGCTCATCGATCGCGATAAGAAAGTTACCATAATTTTGTTTTGAGGCTGCGGCTAGGGTTCGTGGGGATTGTGGAGTTCGAATCCGGTTTTTTTCAGGCTTGTTTCTTTCCTCCTTAACTAAGGTATTATCTTTATTCAATTCATATATATGTGTTACGCAGAAAAAAAAATAAAATAAAGATATACCCACAAAGAAGGAATATCAGTATGTGAATTTTTTTTTACAAGCATGGATAAATATAACTGTCATGCTAAAATATATTTAGTTGAGTGAAGTTTTAAGTAGATAAAAGCTTAGGAAGAAGGAAATTTTATAGTGTTGAATATTTATATAAAATTGGATTTTTGAAAACTATAGTTTACTTGTTAGTATATGGGTTTCCAAGGAAAAGAAATAATTATTTATTATTGGAAAATTGGCTTGAATAAAATAATTGGTAAATAAAATTTTATTAAATGGTAATTGATAATTTGATTATTTCAAGTATTAATAAAACCCAAAATGTTTATACAAGGATTATAATCGGGAAGCCAAGTCGAATATGGAGTGGATTGCAAGTTTAAAGAACAAAGGTGAGTAAATCTCACTCTGTTGGATTTCTATTTAAATTTAAATGGTTAAATTTAAATATTTAGTTAAATGATTGAATTGATTTGGTATGCTCTGTGGATTGATGATCTGGTGATTTTGATTTTGGGATGGTTCTCGAGTTAGTTGTTGCTTAATTCGAAATACTGGGAATTTTAAGTTGTTTAAAACTTAAAATATAAGTAAGAAAATGTTTTCGTTATTAAGTTACTAAAGGATTAATGATTTGGGACACATTAAATCACTAGAGTAATTAAAAACAATTTGGGATTATTTAACTTAGGAATTAACGGGTTGAATAAATAATAAATTAAATGGTAAGTTAATTAACTAAGTATAAGTAATTCAGAATAATCATTTGATGGTGTAATAAATAATTACTTCGTGTAATTAAATAAAATATAATTACTTCGAGAAATTAATCAAGAGATTAATTGAGATAGTTAAGTAAGAAGTAATTAATTTATGAATAAGGTAAAATGAAAGATAGTTAATTACAGTTTGGGGTTAACCGAAAATGATTAATACTGTGGTTTCATAAATATAATTAAACTTGATTGGGATAAATTAAAATATAATTGAAAATCCTTAATTTATGTAATTAATGATGTAATCAAAGATTGATTAATTAAGATTGATTAATCCATAATAAGTGACTTATGAAGTTAATTAATAGTAATTAAGGATTAATGTAATTAAAATAGTTAATTAATTCATGAAGTAATTGAGATCTCTTATTGATCTTGGTTAAGGATAATTAATATGGTGAAGGTAATTAAGGATAATTACTTGAATGTAATTGAAAGATAATTAATCCAGGGTGATTAATTAAGATGAATAATGATGGGTTGACTAATTAATTAATTTGGAATTAATTAACGGTAAATGAAAGAATCTAAGTGATTGAGGTTAGAAATTTAATTTGAATCAATTGAATTGATTTGCATGTGGTGGATGATTGAATGGTATTGGATGTTATGAATAAGTTGATATCTCTGATATGAAATGTTGTGTATTTCATTTGGGTAACTTGTGTTAGGTTAACGTGAGTTTCGAAGAGACCGGGGTCGGGTATTAGGAAATTCCCGAAACCACTTCGGAATTAAAAATAAATCGATGAGTGAAATCAATAGGCTGGAATGAAGTAATTTAAGTGAAGTGGGTTATTTTATCTAAGTTTGGTACTTAGAAATTGATATGTGAAATAAGTGTTGTCTATAGCAAATTGTGAATTGGTTAAATTGATATGTTACCCCGGGTTTATATAAGTTGATTGCTTTGGTATTTCATATTAGTTGGGATTACTCACGCTGGTCTCCAGCCTGAACCGGGTGTTACTTTGATGTAATGCTCGGGTCAGACCGAGTATTACAGATTTTCAGGTAGGTACGTTCTGGAGCTCAGGAGGCAAGCTGAATGGCAGAAGCGTATAGAGTATTTTCCGATGTATTTATATTATTGTTAATCTGAGTCATTATAATTGTATGTATTCAGTGACTGTATATATATGTGAATCTCTGTTGTATATTAAATGTAATCGATAGATATAGTATTCTTTTGTAAACTATTATTATTTATTATTATATTTTATCCGCTGCGATTGTGAGATGTTTGGTTATTCTGTTCTTCTTCTTCTATCTCTTTCTTCTTTCCATAACTATCTGGGATTTTCGGGATCGAAAATTTCGGGTCGTTACACATATGGTTATAAGGGGTAACCTTTTGGAAACACCGTTGCAGTGTTTAGTCAAATCACATGCTGCACCCATGTTCATTTGCTAGCCAATAGTCCTTTCTTTATTGAATGCAGACAAGGTGGAATTAGTGTGTAGTCAAATCACCGCTATAGCCACGTTCATTTGCCTGCCAATATTCCTTTCTTTCTTGAGTGGAAACAAGGTGACTCAGTGTGTAGTCAAATCAAGCACTGTAACCACGTTCCGCTGCCGACCACGGCTTAATTTTTTTAATGAGTGAACACAAAGTGGCGCAGTGTGTGGTAAAATCATACACTGTAGCCACATTCAAACTGACGTCCACATAGGCTTTGTTTATGAGTAGAGACAAGGTGGCTCAGTGTAATTATATATTGTAGCCACGTTCATTTGCCGAACAAAATCCCTTCTTTCTTGGGTGGAGACCAGTGTGCAGTCAAATTAAACATTGTAGCCATAATCCAGTGCTGGCCACAGCTTATTTCTTTATTGAGTGGAGACAAGGAACATCCAAATATATATGTACACATTATTATTATTATCGGTTTAAGACATTTAAAAACTTAACATAATTCAATCAACAATGTCCAACTTAACATTTTCGTCCCATGAATTAAAGCTGCTTATGCAGTACTACATACAAACCAATGAGATGTGCGACAACCAGGAGATAATGGTAATTCATTTTTGGGATACTCTGGCTCAACTTTACAACAACGACGTGGGCTGTCGAGTTAGACCTACGACTCAAGAGGTCAGGACTGCATATGAAAACTTTATTAGGGCATGCACACGTTACACAAAGGTTATTAATGAGTTTATATCAGAAAATGTGTTTGAGACTACACGTTTGACTTATGACTGTCGATACAATTTAAAATACCACACCCCGTTCATTGGCCATACTACATACACCAAAATCGGCTAGAAAGATTTCGATGGCCTTAAGATAACGATATAGCCAGTTGGTTATGTAATGGTCGTTAATGTGTTGTTAACTTGGAGAAGTTTTAATGTGTAGTTGGTTAAGTAATATTGTATTGTATGAAGAATATTTTAATGTTTGCAGAGCTTTCTGAATTGTCATTTCAAAAAATATTGTCTGTTGTTGTTGTCAGATCAAAAAGTAATGGTATCACGTCAATTAAAGAGACCTGTTTTTTATATATATGCGCTTTCTAAATTCCTTCTTCTTCACTCACAACAACAACTTCTTCTTCAACATAATGCCTTCTTAGCGTTCTTCTATCAATTTAGATGCAGGCTACGTGCCTATAGAAAGTCCACATACTAATAAGGATTGGCTTATCAATTATCAAGACCAACACCATAAAGATGTCTGCGGTTAGTTTCCAGGTCTTGACCAGCTGAGACTTCAGGAGGTGGTTAAACAACTACACGAACAGCAGGTTGTTCAACATGCATATGAACAACCTGGTAACTTGGTTCAAGTTGTTCAACCTCCCATTGAGCAAGAAGTTGAACCATACCCAGTTTGTTGTCACTGCGGGTATAGGATTGAAGTTATAGTAGGTGCGGATGGAGAAAATATTGATCGTCGAATCAAGCTATGTCACTAGCCGAATGGTTGCAATTACGTGGAGTGGATGGATGATCCTTTATGTCCTAGGGGCATGACATATTTAAACGAGTTAGAACGGGAGATATGACATCTTAACCTTTCTTTATAGGAGTTGCAGTTTAATCGTCACCAGTGATTTCTTCATGTTTGTGTTCTATTAGTAATGTGTTGTATTTTATCAGTGTACTATGTTCGTATGTATGCAATTGTAATGTCACTAGTAGGTTCTTTTTGTTTGTATGTCACTAGTCGGTGCTTATCAGTAGGTTAATTTATCAGTATACCATGTTTGTATGCTTGCAATTGTAATCGGTTTAAATAATTAATTTGATGAATTAATGGTTTAAACATTATCGTCCTAATTCAAGGGAAGTGAAATTAGATAAACACATAGAATTCGTATTATACTCAAACAACAATATAAGTACATAATCTATAGTACTGCTGCATATAATAAAATGTCCACTGTACATAAAGTAAAAGCTATACAACTAAAGGGATGCAACATCGTCGTCCTCATCATCATCATCATCATCATCATCCCCGTCATCCCCATCATCATCATCATCATCTCCATCACCATACTTCCCCTCGTCCTCGTCCACCCCATCGTCCTTATCCACATCGTCATCATCCCCATCGTGCTCATCTACACCACTAGTGCCATACCCACTGGGACCAACATCACTTTCGCCTGGTGGTCCGAAAGGCTCGTATACAGCAAGTCTAGCTAATAGCTAATCGATCTGCGACTCTACATCTTTGTATGCTATATGTACATATCATGCATGGTGTGAGTATGCGCAAGAGTCATCTCGTGAAACACAACAAGTGAAACTCTGGTCTGGCCCAATCTAGCTACATATTGCATAAAAATGAAATTTGACATAGATAAGAAACTAAGCATAAAATAAAGTAAAAATGGCAATAAACAACAAATGTTAACCCGGCTGAAGCACACCAAGATAGTCGAGGTGCTCTGGAAAGACAAAGGGCTGCTCAATCGAAGTACCTATGACGTCATATGCTTTAAAAGTAGTATCAGGCTCCAACTGCATTGGAGTCTGAGAGAAATGTGACGGAGTCGGGTCAAATGAAACCTGCGGTACCTGAACTCTACTGGCAACGATGTGAGGTCTTATATGATCAGGGTTGATCCCATGAACATAACCTGGTACGATGAATCTACGAGATGCCACTTTGCTGCAATAAGCATCGTAATCTCCATTGATGAAGAATGTACTACTATCCACCCACTCAGCATGACGTAGAGCATCTAGGTACCGATCTCCAATCACCCTATGTCTACCAAATATGTCCTCACATGATAAAAGATGGTATACGACGATCACCCGTGATTTGATAAGCACATCTCTCTTCGGCCAAATACCACATAGGCATAAATGTAGGTGTATGCAAAGCAACCCTATGTCTGGATAGTGAATACGCAACCATCAAGGGATGGTTGTTCGTCATAAGACTTGCATCTGCTAGGTGAGTCCAATGTGAGGCCCAAGGATTCCGAATGATGTTACCCCGACTGTGCATATTAAGCTGTAACTAGCCTCCATCAAATCATGTCGTACACCTATGGGAACATGATGTACATACTGCATAGTCTCCGATCGTCTCATCCTAAGGAAGTGCTGCTCCACAGCCTGACTATCCATGTCCTGAATGCGGGGATGCATGTTTGTCGTGTACTCGTAGTATCATAACAGCAAAATGTACAAAAAAGCATGCATCTGCTTGACAACGCCAAGCGCAAATGAATCTAGAGTGGTTTAAAGGATGCCCAATATCGTTGTGCCCTAATCAACAGTATGAAGCTGGTCTAATCTGACAAGAGATGCTAAATAGCCTAGTCAAACCATACGTTTTTGGTTCGAAAAAAAGGCCTAACTAAATAAGTACAGCAGAAATGCTTTAATAACGACATCCATCATATCAGTTCGATCTATATAAGTGGTGACGTATTGTTGTAGGTAAGTCAACTTAACAAAACCACTGGTGACGCAGCTAACATCTACAAGTGGTAGAAAAATAGTAAACAGATTGGGGGACTCATATAAATCATCAAATGGAAAAGATCGAAGGCCATGTCGTCCGTTCTCAATGCCAGTGAACAAGAAATCAACCGAGGTAATACCAATCTCAAAATCTGAAAAGTGGAATGTATGTGTGATGGGCCACACCTCTCAGCTAATACCAGAATGAGTGGTCGATCAAAGGACTGGACTTGTTTAATCGGAAAAAACAGACCAAAGGGGCTAGCCTGTAGCCTCTCTATAATAGGACCAGAAAAAGAGTCATAAAACCGGGTAATGCACTTTTCCCAACTACCCTGGCAATGAATGTAATGGTCCTATAGATAATTTATGAATCAATAATTTTGAATAGACTAACAGTTATTTAATATGATTATGTGATGTACATATAATAATAACCAGATATATTAATGTGTAAATTATACATGTACCGTGGTCAAAGCGGTTTTGGCTTTGTGCCGGTAACCATCAAGAAGATCGTGCAGTACACGTAGATCATCTGGTGAAACTCCTGGTGGCGGCCGAAAGTGTAATGGTCCAGCTTGTTCCGTTGGATGCCTATGAACCGTTTTTTTGACGATTTTAGTTGGACGTGGCGGCAATTCGTCTGATTTTCTATTTATAAAAATTAAAAGGTGGAATGTTGGAGAGAAATGGGAGGGGAGAGCAGCAGGTGCGTATATGAAAGGGCGTTGGGAGGGGCCATAAAATGGATGTCTGACTTTCAGGCGCCCATTTAATGGGCATCTGGCCCTTGGGCAACCCAGCCCAATTCAGGGCTGAATATTCAGTCCTGAATGAACTAGAGACGCCCTAAGCTAAAGCATGTCGAGCCTATGGATTAAGGCATGAAGAGCCAATAAATTAAAGCGTGACGAGCTTATAGAACCAGGTGATGTCAAACCTGTAAATGTGTCGAGCTAGTAAACAAAGGAGAGTGTCATGTTCGTTAAGATGTCGAACCTATAGATAGAGTTTTTTTTAAGTAGACTTCTTTATATATGCATAAAACTTTTAAAATCAAATATATCATCCTAAGTGTCCATGCCTATAAACGAATGGTAACATAAAATTTGAATACGTAGGCAGCCATGAACAGTATAGCATTTGAATGTCTTGTGCTGAATTATGAAAAATATAATTCTTACGTAGCTGAATCAATAAGGTTTATGTACTGTTAGCATAGGAAATGAGTACTTTAATTGGATATGTACTTTATGTCAGGTTGGCACGAATACATTTATACAGTAACATAACAACCAAATTTTACGAACTGAAAACTAACCAACATGTTGAGTTTCTATGGACGGTGAGCTATGGAGCCTCGACAGTTTAAGAACCGTAACTGTCTAAGCTAGAGGTCTTCTTCGCCACGTAACTGTATTTAGGCCAATTTTATAAAAAAATTACAAGAATAGCCCACTTTGCAAACTAATTAGAAAAATAGACCATTTTTCGCCACATAGGATGCTACGTGTGCTGGCGGCATCTCAAATGCTGCTAGTACACGTCTATTTTGCATAATAACACTGGCGGCATTTGAGATGCCGCCAGTATTCGGCATCCCAAATGCCGCTATTTCTGCTACTTTATTAGACAGCCACATTTTATTGTTTGTCTTGTTCCAAACTTTGCTTAGATCTACTAAAATTATAAACTCCAAACTGTTAAATTATTTGCAAATTGTAGTTTAATCTTGGTTGGATTCAGATACACATAAGGAAGAACATCTAATTCTTCCTCTTCAACAAGTTATTAGCTATAGCAGGTATGTTTTTTTGGAAACCCTAGTTCAATTTTTTTTAATTTCATTTGCTGTTTGGTGTCAACTCAAATAGTTTACTAGTTGATTGAATAAATTATAGAATGGTTCCCAATTGTGTACCGACCATCTGTTATTTCGATGGCAAATTGGTTGTTGATGAACTTAATTGTGGAAAATATGTCCGGGGGTCGTGTAAGCCACCTAAAGTGTTGAAAGGTTGTAATTTGGTGCAGCTGAAAGAATCACTCTATAAAGCGACCAAGATAAAATCTGAAGAATTTGACATAGAGGTAGTGTGTAATTGGCCGACGGACTCAGGATCGAAAGCCATTAAAATAGCCGATGATGACGTTGTCGAGCTAATGTTTTCAGCGACATCGAAATCAATTGAGATGTTTGTTGGGAAAATTAGGCGCTTGCAAGTAGAAGAACCCGTACGAGAACAAGAAGTTAACAGTGTTATTGAGGAGCATCGAAGAACGGTTGAGGCAGTAAGTATCAGCCGCGGAAACGCGTCATCAAGTTTCATTAATCCGACTATGACAGCGATGTACGACCAACAACAAGGTCTATATGGATATCCTCCGTGTATGACCTATCCACAGGGCATTCAATATACGTACCCCTATCCAAGTCAAGGCAGCTTTACACATTTGCTTGGAAGGTGAAACGTTTATTTATGAAATTTAGGTCATATTAATTTGATAGTTGTGCGCTACTTAACATTTTTTTCACCTTATATGCAGTTATCTTCCTTGTCGACCAACACCACCTAGTCCTGCTGGACCATCACAATGCCATATGTCTCAACTTATGTGTCCAACTCCGTCCGAGTTATATGATCTTAGTCTGAGGTATGTCTCATGAAAAATCAAATTTGTGTAGGTAGTAATTACGGTAATGGTTTTAAAGTAATACGTATGTTTGAATAGCAGATTCTCCGCGAACGATATTGCTATGCAATCTAATGCTGATTTGGAGAATGTAAACGTAAACGTAAACGTGAACAATGAAGATGTTGATGCTGAGATGGACGGAGATGAAGATGTCAATGATGAACCCCACGTAAATAGTATGGAATTAACGAACATGGTGGAGAATGACATGTCGTGTATAGGTAGTATGCAAGTGAACAATGAACCTTTGAACTATGATTTTCCGGTTGAAGACAATATTTCCGAAGACAGCGATGAGGTGGAGATGGAAGTTCCTTTGGATGATATTTATGCAACGCACAAATTATGGCAAGGTCAATCATTGCAAATCTTGGGTTCAACAATGAGATGTTTTCAACCGTAAGCGTTCAGAATGGATTTAAAGTTGGTTTGATTTTCGAGACGAAAGCCAAGTTATTACAACAGTTGAGCGGACGGTCGATTTTGCATGCCGTATCTTTTAAAGCAATAAAATCAAATAAAACCAAATACACCGTCGTTTGTAATATAGATGCAAATTGTCTATGGAGAATTCATGTTATTATTTCAAAAATATCAGAGCAGAATTGGTGGATTGTAAGGAAATATCCCAGCGAACACAATTGTGTTAATTCAACGGTTAAATCCACCCACAAGCAGACGACGTCTAACTTTGTAGTGGCAAAAATATTATCTTTTGTGAAAGCCGATCAAAACATTACAGCCGGAACGGTACAAGTTTTGATGGAAGAACAGTTGTTTGTGAAAATTAGTTGTATGAAGGCTTGGAGAGCTTTGGGTAAGGCGGTGGAAAGAATTTATGGTGATTGGGCCGAGTCCTATAGTAGTCTAAGGCAATATTTTGCTGAAATAACTAGATCGAACCCGGAAAGTATTGGACACGTTACGATCGAAGATTATGGAGTCTTCGATTGATCTTTTTGGGACTTTGGACCTATTATTAAAGGATTTTTTCATTGTCGTCTGTTCTTATGTATTGACGGAACACATTTGTATGGGAAATATAAAGGGACGCTGCTTGTGGCCACTGCCGTTGATGCGGATGATCATCTATACCCTTTAGCGTGCGTAATTGTAGAGTCTGAATCTGGGGATAGCTGGGGGTGGTTTTTTTGCCTGCATGCGGTGGTTCATTCACAGTGTTAACAATCGACGAATTACCTTCATTTCAGATCGAATGAAAGGAATACCATCAGCCTTGGAATTGAAATAGTGTTTGCCACATAAACATAGATTTTGTGCTAGACATCTTAAAGCTAATTTTCAAGCTGCAGGGTTTAGAGAAAAATGATAAACCGGACTATTTTATGTTGCAGCTTGTGCTGCAAAAGAAGCCGAGTACATCAGAATACGTGAAGAAATAAAAACTATAAGCATCAGGGCTCACAATTAGATAGAAAGGAGTTTGGGAGCGCACGAGGAGAACTTGGCATTGTGTAAAGATGATGGCGGTCGATTTCATATCATGACCACCAATTGTGCAGAAAGTTTCAACTGTGTTCTTAAAGGAGCTAGGTCTTTGCCTGTCAAAGCTTTAGTTGCATGCATCTTTTTCAGGTCAGTTGATTATTTTTGTCAACGAAGAGAAGCGGCAGCAAAACTGACTTCCCGTCTAACTCCGAATTGGGAAGTCAAGATCGCCGAAAGAGCTAACGAAGCTAGGCATACAAGAATTATTCGATTTAGTCAATCTGAGTGGCAAGTTGTACACTATTTTGATGACGAGTTCAAAGTACTAATCAACGGTAACAGTTGCTCTTGTACGTGCAACGTCCCTCTTTTAGAGCACCTACCGTGTATGCATGTTATGGCCGCTTGCTTAACGGTTTCCAACAGAGCAAATAGAGCCCATCACAACTTTGCCTCAACATGGTATTCCACAGTGAAATACCTGGCAGCTTATACCCCTGAGTTTCACCCGGTACGAGATAAACGTTATTGGAGTTCAAGTAACAGTCAATTGGTCCTACCTCCGATCGCTAAAAGACAACCAGGATGCCCACGTTCAACTAGAATTAAAGGTACAATGGGCGAGATGCAGACCCCTAAAGGAAATAGGTGTAGCAAATGTGGTGTTCATGGTCGTAAAAAAATCGTTGCAATACTGCAGCTTAATGTTTTTGTTTTTTCTTATCTGTAATCCTAATCGAATGCATTCTAATTTGTCTAAGAACAAATGTTTATGTAATCTAATTTTGGACGAAAATGTTATTTCGACTTTTATTATTTTGTTGTTAGCCTTCTAACGCAGACTGTATTCAAAGTGTATTGAAATGCCACTTGGATGAGGCATTTGAAGTTCCGTAGCATGCGTCATTTGAAATGTCGCTTTTTGCGGCATTTGAAAAGCCACCTGTTGCGGCATTTCAAATGTCGCGTAATGCGGCATTTCAAAAGATGCTGTTAGCATCATATGGGATGCCGCCCATCTGTTGCCTATATATTTTCCTACGATTTTCAACTACCCCACACACACCCTAAATTTACCAAATTTATTTTAGCAAAAGCTCTAGGTTTCATATTGGTATACTATTCTCGTCCGATTTCAACAATTTACAACTACCCCTTTCCATATTTCAGTTCAACATTGTCGCGCCGAAGGCAAGTGTTATACTTTTCTCGTTCAATTTCATCAATTGTTTTGTCGATGTATTTTTGGTTGTATTCATAGGTGTATAATGGACAATTGGGAAACTGATGAAGTAACAATGATGAAAATGTACGACGAATTCGAACAAAATAGAGGAAAGGAGATTTCAAGCGGCGCCGACCTTGAAGTTGATTTTGTACCAGAGACACAATTCGAAGAAGAACCACTGAATAAGTATAGTGGAATATCACGTGGAGAAGCCGCGGTTGATAGACCAGTCCAACAATCGCTTCATGCACGTCTTTTGGGTGTCCTAGGTCGGAAAAATCGTGGAAGTTCAAGCTCCCATGCTACATGTGTAGTTTGCGGCTGTGGAGAGGAATGCAAAGTAGTCGTTTGCGGAAATGATAAGAACGCTAGACGTCGTTTCTACCGCTGCGCTGGATACAACGATCAGAAGATTCGGCCGAATCAGGTTGAATGCTGCAATTTTTTTAAGTGGCTCGATCCACCACTATGTCCTAGAGGGGTGGAATTGCTTTAGGAATGCAAGCGGAAGTTAGTCATTTGGAAAAGTTGAACCTTGAATACCGAAACGAATTGTTGGTTCATGGGTACAAGTGTTCGGCGTTGTGGCCACGTAGATCGTTAAAGGATAATTGAAATGTAATGTAATGATATTAGAAACTTGATGTGTGATGAACAAATATCTGGAACGATCGTTCGAAGTATGTTATGCACCGTTTGAAGTATGTTATGCATCGTTGAAGGATAATTGAAATGTAATTGAAGTATGTTAGGTTATGCGTCGTTTGAAGTATGTTATGCATCGATAATTGAAGTATGTTGTGCATTGTTTGAAGTATGTTATGCATCGTTCGAAGTATGGAATGTAAAATCTAAAGTAACAGAGCGGCATTTCAAATGCCGCATGAGGCGTCATTTAAAATGCCGCTGGGGGCGACATTTCAAATACTACTCCATGCGGCATTTGAACTGACGCCTTATGCGACATTTCAAATGACGTCTCATGCGGCATTTCAAATGCCGCTCTGTTGCTTGCTCACACAAACTGCAAATGGAAAATACAGTGTCCGTAATTCAACACCAATGTAATAGTCGTTTCTGAACCTTGACCATTACAACTTTCTAAGCTCATGACTACAGTTTCCAACTGCAAATACAAGTCTAAAACCAGTAACATTCACACCAACATCGGAATACTACGTTCACTTTTACAATCACAACGACAAACACTAGTCTACATTAGTTAACAACCAAACATCCCAAACGAACAAATACAGACCATGATCAGTCAATACTACAGTCAACATACCACACAAACGATCAATAAACACTACAGTCAACAAATACAAACCACGGTCCACTACAGTTAGTCTAAAATTTCATCTCAAAATTTTTAATTCCCTAGGAGTTTTCTTCTTCGGTCTTCTTGGCTTGAGCATGAATACCTCATCTTTCAGTGACAGCTCTTCACTACCCTCCTCTTGCGTCCCTTCCGTTAGGGATTGCAATGACCCGACGGGTTGTGTATGCTGGGAAGATATCGCTTCGGAACTCTCGTCCTCTTTTTTCTTCCTTCTTCCATACTTTCTCTTCGGTGAGGGGCTAGTGGGACTGCAACTATGTCCTCATACGACGCAGGAGGGGCAGTATCCTCGATAAGTGGTGGCACTGCAGGAGGAGGAGGAGGTGGAGGTGGGATGGACCTTGTCATCTTGTTCTTCGACAAACATGATAGCAGAATTTGTTTGATAGAGAAGCATTTTGCCTTGCTCTTTTAAGGAACCTCCTCTGAAGCTCGTCGACAATGTCCAACACATGATACATACCATCCGCCTGCGTATAACATAAACCCGTATGAGTTTCATAAGTACTACATAAGTTGTCAATATTAATACGTACCACATTCCGTTCTAGCGGAACTCGTGGAGTGTAAGGTGTCACCTCTTGCTCGGGTTCCTTCGCTCATCTTCGAAGCACATAACGACGAGTGATATTCCAGTACCAGCTAAGATACTCCTCATCGGTCATAGTGACATCATGCTCGTCTTCCCCAGCTATGAAACGGTTGTTCCATAACTCAATCATCGTTTCAAACTCGTCTTCACCGTATGGAAGCATGTAATATGGAGCAGGATACAGTAGGTGTTGTCGAAGACCAAACTGTCTCATGACTCTGTCTGGCAGTTGGTATGCTAAGTCTTCGAAACAAAAAATCATAAGTCTTGTCCGCCATAACGTCATGTCCATTGTACAAATAGCAGAAAGTGCATGAAGGTCTACTTCGGAATACGGATTCCATGTTACTGCATTGTAATCTAAGACGTCAAACTCGTTCCGGTAGAAGGTTAAATTGCGTCTAGGGGTCATTTTTGTATTCTTCGGGCAAATCCACCTGTAACAGCAACATGTTATAAGTAATTCAAATTTACCGTGTCGATACAACAACACTAACAATACTGTTTTACCTCGCTCCATAAGGCTTTGAATTGTCAAATTATTTGCGTCTTCATAGAAATACAACCAATCGAAAGGTAGGTCCGTGACCAAATCTGCAAGTGTGAAACTTAATTTTAGTTACAATTTTACGAAATACTCAACTATGCAACAACGAATGACTATGTCCTTTCCTGAAGTAGAGTCATACAATCTCCGGCGGACTGTTGTTGGACCAAAGAAAATCTCGTAATCTCCGTATAGGTGAAAGCAAGTACCGCACTACCCCAGGAGTATTGCCGACATGAATCGAAGTCTTCTAATAATGGAAGCCATTGAAGGGCCACTCTTGTCTTCGATCGATCAAAAAAAAAAGACATTGCATGATGTGTGCAACATAATAGCACGGGCACGCTGGGCAATCTATATAGGAGAGGCACGACGGAGAATATCACCGGCTAACTGCTCCCTAAACCACGTGGCCACTATCGATTCATTTCCCCACCTCACGTCTTCTAGAGGAGTCAATCCAAGCAAGGGCTCACACAATTCCATATAATTTCTTGAAAAATCCAGTTTCAGGATGGGATCCCCGTTAATCGGCAATCCAAGCAATACAGCTACGTCTTTCAAAGTGATTGTCATCTCACCTACTCTAAGATGAAATGTTGACGTCTCCGGTCGCCATCTATCGATCAAAGCCGTCAAAAGATTCCAGTCGAGCGGTGTATATCCCAACTTATTGACAACACCAAATCCAGCTCTGTCTAACAGTTCCAACACGCTTGGATGCGCTGACGTGACGAGCTTTAAAGTTGATGAATGGTCAATGAAGACGTCCGGCTCAACCCCCTATCGATACATAGTAACAGAGCAAAGCAATTATGGTAATTACCAGCAATTTGCAGAAGTAATAACAAATTATTTGACCTTGTATCTCCATCATATCGATGTTGTTTGTGCGGTGTTGAGGTTGGAGGTAAAGCACACTAGGATCGATCGGTCCGGGAGCCATTTCATCATATTCTACCACAATAACATTGCATAATCATACTCAACTTCAATGGGTATAGGACCAAAGATTTGCAACAATACAACTTCATTGTATACGATGGAAAAACAATTAAATATGTGCTATAGGTGAGTACTCAACTTCATTGTATTATACAATCATAGATTTGTAATCATAGAACAATTTTAGCCCAAAACCTTAAATTGAAAAAATGACAATTTGAGACAAAATCGAAAGATTTCATACCTATAGGATGAGCTTGAGATAATGATGAAGCCATAATTCAAATTCTAACTAGATTTTGGTAGTTGGAAGCTTGAAATTTTGATTTTTGGTGAATTGGGGGGTGGGTTCGGTTTTTTTTAAGATGAGTTAAGAGAAGGGGGAGTGGGGGGTATTGAGGAAGGGCTGCAAAATTTACAGAGAGTGGCAGAAATAGCGGCATTTGGGATGCCGCATACTGGCGGCATCTCAAATGTCGTCAGTGTTATTATGCAAAATAGACATATACTGACGGTATTTGAGATGGCGCCAGCACACATGACGTCCTACATGGCGAAATCTGGTCTATTTTTGTAATTAATTTGTAAAGTGGGTTATTCTTGTAATTTGTTTACAAAATTGGCCTAAATACAAAATTTATCCTTTAAAACAACATAACGAAATTATTGCTAAAGAAATCAACCTTTTCACAATGCAAATAAATTGTTACTAAAAATATTTTACAACTATTTTGAAAACGCAGTTAAAGTTATTTCGTTCACAACATTTTGTTTCAGAGTGTTGTTTAGATATGATTTCTGCTACGTTTTCTCAAACGTGCATTGTAAAAGACTCATATTCACACAACATTTCATCAAACCGTTATAAAATTTCTATTATAAAATGGTTATTTTGTTGTAGTGCCAAATACCACATAGGCATAAATGTAGGTGTATGCAAAGCAACCCTATTTCTGAATAGTGAATACGCAACCATCAAGGGATGGTTGTTCGTCATAAGACCTGCATCTTCTAGGTGAGTCCAATGTGAGGACCAAGGAGTCCGAATGATGTTATCCCGACTGCGCATATTAAGCTGTGACCTGGCCTCCACCAAGTCATGTCGTACACATATGGGGACATGATGTACGTACTGCATAGTCTCCGATCATCTCATCCTAGGGAAGTACTGCTTCGCAGCCTGACTAGCCATGTCCTGGATGCGGGGATGCATGTTTGTCGTGTATTCGTAGTACCATAAAGGCAAAATGTACCAAAAAGCATGTATCTACTTGACATCGCCAAGCGTAAATGAATCTAGAGTGGTATAAAGGATGCCCAATATCGCTGTGCCCCAATCAACAGTATGAAGCTGGTCTAATCTGACAAGAGATGCTTAATAGCCTAGTCAAACCGTACCTTTTTGCCTCGAAAAAAAGGTCGAACTAAATAAGTACAGCAGAAATGCTTTAATAACGTCATCCATCATATCAGTTCTATATATATAAGTGGTGATGTACTGTTGTAGGTAAGTCAACTTAACAAAACCACTGGTGACGCAGCTAACATCTACAAGTGGTAGAAAAATAGTAAACAGATTGGGAGACTCGTATAAATCATCAAATGGAAAAGATCAAATGCCATGTCGTCCGATCTCAATGCCAGTGAACATGTAGAAATCAACCGAGATAATACCAATCTCAAAATCTGAAAAGTAGAATGTATGTGTGGTGGGCCACCACCTCTCAGCTAATACCATAATGAGAGGTCGATCAAAGGACTGGACATGCGTAATCGGTAAAAACAGACCAAAGTGGCTAGCATGTAGCCTCTCTATAATATGACCAGAAAAAGAGTCATAAAACTGGGTAATGCAATTTGTCCAACTACCCTGATAATGAATGTAATGGTTCTATAGATAATTTATGAATCAATAATTTTGAATAGACTAACGGTTATTTAATATGATTATGTGATGTACATATAATAATAATCGGATATATTAATGTGTAAATTATACATGTACCGTGGTCAAAGCGGTTTTGGCTTTATGCCGATAACCATCTGGAAGATCGTGCAGTATCCGTAGATCATCTGGTGAATCTCCTGATGGCGGCCGAAAGTGTAATGGTCCAGCTTGTTCCGTTGGATGCCTATGAACCGTTCTCTGACGATTTTAGTTGGACGTGGCGGCAATTCGTCTGATTTTTAGAAAAATTAAAAGGTGGAAAGTTGGAGAGAAATGGTTGGGGAGAGCGGCAGGTGTGTATATGAAAGGGGGTTGGGAGGGGTCATAAAATGGACATCTGACTTTCAGGCACCCATTTAATGGGCATCTGGCCTTTTGGCAACACAGTCCAATTCAGGGCTGGATATTCAGTTCTGAATGAACTGAAGACGTCCTAAGCTAAAGCATGTCGAGCCTATGGATTAAGGCATGAAGAGCCTATAAATTAAAGCGTGACGAACTTATAGAACCAGGTGATGTCAAATCTGTAAATGTGTCGAGCAAGTAAACAATGGAGAGTGTCAAGTTCGTTGAGGTGTCGAAACTGTAGATAGAAATTTTTTTAAGTAGACTTCTTTATATATGCATAAAACTTTTAAAATTAAATATATCGTCTCAAGTGTCCTTGCCTTTAAACGAATGGTAACATAAAATTTGAATACGTAGCTAGCCATGAACAGTATAGCATTTGAATGTCTTGTGCTGAATTATGAAAAATATAATTCTTACGTAGCTGAATCAGTAGGGTTTATGTACTGTTAGCATAGGAAATTTAATTGGATATGTACTTTATGTCAGGTTGGCACGAATACGCTTATACAGTAACGTAACAACCAAATTTTACGAGTGAAAACTAACCAACATGTTGAGTTTCTATGGACGGTGAGCTATGGAGCCGCAACAGTTTAAGAACTCTAACTGTCTAAGCTAGACGTCTTCTTCAAGCGATGTGGGACATTTTGGTGCATGTCAATGCTTGTGCACGTGCCAAAGGGATCAAGCATACAGATATTTATTCTGATGATAAATCTATTTCTCTCTACGTCATTTTATTACGATTTTTATGAAGAATTGGATATTCAATTTTCTACTACACTTGATTTTAGAGATTTAAGGGCATGTTATAAAATCCACCTAGTTTCGTAGGATTTCATATAACCAAACATCAGTAGTAGTTAGTGGTTACATATAATGTTTCAAAAGACAATCAGTCAAAATTAAAAATTCCCAACATAATGAGAAATAAAATGAGTGCACAGTATGACAAGGACAGTAGTAAACCGTAAATAAAGTTTAGTGTTAAATTTTAGTATGTGTCATAGATTTAGTTGTAAGCACAGGAAAAATAATGAAGAAAAAAAAAATTAATTCAGAATTAGCGCAGACTAAACAACTGTAGTACTACCAAACATAATGCAAATGAATGATGAATGAGGTAGTTGTAAAAGTTTAATAAGGTAAATCATAGTCACACTTTCAATAAATTTTCTAATGGTCCATTCAAAGTGTGTAGTAGAAATTTCAAATAAAACAAAGATAATTATTCCAAATATTACTGTAATGATAATTATTTTTGAAATGTCACAATAATGATATGTAGAAGGATGCTTCTTAAAATTCAAAAAAAAAGCCTAACTAAGACTTAAGGAAAAGTTTTAATGTGTGGTCATTGGAGCTTTTGTTTGAGGAAAAGTTTAATTATACGATATCTTTTATTGTTATGAATATGCTTAGTGGAGGACTCAAATACATGTTGGAAAAGTTTACATTTAGCTGCACAATTGAACAACTGAGTTAATACATATAAACTGATGGTAAAGTGATAGGAGCTATGTGAAGATACCTTAACACCGTCCACCTAGCCCGTATTCAGTTGTTCTTGCATGGCACTGTAGAAATCCACTTGATATTAGTGAGGCCTAGAAACCCACCACAGTCTTTAAAAATAAGATTTTACTTTGCAGAGTATAAGTAAATTTATTTATTAGTTGACTTTAAAAGTTGGTTTATTTTCATTATTATGATTCATATGGGTAACTGAGTGTGATCTATCTAGGTTTTAGTCCACAAACCTGCACCTTTTGTTGAAGCATCACCATGTAAGTTGCATATCGCCTTTTTATTCTTGCGTAAGGTAAACTATTTTCTACGTCATGATATTTTTTTTTATTTTTCTCATCAAATTTATCACACTCAATCTGTATTTTGTACATCAGAAAATTATTGCGAAGGACAAAATTTGACAGTTTTTTAGCCTCAAGGACAGACCTTCAATATTTTATCCTGAAGGACAACTTTCTGTAGGTATCGGTTTTTAGTTATTGATATCAGTTTGTAGTTATCGATAGCAGTTTTTAGGTATCAGTTTTTAGCTCGGTATCAGTTTTGTTGTCCTTATGAATAATTTTGGAAAATGTTTGTCCTTATGAATAATTTGTGGAAGAATGTTTGTCCTTGTGATAAAAATATTGAGGTCGTGTCCCTGAAGCAAAAAATATACAACTCTTTGTCCTTTAAATTAATTCCCCCTTTGTACATACACCATAACACATGCGTGTTATGGATTTATATTATAGTTGACTATTTGTCATTTGGTCTAACTGTTGTTATTACATAACTGAAGAAGTCTTCAAAAGAACTGATATATCAATTTTAGTAGTGCAGTAGACTAGCAGTACCTTAAGTAGTTTTTTTTAATTACCATATTGAGTATGTGTAATTCGGCTTGTTAGTTGTATTATTGATTACTGACAAAATAAAATAATTCATTTAAGCCGTATCAGTTGATTTGAGTGAGAATATCGGAACTTTTAAGCATAATCACATTCATTTTATAGAGACCAGTCTTTAACAATAGCTAATGTAATCTTTTTGTTGATGCATATTAGTATGGCAAAACAATAAAATCAAAATCTCAATCAATGATATAGAATGCATGCAATGGGTTTCAAATCCTCTCAACTAACCACCCACTTGTTTCATGTTGTGAGAACTGTTGCATGTTGAAATGAAAGGTAATTTGCAGTTCAATGAGTTCAACCATGAAGAGCAACCGCTCTCAAGTTCATCCAAAATGACACAGTTCGAAAAATAAAGCCGCTACCCCGATGGGTTATTTGCAAAGAGAAAAATCCAAGAAGAGAAACAGTTTCTGCAACCTCAAATTGCGGTCAAACCATGAAGTTTTGTGGCAATTGCCCATTGTGGATAACTCTAATCATCAAAATTTCTAATTTGATTTGTTTATACTTGAAATTCACATGTACTGACACAGAATTCAAGTTTCTTTATGGGTAAACAAAGATTTATTTATTATGAATAGACATCCGAGAAACTATAAATTTTCTTATCAAAATTTGACAGGAATTTCCGTTGTCAAATGAATTTTTGACGGTTTTTTGGTCTTCAATTAGTTGGGATATGAATTCTACTATTAAAATAGAAGTGTGTAGTCAACAAACTTCTAGTTTTCTATAAATTAGTGAATCGTCACCACTGAAACAAATTCTTTAAGTAAAAAGAAAGCGCAAGCAAGATATTATTTAGAGTTATGGATCTTATCATTAGAATGAAAATTTATGGTATTCTCACTCTTTCTATCAATTAGAGACTATCAATTAATTATCAGGATCAAGACTCTTCCCATTCTAAATTATTTTTGAGCAAAGATTTAACATTATAACTTCTCTTTATCTACAACAAGGGATGATTTAAACGTTTCAAATAAAATTTTGATTCTCTATCTCAAGGCCATAATTTATAAAGGATTTCTTTTTGGGCTTTTGGATCATTATCAATCCTCAATTACAAGCCATTTTTCGTAAAAAGTTTAGCATTCAAAATCCTCTTAAAAGAAAGGATTCTTAAAGAAAAACATGTTCTTGTATATAAAGCCTGTCAGTTCATGAATCATAACTTTTCAGACTTACAAACAAGACATTTCTTTTTTATAAGCAACACCTGAAGTGGTACAGTTATACATATCATATAAAGATGAAGTAAAATACACCAACGTTTATTTAGATAAGAAGTTTTATTTAAAAAGTTTACCCAAGGGCTTCTTTGAGAAAATATTTTAAAAACCAAAGGAACTATTACTAATTACTCTATGGATCAGGGAAAGCATATATGTATCTATTTCAAAGGTGATTTATGAAATCTTCAAATTATTTTGCTTAGTGTTAGTAAACTCCTATAAAAAAAGGTTTTTATCTAAAAATATGTTGACAAGAGCATTCACAAAGTTTTTTGAAAATATTGAAACCTATACTTGTTTTTCATAAGAAAAATCTATGCATATCTTTCAAGGAAGTTGTTAGAAGTAGCAAGGCCCATTAACGTCACTAAAACTCTAATTAGAGAGGTCTTTCCCGATTAAAGGACTATTGTTCATGAATCATGATTAAATAGTCTCTTATTTGAGATTTGCAATTCCACTATGAGATTTTCTCAAAAACCCTTCTTGGTAGTAACACTGAGAAGGAGCTTCTCTACCAAAGGATTCAAATATCCAAGAAAAACATTTTGACTCATTGACTTGAAACACACCAATAAAAACATTTTACCAAAAAAAGATTGATCCATAGAAAATAGTCCTTGGTTTACTGAGATGCTATGGGAAGAAACTGTTTCTCGAAAATGCATTTTTTTCCTTCCAAAGAAAGATTTCATGTCTAAAAAGTTGAAGCTTTAATTGAATCTGCTTTCAAAAAGGTTTTCCCAAATCCATTATGATTCTACAAAGACTTTCTTGGGTTTAGAGGAAAAGGGTTATGTTAATAAAAGCCTCCTTAAAAAATTATAATAACAATAACTCGATACATCGCCGAGTATAAACATTGGGCGACCCTCGGTTCAAGACACACTGTGTTTATTGAAATTTTTGACCTGACAAGGTTAATAAAGATTCCTTGAGCAAAGGCATACCTTGTACTCAGCTGGTGTACAACTTGGATCAAATGTCCGGGGGGATGCCCAATTATAGACGTTGGAAGAAGTTGTTATTAACGCCATTAGTGCAAGAAGTCAGTGTGGAGACCTAAATCACCAATAAAGGGCCTAAATCACTACTAAAGGGCAGAAAGTTAAAAGCCTAAATCACCAGTCAGGGGCTTAAATCACAGTCAGGGGTCTAAATCACTAGTAAGGGGTCTAAAATCCTAGTAACGTGTCTAAATCACTAAAAAGGGACAAAGAAGTCCAAAGCCTAAATCATAACCCGTATCTTTACCTAGAAGACATAAAAGGGGTAACCTTATATGAAGAAGTTAGTATAATTTCCCATCGGGGATAGAAACACCCAACTAAAAATGTTGGAAGAAGATATTATTAGTACAACTGATGCAAGAAGTTAGCATAAAACAAAACCCTGGATTCAAATTCCAGGTGACTATTTAAGGAGACAAGTAAAAAATGTAAGCCCATGGGTGACCAATTACATCCAAAAAGAGTCGAACCCAAATGACATCCAAAAGGGGTGCAGATAACCAACCAGCGAGGAAAGTCTAAGATGTGTTCTATGGCAAACCAAATAGATGTGTTTAAGTTAAGATGAACTAACCTAGCGACTATGGTTAGAACATCCAATTCTCAAAGGAACATTAACCAGAATCTAGGTAAATATCTGCTTGAAAGGAAAGTATGACAAAACCAGTCATCAACGAGATTAAAAATTTCACCAATTGATGAGAGAACATGAAGGATGATCTCATGAAAACTCTGTCATATTCATTTAAAATTTCTAACCTCAAAAGATCTTTGGAGAGTTTCATCTTCTCAAAATAATTTTCAAGGTCATTTTTTGGAAAATCCAATAGCTAGATTATCTTACCAATTCATGTACAGTCAATTTTTATAAAATCCCAATTAGGAATCTTTTATTCAGGGATATTATAGAACCACTTATAATTTATAAGATATTCGGCTTCTTAACAGAGTAAAATTTCTACAAAATTAGGAAATGTTTTCTCTTCTAAAGATATTTTTGAAAAACTTTAAAAAGCTTTTTCCAATTATTGCTCTTTAAAGATTTTAAATAGGAGTTTTTCAACGAGGAATTTCCGATTTTCATAAGAAGAGAAAAAAGGAGAGTTTAAAAGAAAAATTATAAAAAAATATATCAATATAAAAAAAGGGAAGGATTACTTTGTGAAGGGAAAAGAATCAAGGAAAGAAATCAAAATGCAAGAAACGCTTTAAGTAGTAAGGAGGAAGTCAAGGAGAAAGTCAGATCATAACGGTGAATTACCATGAAGACAAGGCCGCTGCAGAAATGGTAATATTCCCAACGTATCAAAGAAACAACGATGTCAATTGTTTATAACAAGAGGTTATCTAGCACTTAAGGTAAAGGCTATTGTCAATATAGGAGCTATTGGCAATACATCAAATAAAATACCAGCAATGCACATGACATAGTCGTTCGATTTGCAGATGTATGAGAGGATAGAAATAAATCAAGTAGGTGCAAGAAGAAATTCAAAAAAGATTGTAGAATAAAAGAAAATAGCAGAGGAAAAAAAAAAGATGAATAATCTTTGATTTTACACTAAAATGTAAAAAGCTTCTTTTATACAAGGAGGGGAACAAATGCTACCCACATATTTTCCAATTACCAAATATATTAAAAGAATTATCAAGAGAAAGAAAAGCAACCAAGTCAATAGAAGGACACGAAAGCATTACAAGAGAGAAGAATGTCGAGCTTCTACAAGCAAGGAGAGATGCTGGGCCTTTACAAGGAAGGAGAGATGTCGAGCTTCTACAAGAAAGGAAAGATATCAAACTTCTACGAGAAAGAAGAGATGTCGAGCTTATGCAAAAAGAAGAAATGTCAAGTTTCTACAAGCGAGAAGAGATGTCGAGCATCTAAGAAGCAAAGGATGTCGAGCATCTAGTGGATGTCGAGTCTACTACAACGTGATAACTAACAAATGTGCTATGCAACAAGTTCAAGGCAATGCAAAGGGATTAAAAAATCATCAATACAAGGAGAGAAAAATCAAATCAAGGGGATTTAAATTATTTTCTTTAAGCTCCAAAGGTGTTTACATTCCACCCTCCTTGTTGAGGCCACTATTAAGATAGCAATCCATGTGAAGTTTTCAACCTTAAGGAGATCATGACAAGTGGTGCCATCAAGGCCATCCATCTTGCTAAGTCATCAATCCATGCCAATTTGCATCAACCAATGAAAGCAATCCCCAAACACCTTCAACTACTAAAAGAATGGGCTCACCCTCTCATGAAAAGAGGCCTTCTTTCTCTCTCTAAGAACAAATCACTTCTTGAACCAGAACTTTTCTAAGCTCTCAAGAGCTTGAGAGCCATTTTAATGGTAAACGACTAACGGTAAAGAAGATGACATGGACATATGCATACAAAGAATTAGACAATTAGAAATTTATTTATTTGTCTTGTTTTGTAAAATGTCTTATAATTAAATAAGGGACATGATTTGTACATATTTCCTACCTTACCCATTGATAATAAATCAAGATCCACTGCTCATTTTGACTTGCCTATTTTGCCCTTGAATAATAATGCATTGTTATACTTTTTGACATTTCTAATACTATCTGAATTTGAAAATAAATATGTAGCTTAGAAGCATCATATTTTTTTGATATAATAGTGATTTTATATTGTGATAAATATACATAGATATCCATAATGCACATCTAATTTTTGAAATAACTAAAAGAAATTTCCTTTACTTCGAACATTCAAACAAACATAATAATTGAAATAATACATCAATTAACATAATTTAAAGTGAAATAACCAATCATCACAACATATAATATTGTTTGATACATTTGAAAAGTAATTTAGATGACATTTTAATGATACCTATAAGGCCTCATGACATAACAAAACATAATAAATGAAGCAAATTATAGAGTCTATCGTTATTATTACTAAAATAAAATTATTGTAGAGTAAAATAATAGCGCGTCTAGAAATTAATAGACATACTAATTTTGTGAAATAATAAACTAAATTAGCTATATCATAGGGAATAACAAAGATTTTACATAATATGTAATTATGAAAAGCAACAAATACAAAATTGAGAGCAATGAATAAAATTTTATAGCAAAACTAATTCATTCCATTATGATCTAAAATTTATGGAACCATATTTTACTCAATGATAACTTATATATTTATTCCACAAAAAGCAAAGAAAAAAAATATATTTATATATTATGTCCAATCAAATGTTCATTATCATCCTGCATTAAATAATATAAAGAATGGAATTTCATATAAATCAATTTTAGCAAATAGATGTCTCTACATTTTCCATTTTATTCATACCTAGCTTACAATCAAACATATTTTTAGCCTAGTTTTGACTTTTTATTCTGCAATTACGGATTTCATCTTGTCTCTTTTAATGGTACTCAAGCTTCATTAATTTATACTCTTCAAATAACATTATGATAATTGAAAAACCCTAGCCGCCGCTAGTAATCTCTGCGGCTCCTTCTTCGATCTGCCTTGCCTACCTCTCGTTTTCACTCCAGATGCCATCGTCCTTGCCGACCGATCCCCAGTCCAGTCGTCCTCCAGATCCGCTGCCATAATTCATGGAACCCCCGCCCGGCTTCCCACCCCTATCCCCAACAAATCATCTTCCCACTGACGATGAAGGCTTCACTACGGTTGTTTCTCGTAACACTCATATCACTCGCAGTCTGGTTTTCTTACAAACAGAAATTCCCAACAAAAGTGTAAACCCATCTCCTCAACCCACAAACCACAATCTTATAAACCACAATCTTAAAACCTCCAGTAGTAACGTTGTCCATGCAGCCCAAGCTGTTCACAGATCTGCTACTAACAAGTGGAATTTTTATACCTCATCCAATCGGGCATGGAACAAAGTGGTAAAATGTAATAATATTCCTATCTCTATCCTATTAAAATTCTATCAGCCTCGTGAATTAAACTCCATGCAATGTGCCAAAATGTCCGATGAGGTTGTGCTAAAAGCTAAAAAGCAATGGGACAATGCCATAGTGGTATATGTAATTGGTCCTAAACCTTATCACCCATACTTCAAAGACTATATCCTTAGAGTTTGGAACCCAGAAGATGATTTCTCGATTTACTCCAAAGAAAATGGATTCTATGTGATAAAATTCAACAAAAAACAAGATTGTGATAAAATTTTGGAAGGAGGACCATATTATTATAATAAAAAGTTGATGATGATGAAAAGGTGATCTCTGAGAATACAACTCAATAAAGAACTTCTTCATTCAATTCCAATTTGGATATGATTCCCTAACCTTCCCCTTGATTATTGGACAGAAGAAGGGATTAGTCGTATTGCCTCGGTTCTTGGTGCCCCAATTAGATTGGATAAATTCACTGAAGGTATCATCAAAATTACATACGCTAGAGTGCTAATTGAAATAAATAATTCCTTCAAATTCCCTAGTAAAATTCCTATAATAATTGAAGATGACAAAATGATATGGCAAGACGTGATTTATGAATGGAAACCATCGATATGTACAAACTGCTCAAGTTTTAGACACGTCGATAATAATTATCAATTTAATTAAGTTTGGATGCCAAAAATGAGTAACGTAACACCTAAAGCAGATAACTCTGACATGGTAATTGACATCAGTGGGAATAATAAAGAAAATAAAGTAGATAATAGTCAGGTTACCAAAGAAACTCGGTCTGATACTCAAATAACAATAGACTTTTCAGAAATAGAGAAATCTCAAGATATTAATTTCCTAAAGACAGGTAACATTGACTCTACTCAAAATCAACCAGATGAAGGTCAAAATGTCCAACCGAACACTGTCAGTTCAAATATAATTACAACATCATTTCCAAAAGATGTGAATTTAGATTTACAATTTTTTTACATTATAAGCATATAGACATAGAGGCTTTCAACTGTGACTCAAGTGAAATGTCTGAAGAGCATTCTGAGATGGATACAAAGCTTGATACCATAGAGAAAAACTCTATTTCTTTACGTACTTCCAGGCCCGGTAACACGCGAAAAGTCAAGTCAGATGAAGCACCCTTTGAATTTAAAGCCACAGCCAATTCTGATGTTGTAGACAACCCTGCATGGCACACCCTTGTTAATCAATTAAAAGGCAAGAAAAAATATTCGAAGAAAGCAAAATTATTATGGAATTCTACTCCCCTAGGAACCTAAACAATTAATAGATGGAGTTCCTTATCTAAAACATTAGGGGTAAGAATGTCCCAGTCAAACAATTAGAAATTATTAAACTATTGCACAGCAAAGGTTCTCTTTTATTAGCATTCTTGAAAATAAACTATCTTTAGATAATATTTATAGATTTATGGTTAAAATTCAATCTAAATGGAAATTTTCACATAATATACTAAATGGAAATTTTCACGAATGAACAATACATTTCTTGTATCCTGCATAATTCTAGTGGTCTAAGTGTGCTATGTACCATGGTTTATGCCTTAAACGAGGAAATGAGACGAAAAGACCTAGGAAAATATATCATTGATCAATCTATGCGTGTTAGACTTCCTTAGATTGTGGCAGGCGATTTTAACTCTATATTATCTCCTACTGATAGAATAAATAACGGTATCTATAAAGTTACGGGCGATCAAGAATTTATGGAGTGTATAACTAAATCTAATCACCTTGAACCAGAATTCACAGGAAACTACTATAGATGGAGGGGAGGCCTTCACTTCTCTATACATAGTAAAATTGATCGGGTCTTTGTTAATAACTTGTGGTCTGATAAGTTCAGCCACTATGGCATAAATTTTGCAACCACTCCATAAGTGATCACACTCCTATCATGATTAAGCTTTCAACACAAAATAAAAGGAGAAGCTGCATACCTTTCAAGTACAATAATTCATGGCATCTTCAAAGAGGTTACCAGATCACCTTATAGCATGCTCTGGAGCAGAAATTTATAGGTAATGCTCTTTTTAAGTTTCTCTGTAAGTTAAAAACTGTGAAGGCTGCTCTGAAAACATGGGCTTCAAATAAAATCAATATATATTCAGAATTGGATAAGTTAAAGGAAGATGCTAATGATATTTACAATCAATTAGTCTGAGATCCTTTAAACATCAATCTTATCGAATAGTACAATACGAAATATGACCAGATCCATGTTAAAATGAGGAATACTGCGATAGAAAATGAGAAAAGAATGAAGATTAACTGGTTGACTAAAGGAGATAAACCAACAGAGTTCTTCTTCTCCAAAATCAATGTTATTAAACCGATTAGAGGGAGTAGTCTTATACTAAATGACATTGGTTCTTGGTCATCAACATCAGAAAAAATTACTCTCTCACTTATAAACTATTTCAGATCTTTTCTCAACGCCTAGAGACACATTACAATTTCCAAACATAACTTGCAAGAAAATTCTATCGGAAAATGCAAAAATTAATCTCTATAAACCTTTTCTACTTGAGGAAGTTGAAAATTCTATTTTCCAAATTAATGATAATAGTTCCCCTGGACCAGATGGCATCAATTCCAAATTTTATAAAATCCATTGGGAACAAATCAAATATGACATATGGAATGCTATGAATAGTGTACTTCAATCAGGGAAAATTATTAGAGAAATCAATCATACGTTCATATGTCTTATCCCAAAAAAACCAAATGCAGTGGAAATGACTGATTTTAGACCGATCCCACTTCGCAATGTGTCTTATAAAATTCTTGCAAATCTTCTTTTAATCGAATGAAGCAATATTTGATTGATCTTATCTCATATAACCAGAATGCTTTCATTCCTGGTAGAGTTATCATAGAAAACTCCCTGCTGGCTTATGAAATGATTAGAGGATTCAACAGAAAAAAATCTAACAATTTATGTCTGAAAATTGTTCTGCATAAGGCGTACGATAAAATTAATAGATAATTTATTCATCTTATGCTGATATCGATGAACTTTCCTCTTCCATTTGTGGATCTTGTATATGAATGTATCTCTACTCCCTCATTTTCGGTTTTAATAGAAGGCTCACCCTATGTCTCATTAATAGCTCGAGAGGATTAAGACAAGGTGACCCCCTCTCACCATATTTGTTTGCCATTGCTATGGAACTTCTGACTATAAATCTAGATATGGAATTCTTCAATTGTAATATAAATCCCATACACCAAACAGAACCTTTGATTACACACTTGATATATGCAGATGACATTTTAATCTTAACCAAAGCTACTATTGAAAATGCCAAGTGTATCAAGCATAATTTTCAAGATCTGAATAACATAGCAGGGTTGGAATTAAACAACAAAAAATCTATGCTATTACTTAGTAAAGGCGCCATAAACAAAAACCAAATAGCTAGCATTCTAAATTTCAATATTGGCAGTCTGCCAATTATTTATTTGGACATTCCATTATCGAATAATAAATTAAGAGCAAGGGACTTTGAATGGTTGATAGACAAAATTAATATAAAAAAATTCAACCATTGGCATAGTAAGATGCTAAATATCAGTGGTACGGCTGAATTAATAAAAATGTCATATATCCTTTATTGCAGTTTTGGCTTTAGTTCACACGATTCCCATTCCTTATGTCTAACTTTTTGTGGAAATCTGATGTGTGTAGAACAAAAAATGAAGGTGGCTTTGGTATAAGGAAAACTGAAGAAATATCTAAAGCAGTGGCAGCTAATCTACTGTGAAAATTTATTAATGGTGAATCTCTCTGGGCTAAATGGATTCAAAATAAGTACTCTAAAAAATCTAACTTCTGGACTGCTACCATGAATCCCACTACCTCATGTACTTGGAAATCTTACTTCGAGCAAGACAGTGATGCAAAGGTCTCATAAATAGGAACATTGTTAATGGGGACACCACAAATTTATGGTTCGACCAATGGATTAATGGATCTTCGTTAATAGATAAAGTAGGTTGGAATGCCATGTCTGTTGTAGGTGGATATAACAAGAAAGTATCTATGTTAATTTCTAATAACAATTGGAAACAAAACATAAACTATGTACCTACCCAATAGTACCAACTTATTCATAATGTTAACATTCATCCCCAAAAGGAAAAAGATTACTGGAATTGGAACCCTAGTAGCAATGGACAATTTACAATGAAATCAGCATGGAATCTGTAACGACCCAATTTTTCAATGTTCGAAAGTCGACATCAATACGTCCACTGTATCAAATGCCGCACAGTCGAATGTCGAAAAACTGAACCGTTAGGGTTAAAGAAGAAGAAGATAGAAGAAGAAACAGAAACAGTAACAGAATCCAACATTTTGCAACAGAATAATATATAATAGAAAAATGAATATCTTTAAAACAAAAGCACCATATCAGTTTATACATCACATTATCAGAGTTTATAACAACACAACAGCGGAAAAGAAATATAATATACTAGTGATACGCCTTGCCATCCAGCTTGTCTCCAGATTTCCATAGCATACTTTCCCGACTTCGCTCCAGAACAACGGCTAACCCGGCTCTAGGCTGCCCGTGTGGAAAATTATGGGCACCCAGAGTTTAGAAAGGGAATAATAAACTCCAGGTCAGTCATGGGACTGGTGTGAGATCTTAAAAACAGTTATTTTCACAAATAAAATAAAAGGAAACCCGCTATGCTTTTGGAAAATGAAACTACCATAACGCCTTCCTGCACGCACACAATGCAAGCGCACAATTGGAGGAGATTTCTCCTTATGATAGTCAAACACGCTTGATACGAAAAATCTCCTTAATATTATTATTATTAGTGCATAGTGTGGAAAACATTTCGAAAGTATAATATTAATCTTAGCCAGCATAGACATTTCGTACTATGCGTACAATAGTTACCATGTTCAATAGCAGGTTACCGCCACATTCCATGGCAGGTTATACAACTAAACCGTACAGGGCCTGTATTGTTTCATTGGATTTTCAACAAATGGTCAAGCTAAGGAACTTCCTATGCCACATGGGGACGCCTCTGGAGGGATGCCTTGAGAACCTAACCGGATCTCTGCCAACACAAGACCGAGTTACCTCTGTAACTGGTAACTACCACAAGTATGTCTTCCCCGGTCGTTACCGACCTTTATACTAGGATCCTCAACCACAAAGCAACAACCACAAAGCACAAATTCGCAGTAACCAGATAGGTTAAATATATGGGCTCCATACCATGATACCGCCCTTTTCTAGAAAGAAATGGACATACCCTGAGGGCGCTACCCCCAAATTGTCTTGCTGCATCCTTTCTGTTTCGACCATTTCGGGGTTGTGAGGTCCGACGAGGTCTCGTCCACAAAGCTACGCTTTACACAAAAATCATGCTTCGACCATTAAATGATCAGCAGCACTTCTCATGTCACATTACCAACTTGGAAATGTATCACTAGTAACCATCAACTACATAACCTCTGAGCTCGTACGTCTCAGGGAAGGGTGTTAAGCGAAGAGAATGAATTCTCCGCCACCAATAGAAATGTATTTGATAGAAACCAGCTTTACATCTCAAAGTGTAACGTCAAACACACATCCATACAAGTCTATTCTCGGATCGAACGGAACCGAAGGCACTTCAAAGAAGCCCTTGCATCTGGATATTCACTAATCATGTCCGGAATTCCCATCACAAAGGGTGATCAAATCTCTATACCTGGGCCATTCGGTGTAAAGACATTCGATAGGTAATCCTTTCGTTTTCGAAAATACCCGGTCTTCAAAACCGTCTTCAAATGCAATCTCATTTCGTCGTATCATTATTCGGAATGGGTTTTATGTCACAAAATTCTCTCCCGGCTAATCCGAATAATTAGCACTTATTTAAAAAAAAGTGTTCATTCAGATTTCAAATAAATCACAACAAATTTCCACTTTGATCTTTAAAATAAAAGATCCATCACAAAGATTCGATGGGGTTTGCGAATAACCATTCGGCATCCGACCCCCGGTCGCATTGAAATTCAAATGCCATTTAAAGGCCAACATTGATAGTCAGTTATTTAACCATTAGTCAACATTCACAACAATCACCAGATTTTTAAATAATTTTCCCCCAATTATTTATCCTCAAAATATCTTCGCAAGATATATTTTCAACACTTCAACACTTTGAAAATAAATTACAAATCACTTTCCGAACTAGTATCGTCCACCTGACTTCCTAGTGCGGACTCAGATTTGGTTTCTTGATCAGAAACCATCATTCCCCTTTTATAGTTCTAAACTATGATAAAGAATTTTCAGAATCAACCAAAAATCCATATCAAGGTTCGTCGTCGAAAATCGAGTGAAAAGTCCTAACTCGGATCGATATAATTATCTAGAAATTCTATGCTCGAATTCTGGATCAAATCGCTATGCGAAAATAATATATGTATTTCCTACGTATTTATCAATTCATTATTAGCTATATCAATTTTATTTTCCTTTATTCACGTTGATTCACTTATTCACAATTACCATTAGACAATTTCCAGTTTAATTTCCACTCAATCATCAACTTAGAATATTTCCTTAGTTCAAAATTTACTTAAGAATTTCATCATTTGTTTCTTAAGTTCGATATAAGTAGTTTTACATACTTCTTATATTATTTCACTTCACCACTTTGGTTTATCTATACTTTTATTCAAGTCGGATTTCAATTCCATATAATTCAATTCTTTTCAAACTATATTAAATTTGTCATTCCTTCAATTAGTTTCACTTACTAATTTTATTTCAATACTTTGCTTAGTTTATCACAAATCAATTCCAATTCCAATTCCAGTTCTATTTACTTACAAATTCGAAATGAATCTCAACATTCAATTTCACTTTCATTTACTTGCAATTGTAATTTATTTATTCATCCACAATTTTATTTTCCACCTTAATAAATTTTATTCCAATCATTTAGTCTATTAGACTTACTTCTCAAATTTACCTTATTCAAATTAACACAAGTTAATTTCAGTTTAAATCTGATTTCTCTAAGTTTTTCAAACTTATTTATTATTCCATAACTATTTTAAATCGGATTCCAGAGTCTTTCCATCTTTTCAAAACCATTTTTGAAATCAATTCAAATTATCTTTTGAATTTCCAAAACCAACCCCAGTTTTCTAAACAACTTCAATTTTTAAATAATTTAGCAGTAATTCCTCTCTTGGAAACTCGAAAATGAACACCGATGATGTCGCGATCATCATCGAAATTATTTTCCAGCGACCGAAAAGAGTTTGGTGATTTTATCCCTTCGAAACATTTTTCCAAAACCTTTGAAAACCATTTTCAAATTAAAAAGGGATTTAATTTCCTAACTTTCCAAATTTCAAATCTTTTCAAAAGCATTTCCAAATATTTCTCTGGAATTCTATTTCAAATTATAAATCACATTTGCAATTTATATTTACAAATCCCATTTGTATATGGATTTTATTTCTCAGCTTTAAATTATGATTTCAACTTCCTATTCAATAATCATTGATAATAATTTAATATTATCACTTCCTAATATCCAAGCATCCTGTAACATTCCCGGATTTTAGCCAAGTTTAGTTTGATAATTAATTTAATTTTTTTTGAATTTAATTATGAATTTAATGGTAAATTAATTGGAATTTGTTAGAATAAATATATTGAAAATAAAATTTTGATTTGAAATTCATATTTTGAAAATAAATTGGATTTAAAAACACTATATATAAAATTTACAAAAGTTTGTTTTCTTATATATATCTATATTTGGAAGTTGTAATTTGAGATTAATATAATAATTTTCTAAAAAATTAATTAAAGTTAAATTACTCATTTTTAACACCAGTATTTGTTTATAGTTACCAATTTAAGTAAAATAACTTAAGAAAAAATTTAGAATGAGATTTATAAAAGGATTTAAAGACACTTTCTTTCATATTTGAAATAAATGTAGTTGTATATATATAAGCAAAAGTATAAATACAAAATTGTCAAATTTATTATGCAAGGGTTTAAAACAAAAGTTTATAATATTATTTAAAGGAGGAGTTAAACATAAAAATACAAGTAAATAACAAGTGTAAGATAATGATAAAAGATCATTACAAGTGTTAGATTGATTTTATTATAGAAATACAAGTGGCAAGCAAAATATTTTTCTTTTAATCTAAAATTTATAAAATATGAGCAAGAAATAAACTAGGCTATCTTCAAAATTCCTTCTGTAACAACCCTATATTTTTGCATATAATTTAAATTTGACTTTATTTTATTTTAAAATTATTTTAAAATTGTTTTATTTCAAACATTTCATTTTAAAATATAAATTTTGATTTTATGTGAATTATAGTTTCAAACTTGTATAAATTGGATATTTTACTGAAAAGTGGATTTCTGGTCAAATTAGTCAAACTTTGACTTTTAAATTTCAAATTTAAATATTTAAATTCTTAAATTTTATCTTTTATTATGAAAATAGATTTAATAACATGAATACTGCTGTTCGATTCGTTGGAAACGGATTTAAATTGTGAAAGTTATGTATATTTCAATATTGAGTACAATATGAGTTATTTAGCAATGTTGGTTATTTTAAATTATAAAAATTATATTTTCCTTGTCATATTTTATTTTAATATGTGTTATGATGTTATTGTATGTATATTTTTGTCTTATAATATTTTTAAAATGAAGTAAATAATTTTCCAAAGCCATTGGTAAATTTCTTGTAATTTTTATGTCCTGTTTGCTATTTTTAAACAATTTCTTTTGCCTTTTTCTATTATTCTCCAATTTAATTAATTATTTTATTTTGAAAATGATAAATAAATTATTTTATTTCAAATTTTCACTTCGTAATATTTTTAAAATGAAGCGGATATTTTTCCAAGACTAGTAGTGATTTATTTGTAATTTCTGGACATTGTTTTGTATTTTTAAGTAATTTCTTTCATTCTTTTATATTTTCTTTAAAATTAATTATTTATTTTCTTATATTTTTACTTGGTTTCGATTTGTAAAGTATATTTCTGAGTTATTTTGTTTTTATAAAATCAAAGAGAAAAGGAAATACCAAAGGTTTTAAAAAAATGCAAAACATAAGTCCTTTCACTTTCAAAACTTTTCAAATGCCACAACCTTCACTTTAATTCATTTTGCTGTCCACTTCTTCAGTTTTGGCCATGTATTATTTTACTTTTCACGTGAAAAACAACTCAGCACTTCACATTCTCATGGCTTCTTCAAACATCCTTGGTAATGTCCTCTTCTTTTTGCACTTTTCTTCCATTTTTTTACATACTTTTGTCTTGTTTCTCTCTTCTATTTGCATGGCCTCCTCACCATAGCCACGGCCACCATCCCATACCACTCCTCCTTGGCATCATCACCACCCACCACTTCAGGTTAGACCATGGCCGAACCCTCCTTGAAGCCAAACTTCACCAAAAATGCAAACAATGTCCAAAACAATGCATAGCCGAGCACCTAGTTGATCACCACTCCATTTTCCATCACCACCACAACCTTGAGCCGCCGCCACCACCTTGCTACCACCACTACTCACCACCTAAACCTCTGTCCAGACCTGTACCTGATGATGGCCGAGCGATTTGACCCATGGATCTGAGTTATTTTGTTTTTATAAAATCAAAGAGAAAAGGAAATACCAAAGGTTTTAAAAAAAGCCTAAACATAAGTCCTTTCACCTTCAAAACTTTTCAAATGCCATAACCTTCACTTTAATTCATTTTGCTATCCACTTCTTCAGTTTTGGCCGTGTATTATTTTACTTTTGACGTGAAAAACAACTCAGCACTTCTCATTCTTATGGCTTCTTCAAACATCCTTGGTAATGTCCTCCTCTTTTTGCACTTCTCCTCCTTTTTTTCATACTTTTGTCTTGTTTCTCTCTTCTATTTGCATGGCCTCCTCACCATAGCCATGGCCACCATCTATACCACTCCTCCTTGGCATCATCACCACCCACCACTACAGGTTAGACCATGGCCGAACCCTCCTTGAAGCCAAACTTCACCAAAAATGCAAACAATGTCCAAAACAATGCATAGCCGAGCACCTAGTTGATCACCACTCCATTTTCCATCACCACCACCACCTTGCTACCACCACTACTCACCACCTAAACCTCTGTCCATACCTGTACCTGATGATGGCCGAGCCATTTGGCCCATAGACCGAGCCAAAAGTTGAACCAAACTCCACTATGTTGCCTAGTCTCTTGATATTCTTATGTTGTAACTTCCTCCACATGTTCTAGCCTTTATACCATGCATTCCTATGTTCAAACCTGATCCAAAGCTATGTCACACCTGACCTAAATAAACCCTTAGGCCATGCAAAGCATTGTAGAAAACAAGGCAAAAGATTTGACATTCATATCTCTTTTTATTTCAAAGTTATTCATATTCAATGTTGTATTGAGTTGTAATATTATTTTGTTTTGTTTTAGGTTGTAACACAAGTTCTAAACTTGGATCTCTTCCCACTTGAGCCTATTGTTGAGTCATCGTGCCAACTGGAATCCATTGTGTCATTTGTATTGCAATCTCCAGCCATAAAGGTGAGTAAATCTCACCAGACGTTTATAATTATACAAATGTGAATTGACACCATTTGAATGTGTAGAACTATTATGTGATGTTATAACTGCCTATGATAATTTATATATGATGTTAAAACTATTAAATTTCCTGTCATATCATCTGTTACTGTTATATAATGCTATTTCGTTCATTTATATCTGCTTATCACACTGCAAGTTCCATGTAGATTAAAAATCACTATGGGTTGAAATGATACATACCCGAACGGACTTTAGAATAGGGAAAAATCGTTATGGGCTGAAATGATAGGCCTGAACGGTTTTTATTTAATTTATTTAAACTTGGGATTGCGGGTTTGAAATGATAGAACCCGGATTTTTCTTTTTAAACTGCGGATTGAAATGATACATATCTGTATCACTTGACCTAGGTTAGAAAACTATATACAGACCCGTGGTTATTTTACAAAGTGTTTAGGATATTTTTAAGTATTTTAAAAATATAAATTTATGAATTTTAATTTAAATAGATTTTTAAATGTTTTAAAATAAAGAAATCATGATTTTTCTATGAGTTAAAAATGTAATCAATGAATGGTTAAATTGGATTATTGAAATATAACTTAAGTTTGGAATTTGGAATTTTGGTTAAAAATGATATTTAAGTTATATGAATAAAATGGAAGTTTAATTATATTTGGAAAATGGTAAATATGATAATTTGATTTAAATTTGGATTTTAGTGATTTATTAAAGCATTATTGATTTTTTCTATGAGTTTAAGTGGTTAAATAAATGAATGCTTAAATTGTAACTTTAAAATATAACTGGATTGGGGAAGGAGAATTTGGTTTTAATTAAAGGTTTAAGTTAATTAAATAAAATTGGAAAATTAGTTAATTTTTGAAATGGTAATTTAAATCTGAAGTGTTAAGTTTATTTGTTGAAAAGTGAAGAAAGGAAATTATATACTTCAACAAATAAGTGGAATTATTGAAATTTGGATTTATTTATAAGAAATTGGTTTTATAAAATTCAATATGTTTAATGATATGTTAATGAACATTTTTAATGTTAAATTTTGATTTTTAAAATGTTTAAAGGATTTAAAATGATGTTTATTATTGGCTGGAAATATACTAAAACCTGGAATTAACTTTTAATAGCATTCAAAATTGCTATAGTTTCTGAATTGAACTAAAATTGTGTAAAAAGAGCTGTTACAGCATTTCTGAAATGCTGTAGTTGCTGTAATTGAACTTATAGGCTAATATTGGACTCAGTTCTATTATAGCATTCTCTGGAAATGCTATAGTGGTCTGCAGTTTTTGCTGAAATCAATTTAAAACTTTGTTTTGAAATCTGAGCTACCGCAGCATTTCTGAAAAGGCTGTCTTTGCTGTTTTAAACTAAAATTTAACTAAAACTGAGTTTTAACAGCAGTTTTTAAGTGCCGTCTTTGCTGAATTAAAATGTTTTCAAGTATAACTTATAACAGCTTTTTCTAAATGCCGCGGAAGGCTGAAATTTTAATAAATATGGTTTTTAACTTAGTAAATGAGCTCAGAATGAATTGAAACTTTGGAAATTGAATATTTGATTTGAAAGTATAATAAATACACTTTTAAAATGATTTTAATTGAATTAAATTGATGGAATATAAATTATTTAAAAGATGATTTGAGATGATAATAAATGAATGTTATCTTTGAATTTAAAGATGTTTAAGATATGGTATACTGAAATGATTTGAAATGAAGTTTTGAGAAGATTTGATATTTTGGTATATATTAAATGTTTTGAAATGAAGTTTTTGAAAGATATGATATTTTGATATATATTAAATGATTTGAAATAAAGTTTTGAAAGTTATGATATTTTGAAATTAAAATGATTTGAAAATGAAGTTTGAAAGATATGATATTTATGTATTAAAAATGATTTGAAATGACTTGATATTTATTTTGATAAATATTTGAATTTGAAAGATATGGAAAGTTGATATATTGAAAGGGTTTAGAAATGATTTAATCTTTATTTGATAAAGATTTGGATTGAAATGGTATTTTATTTTGAAGTATAAAAATATTGTTTTAAAGTTATAACCACGGGTTATAATAACGATTGGTTGTTAAAGAGACCGGGATCGGATATTGTTTTATAGCCGGTCAGTACCGAAAACCACTTTAACAACTGTGTACGTGGTGGAGAAATCCAGAGCGAAGTAGGTTGGTTGGCGAACGCTACTGGAATGAAGTAAGAGAACGCTGATGGGTGGCCTAATTATGACTAAAATAGGAGCTATACCGGGCTACACAAAGGGTAGCACCCTTTTATCGAGCATGCTTCTTTGGAAACCATTCTATTACTTTTGTGATTCGATATGGTGGCGCCACTTTGATTCGGGGTATGTATCGAGGTGGGCGGAAGCTGCTGGCTTGCCGTCACCACCGGTCCGGGAGTGCGAACGGTGTATCCACCCTGGCATTGCCTCGCGTGCCTTGTCATATGTTCATTATATCGAGCCCACTACGATTTTTGGTTTAAAGATCCGACCGCGTTAAGGTTCACCATCCCCTTAACGCTATTTTCTATATGATTATACTTTACTGATTAGACACTACTGTACATAGCGTATATTACTATACAACAAATAGTTTAACGGATCCTTAGAGGATGGGCGGTCCCAAGCATCTTCTAAGTTACATGTACTTTTACTACAGTTCACTTGAGTTGGCTTACATTGTCTAAGTATGTATGTCCTGACTCGAGTGTTTGTATTTTTATTTACGCTCGGATCAGCATGAGTATTCATAGATTTGGATTCCACTTTCTGGAGATTGGAATCGCTGGAGATTATCTGCTTATGTAGTCTTATCTATTTCAGTTCGGTTGTTCTGTTCAGCTTGTACTTGGTTATCATATTGAAACTTCTGTTGTACATTATTTCTTCTGTTGTATCTTGTTTAACTCTGATATATTTATATAGTAGCTTCATGAACTACTATCTCTTTTACTTCCGCTGCATTATTAAATACTCTGTGTCTGTGATCTGTGATTATTATTTACTGTATATTTTGAGATTTGCCAAATTTTTATTTACAACGCGGTATTTTGAGCAATTCAATTCCGGCATGTGTGTCTACCTATACGCTTATAATGGATGTGAATGGTTGAAAATATCGGGCTGTTACAGCTGGTATCAGAGCTCTGGTTTTAGGCAAAACTCAGCATATAGAGCAGATTTAATTTTAGAATCACTTTCGTTCGAGCTTGAATTCCTTCTTCAGTTCGGTTTCCTATGAATTTTGGAACGTTCCCTACGGTTCCAAAATCCATTCATGTCCTTCACTATTCATCTTCTTTTGATTTTTGAGTATCCCATAACTCCACTTCAAAAGGATCTTTATAATGAGTCGGTGGTCTCGCCAATCTCAAATTGATTTGTAAAGGGGTGAAACTCCTTTACAACAGCATCGATTCACCAAAGATTTTATATCCTCGGTTTAGATGCTAGTATCTCTTATTATCCCAAACTCTATCTCTTGAGGTCGAATGTAGATTTACCCCAGAAAATCCACATCGATCTTATTCTTTAAGTCACGGTTGATCCGATTAAGGTTGCCCGCGATTTATATAAGCTTATCCATCTTCCTATTATGTTATTTAATCATGTCATCCTTATTTCCAACTTATTTTTAAAACAGAATTTCCTTTGATTTGAGTTAATCAAAATTTGAATCTCTATCTTTCTTTGAAAATCTATTCCTGTATAGTGTATTTGTAAACTGGTATTTAAAATTAAAATATTTATATATTGTGTTGTTTGAGTTGTTGATCTTGAACTGGGTTTCTGATCGATTCGTCTGATCAACGCTATTGATAAGATTTCTAAAATACTTTGACAGAACAAACTGACACAATATTATTTTAAAATTTGGTTAATGAAATAAATTTTGATATATAAGTTTATGGAACTTAATAAAATGATCTAAATTGATAATTTGAAATGATAATACTTGATTTATCATTTATTGTTCTACAAATGAATTTATAAATAGTTGTTTATAAATTTATTTGGGAACTGAAATGAATTTAAAACAAGAATTTGAGAATTTAAATTCCGATGATTTTGAACTTTGGTTTAAAGTTTTAAAAAGGGATAAATTATTTAAAGTATTTTCAAATAGAAATTTGTTTCCAAAGAATTTTAAAGTTTAAAATTAGTGCTCCTCTTTGTCGCTAGAAAATAACTTCGGTGATGACCGCGGCATCATCGACTTTCATTTTCGAGTTTCGAAGTTAAGAGACTGTTCTGTAGTCTTGCTACAGCTTTGTTTTGGGAATTAAATTGATTTGAACTTCTAAAATATGACTTGATTTTAATATATATATATATATATATATATATATATATATATATATATGATTGAAATTTGATTTGACATATTATGTATATTTTATTACTAATCTCTAAATGGTTTGAATGGAATCGGAAATTTAAATTCTTAAATTCTATCTTGAAGAATAATTTCAGTTATAAAAAAAGAAAAGTAAAAATTTGGATAAATGATTCAAACTTGAGATGATTGAATTCGAAAGTTTTATTTGTATAACACACAATTTCATTCCAATATAACTTACCTTAATTTTCAGAAGTTGAATACGTAATTGAATAATATACGATATAAAAAAGGTTTTATAAATAAAATTTGAGTGGTTACAATAAATGTTATACACTTAAATTTTAGTTACAAAGGATTAATAGAGGTAAATAAAGAAAAAGGAATTTAAAGAGTTTTATTTAAATAACTTAATAATGAAATTTGATTTAATATGGAACCTAAAATCTAACCTAGGAATTTTAATAAAGGTTATTTCCTGAAATGAATATGTTTGTATAATAGACAATGTATCTTTGAATAGATAAATAAAATATATTTGAATGGGACATTTTGTATAAAGTATATTTAATTTGGAATCATAGTTTAATTGATGTCTAAATGAAAAAAAAGGTGTAAAGAAATTTGATTGTTGTATTTGCTATGATAAATATTTTATTTATAAAATAGATATGTCATGTAAAATGAATAATTTTGATTTAAATGGTTAAATGTATTTTAATATCACTAAATTTGATAATTAAGAATTTGGTTTTCAAATGGAATTTTCAAGTGTAACTTATCGAAGGAATATCTTATTTATGAAAGGGGTATTTTAAATAAAGTGTTAGGTTATTTGTTAAATTAAGAGTTAATTAAAATAGTGAACTTTTGACTTAATAAATGAAGTATAGTTTGATTTGGATATTCCATTCATAAAAGTTTGTTTTAATAAATCATAAGTAAATGATAACCAAATAAATATTTCTAAAATTGAACTGATTTGAAATACTAATATATCTACCGTAGCACTTTATAAGTGCTGCTGTTTCTGAAAATACAATGTTTTGGAAATTTTATAATTGAATGAATGAACTTAGAAATGTTACAACTTTGAAATGAATATTATTTGAACTTGAATTTAAATGTTTTCAATGAAGATTATTTTAAAAGTGTTATGATTTTTAGTAGTATGATTTTCCAATAATAACATCTCTGAAGTATTATGATTTCAAAGCATCGTGGTTTTAAATTTTTTATCTTATTTGTTTTTCAAACTATCTTTTAGTTGTCCTTATTTTCCTTATCTTGCTACAGAATGGGGAGGCTATTGCTTATACCAGTCTTTTTAGAAATCTTTCTATAATCTTAGATAATTTTTGTTACTCATCTGGATCTGAACACTGTTTTTCCATTCATAGACCGTCAGTCAAGTGAAAAGGGTGATTCAGACTCTAGAGGATCTTTGTCGTGTTTGTATTCTTGATTTGATCACCTCCACCTTGCTAAACTAACCTATAACAACAGTTATCAGGTATAATCTCAATCTTCTTGTTACCTTGTCTTAATCTTATTTCATTTCTATCTTTTCTATGCTTTCCCGTACCTCATTCCTTTTCGGAGACGAAAATTTTTGAGTGGGGGAGAGTGTAACAACCATAGATTTTTGCATATAATTTAAATTTGACTTTATTTTATTTTGAAATTGTTTTAAAATTGTTTTATTTCAAATATTTCATTTTAAAATATAAATTTTAATTTTATGTGAATTATAGTTTCAAACTTGTATAAATTGGATATTTTACTGAAAAGTGTATTTCTGGTCAAATTAGTCAAACTTTGACTTTTAAATTTCAAATTTAAATATTTAAATTCTTAAATTTTATATTTTATTATGAAAATAGATTTAATAACATGAATACTGCTTTACGTTTCGTTGGAAACGGATTTAAATTGTGAAAGTTATGTATATTTCAATATTGAGTACAATTTGAGTTATTTAGCAATTTTGGTTATTTTAAATTATAAAAATTATATTTTCCTTGTCATATTTTATTTTAATATGTGTTAACATGTTATTGTATGTATATTTTTGTCTTATAATATTATTAAAATGAAGTAAATAAATTTCCAAAGCCATTGGAAAATTTCTTGCAATTTTTATATCATGTTTGCTATTTTTAAACAATTTCTTTTTCCTTTTTCTATATTTCTCCAATTTAATTATTTATTTTATTTTGAAAATGATAAGTAAATTATTTTACTTCAAATTTTCACTTCATAATATTTTTAAAATGAAGTGGATATTTTTCCAGGACTAGTAGTGATTTATTTGTAATTTTTGGACACTGTTTTGTATTTTTAAGTAATTTATTTCATTATTTTTATATTTTCTTTAAAATTAATTAATTATTTTCTTATATTTTTACTTGGTTTCGGTTTGTAACGTATATTTCTGAGTTATTTTGTTTTTATAAAATCAAAGAGAAAAGGAAATACCAAAGGTTTTAAAAAAAGCCTAAACATAAGTCCTTTCACCTTCAAAACTTTTCAAATGCCATAACCTTCACTTTAATTCATTTTGCTATCCACTTCTTCAGTTTTGGCCGTGTATTATTTTACTTTTGACGTGAAAAACAACTCAGCACTTCTCATTCTTATAGCTTCTTCAAACATCCTTGGTAATGTCCTCCTCTTTTTGCACTTCTCCTCCTTTTTTTCATACTTTTGTCTTGTTTCTCTCTTCTATTTGCATGGCCTCCTCACCATAGCCATGGCCACCATCTATACCACTCCTCCTTAGCATCATCACCACCCACCACTACAGGTTAGACCATGGCCGAACCCTCCTTGAAGCCAAACTTCACCAAAAATGCAAACAATGTCCAAAACAATGCATAGCCGAGCACCTAGTTGATCACCACTCCATTTTCCATCACCACCACCACCTTGCTACCACCACTACTCACCACCTAAACCTATGTCCATACCTGTACCTGATGATGGCCGAGCCATTTGGCCCATAGACCGAGCCAAAAGTTGAACCAAACTCCACTATGTTGCCTAGTCTCTTGATATTCTTATGTTGTAACTTCCTCCACATGTTCTAGCCTTTATGTCATGCATTCCTATGTTCAAACCTGAGCCAAAGCCATGTCAAACCTGACCTAAATAAACCCCTAGGCCGTGCAAAGAATTATAGAAAACAAGGCAAAAGATTTGACATTCATATCTCTTTTTATTTCAAAGTTATTCCTATTCGATGTTGTATTGAGTTGTAATATTATTTTGTTTTGGGTTGTAACACAAGTTCTAAACTTGGATCTCTTCCCACTTGAGCCTATTGTTGAGTCATCGTGCCTACTAGAATCCGTTGTGTCATTTTTATTACAATCTCCAGCCATAAAGGTGAGTAAATCTCACCAGACGTTTATACTTATACAAATGTGAATTGACACCATTTGAATGTGTAGAATTATTATGTGATGTTATAACTGTCTGTGATCATTTATATGTGATGTTAAAACTATTAAATTTCCTGTCATATCATCTGTTACTGTTATATAATGCTATTCCATTCATTTATATCTGTTTATCACACTGCAAGTTCCCTGTAGATTAGAAATCACTATGGGTTGAAATGATACATACCCGAACGGACTTTAGAATAGGAAAAAATCATTATGGGCTGAAATGATAGGCCTGAACGGTTTTTATTTAATTTATTTAAACTTGGGATTGCGAGTTTGAAATGATAGAACCCGGATTTTTCTTTTTAAACTGCGGATTGAAATGATACATATCTGTATCACTTGACCTAGGTTAGAAAACTATATACAGACCCGTGGTTATTTTACAAAGTGTTTAGGATATTTTTAAGTATTTTAAAAATATAAATTTATGAAATTATATTTAAATAGATTTTTAAATGTTTTAAAATAAAGAAATCATGATTTTTCTATGAGTTAAAAATGTAATCAATGAATGGTTAAATTGGATTATTGAAATATAACTTAAGTTTGGAATTTGAAATTTTGGCTAAAAATGATATTTAAGTTATATGAATAAAATGGAAGTTTAATTATATTTAGGAAATGGTAAATATGATAATTTGATTTAAATTTGAATTTTAGTGATTTATTAAAGTGTTATTGATTTTTTTCTATGAGTTTAAGTGGTTAAATAAATGAATGCTTAAATTGTAACTTTAAAATATAACTGGACTAGGGAAGGAGAATTTTGTTTTAATTAAAGGTTTAAGTTAATTAAATAAAATTGGAAAATTAGTTAATTTTTGAAATGGTAATTTAAATCTGAAGTGTTAAGTTTATTTGTTGAAAAGTGAAGAAAGGAAATTATATACTTGAACAAATAAGTGGAATTATTGAAATTTGGATTTATTTATAAGAAATTGGTTTTATAAAATTCAATATGTTTAATGATATGTTAATGAACATTTTTAATGTTAAATTTTGATTTTTAAAATGTTTAAAGGATTTAAAATGATGTTTATTATTGGCTGGAAATACACTAAAACCTGGAATTAACTTTTAATAGCATTCAAAATTGCTATAGTTTCTGAATTGAACTAAAATTGTGTAAAAAGAGCTATTACAGCATTTCTGAAATGCTGTAGTTGCTGTAATTGAACTTATAGGCTAATATTGGACTCAGTTCTATTATAGCATTCTCTGGAAATGCTATAGTGGTCTGTAGTTTTTGCTGAAATCAATTTAAAACTTTGTTTTGAAATCTGAGCTACCGCAACATTTCTGAAAAGACTGTCTTTGCTGTTTTAAACTAAAATTTAACTAAAACTGAGTTTTAACAGCAGTTTTTAAGTGCCGTCTTTGCTGAATTAAAATGTTTTCAAGTATAACTTATAACAGCTTTTTCTAAATGCTGCGAAAGGCTGAAATTTTAATAAATATGGTTTTTAACTTAGTAAATGAGCTCAGAATGATTTGAAACTTTGGAAATTGAATACTTGATTTGAAAGTATAATAAATACACTTTTAAAATGATTTTAATTGAATTAAATTGATGGAATATAAATTATTTAGAAGGTGATTTGAGATGATAATAAATGAATGTTATCTTTGAATTTAAAGATGTTTAAGATATGATATATTGAAATGATTTGAAATGAAGTTTTGAGAAGATATGATATATTGATATATATTAAATGTTTTGAAATGAAGTTTTTGAAAGATATGATATTTTGATATATATTAAGTAATTTGAAATAAAGTTTTGAAAGTTATGATATTTTGAAATTAAAATGATTTGAAAATGAAGTTTGAAAGATGTGATATTTATTTATTAAAAATGATTTGAAATGACTTGATATTTATTTTGATAAATATTTGAATTTGAAAAATATGGTATGTTGATATATTGAAATGTTTTAGAAATGATTTAATCTTTATTTTGATAAAGATTTGGATTGAAATGTTATTTTATTTTGAAGTATAAAAATATTGTTTTAAAGTTATAACCACGGGTTATAATAACGATTGGTTGTTAAAGAGACCGGGATCAGATATTGTCTTATAGCCGGCCAATACCGAAAACCACTTTAACAACTGTGTAAGCGGTGGAGAAATCCAGAATGAAGTAGGTTGGTTGGCGAACGCTACTGGAATGAAGTAAGAGAACGCTGATGGATGGCCTAATTATGACTAAAACAGGAGCTATACCGGGCTACACAAAGGGTCGCACCCTTTTATCGAGCATGCTTCTTCGGAAACCATTCTATTACTTTTGTGATTCGATATGGTGGAGCCACTTTGATTCGGGGTATGTCTCGAGGTGGGCGGAAGCTGCTGGCTTGCCGTCACCATCGGTCTGGGAGTGCAAACGGTGTATCCACCCTGGCATTGCCTCGCGTGCCTTGTCATATGTTTCTTATATCGAGCCTACTACGATTTTTGGTTTAAAGATCCGACTGCGTTAAGGTTCACCATCCCCTTAACGCTATTTTCTATATGATTATACTTTACTGATTAGACACTACTGTACATAGCGTATATTACTATACAAAAAATAGTTTAACGGATCCTCAGAGGATGGGCGGTCCCAAGCATATTCTAAGTTACATGTACTTTTACTACAGTTCACTTGAGTTGGTTTACATTGTATAAGTATGTATGTCCTAACTCGAGTGTTTGTATATTTTTTTGTGCTCGGGTCAGCCTGAGTATTCATAGATTTGGATTCCACTTTCTGGAGATTGGAATCGCTGGAGATTATCTGCTTATGTAGTCTTATCTATTTCAGTTCGGTTGTTCTGTTCAGCTTGTACTTGGTTATCATATTGAAACTTATGTTGTACTTTATTTCTTCTATTGTATCTTGTTTCATTCGTTTGCAAGCGGAAAACTAAAAAGTTAAACCAAAAATTAAAATATGAAGAAATCAAAACCAGATTCCAGTTCAAAAGCAAAACAAAAAAAGAGGAAACAAAAACCTGGAAAAGAAAATCAATTCAAGTTACTAACCTGATCAAATTGCAAAACCTGGAGTGAAAAAAAAATCAAACAGAAAGCTTGTGAAAATTAAAGATTAGTTTCAACTTCAATACATCCAAGCTTCAGATCAAGACCGTTTCAGTTTTTAAAAGCAAATCTAGTTTCCAGTTTGAAACTAGAACTTGGTCTCTGTCTTCAAAATTAGTGAGCAAATTTTTATTTTAAAACCTTGAATTTATAATTAAGATGCCTATGATTGATTCTTGAAGTATATTAGTTGCATGAAAGTAAATATATCTGAGTGTATATCTATATATATTTGTGTGATGCGTGCCTTTGTATATAAGTATATACCCTGTACATCAACAGACCTAAATCCACCAGAGGAAGAAAATTCATAATCTCTTTGAATAATAAAATTTAGACTATAATGTTTGAATGAAAATTGTTTATAACATTTTAATTTAAATTTAAAAAATAATTCCAAGTGGAAATATTTATGGAATATTTAGAAAATTGGATAATACAGTGATAATTTAATTCAAGTCAAAAATCGATGATTACGATTTCTTGTTTGGATCTCATGAGGTGATTCGTAATAGGAAACTATGATTTTAGAGCATGGTTTCAAGATTTTTAGATCGGAAATTGTCGAGTTAAATCAAGTTGAACGAATTTTAAACTTTTGCCAAATTCCGACGATCGGCATGAATAGGATTATCAGGGTTGGGACTGAAGGTGGCTGAGGGTTTAGTGATCATCAAAAAAATACTGGATGAATCTATTATCGATTATGGCGGCGGTTCAAAGAAGATTTAGGGTTAAGGAATGGTTTTCGGTTGATTTTGAAAATGTGGGTCGTTCGACGGTGAGGTAGCATCGGAGTCGTCGGGACATTGGGGGATCGATGTGTTGTGATCTGGTGCAGCTTTGGGTAAGATGGCAAGGTGGTTGGTGATCGGGATCGTCATCGGCTATGGGTGTTTTCTAATCTGGGTTTGGGTTCCAGTTCAATCAACATGCTCATTATCGATCTACGATGAAATCGTGGAATCTGGGTGTTTGTGAGGTTTAGGCAAATCGTCGACGATGCATTTATGGCAACAGAGTTGATTGGATCGTTAGCAAAGTGATGTACACGTGCACACGAGCACCTTTGTGTCGGGTCTTGTTTGATGGTATCAGGGAAGATGAAGGAACTCGGGACGATCTCGAGTTTGTTGCGTGAATGGCTCGAAGTCATTCGTGTGTTGGCTCGAAGAATTTAGAGCAGGGGATTTTGCTTGGGTATTAGCTCGAAGATGAAGTTGTCTTGGCTCGGGATTTTTATTTTTAAGTTTCAGGTTTTAAAATTTGAAAGGAAAAGATATAGCAGGTTTTAAATTTTATAAATGATAACCAAATTTCTAAAGTAATTTATTAAAACAAGTTTAAACAAATTTTTCAAGGATTAAATTCTCAAGTTAAATGTTCTAAATTTGTTTTGTTTTGAAATAATTATATATTAGGTAATTTTATAATTAATTGATTAAATGTTTCCGTATGTAATTTAATAAAGATGCAATTAAATAATTAATTAAGGAAAAGGGTTTATCTTTACTAAATTAAGTTCTTGATTTAATAAGAATCATTTATTGGTGAATAAACGGTAATCGATTATCGAATGGGATTAATTAAAGTTTAAGTAATAGTTAATTACTTATTTTATCAAGGTGATTGATTAATGAATAATTATTTAATGTAATTAAACAAAGGGTTAATTTGTTAATGAAAGTAATTAAAGATTAATTACTTATTTAATGGCATTAATTAGGGTGATTAATTAACGTAATAAATTAAAGGTTAATTAATTAAAGTGATTTACTAAAGGAGAATAACCCATGTGAGTAATTAATGTGATTTAATTAAGGATAATTAATTAATTTAGATTAATTAATGTAAGTAATTAAGGGTAATTAATTACTTAAAGATAATTACTTAATTAAAAGTAATTAATTAATGATTAAAGTCAATTAATCAAGTGATTAAAGGATAATTACTCAAAGTAATTAATTTGTGATTTATTAATATAAGTGATTGGGATAATCACTTATTGTAATTAATTAAGAATAATTAATTTAATGGTAGTTAATTAAGGATAATTAATTTAAAGGATAATTAAATAATTAAAGGTTAATTATTTAATGATTAAAGGTTGATTTATTTATTAATTAAGGTTGATTAATTAATAATTAAAGGTTAATTAATTTATTATTAAAGGTTAATTAATTGAAATGGGTTGTAATTAATTAATGTCAATTAACCTGGATTAGTGATTAATCCGGTTTCAATTAATCAGATGATTAATTAACCTTACTTATGGATATTTGAATTGCATGCAATGCTTTGAATTGTTTGATATCCTTGGTATGTAATGCTTTGTGATATGAGTTATTTTGATTTAAGCTGTGATGAATGTTATTTATTATCTGTGATAAATTTATATTATTATCTATGAATCTGTAAATGAAGATAAGCGTTATAACATTATTCTGCTTATCGATATTGCTGTGTTTGGATTGTGATGATTGATGATGTTGCACTATTGTGTAAAACCCCTAGACTACACCATACACACAAAAATATGGATTTCACGGGAAATCGGTTAAGTCACAGATATTTTGTTTAAAAGTTAAATTTTGAATCCAAATAGTTTTGGAAATGGAATTGGATTGAATGTGAAAAGCTTTTTGAAAAGGAAGTTTGGAATTTGAAATATAGTTTGAATATAATATATCTTGTTTAAGTTTTGAATTTGTTTTAAAAATTTGGTTTGAAAGGGTTATGCAAGATATATAATATATATATGGATTTTAAAACCATCTTTAAAGTATTTTAAAGTATTATTTTGGGAATTTAAAATTAACCTAATTTCATACTTTAAAGGATATAACTTGTGCATATTTGATCGGATTTTTCTAAAATGAAAACTCTTTGTTTTCAAATGATAACGGCTTTTAAATAAAGAAAAGATTTCTAGTTTTGTTGAAAGGGGTTTCAAATTTGAAATGGAATTGTTTTGAAAGCTATAAATGAATCTTTGCTAAAGATTAGTGAACCTTGTTTCCAAAATAAGGGGATCTTAAAGGTATATCTTTGTATAAAAGATTTGAATTATAAATAGTTTTGAAAGCTATGAATTGATCTTTGTGAAACATTGGTGAACATTGTGAAGTGAATCTTTTTATTTAAAGATTTGAAAATGATAATTTGTTTAAACATTTGAAAGAAAGGTTTTGGGCTTTAACTTGTGACTTAACTAAGATCCCAATATCCATATGTTTTTAAATATTGCGCTAATTATTCGGTTTAGCCGGGAGAGGACTTTATGTCATATAACCCATTCCGAATAATGATACGACTTTATGGATTGCATTTGAAGACCGGTGGTGAAGACCGGGTATTTTCGAGAATGAAAGGATTACTCGACGAATGACTCTGCACTGAGTAGCTACGGTATAGAGATCTGCATATGTGATGGGGAGTCTGATTGGGATTGTTAATACCTGGATTGCAAGGGCTTCTTCGTAAGTGCCTTCGGTTCTGTTCGAAACCGGAACAGACTTGTATGGATGTATGTCTGACGTTACACTTTGAGATTTAAAGATGGTCTCTATCAAATACATTTTTGTTTGGTGGCGGAGAATTTATTCTCTTAGCTTAACACCCTTCTCTGATACATACGAGCTCAGAGGTTATGTAGTTGATGGTTACTAGCGATACATTCCCAATTTGGTAATGCGGCATATGAAGTGTTGCTGATCATTACTTGATCAAAGCATGGCTTTTGTATAAAGCATATCTTTGTGGACGTGACCTCGTCGGACCTTACAACCCGGAATGGTCGAAACAGGAAGGATGCAGCAAGGTTATTTGGGGGTAGCACCCCCTGAGGGTATGTCCATTTCCTTGTGGATAAGGTGGTATCATCGTATGGAGGCCAGATATTTAACCTATGTGGTTGCTGCAAATTTATTACTTTGTGGCTGTTGCTTTGTGCTTGAGGGTCCTCGGATAAAGGTTGGTTACGACCGGGGGATGGCATACTCGTGTAGTAGTTACCTAGTTACAGAGGTAACCGGGTCTTGTGTTGGCAGAGAGCTGGTTAAGTTCTCGGGGCGTTCCTCCAAAGGCGTACCCATGTGGCCCAGGAAGTTCCTTTGCCTGACCATTTGTTGGAAATCCAATCACCAATACACGCCTTTTACAATTGCATTTGTATAACTTGTCATTCTTAAATGGTAGCTATAGCTGGTATAATATAATGATACCTATGCTGGTTAAGATTTATATTATACTTTCGAAAGGTTTTCTACATAATGCGCTAATAATAATATCAAAAGGATTTTGCGTATCAAGCATGTTTGACTATCATAAGGAGAAATCTCCTCCAATTGTGCGCTTGCATTGTGTGTGTGGGGGAGGCTTTATGATAATTTCATTTTCCAAAAGCATTGCGGATTTCTTTTAAAATTCTTTTGTTTGTTTTGTTTAAGATAAACTGTTTCCGTTTGCTCACAACAGTCCCATGATTGATTTGGAGTTTATTGTTCCCTCTCCCAACTTTGGGAGCCTACAATTTTCCACACGGGCAGCCTAGAGTTGTGTTTTTCAGATAATCAAATAGTAGGTATAGATTTGATAGCATTAAGCCGTTTGGATCTGGCGGTCGCATTTGCTTCACTTCAACATTCAGGACTATCCTTGCTTAGTTCAACTTGATGATGGTTCGAGCTTATGGCTTGGAGATCTTTGGAATTTTGGCATCGTAGATGCAGTTCTGAATTCTATCTTTTCTTTCTATCCATTGGATGATTAGATAAGTGATATCGTTCTGATGTTATTTCTTCCGCTGTTATCTTATATCTCTGATAGATATTGATATTCATTGTATCATTGATGTATAAAATGTTGTATATCAATAAAGTCATTTCATTTTTCTTCTGCTATTGTTGTACTTAATGTCTTATAAGCTCTGGCGCATATCGGATTTCAACGATTGAATCTACAGCATTCGAATACGGAGAAGTATGGATGTCGATTTTCGAACGTAGAAATTCGGGTCGTGACACATCCATTTACTATAATAATTTACAAATATTATTTTCTTTTATATATGAAAATAATTAGGATAAAATTTGTCTCATTTTCCCGATTTTAAAACAATATTATGTTGGTTTATCTTGTTTAAGAGTTTAGAAACCCTTATCGATACAGTTGGCCAAACTACATCGTGCAGAATCTATAAACAATCAACCGATAAGTCAACACAATATAAAACAATTTTATATTAACTAACATATACGTGCTCATATCTATTATTACACTCAAACTCATTCTAGAGTACTACTGACTCTATCTCTAATGGGTAATCCCCACCAGAGCCAAGGTTGTCGCTTAACCAATTGCTCTGATACCACATTGTAACGACCCAATTTTTCAACGTCTGAAAGTCGACATCAATACGTCTACTATATCTAATGCCGCACGGTCGAATGCCGAAAAACCGAACTGTTAGGGTTAAAGAAGAAGAAGATAGAAGAAGAAACATAAACAATAACAAAATCTCACATTTCGCAGCGGAACTATATATAATAGGTAAATGAATATCTGTTATAATATATGTAAATATAAAAGTGAATATATTTTTGTGTTTTTCTATTTAGTCCCACATCATGGGATATGTTCCATCTCATGCTCCAAGGCCTATATATAAAGGAGCATATGTAATGTAATTGTATGAATCAATCTTATGTAATTAATATCAGTGTGAATAACATTTTCTCCTCTTTTCTAAAATAATTTAGGAAATAAACTTCATATTAGAATACCTTGTTTTCTATTAAAAAGAAAGAGAGTAGGAGAGTAGATATATTTCTATGTATTTATTTGGTCTGGTAAAAGCACCAAATATGTCAATAAATCTTTTCTGGAGATTTTTTTTTATTATTATCACCACTTCTGGAGTGAACAAATTTCTATACATTTATTTGGTTTAGTAGTTAATACCATTGGCGAATATTTTTAGAACTTCAGGTTCCAATTTTACTTTAAAATAAAGTCTTTGTTTAGTTCTTTAGATCCTAAATGGTACAACTTGATTTTCATTATCAAACTTCAGGTTTGATTGCAAATGGAATTTACCATAATCTGAATTAGCCTTTCTAACAATTCAAAGCTTCACATCTCAAATTTATATATTTGAGTTTTGATATATAAAACGTTTTTTAGGAATGCAAACTTATATGCATAATTTTTATTTGAGAACTTCATGTCTCCAATATTAAATAAATACAATGAAACAAGAGGACTCTTCATAATTGTATTCAAACAAGAGAATCATAATACTATTTATCTTCGAGGAAATAGTATTTACCACATTTGTAATGTTATTTCAACATATTATTTGTATGTTATGTCTTCTGGACATATCAAAATCTTCTTATGGAATTGCTCACTTATTTCTTTTTCATGGCTTTATTTCAGCTTATAAAAACTTTATTCTTTCACCTTCGTACATATAAACTTTAGGTTCTTATTCTTTCATATAGACTTAATTCGATCTTCTAGATACGTATTATCCTTATATTTGTTTCTCTAAGAAACAGTGAAATATTTATTCTGGGAATATAAATCATGTGGTAAAACTATTTTTACAGTTCTCATTCAAACGGAAATCAAAATATAAAAAATTCAAACCGAAAACCTTTTTTTCTTCACCAAACAATGGAATGAGATCTAAAAGTTTAGATCTACAACAAAATGAGATCTAAAATGATAAGATTAATAGAGCAAGATCTATGGGGTAAGATATATGTATGTATGTATGTATACCTATGTATATAATGAAATTTAGAAAATTAGATCTATGATAGAAAAGATCTAAAAAGAAAATTAACAGAATAAGGTCAGAAATTACATTTTAGTCTATGGAACAACTTTAGTCTCAGATCAAATTTAAAATTACCACAAAAAATGGATATACATGAATGACAATTAAATAAGAGATTCGATGATTAAAATCTACAGATCTAAAAAAAATATCATATGAAAATGATAGTAAAATCTACAAGAGATCTGAAAAATTAGAATTAAAAAAAAAGATCTACAACAAAACAAGATCTGAAATACATGGACAAAAAATAAGATGTACAAATATAATCAGATCTGAATAATTTGATCGATGATACAATAAGATCTAAAAAAATTTACCTTCTTCCATGCATCCCATCATGCCTTTCAAAAGGTAAAATATAATAGATCAAATTTCCTTCTTTTGGCTCATCAAGTAAGTATTTTGGATTCTTTATAAAATGAATGTTAATATTTATACACCCATCAATTCTGTTATATTATATATAAAAATCATTCATCTTTCCTCTTTCAGCAAAAACGTATTCCAATGTTTACTATTTTATATGCTTAATCTTTTACCTATTATTGTTATGTCACAAGAATATACTAATTGATTTTTATCAATAGTTGTAACTCATACAACATACTTTTTAGTTGCCAAGTCAAACTATTTTGTTTTTCATGATATTATTCATACACTATGTGATGTACAAATTTCCTCTCTCTGTTTAGCTTACAATATTAAATAGCCATATATATTAATTCATATATTAATCAGTAGCAATTAATAAGTCATTAAATAATAAGTCATTAAATAAAATTAATTGATTAGTGAGAATGGTCCATCAAAGAGGCATATGAATACTTCATACATTTATTCTTCTTTTATATCTCTTATTGTTGACAAGGACCAAAACGAATATACATGGTATATATTTGTGTTTTTCACTATTCCAGTTGTTATGAATTAATAAATGGAATTTAATACTACCTATTCATATTTTTAAATTTGCTTATATTATGAAAGTAAACATAATAAAGTCAGCACAATATTTGATTATAATTCATCCCTTCTCTACCAATCAATCAATATAAAGGCCTTTCCATATTTTCAAGGGTAGTTTTGCATTTTCAAGGAAATTAATCAATGCAATTAATGAGATTGGATCTAGAGCTATCAAAAGGATGTAAATAAGAAATTATAGTCACTATTCATAGATTATATTTGGTTGTCTTTTGCTATTTTGTAGTAATGTTTTTTTCCACTGTAACTGCTATCAGATATGGGTTCTTATTTTATGAAATGCATTGATTATATACCTACAAACAATATTTTGATGCTTATGCATTTTTATTTCCACTTATAGTTGTTGATATGATAAACATAGCCAAACTTGAATTTAAAACTTTGGACTTATTAGGAGATAGCTTTTTATCATGGATATTGGATGATGACATTCAATTACAATCTCAATGCTCAGAAAATGCTATTAAAATTGATAATAATATGTCCCAATAGGATAAAATAAAGGCTCTTATATTTTTAAGTTGTCATATCCACGGCAATCTTAAAATAAGACATTTAACTGAAAAGACAATCTTTACTTATGGAACTCCCTGAAGGAGCGTTATAACCACTAGAAGATTATCACACTTCCAAACAATAGACAAGAGTGGGTGAACCTGAAGTTTCAACCTGTTGGAAGTTGGTGCTTATATGTTTTTCTTTTCAAAACTAATTGAAATAATGTATCGATGAATGTTGTGTTTTAATCAGTAGTCCATTTTAATTTTTTTGGAAAATATTAGCATTTATTTAATGTTTACAAATCTTAATAGTTGACTAACTATATTGTCTTTAATTCTTAATATATGGATCATAAATATTTGAGTGATAATATATGCCTACTAGTTAGTTCAACTACTCATATGATTTTGAGAAACCAGAAGTTTTTCTTTGAACTATCTGAAAATATTTTAGCTAAAAATTTCAACCATAGCAAATCTACTAATATAATTGAAGGGTCCAGAAGAGCCCAAATAGTATTACCAAATGGCACATATATCTGAATTCAAAATACATTATACTTAAGCAAATTTTAAAAAAACTTGTTGAGTTTTGAAGATATATATGTGAATAGCTACCATATTGGAACTATAATGAAAATGTCAAAGAATATCTTTGCGTCATTTCTAAAATTAAAAGCCAGAAGCTTATTTTTAAAAAATTGGTACAATTTCAACTAGATCATATTTCAAGAAATTTGGCATAATTGAATCCCATATTTAAACAGGAGCCAGAAGCTCACAATATCACTTGAATGCATCTTATCAATTGATAAAAGAATTATCCTCCTATTATTAATATGTATGGTGTATTTGCTAGTAGCAATATGATATTGGATCAAAATGAGAATCCAAAGATGATTATTATTTAATGTGACAATGTTTGTCAACATTGAGGGGGAGGATAAAGGGATACAAGTTCATTTTGATCATCGGTGTTAAATATTTGTTAACATATATAATGATGAAAATATTGATTAACTTGAATAAATTATCAATAATATCCCTATTAGACTTTCTCCAATATAGCTTTGAATTCCTGAAGGATCAAAATGCGTAAACAATATCTGAAATATTGTACAAAAGTCAGTTTGAAATACTTTTGGAGCAAGTAATAAAGATGTTAAATAAAAGAGATGAGTGTTCTTGAAGAAACACTTAAGGGTGCTCTTGAAGAGACTAACGACATGATTTTCAAATTACCCTAGAAGTGGTTTAGGTACCTAAAACATGATAATCAAAGAGATCTCAATAAATCATGTCTAGAACTGACAAGAAATAATTATTGATGATAAATTTGTAAATAATAAAGCACTTATGTTTATAAATAAATTAAGGATCTTTAATTAGGGAAAAACATGACTGGCCATCATGAATCCTTTACTAATAGAGAAATATGGACATGTAGTCCGTAAAGTAGCAAAAGTACTTGAAATGCTTAATATACCCTGAAGGTATAAATATGGTTTAAATCATATTAAGTGACAAAAGTATACAAATTCCTGAAGAATATAAATAAATTTGGTGGTTATAAAGAAGGCAAAGAACAAGGAGCATAGATTACAACCTACTTTTAAGTATTGTTGTAATGAAAATCTTGATATAATTCATGATGAGTAGATTACTTCCTATTTTTAAGTATTATTGTAATGAAACTCTTAATATCCATTGAAGTGATTGTTGCGATATGCAAATACTTATTAAAGTATATAAATTTCTAAAGAATATATATAAGTTTTGTAGTTATAAAGAATGCAAAAGACATGAAGTTTAGATTACAAATTTCTTCTAAGTATTGTTGTAATGAAAATCTTGATATACTTCAAGATGAGTAGATACTTCCTGCTTTCTAGTAATGTTGTAATGAAATTTTTAATATTTATGAAAGACGTATAGTTGCAATGCGCAAAACTAATTTGAAGCACAAAAATGAAAAACACTTGCATACAAAATGCATAAAATGCAAACCATATTTGGAAGAAACAATCTTAAAAAATTTGATTGTATCGAAGGAAATTATTAATAAATTGTATTATTAATGAGATTCATATTTACAGATCCAAAAGTATCTATAACCAATTCGAGTTATCGAAAGACGAATATGAATTCATAGGAAAATTTTAAATCAGGGGGGCATCTATAATATTTTATAATGCACTCTTTTTCCTTAACTAAGATTTTTTCCACTGGGTTTTTATTAGTAAGGTTTTAATGAGGCATTATCTTGATCCAGAAGTATCAACTCCCCAGTAACAATTGAAAATAAGTTACAATGTACTCTTTTCCCTCATTTAAGATTTTTCCCACTGGGTTTTTCTTTCTAAAGTTTTAACGAGGGATTGTATGGATCTAGAAGAATCAAACGTCTTTTCAAGAAATAACATCTCAAATATGTTATTTAAGTTATTTTTATCCTTGACTAAGGTTTTTCCCATCTGGTTTTCCTTTGTAAGGTTTTTAATGAAGTATTATATTGATTCAGAAGTAACAAACTCTATTTGATTCTATAAATTATTGAAATATCTCAAACTATATTGTACTCTTTTTTCCTTCACTAAGATTTTCCCATAAGGTTTTTCTTAGTAAGATTTTAATGAGGTATTAGTTTGATCCAGAAGTATCAAACTTCATTTGAAGAAATGAGAAAATAAGATATGTCATTGTACTCTTTTTTTCCTTCACTAAGATTTTTCCCACTGGGTTTTTCTTAGTTAGGTTTTAATGAGACATTATTTTGATCCCGAAGTATCAAACTCTTTAAAAGGAATATAATTGTATGATATCTATGATTTCAAGTTGCACTCTTTTCCTCGTTCAAGGGTTTTTCATTAGGTTTTCCTAGCAGAGATTTTTAATGAGATAATGGACAATATTCATAACGACTGAATGAATGTATGAAAGCAAGATAATAATGAGGAGGAGCAATTGTCATAGATGCTTCAAAAGGAACAATTCTAGCTACCATATGAGCATCCAAGATTTTGAAGTCGCATATTCAAGGGGGAGTGTTATAATATATGTAAATGTAAAAGTGAATATGCTTTTGTGTTTTTCTATTTAGTCCCACATCGTGAGATATGTTTCATCTCATGCTCCAAGGCCTATATATAAAGGAGCCTATGTAATGTAATTGTATGAATCAATCTTATGTAACTGATATCAGTGTGAATAACATTTTCTCCTCTTTTCTAATGGTTCCTTATCTCTTTTTAGTTTATAACAATATCTTTAAAACAAAAGCACTATATTAGTCTATACATCACATTATCAGAGTTTACAACAACACAACAGCGGAAAAGAAATATAATATACTAGTGATATGCCTCGCCATCCAGCTTATCTCCAAATCTCCACAGCATACTTTCCCGACTTCGCTCCAAAACAACTGCTAACCTGACTCCAGGCTGCCCGTGTGGAAAATTATAGGTACCCAGAGTTTAGAAAGGGAACAATAAACTCCAGGTCAGTCATGGGACTGGTGTGAGATCTTGAAAATGGTTATTTTCACAAAGAAAATAAAAAGAAACCCTCTATGCTTTTGGAAAATGAAACTACCAAAAAGCCTCCCCGCACACACACAATGCAAGCGTACAATTGGAGGAGATTTCTCCTTACGATAGTCAAACATGCTTGATACGCAAAATCTCTTTGATATTATTATTATTAGTGCATAACATGGATAACATTTCGAAAGTATAATATTAATCTTAGCCAGCATAGACATTTCGTACTATGCCTACTATAACTACCATGTTCAATAGAAGGTTACCGCCACATTCCATGGCAGCTTATACAACTAAAACCGTACAAGGCGTGTATAGTTCCTTTGGATTTCCAACATATGGTCAGGCTAAGGAACTACCTATTCCACATGGGTACGCCTCTGGAGGGATGCCTCGAGAACCTAACCGGATCTCTGCCAACACAAGACCGAGTTACCTCTGTAACTAGGTAACTACCATAAGTATGTCGTCCCCGGTCGTTACCGACCTTTGTCCGAGGATCCTCAACCACGAAGAAACAACCAAAAAGCACAAATTTGCAGTAACAACATAGGTTAAATATTTGGGCTTCATACCATGATACCACCCTTTTCTAGAAGGAAATGGACATACCCTGAGGGCGCTACCCCCAAATTGTCTTGCTTCATCCTTCCTATTTCGACCATTTTCAGGTTGCAATGTCCGACGAGTTCTTGTCCACAAAGCTACGCTTTACACAAAAGCCATGCTTGGATCAACAAATGATCAGTAGCACTTCGCATGTCACATTATCAAATTGGGAATGTATCACTAGTAATCATCAACTACATAACCTCTGAGCTCGTACGTCTCAAAGAAGAGTGTTAAGCTAAGAGAATAAATTCTCCGCCACCAACAGAAATGTATTTGATAGAAACTAGTTTTACATCTCAAAGTGTAATGTCAGACACACATCCATACAAGTTCGTTCTAGGATTGAACGAAACCGAAGGCACTTCAAAGAAGCCCTTGCAATCTGGATATTCACTAATCTCGTCCGGAATTCCCATCACAAAAGGTGATCAAATCTCTATACCGGGGCCATTCGGTGTAGAGACATTCAACAGGTAATCCTTTCGTTTTCGAAAATACCCGGTCTTCAAATGCAATCTCATTTCATCGTATCGTTATTCGGAATGGGTTTTATGACACAAAGTCCTCTCCTGGCTAATCCGAATAATGAGTGCTTATTTAAAAAAAAAGTATTCATTCATATTTCAAATAAATCACAACGAAATTCCACTTTGATCTTTAAAATAAAAGATTCATCACTTTCGATGTGGTTTTCGAATAACCATTCGGCATCCGATCCCCGGTCGCGTCGAAATTCAAATGCCATTTAAAGGCGAACATTGATAGTCGGTTATTTAACTATCAATCAACATTCACAACAATCACCAAATTTTTAAATAATTTTCCCCCAATTATTTATCTTCAAAATATCTTCGCAAGATATAATTTCAATACTTCAACACTTTGAAAATAAATTTCAAATCACTTTCCTCACGCGGAATAAATTTCCAAGTATTTATTTCCACTGATAATTTGCTGAGTCCGAATACTTTAAAATAATTTAAATTACTTATCCAAACATATATACTTGGAAATATTTAAAATAAAACTAATTTAAAACACTTTATTTTAAAATATTATGAAATTTTATACCCATATCTCATATAAATCTTAAGCCCAAAATAATTTTAAAATAAAATCATTAGATAGAGTATAATTATTTAAATAACCATTTTCTAAATCAAATATCACTTTAAATCTTTAAATAATCACTTCTATAATTATTAAACAAATCTTTACTTCAAAGATTTTCGAAATAACTTAAGAAAATAATTTCTCCAAAATATTCTTTTAAAACCAACTCTAAAACTTTTAATTTATATTTAAAAACTACTTTGAAAACATACTCGGCTTTCTAGGGAAGAATTCTCTTTCCATTTCAAAATGGTCCCTTTAAATCGATTAATAAATCTTTCTTGAGTTATTTCAATTCACATTCTAAATCCGCAAATTTATTTCCACGCTTTAAAAATAAACCAATATTTATTTTTAAAACAAATTTCCCTTTTCTTTGTAAATTCCCATTGTGAATTTAAATTTTCAAATATCCATTGATATACGATTTTTCAAATCGATTTTCAAATATTCACTTTCAAATACCAAATCAAATTCCATATTAATTTCCAAAATTATTTTCAAACACCAAATCAAATTCCAAATTGATTTCCAAAATTATTTTCAAACACCAAATTTATTTGATAGAATTTCAAAAATCAATCTTCACCCTTTTAAAATTCCTTCTTTCAAATTTATTCAATCCTCTAAAATAAATTTAATATTTCTGGTATCCTACGATACCAAATATAAAATCGGCCAAACTATAGCCTTCAACGATTTCAATCACAAGTATAATCATACGCAGATTTTAAATGAATCAACACACAATATATGGAACAAATTCAAATATTTGAGGAATCCAGTTGAATCCCTCCAACCTGTTTCCCTACATCCACAGATGTTAGCACAACAATTAAATACCCATTCCACTTCGAGATGAAGTATCACGGTATATGTGATTTATAAAATATCATCCGCTATTATGCGGCGCATAGGGTCTCATCCGCTTTATAATGCGGGAAATTAATCACTCCAAGTATATTTATATACTATATACTATCACATCCAAACAGTCAATCAATAACTGTAATTCAAGTTACTTAAATTTGAGTGAGAAGATCTCACCTTTGCCTATGCATGCAATCCATTTTCATTTCGAAACTAATAATTTAATTTAAACAGATAATTTAAATTTTAAACTAATTTCCCCTTTTTAACAAAAATATTTTAGCAACTAAAATAATTAATATAAGTTAATTACATTAATTTATATTCTTAATACACTATTTTTAAATAAAATAAAACTCCTTTTAAATTATGTATATTAATTTAGAATAGGATTTTTTATAAAGCTTACTGCAAAAACAAATGCAGAGCCAAAACACATTTTTTTTTCCAAATTTTATATATGTATAAAATTGAAATATTTATACTTTACTACAACATATTTTCCTTCTAATTTCATCATATATGCTTGCTGATTTAAATAAATTTGAGATTATCAAAAATTAAAAAATGTTATACCTTTTTATTCCGAAATCTCGCCAAGGAACGACCACCTACGCACGATCGATGTGACGATTAGTCACGCCCTACCCAAGATTCGAGCTCTGACCTCACTTGCCCCGCTGACCACCAACATCATCGACTTGAACTCGCCGACCCTTTGATTTTCGAACTTGAGCGCAGCCCTAAATCGCGATGCTTGATCGTGCACGACCTGCTGCAAAACCCTAGACACTCGCGACCATCTCGAAGCGCCGCCATGACTACGGCGATCGCGGGCCATCAAATGCTACGAAACCTTCCAACCAGACGTGTGCGCGCGACCTAGAAATCACGACCTCCCCCTTTTCCTCGATCGAACCACTCGATCTCGATCCAAAAATATTTCCGTCGATCCTCAGCTTAACAGAGGATTTCGATTTGAAGTAGAATTTGATCTTGCATCCTTTATAATTGTAACAACCCGATATTTTCAGCCATTCGCATCCACACATGCCGGACTTAAGTTGCTCAAAATACCGCATTGTAAATGAATTTGGAGAAAATGAAATACAATCACAGTATCACAGACACAGAAATATCAGAATAACTCGCAGCGGAAATTAAAATACCATAGTAGTTCATGAAGCTACTATAACAAATTCTCAAAACATCATTACTACTAATAATGAGAACTTTATGTACTAATTTCAACCGTGTCTTTTTGAATTACCAAAAATAACCTTCGTCCAAATTCCTCTTTGTTCGTTCTCATGAAACCTTAAATCAGAAAACTTGCTTAGCAGATCTAAACTCCTTCATCATCCCTCTGCCTTTTCTCCACCCCCACTTTCTTTCTAATAACCTAGATCAAATCCATAGCTACCCAGATTCTCTACCATCAAAATTGAGTGAAAATCCCCCTCCCTCCGCCATCATCCTACTACCGGTCTCAGCACATGATTCAAACTATTCTTCTGCAGTCATTATTTAGTAGATACTCTGACCATTTGGAAAGGAAGCATACGCTTTCTCGGTACAACTACTTTTCTAAATCATTGCATTGATTTATTGAATTCCTTACCAATGACGACTATTTTCCTTTTGCCGTTGTTAGTCAGTCCTCTCACTCGATCTCTCACTTGATTGATCAACTTTGTAAGTTTTCTGCACTAATCCTAGATTTTCAAAATTCGCAATATAGCAATCCATACCCACTGTTCCTGGGAATTTTTGTAAGACCGTGATTGTTAACTATAGTTTTAGTGTTTTCTTTTAATTAAACCAAATACGTCAATGTTACTGATTAATTTGAGGGTAACTTTTTGTTGCAATGTAAATATGTTTGATCGATTGTCTTATGATGATGATGAGAAGGTTTTCCTTCTTAAATAAGTCAATAACTTATTATCAGAAATTATAGTACAACTAACAAGATAAAATTAAATATTGAAAATTTCAAGCCCTACTCAAAATACAGGTTAAGATTGTATAGGTTATATGCCTTATATATGATATATGTTCTATAAAGCCTCTTATTTTGTTGAACATTACGGAAGTAGTGGCAATCATAAGTATGATTTATACTCCATCTAATAAATGGTGTTTAATCACATTTCATCACGTTCACATATATAATAAATATACATGGTTTTTTATTTGTTTCTGATATTTAATTCTTTTTGAGTTACCCTTAATATGTCAAAATATCTATTGAAAACATTTAAATATGGAGTTTTTTTGTCTTGCTTTTCATAAAATGATTTTCCAACAACTTTATCTTAAATGCAAGAAGTAAATATGATTGCACGTATAATTATAAGTAGTTTTGGAACATAAGAAAATAAATCTCCACTACTTACACTTACATCTAATTATCTTGAAAATTTCAATCATTCCTATGGCTGTTGGCCCTGGGATAGTAATAACTTCATACCCATATCATGTTGAAGTTTGTCCAAACTAAAATCATTTTATAGTTCTTTCATAAACAGTTAAACTAACTGCAATACTTGCAAATTTAATAATAGCTATGTTATGTTGTTTAAATTTTAATATGGCTTTTACATATTTGATTTTTCCCCAACATTGTAAGAAAACTATTAAAAAATGCAAAGTCAAATCTTTGTTCAACATAATGGGTTAAACTTTTTTTGTTTCAAAAGCAGCTACCGTTATATGTTACCACAAAGGCTTATACTGATTCGTCACTATCTTCCATGCCAAGTAATAGTTTACGAATGAAAACATGTACACAGCTCAATAATACATTTTAATTTTAGTTATTTATATGGTCGGTAGTTCCTTAAAGAGTATCTATTTCTGGAAAAAGTCTGATATAGCCAATCCATGCACCGGAGCAGCCATGTCGACTGATATATGTATGCTAACTGCTAGACTTCGTAGCTAGCTTGAAATTGCAGTATTTTGTGTGCTATATGGTTGTAGGCAACATGATATTAAACATATAGCCTAGGATCCTATTTAATTTTATAAAAGGAAGTATGTGCTGTCAATTTTTTTAAAAGGAATGCTGAAGTAGTGCCAAAACATCAAATTGAACTGAACCAAGGAGAATACTGACGTTGTGTTGAAACATCGGCTGAAGTGCTGCAAAATAAAGTATGAATGCTAAAATATTGGCATGATTTGGATTTAGGCTATAACAATGTAAATCGGCTTCAAGTATATTGGACAGAATGCTGATGAGACAGGGAATTGGCAACAGGAAAGTCCAATGACGGAGTGGGGGACAGACAAGTCACTGAGATCAAATAGCTTTATTGGAGGGAGAACAAATGCAACGTTATGCCTACTTACCAAGCAATAGACTACTGCAATGCAAAACGACAAGGCTTAATAATGAAAAATGCAGCTGCAAGAGATATCTCTATAGTGATGCTACAAGTGAGAGGCATGGTGACTGCCGAAACTGTGATAAACAAACATGCATTGATATTAATCTCTCGAAATATGTTGTATCAAGCTAACGTTAGTCGAGACGTGATCTTCGGTTTGTGTGTCTTCCACTTGCATGACTCTCAGAGTGAATCACGAACTCTCAGAGTGAATCACGAACTAATGCCTAAAGGAATTTCATGTATGGTCTAGAATAATTGCTAAAACTAAAGAAGAGTAGTCACTAGCTACAACAAGAGATGATAGAGGAAAGAAGCAATGTGTCAGTGGAGCGGTGTACCAATGAGATGCACATGATGCGTAAAGGATTGGCATGGGGCTATTGCATGGAGTAGGAGTTGCTACCAATGAGGACAGAGGTTATTGTGGCGATTCCTATTTTCAATTTGATTGTGAAATATGTCGAACATTTTAATTTTTGTTTCAATTGTTTATTACTATTTGTAACAAAAAAAGTATAGGAAAGAAAAGAGAATCGACATCCAAATTCTCTATGATTATGTATGTATTTTAATTCTGGTTGATTCATATATATATTTATAGTGTGGTTTTATCTTTTTATTTTTATACCTATATTTGTGCCTCTCATCAATTTTAGGTAGGTAGATGCCAAAAATTCCAAGGAGGTTCATATATCTTACTGTGACAGTACCATTCTATATTCACCTTACATATGTATCTATTTTTAACAAAACCGCCTCCATCCATAGAGGGATTCTCACCTAGAAATTTATAGGCGCTATGAAAAGAATAATTGTATATTATATCTACAAACAAAAAATACATGTTTTGAAAACATACTGTAGATTCATGTTGTTGAATTAATACATTATTAGATGCATGTCCACTTAACGTGCACATATACTCGTAATACATAATATCAGTCAGAAAAACATATACAATAGAAATCTCAAATACATAGAAGTTTATAAATACCAGAGCTGAAATAGAACAACCAAAACTGAAAGGGAACAGATAACTAGACAAGCAGAATCTCCAGCGATTCCTAGCTCCAGAAAAGAAATCCAAAGCTAAGCTGTAAATACTCAGGCTAACTCGAGCGTAAAGTAAAACACAAAACACTCGAGTCAAGACATATATACTTACATAATGTAAACCACTCAAGTGAACTATAGTAGTAATGTACAATAACTTAAAGGATGCTTGGGATCGCCCATCCTTTAAGGATCAGTTAAAATATAAATTAAATACATCCCGTGGTTAAAATTTCAAAATAGTAATTTATACTTCGAAATCAAATATCATTTCAAAATTCAATATCATTCAGAAATCCATTTCAAAATATTAAAATATCATATCTTTCAAAACCACATTCAGTTTTATTTAATTTAAATACCATTTCAAATCACAATTCAAAATGATTTATATTTCAATTCAAAATACTCCATTTAAATCATTAAATATTCCAATTAAACCAATTAAATATTCCATTTAAATCATTTAAATATTCCATTTAAATCATTTAAAAGTGAAGTTATTATATTTAATAATCAAATATCAAATTCTCATAAATTTAGCCTTTTCAAAGTTCATTTATTCTTTTAATTTATCAAAACGGTATAAATTCAACTATCGCAGCACTTAGAAGATGCTGCGGAAAGTTATGTTTTAAAACAAAAGACAGCATTTAAAATGTTGTAATAGGTTTAATTTGGTTCAATGAAACCTTAGTTAATTTTAGCAACAACAGCACTTACAAAGTGCTATAATAGCCCTTAATTCAATTTAGCCATTTAGTTCATTTCTATCAACTACAGCATTTACAAATGCTGTAATATTCTTTACATTAGAAATAATAACATTTCAAAAATGTTGTTAATTAAATTCCAAATATTCAATATAATTTCACAAACAATTAAATTTTTATTTAAATCATTTTAAACTTATAAAATCATATATTTTCACTTTCAAAACAATCAATTAAATACACTTATATTTATGATTTTATAAAGTTAAATTTTCATTCAAAAATCAATATTTAATAATAATTCACATATTAAATTCACACATTCAATTTCAATTCTTATAATTAAAGTTTTAACTTAACACTTAAGTTTAAATTTTCAAATATAACTTATTATCTTATTTACTTAACTTAAAATTTACCTTTAAACAAAATTCACAAATTTCCAATTTAAGTTATATTTCAAAATTCAACTTAAATATTCATTTATTTCACCTTTTAATTTATTCAAAAATCATTAATACTTTATAAAAATCATTTTAATTCATTTTAATTCAAATTTAAATCTATTTATCATATTTCCTACTTAATTTAAATTCCATTTATAACCAAATCATAATTGCCAAAATAACTTATATTTCAAATTTCTAACTTTACCATTAATTTATTTCACTTATAAATTTTTAGAAAATCAATAATGCATTATAAAATCATTTTTAATTAAGTTTAATTCAAAATATTATAATATTTACATCTCTAAAATATTTTAAAATTTTTAGAAAAATATATTTTAACCATGGGTCTGTATATCATTTTCTAGCCTAGGTAAAGTGATATGGATAATATATTATTTCAATCCGTAATTTACAAAGAAAACCCAGGTTCTATCATTTCAAACCCGCAATCCCAAGTAAAAATGAAATAAATAAAAATCATTCAGGCCTATCATTTCAGCCCATAACGATTTTCCCTATTCTAAAGTCCGTTCGGGTATGTATCATTTCAACCATAGTGATTCTAATCTAAAGGGAACTTGCAGTGTGATAAACTGATATAAATAACAGAATAACATAATATCATAGTAACAAATGTTATAACAGGTAAATAAGCATGGGTGAACATCTTATGATCATAACATAACAAATATAGCATGGTGATATGTTTTACAGATTCAGTTGTAATGAGTTTACTAGTTATATAAGTATAAATTGTTTGGTGAGAATTACTCACTTGTATAAGCTGGAGATGACAACAAAATGCACAAACAAGGAACTTCAAAGGCATGATAACACGACAATGATTTGAGAGTGGGAAAGCCAAAGCTAATTGCCTTGAACATATGAAACAAAACAATATACAACACATGAATATACACTTAAAAAAATTTAGACAATGCTAGAAATACATGCACAAAAAGTCACCAAATCTCTTGCACTTGCTTTCAACCACCCCTAGGCTCTGCCATAGGTTAAAATACATGGCCATGGTAAGGATTTGGATCTGTTTTTGGGTTCGATAGGTCGGCCATAGCATGGAAGATGATGTATAAGGATATATGCATGAAACTACAAATACAAGGCAACCAAAGTGGATTTCAATGCAACACAAGTCACGGCCAAGGCAAGCATGGTCACGGCCAGGCCTGGTGGGGTCAGGAGGTGATGTGGTAGAGGTCTCAGGTCATGTAGGTGGCTGGTGGTGATGAGGTCAGGGCCGGCCAAGGTGGTGTGGTGAAGTATTGATGGCATAGGAGTTCGGCTATGGAGTTTTTCAAGCGGATAATACATATTTTGGCGGAGTTGATCAACTAGTGGTGCACAGCCAGGCTTGGGCAGAGGGCTGGAGGTGATGGCAGCCTAATGTGGTGGTGGTGGAGGTAGCCATGGTGAAGGAGGAGGAAGGGTTGATCTACAAAGGTTAAGACAAGGGCAAAGAAATAAGAAAAACAAGAAGAAAATGAGAGGAAAAGAAGAAGAATTTTACCAAACTTTGCCTCAGGAGACGATGGCCGAAATTTGAGGTTGGAGAAACTTTGCTATACGTGAAAATGAAGTGGGTATGTGGCTGAAGCAATGAGATATGGACAGCAATTAAATGCATGTGATGTTTGGGGTGAAAAGGTAAGTTGAAATGTGAAAAGGCAAGATATACAAAAGGTCAAAACTCTTCTTATTTTCAAAATTCTTTTTACATTTTTAAATACATATAAAATGATTATAAATAAAATAAAAAAAACGAAATAATGAATGAATAAAGTAAATAAATATAATTTTAAATAAATATAATTAAATCAATAAAATAGCTTAAAAATACAAACTAGTTTATAAAAATTGAAAATAAATACACTAAGCTTTGGAAAAATTATAACATCACTTTAAAAATATTTTAAAACAAAATATATACCTAACATGTCATATAACACATATTAAAACATGATTTTACAAATAAAAATATTATTTATATAAATTAAAATAGACAATTTTATTAAATAAATCAATTTATACCCAATATTGTAAAAAGCATAACTTTCACAATATAAATCGGATTTCAAAGAAACGAAAAGTAGTATTATTGAAATTAAATTTATTTTCATAATAAAAGATAAAATTCAAAAATTCAAGTATTTAAACTTTGAATTTAAAAGTCAAAGTTTCACCAGATTGACCAAAATCCACATTTTTCTGGAAATATCCTATTTATTCAGATTTGAAATTATAATTCACATAAAAATAAAAATAAATATTTAAAATAACAAAAATTATTCATTTTAATAAATATAATAAAATTTCAAATAAAATAATAAAATAAACAATTAAAATAAATCACAAAATTCAGGATTGTCACACTCTCCCCCACTCAAATCTTTTCGTGCTCGAAAAGCACGAACAAGGAAAAGCAAGATAGAAAAAGAAAATAGTACCTGAAAAAAAAAATTCGGATTCGAAGCACGAATGCTCTCCTTTGTCTCCCAGGTACATTCTCGATCATCAATACTTACATAGTATTTTGACAAGACTAACAGATTCCCTTCTTAGCTGCTTCGTACCTCTGCTGACAATACGAAGTGGCTTACTCTCGACGGTCATATTAAGTTAAATATCCAAATTATCAAGTGAAGTTGGCAGAACAAAAGGAGGTGGGTCATGATGATACCAGAGAAGATGTGAGACGTGGAATACATCATGCACTCCAGAAAGTTTCTCGGACAAATCTAAACGATAAGCCAAAGAACCAACTCTTTCCATAATACAGAAAATATCCTCAAAGAAGAAGAAGGTAGAAATAGCTAGAAGGGAGAATAGGTTGAAAGAAAAGGATGAACCATATTTAAAACTATATAAGTTTCAATTTAAAAATTTTATATTTAACATTTTAAACATTTTATAATATGATAAATAGTCATTTGATTCAAATTTGACAGTTCGAAGTAAACAATATTTAAAACATTTTAAATTATTTAGAAAAGTAAAATAAATGATCAAAATATCCTTTATATTATACTTTATCAAAATACATTTATAACTCGATGTCTTAACAAGTTTACTTTCGTTCCTATAGACTCTGGCTATGCGTTGATCAGGCGCAAAGCCAGAATTCTCCAGGTACTTGGTAGACTTGTTTCAACACCCAGTAAAAATACTGGAAAACCTTTTAAAAACAACAGATATGGAAAGTACAATCCAAACAAATCAACCAAACCAAACATGTCGATCATGGATCGCGGATACACAACGGTTACACCTGGATCCCCCAAGAAACATTCGTACCCGTAGGCTGACTACCGCAGCCCTGCGATTACGCCATGAAGACTGGTAGTACCTTAAATACACAATGGTTACGCCTGCATCCTCCAGGAAACATCCGTACCCCTAGGCTCTCGCAGCCCCTGTGGGTTACGCTACCAAGCGACCTAATAGGTCACATATACACAATGGTTACGCCTGGATCCCCCAGGAAACATCCATACCCTTAGGCTCTCGCAGCCCCTGTGAATTACGCTATGCAGCCGCGCTCGTAAGACCATGGAGATTGCCATGGAATTCGATGGACACTCGAGTATCATATCCGAAAAACCCAAATCAGAGAGAATAATATCGATAGAATGAATTCACAATGTGGCCACAAAGCGGATATCAAGTAGAAGGCACTTTCCATATCTTTACTTCGAAAATATGTATCATATAGCACCTTTCAAAATCACTTTCAAATATCATACTTATATAAAGCCCATTATATATAAGATTCCATTTTCAAATCAATTACTTTCCAAATCAATAGTATATCAAATCATACTTATATAGACTTCGATTATATAAGATTTCACTTTACAAATTGAATACCTTTACAAATCAATAGTTTCAAATCACTTAATACTTATACAAATCAATCTTAAATAACTTTGATAACTCCCAAATCAAAGTATTTAAATAAACAAGGTTCCCAATTTCAAACCATTTCAATATCAATTCAGTTTCAAAATATATATGATTTCGCAAAATCATTTCTTCCAAATTACATATATTCAGTTTCAAAGTTTCTTAAAACAATAGGTTTAGGAAATAATCCAAATTTCCAAATCAACAAATTTTAGGTCAAACAAATTCATTTCCATTTCAAACATGTATTCACTTTCAAAAATCCTAATACTTCCAAAGTTATAAATCTTTCGAAACCAAAATACTTGAAATAATTACACTTTGAAAATCATAACCTTTCGAAATCATACATTTGAAATCATAAAACATTCCTTTAATTCTTTACATTTCACATATTTATTCAATTAAACCCAAAACTAAAATTTCCAGTTTTTAATTCAATTCAAACCATCAGTTTCAATTCAATTTATTTTTCCAACAATACCATTTCAAATATTATCAAATTTCAAATAAAGATTTGATCCATAAAATAAACTATTCAATCTTTAATATAATTTAAAGCTTAAATATACCTTATTCAAAAACTAAATTTTATAATTTCATATATCTCAAATTTTACTTCATTATTACTTAGTTTTGAAATATTCATTTCATAAATCCATCATTTTTAAATAAACTCAAATTGCAAGTAAACCAAATATCCCTTCATACAAATATAAACTTCAAATATTCATTTATCAAAATCAATTATCATTCTAAATTCATATTCTTTATCAAAAATAAAGATCAAATCATTTCCAAAACATTTCAATCATTAAAATATCTAAAATGGTTACTAAGTTTAAAACCATCTCTTTTTTTTAAACCTTCAAACTGTTTATTTATATATGAAAAATCTAATTTACCATTAGAAATATTGTTATTCTATATATATACTTTATTCAAAACATTTCAAATCTATATTTCATACCAGTATAATTCAAAATAGTCTTATTTATTTCACTCAACAAATAGTTTCAAACTTATATAAATCATATTACTTTATACATTAATCATTCCAAACTAAACTTATATTCTTTATCAAATACCCTATACCTTTCAAAATTGCTTAGCTTTGAAAAGTTAACCTTGATTTGGAAGTGCTCGAACCTTAAAATAGTAGAAGAAATCATATTTTCAATCCAAGAGTTGGAAATCACCAAAAAATCAGTAAACCAATTCCAAAAGATAGGATTATACCAAAACAAATCTGAATCTCGAGGACTGAACACCGGCTTACTTTAAATCATTTCAAATATATATATATATATATATATATATATATATATATATACACATATATATATATATACATATATCTTTCGAATATCAAACCATACTTCAAAATCTAAAATCAAAATTTGGTTTCACAAAATCACTCGCATAGCAAAGCTACTAGAGTGTCCTCTCCCCTGCTCTGAAACTCGAAAATCAATGTCGACGATGCATGCATTTATCATCGAAATTATTTTCCAACGACATAAGTGGGTTCTGGACTTTTATTTTCTTGAAACCTCTTTGAAATCTCTTTGAAATCATTGGAATTCATTCGAATACATTTGAAACATTTCTTATTTAGAAAATATCTTTAAATCATATTATTATTATATATTTTTCAAAAATCTTAAAACCGATTTCAAAACACCGGAGTTCGATTCCTTGAAATTCAAAATTCAAACCCCTTAAATTATAAATCATTTTTTTACAAGTCAAATTCTTATAAAATTTTCCAAATTTCAAATCCTTTCAAAGCTTCAAATTTTCGTTTTTAAAAGGTATATAATCCTTATCGAAACCCTTTCACTTTTATATATAAAATATGGCCATCCTTATCAAAATAATAATTTCGATGTATGCACAAGTTTAAAATACAATCAAACACAAATTTTCAAAGAACGATTCAAGGTCAGATTTCAAACAAATAGAGATTCAAATTTAGAGGATCTCTAATCAAATAGAATCCTGATTCGAAGATAAGCTCGAACTAAGATAAGATAATTTAATTACCAAATAAAAGATGGATAAGCCTTTATAAATCACGGGCTACCTTAACCGGCCAACCGTGACTTTAGGAATATAATCAATTCGGAAATCTAAGGCAAATCAACATTCGATCGCTAGAGATAGAATCCAGCATTGTAAACCGTGGATATAGAAATCTTCGGTGAATCAATGCCAATTGTAAAGAAGTTTCACCCCTTTACAAATCATTCAAAGATTGGCGGAATCACCGATCATTATAGAGGCCATTCCAAAGTGGAGTTATGAAATGCTCCAAAATTAAAGGAATACCAATAGGGGAGAAAAGACTGGATTTCAGAACATGTGGGAGCGTTACAAAGTTCAAGGAATCATAATCGATAAGAATCCTAACCAAGGGATTTCTGACAAGGTGGATACAGAAGGAATGAAGTTTAGAAAATCTTGGTTTCAAAATAAGAAAATTTTTATACCAAAATAATCTTTGAAAATCCTTTAAAAATCATTTGGAAATTATTTTATACTTCGAAAATACGCTCTCTTACAAGGAAATGATTCTGAGTTTGATTTCACTCATTCTAGGGTATTTGTACCCTATCTCTAATGAGTTTTTGCTCTGCAGGCTATGGTTTGCCTAAAACCAAAGCTCTAATACCAAATGTAACAACCCGATATTTTCAGCCATTCGCATCCACACATGCCGGACTTGAATTGCTCAAAATACCGCATTGTAAATAAATTTGGAGAAAATGAAATACAATCACAGAATCACAGACACAGAAATATCAGAATAACTCGCAGCAGAAATTAAAATACCATAGTAGTTCATGAAGCTACTATAACAAACTCTCAAAACATAATACATAATATTAGTCTGAAAAACATATACAATAGAAATCTCAAATACATAGCAGTTTATAAATACCAGAGCGAAATAGAACAACTGAAACTGAAAGGGAACAGATAACTAGACAAGCAGAATCTCCAGCGATTCCTAGCTCCAGAAAAGAAATCCAAAGCTAAGCTGTAAATACTCAGGCCGACCCGAGCGTAAAGTAAAACACAAAATACTCGAGTCAGGACATATATACTTATATAATGTAAACCAACTCACGTGAACTGTAATAGTAATGTACAATAACTTAAAGGATGCTTGGGATCGTCCATCCTTTAAGGATCAGTTAAACTATAAATTAAATACATCCCGTGGTTAAATTTCAAAATAGCAATTTATACTTCGAAATCAAATATCATTTCAAAATTCAATATCATTCAGAAATCCATTTCAAAATATCAAAATATCATACGTTTCAAAACCTCATTCAGTTTTATTTAATTTAAATACCATTTAAATCGCAACTCAAAATGGTTTATATTTCAAATCAAAATACTCCATTAAACCAATTAAATATTCCAATTAAACCAATTAAATATTCCATTTAAATCATTTAAAAGTGAAGTTATTATATTTAATAATCAAATATCAAATTCTCATAAATTTAGCCTTTTCAAAGTTCATTTATTCTTTTAATTTATCAAAACGGTATAAATTCAACTATCGCAGCACTTAGAAGATGCTACAGAAAGTTATGTTCTAAAACAATTCATTTAACAAAAGACAGCATTTAAAATGTTGTGATAGGTTTAATTTAGTTCAAATAAAACCTTAGTTAATTTCAACAACTACATCACTTACAAAGTGCTATAATAGCCCTTAATTCAATTTATCCATTTAGTTCATTTCTATCAACTACAGCATTTACAAATGATGTAATATTCTTTACATTAGAAATAATAACATTTCAAAAATGTTATTAATTAAATTCCAAATATTCAATATAATTTCACAAACAATTAAATTTTTATTTAAATCATTTTAAACTTACAAAATCATATATTTTCACTTTTAAAACAATCATTTAAATACACTTATATTTATGATTTTATAAAGTTAAATTTTCATTCAAAAATCAATATTTAATAATAATTCACATATTAAATTCACACATTTAATTTCAATTCTTATAATTAAAGTTTTAACTTAACACTTAAGTTTAAATTTTCAAATATAACTTATTATCTTATTTACTTAACTTAAAATTCACCTTTAAACAAAAATCACAAATTTCCAATTTAAGTTATATTTCAAAATTCAACTTAAATATTCATTTATTTCACCTTTTAATTTATTCAAAAATGATTAATACTTTATAAAAATCATTTAAATTCATTTTAATTCAAATTTAAATCTATTTATCATATTTCCTACTTAATTTAAATTCCATTTATAACCAAATCATAATTGCCAAAATAACTTATATTTCTAATTTCTAACTTTACCATTAATTTATATCACTTATAAATTTTTAGAAAATCAATAATGCTTTATAAAATCATTTTTAATTAAGTTTAAATCAAAATATTATAATATTTACATTTCTAAATTATGTTAAAAATTTTAGAAAAATATATTTTAACCACGGGTCTGTATATCATTTTCTAGCCTAGGTAAAGTGATACGGATAATATATCATTTCAATCCGTAATTTACAAAGAAAACCCAGGTTCTATCATTTCAAACCCGCAATCCCAAGTAAAAATGAAATAAATAGAAATCGTTCAGGCCTATCATTTCAGCCCATAACGATTTTTCCCTATTCTAAAGTCCTTTCGGGTATGTATCATTTCAACCCATAGTTATTCTAATCTAAAGGGAACTTGCAGTGTGATAAACTGATATAAATAACAGAATAACATAATATAATAGTAACAGATGTTATAGCAGGTAAATAAGCATAGGTGAACATCATATGATCATAACATAACAAATATAGCATGGTGATATGTTTTACAGATTCAGTTGTAATGAGTTTACTAATTATACAAGTATAAATTGTCTGGTGAGAATTACTCACTTGTATAAGCTGGAGATGACAACAAAATGCACAAACAAGGAACTTCAAAGGCACGATAACACGACAATGATTTGAGAGTGGGAGAGCCAAAGCCAATTGCCTTGAACATATGAAATAAAACAATATACAACACATGAATATACACTTAAATTTTTTTAGACAACACTAGAAATACATGCACAAAAAGTCACCAAATCTCTTGCACTTGCTTTCAACCATCCCTAGGCTCAGCCATAGGTTAAAATGCACGGCCATGGTAAGGATTTGGATCGTATTTTGGGTTCAATAGGTCGGCCATAGCATGGAAGATGATGTATAAGGATATATGCATGAAACTACAAATACAAGGCAACCAAAGTGGATTTCAATGCAACACAAGTCACGACCAAGGCAAGCATGCTTACGGCCAGGCCTGATGGGGTCAGGAGGTGGTGTGGTAGAGCTCTCAGGTCATGTAGGTGGCTGGTAGTGATGAGGTCAGGGCCGGTCGAGGTGGTGTGGTGAAGTATTGATGGCATAGGAGCTCGGCTATGGAGTTTTTCAAGTGGATAATGCAAATTTTGGTGGAGTTGATCAACTAGTGGTGCACGGCCAGGCTTGGGTAGAGGACTGGAGGTGATGGTAGCCTAATGGGGTAGTGGTGGAGGCGGCCATGGTGAAGGAGGAGAAAGGGCGAGCTACAAAGGTGAAGACAAGTGCAAAGAAATAATAAAAACAAGAAGAAAATGAGAAGAAAAGAAGAAGAATTTTATCAAACTTTGCCTCAGGAGATGATGGCCGAAATTTTAGGTTTGAGAAACTTTCCTATATGTGAAAATGAAGTGGGTATGTGGCTAAAGCAATGAGATATGGCCAGCAATTGAATGCATGTGATGTTTGGTGTGAAAAGGTAAGTTGAAATGTGAAAAGGCAAGGTATACAAAAGGTCAAAACTCTTCTTATTTCCAAAATTCATTTTACATTTTTAAATACATATAAAATGATTATAAATAAAATAAAAACACAGCGAAATAATGAATGAATAAAATAAATAAATAAAATTTTAAATAAATATAATTAAATTAAGAAAATAGCTTAAAAATATAAACTAGGTTATAAAAATTGAAAATAAATACACTAAGCTTTGGAAAAATTATAACATCACTTTAAAAATGTTTTAAAATAAGATATATACCTAAAATGTCATATAACACATATAAGAACATGATTTGACAAATAAAAATATTATTTATATAAACTAAAATAGATAATTTTATTAAATAAATCAATTTACACCCAATATTGTAAAAAGCATAACTTTTACAATATAAATCGGATTTCAACTAAACGAAAAGTAGTATTCTTGAAATTAAATTTATTTTCATAATAAAGGATAAAATTCAAAAATTCAAGTATTTAAATTTTAAATTTAAAAGTCAAAGTTTAACCAGATTGACTAAAATCCACATTTTTCTGGAAATATCTTATTTATTCAGGTTTGAAATTATAATTCACATAAAAATAAAAATAAAATATTTAAAATAACAAAAATTATTCATTTTAATAAATATAATAAAGTTTTCACATAAAATAATCAAAATAAACAATTAAAATAAATCACAAAATTCAGGATTGTTACAATAATCGCGACCATTTTTTCTTTCGAATTGATTTATTTTTTTATGAATAAAGAGCAGCCAAGAATTTTGAACCAAGACGAAGTTTATTTATTTTTTATTTGAAGCTTCTGTATTTTTCTTGGAACGAAGACGATTTTCTTTTGTTCGTATGCTTTTTTTTTCAAACGCGTGTCTGCCATTTTGATAAGTGTTCGAAGGATATGCAACGTGTCTTTTGCCTTGTGAAATTATATTATAATAAACATATATTATTTTTCTAATTTTAAATTCAAATTAAAATTTAAATTTAAATCGTATCAATCTTGCAACTCACAATCTCGATCTCCTATCGAGGCGTGCCGCCAGGCGTTTATAATGTTATATGCCTATTCTGAACGCAATGGAAAAGGTACCGAGTCCAAATTCGATCATATGGAGAAGATAGCTTTTTGGACCCAGTTATTAAATTAAATTTCGATAAAATTTTTAGCGTGTTTGACTATCGTACGATCACATGACAACTCCAAATGCTACGAAAATTGAAATCCGATAATAATATAATACTAGGATCCAATGGAGTTGGTTTCATCGAATTCCGAGACTGTGCCTTGGAAGCCTATTTTTTAAATATCGATTTAAACGATATAAATTCCAAAACTGAACAAAACACTGTTAAATTTAATTTAAAAAAATTCTATCACCTTTAGTATTATCAATACAAATTTTTCAAGCCTTAAAAATATTTTTAACCAGCTTAAAATTGAAGATTCAATATTTTACACAACCTTTAATAATTGAATTCAAAAATTTTAATTACCAATAATACAGATATTCTTGAATTTCAAGTTAAACCAGTTTTTAAATATTTAAAATCAATTAAATATTTTTAATTCCAAATATTCAAAATTCTGGGGGGGTCGTCACAGAATCATCTTGGAAACAAGCATGCAGAACACTTCTGGACAAAGATTATATGGGACAAAGGGTGTGCGCTGAAGATGTCAATTTGTACTCTTATGGCCATACTAAATAAATTGAACACAAAGGATCATGTTAGTAGATGGAACACAAATATTGATCAAAGGTGTACTCCTTGTTCAAATCAATTGGAAGACAGAGATCATCTCTTTTTTAACTGCCCATATTCTAGAAGATTACTGGACGGTACCATGCAGAAACTCAACATCGACTTCAATCTTAATTACAGTATTAATCATATTCTGGATTGCATAAGTAAAAGACAGAGGAATCACACTTTAATAAATCAAATTACCAACATAAAATTCACTTCCCTGATTTGGAATATCTGGTGCGAGAGGAGCAACTATACTTCAAAGGAATCGAAATGCCAACATCTGTCAGACTCATCCTGATCATACAAGATGTTAAGATTCATATGTAGTATATATTAACTAATCAAGTGATAAATATAGAGACAAGACTTATCTTTGACAACTTGAATATCGCCATAGATTCTCTTGACCATCAGCGACCCCCTTGAATTCCATTCTTTCTTTTCACGGATCCTTTTGCATTGGTACTCATTTTCGTATCTTCAAGCAAGATCTTCGAGTCTGAATTCTCGAGTTCCTTGATTTTTTTCGCCACTCTTTTCTTAGATCTACTTTTCAGAGATCTATTTTGTTGTCTCTCTCCTCTAGATGATGCTTCTTACCTGCGATAGATGAATCATTGTTTTGCTGGAGGCTTTGTCACTTCCCACGTGAAGTCATGTTTTTGGATATTTATTTTTGTCTTGCGTTTTGTAATGGTGGTTATACTTGTCAAATGACCAAGTTGTTACTACGGGTGGTTTTGAGTGCGTCTTATGTTTGTTTACTCCTTCATCTTTTCAACAACTTGGTTTTGTAGTTATGATCTTGTACTGTTAATATATGGAAATGATATGTACTCTTTTTCCTTGCAAGGCACCCGTTTAGGTTGGGGGGATTGCAGGGTTTTAATGAGACATATCATGGAAATATATGCTTCTTTTTGTTAATAAGGTACCTGTTTCTAAAAAAATAACATTATAGCAAGCTGTTGAAAATGAATACTTTCTAGAATACCAGACTAATGTTGATTGTAGATTATGTTAGGAATATCAATCCAATATTAGTATGAATAATTGCAATTTTTTGTCTATACATAAAAAATTAAGTCAATATAGCACTTCTAACTTAATGTAGTTATTACGTTTGTAAGACAAAATTGTAATTGTGTTTTGTAATGTTGCTTTTGGTATTATTTGTAAAGTATATATATGCAAAGGTTGACCTAAAAATTATTGTAAGATAATTAAATAAAATAATCTACATATTTATCTCACTTACATTAATTTTTTTCAACATTTTTTAAAATAGCAAAGTGTTAGTTATAGTTAATCGCTGTTGTACCACTTCTTTCAAATATACGTATCGTTTATAATAAGTCAAATTTCATGAAATTTGCTTACATACTCATATATAAAGTTGGAATATAAAATCCGTATTAAGTATGGATCAAATAATAATTTTCTGATAGGTTAGCATTAAAGAGAAGAAATATGTAATTAACTGAGTTGAATTCATGTTAAAGTGAACTAATTATAATTAGATCTTTAATTATCTTGAATTCAACTTAAATGGAATGAAAAATACTTAATTCATTTATATTAATTCCTTTAGTAGTCGCATAGTGATATTATTCCTTACAATCTTTCCAATTTAAAATTACTCATAAACATTAAGAATAACAAAATTTATAGCATATAACTATCTACAAAAATCTTCAAACAACAGAAAACGATTAATACAACAAAACATGTCATAGTATGCTAACTACACCACTGAAAACTATATTAAAACCTATGTTGATCGAGAAAGATAACATTAGACTTCATTGAGAATAACTTTAGTTTGATAAAAATTACACAAAATCAATTATTTTGTAAAACACATATTTAAACTAAACTTCTAATAAAATTTAAGTTGCATATCAGAGTTGAACAAAAGTACTACTTTAATACTAACAGACTAAACTAAACAATTGAAGATTGCTTCGTACCACGTATTAATAAGCCAATAAAGCTCGGCAAAATAATGAAAAAACATAATCATACAACTGGATATTCTATGTTCAACTATACATGCAAAAAACCAAATAAAAATAGAATTGGACATAAAACTTATGAATAAAAAATAAACTTTACATGTAATAAATAGTAGTGAAGGACAAAAGATTCTATGTTATCCATGCATTCCAGTAGATTCCTGAAAAATTGATGAAGAAAGCCAAATTCATAGGTATATTAACCAAACTGAAGTAAACAAAATTATTTGGACAAAAACTCAAAGAAAAGGTCTACAGTCAAATATTTAGAAAAAAGCTATAAATTAACCTCAAAATTAAAAGAAAATATGTTTACAAAACAACGATCAAACCTTTAAATGAAACTCAATCGGTCCAGTAAGCCAAGGTCCTTTTGGATCTATAAGTGAAAATTCCTTACCGCTAAAGCAATTGATAGAAACACAATCACATCAAAACTTGAGCAAAATCTTAAAATTATAAGGTGAACACGAATATGAAAAACCATTGATGAGTTTAAGCAAATTCCAATTAGATAAAATGTTTGCTATAATCGATTAAAAATTATATAGAAAGAACCCTGTTTCAATTCAGTTTGAGAACTGATGTTTTGGTTTGAAAATTCTATATTAGAATCTTCAACGAAATATAGTGTACATATCTAGAAATCAACAGATGATGATAAAAAATCCCCTTCAACAAATTTCCTCATGAAACATGTGTTATCGTCACGCATGAAGCACGTTCCTCAATGCTCGTATTAATAATAATCTTGTATCCTTTCTTCTTCCAATTTTCTATGTTAACTTCCCTTTTGTTCTCTTCTTTCCCCCTCTTCCATTCTTAAATCTAACAAGTCTATCTATCTAATATTTTATTATATGAAAAAAGTTTGAGTTTCTGTGATCTTTCATTTCCATTTTCTTCACAAATATGTTGTGTTGCATGTGTCCAGGTACTTTAATTTTCCTAAACAATTAATTGTTCACAATTCTATAATTTATTTATTGTAAATCTATCTACTATCTATGTGGACCACCGGGAGCTAGAGAAGCTTATACTGGTTATGATTTCTATTTGAATAAGAGATAAAGCTAAGGATGTTGGCAAGTGATATGATAGACCCACTTCGATAGAGATGGAGTAGCATCTATGGAGATGAGTCAGTACAGATTCAATTGAGTCGATTGGTTCAATGTAAAGAATAGACCGTTCATACCTAACATTGATGGAAATAGAGATGGCGTACTATGAGAGTGTCGTCATCTGAGATTAGTGATACAATGGAAAATAAGATATTAGATAGACATCTTATTGGAAAGGGAATAATGGAAGATGTCAGGATTTTGGTATGTGGAAAGCTTATAAGAAGCATTACGGAAAAACGACATTGGATCTATTGGGAGATATCGAAATTGAACTGAAAGTTGCTTAAGAGGAAGGTGTCGAAGCCAGTAGAAGTTCAGCAAAAGCAGAGGCGATAGTATGGAGGAAATCGAGGAGAGCATGGGAATCGATGTTGTGGAATACTTTGTTTGGTAGGGTTTTCTGTGTATTGCATTCTCTTTCACTTGCAATGTCATATAGGGTAGCTTATTATCTCGCATGTTAGGACATGCATAGATACTATTTGGTTGCTTATGATTGCGTGGATGCATGTTGGGTGTTTGAGACGACTATTAATGATTGTTAGGCATGCAAGATAAATATTGTTGAGTTTTCCTTGTTTGACTAGGATTTTAGAGGCGAAATTCCTAATATGGGGAAGAGTGTAACAGCCCGCATTTTACATATCAAATGATCGTAAAATATTATTTTTAAATTCCTATAAGGTCGTATTACTCAATAATTTGGAAAATGTTAACTAGTAACTTTTTTCATCTGTAGAATTTTTATTGGACAGTTTTAACCTTGAAAATCTTGTGCAACCTATAACTTTTGATTGTGGCTGAATTAAAGTATGAAACTGCTTACCTTATCAGACTTTGATATGGGATGAGTTAGAGACTATAGAATTTCATGTTGTATTAACCTAGCATGCTGAAGGTCTCGGCTAGATTCTATACGTGCTACATGTCCTTCTTAGACTTCACCAACTTGTCATCCAAATAAACTTCCATGTGTTGGTGTAACATCCTCAACTCTAGAACCTAAAAATGAACGCCGATGATGCTGCTGTCGTCATCAGAATTATTTTCAAGCAACATAAGTGAGTTTTGTATATTCATAAATAATTTAGGTGAATAGAGCAGCAAAACATTTTTATTACATATAACATGTTTCAAAAAAATTATTACATACATAGTTTTCCATATTAACGTAAAAGTCGTGCCCATACAGGGGTCAAAAAAATATATAAAATTACATACCATTGCTTCGTTTGAACTCATAATACTATGGAAACATCATTCTTTATTACTTGATAAAGCCTTCTACTCCGTCTTCGAACTGAGTACCATGGCACCACCAATAAACCTACCTAAGCCATAAACTCAACCTACTTAAATGGGTACCCATGAGTTTGTGGGGAATCAATAATAAAAACATAGGTCGGACATCTAGTCTGATGTGAATAATACATACCTGGAAAATGTAATATATATATATACATATATATATATATATATATATATGTATATATATAGCGAGACCAAGCCGTAGATCATGGAACGGGTTTCCTCCTCACTATTCACCCTATCCAAGTAAAAATAATCAGGGACAGTGTGCTCTGAGTTGTGCCCCTCCACAAAATTCCCTTTACTTCTACGTCCTCATGTAGTCACCTCGCGGTTTTATTTTAAGCTATTTTTGAACCGGATGCTGCATGGAACCCGTCCCCTACATCACCCTTCTAACTCATTTATTTAATTTGATACTATATGAAGTCGGTGCCTCACGGCACTTCGCCAGTTAAATTTTGGGCTGCCATGAACTAGCCATCCACGGTTTTAAGTTACTTATTTTTTAAACTCTAGACATGAAGAAACAGCCACATGTAGTCCCTATGTATTTATTTACTTAAATTTTGGACCATTACGAAACAACCACCCTAGTCCCTAAATATTTATTTAATTTGAAACTGCATAGAATCGGCTCTATGCAGCATTCTTCTAACTCATTTATTTAATATGATACTACACGAAATCTTCCCCTTGCAGTCTCCTAGAAGTTGAATTCCTTTCCTCACTTCTTCAAGTGCGCACTCGAGTGAGCGTCCCCATCCAACATCAGCAGCCATTCCAACCCTATCTCTAGCGTAGGAGTTCTTTCCTTTACTAGCCCCGGGCACCCCTAAATCCTACTTAATTGTCTTTTATTGGGTTTCATTCACACCTTGACTTGGCGCAGTAACCCCCTTCCCCAACCGATATGAGCAATACACTTTCTTATTTAAGTGTTCACTTTCACATTGTGGTATCGTATGTCTTTCTCATATGGTGTAGCAGTTTTAGTCTCTTTCAACTTTACATTTTGCGGCACAGTATGTCTTCTATATATTGTGGCGCCGATCTACTTTCCCCTAAAAGTCCCTAGATTCCGTTAGCAATTCACTACTCCCGACACCCAGTGCAGTTCTATCAAAAGACGAGCTGCTCAGCCCAACATTAGACAAATTTGATATGTCTGATAAGGCTTTCCATATGTTGCTACCTGGTACGTCATGATTCCTCTTTCTGTTATTAACAGTTTCATATGGATTTTCATTAATAAGTAAAATGTTTTAGGGGAAAATAGATGAACATAGGATATTAGATGTATTTCCCCAATTCTAAATATTTCCATATGCTATGAAAATTTAACATGATTTTCTAATCACGATTTTAGAAAGAGTTTTAGTTTGAGAGGCTTACCATGTCAAAATAATTTATTATTAATTTTTGAAGGAGCACACCTAGAAGATAAATAAGGAAAATATATGAAAAATCAATATAAAGAAAGAAGTATATTAGAACAGTTATTCTTGATTTTTCTAGAATTTGGATATGGTGTTCTACGAAGAAATTAAGCTAATATAAGATGGGAACTGCGGTGGGGAAAAGGATATTGTGCAGTCGGTTCTAATTTATAATTATCCAGTGAAACAAATATTAAATAAATAGGGATCAGTTCCATATATAAGCCGAAAAAAAAAATAAAAGACACTGTCATCATATATAAAAGTTTGCAAAATCATACCGAAACCAAATAATTGGGAGCGATAATATAGGTTTAGTAGAACTCACCTAGATCATTGAAATATCCTGTTTTAGTCTGCTTAATCCCTTTTTAGCCTGTCTTTCCTTATCTTCTCCTTATTTTCCCTCTTTAGGAACCTACCATTAATGTACTCTCAAGTGTTTGCTTTTATTTTTTAGTAGAATGGAATGAAGGAATGGAAAAGAGTCATTCTTGTTGTCACTCAATAATTTGGCCATTGGTCCTCTTACCCTTTTTCATTAGTTCATTACATATTTTCTATTGTTTAGTTTACCTCATACATCCTTTGCTAGCCATCTTAATTCTTTAAATAATAAATTTATTTTTAAGTGTGGGGTGTTAGTCTTCCCGCCTTTAATGGAATTTTTCCCTCGAAATTCAATTAAGGGACGATAGTGATTGTCAGTCTATCTCATGCTTGTTAATACCTCAATTATTGATTTGATGATAACAAACTTGATAACAACATACAATCAAAAAAAAATATGGATATTAATATTTTGCCAAGTTATATAGTATATAGTGCATGATATTACATGGATATTGAATCGAATAATGCACACTATAAATACTCAAAGAAAGGACATGAAGACTCATGAGTATAAAGATCAAGATATGAAGAACTCTAGAATATAGTATAATATATAGAGTCATAGAATACTGTTAAAGTCCCTAGTAGAAATCTTTCATCTCTATTTCCCATTTCTTATCCTGGATTTTTAAAACAAAATATACTTGCAAAATATATTTAAAAAGGTTTTGTAAAAGTTTTTGAAAGTTAAAATGTTTATAAACTATGATCAAATTATTTTACAAAGTATCAAAATATTTTACAAACATAAGATTATCAAAATATTTAAAAACAAAAGAATTTTTAATTTTCAAAGGGATATGTTGACATATACCCTATGAGTATGTCGACGTACATACTACAAATTTGAAATTCAAATTTTGAAATGAAGTGTCTATTCATCGTTCCTCTTCGTGAGTAGACATGTCTGTTTATTTTCTATAAATAGGGTATTTCAAACGAATTTTTTAACAACTAATTTCTTGTTTCTTCTCTCTTCTTACTCTGCCAAAATTTCTAGTCAAAAATTTATTCAAATCTCTTCAAATTTAACCAGAATCCATTCAATCTTCATTATATTGATTCTCTACTATCTACTCTCTGATTTCAATCATCTCTCTCTCAATTCAAGATCAAAGTGCTCCTCAAGAGGCTATAGGATCCTTTGTATCCAAAGTTCAAGAAATTATTTTTCGAAAAACCATCAAACTCTGGTTGTATTTGCTTGGGTGTGATTGTAGCCCATTCAAATCAATTGGGTGTGCTTGGTAGCCAAGAAATCTGAACGCGTGTGCCTATTGCCCGTCCAAATCAAGTGGGTTTACTCTGAGCCCGAAAAATCAAGAGGGCGTATCATGTTGCCTTAGAGTAGAGATTGCCATTGGGTTTGCCTTCTGCCCCTTTAAAAATTGAAATTTGAAAAGAAATCTATACAAGCAATTGTATGGGTATGGATGTAAGAGAAATCCGAATCAATATAAAATCCCTCATGTCATCTCTTTAACTCCTACTTTACTTTACTTTACTACTTTTATCAGTGTTTGCATCTGTGATTGATTGTTGTTATATTTCTATGCTGAAAAATCTATGATTTAATATTAAACTTGAAAGAAACATAAAAGTTTACAAAAATTAGAAAACACTATTCATCCCCTTCTTAGTGTTTATTTAGCCTTAAGATCCATAATTCTGCAACCCACAATGCTTAATCTTAAGCATAAACTTATGAATTCCCAATTTATCCACTAATTGTACTATTGACACTTCTAAAACAAAACAATCAACCATAAGACTCGTATTCATATATATGGTCTACCATAATACGATGCACAACCACATATGCTAAGCTATATTAAGTGACTAAAATATCTGAAGTAAAATAGTCGCAATATATGAAATAAATAGCATCTATGATAAACTACTTGCAGTATATGAAATTAATAAACTATATTAAGTGAATGATGGATCTCTGAATTCAGTACTTTATTATAGTAATAGCGGAAATAATGGGAGAATGCCATGTAACACTTATTGATTGCACCAAGTTACAAAAATTGTTTTCATAAAACATATCGAACATTATTTATGAAATAATGACTATTTTTCGGCGTCAACTGAAAAATAGACATAGTTACATTTCATTGAGAATATTATGAATATTCATTAAACATAAAACTATAACGTGGTATTTGTTTTCACAAAAAGAAAATACCGAAGTATCTATAATCATTTATAATTATTTTGCTATTACAAACTAAGCCATAGTTTAGAGAAATACATTTTATTTTATTATATGATTATGAAACATATGATATTGGTTAATTGTATCTCAAATAATCAAGGGCAACGCACCCATTATGGGGGAGTATCATGATAGTTGATGAACACTTCGGATTGATACATATAGATGTATGTAAACATAAGTCTATTAATACCAAAACATTCAACATACTTCGTCATAGTAACCGGTTAGTTATCACAAACATGTATTTGATATGCATATATAAGTGTATGATAAGCTCATAAAATATAAAACGAAGAAAATAATATAACTTGCGATAAAAATGATTTGATTTGATTGAATTGGTGAGTATATTGGAAAAGGTTATATATGTACCTAATATGTCTAAAGATTCGATCTCAAAGTTCACTCCTCCCTGCAATACATAATGATGTATTGATAAGGAGAAATCGAACTTTATTGGACAAAACACGATTAATGATGATTGAACCTGAGTTAAATTCTTTATACAAGGTGTGTACTTAAGAGTAATACCCAAGGTTAAAATTAATATCATCCAAAGAATAGTTTACAAAATCATATAAGATAAGAATTTATAAGAAACCCCAACATATCATAGACCAAGGAGTTAGCAGGTTGTGCGAGTCAAAAGACTAAACGTAATAATTCTTCATAAGGGATCTTCAATGAATTTCCCTAAAAGAAATTTGGGAATGACAATCATTGGAACCAATTTATGTTTGAACATAAGTTTCGTAAACAAAAAACCAAATCAGTTTTATATATTAGGCAATTCATGAAGTGTTTATGAATAACTATTCTGTTGCATTGAGAAACAACTGTTGTTTCAAGAAATATCAACTTCATAGCAAATGAATTTCTTTAAGAAATTATTGGTATAAAATGAATTTGGATACGATTCAACAATAAAACTAATTATTAGGGGTGAAATGGAATTGATCAAAACTAAATGAACACAAATACATTAGAAGTCTAATGAGTATTCTTATACATTACAGAGAAACCATGAGTTTCTTGTTAATGTCAAGAATAAATATTCATCGGGTTGTTTAATTAAACCATTAAAAGTATTGAAGTTATGGTATGATATGATGCACAAATCCAAAATAGATTCCAAGTACATTATCATAATGTGATTTTGAAATCTTATCCAAATAGATATGATCTATTGGTCGCAAATGTGTCTTTAAGAGAAAGAAAAATGCAATTAGAATATAATAAGCCACACTGATAAGAATGATACCATGAATTTCAGTTATAGAAATTAACATAACAAATTTATCACTCAATGTGCTCAGGGTATTTCAGATTTTACTCACAAAATTATCGCATAGTATAATATTATGTTTTGGTATATATGTGTTGAAACAGAAAGTTTTGAACACAAATTTAGACTAGTGTGTTTGCACATTTGTCTCCAAGTCAGTAGGAGCGATATTAAGTTTATGGGTTTTCGAATACGATCCAAGAATGGATATGAAAGTATCATTCAAAAAAGCATCAAGATTGAACAAGTGTTTTGACAGAAATGTCAAATAGTTTGATTATCAATCAAAATGCAGAGGAAGCGCATGTTCATAAGAAAGAACATTAAAAGGTACATAGATATTTCTAAATCATTAGTGAACAACATAGTGTTGATTGTTAACGATGTACTTGTGTTAAAAGCAGTTTTAGCTGTTTTAATACTCGATATTGGATTTGTAAATGATATTATTTATGATAAGTATAAAAGATATTGGGAATGTTCCAAACGATATGTAAGAACATCCTATTAAAATGTTTAATACAGAACATGTAAGATGGATTCCTTATGGAATGACAATAGGAATTATCATACATTATGTTGTCTACGATTTTGTGATTTGTTTATGTATTTTGATACATGAAGAAAATATCAAATCCAAATTGATATCACTTAATCATAGTTTGAAGTGTTTTCGTGTATTTACGAAATACAAGATTATTGTTTACAGAAACAACGAACCTTTCATAAAGGATTTTTCAGACTCAAACTTCATAAGTGCTATTGAGTGTAATATGTCAATAATAAATTCAAGTTAAGAATCTTTAATTTCGACTTGTTCCAATTGAAATACAACGGCTGATTCAATGAAAAAGGCTAAGTACATTGACTTGGATAGCTTTACAACAGAAGCAATGTATAAATAATAAATGTACAAATTCATAACTGAGCCGAATGTGAATCCAAATGTTCAGAATCAAATAACATTGTTATCTAGTAATAATGTCGCAATATAATTCATAACAGAATTTAAAGCTAGCTAGATGTCGAGAGACATACTTCGAATTGTTCTAGATGATAAAATAGTTTATCAACATTAGAGAGAATTGATTGACAGAGTAGATAATTGAGACACAATAGCATACACATTCATTAAGCGAATGACACAATTGGTTTTGATGAAAATGATTAGAGAAGTTGGAATAAGATTCCATAATTGATCCTAAGTGGGGGTAGGAAATTGATAGAGTTAGAAGTATGCTCTAGGGACAATTATATAATTTGTTACATATATCTAACTCAATAACCAATCTTGTTTAAAATAAAAGGCTTTTTCTTTCTATTATATACTTGATATAATGTGTTGTATTAATTAATTATTTTAATTAGAAGTACATTTAATAGAAAATCCATAGTATGTTTTGTGAAAGTAGTTACAAAGTGTTGTAACCGCAAGCAATTTATCATAAGGAAAACAAATATACCATTTTAAATGTTCCTGCTCAAGATGCATCGAGACTGGATATCGATGTATCCGGTGAGACTAGAGTACTTAACGCTCTTCAAATGTTAGGCCGTGTAATACTTATGACTATTGGAGGAACCTAGGGTTACGTACTGATAGTTATTAGATAACTATAGAATGACTCACTTGATAGTTTTTTGTTGGTTAATATAACTAAGGTCAAACAGAACATATCAATGCGAATGATTTACACAGTTCTCTCAACATGAGAATACTGACAATCTTCAATATGAAAGCTCCTCTTTTGATGATAGTCAAATCATGGCAAGGCGTCCATCGAGTGACTATAGTTGGGTCGAGTGTAAGTATTGGAAGTGAAATACTATGCAAGAGCGGATCTAACTCCTCGGTTGTATGAGGATAATATCATAGTCAACACAAGTCAAGTCAAAGCCTCTGCCAGAGCAGTACGGTTAATAGTAATGATTATTATTAAACCAAGGACTTTGTGTTTGGACTATAAAGTTGATGTGGACGATATTGGAATTTTGACACTTATCAAATTCCTTAAGCCCAAAGTGATATGGTTTTGAAGAAGATAATTGCTATAAATAAACATCACAAATTGGCTAAAGCTTAACAAATAAAATTGGATTTTACCGAAACCAAGTAAGCGATAAATTTGACCAAAATATCACACCATCTGCTAAGTAATGTGTGAACGTTAATATTCGAATGGTTCGATATTATTCGCTGATCAAATTTACACTCGATGAGTTACATAACCGAAATGTTGAATTCTTCTTAGACCAAACGACTTAATTTATAATTGTTATAAATTAATTAAATAATTAATATTTATGAAATATTAATTATAAAATTTGAATATGATTTGATGAATAAATATCACTAAATATATTTATAACAGTTATAAATATGTCAATCGATATACTATATCGATGACCGAATAAATTTGATTTAATTGCATAGTATTTTATTTGGGCTTAAAATCGATTTAGGGCCCATCATGGGGTTGGAAATTTTGACAGTAAACATAGGTATAGATGACTCAAATTAGGTTAGAAAGTGGCTTAATTTTGGATGGTTCAAATTAAAGGATAACTAGTGTGAGATGAGATCCACACTTCTTTGCTTTCTATCCACTATATAACCAACCCTAGCCAAATTATATTTATCTTTTTGCATGCCTCCTCCTTTGGACTTGCTGGCTGAAATTTCTACCGAACTCTCTCCATCTCGTCAAGTTCAAATCAAGTTATTTTAATCGCTATCCGAAAACTAATGGTCAACGGTTCAAAGATTATCTATTTGTTGAATTCAAGGGGCAAAAACTACTTTTTCAATGTGTACTTCAAGGTATTGGGATTAAGGAATGTTTTTAATCAAAATATAGTTATTAATTCTCAATTATAATGTTATATTATATTGAATATATTATATATATTGTTAGTTAGACAATGATTCTGATATGAAAATAATGTTGTCACAAAGTTGTTTGGTTATATGCATGCGTGTCCCTATATTTAAAATAAAAAGAATTTTTTTTTCATATATACATCAAGTCAGTACAACACTGAATAAAAATATACTTTTTATATTTTATTAAATTAATTATATATATATATGGTTTATAATTAATTATAACATCATATTTTAGTCAAAAATAGTTAAATAATTTTATATGTAAATAATAAAGCTATGATAATTTTCAACAATGGAAAAATATTTTTAAATAATATTTTATTATTATTTAATATTATTTAAATCAGTTTATTATAGAAATAAATTATGTTGAATATGCGCTCATATGTTTTTGTTTGATGATAATAAACATATATATTCATTTAAATGTATTTGGTAATGTACTATTTTGTTTTTCATAGATTAAATAAATATTTGTTGAATAAAATAAATTACACAGAATTTGAATTTGAATTCAAACAGAACAAGTTACACAGATTTTGAATTCAAACAGAATTTTTATTCAAACAAATATTTATTACAATCTTGAATAGTACAAATTCATGCTCTCACTATACATATACATTTTTGATTACAATCACATCACATTTCACATTTACAGTTAACCTCACTACATATCACTCACACTCGTGTTTTTGTCTTCAACTGCATTCCGGTTTGAATCCAGCATCTGAGAAATCTGCAAAAATATAAACTAACGCAGTAAAATTGAAAAAGAAATATTTTTGCAAATTCAAAATAAATAATTTTTGAAAATATGATTTGCCTCAGTTATTTGGGTTGTTCGTCATAATTTAAATTTGAATTCATCATACACGAACAACTTGTGACATACACAGTGTATTACTGTATATGCCACAAGGCCGTGCACGCCGATATATACACTTGATTGATTTACAGGGACAGGCGAGCACAGGTCAAACCCAAATGAAAAACCGGGTTCAACTCACGTGCAATAACATTGAAAATCACGACACGAGCACAAGGTCAAACCCGAGTTTTAAAACTGGATTCAACTCAGTCAACTCAAGTGCATCACTACAAAACAAGCTCAACTGGACAGTACCATCTAACCAAGTTCAAAGATGCAAGCATGCACATGTGTGGCCAGTAAAACCAAAGTATCAGCAATGTCGAGCCCAGTACAAACACATGAAGGGAATACAACTACAAATGAAAACTGGCAACAACAAGTTCAAGTATGTCAGAGAAAGAAAGGATGAATGCAGTAGCAAGGTTGCAAGCATAAGAAGTGCATGAACACAGTAAACAACAAATTTACAGTGTCAAGTTCATGCAGTGCACATGTGAATCAAGTGACCAACCTGAAGTACGAAGCATGCACATGAACAACATGACATGAACAACACAATTGAATCAAGTAACCAACTGTAAGTGCAAATGACCAGGACTCATGCAACAGACTCAACAACTAGTGCCAACATGAACATAACAGGTGAAGCATCACCAAAGACTCAACAGGGAACATGGATGTCACAACAGATAATAATGCAACGACCAAAACCAGATAAACAAGACACAGGAGTAATCAGACTCAAGAGAGTACAATGCCACTGGAGAAAATGTCACAGCAAGATCAGGGAAGAAACCAGAATGGAGCTGAGACTGCATGAACATGAATGCATCAATAAACCAACTGCAAAACCTCAAGTGACATGGTGAAGTAGCACAAAGTACAGTGCAACTCAAACCAATATAGCAGCAACTCCAAAACCAAAGTGAAATAGAATGCAGTGGACACAAATGATGAAGCAAAGCAATATGAACTGTCCAGTTACAACCACAAAGGCACAATGCATCAACATAACAGCAAAGACTACTTGCCACAATATCAAGTACATGAAGCAGTTCAAATCCAAATCCAAGAATATATACAATGCAAATGTACAGGCCAGTGAACATAAAAAATGACAGAGTCGAAGCACAAAGAACAAAACAGTTCATGTATGCATACATGAGTCAGAGCAGTAATATAGGGAATCACATGAACAAATAACCAAACAACATCATGAGTGAAATTCAAGTACCAGTGAAGAAGGTCGAAGACTACAAGATGAACGAAATTCAACAGTTCAGAGAAATTTACGAACCAAACAAAATACTAGCAAAACCGAAGTTGAACAAGTCAATCAAGTATTCACTGTGTTATACAGGTAAAATGAAAAAGTGCGTATCTTTGAAATGGTCATTACATAATCGAGCAAAGTCAAAATCGAAGCCGTGTCAACCAAGCATCAAAAATACGAAATTGACAAAGTCAGATTTTATCACAAGCATCCAAGTATAATCAAGTGGCCGAGATGAATAAATTGACAAATTCAAACAAAATTTATACGAACGCAAAAATAGGCTTTTGAATCCTATATAAAATGCCCAATCATCATCGGCATAACAAGAAGAGAGTTCGAATACAAGTATCAGAGAAAAAATTGTTACCGAAGCAATAATCGAACTCACCGAAGCAACCGAAGGAAGCAACACGAAATCGATCAAGGCAGGTTAAATCACGAACAATCAACAAAGATCGAAGTAGTATCGGAGCTTCGCAAAAGCCCTAATCTGGAACAGAGAGCGCAAGGACGAGATCCCCAAATTTTAAAGAGACGAGAAGAACAAACGGCCACCATTATCAAGAGAAAAAGGAACGGGCCGAAGTGTTTATAAAAAAGGGGAATTAAAAATATTATTCTCTCTTTTTTTTGGGCCGGCCTTATTATTAAAAGGGGGATTTAGTTTTAATTTTATAATAGGGATTTTTAGTTTTTATTTTGAGCAAAAATCACGTGTCCAAAGTTCGTATTTTAATTTTTGCTCCTGGTTGTATTTTTGAAGTTGTTTTTCTTTTCAAGTCAAAGGAGTAGTAAATCACCACCTAGGTTTAGGTAGTGTCAGATTGTCTATTTTGAATTAGTTCAGTGAGCAGGGTGTGCGAGTTTGCAAAGCTCTATAGGCGGGAGCAGTGTTTGCAAGTAAGCGAAACTCTATAGGCGGGAGCAGGGTGTGCGAGTCTAGTAGAGTGTTTGTGAGCGGGAGCAAAAGGGTCTGCGAGTCTAGTAGAGTGTTTGTAAGCGTGATACCGTTTAATTCTAATAGAAATCTGTGAATGCAGCAGTAGGCAGGGGTTGCCGAAGCTGGGTAAATTTTGTGTGTGATTTACTTTTCAGCATATTTATTTCTGCAGTTTATTTCTGTGTTTAAATCGAGAAAATTTACTATAACCCTATTCAACCCCCCCCCTCCCTCTAGGGTTAATCTAGATCCTACAAGTGGTATCAGAGCCAGGTATATTTTTTTTTATTTAACTCTAGAGTCATGAGTCTACAAAATAATGCTTTTTCTGAGGGGCAATCTATTGCTAGGCCACCCTTGTTTAACGGGAACGATTATGCTTATTGGAAAGTTAGGATGGGTATCTATCTTAGTTCTGTTGATTATGATGTTTGTGATATTATTGAAACTGGCTATAAACCTTCCACTATAATCGTTGGTGGTACTGAGATTCCTAAACCTAAGTATAGGTGGGATGCCAACGATAAGAAATTGAAAACGACAAAAGCTAAAGCCATGAATTCTTTGATATGTGCTCTTGATAAAAACGAATTTAATAGAATTTCTCATTGTACAACAGCACAGGAAATTTGGCATACTTTGGAGGTGACACACGAAGGAACTTCTCAAGTCAAGGAGTCTCGTCTAGCCCTATTCAGCAATGAATATGAGAACTTTGTGATGGACAAAGGCGAGAACATAAAGGACATGTTTGGACGCTTTTCAACCTTAGTATACAACGCTAGAGCGCTTGGGAAGGTCTTCACTGAGGTAGAGCTTGTGCGGAAGATACTACGAGTTTTACCAATGAACTTTGAGGCAAAAGTCACAGCAATCCAAGAATCGAAAGATCTGAGCAAACTAAGCATGGAGGAGTTGATTGGCAACTTGATAACATATGAGCTTGAGTTAAAAGCAAAGGAAGAACGCAACAACTCCGAACCAAAGAAGAAGACGATTGCCTTAAAGAGCAAAGAAGAAAGCGATGAAGAAGATCCAATTGAAGAGCTTGCAATGGCTGTCAATAATCTTAGAAGATGGTCTAGATTCAAGCCACGCAAGAAGAAAACAAAGGGCAATAGGACAAAAGACTCTGAAAATTCCGATAATGAACTGACATGTTATAACTGCAACAAGCCTGGCCACATCAAACCAAAATGCCCACTTATCAAAAACAACAAAGGAAAGAAAAAGGCGAATAAGGTATTTGCAGCGACTTGAGATGATGAAGAAGGAGAGGAAGCTTCGGATAGCAGCTCAGAGGAGGCTAACTTGTGTTGCATGGCAAAATCAGAATCAGAAGCAACCTCCGACGAATCTAGTGAGGCAGGTGAGTTTTCTTATAAAGAACTTGTTTTTATGTGTTCTGATCTTACTAAAGTAGTTGATGCTCTTGAATCTAAAATTGAAAAACTGAAAACTGATATGAGAGAACTTGCTCGTAAAAAATTTAGGTTAGAAACTGAACTTGAAAATATTCAAAACCTAGAATGTAAAAGATGTAAAGTTTTAGATTCAGAATTGACAAGACTTAAGAATAACTCTGAGAATCTTGAAAAAGAAAACTTGAATCTTAAGGAAACCATCGACACTAGGAAAAAGGATTTTATAAATCAATGCACCTCACTTGTCACTGAAAATACAACACTAAAAACCAAAGTCCAAAATCTTGAGAAATCTTTGAATAACTTTTCAAGAGGCGAAAAATCTTTCAACATGCTATTGGGAAATCAAATTTTTGCTAACAATAGAAAAGGACTAGGTTTTGGGAAATCACAAAATGATGATAATGCAAAAAGTAAAAGTGTTTTTGCTCGATCTGAAATAATTGGAAATCATGTTGAAAATCATAGTCATAGGAACACAAAATTTAATCAAGTCAATTTAATGTGCACGTTTTGTAGAGAATTTGGACATAATCGAAATAATTGTTGGTATAGACCCAAACACGTGAAAACTATACCAATTTGGGTTCCAAAAGGCACAAATATAAAATCTTTGAAAGTCAAACAAATTTGGGTGCCAAAAGGAACATATATAAATAGTTTTGGGTCTCCACAAACATATGTTTCATATTCTGCCACTAACAATCATGGACCTATAAAAACAAATAGGTCACATAAATCTTTCATCGTGTAGGTGTGGTGGCAGGCTAAGGAACAACAACTCTGTTCTCTGGATTTTGGCTGTTCCAGAAACACAATGGGCGACAAAGCAAAGTTCCTTAGCCTAGTTCAAAGGTGACAGAATCACAATGGACAATGACGAAAAATTATCGTAAAGGTAAAACAGGTAAATTTATTTTTGAACGATATATCAAATGTGATAATCTGCACCATAATCTGAATTAAATCAGCCAATATTGAGATAAACAAAAGATGATGATTTTGATGCTATGATTCTTTTTCAAAATATTTACCAACCATCTTTAAATAGAATTACTTGGAGTAATTATGATGGTTGACTGATTCGAACTTAATTGATATGATTTTTTGACTTGTTCTTATTTATGACATTGATTTGTGCTTAATTGATGACCAATCAGATTTTCAACTTTGAACTAATCCATATAAATTTGTTCGGTCAAATGATGGTATTTGATTACTCATGCTACATGTAGATATATTTTGGTCACTACTTGTAAATTTGCACGATTTCAAATTTCATGTGAAAGCGGTTAAAAAGGATTTTTTTTGAAATTGTTGAAACTTTATGAAATTGTTGAAACTTCAAGAAATTGTTTTTGAAATAATTATGATGATGATTGACTGTTGATTACTCATGAATATAATTGTTTATCCTATGGTTTCTGAAATTAACATCATGATATTTGTTTGAGTGTAACACGGCTTAAATTCAAATTCAAAAGAATGATGTTAAGTTTGAAATTTTTGGTGCACATTTCATGGTTTGATTCAACAAGTGAATATTGAGTGAAATTTAAATTCAGATGCAGATTACACTGGTAATATAGTTGATAGAAAAATTATTAGTGTAACGTGATTAATTTTTGAAACATTCATTTGCTGCATCGTTTTTTTTTCAAAGAAAATATCTGCATATTTTTCATTTGAAATAATTTTCAAATAGCAAAAAAATTTCTTATAAAACCCCCTCGAGAAAATCATATTTGACCATATTTACAGCTTAATCATTTTTGAAAAATTGATTTTATAATTTTTAATTTTATTTTAAATGACAAATTTTGACTAATCTGACTCTCTTTGATTATCGAAAAGATGAATAGTGATTAAAAAAGAGATGAGTGTTGATATTTATCATATATTATAACTCGAGAAAGTATAATTAGAAAATTTCTTTAGAATTTCATAACAAGAGTTATAAAAACTTTTTGTTGGGTAAAAATTCCATGACCATTTCTATTTCTAACATCTTTCTATCGACCATCACTCATCAAGATCATATTTAGTATGTAAATTTGTGATAGTTTACAAAGGAAATCATTTGTTCTTCAATATCTTTAAATCTGTGAAGGAAATTATTTGTGCTTCAACTTATTATATTTAGCAATAAAAATAAAAATCCAAAGTATTCACTCTCATTTAAAAGTCCTCACGGTTATGCATGGGTGAATTACTTGAATTTTTGATTATGTGCTTCCATGCTCATTTAAAAGTCCTCACGGTTATGCATGTATGGAACGCATATCAAAATTAATTGATTCAAATAGACAAGTTGATTCTAATCCCATTTAAAAGTCCTCACGGTCATGCGTGGTTAGAAGATACTTGATTTCATTTTTTTTAAAATAAAAATTGTGAATACTACTAATCTCATTTAAAAGTCCTAACGGTTATGCATGGTTAGTAGATATTCAAATTTCCTGAAATAAATATACCACAAATAGACAGAATTGTATGATTTTTGATGATTTTATCCCCATCACTTCTGAAAGTGGAATATGCGCTTGACAAGGGTAATTATGATTTTTGTTTGAGTTTTATTGAAATTTAATATTTATATTCAATTGAGTTAAATGTTAGATTCATGTCTATCACTTCATCCCTATTTTTACAACACTGTTATTCTTTTGCTGATAACAAAAGGGGGAGAGAAAAGTTAAGATTTTGCCAAATAAAATCAAGCAAATGTCAAATAATTTTCCATTTTCATATAGGCTCATTTACATATTTTTATTTGTATGCATATATGTAGGGGGAGCATCATGTAGAGAGGAAGCATTTAAATAGGGGGAGCAATTAAAGTATAACATTGATCAAATACATTTAACACATGTACAAAATCTTAAATATATGTTTGTTATCATCAAAAGGGGGAGATTGTTGAATATACGCTCATATGTTTTTGTTTGATGATAATAAACATATATATTCATTTAAATGTATTTGGTAATGTACTATTTTGTTTTTCATAGATTAAATAAATATTTGTTGAATAAAATAAATTATACAGAATTTGAATTTGAATTCAAACAGAACAAGTTACACAGATTTTGAATTCAAACAGAAATTTTATTCAAACAAATATTTATTACAATCTTGAATAGTACAAATTCATGCTCTCACTATACATATACATTTTTGATTACAATCACATCACATTTCACATTTACAGTTAACCTCACTACATATCACTCACACTCGTGTTTTTGTCTTCAACTGCATTCCGGTTTGAATCCAGCATCTGAGAAATCTGCAAAAATATAAACTAGCGCAGTAAAATTGAAAAAGAAATATTTTTGCAAATTCAAAATAAATAATTTTTGAAAATATGATTTGCCTCAGTTATTTGGGTTGTTCGTCATAATTTAAATTTGAATTCATCATACACGAACAACTTGTGACATACACAGTGTATTACTGTATATGCCACAAGGCCGTGCACGCCGATATATACACTTGATTGATTTACAGGGACAGGCGAGCACAGGTCAAACCCAAATGAAAAACCGGGTTCAACTCACGTGCAATAGCATTGAAAATCACGACACGAGCACAAGGTCAAACCCGAGTTTTAAAACTGGATTCAACTCAGTCAACTCAAGTGCATCACTACAAAACAAGCTCAACTGGACAGTACCATCTAACCAAGTTCAAAGATGCAAGCATGCACATGTGTGGCCAGTAAAACCAAAGTATCAGCAATGTCGAGCCCAGTACAAACACATGAAGGGAATACAACTACAAATGAAAACTGGCAACAACAAGTTCAAGTATGTCAGAGAAAGAAAGGATGAATGCAGTAGCAAGGTTGCAAGCATAAGAAGTGCATGAACACAGTAAACAACAAATTTACAGTGTCAAGTTCATGCAGTGCACATGTGAATCAAGTGACCAACCTGAAGTACGAAGCATGCACATGAACAACATGACATGAACAACACAATTGAATCAAGTAACCAACTGCAAGTGCAAATGACCAGGACTCATGCAACAGACTCAACAACTAGTGCCAACATGAACATAACAGATGAAGCATCACCAAAGACTCAACAGGGAACATGGATGTCACAACAGATAATAATGCAACGACCAAAACCAGATAAACAAGACACAGGAGTAATCAGACTCAAGAGAGTACAATGCCACTGGAGAAAATGTCACAGCAAGATCAGGGAAGAAACCAGAATGGAGCTGAGACTGCATGAACATGAATGCATCAATAAACCAACTGCAAAACCTCAAGTGACATAGTGAAGTAGCACAAAGTACAGTGCAACTCAAACCAATATAGCAGCAACTCCAAAACCAAAGTGAAATAGAATGCAGTGGACACAAACGATGAAGCAAAGCAATATGAACTGTCCAGTTACAACCACAAAGGCACAATGCATCAACATAACAGCAAAGACTACTTGCCACAATATCAAGTACATGAAGCAGTTCAAATCCAAATCCAAGAATATATACAATGCAAATGTACAGGCCAGTGAACATAAAAAATGGCAGAGTCGAAGCACAAAGAACAAAACAGTTCATGTATGCATACATGAGTCAGAGCAGTAATATAGGGAATCACATGAACAAATAACCAAACAACATCATGAGTGAAATTCAAGTACCAGTGAAGAAGGTCGAAGACTACAAGATGAACGAAATTCAACAGTTCAGAGAAATTTACGAACCAAACAAAATACTAGCAAAACCGAAGTTGAACAAGTCAATCAAGTATTCACTGTGTTATACAGGTAAAATGAAAAAGTGTGTATCTTTGAAATGGTCATTACATAATCGAGCAAAGTCAAAATCGAAGCCGTGTCAACCAAGCATCAAAAATACGAAATTGACAAAGTCAGATTTTATCACAAGCATCCAAGTATAATCAAGTGGCCGAGATGAATAAATTGACAAATTCAAACAAAATTTATACGAACGCAAAAATAGGCTTTTGAATCCTATATAAAATGCCCAATCATCATCGGCATAACAAGAAGAGAGTTCGAATACAAGTATCAGAGAAAAAATTGTTACCGAAGCAATAATCGAACTCACCGAAGCAACCGAAGGAAGCAACACGAAATCGATCAAGGCAGGTTAAATCACGAACAATCAACAAAGATCGAAGTAGTATCGGAGCTTCGCAAAAGCCCTAATCTGGAACAGAGAGCGCAAGGACGAGATCCCCAAATTTTAAAGAGACGAGAAGAACAAACGGCCACCATTATCAAGAGAAAAAGGAACGGGCCGAAGTGTTTATAAAAAAGGGGAATTAAAAATATTATTCTCTTTTTTTTTGGGCCGGCCTTATTATTAAAAGGGGGATTTAGTTTTAATTTTATAATAGGGATTTTTAGTTTGAGCAAAAATCACGTGTCCAAAGTTCGTATTTTAATTTTTGCTCCTGGTTGTATTTTTGAAGTTGTTTTTCTTTTCAAGTCAAAGGAGTAGTAAATCACCACCTAGGTTTAGGTAGTGTCAGATTGTCTATTTTGAATTAGTTCAGTGAGCAGGGTGTGCGAGTTTGCAAAGCTCTATAGGCGGGAGCAGTGTTTGCAAGTAAGCGAAACTCTATAGGCGGGAGCAGGGTGTGCGAGTCTAGTAGAGTGTTTGTGAGCGGAAGCAAAAGGGTCTGCGAGTCTAGTAGAGTGTTTGTAAGCGTGATACTGTTTAATTCTAATAGAAATCTGTGAATGCAGCAGTAGGCAGGGGTTGCCGAAGCTGGGTAAATTTTGTGTGTGATTTACTTTTCAGCATATTTATTTCTGCAGTTTATTTCTGTGTTTAAATCGAGAAAATTTGCTATAACCCTATTCACCCCCCCCCCCCCCTCTAGGGTTAATCTAGATCCTACAAATTATATTAATTCATATATATATATACGATCAAAGTATATTTTATATTTATAAGATAGTAAAAACAACAAAAAGCTCTTGGTAGAAAAATAAAGGAAAACAATTTTTTATTTTTAAATTAATTATTTAATTTCGATCGGAAAAAAGAAAAATCATTTTAAAATGAAGAAATTGTAAAAAAAAATTCAAAGCATAAAATATCATTTAGGATTTTTTGAAAATTCAAAATTTGAAATAAAGTTTCGAAATTAATTTTTTAACTAACATTTATTAATTTTTGAGTGGATTTTTAATTAAATGTATTTTAAAATTAAAAACATATATATAAAAATTATTTTCTGAGCTATAGTGCGCAAGACACGGGCCTCTATATTTTAGAATAAAAAAAGAATTTTAAGCAACTCATTAATTTATATATATATATATATATATATATATATATATATTACATATATTTGTGTGTGTATATGTATGTAATATTGATATTTTATTCATATGATATATATTTATATATATACTTATTTAAAATTATTTAAACAAAACTTAATAGACATATATATATACACGTAATACTTATATCAATAATAAAATATACATATATACATATATTTGGGCAATTACTTGCATATTGGATGATTTAACGTGTCTGTTGCGATGTAAATCTCAGCATCTATACACGGGTATGCTATACCTTGCACGAATTGATATATTACACATGCATACACACACATGTGTGTGTTAAGAAATAAATTAAATAAGACAATATAATTTATAAACTTAAATAAAATAAAAGATTTTATTTAAATAATATTTAGAAATGTTTTAAATAACTTAGACTTCATAGGCCAAATAAAGATCCAATAAATGAAATTTTTATGAGATTCACCATAACTTCCGTTGCGAGCTGTTTTAGTTCCAATAGTATCACTACCCCAAACATAATGAAGGCGCTATTCTCAATAAGCGAAGTTCTGAGGTGCTAAAATTGATGAAGTCCTTCCTGAAATAGAGGACAGTTTTTCATTGCGGCTGCATCTACATGCGAGTGCAATCCACCAACCTACTACTTTACAAAATCATAAAATCGTGATCTTTTCAAATTTGAATTTCTCGTTTCAATTTCAAGCTTTCCGCAGAAATTCAAAATTAACCAATTCAAATTACAGTTTCTCGCTGAAGGCCAAGTTGGCAATCCATGTACAGTAAATAAACTAAATGGATGGTCAACACGTGGCATCATCCAAGGACGGAAATCAAAAGAGCGTAGAATGACGTTGGCAATCCATATGAACCATTGTACTATAAATAAATGGGGTACTGTTCTGTCTTGATATCATCTTGCTTAACGAATTAGATAATGATTTATCATTAGATTTAGAATATTTTCCTCATAATTGTATTAGCACTATTACGCATAATTACCACCTCTAAAGGCAGTTTTAATATTACTTAATGTCGTTGATTCGTAATCACGTAAACATTCAACGACGTGATTACTTCAAAAATATTTGGGTGAACAACATGTTTGGATGGATTTAACTAAGCCGTTATTTATTTATTTTTTTCGTTTTTGAAAGTAAAACCAATTATTTTTCAAATAGTTTACAAAAACTACCGATGCCAACAAACTACACTAAAATAAAAGTGAAGCGTTGTAACATCATTAGACGTTGGGAAATCGACGATGGAAAACAGAGCTTAGGTACAGCCCAATAGTTCTCTGATGTTGCCGTTAACAGCTTGGAACTGTAACAATAATAACAATTTTAGCATTATAAATTTTCCTCCTGTGATTATTCAAGGAATCAGGTGCAATAAACAAGTTCATCTTCCCGCGGATTCATTGACTAATGCAGTGGGAAGCAGCGTCCTCATGTCCAACAAATCACTATTTTAAATAGGGAAGTTGCCTATTGGACACTCGCATATATCAATCACATTCATATTTAACTACTTTATAAAATGGAACTTCTCGTTGTTCAGGAGAAGATAAAAGCGAGAAAGCCCAGAATGAACCAAAACATAAGCATAATAATATAAACATTTGTTGACCCAGAAGGTAAAAGTTTGTTGGGCTTTTTTTTTCCTTCGCCCAAAAATAGGTTCGTTGAATATTTTTCTTCCCAAGTTTTTCAAATCTACGGGAATATATATGTATTATTTTTAATATCTTTTGTGCGTTCATTTGAGGACTACTTTCGAGTTCGGTTGATGAGCTCGTTATATTAATGCATATCGATGTCTGGAATCTGGATGATGTTCTTTGATACAAACATGTCTGCCCGGTTTGAGATATTTTTACGGTATGACCTACCTGCTCAGTTGATTATATCATATTCTAATTTTCATATATCAATTAGCCAACTATCAAGCGTCAAAGTGTTGCTAATTATGCATGTATCGTTTAAGTTCACATAATTCATTGCATTGGCTACTTCCTATATTAAGATTAATTGCAAAGTGCATGTTATTGTAGAAATTATATTCCAACATTATTCATAAAGGTTTAAGAAATGGAGGCCTTACATGTGGAAATTTTGATTCTATGTATGAAACCGAGATATGTCTATGTTGCCCATTCTTATGTTGTTTAGGTAGCCTCCTCTAGTTCAACGAGTTTGGACAATATAGCATGAATGTCATTAGTGCCTATATTATGATTATTTTTTCCACCACATGCAGAATACTGGTAGTTAACCATTGATATTGCTTGTGACACAAGGACAATATTAGTTCAACTGTCCATAGAACCGAAGCACAAAAGCATATAGCCCTACTGGGTTAAAAACTCAAAGTAGAAACAAATGGCAGTAAATAGCCGAGTCGGAATTGTCCTTATTCCTGTGCATTTAAAGCGCTCAGCAGATTCGAAACGGTGGAGGTGTAAAAAGTCATAACGTGATACATCAAGGATATAGCGGATGGCTCTAAAATAGCATATAAAACTCATACTTGATGTTTTTACAAATATATAAATGATAATTAAATGAAAAATTATCATTCAATTGAATTATAATTAATACATAAATAATTTTAAACAAAAAATATGTGCGAATATACTTTAAATAAATGTAAAACTGTTATATAACATAATTGAATTTAGTAGAATATTAAAGTATTTTCATTTCTGAAAATATATTAAAAATTAAATCAAATAAATTAGTTTCATAATTTTTATAATGTATAAATGCAATTTTTTAATTCATTTTATTGAAGAAGATATAACGGAAATAGCAAAATATAGTGGAAATAACGGAATATAGCGGAAATAGCGGGGATTAAAGCGGAAAGGCTATATTATATGGCTATATGAAAAAATCGCAGCGGCAGAAATCCGCTATGAGTTATAACGGGTATTAACTACACAGCCTGATTCATACATGAATTTAATATGCCTGCATGATATATAGCTCTAAACTACTGTACATGACGCATTTCTCGCACAAAATTTAAACATAAACAAATACATTTTATAATATTGTCTACGCAATTATATAATTAACATATCATGAGTGCACGCTGTGAAATATTTTTGTAGTCTGAAGTAAACGACTTTATTTCTGATATTTTGAAGTCGTCCTCATCCTCTATATAGATGATTGTCATGTTTATGTGAGAAATGAAACAGTCGTATCTCTTTATTTTTAAAACATGTATAGTAGGTTGAATCGCTGTCCTCGAACAAAATTTATTGTTGGAGTACAAAACATCTCTGTAGCAGCATGAGATATTGGGTCTTGTAGCTTTAAATTTGGTTTATCTTTTTGTCGAGCACCACACTTTCCTACGCTTGTAGTCATGCCTTTGCATGTGTTAAGTTTGTACAATGATATTTGTGGTCAGTTTACGAATTTCTGCAGCATCTCCAACAAAAGAGGTAGGTCAGAAGTTAGAAGTTTTGAATTTTACACCCCCAAATCCCATTCCAAACACATGATTTCAGAAGGTAATCCATACAAAAATTCAGCTTAATAACTACAATCTGTAAGTGTACAGGCACTCACAATAGAATGTTTGTTAACAAAGTTGAGCCCATGTTTAACAAACATCCAACAATGGTGATTTCATAAACGTTCATAACACACATGTTTGTCAAACATGCGCCTATATACTGCATGTTTAACACCCTTCTAACACTTTAGCATTTGTTTAAAAACCTCCTAAGCAATGTTGTTTATAAGGTTTTCAAAACATTTTCAGTACCATGGAAATTGCATGATCAAGAATTATAATCTCACATTTTTGCGAGTTTGAAATCAACTGTTGAAGATGGTTTTTATATTAATTTATTGTTGTAATGATTAATGATGTCAATGACATTTTGATCTTACTTAAGGGCTTTAGTTGAACAGTGCATAGGACCATCCACTGAATAGTAGATGAAGATGTGGATCCAAATAGGACTGGTTCGTTTTAGTTGAGCGGTCTCTATATGCAGGCCTTGTTTGTAATATATACAAGTTATTAAAACATAGGACACATTCATTAAAGTCGGTTACAGTTGAATGCGAAATTAAACCACAGACTAAATGTTAATCAGAACAGTTATCCAAGATAAAATTGAAAAATCAAAATAACATACCTGTATATAAAAGAGTATATAGTAATAAACCTTTTTTCTTTAACCAACACCAACCAAAAGCATGGCTTACAAATCATTCACTATCCAAGTACTCAAACTCATCTTCTTTCAAATGGGCGAAAAACCTAACTGGCTTTTCCTGCCCTTCCACCTCGATAAAGAACTCAACTTTAAATGGCAAATTCGCTGAAATGCTTTTACCTTTCCACACACCTACATATTGCTTAATCACACCTTCCATCCCCTGCAGATCCAAATCAGGCGCCTTCATCACGTGGTACACTTTTATTGATTCCTTAACCCTAATCCTTTTGCCTTCTTTACTCACGCCTGACATTTCTTCCTCCGATAAAGAAGTTATGTCTGCCGTGACGGCGGCTGCGGCGCTTTGACATGGTATTTTGAGTTTAATGGGGAAATCATTCGATTTGATTTGAAATTTTGAGGTTTTGGGGACGAAGAGATTGGACGCGACTTGAGGGTGGGTTGGAATGAAAGTGGAGGCGAGTGTGGAGGTAGAAGTCAGCATTAGATCCGAGTTTGATTTGGAATTATTACAAAGTTAAAGTGATAATAATTTACAATATTAAAAAAATAGAGGTTAGCATTTATTGGGGAGGGAGGGAGGAGTAGAGAATGGATAAGAGAGGAGAGGTGGAGCAGAATTGGGTAAGAGCTACGAAAAGAGTCGAGAATTGGGAGGGATTTGATATAATATCTCCGACAATTAACACGCAGATATTATCTTAATCAAATATATAAAGAAAAAAAAAGGCGAGAGGGTAAATATTGACCGGTTGGTTGGCCGAAAAATAAATCGTGCTTACCTCGACAATTGACCTTAGACTTTGCTTTTGTTTTATTTATTTTTTATTTTTATAAATGTACCATATCTTATTACTTATTTCCACTTATTCATACTTGCAGAAAATCTTCGTTCCACTGCTAAATATTAAATAAATAATATTTAGTTTGATTTTTCATTCATTTTAGTTAAATATTAAATGATAATATGTTCAAACACTAGTACATAGTTTATGCTTTTTTAGCTTCGTACAATTTAGTAACTGCGTTTAAACAAATAGAGGTATATTATTCCATCTGTACAAATAAATACATTTAAAATGTTAAATGTGTTCAAGAAAATAAAATGAACAGATGGTCACAAACATAAAGATCATATCACATATCCCCAATTTGTAGTTTATTTTTACCATAGAATTAAAATGTTAAATTAGAGATGCAAAAATCAAACTCTAAAAATGACAGTAAATTTCTTTATTATCAAATAAGTAAAATCTCAACAATCAAGATTTTTTTTACTACTTCAGATAACCCTCTCCATTAAAATACAAACTTATATGACGCTCCCCGTAAAAATACAAACTTATGTTAATACAATAAAGATTTCTAATCGAATATACACCAAGTGTAAAGAAGTCCGTTTGATTGAATTTTAGAGGTATTAGACGTCCCCAAAATGGTGGAACAATAAAACAATTTAACTCTACATTATCGGAGGAGTTAACATCCAACGGTTAACTCATAATACAACCAATAACGTTGCATAAGGACATTATGCAAAAATAACAAAACATCTAAATAATTTCCAATGTCAACATTATAAATAAATATATGAATATATAATTATGGAGGAGTTAGGGAACATTCAGGAAAAGCTTGGGAAGATGAGCATTGGTGATCTCTTTCTACCGCTTCTTGGATTTCTTGGGCTTGGAGGATGCAACGACCCATAAATTTTGATAAATAAATTGGTTGAATTAATAAGATTTTTGTAATTAAATTTAGAAAGAAATAATTTTTTTATAATTTATATTGAAGTAAATGTTAAGAATGTAGCGTAGCCATGGTTATTAAGAACTAATTATTGACAATTTAAGTAAAATCACAATAAAAATGAAATTGTGTATATTGTTGCACTTGGTTATAAAATATATATAAAATAAGTAAACAAGTGTAAGCGCTGTATAACTAAAGGAATTTATATATTATTAATAGTAATTGAATGAATTCGGTAATACGTATGTAATTATAAAAATTTGGTTGAAGTATGAAAAACCTAAGTGCAACCTTGGCTTGTAAACAATTATTACAAGTTACATGTTTAATTTGTTGATTGAATTGGAATGGGAAATAAAATTCTAATAAAAATATAATTAAAGGTTACATTTATGGGAATGAGAATGTGTTAAGTAAATGAAAGGTAAACAATACTAGTCAAGTTTAATACATTTATGTATTGAAGGGAATACCAATTAATGAAAAGAAATCTAAATGTTATGTTTGGCTATAGATTGAGCATACGTGAATGAAATTTAGCGTTTTGAAAATAAATGATAATTTTGATTTGCAAGTAACAAAAGCCTATTTATGAGACTAAAGGTTAACGGTAATGATTTTATATGTTATCTATTTATTAGCTTGTTAATGGAAATTTAAAATAAATTTTAATAAATGTTATGTTAATGTGAAATGAAATCCAAATAAAGGAAGTAATGCAAATGTTATATTTCGCAAAATTTCAATATAAGTGGAAATTATAGTTAATGCATAATTGCAAGATTTTAATTATTTTATTTAGTAAATTGGAAAATAAATTTTAATAAATATATTTAAATATTTTGTTAATGTAAATTATGATAGTATTTGAAAGTAATGTCCATTCCACCAGATTGTAAATTAAGAAATAAATAATGTGTATTTTACATTTTATTTGATATGTTTCAATTTTATTTCTTACCTTTATATTTCCCCACCTTTTGATTTCCTACCTCTTTATTTACCTATTTATTTATTTCCTACCTTAACTTATTCCTCAATACCCATAGCAGTTCCTTACATGTAGCCTATCAATTCACATGAAGATAGGAAGAGTTCTCATTTTCCTTTTATTCTTTTTTTAAATAGGAATAAATCCCTTCATTTTCTCTTGCCGTTTTAGAACATTGATTGCTTGACCGTTTCTTCCACATGATTGCCATGAGAAACTCCTATAATATTTATTTTCTTTTCACGTAAAAGACTTCTCATTCCATCATAAAATTTCGGCCACAAACATCTCTGAAAATATTGGTAATGGCTTCTTCCATTTACACTTTTCTTTTCATTTTTTTTTCTATTGATTTTTCAATGTTTTTCCTTGATTCTTCCATAGCTTTGCTCAGCCTATACCCTCCACCATCTCCTCCACCGACCGCACCACTTCCTCCACATCATCATCCACGACCTAACCACCAGCCACTCTGATTTAGTTCAGGCCGTGACCGCCTAGATGAAGCAATTCCACAAAACAAGGTCAAGAACTCTGAAACAAGGTACATAGCCGAGCTAGTTTCAACATCTCCTTCATTGTTGACCACGACCACCACCTCTAGCCCCCACCACCAGCAAGTGTCATCACCAATAGCCTTGTTTCAGATCTGACCTGACATGTAGCAGCCCTGACCGAGCCATATGGACCCATAGGCCGAGCCTAGATGGTGACCAAACTCCTCTCTAGCCTTGCCTTTTGACCTTATTTCCACTAGTAACTCCAAACTCTTCCAATTATCTTGCCTATCCATGCTATATGAGTCCAAACCAGATCCTTTTCCACCAATAAGACCATCATGGCCGAGCCTAAAGCATGTTAGGGTCAAGCAATGTTGAGTTGTGGTCAAGAGAAATTGATTAAAAAGCTTTGTGAAGTCATTTGTCTAATTCTATTTCCATTCTTATTCAATTGATCTTTGTATTGTAAAGGTATATTTATTTTGCTTTGTTTTTTTTTCTGAATACAAGATTAACGTCTTGGCTCTCTCTCCACTCAAATCAAGCCGTGCCATTGTGCTTTCGGACTTTCTTTTGTGTGTTGTTTGCAAACTCCAGCTTGCATTGGTGAGTATTTCTCACCAGACATTCTATACTTATATAATTAGTAAATTGACACCATTTGAATCTGTAGATTATATTATTATGTATAACTGCCTGTGATGATCATATGATGTTCACCCTGTTTATGCATCTACCATATCATCTGTTATTGTTATATGATGTTATTCTGTTTATGTATATCAGTTTATCACACTGCAAGTTCCCTGTAGAATAGAATCACTATGGGTTGAAATGATATATACCCGAACGGACTTTAGAATAGGGAAAATCATTATGGGCTGAAATGATAAGCCTGAACGATTTTTATTTATTTCATGTTACTTGGGATTATGGGTTTGAAATGATAGAACCCGGTTTTCTTTGTAAATTACGGATTGAAATGATGTATTATCCATATCATTTGACTTATGTTAGAATATTTTATACAGACCCGTGGTTAATATATATTTTTCTAAAATCTTTAAAATATGTTAAAAATATAAATATTATGATATTTTGATTTAAATTTAAACTAAAAATGATTTTTAAAAGTAGTATTGAGTTTCTACAAATTATAAGTGAAATAAATTAGTGGTAAAGTAGAAATTTGAAATATAAGTTACTTTTGGAACTTATGATTTTATTTTTAAATGGAGTTTAAATTAAGTAAGAAAGTATGATAAATAGATTACATTTGAATTTAAAAATGATTTTTATAAAGTGTTATTTATTTTTCTAATGAATTAAAAATAGTTAAATAAATGAATGAGAAAATGAAAATTGAATTATAACTTAACTTGAAAAATGGGAAATATATTTTAAAAATAAAGGTTAAGTTATGAAAATAAAAATTTTAATTTAACTTATAAAATGGTAAATTTAAAGAATAAGTAAATGAAAATGTTATGAAATGGTATATTAATTTTAGTAAGTGAATTATTAAAAATTTGATATTAAATTGTAAAACTTCACTTTATAAAATCATTACTTAAAAGGGGTATTTAAATGATCATTTTAAAAAGGAGTCAAAATATGATTTTTATAAGTTAAATTTGTTTAAATAAAAAAATTAATTGTTTATGAAATGTTAGTGAAAGATTAGAATTTAATTAACGGTATTTTTGAAATGCTAGCATTTCTGAAGTAAAAGACATTACAGCATTTTGTAATGCTGTAGTTGATATAAATGAACTAAAAGACTAAAATTGAACTAAGGACTATTATAGCACTTTGTAAGTGCTGTAGTTATAGAAACTAAACTAAAACCTATTATAGCATATCCGTAAATGTTATCTTAGTTAAAATGATTTGTTTTCAAATGTAAATTTACCGTAGCATTTTCTAAATGCTGCGAAAGTTGAAATTTCACCATTTAAATAAATTGAAGTAAATAAATGAATTCTTAAAATTGTAAAATTTCGAGAATTGTATATTTGATTATTAAATATAATAACTTCACTTTAATTGGTTTCATTGGAATATTTAATTGGTTTAATTGGAATATTTAATTGGTTTGATTGGAATATTTAAATTTACTTTGATATATGAACCATTTTGAAATAAGATTTGAAATGATATTTAAATGTGGTTTTGGAAAGGTACGACATTTTGATATTTGAAATGAATTTGAAGTGATATTGAACTTTGAAATGGTATTTGATTTAGAAGTATAAAATACCATTTTGGAATTTTAACCACAGGATATATTAAATTTATGGTTTAAAACTGATCCTTAGAGGATGGACGATACCAAGCATCCTTTAAGTTATTATGCATTACTACTACAGTTCACTTGAGTTGGTTTATATTATATAAGTATGTATGTCCTGACTCGAGTGTTTCGTGTTTTACTTTACGCTCGGGTCAGCCTGAGTTTTTACAGCTTAGCTTTGGATTTCTTTCTGGAGCTAGAAATCGCTGGAGATTCTGCTTGTCTAGTTATCTATTCTCTTTCAGTTTCGGTTGTTTTATTTCAGCTCTGGTATTTATAAACTTCTATGTATTTGAGATTTCCATTGTATATGTTTTTCAAACTGATATTATGTATTTTGTTTTGAGAGTTTTTATAGTAGCTTCATGAACTACTATGGTATTTTAATTTCCGCTGCGAGTCTGATATTTCTGTGTCTGTGATTCTGTGATTGTATTTCATTTGCTCCAAATTTTATCACAATCTGTTATTTTGAATTATTCAAGTCAGACATGTGTGGATTATTGTCGATTTGAATTGTCCAAAATAGTGGATCGTTACATTTGGTATCAGAGCTTTGGTTTTATGCAAACCTTAGCCTGCGGAGCAAAAACTCATTAGAGATAGGGTAGAAATACCCTAGAATGAGTGAAATCAATCTCATAATCATTTCTTTGTGAGAGAATGTATTTTCGAAGTATAAAATGATTTTCAAATGATTTTAAAGGATTTTTAAAGATTATTTTGGTATAAATTTTCTTATTTTGAAATCAAAATTTTCTAAACTTCGTCCTTTGGTATCCACCTTGTTAGTAATCTCTTGGTTAGGATTCTTACCAATTAGGATTCCTTGAACTTTGAATGCTCCCACTTGTTCTGAAATCCATTTTTGTCTCCCCTATCTGTATTCTTTTGATTTTGGAGCATTGCATAAACTCCACTTTGAATAACCTTTATAAAGATTGGTGATTCCGCAAATCTTTGAATGATTTGTAAAGGGGGGAACTCCTTTACAATTGGCATTGATTCACCGGAGATTTCTGCATCCTAGTTTTACGATGCTATCTACCTTCCCCTATACCTGGATTCTATCTATGGCGTTCAAATGTCGATTTGCCTTAGATTTCCGCATTGATTATATTCCTGAGGTCACGGTTGACCCGGTTAAGGTCACCCACGATTTATATAGCCTTATCCATCTTCTGTTTGGTAATTAAATTATCTCATCTTCATTTGAGCTTATCTCCAAATTAAAATTCTATTTGATTAGGGTTCCTCTAAATTTGAATCTCTGTTTGTTTTGGAATCTGTCCTTGGATCATCCCTTGGAAATTTGTGGTTAGTTGTATTTTGAAATTTGTGCATACATCGAAATTATTATTTTGATAAGGATGACCGCATCTTTAAATAAAAGCGAAATGTTTTCAATAAGGATTATATACCTTTTAAAAAAGAGAGTCTGAAATTTTGAAAGGATTTGAAATTTTGAAATTTTTATAAGAAATTGATTTATATAAAAAATGATTTATAACTGAAGGGTTTTGAATTTTGAATTTCGAGGAATTGAACTCCGGTATTTCGAAATCTGGTTTTGAGATTTCAAATATATATAATAATAATATGATTTAAAGGTATTTTCCGGATAAGAAATGTTTCAAAAGAGTTCAAATGAATTCTAATGATTTAGAAGAAATTTCAATGAAGTTGTCAAGAAAATAGAAGTCTAGAACTCACTTTTGTCGCTGAAAAATAATTTCGGTGATGAGTGCATGCATCATTGACATTGATTTTCGAGTTTCAGAGCAGGGGAGAGGCCACTCTTGTAGCTTTGCTATGCAAGTGATTTTGTGAAACAAATTTTGATTTCAAATTTCGAAGTACGATTTGATTTTCGAAAGATACATGTATATATATTTGAAGTGATTTAAAGTAAGCCGGTGTTCAATCCTCGAGTTCAGATTTGTTTTGGTATAAGCTTATCTATTGAAATTGATTTCACTGACTATTTTGAAGGTTCAAGCACTTCCAAATCAAGGTTAACTTTTCAAAGCTAAGTAATTTTGAAAAGCATAAAGTATTTGATAAAGTATATAAGTTTAGTTTTGTATGTTTTAATATGATTTAAATGAGTTTGAAATGTTTTCTTAAGTAAATGAATAAGACTATTTTGAGTTATATTAATTTGAAATTTTGTTTCAAAATGTTTCGAATAAAATTTAATTCTAAAAGCTTAACTTTGGAACATCTTTTATAAAACTATATATGTGTAGGATAGTGATTTTCAAAAGTAAAAAATTGGATCTTTTGAATAGAAATAAATAGTTTAAAGATTTTAAAGGGATAGTTATAAATTTGGAAACCATTTTGGGTATAATTGATTTTGAGAAAATATTTGGTTTTGAAAATAGATTGGAATTTAAAACCAGTATTTATATGATGATTTTGGGAAAGGAATTTGTTTGACCTAAATTATGTTAATTTGGGAAAGGATTATTTTCAATAAAAAATCAAACAAAAATCATAAATATTTTGTTAGGCGCATATTCCACTTTTAGAATGATGGGAATGATATCATCATATAAAACCATACAGTTGTGTCTATTTGTGTTAAGTTATATCAGGAATTTGAATATCTACTAACCATGCATAACCGTTAGGTCTTTTAAATGAGATTAGTAGTATTCCAATTTTATTTTTAAAAAAATGAATTCAAGTATCTTCTAACCACGCATAACCGTGAGGACTTTTAAATGGGATTAGAATCAACTTGTTTATTTTTTTAAAAATCAATTTTTGATATGCGTTCTATACATGCGTAACCGTGAGGACTTTTAAATGAGTATGGAAGCACATAACAAATTCCAAGTGATTCAACCATGCATAACCGTGAGGACTTTTAAATGAGAGTGAATACTTTGGTATTTATTTATTTATTATTATTATTATTTACTATATAAATTTTTTATTATTTAAAAAAAATGTAAAATGAAAAACGAATGATTCCTGTTTAAAGCACCACATATGGACAAACTATATAGAATTTTGATGAGTGGTGGTAGTTAGAAATATGATAGAAATAGAGATGATCATGGAATTTTTACCAACAAAAGTTTTATAAATCTTATTTAAATTTCTAAAGAAATTTACTAATTGTACCGTCTCGAGTTATAATGTATGATTAATATTAACACTCATCACTTTTTCAATCACTATTCATCTTCTCGATAATTAGTATGGAGTCAGATTAGTCAAAATAGTCATTTAAAAACAAATTCAAAAATAATTATGAAATTAATTTTTCAAATTGACTAATCTGAAAATATGGTCAAAAATGATTTTCTCGAGGGAGTTATATGAGAAAAATTTCTACTATTTGAAAATTATTTGAATTGAAAAATATGCAGATATTTTCTTTGAAAAACGATGTAGTTACTAAATGTCTCAGCAAATCATGTTTCACTAGTAATTTTTCTATCAACTAGGTTACCAGTGTAATCTGAATCTGCATTTCTTTTTCACTTAAAATTATCACTAATTGAATTTGATAGACCAGATCATGAAGTGTGCACCAAAAATTTCAAACTCAATTTTAAATGACATTCTCTTGAATTTGAATTGAAGCCGTGTAGATAATCAGAAAACCGTGAATATAGAGTTGGCCGTATTATAACCAAATGTATTATCATCCAATCAAAACACTATTTTTAATCCAAACTGATATATATGAAGTAATTCAAAGAATCTAGAGATTTTTATAGTGTTTTTGGCATAAGAATATGATTGGCCAACTATTTTGAATAAGTCAGAATCAAAATCATCATCTTTTCATCAGCACATTATTGGCTAATTTAATTCAGAATACGGTGCAGATTATCACATTTAATATATCGTTCAAGATATACCATTACCTGTTTACCTTTACGATAATTTTCGTTGTTGTCCATTGTGATTCTGTCACCTTTATACTAGGCTAAGGAACTTTGCTTTGTCGCTCGTTGTGTCCTTGGAACAGCCAGAATCCAAGTAACACTATTGTTGTTCCTTAACCTGCCACCACACCTACACGATGAAAGATTTATGTGACCTATTTGTTTTTATCGGTCTATGGTTGTTAGTGGCAGAATATTTAGAAAAATAATTTTGTAGAGACCCAAAACTATTTACAAGTGTACCCTTTGGCACCCAAATTTGTTTAACTTTGAGAGATTTTATATTTGTGCCTTTTGGAACCCAAATTGGTATAGTTTTCACATGCTTGGGTCTATACCAATAACTATTGTGATTGTGTCCATATTTTCTATAAATTGTGCACATAGAATTTACTTGATTAATCTCATTTCTAACATTTTTGGATTGATTATATCCATGTCCTTGTCTAACTGTATTAACAGTTTGCTTCCCTAATAGCATATTCAAAGATTTTTCACTTTTTGAAAATTTATCCAAAGTCGTTAACAATTGTTGGACTTGTGTTTTGAGAGATTCATTTTCGTTCAATAATTGTGTGCACTTTTTAATAGAGTTCTCTCTCCTCATATTTTCACTCTCTTTCAAAATCAGAATTTCATTTTCAAGTGATTTTATATTGATTTTTGATTTTTTAATTTCTTCTTCGAATGTTGGCCACTTGTCACACTTAGGGATCCTACTTTGATAGTTTTTACTTAATTGGTCAAGTTGTTCGTTTAATTCTATCAAAGTGTCTTTTTGTGATTCAAGTTTAGCATATTTTTCCCTAAGTCGTTCAAAATAGTCATTTACTTCGTGGAAATATATAAGTAATTCTGAGTGAGTGAGTTTTGATACCTCGCTTGGCTCGTCATCGTCACTATCAGTTATATTTCCATGAAGGCACATATCTGCTTTCTCACTCTCACTGCTAGAACTTTGATTATCTTCATCACTTGTATTCCACATGGCTGCAAAACTTTTCCTTTTTATTTATTTTCAATATCGCGTTGATTTTGAGGACAAATGGGCTTGATGTGTCCGGGTTGATGGCACTTATGACAGATGATTTTTTTGTTCTTCTAGATTGTCTAATATTTTATTTATTCTGCTTTTCAATTTTCGATTTAGAGCTTGATTTCCGTATTTGTAATTCCACCTTTTGACTTTCTTTATTATCAGCTCCAATTCTGTTGCTCTGTCATCATCGTCATCGTCATCACTTTCAGTTGTTCCTTTGAGAGCTATTGATTTCTTTCGAGTATCTCCTCCTTCACGCCCTTCCTTGAATTTCATTTCTAGCTCATAAGTGGTGAGATTTCCGATGAGTTCTTCGACTTTCATTTGTTTCAAATCTTTTGATTCTTGAATGGCAGTCACTTTGGCTTCAAAACTTAGTGGAAGGACTCTGAGGATTTTTCGGACTATCTCCAACTCTGTGTATGATTTTCCAAGAGCTTTTGATTTGCATAAGATATTGGAAAGTCGTCCATGCATCTCTTTGACATTTTCTTCCTTCGCCATTGTGAAGTTCTCGTATTCGCTGCTTAGCATGGCAAGGCGAGATTCTTTGACTTGAAATGTTCCTTCGTGAGTCACTTCTAGTGTGTCTCATATTTCCTGTGCAGTTAGACAATGTGAGACACGATTAAATTCAAGATGATCCAATTAACAGATAATAGAATTCATAGCTTTACCATTAGCATTTTGTAATTTATTTTCTAGTTCTATCTATTGATCCTTTGGTTTCTCTATTTCTTGATTATCTACAGTTATAGTTGGTGCTCTATAACCTATCTCAACAATATTCCAAGCGTCAATGGTTTTTAGAAAAATTTCCATCCTATTTTTCCAATAAGCATATTCACCATTGAACATTGGTGGTCTAACTATGGACTGACCCTCAACAAAAGCATTATTAAAAGAAGCCATTTTAAAAATTCAATTTTTTTTAAAAACAAAAACTGATTTTTGAAAAATGATTTTTTAAAACAAAAGTTAACTTCTATTCCTAGCTTTGATACCACTTGTAGGATCGATTTCACCCTAGAGAGGGGGTGAATAGGGTGACAGTATTAATTATAAAAATTAATTGCGGAAGCGTATAAAATTGTTTCAACACAGATCACAGAATAGTAGCAGCACAGATAAAAACAGAATAATAAATGCAGAAATAGAACGACACAGAATTTACCCAGCTTCGGCAAAACCCTGCCTACGTGCTGCCCCCAAGGTTTCTACTAGAAATTAAGTAGTCACAGGCTTACACACGTAAACTCGCGACACCTACTACTGACTAACCTAACTCTACGTTCAAAATCCTGCCACAACTCAGCCACTGAGTTGCGAATTCTCAAACTACGCCAAGTAGTTTGTCCCCTAGTCACATGACTAAAAATTTAAATGGTTTAAAAAGAAATTACAAATTAAAAACAATTTAAAATGAAATAACCCTAATTAAAAATTAAAAGCCCTTATTAAAATGAAAGTCGGCCCCTTTTATATTCTTTAGCCCGTTCCTTTTTGTTAGTAGCGGCTTTGTTCTTTCTTCGTTCGTTCCTGTTTGCAACTAAATTAGGGCTTGTGAAAACTGGGGCTGTCGACTTCAATATCTCGATTGAATGAATGGTTTAGCATTGTTGCTTCGTAAATCGATGATCTCTCTACTTAGCACATGGTTCCCCTAATTTCCGATCGAGTTGTTTGAGTGGTATGTGATTTATCCCTTTGCTTCTTCTGATTTGCTTGCTTGAACTCGATGATACGCCGGCGATGATTTTGGGGTCTTTATATGAGTTTGAGTCCCTAGATTTTCGTTCGTCTGATTTGTTCAATATTATGCTTTCGGCCATTCGATTAATTTTTAATGTTGATGATTTTACTGACTTAATCAAATTCGTATAATTGATGCTTGCTTCTCACGGTATTGATGTTTAACTCGGTCAATTATCTTGGCCACCATGATTTCGAATTTGACTTGTTCATACGCTTGATTTCTGACTTGGTCAAAATTGATTTTGATTCATGAATTCAACTTCCTTTTTTTGATGACTTCGGTCTCGACACTGTGTATGCGAATCCACGACTTCAGCCATTTTGATTTCTTAAAATAAAACCTGGTGATAATGTTCAAACTGCACCATCCGTTCCATTATGATGGATTATGTTTCTTTGTTCATATTGTTGCTGTGTCACTTGTGTACTGAGCATTGCTGAGTCTTTGATTTGTGTCACTTGATTGTCGAGTCTTTGAGCATTGTTGTGTCACTTGATTCTTCTGAAGCTCGAGTTGCTTCAACACACTACTGTGGGTTATTTACTTGGTTGTGTACTTGGGCTTGTAGCATTGAAACTATACTGATGCAATAGTTCATCTTTGTTGTATACATGCTTGCTGCTTGGTCATTTTTGTACGTTGTCACTGTATCACCACTGTTGCAAGTTTTCTTTGATGTTGAACCACTGTCTTCACTTATAACATGTTCGGTGGTCTAGTTTCTTCATGTTGCCACTTGACCATCTTACTGTTCACTGTGCCTTGTACTTGGTGTATTCTGTGTCATTTATGTTGGTTTGATTTCGGCATTGATTGTGTGCACTAGTCGGCACTTGCAGTTCACTAGTCTTGGCCTTTGTGACATATTGTTGATGCTATGTTCAAATGTGAACTTCTTTTCTCTGGCATATTAGTCCCTCTATTGTATTGGTCTAGTTTACCTTGAACTTCATGCGTGCTCGAGTCTGGTTTATGTTACATTGCACTGGATTGTGGTTTCGCACCTGTAGCCTTTGTGTTGATTCTGTTTTTGCTGTAGTTGAACTGTTGGGTTTCACTATTCGCTATGAGTCTGGGTTGCTTTGAACAGTTTATTGTTTGAAGTTGCTTCATGTATTCATTGTGTGATGCCATTTTATAACCGACTTGTATTTATAAGCTAGTCTTTGCATTGAGTACAGAATTTTCATTCACTTGTGTATATGAGCAGTTTGAAGTTGCTGACTTCATGTTGCCTTGACTTTGGTTGTTGCATTGAGTTGAGTCATGATTACAGTGACTTGACCTTTGCATTTTGTTTATTTTTCGAAATTTCACCTGAGTTGAATCCAGCTTAAGCTCGAATTTGACCTTGTGCTGAGAGTTGTGACATTTATTTTATTGCACTTGAGTTGAATCAGGTATTTTGGGTTTGACCTGTGCTCACCTGTCCCTGTAAATTTATCAAGTGTATATATCGGTGTGCACGGCCTTATGGCATATACAGCGATACACCGTGTATATCAAAAGCTGTTTATGTATGATGGATTCAAAATTAAATGATGACGAACAACCCAAATAACTGAGGCAAATATTATTTTCAAAATTCACATTTTATTTTATACTGCAAAAATATTTCCTTTTCAATTTTACTGTGTCAAAATTTATTTTTGCAGATTGCTCAGATGCTGGATTCAATCTGGAATGAAGTTGAAGATAAATTATGAGTGAAGGAGCGATATGTAGTGAGGAAATTTGTAAATGAAAAATTGTGATGTATTGTAATCAAAGTTGTATATGTATAGTGAGAGCTTGAATTTATACTATTCAAAATTGTAATAAATATTTGTTTGAATAAAAAATTCTGTTTGAATTCAAATTCTGTGTTATTTATTTTTATTCAGAAAATATTTATTTAGTCTATGAAAAATATAATAGTACATTAACAAATACATTTAAAACGAATATAAATATATATATGTTTATTATCATCAAACAAAAATCATATAATCGCATATCCAACATATATGATATATATTTTCGAACTAAAGATATGGAAAGTGCCTTCTTCTTGATATCCGCTCTGTGGCCACATTGTGTATTCATTCTATTGATATTATTCTCTCTGATTTTTTGTTTTCCGGATGTGATACTCGAGCATCCCACCGTGGCGTAACCCTTTTTTTTTGGCGCGACTGTGTAGCGTAATTTGTCTGGCTAAGATGGCCTAGGGGTACGGAGGTTTCCTAGGGGATTCAGGCGTGACCATTATCTATCCTGTGATCTACGTAGGTCATTTTAGTAGGAAATCCGCAGGGCTGGGAAATCTTATGGATACGGATGTTTCCTGGGGGATTCAGGCGTAACCTTTGTGTATCTGTGGTCTACTAGTCATCATGGCGAAAGTCGCAAGGCTGAGAAAGCTTACGGATACAGATATTTCCTGGGGGATTCAAGCGTAACCTTTGTGTATCTGCGGTTTACTAGTCATCATGGCAAAATTCGCAAGGCTGAGAAAGCTTACGGATATGGATGTTTCCTAAGGGATTCAGGCGTAACCTTTGGGTATCTGCGATCCATGGTTGGACAAATGGTTTGGTTGTTTTGTTTGGATTGTACTTTCCATATTTGTTTTTAAAGGTTTTTCAAGTATTTTTCCCTGGTGTTGAAACAAGTCTACTAAGTACCTGGAGAATTCTAGCATTGCGCCTGATCAACGCACTGCCAGAGTCAACAGGAACAGGGGTAAACTTGTTAAGACATCGAATTATAAAAGTATTTTGATAAAGTATCATATAAAGGATAATTTGATCATTTATTTTACCTTTCTAAATAATTGAAATTTATATAATTTTAAAATAATGGTTATCCTTGTCTTTCAACTTATTTTCCCTTCTAGTCATTCCTACTTTCCACCTTGACAAACTTAATTATAACAACATTTATCAGATATAATTTTAATCTTCTTGTCATCTTGTCTTAGTCCTATTTCATTCTATTTTTTCTGTGTTTTCCGTACCTCGTTCCTTTTTGGGGGCAAAAAGTTTTGAGTGGGGGAGAGTGTAACGACCCGTAAATTTTGATAAATAAATTGGTTGAATTAATAAGATTTTTGTAATTAAATTTAGAAAGAAATAAAAAATTTATAATTTATATCGAAGTAAATGTTAAGAATGTATTGTAGCCATGGTTATTAAGAACTAATTATTGACAATTTAAGTAAAATCACAATGAAAATGAAATTGTGTATATTGTTGCACTTGGGTATAAAAAAATATAAAATATGTAAATAAGTGTAAGTGCTGTATAACTAAAGGAATTTATACATTATTAATAGTAATTGAATGAATTCGGTAACATGTATGTAATTATAAAAAATTGGTTGAAGTATGATAAACCTAAGTTTAACCTTGGCTTGTAAATAATTATTATAAGTTACCTGTTTAATTTGTTGATTGAACTGGAATGGGAGATAAAATTCTAATAAAAATATAATTAAAGGTTACATTTATGGGAATGAGAATGTGTTAAGTAAATGAAAGGTAAACAATACTAGTCAAGGTTAATAAATTTATGTATTGAAGGGAATACCAATTAATGAAAAGAAATCTAAATGTAATGTTTGGCTATAGATTGAGCATAAGTGAATGAAATTTAGCGTTTTGAAAATAAATGATAACTTTGATTTATAAGTAATAAAAGCTTATTTATGAGACTAAAGGTTAACGGTAATGATTTTGTATGTTACCTATTTATTAGCTTATAAATGGAAACTGAAAATAAATTTTAATAAATGTAAATAAATGCTATGTTAATGTGAAATGAAATCCGAATAAAGGAAGTAATGCAAATGTTATATTTCGCAAAATTTCAATATAAATGGAAATTATAGACGCGCAATTGCAAGATTTTAATTGATTTTATTTAGTAAATTGGAAAATAAATTTTAATAAATAAATTTAAATATTTTGTTAATGTAAATTATGATAATATTCGAAAGCAATGTTCATTCCATTAAATTCTAAATTAAGAAATAAATAATGTGTATTTTGCATTTTATTTGATACGTTTCAATTTTATTTCTTACCTTTATATTTCCCCACCTTTTGATTTCCTACCTCTTTATTTACCTATTTATTTATTTCCTCCCTTAACTTATTCCTCAATACCCATAGCCGTTCCTTACATGTAGCCTATCAATTCACGTTAAGATAGGAAGAGTTCTCATTTTCATTTTATTCTTTTTTTAAATAGGAATTAAATCCCTTTATTTTCTCTTGCCGTTTTAGAACATTGATTGCTTGACTGTTTCTTCCACATGATTGCTATGTGAAACTCCACTAATATTTATTTTCTTTTCACGTAAAAGACTTCTCATTCCATCATAAAATTTCGGCCATGAACATCTCTGAAAATATTGGTAATGGCTTCATCCATTTACACTTTTCTTTTCATTTTTTTTCTATTGATTTTTCAATGTTTTGCCTTGATTCTTCCAAAGCTTTACTCGGCCTATACCCTCCACCATCTCCTCCACCGACCCTAACACTTCCTCCACATCGCCATCCACGACCTAACCATCAGCCCCTCTGATTTAGTTCAGGCCGTGACCGCCTAAATGAAGCAATTCCACAAAACAAGGTCAAAAACTCCAAAACAAGGTATATAGCCGAGCTAGTTTCAACATCTCCTTCATTGTTGACCACGGCCACCACCTCTAGTCTCCACCACCAGCAAGTGTCATCACCAATAGCCTTGTTTCAGATCTGACTGACATGTAGCATCCTTGGCCAAGCCATATGGACCTATAGGTCGAGCCTAGATGGTGACCAAACTCCTCTCTAGCCTTGCCTTTTGACCTTATTTCCACTAGTAACTCCAAACTCTTCCTATGATCTTGCCTAACCATGCTATATGAGTCCAAACCAGATCCTTTTCCACCTATAAGACCACCATGGCTGAGCCTAAAGCATGTTAGGGTCAAGCAAAGTGTAGTTGTGGTCAAGAGGAATTGATTGAAAAGCTTTATGAAGTCATTTGTCTAATTCTATTTCCATTCTTATTCAATTGATCTTTGTATTGTAAAGGTATATTTATTTTGCTTTGTTTTTTTTGAATACAAGATTAACGTCTTGGCTCTCTCTCTCCATTCAAATCAAGTCATGTCGTCATGCTTTCGGACTTTCCTTTGTGTGTGTTGTTTGCACACTCTAGCTTGTAGAGGTGAGTATTCTCACCAGACATTCTATACTTATATAATTAGTAAATTGACACAATTTGAATCTATAGATTATATTATTATGTATAACTGCTTGTGATGATCATATGATGTTCACCCTGTTTATACATCTATCATATCATCTGTTACTGTTATATGATGTTATTCTGTTTATGTATATCAGTTTATCACACTGCAAGTTCCCTGTAGAATAGAATCACTATGGTTTGAAATGATATATACCCGAACGGACTTTAAAATAGGGAAAATCATTATGGGATGAAATGATAGGCCTGAATGATTTTTATTCATTTCATGTTACTTGGGATTGCAGGTTTGAAATGATAGAACCCGGTTTTCTTTGTAAATTACGGATTGAAATGATGTATTATCCGTATCATTTGACTTATGTTAGAAAATTTTATACAGACCCTGGTTAATATATATTTTTCTAAAATCTTTAAAATATGTTAAAAAAATAAATATTATGATATTTTGATTTAAATTAAAATTAAAATGATTTTTAAAAGTAGTATTGAGTTTCCACAAATTATAAGTGAAATAGATTAGTGGTAAAGTAGAAATTTGAAATATAACTTACTTTTGGAACTTATGATTTTATTTTTAAATGGTGTTTAAATTAAGTAAGAATGTATGGTAAATTGATTTACTTTTGAATTTAAAAATTATTTTTATAAAGTGTTATTTATTTTTCTAATGAATCAAAAATAGTTAAATAAATGAATGAGAAAATGAAAATTGAATTATAACTTAACTTGAAAAATGGGAAATGTGTTTTAAAAATAAAAGTTAAGTTATGAAAATAAAAATGGAATTTAAATTTAACTTATAAAATGGTAAATTTAAAGAATAAGTAAATGAAAATTTTATGAAATGGTATATTGATTTTAATAAGTGAATTATTAAAAATTTGATATTAAATTGTAAAATTTCACTTTATAATATCATCACTTGAATGGGGTATTTAAATGATCATTTTAAAAAGGTGTGAAAATGTGATTTTTATAAGTTAAAATTTGTTTAAATAAAAAATTTGATTGTTTATGAAATGTTAGTGAAAACATGGAATTTAATTAATGGCATTTTTGAAATGCTAGCATTTCTGAAGTAAAAGACATTACAGCATTTTGTAATGCTGTAGTTGATATAAACGAACTAAAAGACTAAAATTGAACTAAGGACTATTATAGCACTTTGTAAGTGCTGTAGTTGTAGAAACTAAACTAAAACTTATTATAGCATATCTGTAAATGTTATCTTAGTTAAAATGATTTGTTTTCAAATGTAAATTTACCGTAGCATTTTCTAAATGCTGCGAAAGTTGAAATTTCACTGTTTAAATAAATTGGAGTAAATAAATGAATTCTGAAAATGATAAAATTTTGAGAATTGTATATTTGATTATTAAATATTATAACCTCACTTTAATTGGTTTCACTGGAATATTTAATTGGTTTAATTGGAATATTTAATTGGTTTAATTGGAATATTTAAATTTGCTTTGATATATAAACCATTTTGAAATAAGATTTGAAATGATATTTAAATGTGGTTTTGGAATGGTATGACATTTTGATATTTGAAATGAATTGAAGTGATATTGAATTTTGAAATGATATTTGATTTAAAAGTATAAAATACCATTTTGGAATTTTAACCACATGATGTATTAAATTTATGGTTTAAAACTGATCCTTAGAGGATGGGCGATCCCAAGCATCCTTTAAGTTATTGTGCATTACTACTACAGTTTACTTGAGTTGGTTTACATTTTATTAATATGTATGTCCTGACTCGAGTGTTTCGTGTTTTACTTTACGCTCGGATCAGCCTTAGCATTTACAACTTAGTTTTGGATTTCTTTTTGGAGCTAGGAATCGTTGGAGATTTTGCTTGTCTAGTTGTCTATTCTCTTTCAGTTTCAGTTGTTCTATTTCAGCCCTGGTATTTATAAACTTCTATGTATTTGAGATTTCTATTGTATATGCTTTTCAAACTGATATTATGTATTTTGTTTTGAGAGTTTTTATAGCAGCTTCATAACTACTATGGTATTTTAATTTCCACTGCGAGTTATTCTGATATTTCTGTGTCTGTGATTCTGTGATTGTATTTCACTTGCTCTAAATTTTATCACAATCTGTTACTTTGAATTATTCAAGTCGGACATGTGTGGATTATTATCGATTTGAATGGTCCATAATAGTGGGTCATTACAGAGGAGGGAAGCCCCTGTACCTCGGCCCTAGCCCGTCTTTTGGTGGTGCTAGTGGCGGGTCTTAGTTGCACCTCTAGAGGTCATTCTATATGTCGACTATGTCTCCAGGTTGCTCTATGCTTCTAAACAGTTGTTTCAGGTCATCATCGACTTTTATCCCCACTTTCGGGTTGTTCGAGTATGCTATACCTTCTTGCTCAAAAAATCCAATTAGAATGGAAAAATATGAATTACATTGAAAGTAGAGTGAAATAGCAGCTGCTCAAAAAGTTTAAATATTTGCTGATCACACGAGGGAGAGAAAAATACGCTTGTGTTACAATTTGGCAAAGGTTAAGCTCTAAAAAAAGATGCAAAGAAGCTAATTTGATTGTTTAAGAGAAAGTGTAATAAAAAATTTTAAAAATGGTCTTTGTGTTTTATTTTCATTTTTATTGTATTTGAGGAAGAAAGAAGGTTACTAAAAAGGATAGAAAGCAAATTAAAGTATAAAAATATAGGTAAAACAAAGAAAAATTTTCCATAGACTGTATAGAAGGCAACATTGATATTACAAATAGCACATGGAAAAATCTTTTTCCAATAGAAAGTAATAAGACAGAGAAACGACAAAGAAATGTTTACCTTTGACGTTATGTATTTGATTGATGCTAGTAAAGTTTTAAGGATCTTTTGTTATTTGGGCCGTTTTTGAAAACTTATTACGCTTTTAGTCCAGTTCGAAAACCATTTACGAATATATGCCACTTTTGGCTATCTTAGCGTCAAACTAGTCAAAATGAAACATTGTTATTTCGAAAATTGTTCACTGACGACTTCTCAAAAATCGTCGGTATGTTTTTTCTTTATAAATATTTTGCACCTTTGTGTGAAAAATAATATTAATAGCAGATGACATTTCAAATGCCGCATGTACACTTTGGCCAGCTTGTCGCTGAACAGACCAAAAATGGTCTGCATTCATAAATAATTTTTGAACCGGCCTAAAAGAGTAATAAGATCTCAAAACAGGCCCGGATAAAAAAAAATCCAAGTTAGAAAATGAATTCTCATGTGACTTAATAGGAGTTTAAACAGGTATAGCTAGGAAGAAAATAATGCAATATTGATAGACTCATCAATTTTTTTTTGAAAACCTAGAGAACCGAGCTTTGCTTGTAACTCTAATGAAGGATGCACTGAACGCACAATACATACTTCAGGTAAATCACAAGGATATGTAGTTGGTGAGGATCGAACTCTCGACCTTTAATGCTAGCGCCGCATGTCCTAACAACTGCACTACCTTAGGGGTTACTTTTCAAATTATCTTATCCATTTGACTTGGCTACTTTATTATATGCAATATTTTAAATACCTGATTTTTGTCAAAAAATATTTTCCAGCCTATAGTTTAACATATCGGCTTATTATCATATTCTAATTTATATAAGTACCTGACACCTTTTTACTAGCTTATCTAGATTACAAGCTTCATTTAATTCAAGTAGCTAACGCCTATTCTTATTTTGAAAATATGGTTCTGTCAATTACATCAAAAATTCTCTTATAAATCAATGATGCCTAAACCTTATTATACATACTTCAGAGATTACATTATTAGTAGGAAGCCTGAAGTAGATTTCTCTATTTACTCTAAGGAAAATGGCTTTTATGTTATTAAATTTAATAACAGAAAAGATTGTGATAGAATCTTAGAAGGTGGTCCCTACTACTATAACAAAAAGTTGATGATGATGAAGAGACGGTCTTTTGGAATGCAACTTAACAAAGAACTCCTTAACTCTATACCAATTTGAGTTCATTTTCCTAATTTACCACTTGACTATTGGACGGAAGAGTGAATAGGTCGTATTGCATCGGTTCTTGGATCCCCCATCAAATTGGACAAATTCACAGAAGGTATAATAAAAATTGCATACGCTAGAGTTTTAATTAGAATCAACAATTACTTTGAATTTTCGAATAAGGTTCCTATAATATCTGAGAAAGACGAAATCATTTGGCAAGAGGTGGCGTGTGAATGGAAATCGTCTACTTGCTCTAATTGTCTTAGTTTTGGACATATTGAAGCCCATTGTCAATTCAATAAAGTCTCGAGACCTAAAGCTCCTCCCCAAAACCAGTCGAATGACAGTAATGACATGCATATAAATGAAACTGGTCCAAAAGAAAATAATTTGGCAAACATGTCAAATAACACAGATATTCATGTATATAAAAAACTCTAGATAAGGAGTCTACAGTCACCAACAATCCGGTGGATGGCAAAAGTAATTCATAAAAGAACAAACATTGGAAAAATCTCAAAATATTACAGTCTTTGATATGTTACAGTCATCAACAATCCAGTCGGTTGCTCAGTCCACGACAATAAATTCAAGTACAAAACAGAACATTATTTCTACAGTCTCTGATATGTATTTGATAACTGCAGTTTATATGAAAACAAAGGTTCGGATGAATTGCCTGATGCATCTCTAATACAGCTCCTCGCATTGAAATTATAGACCAAAACACTAAAACAAAACATGCTACCAGATCTAGGACTACTCAGAAAATAAGAACAGCGGAAGTGCTTTTTGTATTTAAAGCTTCAACTTCATCTAATGTAATTGAGAATCCTGCATGGACCATTTTAGTTAATTAGCTGAAAGGAAAAAATAAAAGACAAGAAAACATAAGACATCCAGGGCTGCTATTTCCCCTGTTGAAAGTAACATTCCAGATAGTAATTTATAGATGGAGTTCTTTTTTTGGAAGATTCGATGCATGAATGCCCTGTCTAAATAGATAGAAATCTTGCATCTGTTAAATAATAAAAGTCGCTCCTTCCTCGGTATTCTTGAAAGTAAATTATCGATGGAGAACATTGATAGATTCATGGTCAAAATCAATAATAATTGGAAGTATACACATAATATTTATAATGGCCAGAAAAGTTTTAACCTCCTATGGATTTATGGAATTGTATTGTTGAGCAGTCTAAAATTTTTAACCTCCTATGGATTATGGCGGGAGATTTTAATTCTATTTTATCGTCTACTGATAGAATTAATAAGGGACTATATAATTCGATGGGCGATCAGGATTTTATTGATTGTATCTCTTCTTCTAAACTTATGGAACCGGTTTTTACTGGAAACTATTTTACTTTGCGAGGAGGTCAGAATTTCTCTATTCCCAGTAAGATTGATCGAGATTTTGTCAACAATTTATGGATGGATGTGTTTCATCAGTTTGGTGTTAATTTTGGTAATCATTCTATTAGTGATCATTCTCCAATTAATATAAGATTTATATTACACAATAGAAAGAAGAGCAGAGTAGCTTTTAGATATATCAATTCTTGGCATTTTCAACCAGGATATCAATCTTCTCTACCTGATGCTCTAACAGGCAACCCTCTTCATATTTTGCTATATAGACTGAAATCTGCAAAATCTGAACTGAAGACATGGAGAAAAAACAAAAATAACATCCATAAAGTGATAGTTCAAATAAAAGATAAGGCTAATCAAATATATAATCAACTAGTTAAGAATCATTTGAATGAAAACTTGATAGAACAGTACACTTCAAAAAATGCACAGATACAGTCTATCATGAGAAAAATTGCAGCTAAAAATAATCAACAGATGAAATAAATTGGTTGGTTACACTACAAGAAAGTTTGTTATTAATAGCGCCATTAGATAACATGTTACTCTAAAGCGTTATTGTTGAATTTTAATGGTTTGTTATTTTGTGTTACATAACGCTTTAGCAAAAAGCGGCTCCAAAACAAAACATCTCGCTCCCAAATATTTTGTTTCCCTCCAAGCAAACAAGACCGTAATAGCTTACCATTTTCAATTTTATTCCAACCCTAAATCGAAACCCTAAATCGAAATCCTGAACATTCTTGATCTTTGGCATCTCTCAAAAATGCTCTGAATTTCATGATGAGCTGATTCGAAGAAATTGAGCTGTTTTGCATGTAATTAAATTTGAGGAGTGCGTCTAGAACCCTACATCGATTTAAGGTGCGAATAATTTGATATTATTCTTTTGCTTTTTTTTTTTTTGATTTGGTTTGAGTTTTTTAATTGTTTAGTAATTATAGTTAACTATTTTTGATTATTTTGTCCAATGATTATAGAAATTATAGTTGAAAATCGATTTTGTTTGTCAAAATTTTAAATTGTTTCCGGTTTAAGGTGCATGCGATACTATCATTATGTTTTCCCTATTTGGCTTTCAGATAACTCTAGCTTTGAATAGATATTGTCAAGGGAACTAATTTTATGCAAAATATATTGGTTCTAAATGGGATCTTGCATTTCAAAACTGAAATGTTGCTGTTGTAGTTCGCAATACAAAGATAATGTTCCCGAAGCTCTGGATCTCCGTAAGTGTATGATATTTGTTTTTATGCTAAGCATACTGATTTAAAAGGAAAACAAATATAATGTATGTTTCCTATTTTAGAGAGTGAAGAAAATGGAGTCGATGGATATAATTTGCCTCCGTTTCTAAAAATTTCTTTTGAGCAACTGGGGCTTGCGACTTTGAGTTTTTCTGTAGAGAATATAGTTTCAGAGCATGGTGAGAAAGCTGCTAACATTGTTTATAAAGGGAAGCTTGATGCACAAAGGAGGATCATAGTTAAAATATTAAATAGACTACATGGCCAAATCATTGAAAATTTATGGTAGTTTCTATTTTCCATATTTCCTTTTCATTTATTTTTGATTAATTACCATGTTTGTGTATGTATCTTCACAATTCAATGCTGCATTTGTAGTGTACATGCCATGTTAAGAGATTGTAAGGTATAATAGCTGATTGGATTACCATTCACTATACAAAACTTGTTATGTATACGCACACAATCTTTAGCAATTAGGATTACATATTATCATCCTTATGTTCTATTTAAAACTTTTAAGTTTAAATGAAAATACTGTCAGCTAACATTGAAATTTTGGTAAGCTAAAAACTGTACATCCCATTTTTTTATTCCAAAACAATGAGTTGTAATACGCCATTTGCGAAAACCAATGACGAATCTACCTTTATGAATGGACAATAATATTCGGGTTGCAAGTGCGTCTAAACACATTTGGAACAATTATGAAGTTAACATGCATATGTACAACTTAATGAGGTGCTTATGCTACATCTATTTATGCTACTTCAATATCTATATACAGGCTTTCTTTGCTCATTATCCCAGGTTATCAGATCAACTCTTGACCGCGGAAATATCCTTATGCCATAAATGTTTTCCTATATAATCCATACTTGCATATATGTTTTTGTAAATAAAAATAATAGTTATTTACCAAGCTGATGCCAAACACCACGCGGTGCTCTTTAATAATGTCAACACTTTATCTCCATCTTATGTATATCCTGCTATTGGGTTTGTGCCGCCTTAGGCCTAATACCACCTGTTAGATCCAAGTCTAATCCGCTATGACCTTGTAACAAAAGCACCCATGATAGTTCTGTAAAACCTAATAATGCAAACTCTGTGTCCCTCAAGCAGAAGGCCTTGTACTATTCAAAAACTAGCATATTAGTAGCAATACACATTATTTGTTATCACTTTAGTTAAACTACCTCCATTTGATATAGACTAGTCTCATAATAAATTATACTTTAGCTCCTTCTTAAACCATCTATAATTAAATTATACCTTAGTTCCTTCTTATTTATCATTTGTGTTCTTTTCTATCAATGGTGTAACCGATGCCACCATTGTAATTCTTATTTAATGCATAATACTATGTCTAAATTTGTTAACTTAGATTTTATTTTAGGAGGAAACAAAATTCGTCCTTCTTAATTCTCTATAAATAAATCACACTTCATTCCTTCTTAAATTATCAATAATTAGTGTTATTCTCTATCAATGGTATAACCAATATCGTCATCATTTATTCTTACATTATGCACAACACTTTATCCAAATCGTGTTAACTTTTAAGAGGAAGAAAAATCCATAGGTCGGCTCTGAAGCGATAGACTTGCAAATTTGCACGGTTGTTGCTGTGAAGGGGATGAGAGAATAATGGTGGTAGAATATATGCCAAACGACACTCTTGAAAAACATCTTCTACGCTGTAAGTAATTAAATGGTGCCAAAATGATTTTTTGGAGACATCCGATTTATGTCACTTTAGTTTATAAATTTTCCATTTTTAACATCTCTACCATCAGGGGTGTCTCACCTAGATGGTGATTATTTACAGTGACATCTCCCTAATAATGTGACCATTTAAATACACATAATTTTATGGGTGCTGCTAAGGTGCTAAAAAGCACTAATGAACGCCCTTAAACATTTTTGAAACTCGGTTTTGACTAATTATTAAAATAACAGCTTTACAGAATACTTTATGTGATACATTTTTTCTTTCAAAGAATTGCATGTTCAATCTTTCTTGATATTATATTTGAGCATGACTTTCTATTCATCTTAATCATTCTAACTTTGTATTTACCAAGTCCTATGACTGGTCGTCAACATATATTTTCTGGTGCCTCCTTTTCTTTTACACTTCAATGAGCAATAAAACGCAATTCCACGATCTGCTTTTATTTCCTTATAGGATAAAAATGTAATATAACTTTTTTGGAAGTAATATTCCTATATATACGAGTACTTTGGCACATGCGATGCACGTGCTCAGGAGGAATAGATATTATAAAACACTGTTTGTAAAAAAAACCGTATCTTACAAAATGACTTTAATGTGTACGTAATGTTATATTTTTTTTATGTGAGTAAATGCACAAATCAACCATTTATCAAAACATGAATGAAACTAAGTTATTTTAGGAAATAATTGAATGGGTAAAGAAAGTAACCAACTATTATATCAACATCTAGAAAAATAAACAAATATTAAAATTAGCAATTACAATAGTTTAGAACTTAAATAGCTTGCATTATCTCTATTTTAAAACCATATTAATATATAGAGAAATTTTATTTTCCACTATAAGCGTCGCATTTCCTGTGATACTGCTTTCCTCAGAAACCCTCAATGCTCGTTGAAATATAAAACCACTTAACGCTGTTGTAGAGATTTCAAATTTTCTTGTATATTAATATTGTTATAAAAATTTGTAAGACTTAAATTTGTGTAATAATTTTTCACAATGCCTTTTAAGGTTGATATCAATAGACGTAGCTTGTAACTAATGCAACTAATGCATAAGAACTAATATTTAATAAAATTGACAATAGTATGTTGGGATTAATTTCAAATGTATGTCTTATTATCTTGGTGTTAATACTAAAAGCTTCATTGAGTTTACCTAACTTTGGTTTACCTAATACCCAAAATTTCAGCATTAAATGGTTGATAGTAACTGATACTTATCTTCAGATTATATATACACGGACTGTTGGGAATCTGATTAGTCTCATATTCATATTAATGGTTCTTTTTTGCTTTAGTAAATCAACATAGTTTACTCATCCAAATTTGAAATTTTTTCCAATGTTCATAAGGTTGAATAGGTTTATCAGCCCACAACGGTTTGTCACCGAACGATTTTCTTCTAGTTTTCTTGCTATGGTTGGCAGGTTATTGTGCTTTAGCATTTGTTACATTTTTGAGGTTAATGGAGTCCAGTAATTGAAGATGTTGTGAGATCAATGACAGTCAGGTAGATATGCAGTATATTTGATTATTAAGAAATCAACATTACAAACGTTCTGAATATAGAGTAAAATTAGGAAAGCTAATTCATTTTATCAGCGATGTAACTACTACAAAGGATAGTTAATAGATTTTTCTATAACCAAAACTTGAATTTATGTTCCTTAACCTTATAGGTTGAGCACACTTTGTTGCAATAATTTTTATATTATAGTATATTTTAAAAACAACTAAACAGACATTGGGTAAAAAATGTATGGTTCTAAAAATCATCTATCTGATACTATATTTACCTAAACTCAAGCCATAGAAAGTGAAACGATATCTCACAAAACTCAGGTAAGGTGCCTGAAATTATATACGTTCAGTGCATAATGCACCATTTTTCATCTACACTACAATGAACATAGCATGAAATAGGAAAATTGAAAAGTATAGTAAATATAAATAATGAGACCTTAATGTTAACATCCTCATTGAAATACATGCAAGATTTTGCATAATCTTGAAACAAATGGAAAAACTAACATAAATGTAAACCATCGCCTATCCGAACAACTAACAAACTTACTAACAGATAGAAATAGTATTATCACATTCGACTAACAAACCAAACAACTAAGACTCTAAACTACTTTAGGTGGAAAATCTACAACGAAAGCTATACGCAGTTATCATCTTTGCCTCCTTACTACTTACCAATGGAAATTTTTTGCTTTTCCCTCACCTTCCGATTTAATGGATTGGCCATTTTTGCTTCTGTTTCCTGCTATGCCAACTTCTCTAATTTTTCTCTAATTTTCCTAATCTTCTCGTATTCTCCTATTTCGAATTCATTGCAAGGTTTAGTCCCTGTCTCTACTTATGTGCCTTGTGATGATTTTGTTAAACTATAAAGTAACCAAAAGTTCAATAAAGAAATTCTAAACTCATTAGGTTTGTTGTATATTAGGTGATAACTCAAACCAAACCTGAGTTTATAAATCTGATAGAACTATAGATGAAGCATCATTATGTTTGAAGGACGTGTTTCAAGCATCGGAAGAAAACTATTTGTAACAATGGTATGTGCTTCAACCGTGCAAATAACAATATTTTTTACAATGGTTGCACTTTCTATTGAATTGAAAATAAAAGCTATGGAGCATTAGTTGGACATTTGAGGAAAAATGAGTTACCTTCTAATTACTATAGCATATACACCAAAATCATGCATATAGTATGTAAATTCTGCAAGGAAGGTTTAAGTTTTGTTCACGTTAAATGGAAAACCAATTACAGTAGTCAACAATTATGTATGTTCAAATTTTTTTGCACCTATACATCTTTCTAATAATAAAATAAGTACCAATATCCATTATAATAAGTATCCATAAGGTTGTAAATGCTACCACACTACATTGTAAGTCTTGAAATAAATTATTAGACCATGAGCATACAGATGCAACATTCTCAGCATATGTTTATGTTTATAGACGTTGACTCTTAATACCAAAGTTCCAGATATTTTAATGGTAAATTTGCAGCTTATAAGCTTCAATAACTGCATTGCATTCTAAAATTTATTGGAATTGTTATATCAGGTCAGTATAGTCAGAGCAGCATAAAGGAAGATAAGCTTCGCCATTACAGTTCCCAGAAAATGATATTACCAACTTTATATTTTTTAAGGCATTTATTAGTACATTAAAATAATAAAATTTAACATAGTAAACGGTATGATAAGGATAATAATGTCAAGTCAATTCTCATAATTAAATTACTCTTACGTTGGTGGACTTTAGTTCTGTTGAAATATGCAGCTTAAATTAAAATATACACACCTGAATGTCTACCCACGTGAATGTTCAATATGTAAGCCTAAAACTTGAATATGGTAATGTATATGATATTTGAAACTAAACCTAGGCTACAAGTAATAGTATGAGTACAAAACAGGCTACATTCATTGAAAATGCAAGCCTAAAACGAAGGCTATCACTGCTAGAAAATGCTCAAAAACCGACAGGTTAGGGCTACGGCTCCCGACGGCTTATTTCCAACGGCTTTCGACAGAACGTCGACGGCCGTCGGAAAATCACGAATTACAGGCTCCAGCCGAGCCTTTCTTCCTCATTCCAGCATACCCTAATCTTCATTTCTAAAACCCCAAATTCCCTCCCCAAGCCTCCAATCACCAATTCCGTGTTTTTGCATCCTCCTCGGCTACGAATTCAACCTCTCTTGCTTTCTAACTCAGGTATAATCTCTTATTTTCATGAAAAATTCAATTTTTACCCTATAGATTTGCATAAAATGATAAATTAGGCTAAATAGTGATTGAAATTGTTTCCAGTAGTGTGATAATGGTTTCTAGCATTTCATGGTATACTTATTTCATCTTTTATCGTGAAATTGTGAAAAATATGTATAATTTGTGGTTGTTCGTGTATATATAAATCGTTGTGTATGCGTTGATTCTACGATTGCATATGTGTGTAGCACTGCTATCATTGTATTATGTTAGTTGGAATATGATAAAATGAATGAACGAGCTAGAAGTATTATATTGTGCACGTATTGACTAATGCAACAAAAAATGCATGAGTTTAAATTATAATTGTTGTATTTAAAAATGACAAAAATGTTACACCAGCCTTAAGTTGATATAATACGTCGAATAAATGTGTTAAATTAAATTATATTTTTGTAACTGTGAACAGTTAGTAAAATTGTATTTTTTAGTAAAATGCGCACATTTAACGTCCCATAGAGAGTTTTTGACCCCGTTTGACGAGTGTTGTACATGATCGTTATATAAATAATCGTTTTTTTTCAAAAACACGACCATTTATATTCATCTGGTATAATGTTTGTTGGATTTGTCCATGTATTGGACAAGTTATGAATACACAGTAAACATTTATATTTTGTACATTACTTCATCTCAAACGGTTCATAAAATTTTAGCCTAACTTTTCTTTTTTGTTTCATGCGTACACGCATTTGTGTACAATGTAGGGAACAAAAGGGAAATGCTGCCAAAATTTTATTGAATTGTTTGAGATGAAGTAATATACGAAATGTAAATGCTTACTTTATTTGTAATGGGAAGTAGGATGTCTGAGCATTGGAAAAAATATCTTTTTGTACAAAATTTTTTATCGATTCGTTAAAAAATAAAATGTGTCATATTTGAAAATATTTTTTAATTTGTGAAATATTGCTTTAAGTTCAAATATTATACGACCATGAAAATAATATTTTTTGAATTTGTATTCTTGATAATAAATATTAAATTTTGAACTTGTGACTCATTTGCTCAAATAGGAAAAATGATTGATTATTTTGTTGATTGGAGGAGATGGCTGTACCAAAGAAAAGGATTGAGAGGCTCAATAAAAAAAGATTTTTATAATGGTATAAACGTATTTGTTGAATTCGCTTTAAGTAATAACGGAAACGATCCAGAAATTCATTGTCCGAGTAGTAGGTGTAGACATTTGAAGTATTTGTCACCAGATATTGTAAAAGTTCATTTGTGCCGAAATGGTTTCATACCCGAGTATTATGTTTGTGATCGGCATGGAGAAGTTATAGCTAATACTTGTGTAGAGTCTGAAAGTGTCATTAACGAAGTAGTTACGACAACCCATATAGAAAACATGGCCGAAGATGCAGCACGATCAATGTTTCATATGGTTGAAGTTGATGACAATGATGGAAATGTTGAAGAACCAAATATTGCAACAATTTTTTTTATGATTTACTAGATGCTGCTAAGAAACCTATTTGGGATGGTTGTAAAAGCGACACTCAGCTGTCAGTAATCAAAGAATACATTGCGATGAAGTCAAAATACAACATAACTGAAGCTGGGTTGCGGCTGTTGTACAAGCTACAAAAAGGCATATGCCGTCCGATGATCTAATATGTGAAAATCACTATGAAGTTAAAAGACTTATGCCGGATTTTGGTTTACCTTATCAGAAAATAGATATATGTTTAAAAGGATACATGTTGTTTTGGAAAGAAGACGTAAACATTAGAAATTGTAAAATTTGTAATCAGGAGAGATACAAACCTACAAAAAAGAAGGGGAAGGAAGTTCCATACAAGCTTATGCATTACTTACCGATCAATCAAAGGCTTCAAAGATTATACACATCTTCTGTAACTGCATCTAATATGAGATGGCACAGTGTGAGAATGGAGGAAGAGGGTACGTTGATACATCCAGCCAATGGAGAAGCATGGAGGCATTTCGATAAAACGTATCCAAATTTTGCAGTAGAGAGTCGAAATGTTAGATTAAGATTATGTACAGATGGTTTTTCGCCATTTTCTCAATTTGGTTCTAAATATTCATCCTGGCTCATTATCGTCACACCGTATAATCTACCTCCATGGATGTGTATGAAAATACAATATATGTTTCTTACTATTGTCATTCCTAGACCCGACGATCCGACACAAGGAAACAATGTATATTTACAACCGTTGATTGAAGAGTTAAAAATACTATGGAACGAAGGAGTAGAAACATACGATATGTCCAAGAAGAAAATTTTCGTATGTTTGCTTCTTTGTTGTGGACTATAAGTGATTTTCCTACCTATGCAATGCTTTCAGGATGGAGTACTGCCGGTCGTCTAGCATGTCCATATTGCATGAATGAAACACGAGCATTTTCTTTACCTTATGGTAAGAAAATTTCATGATTTGACTGTCACCGATATTTTCTCCTTGTAAATCATCCATTCAGAGGAGACAAGAAAATTTTTTTAGCTAATAGAGTAGAAACTAGACAACCACCGATGATATGGTCAAGCGAAAACATATATGAACTTGTTAGAGACTATCCCAAGATATATGAAACTGGAGTGAAAAAAGAAATTGAAGGCAAATCGATTGTTCGTAACTGGTGCAGCTAAAGTATTTTTTTTGGAGTTTCCATATTGGAAACATCTTCTGCTTCATCATAATATAGACGTGATGCACAATGAGAAAAATGTATTTGATAATGTTTTTAACACAATTTTGAATGTGAAAGGGAAGACGAAGGATGATTTGAAATTAAGGCGTGATTTTGAAGAATTATGAAAATGTCCTGAGCTTCATATGAAACCAAATGACAGCAAAAAACCCAAAGCATGTTATGAATTAGATAATAATCAAGTTGAAGTTGTGTTAAAATGGGTGGAAGGGTTAAGATTCCCTGATGCGATATCAGCAAATCTTCGTAGATGTGTTGACTTTAAAAATGGTAGATTGAGCGGAATGAAAAACCACGACTGTCACATAATGATGGAAAATTTATTACTCGTTATGTTCAAAGAACTACTGCCGTTAAAAGTTTGGAAGGTAGTAACGGAACTTAGTATGTTTTACAAAGAGCTTTGTTCGACTACTTCGAAAGTACAACGTTTACGTAAACTTGAAGTAAATATTCCTATATTGCTCTACAAATTAGAGAAAATATTTCCGCCAAGTTTTTTAATGTAATGAAACATTTTTTTATTCATCTCCCATCTGAAGCACGACTTCGAGGTCCTGTCCAAAATGGATGGATATATCCATTTGAGAGGTATGTAATATGTTATTACGTAATTTAATTGCATTTGAAAGATGAAGTTAATACAAACTAATTTTTTGCATAGATATCTAAATCATCTGAAGAAAAAAGTGAGGAAAAAAGAAAGAGTTGAAGGTTCGATATGTAAATCTTACATCGAAGAAGAAGCTTCGTTTTTTTCTCTCACTATTTCAGTGACCACGTCAATATATCATTTGAAAGTGTTCCTCGTAATGATGAAGGCGACGAACAAGAGTCCTCTCAAGCAATGTTATCTATTTTTAGACAACATGGTCGGCCTTCTGCAAAATGTGAAGAAATATGGCTAGACGATAGAGATCTTCATGCAGCACACTTATATTCTTCTAAATTGTGCCGAGGTTGTAATGTTTATTAGGTAATATGAAATAATAATTTGTTTTTTATTCTTTTCTATAATGCATGCACATGTATAACCTAATGTAATGATTTGTTTTATATATACAGTGTTTATGAATGTGAACATCCGAACGGAGATCTTAGTAAAGAATTTTCCAGCTGGTTTTCAAATTACGTTTATGAGTTGAAAAATTATGTTGTTGATGAAGGGTTGAAACATCTTGCGATGGGACCAAAAAGAGTCATCAAGTCATATCCAATATATTTCATCAATGGATATAAATTTAACAGCAAAGAATACGGTGCAGAAAAATTAACGAATAATACTGGCGTATTTGTTAAACGTAGCGACGATCCAGAAAATCACATAAATGATTTTGATGGCGTTCTAACACAAATTTTGCAATTGACATATTTGTTACGACCCGTGGAGGAGGTGTTTCTATTTAGATGCAATTGGTTTAGCAATGTTTCAGGTTCTGGAATTAATGTGCACAAGGATTATAATCTAAATAGAGCATGCATCGCACTATCACAAGTACGATTCTTTTATACTAGCCAAACAAGCATTGCAAGTGTATTATGCTCCTTATCCGTCTCTGAAAAGAGATAAAACATATTGGTCTGCAGTTTTTAAAACAAAGGCCATATTTACATTCGATGGGAAGGATATTCCAAACGAACAAGCTTATCAGGCAGATCTTGAGAAAAATAACGAAATAATAATTACAGACGATCATACAGATTTTGGTCCTTTGATTGATGAATCAAATGTGTTGGTAGAAGCGTTTGACAGTGCAGAGAAAAATATCGTAGAAAATGAGACCGAACTGAATCAGAAGATGATGATGATTGGTAAAAATCCGAATTTGATTTTTTTGCAGTTGATGTAACTATGTTGAATTCTTAATGTAATATGAAATTGATGTAACTAAGAAACAAATTTGTATGTTTACCACTATTTACATGTTTTATGTCATTTCCATTTATCATTTATTTAGCAATTATTATTAAAAATGCAATGTAATCTGCGTATCGTCGGAACATAAGACCCATTACGAATCAAGTATAATACACTTCCATTTCTATTTCCATTTCGGTCATTAATTTAGCAGTTTATACCTTTGATGTATTCATTTACGTATGAAATATATTTCATTATCATGTTATTATTCTGTTTTGAAATGATGTGTATATATATCACATGTTTACGTTATGTCGTCTAGAGGTAGGAGCTCTTCTCGATCAGGAGGCGATGGCAGTGGTCCATCGCAAGCACCACAGCGTCCTGTCGTTTGTTTAGTACCTAGAGCACAGGCGTAAGAATTAAATTTTATTCAGCATCTTATTTTTTGATATACATACGTACTTATCTGTATCATATTTAAAAATAGGAGGTTCGACCTACTTCCCTCGAAGGTCGTGTTGGATGTTTCTAGAGCGTCTTACTAGAGTAGGATGAGTGCTCGTTGGACGAAGTGGGATAACATCCCTCCCCACATATTAGAGTGTATTTGGCAGGAAGTCCTAGTAAGTATATTTTTCTGTTTTTCATTTTTGTCATTTTTTTACTGTTTATCGTTTGCAATTTAATATTCTTTTTGCTTTTTGTCGTGAAACACAGGCTGAGATAGACATTCAGACGGATGATATGCAGTTGGCACGGGAATATTGGATGAAGAAGATGCGGAAAAACTATAAGGACTTGATATCCGAAATAAAGAAATCGGGTAAGAGACCACATTGGATGGGGGAGAGCGTATGACAAGCAAGGTTGGGATACTGGGAAACTGACACAGCGAAGGCAAGTATACTATTTTTTTTAAATTATTTGACTGGTAGTAAATATCAAAAAATACATGATCGATAAATAATGTATCCACTTTTGAATGTAGAAGCAGAGTCGGAAAGAAACTCTGCAAACAGAAATAAAAATTCCGCCACTCATCGTGGAGGGTCGAAGTCATTTCAGCAGTATCTGCAAGAGTTGGTAAATTTACTGAATGCAATTTTTAAATAGTTTGTGCTACATAATTTTAAATGTATAATATTTGTATGTAAAACTCAATTTCGGGAAGCTGAGGCGCATGGTCCCGTGAGCTACATGGACTTCAGTCGTACGCATGCTGTCGAGCATGTAAATTCAGACAGGACAATTTTGTATACATGGCACGACGATAAATCCGACATGAACCATGTAAGCATATTTCATTTTATGCACTATTAGTAATAATTGTTCTACTTGTTAAAATATAATGAAATAAGATATGATGATTTTAATGTATTAATGCAGGAAAAGTTTATGGAGCAACACCAGAAACTCCTTGCTGATACGGGTCAAGATCAGCTGACGACGAACGAGGTGGATGCTGTTTTTGAGTCAGTTATGGATCCATCGAAGCATGGCAGACAATACGGAATTGGCAATCAAGTGGTAAGTACATAATATATTGGCAATCAAGGAGTAATTTCAAATTTATTGCTCTCATCCTTCCCTATAGTTAATTTACGTATGCTAAAATGTTCGAAAGCTATATTAATTCAAAATATATATCAACAATCTTGTTACTGTATTTATTTGGTGTTACGGCAATCTAAAATGTTGTCAACATCCACATACACTTACATAAACATCATAAACTAAATTAAATAACATTATCACTCTGCTAATCATTCACATACCTGCACATACACTTACATAGACCACTCAGCTAAATTAAATATTTATTACCGGCCAATAGTCAGAGACGGGGTAGGCAGACTAGAGCTCAGATCGATTTAGCAGAGATCGAAGATTTGCGGGCTAGAGTGGCGCAGCTGAGGAGCAGAACCGTTGGCAGACCATAGAGATGACACATTTGCTAGACCAGCGTATCGCCGAGTAAATGCAACAGTACGGTGGCCGCTTCCCTTCCTCTGCTGGTTCAGGTTCTGGAGGAGATTGATTAATTGCCTTTGTCGGTAGGCTTTTTCTACTTTGTACGATTTGGTAGATGGTAGAGGTATTTGTTGGTTTTGTGTACTATGCTATGCTACATTTAAAATTATGTGGATGTTGGGGATGTTGGGGATGTTGTGGATGTATGTATTGATAGAACATTTGATGTTTTGGATATTATTATGTATTGTACATTAATTTGGGTGATGATGATTTATGTTGACTTAATTTTATATATATTTTTGTTTGGTGATTTGTCTATGGTTTGGTTTTTTATTTTTTGATTGGAATGTTATATATTGTATTCTGCAATATTGGTGGAATGGTGTGTATAGAAAACGTGGATGGAAGGCAGTATTGCTGCAGAAATAAAAAAAAGTTCAGCAGATTTCCTGCGGCTCTCGACGGCTCTCGGTAGCCTGCAGGTATCACTTTTCTAACAGCTTTCGACGGCGCCCGACGGCTTTTGGGTCATTTTTATCGGCGGATTCCGACGGCTTCCGCCTACTGTCGGAAGCCTTTGGAATCCGTCGGAAAATGTCAGGAGTCGTCGGGAAAACGGGCGGTGAGCTCCATCAGAAGCCGTCGGAAACACGGCTCCCCGACGCTGAAATTTCCGACGGCTTCTTCCGACGGCTTTCGATGGTTTACGACGGCCGCCGACGGTTTCAAGCCGTCGGAAATGGCTTTCCCCTTGTAGTGTATAAGTGCGCACTTGAACCCAATAGAGCATCCAACACAAAAACACACATAGTTGATTATATATGTTAGCAACTTTTATTTATTACAAAACATAATAACACCATTTGGATTAAGCCATAAAAGCAGTTAGCATCAATAAAATTAAGATATTTATGTTTACATGATTTATCCAATATGTTTTAGAGCATAAGCATTTCTGTTTTTCTTAAATACTCACTTTTATGAACTAACTATAAGTAAAAGACTTCTATTTTAGAGTTATTTACTTTCTATTACTACAAACATGAGCGTGCACTGTTGTTTATAGTTTAGTCTTTCTTCTTATGGTATCTATTGGTATATATTTAACGAAATGTAATTGTGAGTGTTAGGTCGGCGGTATTATGAGTTAACACATGTACATCTTCTTGTTTTATTTGAGCTATACGGGGAATACTTGGCATGCGGTCGCTGTTACATTATTTTTGCTCAGTGGCTTTGCTTCTTGCGTGCTCCTTCAGGCATTTGTCTGGGTGCTTGCAATATGTAGTACAAGTGTGATTGTTTTATTATTTTTGTTTTGAAACTAAAACTAAGGCTATGGGTAATAGTATGAGTACAAAACAGGCTGCATTCATTGAAAATGCAAGCCCAAAACTAAGGCTACAGGTGCACACTTGAACCCAATAGGGCATCCAACACACACATACACAGAGTTGATAAATATGTTAACAACTTTTATTTACTACCAAACATAATAACACCATTTGGATTAAGCCATAAAAGCAGTTAGCATCTTTAAAGTTAAGATATTTATGCTAACCTGCTTTATCCAATATGTTTTAGAGTATAAGCATTTCTATTTTTCTTAAATACTTACTTTTATGAACAAATTATAAGTAAAAGACTTCTTTTTAGAGTTATTTACTTTTTGTCACTGCAAACATGAGCATGCACTATTGTTCATAGTTTAGTTTTTCTTCTCATGGTACCTATTTGTATGTATTTACGAAATATAATTGTGAGTGTTAGGTCAGCGGGATTATGAGTTAATACTGTATGTACATCTTCTTGTTTTGTTGGAGCTATGTGGGTAATACTTGGCCTATGATCATTGTTACATTATTTTTGCTCAGTGACTTTGCTTCTTGTGTACTCCTTCAGGCATTTTCTTGGGTGCTTGCATGTGTAGTGCATGTCTTATTGTTTTATTATTTTTGTTTTGCTCTGTTTTCTAGTCTTCGTTTTGTAGTAAGCAAGTATAGTTTTCTCTCAAAGGAATTTCAAAGGAAATAATCAAGTTACTTGAGTCCAGGCATAAAAATAATAAAATAAAATAAAGTATGCATGAGAACCTATGAGCATGATAGAGTGGATATGCATGCGTATCAGTGCGGTATTATGTATGTGTTGAAGAGCACTTTTGTACATTTTAGTTAGCCTATATTTTTAGCATGTACCCTAAATAAAATATTTTTTATCTTGGTACCTTCCATTTATTTTATACATTTAGCATGCATTATTAGGGAACACACTTTTTACGTGACTGTTAATATAACTAAACTATTGGCCTCATCACTCTTCTAGTAATATATAGGTTCATTGTTCTTTTTGTAAGGGAGTGTTTTATATGAGTGAGCAGGTTGTTTTTGACTGTGTAGATGCATGGGTATGTGTGTTTATGTGTGATATTGAGTGTGTTCATATGTTTGTGTGGTGTGTGTTTCAGATGTGCAAGTTGGTGTATATAAATAGGGCCTGGGTGTTATCTTTGTTTATATGAAGTGTGTGTCCAAATATCCTATACATCATGTAAATACACAACCACTAATTAATAATATAGTAAATAGGATACAAACAACTGAATCTTTTAATTTTATGTATTGAGAGGATGAGAAACAAAATGTATGCTTATTACTCATCAAAACAAATTAAGTTGAAGCATGTATACAATTTTATATGTAAATATATGATCAACTAATCATGCGTAAAGCTGATAATACGAATAGTTATAGTTGTTAATAAGAATGGCCTATATCTAAAATTTCATGATGAGAACACATTACATACAAAATTTGTGGGCATTTAAATCTTTGCTACATCATCGATTATATACTATTTCAACTAATTAGAATATAGTATGAAAAATGTACATTGATACACCATAGAATAATTCAAAAAGGATAAACGGACAAAACATTACCTCACAATTAACTTGAAAATCTCCTCTATCATCTTTTCCTTTGTTAAGTATATAACTATGCCTTAACTTCCTCTCCAACTCATATCCACTTTGTCCTCAACAGCTCCCTATGTTAAGGATAGAAAATGCAAAAGAATTCATTAGACAGCACACTTTTCTAGGCTGTTATACGAAATCAAATAGATAAATGATAACCGAAGTAAGAAAATGCAAGTTTGAGATAATGAATAAGATACTTTTCATAATCATTCACTATCCTAATTAACTACAAATAATTGACATGGCATAGTACTTTCAAATTCATTTATTTCATGAAAAAAAAATCATCGCTTTGATTTAGGGCATAAATGACAACGCCCTTCGATGAAACTGTGAAGCACTCATGCCAAAAGGTCTAGCGGTAGAGTTGGTTAGCATTAACAGTAAATAAGGTCTAGAAAGTAAATGATTATGATTGTCATGTTCCTATTTGCAAAAAACCTCCACTGCATTACAAAAAACTTAACTACCCTTTCAAATATTATAGCTATACTGGACAAAATAATCTTGAGCCTAAGCTCCTTTAAGAGGTTATCAAACCAAGGTTCCTAAATTCTTAGCAAAGTAATTATGAATAATATCTCTTGCATATTTGCTGATCGAGATGAACGCTTCCGATCAAAGGGCTTGGATTCATTGGAAGTATTTGTAGTCTTAACAGGAAAACTAATCCCTCCAATCAAAGTCTTTTGCCCCAATTCAGACCACCATGATCTAAATAAACGAACGAAGTTAATGCAAAATTCATACAAACAAAATTGCAAGTATAGAAGAACATTAAGAAATCATCAGAATTGGTACCAATAATCAAACCACATTAAGAAGCGCCAACAGCATACCTGAATAGAAGAATCTAAGATTTAGAAGCGAGATCCAAATGTTTTGTACCTTTTCACTTTCTGTCTCGAACTCTAATACTTTGAATATCAACTTGAACAATAATTATTTATTTAGCATCTAATGCAGTAAAATTCGAAACTGAATATACATTATCGAAAAATATAAATCGCGAATTCAACACGAATATCGAATTGAAATAGAACCAAAATATATTCAATTCAGCATCACCATAGGAAGTACTTGCTTTATGTATAAGATATAATTAACATCTATTTTCTTTGTTATATGCTGCACTGTAATATACTAAATTCATTCTGTGTAGGGGAAACTCAACCCATGAAATGATCAACAAGACTATGGGTGGTACTCCATCTTGTTGAAGCTTTGGAATATTGCAGGGACAAAGGGTGTTCTCTTTGTCACGATCTTAATGCCTACGAAGTCTTATTTAATGGATTAGGATTACCCTTTTCATTTTATTTTATGAAAATCATCATAAAATTATTTCATTTTCAGATTTCCAAATTTAAAGTCCAAATGCTAGATGTGCCCAATTTAGTTCCTAGGAGGATACTTTTGAGTTATACAAGGTAAATGGTACAGAGAATTTAATTCAACAACTCCTTACATGCTTTCTCTCTCGCTTTTTGCTTTATGCCATTGCTAAACACCATTATTTAAGAAAATTCGTTCAATACAATTCTACATCGTAAACTAGGGCATAAAATTCTTTTTTCAGTGCACATTGAAATGTTTTTTGAACTTGTGATGTAGCATAGGGCTTGACACTTCAACAACTAAGAAAGTGCATTCTAATTACCTTTTAGTCTAAATGGAAATGTTAATTAATTTTCTTTCCATTTGAATGAGGGCTTTTATAATAACTCATACTGAAAAAAAGTAGGCAATTATGCTATAGTTAAATAAGTATCTTAATATTTTTGAAGACATCCAATGGTAGAATACCGGTGGATTTCTTTACACATCTAATTTTGGACTAGAAATATACAAGATTATAATCCAAGACTTTCATGCGTTGATCTGATGAAGGATAGTAGGGATGGTAAAAGCTATAACACTAATTTGGCATTCACACCACCTGAATATTTGAGAACCGGTAAGTCTTTCTATTCTTGTATTTTAGAAATGAATTTCCAGTAAACAAATAGAAACCATAACGGTGTAATAAATATATGCTAAATAAGTTTGTTGAAAACCTCAGCCGCCTCGGCTGAATATTTTACTATGTGAACCTTTTGTCAAAATTGATTGGTGTACAGTTGATGATTATCTTTAGCGAACTATGTATTTCTTTGTTATATGAATTTCATCTGTTTTATGTGACGACCTGGAATTTTTAAACATTGAAATTAGAATATTTGATTGATTTTAAATGTTTGAAAGGTTAATTTTAACTTGAATTCAAATATCACTATTTATTCGATAATTAGATTATTGAATTAAATAATTTGGAAGTGAGTAAAATGTTGAATCTGAAGTTTTAAGCCTGTTTAAAATAATTTGAAGGCTTGTAGAATTTATATTGATAGTGCTGAGAGTAATAGAAGTTTTAAAATTGAATTTAACAGTGATTTGTTCGATTCTGAAATTTTATGGTTTAAATTGAATTTAAAAATAGTCTTCCGAGGCGCATCTCGGAATTCGACGAAACTAGTTCCATTAGGTCCGTAATATTAAATTATTATCGGATTTTAAATTTCGTATTGATCGGAGTTAGTGTGTGAGTGTACTATATATGAACACGCTGAAAATATAATTGATAATAACCTAATGAAATTTAATTTAATTATTCAAGCTTCTTATATACGCTACTTCCTTTAAGTTAAAATCGTGTTTCCCCCGTTCTCTTTTAACATAGCAAGCAGATAAACTAAAAAAGAGAGAGATGTTTATTCACGGCTTCCTTCTTTGAAAAGCCAAGCCGAGCCCTTCTTATTCAAGTTCGCACCCTTCCCCTTCTCCTGTAATCGAACGAGTACCAGATAAATAAATAAATAAATTTTATTAGAAGCCGAGAAAACAAAAGGGGAAATCAATCAAATATACGAAGTCTTTTTGTTCCTTCAATCGCATATGCCCTTCCTTTTAGATCAATTCGTGGCCACCTTTATTCTTTCCCTTCTGTTCTAAATCGAATTAGGAACTTGAATTGGGTTTGACGCAGAGCTCATCGTTGGAAACCACGAGGCCGCAAGGCTCGCGATATGGCGACGAGTGATTTCAAGCGACGATTTTCATGTTCGATCGAGGAGGCAATCTCGATGGGAAGGAGGCGTTGTTGGTCGCGAGGCAAGGAGGGTTGGCGACGCGATTTTGGGTGGTCGCGATGTTTGATGATGGCGCGCTGGTCGAAGCGCGGCCGTGATGCGAGTAGGGAAGGCGATGTGGGTTCGGTCTCGTGTTGGGTGTTGCGTCATTGAGCAGTAAGGTATATTTTCTTTTTAATAATATAGAATTCTGTTCAAATATATATATATATATATATATATGAAGATAGATTAGGAAATGTTTAAACAGTAATTTTATATATGCGTATAGGATTTAAAAAAAAAATATGTATATGGGAATTAGAAAGATATTTATGTTACAGCAAGACATAAAGGCTATTCTGTTTTAATTATATAACGGTGAGAAGAAGCATGAATAGTAAAGGGAAATTTTTTATTCAAGAAAACAGAAATGAATAGACATGTGTCTGTGTGTGTGTGTATATATATACACGACTTAGAAATAGGAATTTTAAAGGTTATATGGGTTATTTTATAAATATGCGTATGGTTTCAAATGAACAAAATAAATTAAACTAAATATACATACACACGTTTTTACTTACTAGTTTTAGTAACTGACTTGTTTAATAGACCTATTTAATTTTTACTAGTTACCAAATTTTTAGTTTACATTAAATAAATAAATAGTAATTAATAGTTCAATTAATTCAAATATTAATCAATCATATAAGTTGTTTGTTTAAGGTCAAAAGGTCAAGAAAACGAAGGCAGAATTGAAGTAGATTGCGAACGAATGCAAAGATGAGTTAATCTCACTCAGTTAAGTTTATAAAAAAAAAGGATTAAATTTGAATAATTGTTTGAATGGTTGAATAGATTAATGTGCTATAGCTTGGTGTATTTTGGAATTGGTATTTTATATTGCGCTAACGTTTGTGGACGCAAGGAAAACAGGTTGGAAGGATCCAACTGGACCCCTCAACATGTATTTAAATTAATTAATATTCTCTGTTGTGATTACTTGATATTCTATGATAAATATATTGGGATATTGAATGCTATGGTTTGATTGACTGTATTTGGGTATAATGGGTTACCAAAAATATATCGATTGGATTTTGGAAAGAAAATAAAGGAAGTAAATTTGTAAACGAAATAATCTTAGAAAAATTATAAAATTAAGAATGAATTGAAAAAAAAAAGAAAGTGATGTTAAATACTAATAAATAACTTCGAGTATGAGAAGAAAAGGATTTGAGTAAACAGTAATTAATGAATTGTGAAATTAAGTGATATTATTTTAATGGAATAAAGAATTATTTAAAATTTAAAGTTTAAATTTATTTAAATGGATAAGGAAGTAAATTGAGAAATCTAAAATTGGTATTTCAATTAAAAGTATTTTAAATCATAATTAAGGAAATAAATCTGAAATTAATAGGTTTTGGAATAAATGGGGGTAAATTGGAAGTCAATTTGGAAATTGATTCAAGTGTTTGAATTGGAGATTTAAAGATGAATGTGAAGAGAAGTATATTTCTCTAGATAGCCATGTACGGTTAAAGTAAATTTTTAAATATAAGATAAAAAGTTTAATGTTGTTTTAAAAAGCATGTTTTAGAAAAGTTATTATTTATAAATGTTTAAATTCTAAAGTAAATATTTTTCAAATCTATTATCGAAGTAATTATTTAAAAGGGAACCTAGTGTTTTGTTTAAAAGAGTGAGAACCTAGTTTTATATTTTTTTTTATAAAGTAACCTTATTTTCAAATATTCATATAGTATGTGTTTTTAACCAATTATTAAAGTAGTTATACTTAAATGTTTAAAGTAAATTCCGAAGTAAGTATTTTATTTTAATATATTATCATAATAGTTATTTAAAGACTGATTTGGTATTTTAAAGAAGAAAATCTAATGTATAGTTATAGGGTTACCTTATTTTAGTTATTTCTAAAGTATTATTTTAAATTATGTATTAACGTAATTTTTCTAAATTAAATGTTAAATATATTTTACAATAAATTTTTTTTCAATTATTTTAAAAATCTAAAGTTTTGTGCTTGATGATTCCAGTGGAAATAGAAATACTTGGAATTTATTCTGAGAAAGGAAGATAGTTTTGAAAACTGTTTTTTAAAAGGGTTTGAAATGTGAAAATATATATTGTGAAGATATTTTTGAGGTTAATAAATAATTTGGAAAATTGTTTGTTATTAGATGGTTGTTTCTGAATATTAATTGATAGTTAAATAACCGACTATCAATATTGGCCAAATACGTTGATCGTTTCGAAGAGACCGGGATCGAGATTTATTTCTCGAAAACCACTTCGATCCGGTTTGTATGTTTCGTGGAAACGAGTTTGGATTCGAAGATGGAGCAGTGAAGTACAAGGGCTAGTCGCTATTAATCCTGAGAATATTTCCAAAATGGATGTAGTAGGAGTAGTGCCTTCAGTTCCGTTCGAACCCGGGACTGATTTGTATGGATGAATGCATTCGGAACATCGTCAGGTGGACGATGGGCATTCTATGGGATATATTCTAAAAAGGTAACGCTTAGCCTCAAGCCTCATCAAATGGGAATGACTGAAAATCAGGGGTTATGCAGCAAGGCTAGGTGGGTAGCACCCAAGCAGGATGAGGACATCCCTGTCTAGATGTCCCTTTTTATTTCGGCTTAGTGGGCGGTTGCTGATCCCAACCGCGGGGTGATCTCACTCGGGATTATCCAGTAAGGGATAGTCCCGGTCTTGTGTTGCAGGGGAGCGGGCGTACTCCTCGGTACTGTGATCTAGGCCACGTACTATGACAGGTGGTACCCCAGTTCCTATTCATTAGTTGGAAATCCATTCTCCCTACGAGCCTTGTTCGAGTTTTGTTTGTATTACCCACTATGTGGCTAGTAGCGGGAATTTAATAATGTAACAATTTCGGCTATTTTATAAGTATTTGTATATAGACCCTATTATAATATCAGAGGATTTCTATAAAAAGTGTTTTAGCTATCGTAAGGTAAAAACCCGACATGTTTATTTGTAGCATGGTCTTACGAGATGCTTTTGTTTTTCAAAGGGTTTTGAATTTTAATAATCAATTGAGTGTGATTTTCTCACGCTGGTATTCCAGACTGACTCGGGTGTTATTTAACTGTAATGATCGGGTCAGACCGAGTATTATAGGTAACTGGATTTGGTGCTGTGGAGCTCAGGAGACGAGCGGGATGACGATGCGTATTTTCGTACTTGTTTTATATACATTCCGCTGTGTTGAGTAGCCGTGTATCCAGTTGTATGTTATTGATGTTGAGCTGTGATTGATGTACTCTGATGATGTAATATATAAACAGATATATTTGTTTTGGTGTAAGAATATGTTCATGTCTATTATATTTTATTCCGCTGTGATGGTCAGATTCTGATATTGTTTTCTATTTTCTTCTTCTACCTCTTCTTCTTTAACCCAAATGGTTCATATTTTTGTACAACTTGAGTTGATTGTAGTAGAATAGTGTTGACTCAAGAGGTACGGATTTGTGGGTCATCACAGTTGGTATCAGAGCATAGGTTGGTGATAACCTTGGCTCCGGTGGAAATTACTCATAAAAATAGAGTCTATAGTACTCTAGAATGAGTTTGAGAGTATTAATAGATATGAGCGTGCATTTTTTAGTGAATATAAAATTGTTTTTATATTGCGTTGATTTATCGGTTGAGTGTTTAGGGGTTCATGTCGATATATGGGACGCCATGCTATCGATAGGGATTTCTAAACTCTCAAACAAAATAAACCGACACAGTATTGTTTTAAATAGGGTAAATGAAATAATTTTGTAAAATTATTTTGTATACAAAGAAAATAATTTTCGTAAATTATTATAGTTATATATGGATGTTTGGTTGTTAGAAAATTATAATATTAAGTTTTCATCATTGTATGATAATTGAATAAGAATTGAAATAATAACCAGAAATTAAGGAATAAATTGATAAATAAATGAAATTTGTAAATGTGATTCATAATTGATTAAGGGATTGAAACCATAACTAAAAATTAAGAAACCAATTTGTATACGAAGGAAATTTGTAAATATAAACTAAATGTGAATTATAACGCGATTAAATATTAAAATAAGATAAAAATTCCAAAGTAATGTTTGAATATAAATTTAAAGGATTTGGGATTTGGGATTTGGAAATTTAAGTTCCTTTGAATTTGATAATGATTCTCAAAAGTTGGGAAGATAATATATATTGAGAAATATTATTGAATCGGATGTGAAATCTAGAGAGATTTGGAATTTAAAAATATTGGAAGGATTTTAAATGAGATAAAAACATTGAACTCTTTACGGTCGTTGGAAAATAATTCCAATGATGATCGCGACATCATCGGTGTTCATTTTCGAGTTTCCAAAAGAGGGATTGCTACCAGGATGTTTTAGATTACAGTTTGTTGGAGAAATTTGGTTGATTTTGAAAGTGCAAAGGAATACTTTGGTGAGATATATATATATGTTTTCGAAATTGAATGTTGAACTTAAGTTTAAAAAAAAATTAAATAGTTAGGTTGGGGTAAATAAACAAAGTTTTAAGATTAAAATTTTAAGTAACTGATTAGTTACTATAGTATGCAAATGAAATGAAATTCAATATTAGATGATGCTTGATTTAAATATGTAAAATAAGGTGCAGAATAAGTTCAAATGGACTAAAAATAATTTATGTTTGGAAATAAAATTTATTGGTTGAAAACGAATTTGTGAATGAATGAATGGACCAACTATTGAACTTATAAAGTAAAGTTGATATTAATAAGAAGAAATTGAAAATTTTAATCCGGGAATTTAAATTTAACTTAAGTGGATGAAAGTGAAGAAATTATATTTGGATTTAACTTGAGATAAGTTGAATAAAATTGAAATTGAATCAAATTGGATATAAAGTTGAAAGGTAAAATGATTAGAATTGTGAAATGAAAATTTATACCTTAAGCTAGTAAGTGTTATATATAATTTGAAATTGGATATAAGATGAAATGACTCAAATGAGCAATATAAGCTTTAAAGTAAATAAATAAGTTTTAAACACACATATATTGAGAAATAAAATTTAGTTAAATTTGGATTAACTGAATCAAAAGTTAGATGTGTCATGAATGTTATTACATGGAATTAAGTCCTTGCTTAAAAAAACTTAAAAGAATGATACGTAACTAGATTTAACCGAAGTCGAGTTGGAATAAAACTGAATTTAAATGAATTCAGTCGAATTATAGATAATACTGACTGGAATAAAATTCTACTCAAACAAATATATGTAAATTAAGCAAGTATTGAATTAGAATAAATAAGCTTCGGAAGCTTATAAAAGAATTAAAAAGCATTGGAAAAATATATATAACCCCTAGTTAAAAGTAAAATGTGAATAAAATTGGTTGTAAATAGATGGGAAGAGTGAATATTAATAAGTGAGTAGTTATAAAAATTTAAAAATAAAAAAGAATAAATAAGCCGGAATGAAAATATCGTATTCTGAGATAAAAATCCAAACTTGTGATATTAAGTAAGATTGAACTCAAGAGAATCAAATAAAATAATTTTATAAAATGATTTTCAAGATAAATGAAAAAGAAAATCAAATATGGGATTATAATTGGAAATGTTGCTGAATGAAAATTGAATTGGATTAAAATGGATATGGTGTGAAATATAGATCCAGTTCAAGCATAAATTGAATGGCCTTATTATTAATAAATTCAACAATGAATTGTCAATGTAAATTAAAATTTAAAATGGATAAAAGAATAAACTAATCGAATAAATTAGTGAAATGGTTGGGATTTGATTAAAGGAAAATCAAATTAAAGATTGTGAATAGGTAGTAGAGTTTGGAAATCAAGCTTGAGTTGTACGGAATTGGATTAAAATAAAAATGATTTGAGATGAAAATAAATCCAATTCGAGCATGAATAAATTAAAACAAGAATGAACTTAAGTTATGAAATGGTGTTGAATTGAAGTAAATTGACTTAAGTTTAAGTTAATAGAAAATTGGGATGATGGCGAGTACAATAGAATGGTTTGAAATCAAACTTTTGGATATAAAAGAAATGTAAGGGAAGTTTGTGAATAAATTAAAATGGGATGGGATTAAGTGTAAATTGAGTTGGAATCAATTTAAATGGCTATAAGCTTAAGTAATTATTTATTCACATTAATGTTGTCGAATTGCATTAGAAAATTGGTCGTTCGATGTAAACGGAAGTAAGCAAAATTATATGAATTAATAGCAGTTTAATAAATTGATATTTGCATAAATTGGAACGAATATAAGTTTGTTTTGCCTAGAATGAATTAAATAAAATCAAGTAAGTTGTAAATCACTTCAACTGAATGGAGTGGTATGTAATTTGAATGCAAACAATTTAAAACTAGTGTCGGAATCTTATATATGCTTATGAAAATTATATAACATGCATTATATGTGAAATCTATGTGTTTATGTCAGTATATCACATGCATTATTATAGGATTGATGTTTTAGCTATTTAAATTTAAGTGAAATGCAATCAACTTCCTATATAACAGTACTTATATGTTTAAATTGAGTAAGTACAGGTACAGAGAAGCCGTTTGGCTAGATTTTAGTCACGCTAGTTGCTAAAAATATAAGCCGCTTGGTTAAAATGCTAAATAAGGTACGCCTACGCAATAAAAATAGGAAATATGAACTGTTTGTTTTTTCGACTTTGTGGGTCGATGTATATATATTTATATCTTTTGTCAAATTGCAAAAGTTCCTCCGTACAAAGGAGACTCTGCCAAAAAAATTTAGAAATTTTGAGAGTTAGAAATTTTTTTGTAAAATTTTAGTTAACGACAAAACGATTTCAAACTGGAAATTGAAATAAATTAGTAAATGAAACTAATTTAAAATAATGACATGAATCAGTATAAATGAAAAAAATAAAATTTAAATATTCAGAGTTAAAGATAAATTGAATTCATATGGAAATGAAAGAATCAATTTGAATAGAAATAGATATAAACTAAAAGTGGTGAATTGAAAATAAATAAAGGAGCATATAGAATGTTTATATTAAACTTAAGAAGGGATGGTGAATTCTTAATTGGAAATTGATATTACAAATATATTCTAAGTTAATATTAGAATGAATAAATATTGTCATTTGGCAAGGAAGTCAATAATATGTTTTGAATGTTGTGATTGGATATTATTGATATGTAGGATATACATGTATTATCAAAGAAAAGAAAAATGGGTTTTTATTTCAGAAGATAAATTTGAATTGCTCGACAAAAAGGTATGTGTTTAAATTTCTGTATGAAATTTGATTGGGTTTTGATCGAGCCACTTGGCCTTTTGTTTTCTTTTGGAATTTGGGAGCCTGTAGGGCCTTTTGTAGTTGTACCGAGCTAGCCATGCAAAGGAGACGCTGACGAAATTTTTCGAAAATTTAGAGAGTTAGAAAAATTTTAAGAAAATTTTGGTAATTCTAAATTTGGTTTTAAATTGAAACTTCAATGATTAAGCAAATAGTATTGATTTCAAAATTTAGGAGAGTTTGGGAAGTTAGTAAGAATGATAATGGGTCTTTTATAAAAAGATAGTTGGAAGAATGGTAAATTGTTGGTTTTGAGAAAAGTAAATGGGTATTGGACCATTCTTCCTGATTAGTAATTTCGGGGACGAAATTCTTTTAAGGGGGGAGAAATGTGACGACCCAGAATTTTTAAACATTGAAATTAGAATATTTGATTGATTTTAAATGTTTGAAAAGTTAATTTTAACTTGAATTCAAATATCACTATTTATTCGATAATTAGATTATTGAACTAAATAATTTGGAAGTGAGTAAAATGTTGAATCTGGAGTTTTAAGCCTGTTTAAAATAATTTGAAGGCTTGTAGAATTTATATTGGTAATGCTGAGAATAATAGAAGTTTTAAAATTGAATTTAACAATGATGTTCGGTTTTGAAATTTTATGGTTTAAATTGAATTTAAAAATAGCCTTCCAAGGCGTAGTCTCGGAATTCGACGAAACTAGTTCCATTGGGTCCGTAATATTAAATTATTATCGGATTTCAAATTTCGTATTGATCGGAGTAGTATGTGAGTGTGCTATATATGAACGCGCTAAAAATTTAACTGATAATAATCTAATGAAATTTAATTTAATTTAATTAGTCAAGCTTCTTATATACGACACTTCCTTTAAGTTAAAATCGTGTTTCCCCCGTTCTCTTTTAACATGGAAAGCAGATAAACAAAAAAAAAGAGATGTTTATTCACGGCTTGCTTCTTCGAAAAGCCAAGCCGAGACCTTCTTATTCAAGTTCGCACCCTTCTCCTTCTCCTGTAATCGAACGAGTACCAGATAAATAAAAAAATTATTAGAAGCTGAGAAAACAAAAGGGGAAATCAATCAAATATACGAAATCTTTTTGTTCCTTCAATCGCATATGCCCTTCCTTCTAGATCAATTCGCAGCCACCTTTATTCTTTCCCTTCCGTTCTAAATCGAATTAGGAGCTTGAATAGGGTTTGATGCAGAGCTCATCATTGGAAATCGCGAGGCCGCAAGGCTCGCGTTATGGCGACGAGTGATTTCAAGCGGCGATTTTCATGTTCGATCGAGGAGGCAATCTCGATTGGAAGGATGCGTTGTTGGTCGCGAGGCAAGGAGGGTCGGCGATACGATTTAGGGTGGTCGCGATGTTTGATGACAGCGGGCTGGTCGAAGCATGGCCGTGATGCGAGTAGGGAAGGCGATGTGGGTTCGGTCTCGTGTTGGGTGTTGCATCATTGAGCAGTAAGGTATATTTTCTTTTTAATAATATAGAATTCTGTTCAAATATATATATGAAGATAGATTAGGAAATGTTTAAACAGTAATTTTATATATGCGTATAGGATTTAAAAAAAAAATATATATATGGGAATTAGAAAGATATTTATGTTACAGCAAGACATAAAGGCTATTCTGTTTTAATTATATAACGGTTAGAAGAAGCAGGAACAGTAAAGGGAAAAATTTTATTCAGGAAAACAGAAATGAATAGACATGTATATATATATAGTAGATTTAGAAATAGGTTAAAGGGTATATGGATTATTTTATAAATATTCATATGGTTTCAAATGAAGAAAATAAATTAAACTAAATATACATACACACGTTTTTACTTACTAGTTTTAGTAACTGACTTGTTTAATAGACCTATTTAATTTTTACTAGTTACCAAATTTTTAATTTACATTAAATAAATAAATAGTAATTAATGGTTCGATTAATTCAAATATTAATAAATCATATATATTGTTTATTTAAGGTCAAAAGGTCAAGAAAACGAAGGCGGAATTGAAGTAGACTGTGAACGAATGCAAAGGTGAGTTAATCTCACTCGGTTAAATTAAAAAAAGATTAAATTTAAATAATTGTTTGAATGGTTGAATAGATTAATGTGCTCTAGCATGGTGTATTTTGAAATTGGTATTTTATATTGTGCTAACGTCTGTGGACGCAGGGAAAACAGGTTAGAGGGATCCAACTGGACCCCTCAACATGTATTTAAATTAATTAATATTCTCTATCGTGGTTACTTGATATTCTATGATGAATATATTGGGATATTGAATGCTATGGTTTGATTGACTATATCTGGGTATAATGGGTTACCAAAAATATATCAATTAGATTTTGGAAAGAAAATAAAGGAAGTAAATTTGTAAACGAAATAATCTTAGAAAATTTAATAAATTAAGAATGAATTGAAAAAAATGGAAGTGATGTTAAATACTAATAAATAACTTCGAGTACGAAAAGAAAAGGATTTGAATAAACAGTAATTAATGAATTGTGAAATTAAGTGATATTATTTTAATGGAATTATTTAAAATTTAAAGTTTAAATTTATTTAAAGGGATAAGGAAGTAAATTAAGAAATCTAAAATTGGTATTTCAATTAAAAGTATTTTAAATCATAATTAAGGAAATAAATCTGAAATTAATAGGTTTTGGAATAAATGGGGTAAATTGGAAATCAATTTGGAAATTGATTCAAGTGTTTGAATTGGAGATTTGAAGATGAATGTGAAGAGAAGTATATTTCTCTGGATAGCCATGTACGTTTAAAGTAAATTTGTAAATATAAGATAAAAAGTTTAATGTTGTTTTAAAAAGCATGTTTTAGAAAAGTTATTATTTCTAAATGTTTAAATTCTAAAGTAAATATTTTTCAAATCTATTATCGAAGTAATTATTTAAAAGGTAACCTAGTGTTTTGTTTAAAAGAGTGAGAACCTAGTTTTATTTATTTATAAAGTAACCTTATTTTCAAATATTCATATAGTATGTGTTTTTGACCAATTATTGAAGTAGTTATACTTAAATGTTTAAAGTAAATTCCGAAGTAAGTATTTTATTTTAATCTATTATCGTAATAATTATTTAAAGACTGATTTGGTATTTTAAAGAAGAAAATCTAATGTATAGTTATAGGGTTACCTTATTTTAGTTATTTCTAAAGTATTATTTTAAATTAAGTATTAAAGTAATTTTTCTAAATTAAGTGTTAAATATATTTTACAATAAAGTGTTTTTAAATTATTTTAAAAATCTAAAGTTTTGTGCTTGGTGATTCCAGTGGAAATAGAAATACTTGGAATTTATTCTGAGAAAGGAAGATAGTTTGAAAACTGTTTTTCAAAGGGGTTTGAAAAGTGAAAATATATCTTGTGAAGATATTTTTGAGGTTAACAAATAATTTGGAAAATTATTTATTGTTAGATGGTTGTTTCTGAATATTAATTGATAGTTAAATAACCGACTATCAATATTGGCCAAATACGTTGATCGTTTCGAAGAGACCGGGATCGAGATTTATTTCTCGAAAACTACTTCGATCCGGTTTGTACGTTTCGTGAAACGAGTTTGGATTCGAAGATGGAGCAGTGAAGTACAAGGGCTAGTCGCCACTAATCCTAAGAATATTTTCAAAATGGATGTAGTAGGAGTAGTGCCTTCAGTTCCGTTCGAACCCGGGATAGACTTGTATGGATGAATGCATTCGGAACATCGTCAGGTGGACGATGGGCATTCTAACGGATATGTTCTAAAAAGGTAACGCTTAGCCTCAAGCCTCATCAAATGGGAATGACTGAAAATCAGGGGTTATGCAGCAAGGCTAGGTGGGTAGCACCCAAGCAGGGTGAGGTCATCCCTTTCTAGATGTCCCTTTTTATTTCGGCTTAGTGGACGGTTGCTTATCCCAACCGCGGGGTGATCTCACTCGGGATTATCCAGTAAGGGGTAGTCCCGGTCTTGTGTTGCAGAAGAGCGGGCGTACTCCTCGGTAATGTGATCTAGGCCACATACTGTGACAGGTGGTACCCCAGTTCCTATTCTTTAGTTGGAAATCCATTCTCCCTACGAGCCTTGTTCGAGTTTTGTTTGTATTACCCACTCTATGGCTAGTAGCTGGAATTTAATAATGTAACAATTTCGGCTATTTTATAAGTATTTGTATATAGACCTTATTATAATATCAGAGGATTTCTATAAAAAGTGTTTTAGCTATCGTAAGGTAAAAACCCGACATGTTTATTTGTGGCATGGTCTTACAAGATGCTTTTGTTTTTCAACGGGTTTTGAATTTTGATAATCAATTGAGTGTGATTTTCTCACGCTGGCATTCCAGACTGACTCGGGTGTTATTTAACTGTAATGTTCGGGTCAGACCGAGTATTATAGGATACAAGATTTGGTGCTGTGGAGCTCAGGAGACGAGCGGGATGACGATGCGTATTTTCGTACTTGTTTTATATATACTCTGCTGTGTTCAGTAGCTGTGTATCCAGTTGTATGTTATTGATATTGAGCTGTGATTGATGTACTCTGATGATGTAATATATAAACAGATATATTTGTTTTGGTGTAAGAATATGTTGATATCTATTATATTTTATTCCGTTGTGATGGTTAGATTCTGATATTGTTTATTTTCTTCTTCTACCTCTTCTTCTTTAACTTAAATGGTTCGTATTTCTGTACAACTTGAGTTGATTGTAGTAGAATAGTGTTGACTTAAAAGGTACAGATTTGCAGGTCATCACATTTTATGTCATGAGCTAAATATTATATCAGCTGTCACATGAATAACAAGTGCAATAATAGGATAAACATGAATTATGATCCGTTGTCTTAATTATTAGATTCATTGAGTCTAACTTGTCATGCATTAATTGTCTCCTTGATTATTATGGAATTACCTTATCTTTGAGACATGAACTTCCTAGACGTTTACAATTTCACATATATATTTTGAGTCTAACATTAATTTGAATACTAAATTACATAATTCTTTATTACTGTGTCATATCGGACATTCTCATTTATTTTTCATTTGATGCACGGGAAGAGTTACACTAGAAAGTGTGATATATAGCTTTGGTACATTGTTAATAGATGTATTGAATGGGAAACATATTCCACCTATTTATGTGAGTTATTTTTCGAAATCGAATTACTCTTAGATGGATTTATGATTATACATTTCATTCTCTCTCCTGCCCTCTCTCTGTCACAAACAGAGACACATAGGCACACAGAGACAAACACACACACATACACAAATATACCCCAACAAGTACACATTTGTGCAAACACATATTCTGATTCTCAATAACCTCAAATAGAGATATGTTAAACAAATTACGCTTATGAATTGCTTCATCTTAAATTATGCATGAAACTTGTTACAAATTACATTGGATAGATTGTAATGATTGAAAATCTATGCTAGCACACCAGTGGACAATACAAATATTGTATCAAACTCAATCACCTCTTCTACATCAGTCAAATTAAACTGTAGATTCTTTTGTCAGGTCTTAACAATGTTTAAATAGAGTGGTGGGTATTTATAAGCCAGATATAACTGTATCGTCATTGCCACTATGGACGATATTTCCCCTATGGTATAAGAATATTGTTATTATTTCTTGTAAACATTTAACTCGTTTATTTTCAAGCATAATTTTTTAAAATTTTTTAATTGTAAATTTAACGTATTAATTTTTTGCAAGTAATGTGCCGATCATTAAAGTGCACAAATATATTATCATATATTTATCTACTTGATGTTATTTACTTATAATATATAATTATAATAATTTGGTGGGTGGATCAAATTATTTATGCGCACTAGTGTGTGTGCCTAGTCATGTTTCATATTGTATATAGTTGTTTGTTATTTCCAAGCTTGGAGGTTTCACTAATATCCACATTGGTGAAGTATTAAGTCTATAATGTATAATTCTGTTGTTTTGGTAAACTGTTTTCAAGTCTTAAGAATATGTATTTCACATTGTGTGTGTTATCAATATTGATAATTTTGGCTAGATTTGGAGTGGACAACCAACTTCAGTTCGTACCTTTCAGTTTTTTTTACTCAATTTCATACTCTCAAATGTCAATTAGATTGCTGTAGTTAATTACTAACTAGCAATCGTTTCCCTACATCCATATCTTTTGTATGCCATCGGGATCTTGACTTGATAAAAGGATGGAACTTTCATGAGTTAACAGATTCGTGTTTGGAAGGGCAGTTTTCAAATGAGGATGGGACTGAAATAGTACGTATTGCCTCAAAATGTTTGCAATTTGAGCAACGAGAGCACCCCACTATGAAGTCGCTAATTCTTGCAATAACTCCTCTTTAAAAAGACGACGAGGTAATTCTCTTTTTGCCTGTATATTTGTAAATAAATTTGTATAAATACAGAACCGCTTTGTACAATCTGAATCTGATTACCCGATATATAGGCACACGATCAAGGCTTTTTCAATGCCAGTATTAAAATAAAATAGTATTTTATAAGAAATGAAATAATATTAAGCAGCAAATTATAGCTTCATTATTGTATTTTGCTGTTGTAATTACAGTGTTTGGTCGACCATGATATCTGAGAAGATTACAGTTTGTTAAGACCGAGGCTTGCGACTTCGAGTTTTGCTGTAGAGAATATAGTTTCAGAGCATGGTGAGAAAGCTCCTAACATTGTTTATAAAGGAAAGCTTGATGCACAAAGGAGGATCGCAGTTAAGAGATTAAGTAGACTGGCATAGCCAAATCCTCAACGGTTTATGGTAGTATTTGTTTCCTATATTTCCTTTTCATTAAATTTTGATTAGTTACCATGTTTACATATGTGTGTTATCAATTCAATGTTGCATTTGTAGTGTACGTGCTATGTTAAGAGATTATAAGGTAGAATTGACTGGATGACCATTCATTGTACAAAATTTGTGTGCGTGCACACACACAAAATTAGTAAGCTAAAAACAGTACATCCTATTTTTTTATTCCAAAACAATGAGCTGCAATCTTCCATTTGGCACAACCAATGACAAATCTACATTTATGAACAAACAATAATGTCCATTCTGCAAATGCATCTAAATACAATTGGAATAATTATGAAGTTAACATGCATATATACAACTTTATCAGGTGCTTATACCATGTCTATATAAGTTCTAGTATAATAATAATAAATTAACTTAGATTATAGTAATAATAGTAACAAGAACAACAACAATAGTCATAATGATAATAATAACAATGAACAAACTAAGTTTATAAAAATTAACTAAATTTCATTAAAATTTATTAAGTTTAGAACAACAACAACAATAATAAATTACAAAGTTTTCAACATCTTTACATCTAATTCTTTTATAAATTTCTAAATTATATAAAAAAATAACTATGTTTATAGACAATGATCAATGAATTTTATAAATACAACTAAGTTTTATAAAAAATAAATAAGTTAATAATAATAATATAATAATAATTAATTTTATGATAATAACAATGATAATGAATTAACTAATGTTATAATAATAATAAAGTAATAAATTATAAAATATTAACTAAGTTAACTACGTTTTATAAACAATTACTAAATGTATGTACAATAATAATAAATTAACTTAGTTTATAATAATAATACCAACAAATAACAAAAATAGCCATAGCAATAATAATAATAATAGTAAACAAGCTAAGTTTAAAAAAACTAAGTTTAGAACAATAACGACGATAAATGATAAAGTACCAACCAAATTAACTAAGTTTTACAAAACTTTAACTAAATTTATATAATAATAATAATAATAATGATAATAATAATAATAATAATAATAATAAAAAATCAACTAAGTTTTTGTAAAAATTAAGTTTATTAATTAAGTTTAATAAGAATTAAAAAAGTTTACAAAATTAACTAAGTTTGTAATAATAGATTAACTAAGTTTACGAAAATTTACTAAATTTATAATGATAATGACGGTAGTAAATTGTAAAGTATTGAAAATCTTTATATCTAATTCATTTTATAAAATTCTTAATGTCATAAAAAATAACTAAGTTTATAGATGAAGATTGGTGAATTTTATAGAAATAACTAAGTTTAAAAAAAAACAAAGCTTATATATATTAATAATAGTAATAATAAATTAATAAATTTATAATAATCAATTAAGTTTATAATAATAATAATGAAGATGAACTAAGTTTATAAAAATTAATTAAGTTTATAATAATAATACTAACAATGACGACGATGACGATAATAATAACAATAAATGAACAAAGTTAATAATAGAAATAATAATATCTTAAGTCTTGTCCTGGTAGATGATAATGCCTTAAGTTCTTTACCTGCAAAATTAATGGCAGTATAAAAGTTGTAGTCTTACTTCTGCGGGTATAGTTGTATAATTTTATAAATATATATGCTCATATGCTTGTTTGAGTTAAGTGTAGGTATTTGATGGCTCTTTACTTACTTTTGGCTCTCTTCATGCTCATGTATCTTTAGAAATGTTAGTGAACTCGCTAATATTACTATAAGGTATGTTTCAATGCTTAGCATGGTGTATGCTGTGTGAAATGCACACTTTATAAGATATATAAGTAAATATTTGGATAATTTACCCGTGCGGGTATGAGTGATTGATACATTATGATTTTGATCATGTTTTGATCTTGTATATCTCTTTCTTGTGTTTGAGATTTTCCTTGGTGCCATCTGTGCAAAGGAGATTTTGGCAAAAATATTCAAAATTTTAGGCACTTATAATATTTTTGATAAGTCATATTAAGCAAAAAAAATTCCAATGCAGTTTGGTGCATGTGTGCATGTGTACTTGTATTATTAAGAAAAAGCAAACCGGGCTGTTGTAATGCAACATGCAAGAAGACATTATCTTCATCCATCTAAGAAAAATTTGATGTTTAAAAAGGTTATGTAAATCTTCATCCATCTAATAGTAGAAAGTACTACCAATGACCTATAATTTTCATCATAGTTCTATATAATTATTTTCAAATTGTTTTGAATTTTTAGGAAGCACTACCAATGACCGAAGAGATGCATGAAGAAAGGCTTTGAGCATTTCAAGTTCTTAGTGATGCGTTTGGTACCTGTAGATGTTAACTTTGAACTATGTTGTCTTTTGTTATCATGAATATGTATTGAATTTGGCAACCCATGTATTGAACTTATTTTTTGTTAGTCGATACTTTATTTTATTGTCATGAATATGCGTTACATTTGCTCACTATTATATTTTTTCATTCATACATTGTTCAAACTGTTATCTATTTAAATAAGATACATTTTGATTGTTATTATTTAAATGTAATGGTGGGTTGCATTAAATATATAGTAAAATAAAGCATAGCTTCTTAAAAACGTTACAACTATATGACATAAGTGCTATAAAAGATAATGTAATGTATGAGTTTACTGTCAAAGGATAGCAAGACTTTATTGTATCTACACATTTCATAGCGGTATATATATGCTGTAAATCGATGTAGAATATACTATAAACATGTTGATATATAGCGCGAAATATGCGCTATAGAATAACTATTTTGTAGTAGCTTTACATTATTATAAAGATTCTGTTATTTTCGTTAAGATTGAAATGCGGTAACAGTGAGCTAATGTCTTTATGTAACATAGCGGCTACTCTATGCCATGAAATCATGCTCTTTTATAGCGGTTTTTTCTACGTCATAAATGTGCAATTCTTTTTAATAATATGTCGATATACAGTGTATATCAAACCGCTATAGTTGTGTTTAATAGCGGCTATATGCCGCTATAAAAGACTGTTTTTCTTGTAGTGTTAAAGGGTATGTGCCAACTAGTTTTTTCTACAATAGGATTAACTACATGAAACACCCATCCAGACCTGTACAAGGTCTGCCTACCAAATCCCTTTCAAATTAATCAATTTTAACATTAAAGTTTACATACTGTTTATTTTCATTAATCCGCTTTAGGCCATTTTAACATCCGATTTGGTAATTTCACAATTTCCCCTATTTTTACATAAATGGTATTTCTATTTCACGCCTGTTTAGTCCGTATGGTTTGCCTGTAATTTTTATGCCATTTTGTTACAAATTTGCAGGATCGATTTCACCCTAGAGGGGGGTGAATAGGGTGATTCTATTAATTATAAAAATTAATTGCGGAAGCTTATCAAATTATTTCAACATAGATCATAGAATAATAGTAGCACAGGTAATAGCAGAATAATAAATGCAGAAATAGAACGGCACAGAATTTACCCAGCTTCGGCAAAACCCTGCCTACGTGCTGCCCTCAAGGTTTCTACTAGAAATTAAGTAGTCACACGCTTACACACGTAAATTCGCGACACCCGCTACTGACTAACTTAACTCTACGCTCAAAACCCTGCTACAACTCAGCCACTGAGTTGTGAATTCTTAAACTACGCTACGTAGTTTGTCCCCTAGTCACACGACTAGAAATTTCAACGGTTTAAAAAGAAATTACAAATTTAAAACAATTTAAAATTTAAAACAACCCTAATTTTAAACTAATGCCTTATAATTTATAAACTTTAAAAACAAAAGAAAGGGCCGGCCCCTTTTTCCTCTTTTATATTATTGTGGCCCGTTCCTTTGTATTTGATAATGGCGGCTTGCGTTTCTTGTTCGTTCCTCTTACTTCAAAAATTAGGGCTTTCGTGCAAAATCGAAGAAGCCGACTATGAATGATCGATTGAATAGATGGTTTAGCATTTCTTTTCTGTCAATCGATGGTCTCTGTTAATTACTTTGACTACTTCGAATTTGATCGAGTTCGAGATGGCTACGGTATGTAATTTATTCCTTTTTGCTTTTCTATTATGTGTAATGCCCCACTACGAGACCCACTCTAGTAAAGAGTATTACAGAGTAATACCATCTACTAGAACGGAGAATAGAGTATAATGGAAGCGACCATATGTAATCAAGCTATAACTAACTACTGAATACGTCGGATAGGTGGTTTTCTTTTCTCAAGTGGTTCGACATATCCAATAGATATTTATAACGAAACTACAATAGCTAAAAATAGATTCAGAACAAACATAATAACAACGATAATATATCCATCACAGAACAGTCACAGAGCATAAGTACATCATATCGTCAATACAAGTCCAAATGTAAAGAAAGTGGATACAAACCCACCGCTCACACATGTGAGTCAAAAATATATACATAAGAGACCGAATAATGAGAGTATCAAAATAGTGGAAAAATATAAAGAGCTATCTATCAGCATAGCAGATAATGTCCAAGCGGAAGCACAAAAGCTAAGTAGAGAGACATAACCTGAAACAACTCGGTCTGTCCCGAGCAAAAACACTTGGGTCAGGCTAGCTAAACAATCAGTAATAACTAAGATATATAAGAATGCAGTACATAAATAAAACAGTACTTCTCCGAAGAGGAGAGTATTATGGACCACATGAATAAAATGACAATCCCCAATCATCTATAAACAGTAAAAATCTCCATAAAGAATATCAACACCAAAGTGTTGAATAAATAAAATCACCTCATATCATCGGCGTTGATAAAGCTATATAAAGTTGCCCATAGGCAATAATCCCAAGAGTGACTAGAGTCTGTAATCAATGCCCAAGCAAAGATCGATGCTCCAAAGAGCAATAGGAGCATACTGAAAAGTCAATGAAATCGAATAATGAAAAGCAGTGTCCAGAGACGCTATGAATCCACAAGGTAATCGCACTTACATCGTATGGTTCCATAGAACCAACACCGAAGGGTGGTACTCGAATGGATATAAAAATCACCAGATAATACAAGTATAGCACGTGCACCGACCAGAGTCGTTATTGCCAAGTACTGTAGAGTTATGATCGATCACTCGCACAGATGCGGAACGCGCGAGACGGTGAAATCCTTCCTAGAAGGATAAAGGCCCAGAGGCACATGCCGTAAAATTGCTCCATAGAGCAGGTGTCCAGAGACGGTTGCCCAGAGGCGTGGTGACCCAGAGGTCCAGTACTGGCCGCCCAGAGGCAAATGTGTCACTAACTTCTTGGAGAGGAACCCGTAAAGTGTTAACAATGAGTCCCATACCCTACGTTCGCACTAAATGGTTTACTAACCAATAGCAAGCTCACACTCCAAACAATAAAAAGTCCACCTCGTATCATCGGTAAACTAGACCCAAAGGTCAAAACGATCAATCGAATAGGTGGGGGATTAACCGGAAAGAAACTACACACGGTTCCATAGGCCGGAGATTTCCTAACCATTTAAGCACCTTTCCACTTCGCTCGACGTGCTAAAAAGTGAGTGTGAGATTTTTATTATTGAAAATAATGGTGCGAAACGGATTTATAATTGATTTTGAAACCACTTTAAAATGGCTTTTGAAAACTCTCCTATTATGGAGTAAATAGTTTAATAATTAACAATAACATTATAGAATAATTTCGAAAGCCATTTAGGAGTGAAAAATCCTTTTAAAAATAGTTCATAAAACCCGTGTACGAAATCTAGTGCCAAATCTCAAAGAAACCGATAAATCAGAAAATCACTGAAAGCCAATATTCGTGTTGGAAAATATTCCAAATGGTGTGAACCAAAATTTGACAATTTTTGATTAGCAACTGAAGCCCAAAGGTTCGTTGCAGAAATAATCAATTTGAAGCGGTTGCACCAAAATGGTGCAACCCGGACTCGGTTACACAAAAAATGGCGCAACTGCACCAAGTGGGTGCAGCCCATTTTATAGAAGCCGGCTGCACTGCATGGTGCAGCCCATTTCTGTGAACCAGGCTGCACCATGCGGTGCAGCTGGTTCGGTCAAGCCCCATCCCGCATGGGCTGGGGAGAACCAGGAAGTCCCCCAGCCCTCATGGGCTGGGGAGAAACCGCAAGCCCATAGCCCGCATGGGCTGGGGAGGAACGCAAGCCCCCAGCCCGCTTGGGCTGGGGAGGAAGGCAAGCCCCTAGCCCGCTTGGGCTGGGGAGGTGGGGACGCAAGCCCCCAGCCCGCATGGGCTGGGGAGTGGGGACGCGGGCTTCGGACCGCGTCGCGCGGGCCATGCACCCGCGCGTTGGAAATCCATGCCAGCCCACTAAGGGCTGGCATGCTACCGGCTAGCCCAACCGGGCTAGCCTGCTGCGCCCGAGCAGCAGCCTGGGTGCAACCTAGGCTTGTCCTGGTGCACTCAGACCACTGTTTCAGCCTGTTTTCAGGCTGAAGCATTCCAGCTAGCTGAAAATGCCGTTTTTGGTGATTTTGGGGTGTTCTTTTAAAGTTTTTGGCATCAAATTTCACCAATATCAATCACTAACTACCATATAATGATTACTACACTATATTAAAGGGAACAAAGGGCCAAAGCTTAGCATTACCTTAGGAAGCAATATCACAAGCACCTTATGTGCACACCCCAAAATGAAAGCAAAGATCATCAAAGAGCTATGATTCACATGTTACATAATAAAACATGTGTTACTAAATGATTACCGAAATCAAAAGATGATTAAACACATATTAGAAGAGGTTTTTAGCAATATACCTCTCTAGAAAGTAACAAAGACCATTATAGCATCAACCCAAGTTAGCAAAAGATGATTAGGAGGCTATAAGATCAAAAAAACACATAAAACATGTGTTACCAAATAAATTTCAGAAATTAGAAAGATATAAAAACGGATTTGAGGTGGGTATTTGCATTACCTTTGCATAGAATGACTTGCATAAGCTAAAACTAGAAGGAGATGAGAGGCCATTTTTTGTTAAGAAAGCTTTAGGAAATGATTAGGGTTTTGCTTAGGGATGAATGAATGAGGTTAGGAGAGTTTAAGATAATTTATAGAGGAGGTTTAGGGTAGCTTATTGGGTTAAGTTTAGTAACCCAATAAGAAGAGAGTTATTTACATGTTTCCAAAAATTAGTCTAAGTGTTCATATATGTTTATAAAACTCATTTTTTTCTTATCCAAACCCGTTTTAAAATCTCTCCTAAAATATTTAGCTTTCCAAAAATAACATTTTATCCTCATTTTAAAATCCCATATAACAAAATTTAATTAAAATAGCCACTTTCAAATAAATTTTGTTACTCCAAATCCTTTTGTGCTTCATTAAAATAAATAAAAAATCCTAACTTTTATTCATTAATTGGTAATGCAAATCTCGGGTTGTTACAGACTCCCCCCTTAAGAAAATTGTATCCCCGCAATTCCTTAAGATAGATGTCGTCTATAATCGTCAAATCCACAAAAGAAGTGATAGAGATAAAATAGAGAATTCTTACCCGTAGAAGAAGATGGGAGAAAGCCAGGATAAGAGCGCTCGATAGATTCTCTGGTCTCCCAAGTGCAGTCCTTAGGATTCGGTGACCATTGAATCTTCACGAGTGGAACCTCTTTGTTGCGAAGGCGTCTAACCTCCGAATCAAGCACACGAAGAGGTTGCTGCTCCAAAGATAAATCAGGTAAGATCTCTAAATCAGGCACGACATGCGGCTCAATGATAGAATCTGGATCGCGAACACACTTGCGAAGCTGAGAAACATGGAACACGTCATGCATTTTGGAAAAATGAGCAGGTAGAGCCACACGATAAGCAACGGGGCCGATGCGTTCCGTGATAGGAAATGGTCCAACATAGCGAGGAGCCAATTTCCCTGTAGAGCTGAAACGCACAACCCCCTTCATAGGGGAAATCCGAATGAAGACAAAATCACCAATGGAGAACTCAAGAGGCTTCCTACGGTTGTCCGCGTAGGATTTCTGGCGGTCCTGTGCCTCCCTCATTCTCTGACGGATAAGAACAATCTTTTCAGAAGATTCCCGAACTGAATCTGGACCAAGAATGAGCTTCTCGCCAGATTCTAACCAACAAGCAGGAGAGCGACATGGCCTTCCGTATAGAGCCTCGTAAGGTGCCATGCCGATACTAGACTGAAAGTTGTTGTTGTAGGAGAACTCTACAAGCGGTAAGTGATCCTCCCAACTACCTCCGAAATCCAAAATACAACAGCGCAAATGATCCTCTAAAACACGATTCACCCTCTCCGTCTGACCGTCGGTCTGAGGATGATAAGCAGTCGAGAGATTCAGCTTTGAGCCCAAAGCTGACTGTAGGCACTTCCAGAAGTGACTAGTAAAGATAGTGTCTCGATCACAGACGATAGAGCTAGGAATGCCATGAAGTCGAACGACTTCCTTCACATATAGCTTGGAAAGCTGAGGAGCAGTCCGAGTGGACTTAATAGGAATGAAATGAGCTGATTTGGTCAAGCGATCGACGATGACCCAAATAGAAGTATGGCCTGACCTCGATCGAGGCAGACCGTCAATAAAATCCATGGATATCTGATCCCATTTCCATAATGGAATCTCTAGCGGCTGCAGAAGACCAGATGGATGCTGATGCTCGGCTTTGATCTGTTGACAAGTCATGCAACAGCTTACATAACTTGCAACATCACTCTTCATGCCCTCCCAATAAAATAGGCGACACATGTCGGCATTCATCTTACTCGACCCGGGATGAATAGTGTACTTAGTGCAATGACACTCGTCTAGAATATCACGCCTAAGACATGAATCAGATGGCACAACAATACGGTTCTTCCTCCGAAGACACCGATGAAAATCAATAGAATAGTCCAGCATTGTCTCATCACTGGATCCTGACTCGAGAAGATGAATGAAATGCAATAGGTCTGGATCCTGCCGCTGAGCATGGGCAATGCGATCCAACAAGATGGGACGAGCTTCCAAGCTGGATAATAAGACAGGAGCATCAGAAGATGGAGCTCGATCTCTAATATCACATAAAGATAAAGTCTCAAGAACATTCCACTCGGCAATCATCATAGAAACAACTACCGATTGTTTGCGACTGAGCGCATCTGCAACACGATTCCCCTTGCCAGGGGTATACTGAATATCTAAATCATATGAGGCAAGAAACTCAAGCCATCGCTGCCTCATGTTGAGATCCCTCTGGCTAAAAAGATACTTCAGAGACTTATGATCGGTGTAAAGAGTGAAGCGTTCGCCTAATAGAAAGTGACGCCACGTCTTCAAGGCAAAGATGATAGCTGCCAACTCAAGATCATGAGTCGGATAGCGAACCTCATTCGGACGTAGCTGCCTAGAAGCATAAGCAACTACCCTATCCTTCTGCATAAGCACAACACCGAGGCCGCTACCACAAGCGTCGGTGTAAACAACAAGATCCTGGTTGCTCTCAGGAACCACAAGGATAGGAGCATGAGTGAGAAGTTCCTTCAATCGCTGAAAAGAAGCTTCACACTTATCAGACCAAATAAAACAAACACCCTTACGAGTCAGCGTCGTAAGGGGAAGTGCAACTCGAGAGAAATCCTTGATAAACCGACGGTAATAACCCGCAGACCGAGGAAGCTGCGAATATCATGAACGTTCTCGGGCTGCTTCCAATTCTGAATAGCTTTGACCTTGACAGGATCAATAGAAATACCCTCAGAAGAAACAATATGACCCATGAACTTGACCTTGCTCTCCCAGAAATGGCACTTGGAGAGCTTGGCCCTAAGCTGATGCCGACGAAGAGTGTCCAAGACGATCCACAGATGATGAGCATGCTCTGCCTCGGATCTAGAATAAACAAGGATATCGTTGATGAAAACCAGAACGAATCTATCGATGTATTTCCGGAATACTCGATTCATGAGATCGACGAAGAAAGCCGGAGCGTTCGTCAAGCCGAACGGCATGACCAACCGCTCAAAAGAACCATAACGTGTGTGAAATTTTGTAAGAGGAATGCTGTCTTCTGTGACTCGTAGCTGATGGAATCCGGTGGCAAGGTCGAGCTGAGAGAAGACCTTTGCACCGCTCAATTGGTCAAACATGTCGTCTATCCGAGGAAGTGGGTAGCGATTTCTGATGGTCAACTCATCGAGCTTGCGATAGTCAATGCAAAGCCTAAGAGAGCCATCAGCCTTCTTAACGAAGACCACAGCAGCACCCCATGGCGAAGAACAGGATCGAATGAACTGCTTCGCTTCAAGCTCAACTAACTGCTTCCTGAGTTCCTCATTCTCCTTAGTAGACACTCTCGTAGGAGGACGCCCAACTGGATGAGAGCCTGGAATGAGATCGATGCAGAACTCAATGGCCCGCTTTGGCCGCAGGCCTGATACTGGCTCGAATATATCGGGGAAATCCCGAACAACAGGGATACGAGATAAGTCCAAATCCTCATCTCGTGAATTAAGAGAAAATAAAGTAATATCAGAAATCCCAACATCCTAAAGAGAAATAGCTAACGGAGCAGACGAGTCAGGATGACGAAGAAATAATATCCGCTCCGAACAAATGTTTTTTGCGTCGTACTGAGCGAGCCAATCCATGCCAAGAATCATGTCAAATCCCAAATACTCCATAACGTGCATATTTTCACAGAAAAAAATCCACAAAGATCAATATCTATATCCTCACAAAGCAGGTTAAGGGTCGTGGATCCACCGATGGGATTCACAATCCTTAGTGAAGAAACCAAACAAGTAACATCCAAAGATAAAGTATCGACTAGTTCCTTTGATACGAATGAGTGAGAGGCACCCGTATCAAAGAGAACTCTACAAGATCTACAATGAAATAAAATAGAACCTTCGAGAACAGAAGGATGCGTACCTCGAGGCTGAGCTGAAGAGGTAGGAGCCTTGGCAGCATTAAGCTTGCCAGATCTAGGAGGTGCGGTAGGACAAGTGGAGATCCTGTGTCCCTCCTTCTTGCAGAAGGTGCAATGGAGAGGTTTGGGACACTCTCGAATAAAGTGATCAGGAGAACCGCAGTTGAAGCATTTCTTCGGGGGACGTGTCCCACTAGGCTGAGCAGGAGTCTGGGACTGAGGACGAGTCTGAGGCTGAGTCTGAAAAGTAGAACTGCCAGTCTTCTTCTTCTTGTTCCAAGGCTTGGTCTTCTGAAATGGACCCCGCTTCTGATTAGGGTTTTTGGAACCCTCACCATCCCTATCGCTGTCTCTCTCACGCTCCACCGCTTCAAGGTGAAGCGCTGCGTCAACTAGCTCATCAAAAGGGAGCTTAAGCTGGAGCATAAGCTATTTCTTCAGGCCTTCTACAAACTTGAGATTCTTCTTATAAGGAGAGCTAATGAACTCGAGTCCATACTTGGACAGGGCCTCGAAAGATGATGAATAGTTAGCAACAGAGGTCTTTCCTTGCTTAAGGTCAATAAAGCGGCGTGCAAGGGCTATCTTCTCGAACTCGGGGACAAACTTGAGCAAGAAGCGCTCTCGGAACTGATCCCAAGTGAGAGCGGCCTCATCGGTCTCAGAAATAAGGAGCTCGTACCAATCTAAGGCACGACCCTCAAGATGGCTAGAAGCAACAAGAACTCTGTCATGGTCAGGAAGGGTCATGCGAGTGAAATTATGCTCGCAAACTCTGATCCAAGCCTGGACCTCAAGAACAGTCTCGGAGCTATTGAACGGCTTCCCTCCGATATGAATAAAGTCGCTGCATAGACACGCAAAAGAAGACTTGCGCGGTGCATCAGAAACTGGTGCAGGAGACTGAGAGTGCGACTAAGAGTTACGAACCAGCTCCATGATCTGGTCCGTGGTCATGTATACGCCCTCTGGGTGAGGGTTGCTGGACTGTCCAGCATCAGCAGAACGGAGGTTCCTACCTCTCCCAACCATACTGAAAGATAAGATAAGATACGAGTTAAGTATGATTCAAAGATAGATAATTTAAATGGAATACCACGGAATATAAATGTATTCCTAAACATATTCCTAACTTATCCATCCAATGTCATAAGGAAAGGGCATTGTAATATTTGAATCATACTAAGATGTATTGTACTAAGTGTTCCTGTTCTATGTTTATTATACTTAGTTCTGAACCAAGCTCTGATACCAAACTGTAACGCCCCACTCCGAGACCCACTCTAGTAAAGAGTATTACAGAGTAATACCGTCTACTAGAACGGAGAATAGAGTATAATAGAAGTGACCATATGTAATCAAGCTATAACTACTGAATACGTCAGATAGGTGGTTTTCTTTTCTCAAGTGGTTCGACATATCCAATAGATATTTATAACGAAACTACAAAGGCTAAAAATAGATTCAGAACAAACATAATAACAACGATAATATATCCATCACAGAACAATCATAGAGCATAAGTACATCATATCGTCGATACAAGTCCAAATGTAAAGAAAGTGGATACAAACCCACCGCTCACACATGTGAGTTAAAAATATATACATAAGAGACTGAATAATCAGAGTATCAAAATAGTGGACAAATATAAACAGCTATCTATCAGCATAGCAGATAATGTCCAAGCGGAAGCACAGAAGCTAAGTCCAGAGACCTAACCTGAAACAACTCGGTCTGACCCGAGCGAAAACACTCGGGTCAGGCTAGCTAAACAATCAGTAATAACTAAGATATATAAGAATGCAGTACATAAATAAAACAGTACTTCACCGAAGAGGTGAGTATTATGGACCACATGAATAAAATGACGATCCCCAATCATCTATAAACAGTAAAAATCTCCAAAAAGAATATCAACACCAAAGTGTTGAATAAATAAAATCACCTCATATCATCGGCGTTGATAAAGCTATATAAAGTTGCCCATAGGCAATAATCCCAAGAGTGACCAGAGTTTGTAATCAATGCCCAAGCAAAGATCGATGCTCCAAAGAGAAATAGGAGCATACTGAAAAGTCAATGAAATCGAATACTGAAAAGCAATGTCCAGAGACACTGTGAATCCACAAGGTAATCGCACTTACATCGTATGGTTCCATAGAGCCAACACCGAAGGGTGGTACTCGAATGGATATAAAAATCACCAGATAATACAAGTATAGCACGTGTACCGACCAGAGTCGTTATTGCCAAGTACTGTAGAGTTGTGATCGATCACTCGCACAGATGCGGAACGCGCGAGACGGTGAGATCCTTCCCAGAAGGATAAAGGCCCAGAGGCACATGCCGTAAAACTGCTCTATAGAGCAGGTGTCCAGAGACGATTGCCCAGAGGCGTGGTGACCCAGAGGTCCAGTACTGGCCGCCCAGAGGCTAATGTGTCACAAACTTCTTGGAGAGGAACCCGTAAAGTGTTAACAATGAGTCCCATACCCCACGTTCGCACTAAATGGTTTACTAACTAATAGCAAGCTCACACTCCAAACAATAAAAAGTCCACCTCGTATCATCGGTAAACTAGACCCAAAGGTCAAAACGATCAATCGAATAGGTCGGGGATTAACCGGAAAGAAACTACACACGGTTCCATAGGCCGGAGATTTCCTAACCATTTAAACACCTTTCCACTTCGCTCGACGCGCTAAAAAGTGAGTGTGAGATTTTTATTATAGAAAATAATGGTGCGAAACGAATTTATAATTGATTTTGAAATCACTTTAAAATGGCTTTTGAAAACTCTCCTATTATGGAGTAAATAGTTTAGTAATTAAAAATAACATTATATAATAATTTTGAAAGCCATTTAGGAGTGAAAAATCCTTTTAAAAATAGTTCATAAAACCCGTGTACGAAATCTAGTGCCAAATCTCAAAGAAACCGATAAATCAGAAAATCACTGAAAGCCAATATTCGTGTTGGAAAATATTCCGAATGGTTGTGAACCAAAATTCGAAAATTTCTGATTAGCAACTGAAGCCCAAAGGTTCGTTGCAAAAATAATCAATTTGAAGCGGTTGCACCAAAATGGTGCTACCCGGACTCGGTTTCACCAAAATGGTGCAACCCGGACTCGGTTGCACCAAAAATGGTGTAACCGGTGGGTCGGAACTCGGCTGCACCAAGTGGGTGCAGCCCATTTTATAGAAGCCGGCTGCACTGCATGGTGCAGCCCGTTTCTGTGAACCAGGCTGCACCATGCGGTGCAGCGGGTTCGGTGAAGCCCCAGCCCGCATGGGCTGGGGAGAACCAGCAAGTCCCACAGCCCGCATGGGCTGGAAAGAAACCGCAAGCCCCCAGCCCGCATGGGCTGGGGAGGAACGCAAGCCCCCAGCCCGCTTGGGCTGGGGAGGAAGGAAATCCCCCAGCCCACTTGGGCTGGGGAGGTGGGGACGCAAGCCCCCAGCCCGCATGAGCTGGGGAGTGGGGACGCGGGCTTCGTCCCGCGTATGCCACCGCGTCGCGCGGGCCATGCGCCCGCGCGCTGGAAATCCACGCCAGCCCACTAAGGGCTGGCCTGGTACCCGGCTAGCCCAACCGGGCTAGCCTGCTGCGCCCGGGCAGCAGCCTGGGTGCAACCCAGGCCTGCCCTGGTGCACTCAGACCACTGTTTCAGCCTGTTTTCAGGCTGAAGCATTCTAGCCAGCTGAAAATGCTGTTTTTGGTGATTTTGGGGTGTTTTTTTCAAGTTTTGGCATCAAATTTCACCAATATCAATCACTAACTATCATATAATGATTCCTACACTATATTAAAGGGAACAAAGGGCCAAAGCTTAGCATTACCTTAGGAAGCAATATCACAAGCACCTTATGTGCACACCCCAAAATGAAAGCAAAGATGATCAAAGAGCTATGATTCACATGTTACATAATAAAAAATGTGTTACTAAATGATTACCGAAATCAAAAGATGATTAAACACATATTAGAAGAGGTTTTTTAGCAATATACCTCTCTAGAAAGCAACAAAGACCATTATAGCATCAACCCGAGTTAGCAAAAGATGATTAGGAGGCTATAAGATCAAAAAAACACATAAAACATGTGTTACCGAATAAATTTCAGAAATTAGACAGATATAAAAAAGGATTTGAGGTGGGTATTTGCATTACCATTGCATAGAATGACTTGCATAAGCTAAAACTACAAGGAGCTGAAGATAGAGGCCATTTTTTGTTAAGAAAGCTTTAGGAAATGATTAGGGTTTTGCTTAGGGATGAATGAATGAGGTTAGGAGAGTTTAAGATAATTTATAGAGGAGGTTTAGGGTGGGTTATTGGGTTAAGTTTAGTAACCCAATAAGAAGAGAGTTATTTACATGTTTCCAAAAATTAGCCTAAGTGTTCATATATGTTTATAAAACTCATTTTCTTTTCTTAACCAAACCCGTTTTAAAATCTCTCCTAAAATATTTAGCTTTCCAAAAATAACATTTTATCCTCATTTTAAAATCCCATATAACAAAATTTAATTAAAATAGCCATTTTCAAGTAAATTTTGTTACTCCAAATCCTTTCATGCTTCATTAAAATAAATAAAAAATCCTAACTTTTATTTATTAATCGGTGATGCAAATCCCGGGTTGTTACATTATGCTTGATTGAACTCGATTGCCCATGCCGATGATGATTCTGTGGGTTTATATATGGATTCGATCTCCTTTCTTTGCGTTCATCTGATTTGTTCAACAATTTGCTTCAGCCATTTGATTTTGTTTTGATGCTTGAGATTTCTCTGACTTTTTGAATTCACGCGGTTTTGAACTGTGACTTGGTTCAATTCCTTGATTGCTTGGTTATCACGGCACTGCTTGTTTCGTGGCCACCACGGCTTCATTTGACTTCGGTCATATGATTTTGTGTATTGGCCTTGACTGCTACTTTGAACTTGATTTGTTTGTTATCACTTGACTTTGACTTGATACTGTTACTGCTTTGCTTACTTGATAATGTTTGATGATGTTTTAAAAAAATAAACTGTTATAGTTGAATCTTTGTTATTTGTTGATCTCGGCCACTTCACTTGGTTGCTTCATCATGTATACACTTTGATAATCAAGTTGTATTATTTGTGACATTAAACCTTGACTTTGATCGTGGTTACTCTATTGCTTCTTTTGGAAAATGGGCTGCTCTTTTGTTTCAGTGCTTATATATGTCCACTGATATAATTCATGTTGTATTGCACTGCATCACCTTGTTTCAAATAATCTCTGTTCATACCTGTAGCATATATTGCATGACAATACTGTGCTGTATATACTCTAATATACTAGTAAAAATTTGGACATCTGAATGCTGCTAGCTCTGTGTTTGTTGTACATATGAACTTGGTTCATATGTATGCTGTGCACTAAGCATTGCTTCGAGTCAGTGTATTCGAGTGTGATCTGTATATATGATGTAGTCTAGTTTTCCTTTCTGTTTTGCATTGTGTTGTTGCTTCGAGTTATATTGCTTGCATTCATATCCTTCAATGTTTTATTGTTTGGTCGTATTTGCAGTTTGTAGTTGCTGCATTGGTGTTTGGTTTCGTCGTTAACCGAGTACAGTATGGTTTATGATGCACTATTGTTTTGGTTGCTGTGTCACTATATTGCTATTGATCTAGTTCATCTTGAACTTCATGTGTGCTCGAGTCTGGTTCATGTATTCGTAAAGATGTTCATGTTGCATATAGTTATTCAGCTGCCATCATGTACATGCTTAGTCTCGTGACATTGTCTGATATGCATTTGGATTTGTTTTTAGAATTGAAAAACACTTGAGTTAAATCCAGCTTGTAGCTCGGATTTGACCTTGTGCCGAAAGTTGTGACATTATATTATTGCACTTGAGTTGAATCCGGTATTTTGGGTTTGACTTGTGCTCACCTTCCCTGTAAATTTATCAAGTGTATATATCGGTGTGCACGACCTTGTGGCATATACAGTGATACACTATGTACGTCACAAGCTGTTTGTGTGTGATGAATTGAAAATGAAATGATGACGAACAACCCAAATAACTTAGGCAAATATTATTTTCAAAATTCACATTTTGTTTTTTACTGCAAAAATATTTCCTTTTCAATCTTACTGCATCAATATTTATTTTTGCAGGTTGCTCAGATGCTGGATTCATATTGGAATAAAGTTGACGATAAAATACAAGTTGAGTGAATGAGTGATGTGTAGTGAGGTCAACTGTAAATGTGAAATTGTGATGTAATCAAAGTTGTGCTGTAATTGAAATTGAATATATAGTGAGAGCTTGAACTTTGTACTATTCAAAAATTGTAATAAACAATTGTTTGAATAAAAAATCTATTTGAATTCAAATTTTGTGTTTTTTATTTTTATTCAGCAAATATTTATTTAGTCTATTAAAAATAAAATAGTACATTAACAAATACGTTTGCACGAATATATATGTTTATTATCATCAAACAAAAATCATATAATCGCATATTCAACAGTCTCCCCCTTTTGATGATAACAAACATATATTTAAGATTTTGAATATGTTAAATGTATTTGATCATTGATATGCTATAATTGCTCCCCTATTTAAATGCTTCCTCTCTACACAAAGCTCTCCCTACATATATGCATACAATTAAAAATATGCAAATGAGCTTAGATGCAAATGGAAAGTATTTGACCTTTGCTTGATTTTATTTGACAAAATCTTAACTTTTCTCTCCCCTTTTTGTTATCAGCAAAAGAATAATAGTGTTAGTGAAAATAGAGATAAAGTGATCGATATTAATCCATCATTAAAACTCAATTGAATATAAATATTAAATTTCAATAAAAAATCAAACAAAAATCATAAATATTTTGTTAGGTGCATATTCCACTTTTAGAATGATGGGAATGATGTCATCATATGAAACTATAAAGTTGTGTCTATTTGTGGTATATTTATATCAGGAAGTTGAATATCTACTAACCATGCATAACCGTTAGGACTTTTAAATGAGATTAGTAGTATTCCAATTTTTTTAAAAATGAATTCAAGTATCTTCTAACCACGCATAACCATGAGGACTTTTAAATGAGATTAGAATCAACTTGTTTATTTTAAAAATCAATTTTGATATGCGTTCCATACATGCATAACCGTGAGGACTTTTAAATGAAAATGGAAGCACATAACGAATTCCAAGTAATTCACCCATGCATAACCCTGAGGACTTTTAAATGAGAGTGAATACTTTTGTATTTATTTTATTTATTTATTTATTTTGTTTTTTTGTTGTTTTTTTAAAAAGAAATATAAAATGATAAACGAATGATTCTTTTTTAATGTACCACATATCGACAAACTATATTGAATTTTAATGCGTGATGGTCGTTAGAAATATGATAGAAATAGAGATGGTCATGGAATTTTTACCAACAAAAGTTTTATAACTCTTGTTTAAATTTCTAAAGAAATTTACTAATTATACCGTCTCAAGTAATAATATATGATAAATATCAATACTCATCACTTTTTCAATCACTATTTATCTTTTCGACAATTAGTAGGGAGAAAAAATTGTTAAATATTCAGCAAATTAAATTTCTAAAACACCTAAGCTGAGACGTAGTTTACAAAAACTATTTTCTGGTAGGGGTTTTGTAAAAATGTCTGCCAATTGAGAATCAGTTGAAATAAAATTTATGTAGATATTTTCTTTGGAAATATGATCTCTAATAAAGTGATGTCTAACATCTATGTGCTTTGTTCATGAGTGGTGTACAAGATTATTTATGAGATCAATTGCGCTTTTGCTATCACATATTAGTGCTACACGTTTAAAATTTAGACCATAGTCTTGCAAAGTTTGTATTATCCACAAGATTTGAGCAGAGCAACCACTCAAAGCAATATACTCTGCCTCTGTTGTAGATAATGCAATACAATTCTGTTTTCTACTTGACCATGCAACTAATGAATGTCATAACATAAAACATGCACCACTAGTACGTTTTTTTATCAACCAGACTTCCATCATAGTCCGCATCTGAAAATCCTTTTAATTCAAAATTATCATTTGTTGGATATCAAAGACCAAATCGTGGGGTGTACAACAAATATTTTATAATTCTTTTAACGGCTTTTAAATGAGATTCTTTTGGGTTAGATTGAAATCGTGCACACAAGCAGACAGAAAACATGATGTCAGGCCTAGAAGCAGTAAGATAAAGGAGTGATTCAATCATACCTCTATATTGCTGTTGATCAACTGCCTTACCTTTTTCATCACTGTCAAGTTTAATTGTTGTGCTCATGGGGATTCGAGCTGGTTTAGCATCTTTTAACCCAAATTTGTTGACAAGTTCCTTAATATATTTTGTTTGAGAAATGAATGTACCTTTATCGTTTTGTTTGACTTGAAATCCTAAAAAGAATTTCAATTCTCCAACCAAGCTCATTTCGAACTTTTCCTGCATAACTTTTTCAAATTTCTCATACAACAAATTGTTAGTAGAACCATAAACAATGTCATCAACATATATTTGTACAATTAAAATATCATCGTTTTCATGCAACAGAAATAGTGTGGTGTCTACACAACCCTTTTTGAACCCATTTTCAAGAAGATATGTACTGAGGCATTCATACCAAGCTCGAGGAGCTTGTTTTAATCCATATAACGCCTTTTTAAGCTTGTATACATGGCTAGGATATTCATGACTTTCAAAACCTTCTGGTTCTTCAACAAATACGTCTTCTTTTAAAATTCCGTTAAGAAATGCACTTTTAATATCCATTTGTCTTAACTTAAATCCTTTGTAGCAAGCAAAAGCTAGCAATATCCTAATTGATTCTAGTCTAGCTACTGGTGCAATAGTTTCGTCAAAGTCGACTCCTTCAATTTGATTATATCCTTTAGCCACTAGACTAGCTTTATTTCTAATCACATTTCCAGATTCATCATATTTATTTTTGAAAATCCATTTTGTTCCTACGATTGGATAGTCCTTAGGTCTAGGAGCTAAACTCCAAACATCATTTCGCTCAAATTGATTTAGCTCTTCTTGCATAGCCATAAACCAATTTTCATCATTAAGAGCTGTATCTATGTCTTTGGGTTCTATTTCTGAAATAAATCCACTATATAGACACAGATCACACAAATTTCTAAAAGAGCAACGAGTTTGAACACCTGTGATAGGATTTCTATTATCAATTCTGGAGGATGATCTGCTTTGAATTTCAATTTTTCTGGATCTAGATTTCTTCGGACTTCTTTTGTTGTTGCGATTTCTTTTGGTTTTTCGTTCTCATCTTTTCCATTCTCCTCTTCAACATTGCTTTTGACCATTTCCCGTTCATTAATGCCTTCATCAAACTTCACATTGATTGACTCCACGATTGATTTATTCCTTTTGTTGTAGACTCTATGAGCTTTACTTCTCGAAGAGTATCCCATGAATATGCCTTCATCAGCTTTTGCTTCGAATTTTCCCAATTGATCACTTGTATTGAGAATATAGCACGGACACCCAAATACTTTGAAGTAGTCAATGTTTGGTTTATTTTTGAACCATAACTCATAGGGTGTTTTATTACGAATTGGTCTAATCATAACTCTATTCATTACGTAACAAGCTGTATTTACTGCTTCTGCCCAAAAATGCAAAGGTAGCTTATACTCATTTATCATAGACCTAGCCAATTGTTGCAATGTTCGATTCTTTCTTTCAACTACTCCATTTTGTTGTGGAGTACGTGGTGTAGAAAATTCTTGTTTAAAACCGTTTTCATCACAAAAGTTTTCGAATTCATAATTTTCAAATTCTCCACCATGATCACTTCTTAACGAAACAATAGGGACTCATTTTTCATTTTGCACTACTTTTGCGAATTTTGTGAAGTATGAAAAAGTTTCTGATTTTTTAGCCAAGAAATATATCCATGTATATCTTGAGTAATCATCAACTAACACAAAGCAATATTTCTTACACCTAAGCTAGTGATGTCGTTAGATCCGAACGGATCCATATGAACTAGTTCAAGAACTCTAGAAGTGCTTACATTGTTTTTGGCATGAAATGATGATTTTTTAAGTTTTCCCAAGGTACATGCTTTACAAATGTTTTCTGTTTCAAACTCATGTGATGGCAACCCTCTTACCAAATTTTTCCTTTTTAATTTGTTTAACAAGTTCATGCTAGCATGCCCTAAATGCCATGCCATAAATTTACTTCTATATCCTTAGCTACCAAACATTTAGAGATGGCGATATCATCAAAAGATAGAGAATATATATTACCTTTCCTTTTACCTGAAAATAAGATTTCTTTTGATGATTTGTCAACAATTTGCACGTCAGAATCAAAAATAACATTCATACCTTTATCACATAGCTGGCTGATTGATATCAAATTGTGGTGCAGATTTTCAACATATAGTACGTCATTCAAGGTAAATGTATTGTTACCTACTTTACCTTTACCGACAATTTTACACTTGTCATTGTTTTCCATTGTGACTATGCCACCTTTGTACTTTTCTAGGCTAAGGAGCTTTGATTTATCGCCTGTCATGTGCCTGGAACAGCCAGAATCCAAGTGCCATTGTTGTTGTTCCTTAGCCTACCAGCATACCTACACGAGAAGAGAGTTTAGTGACCTATTTATTTTTATAGGTCCATGGTTGTTAGTGGCAGAATATTTAGAAAAATAATTTTGTGGAGACCCAAAACTATTTATGTATGTTCCCTTTGGCACCCAAATTTGTTTAACTTTGAGAGATTTTGTATTTGTGCCTTTCGGAACCCAAATTGGTATAGTTTTCTCGTGCTTTGGTCTATACCAACAACTATTTTGATTGTGTCCATATTTTCTACAAATTGTGCATATAGAATTTACTTGATTAATTTGCTTTTGAATTTTTCAGATTGATTATATCCAAGTCCTTGTCTAACTGTATTAACAGTTTTCTTCCCTAATAGCATATTCAACGATTTTTCACTTTTTGAAAATTTATCTAAAGTCGTTGGCAATTGTTGGAATTGTATTTTGAGAGATTCATTTTCGTTTAACAATTGTGTTCACTTTTTAATAGAATTATCTCTCCTAGTATTTTCATTCTCTTTCAAAATCAGAATTTCATTTTCAAGTGATTTTATATTAATTTCTGATTTTTAATTTCTTCTTCGAATGTTGGACACTTATCACACTTAGAGATCCTACTTTGATAGTTTTTAACTAATTGGTCAAGTTGTTCATTTAATTCTATCAAAGTATCTTTTTGTGATTCAAGTTTGGCATAATTCTCCCTAAGTCGTTCAAAATAGCCATTTAACTCGTGAAAATATATAAGTAATTCTGAATGAGTAAGTTTTGATACCTCACTTGGCTCGTCATCATCACTGTCAGTTATTTCACCATGAAGATACAAATTTTCTTTTTCACTTTCACTACCAGTGCTATCACTTCCATCTTCGTCGCTTTCATCCCAATTAGCTGCAAAACTTCTCCTTTTTAATTTCTTTCCTTGACTGAGTCAATTTCGGGGACAATTTGGCTTGATATGACCAGGTTTTTTGCATTTGGGACAGATGATTTTCTGTTCTTCTGGGTTGTCTATTGCTTTGTTTAATCTGCTCTTTACTTGTTGATTTCTGACTAGATTTCCATATTTGCGATTCCACCTTTTGAATTTTCTTATTAATAGTGCTAGTTCTGCTTCACAATCACAATCATCATCATCTTCACTTTCAGTTGTCCCTTTAAGAGCTATTGGTTTTCTTCGAGTGTCTCCTCCTTCACGTTCTTCCTTGAATTTCATCTCTAGCTCGTAAGTGGTGAGGTTTTCGATGAGTCCTTCGACTTTCATTTGTTTTAAATCTTTCGATTCTTGAATGGAAGTCACTTTTTCTTCAAATTTTCACGGAAGGACTCTGAGGATTTTTCGGACTATATCCAACTCTGTGTACGATTTTCCAAGAACTTTTGATTTGTATACGATATTGGAAAGTCGTCCATGCATCTCTTTGACATTTTCTTCCTTTGCCATTGTGAAGTTCTCGTATTCGCTGCTTAGCATGGCAATGCAAGATTCTTTGACTTGAGATGTTCCTTCGTGAGTCACTTCTAGTGTGTGCCATATTTCATACGCAGTTAGACAATGTGAGACACGATTAAATTCAAAATGATCCAATGAACAGATAATAGAATTCATAGCTTTAGCATTAGCATTTTGTAATTTATTTTCTAGTTATGTCCATTGATCCTTTGGTTTCTCTATTTCCTGATTATCTACAGTAATAGTTGGTGCTCTATAACCTGTCTCAATAATATTCCAAGCGTCAATGGTTTTCAGAAAAATCCCCATCTTATTTTTCCAATAAGCATATTCACCATTGTACATTGGTAGCCTAACTATGGACTGACCCTCAGCAAAAGTATTATTAAAAGAAGCCATTTTAAAAATTCAAATTTTTAAAACAAAAACTGATTTTTGAAAAATGAATTTTTAAAACAAAAGTTGACTTCTATTCCTAGCTCCAATACCACTTGTAGGATCGATTTCATCTTAGAAGGGGTGTATAGGGTGATGCTATTAATTATAAAAATTAACTACGGAAGCTTATAAAATTATTTCAATACAGATCACAGAATAATAGCAGCATAGATAATATCAGAATAATAAATGCAGAAATAGAACGACATAGAATTTACCCAGTTTTGGCAAAACCTTGCCTACGTGCTGCCCCCAAGGTTTCTACTAGAAATTAAGTAGTCACACGCTTTCGCACGTAAACTCGCGACACCCGCTACTGACTAACCTAACTCTACGCTCAAAACCCTTCCACAACTCAGCCACTGAGTTGCGAATTCTCAAACTACGCCACGTAGTTTGTCCCCTAGTCACACGACTAGAAATTTCAACGGTTTAAAAAGAAATTACAAGCTAAAAATAATTTAAAATTTAAAACAACCCTAATTTTAAACTAATGCCTTATAATTTATAAACTTTAAAAACAAAAGAAAGGGCCGACCCCTTTTTCCTCTTTTGTATTATTGTGGCCCATTACTTTGTATTTGATAATGGCGGCTTGCGTTTCTTGTTCGTTCCTCTTCCTTCAAAAATTAGGGATTTCGTGCAAAATCGAAGAAGCCGACTATGAATGTAACGAAACGAATTTTGCCCGCTCGAAAATCGACATCCATACTTCAAATCGTACTCGAATTCCGTAGATTCGACCGTTCAAAATCGATTCGTCGGAGCTTATAACAACATTAAGTAAATAACACAGCGGAATAAAAGAATAATACATTGATATACAACACTGATACAACGGAGTGATACAATGAATATCAATATACATCAGAGATACAAGAAAATAGCAGCGGAAAAGAAATATAGATAATGCTAGCAGCGGAACAAATAACTCTAAGATAGTCTTCAACGAAGAACTCCAAATCTGAAACTCCATCTCCAAGAACCAATCCAGCAATAGCTCGAACTACCCATAACAATGCACAAAGATAAGCAAGACTGGCGTGATCCAAAGACTGGACTAACTCCAGATAATCTACTACATCTAACTATCTGAAAAACCAAACTCTAGACTGCTCGTGTAGAAAATAATGAGCACCCAGAGTTTAGGAAAGGAACAATAAACTCCGGATCAGTCATGGGACTAGTGTGAGCAACAAAAACAGTTTATCTTTTAAAATAATCAACAAGAGAATTTTAAAATAAATTCGCAATGCTTTTTGAAAAATGAGACTACCATAAGACCTCCCACCACACACACAATGCAAAAGCAGACTTGGAGGAGATTTCTTCTTATGATAGTCAAAGATGCTTAATACGCAGAAAATTTCTTTGATATTATTATTATAAGTGCACGGTGCAGAAAAGCATTTCGAAAGTAGAATATAAATCTTAGCCAGCATAGGCATTCCGCACTTATGCCTACTATAGCTACTATGTTCAATAGCAGGTTACCGCCACATTCCATAGCAGGTAATACAACTAAAACCGTACAAGGCTCGTATTGTTTCTTTGGATTTCCAACAAATGGTCAGCCAAGGAACTTCCCATTGCCACATGAGAACGCCTCTGGAAGGACGTCTCCGAGAACCTAACCGGATCTCTGCCAACACAAGGCCGGGTTACCCCTAACTGGGTAACTACTGACACGAGTATGCCATCCTCCGGTCCTTTAGGACCTTTAACCGAGCGCTCGATAACCAACATCACACTATAGTAAATAGAGTGTTTTCCACATGAGTAAGTATCTGGGCTCCATACCATGATACCACCCCTTTCCAGAAGGAAATGAACATACCCTAAAGGGGCGCTACCCCCTAATAACCTTGCTGCATCTTTCCTGTTTTGACCATTCCGGGGTGTGAGGTTCGACGAAGTCACGTCCACAAAACTACGCTTTGGTACAAAGCCATGCTTTGGGTCAACAAATGATCAAAGTAATGATCACAAAGATAAATGATCAAACAAATGATCCTATCACAAATGATCAAACAATGATCATTTCACAGCAACACTCAGCATGTCACATTACCAAATTGGGAATATATCGCTGATAACCTTCAACTACATAACCTCTGAGCTCGTACGTCTCAGAGAAGGGTGTTAAGCTAAGAGAATAAATTCTCCGCCACCAACAGAAATGTATTTGAAAGAAATCTGCTTTATATCTCAAAATGTAATGTCAGACACACAATCCATACAAGTCTGTTCCGGGCTCGAACAGAACCGAAGGCACTTCCAAAGAAGCCCTTGCAATCCGGGTATTCACAATCCCGATCGGACTTCCTATCACTTAGGGAATCTCTATACCGTAGCTACTCGGTGCAGAGACAATCGATAGGTTGTCCTATCGTTCTCACAAATACCCGGTCTTTACCACCGGTCTTCAAATGCTATCCATAACGACGTATCACATATTCGGAATGGGATATATGACACAAAGGTCCTCTCCCGGCTAAACCGAATAGTGAGCGCAACATTTAAAACATATGGATATGGGATTTCAATTAAGTCACAACTTAATAATTCAAAACTTTCTTTCAAATGGTTTAAACAATATACCATTTTAAATCTTTAAACAAGAAGATTTATTTCACAAAGATCAATTCATAGATTTCCAAAACAATTCCTTTTCAATTGTATTAACTCGTTAAATCTTTAAATCAAAGATTTTACTTATAGCTTTCAACCGTTTCTATAACTTGGAAATCATTTTGATTTTAAACTAGAAATCTTTTTAACACAAATTGGATGTTCATTACTTATGTGAAAGCTTTTATTTATTTGAAAACAAATAGTTTTCGTTTCAGAAAAATCCAATTATATTTGCACAAATTAAAGTTCTTAATTTATATTCATATTCCCAAATTAATACATTTTAAAATGGTTTAACCCATATATAACTGGTATAACATTTTTAATCCCTAGTTTCAAATTACAGAATTAAATTTCAAATCTTGTATTTAAGTTTAAATCAATTTTATTTAAACTTCAAACCTAATCAAGTTATTCAAAATAGTTTCATCTTTGAAATTCCATTTACAAAAGCTTTTCACTTTAAACCCAATCTTATTTTCAAACCATTTGAATTTAAAAATTCAAATTCAAAACTATTTTCAAAAATCTGTGACTAAATCGATTTCCTCGTGAAATCCATATTTGTATGTGTATAAGTGTGGTCCAGGGGTTTAACACAATAGTGCAACATCATTCAATCATCACAGATTAAAAACACAGAAATATAGTTGATAAGCGATATAAACTATAACGCCCATCGCCCATTCACAGATTCACAGATAATATACAGATGCAAATAAATATACATAGCTCAATCTACAGAACAAAATATCACAAATCAGATAGGATAATCAATTCAAGGCATCACATATAATACGATCATTCATAAGTAATTCAAGCATCCAATAATCATTTATAAACAGGATTTATTTATCGTTTAATCCTATGTAATTCAATTTATCTCCAATTAAATTAATTACTTATGAATTTATTATCCAATTCTGATTAGATTATTTTCATTAAGTAATTACATTTAAATCATTTATAATTGATTATCTAATTTATTTAATCCAATAAATCATTAATATTAATCACTTTAAATCAATTACTTAATAATCCTTAGTTAATTATCCTTATTAACTAATATTATTTCTTAATCACTTTCTCAAGAAATTATCTTAGATTAATTCATTATTAATCATTTCTAATTATAAATTAATCTAAATTATTTATTTGTAAATTAAATAAATCATTCTTTAATTACCATATTAATTAAATCATTTTATTACCTTAATTATCTCTAAGATAATTAATTTCTTTATTAATGACTTTATTAATATTTAAGTGTATTTCTATCGTTATAGTTTAAATCTTAAATCAAATTAATTTAAAAATACACTTAATCATTCATGTTATTTAGAACAATTTAAATTTCAAAAAAAAACTTTTTTTATTACAAAACTGAGATTCAATTTTAGATTGAATTCCAGATCTAAACTTGGATTAAATCTTTGTTAGAATTCATTTCTTTATAATTTTCAAATTCCATTTTAAATTCAAATTCTTTAAAACATACTTTAATCGCTTAACTCTTTTATTTAAAACAATTTAAAAATTAAAAAATTTTAAACTAAGTTTCAAACATTAACTTGAATTTATTCTTTAAACTTTGCTTTAAATCTTGTTTCAAATTTTTAAATTAAACTTAAATTTGAAACAAATCAGGTTTCTAAAACCTGATACCACTCAAGCTTAAAATTTGATTTAAGCTTTGTTTAAATTTCTTACTTTACATTTTTGAATTCTATTTTTTTTCTACTTAATTGCTTAAACCTTTACGTTATTGAAACAATTTGAAATCGTAAAACCTATTTCCAAACTAAATTTCAAAACTGAACTTGGATTTATATTTAGACCTTTGTTTTGAAATTTTAATTTAAACTTTGCTTTAAAACTTGAATTTTTATTCCCAAGTCAGTACTATAATGGCTCGATGTTCAAAACAATTTATTTTCAAAATATTAGACTTTGAAACTCGATTTAAATCTTGTTTAATGATTTTACTTCGGGAAAATTTAGTTTTCAGCCTTTTGAACTTATTTATTCAATTAAGCTTTAAACTTATCTTAAATAGATTGTTTAAAATCTGTTAAACTATTAAGTCCAGAATGCCCCAAAAAAAACCCGAGCCAATCTTTAGTTTTCCCCAGTGCTACTTCGGGTCACTCATGCCCCCACCCACTTTGAGTCACGCCTGCAAAAATCCCGAGCTAATTCCCGAGCAAATCTATTTCGTTCCCAATCCAACATCGTTCCCAATTTCTTCAGACATTAGCGTCGCCTCGTGCACGTGCACATGAATCCCCGCCACCTCCGGTCGAGTCGCCACCCACCGCCAAGTCCATGACCATCTGCCAAGCTCCCAGTGCAACCAAATTGTCAAATTCATGAGCCAAACACGATTAAGCATTCTAACCCAAACTGCAGCAAAACGTGATCACCAGAAATCGCCTCGCCACACCGCCACCTAATGCCAGAGCCCACGCAACTTCGTCCACAACCGCGCCACGTCATGCTACAATGATTCCCCCCGGTGCGATGCATTCCGGAGCGACGTTGACGACACAGTTAATCAAGTCCCAACCCTCTCTAAAACTTAGGGTTAAACCCTAAAACCGAGTCGCGCCGCCGCCACCGCCGCCTGTAAACCCTTCCACCAATTTTCCAATGATCTACGACACACCAACCAGCTACAGGCCCAAACTCAACAGCCCTTGTCACATTGATCATCGTAATTTGCCCAAAACAAGTTTTCTGTTCAACTCGCAAATGCTAGAAATTTCGCAACTTAAAAATCGTGAATTTATTATCAAAAATCATGAGTTTGAAATACGAATTCCTTTATGTAATTAGAATTTGAAATCGAGATGCATGATTTTTGAACAAAGTTTAGATTATCACTGCAACTTTAAATTTTTGAAATGATTTCTTAAATAAAAATCTCGAAACCATTTTTATAATTAATACTATATTGTAGCAATCATCTTTCATTCAAAAATCATAGCTTAATTCTGATTGTAAGAGGAGATATGAGTTTATATTAAATGATCAAGCCTGTTATTGAAACAGAGGAACAACAAAATCACGCACAGTAATTCCCATATCTATGTATACATGCATACTTATCAACTGAACAAACAGAACTCATGGCATATTTTAAGTATCAAGCCCAGACAATCAAGATATGCAAGTGTAAGATCTTAAAAGAAGGGGTTTGCTCACTGGTGAAAACAAAGAAGTCTGAAGAAAAAAAACAAAGTTGCTCACCTTGTTTCCAGAGAAAGGAAGAACAGAGCCTTCTTTATGTTAACAGAGGCTTTGAATTTTGTTGATGAAAGCCTTCTTACTTGATGTTGAGTTTGTATTGATTTGTTTTGATATTTGTAAACTGAAGTTTGCTTTAGTTTTGAGATGTTATCATTCCAGATTTGCTTTGGTTTTGTTCAAGTTGTTGCTCATTTCAGTTTTACTCTTCTTCTTTTTTTATAAGTGAACAAACTGATGAAGGTGGTTGGTGTATATATAAAAGAGTTGTGTACAGCAGTGAGGTATATAAAAGAAGACCAAACCCATATTGACGTGATCTTGTTCATGCTGAGTTTGAAAACATTAAATGCTTCCTGTATCATGCAATATTACTTAATTCTTGCAGGTACACTCTTTCTTTACTTTTGGAGGCTGATAAGCTTGCTATGGTGGCTGAAATTGTTTTGTAAAATATTCGAATTGACTATAATATTGGTATAGCATTTAATGCCAAGTGCTTCATGTCTCCTATATGTTTACTTGTCTTGTACTTGAATAATTTGTTTACTCCAGATGTGCTAAGTTTTGAACGAATGAAGAAGATTGATATATAAAAGAATGAAGCTTACAGGCTGGTATACTTAGCACAGTGTATTATAATGTTGTTTGTACAAATGATTATAATATTTTGTATAATAGACATTGTTGAAGTTGTTTTATAAATATTTTCTTTGTTTATATGCTGAGAGATGATTTAGTATATCATTCCATATATTTTACTATCTCTATATAGTTACTTGCCTTCATATCTTATATTTTATCTCATATACATGTATTACTATTCCAATTCCTTTTATTTGTTCTGTTATCTTTTATAAGTGTTTATATGCGAATGCATTTTATTTCTATGCTTTTACTTAATAATTTTATTTATTATTTACTATAAATCCTAATTCAAATACAAATTAAATATTCAACTTTTAAATTTATTCCAAAATTTATTCAAAATTTACATTAACTATAAATTAAAATAAACTTTAAAATTTGGGGTCGTTACAGACTTCCCCCCTTAAAAGGAATTTCGTCCTCGAAATTCGCCAGAGAGAAATAACGAAGATAGATGAAAGATAGAAGAACAATTCTTCATGTCAAACTAGATATCTATTCTGCATTTGGCTTACCAAATCAGAACGTCAATGATATGAGCACAAACTCATGCAATATAGGATACCCGGGTCATCAAATCTACGACATATGCATGAGCATTGGTCAGTTCGAAGGGATAACTAACCATTCGTAGAATATATTGGGACCTAAAAATAGACAGATATATGGATACAATTTCAAAGTTTTTAGTTTAAAACTAAAGTATACCTATCAACCATAACAACCAAAACAACCAATTCATCCAAACAACAATTCTGGCCAAATTGGAGTTTATGTCCCATATTAATATATCGAATTTCCTTCCTGGATCTACCAGGAACTATCAAAGAATTGAAAAGAGACGCTGAACAAAGAGATTGATAGAGAAAAGATTGTTTCCACTATTGCAGGAAATTGACCAATTATAGTGATACTTCCCTGTCCCCTATCTCGTTCTCTTCTCGCACTCATACTCACTATCAGTGGATGGTAAGAGAATTTACCGAGGCATTCAAACGGATTCTTAGGGATATACTCATTCTAGGGATACTTCACCCTATCTCTAATGAGCTACTTAATGTGTTATACTCCTGAGCTACAGTTCAACCTTAGCTCTGATACCACTTGTAACGAAACGAATTTTACCCGCTCGAAAATCCACATCCATACTTCAAATCGTATTCGAATACCGTAGATTCGACCGTTCAAAATCTATTCGCCGGAGCTTATAATAACATTAAGTAAATAACACAGCGGAATAAAAGAATAATACATTGATATACAACACTGATACAACGGAGTGATACAATGAATATCAATATACATCAGAGATACAAGAAAATAGCAGCGGAAAAGAAATATAGATAATGCTAGCAGCGGAACAAATAACTCTAAGATAGTCTTCAACGAAGAACTCCAAATCTGAAACTCCATCTCCAAGAACCAATCCAGCAATAGCTCGAACTACCCATAACAATGCACAAAGATAAGCAAGACTGGCGTGATCCAAAGACTGGACTAACTCCAGATAATCTACTTCATCTAACTATCTGAAAAACCCAACTCTAGACTGCTCGTGTAGAAAATAATGAGCACCCAGAGTTTAGGAAAGGAACAATAAACTCCGGATCAGTCATGGGACTGGTGTGAGCAACAAAAACAGTTTATCTTTTAAAACAATCAACAAGAGAATTTTAAAATAAATTCGCAATGCTTTTTGAAAAATGAGACTACCATAAGAACTCCCACCACACACACAATGCAAACGCAGACTTGGAGGAGATTTCTTCTTATGATAGTCAAAGATGCTTAATACGCAGAAAATTTCTTTGATATTATTATTATAAGTGCACGGTGCAGAAAAGCATTTCGAAAGTAGAATATAAATCTTAGCCAGCATAGGCATTCCGCACTTATGCCTACTATAGCTACTATGTTCAATAGCAGGTTACCGCCACATTCCATAGCAGGTAATACAACTAAAACCGTACAAGGCTCGTATTGTTTCTTTGGATTTCCAACAAATGGTCAGGCCAAGGAACTTCCCATTGCCACATGAGAACGCCTCTGGAAGGACGTCCCCGAGAACCTAACCGGATCTCTGCCAACACAAGGCCGGGTTACCCCTAACTGGGTAACTACTGACACGAGTATGCCATCCCCCGGTCCTTCAGGACCTTTAACCGAGCGCTCGATAACCAACATCACACTATAGTAAATAGAGTGTTTTCCACATGAGTAAGTATCTGGGCTCCATACCATGATACCACCCCTTTCCAGAAGGAAATGAACATACCCTAAAGGGGCGCTACCCCCTAATAACCTTGCTGCATCTTTCCTGTTTTGACCATTCCGGGGTGTGAGGTTCGACGAAGTCACGTCCACAAAACTACGCTTTGGTACAAAGCCATGCTTTGGGTCAACAAATGATCAAAGTAATGATCACAAAGATAAATGATCAAACAAATGATCCTATCACAAATGATCAAACAATGATCATTTCACAGCAACACTCAGCATGTCACATTACCAAATTGGGAATATATCGCTGATAACCTTCAACTACATAACCTCTGAGCTCGTACGTCTCAGAGAAGGGTGTTAAGCTAAGAGAATAAATTCTCCGCCACCAACAGAAATGTATTTGAAAGAAATCTGCTTTATATCTCAAAATGTAATGTCAGACACACAATCCATACAAGTCTGTTCCGGGCTCGAACAGAACCGAAGGCACTTCCAAAGAAGCCCTTGCAATCCGGGTATTCACAATCCCGATCGGACTTCCTATCACTTAGGGAATCTCTATACCGTAGCTACTCGGTGCAGAGACAATCGATAGGTTGTCCTATCGTTCTCACAAATACCCGGTCTTTACCACCGGTCTTCAAATGCTATCCATAACGACGTATCACATATTCGGAATGGGATATATGACACAAAGGTCCTCTCCCGGCTAAACCGAATAGTGAGCGCAACATTTAAAACATATGGATATGGGATTTCAATTAAGTCACAACTTAATAATTCAAAACTTTCTTTCAAATGGTTTAAACAATATACCATTTTAAATCTTTAAACAAGAAGATTTTTCACAAAGATCAATTCATAGATTTCCAAAATAATTCCTTTTCAATTGTATTAACTCGTTAAATCTTTAAATCAAAGATTTTACTTATAGCTTTCAACCGTTTCTATAACTTGGAAATCATTTTGATTTTAAACTAGAAATCTTTTTAACACAAATTGGAAGTTCATTACTTATGTGAAAGCTTTTATTTATTTGAAAACAAATAGTTTTCGTTTCAGAAAAATCCAATTATATTTGCACAAATTAAAGTTCTTAATTTATATTCATATTCCCAAATTAATACATTTTAAAATGGTTTAACCCATATATAACTGGTATAACATTTTTAATCCCTAGTTTCAAATTACAGAATTAAATTTCAAATCTTGTATTTAATTTTAAATCAATTTTATTTAAACTTCAAACCTAATAAAGTTATTCAAAATAATTTCATCTTTGAAATTCCATTTGCTTTTCACTTTAAACCCAATCTTATTTTCAAACCATTTGAATTTAAAAATTCAAATTCAAAACTATTTTCAAAAATCTGTGACTAAATCGATTTCCTCGTGAAATCCATATTTGTGTGTGTATAAGTGTGGTCCAGGGGTTTAACACAATAGTGCAACATCATTCAATCATCACAGATTAAAAACACAGAAATATAGTTGATAAGCGATATAAACTATAACGCCCATCGCCCATTCACATATTCACAGATAATATACAGATGCAAATAAATATACACAGCTCAATCTACAGAACAAAATATCACAAATCAGATAGGATAATCAATTCAAGGCATCACATATAATACGATCATTCATAAGTAATTCAAGCATCCAATAATCATTTATAAACAGGATTTATTTATCGTTTAATCCTATGTAATTCAATTTATCTCCAATTAAATTAATTACTTATGAATTTATTATCCAATTCTGTTTAGATTATTTTCATTAAGTAATTACATTTAAATCATTTATAATTGATTATCTAATTTATTTAATCCAATAAATCATTAATATCAATCACTTTAAATCAATTACTTAATAATCCTTAGTTAATTATCCTTATTAACTAATAATATTTCTTAATCACTTTCTTAAGAAATTATCTTAGATTAATTCATTATTAATCATTTCTAATTATAAATTAATCTAAATTATTTATTTGTAAATTAAATAAATCATTCTTTAATTACCATATTAATTAAAACATTTTGTTACCTTAATTATCTCTAAGATAATTAATTTCTTTATTAATGACTTCATTAATATTTAAGTGTATTTCTATCGTTATACTTTAAATCTTAAATTCAAATTAATTTAAAAATACACTTAATCATTCATGTTATTTAGAATAATTTAAATTTCAAAAAAAAACATTTTTTATTACAAAACTAAGATTCAATTTTAGATTGAATTCCAGATTTAAACTTGGATTAAATCTTTGTTAGAATTCATTTCTTTATAATTTTCAAATTCCATTTTAAATTCAAATTCTTTAAAACATACTTTAATCGCTTAACTCTTTTATTTAAAACAATTTAAAAATTTAAAAATTTTAAACTAAGTTTCAAACCTTAACTTGAATTTATTCTTTAAACTTTGCTTTAAATCTTGTTTCAAATTTTTAAATTAAACTTAAATTTGAAACAAATCAGGTTTCTAAAACCTGATACCACTCAAGCTTAAAATTTGTTTAAACTTTGTTTAAATTTCTTACTTTACATTTTTGAATTCTATTTTTTTTCTACTTAATTGCTTAAACCTTTACGTTATTGAAACAATTTGAAATTGTAAAACCTATTTCCAAACTAAATTTCAAAACTGAACTTGGATTTATATTTAGACCTTTGTTTTGAAATTTTAATTTAAACTTTGCTTTAAAACTTGAATTTTTATTCCCAAGTCAGTACTATAATGGCTCGATGTTCAAAACAATTTATTTTAAAAATATTAGACTTTGAAACTCGATTTAAATCTTGTTTAATGATTTTACTTCGGGAAAATTTAGTTTTCAGCCTTTTGAACTTATTTATTCAATTAAGCTTTAAACTTGTCTTAAATAGATTGTTTAAAATCTGTTAAACTATTAAGTCCAAAAAAGCCCCAAAAAAAACCCGAGCCAATCTTTAGTTTTCCCCAGTGCTACTTCGGGTCACTCACGCCCCTACCCACTTCGAGTCACGCCTGCAAAAATCCCGAGCTAATACCCGAGCAAATCTATTTCGTTCCCAATCCAACATCGTACCCAATTTCTTCAGACATTAGCGTCGCCTCGTGCTTGTGCACATGAATCCCCGCCACCTCCGGTTGAGTCGTGTAACGACCCGATATTTTCAACCATTTGCATCCGCACATGTCGGACTTGAATTGCTCAAAATACCGCGTTGTAAATAAATTTTGGCAAATCTCAGAATATACAGTAAATACATAGTCACAGATCACAGACACAGAGTAAATAATAATGAAGCGGAAATAAAAGAGATGGTAGTTCATGAAGCTACTATATAAAAATAAGATACATCAGAGTTAAACAAGATACAACAGAAGAGTAACAAGATACATCAGGTATAAATCAGAATACATCACTGAAATCACTGGATACAAAAAGCAAAATAGATGGCTAGATCTTCAAGGAAAGCTCCAGCTCCAAAGGTGAATCTTGAATGCTAACTCACTCAATCTGACTCGAGCGTAAAGCAAAACACAAAACACTCGAGTCAGGACATAAATACTTATGAACTGTAAATCAACTCAAGTGAACAATAACAAAAATGCATCAGTAACTTAAAGGATGCTTGGGATCGCCCATCCCTTAAGGATCCGTTAAACTATTTACTATGTAGTAATATTGCGCTATTATAATAGTGTCTACAGTAAAATAAACATACTTTTAAATAGCATTCCGGGCTACCCATATCACCCTTCACACATAATAGTCCCAGTAGTCCATCCAATATCATGCCATCTCCACTCCGGGTGACTGTCAGAGGATACCACACGGGCTACGGGAGAAAAACAAACTCGTAGTAAAGGCTCGGTATGGTAGGTGACACGGCACACGAGGCAATGCCAGGGTAGATATACCAATTACGCACACGGGCTGGTGGTAACGCAGCAGCCACATACGCCCACCTCGGAACACACTCCCAATCAAAATCGGAGGATGGCCATCTAATCAATCACCAGTAAGAGTATAGTATCGAAGGAATGTGTCCGACCAGAGGTGCTACCTCCTTTGGCCCGAGATCGCTCCTGTTTTAGCCACCTTATGCCAACTCACGGGAGTTGGGTCCACGTAATATACCTCAAGAACGTCGCCACCATCCTACTTCATTCTGGAATCTCCACCGCGTACACGGTTGTTAAAGTGGTTTTTGGAGTTGGCAGAGAGTATGACAACTTCCGATCCCAGTCTCTTTAACAACCAAACGTTATTATAACGCCGTGTCATTTCAAAATAGTTTATATTTCAAAAGGATCAAATCATTTCATTTCAAAACTATATTTCTTTCAAAATAGTTTATACTTCGAAACCATAAACCGTTTTTATTTCAAAACTATTTATTCAATCAAAATAGTTTATACTTCGAAACCAAAAGCATTTCAAACATATATTCATTTCAAAATCATAATATTTTCAAAGTATAACTCTTTCGAAACCAAAATACTTGAAACAATTACACTTTGAAAATCATAACATTTCAAAATCATACATTTGAAATCATGGGATATTCATTTAATTCTTTACATTTTACAATTCATTCAATTGATACCAAATTTTCAATTTCCAACTTAATTCAATTCAAACCATCAGTTTCAATTAAATTTCCCAATAACCATTTCAAATCATATCAATTTCAAACATAGATTTGATCCACAAATTAAACTATTCAATTTTTTTTAATATATTTCAAAGCTTTAATATCCCGCATTTCAAAAACTAAATTTTATAATTTCATATATCTCAAATCTAGTTTCATTATTACTTAGTTTTGAAATATTCATTTCATAAATCCAATATTATTTAAATAAACTCAATTTACAATTAAACTAAATATCCTTTCATACCAATATAAACTACAAATATTCATTTATCAAAAGTACATATCATTCTAATTCATATTCTTTATCAAAATAAAGATCAAATCATTTCCAAACCTTATTATCAAATAATTATTTGAATTCAAATTCAAATACTCAAATTTAAATATCATTTTTAAATCAAATAAGTCATTCATTTGTTATTTCAAGTATCATTACAAAATACATTAAAAATTCCATTCAAAAATTCATTTATCTCATTACATTTCATTCTAACATATAACCAAGTAAACCTTACTTAAATTCAAATTCAAATTTAAATTCCCTAAAAATTCAAATTTAAATATTAAAATATATTCAAAACTTCTTAAATTTCATAATTAATCAATTTCCAAAATTTAAATCATTTAACACTTTAAAATATAACTCAAACAGTGTTAAAAACTATAACATTTCAAACATTGTCAAATTATAGCAACGACATCATTTATAAAGTGCTACCGTAGCTTATAGCTTCCAAAAATGGTTTAGTTCAAGAATAACGGCATTTATAAAATGTCGTAATAGATATTTAGTTATTTCAAATATTGTTAGATTCAAGACAATATCATTTAAAAATGCTGTCAAAAGACTACAACATTTTGAAAATGCTATGAATTCCAGATTTCATTTTAGCTTTTCAAAACAAAAAACAATAAAACTCCAAATTTTTATTATAACTTAAAAATCATATTTCTAGACTTCAAAATTTCACATTTAAAATCATTTTAACATATGATTTAACACAACAAAATTTTTAGATCAAATATTCAATTTTAAAAACTCCATTCATTTATTAAGTCAAAATTCACTGTTTATTAACATATAAATTAAATAAAACTTAAAATTTTACTTCATATATAATTTTAAAATTTAAAATTTAATTTCCATTATTTATTTACATTTTAAAATAAAATTTAAAGTCTAAAATCTCAATTATTTCACATTTACGTACTCAAATCCACAATTTCAAGACTTAATATTTAATTTTCTTAAAACCATAAAATATATATTTTTAAATCAAAATTTCATACTTTTAAAAATACATATTTTAATAAATATCATTTAAAAATATACCACGGGGTCTGTATATAATTTTCTAACCTAGGTCAAGTGATACGGATATATATCATTTCAATCCGCAGTTTACAAAGAAAACCCGGGTTCTATCATTTCAAACCCGCAATCCCAAGTCAAATAAAATACAATAAAAATCGCTCAGGCCTATCATTTCAGCCCATAACGATTTTTCCCTAATCTAAAGTCCGTTTGGGTATGTATCATTTCAATCCATAGTGATTCTATTCTAACAGGGAACTTGCAGTGTGAATATATGCATAAACAATATAAACAATGTCAGTGTCACAATATAATGTCATATATCACATGTCAGGTGATAATTAACAGTTTTAACATGGTAATAACATGGCATAGCATATCATATGATCATCATTAACTTGCATAACATTTTATATTACTAAACACTTGTCATCAATTCACTATTTCATAAGTATAAATGTCAGAGTGAGAAAGACTCACCTTTATCAAAGCTAGAGACAAACAACACACACAAGAGCGATTCCAAAGGCACGAAAAGCACGATTTGATTTGAATAGATGGAGACCCTTGTAAACAACACAAAATATAACATACATAAGCACAAATATAGATATCGACATACAAATATAATCAACAACTTTAGTTTGCAGAACAGTTGCAAAACAAGATAGATGACCAAACCTTAGAAGCAAAAGACTTGCACACGACAACATAAGCTTGTCACATGATCAAATGATCTTGATCTCACCACACTAGGCTCTGGTTTGGGTCAGGTATGGCAACCATAAAGGTTAGGTTACAAGTGGATGAAGGTAGTGGAAGAGTTACAACATGAAGCATACATGGGTTCAAGGCAAATATGTGAAGTTTTTGGTGCATTTTGACTCGGCTATGACCACATATAGGCTCGGCCATGGGGTCTTCATGTCAGGTCAGATCTGGACAGTAGTGAAAAGGGCAGCCAGAGGTAAAGTAGATGATGGTGGTGGCGGCTAAGGGGTGGCCAAAGGCAACTATGAAGGCAATAGTGGAGTATAGGCTTGGCTAGCATTGTTTTGGTGAAGTGTTTTGCAAATTTGAGGTGGTGGCTTCATCTAATGGTCATGGCTAGAGGTGGTGGTCAGAGGAGAGGGGGTTGGTGCTGCTGTAGATGGTGGAGAGGATGGTGGTCAGCAAGGAGAGAGGTGAGGCCAAGCAAACATGAAGAAGAGGAAGGCTAAATCAGTGAAGAAGAGGGGAAAATGTGAAAGAAAAGCCATTGTTTTTTTTTTGTTTTTTTTTCATACATGGCCGTGATTTTTAGGGGGAAGATGAGGAAGAGTTTTCATGTGAAATGGAAAATGGAATGTCAGCTAAAGAGTGGAGTTAAGGCAGCCAATTGAAGAGATGTTGGTTGAGAAATGAAAAGACAGAATACAAAAAGGCTTGAGCAAATAAAGAGTCACAAACCTTTCAAATTTCCACCATTTCTTTTTAAATTTTAAATACATGTAAAATATATATAAATACAGATAAAAACACGAAAATATAGTAAATAAACAAAAATAAATAAATAAATATTAATTAAATATAATTAAATTAAGAAGATAACAAAGAAAATGTAAACTAGGCTTGAAAATTTGAAAATAAATGAAATGAACTTTGGAAAAATTATATGTACATGAAACATATTTATAAATAAACATAAAAACATAAAAATAAAATGCATAAATAAAAATGAATAAATAAATTTTAATTAAATATAGTTTAAATGAAGAAAATGGTAGAAAAATGGAAACTAACCTTTAAAAATAGAAAATAAATTCAATGAGCTTTGGAAAAATTCAAACATCACTTCAAAAATATTTAAAAGGTAAAAATATATGTAACATAACATATAATACAATTTAGAATAAGGTATGACAATTAAAAAGATTATTTATATAATTTAAAATAAACAATTTTGTTAAATACAGCAAATTTCACAGAATAGTTAAAAAGGCATAACTTTCACATTATAAATCAGATTTCAACGAAACGAAAAGCATTGTTCTTGAAATTTTATTTACTTTCATAATAAAAGGAAAAATTAAAATTTTAAAACTTTTAAAATTTAAATTTAAAAGAAAAAGTTTGACCAGATTGACCAAAATTCACATTTTCTAGAAATATTCAATTTATGCATGTTTGAAATTCTAATCCACATCAAAATCAAAATTTATATTTAAATTAACAAAATATATTCATTTTAATAAATAAAATAAAGTTTTGAAACTAGGAATTTAAATTAAAATAATTAAAATATACAATTACAATAATCAGAAAATACAGGGTTGTTACAAGTCGCCACCCACCGCCAAGTCCATGACCATCTGCCCAAGCTCCCAGTGCAACCAAATTGTCAAATTCATGAGCCAAACACGATTAAGCATTCTAACCCAAACTGCAGCAAAACGTGATCACCAGAAATCGCCTCGCTACGCCGCCACCTAATGCCAGAGCCCACGCAACTTCGTCCACAACCGCGCCACGTCATGCTACGATGATTCCCCCCCGGTGCCATGCATTCCGGAGCGACGTTGACGACACAGTTAATCAAATCCCAACCCTCTCTAAAACTTAGGGTTAAACCCTAAAACCGAGTCGCGCCGCCACCACCGCCACCTGTAAACCCTTCCACCAATTTTCCAATGATCTACGACACACCAACCAGCTACAGGCCCAAACTCGACAGCCCTTGTCACGTTGATCATCGTAATTTGCCCAAAACAAGTTTTCTGTTCAACTCGCAAATGCTAGAAATTTCGCAACTTAAAAATCGTGAATTTATTATCAAAAATCATGAGTTTGAAAAACGAATTCCTTTATGTAATTAGAATTTGAAATCGAGATGCATGATTTTTGAACAAAGTTTAGATTATCACCGCAACTTTAAATTTTTGAAATGATTTCTTAAATAAAAATCTCGAAACCATTTTTATAATTAATACTATATTGTAGCAATCATCTTTCATTCAAAAATCATTGTAAGAGGAGATATGAGTTTATATTAAATGATCAAGCCTGTTATTGAAACAGAGGAACAACAAAATCACGCACAGTAATTCCCATATCTATGTATACATGCATACTTATCAACTGAACAAACAGAACTCATGGCATATTTTAAGTATCAAGCCCAGACAATCAAGATATGCAATTGTAAGATCTTAAAAGAAGGGGTTTGCTCACTGGTGAAAACAAAGAAGTCTGGAAAAAAAAAACAAAGTTGCTCACCTTGTTTCCAGAGAAAGGAAGAACAGAGCCTTCTTTGTGTTAACAGAGGCTTTGAATTTTGTTGATGAAAGCCTTCTTACTTGATGTTGAGTTTGTATTGATTTGTTTTGATATTTGTAAACTGAAGTTTGCTTTACTTTTGAGATGTTATCATTCCAGATTTGCTTTGGTTTTGTTCAAGTTGTTGCTCATTTCATTTTTACTCTTTTTTTTTTATAAGTGAACAAACTGATGAAGGAGGTTGGTCTATATATAAAAGAGTTGTGTACAGCAGTGAGGTATATAAAAGAAGACCAAACCCATATTGACGTGATCTTGTTCATGCTGAGTTTGAAAACATTAAATGCTTCCTGTATCATGCAATATTACTTAATTCTTGCAGGTACACTCTTTCTTTACTTTTGGAGGCTGATAAGCTTGCTATGGTGGCTGAAATTGTTTTGTAAAATATTCAAATTGACTATAATATTGATATAGCATTTAATGACAAGTGCTTCATGTCTCCTATATGTTTACTTGTCTTGTACTTGAATAATTTGTTTACTCCAGATGTGCTAAGTTTTGAACGAATGAAGAAGATTGATATATAAAAGAATGAAGCTTACAGGCTGGTATACTTAGCACAGTGTATTATAATGTTGTTTGTACAAGTGATTATAATATTTTGTATAATAGACATTGTTGAAGTTGTTTTATAAATATTTTCTTTGTTTATAGGCTGAGAGATGATTTAGTATATCATTCCATATATTTTACTATCACTATATAGTTACTTGCCTTCATATCTTATATTTTATCTCATATACATGTATTACTATTCCAATTCCTTTTATTTGTTCTGTTATCTTTTATAAGTGTTTATATGCGAATGCATTTTATTTCTATGCTTTTACTTAATAATTTTATTTATTATTTACTATAAATCCTAATTCAAATACAAATTAAATATTCAACTTTTAAATTTATTCCAAAATTTATTCAAAATTTACATTAACTATAAATTAAAATAAACTTCAAAATTTGGGGTCGTTACAATGAATGATCGATTGAATAGATGGTTTAGCGTTTCTTTTCTATCAATCGATGGTCTCTGTTAATTACTTCGACTGCTTCGAATTTGATCGAGTTCGAGATGGCTTCGGTATGTAATTTATTCCTTTTTGCTTTTCTGTTATGCTTGATTGAACTCGATTGCCCATGTCGATGATGATTCTGTGGGTTTATATATGGATTCGATCTCCTTTCTTTGCGTTCGTCTGATTTGTTCAACAATTTGCTTCGGCCATTTGATTTCGTTTTGATGCTTGAGATTTCTCTGACTTATTCAATACATGTGGTTTTGAACTGTGACTTGGTTCGATTCCTTGATTGCTTGGTTATCACGGCACTGCTTGTTTCGTGGCCACCATGGCTTCATTTGACTTCAGTCATGTGATTTTGTGTATCGGCCTTGACTGCTACTTTAAATTTGATTTGTTTGTTATCACTTGACTTCGACTTGATATTGTTACTGCTTTGCTTACGTGATAGTGTTTGATGATGTTTTAAAAAAATAAACCGTTACAGTTAAATCTTTGTTATTTGTTGATCTCGGTCACTTCACTTGGTTGCTTCATCATGTATACACTTTGATAATCAAGTTGTATTATTTGTGACATTGAGCCTTGACTTTGATCGTGGTTACTCTGTTGCTTCTTTGGAAAATGGGCTGCTCCTTTGTTTCAGTGCTTATATATGTCCACTGACATATTTCATGCTGTATTGCACTGCATCACCGCTGTTTCAAGTAATCTCTATTCATACCTATAGCATATATTGCATGATAATACTGTATTGTATATACTCTTATACAAAATTTGGACATCTTAATGCTGTTAGCCTTGTGTTTGTTGTACATATGAACTTGGTTCATATGTATGTTGTGCACTAAGCATTGCTTTGAGTCATTGTATTCGAGTGTGATCTGTATATATGATGTAGTCTGGTTTTCCTTTCTGGTTTGCATTGTGTTGTTGCTTCGAGTTGTATTGCTTGCATTCATATCCTTCAATGTTTTATTGCTTGGTTGTATTTGCAGTTTGTAGTTGCTGCAATTATGTTTGGTTTCGTCTTGAAACGAATACATTATGGTCTATGATGCACTATTTTTTTGGTTGCTGTGTCACTGTATTGCTATTGATCTAGTTCACCTTGAACTTCATGTGTGCTTGAGTCTGGTTCATGTATTCGTAAAGATGTTCATGTTGAAAATAGTTATTCAGCTGCCATCATGTACATGGTTAGTCTCGTGACATTGTCTGATATGCATTTGGATTTGTTTTTTGAATTAAAAAACACTTGAGTTGAATCCAGCTTATAGCCCGGATTTGACCTTGTGCTGAAAGTTGTGACATTATATTATTGCACTTGAGTTGAATCCGGTATTTTGGGTTTGACCTGTGCTCACATGTCCCTGTAAATTTATCAAGTGTATATATCGGTGTGCATGGCCTTGTGGCATATACAGTGATACACTATGTATGTCACAAGCTTTTTGTGTGTGATGAATTGAAAATTAAATGATGACGAACAACCTAAATAACCGAGGCAAATATTATTTTCAAAATTCACATTTTGTTTTTTACTGCAAAAATATTTCCTTTTCAATTTTACTGCGTCCATATTTATTTTTGCAGGTTTCTTAGATGCTGGATTCATATTGGAATAAAGTTGAAGATAAAATACAAGTTGAGTGAATGAGTGATGTGTAGTGAGGTCAATTGTTAATGTAAAATTGTGATGTAATCAAAGTTGTGCTGTAATTGAAATTGAATATATGGTGAGAGCTTGAACTTTGTACTATTCAAAAATTGTAATAAATATTTGTTTGAATAAAAATTCTATTTGAATTCAAATTCTGTGTTATTTATTTTTATTCAGCAAATATTTATTTAGTCTATTAAAAATAAAATAGTACATTAACAAATACATTTACACGAACATATATATGTTTATTATCATCAAACAAAAAACATATAATCGCATATTCAACAAAATTTACACTAGCCTTTAGAGTCAATTTAATTTACATTTTTTTTCCATCCTAATTTACGTTCTCTTTAGAGATTTATTCTGTACAAATTTTTATCCAATAGCCACAAATTGTTCAATTACACAAAATTTCACTTTTACGGTTTTAGGCCACATATGAAACAAACGATTATGCCAATTAGGCTTCCCAATTTTGTTCCAAAACCATATTCAAAATTTTGTAATTATATCAATCAAAACCATAATTTTATTCAAGTAACATATTATGAATTTATTCAACTAACCTATTCTACAATTAGAAATTGAATAACAGTTCTAATTCAATTAATTTAAACCAATTTTATTTACGCCATGAAATGTGAATAACAATTTGTTTGTTCCAAATTTCAACCAAAGAATTAGAATTGAGAAGTGGAAGAAGAAGATACAATAGTTTACATAAGTTTCAATCTTATTTATGCCATAAAACGTGAATAGAGAATTTGTATGTCCTATATTTTAAAACAAACATGAATTAGAATTGAGAAGTGGAAGAAAAAGAAGTTGCAATAATATATATCTATTCTCAATTAGTAACAGAAATTAATTCATATTAACAAGCCAGAAAAGTACTGAAACTGAACTACTTTATTTTTCTATTTCATATTAATTCCCACTCACCTGGCACTTGAGCTTGCATAAATTTGAAAAAAACTTTGCTTTAATCTTTCTCCCTTTGATTCTTCTAAATTCCCCAAATTGCTTGAATATATATAAATAATTTAATTTGGTAGAGATTTTTTTATTTAGTAGAGAAAATGAGGAAGAATAATACACGCTAATTTTACTGTAGAATTATGGCAACAGCTGTATAAGAGATTAGGTTTAGGTTAGATGATTTATTTATATATTGTTTCAGTGAATATAATTCATTAGATTATTTTAGATTAGATCTGCTTCTTTCATACACTTAATGGTTATCCATTATAGCCCATACACATCACTCAACCAATAAAATTTAGCCATCTCATCCTATTACATCACTGGAGAGAATGGAAAGCCGCCATATGTCAGAAAAAATGCTAAAATATGTAGGAAAATCGCTGGAAACGAACCAGCTAAAAAAACATCGCTCCAGATTTTGGGCTACAGGACTTGATCTCTGGTCACTAAGGAAGTCAACATGCGCTTTTACCACTGTACCAAATGCACTTTTATTTTTTAATTATATTTCCCGTAAAATATCGGGGTGTTTCATTATCCTCTCTTAAAGGATTTCGCCCCCGAAGTCTCCAAAGACAGAAGAACGTAATTAACAATCAACATCCAAGAACTACATCCATCTACTCAACCATCATTGATTTGTACCATTGTCCTTATTTTTAAGTGATGCAATTTATGATTTATGCTAAGTTAAATTCATATGAACTTACCTAATGCGAAAAAGTAGTCGATCCACTGATTCAGTTGATCCCCTGTAAAGCAAGTAAGCTTATGCCATGCAACCAAATGCATGCAATTAGCTTAGTATAATTGATAATTCTATATGTATGTTTCAATCATTCACCCAAATGCACCATCCATATGCAACATCCATTTACACACACACACACACACACACACACACACACACATATATACAACCATGCGCAAATGCAATAGATAACAGGCACACATATGCAGGTGTGTGTACCTAGTTGGCCGCTTATCCAAATAAATATGTATCTAGTGCATGCAATGCATCTGTTTGCAAACATTGGCATCCAATTGCAATCATTTTCATCCATCAAACATAACATTCCCAAATGACATGTTTACAACCAAGCTACCATTCATAGGTTTCACCTAAAGATTATCGAAGAGGCCCTAACTATGGAAAGATCAAAGATCAAAGATAAGATATTTGAAGTGTACCTTCAAATAGAAAAGTATGAGTAATTCTCTCCTCATATTCCCATGTGCACTCCTTGGGGTCATCTCCCCATTGAACCCTCACTAGACGAACTTGCTTGTTGCATAATCTTTATACGTCATGTTCCAATATACGGGTGGGTGTATGACACATAGGTGATTCGTGCTCTACCTCAACTTCCCTTAGCTGATCAGGTTCTACTACTACTACAGAATCATATACGCACTTCCTCGGATGTGAAACATGAAAAATATCATTAACTCTTGCAAACTTATCTAGAAGATCAACTCTGTATGCCACCTTTCCAATCTATGCAATAATAGGGAAGGGTCCTACAAATCTCGGTGCCAATTTACCCGCTGAGCCAAATCTCATAACGTTTCTCAAAGTAGAACCCTTGACAAAAACCATATCTCCAACCTTAAACTACAAATTTAAATGTCTTTTGTTGGCATATGACTTTTGTCTATCTTGTGCAGTCTTCAACCTCTTACGAATCAAATCCACCTTCTCAGAAGTATCCCTTAACAATTCTGATAAAAGCAAGATCCTATCGGTGGTATCCTATAATAGGCTGGTGATCTACATGGTCTGCCATAGAGGGACTCGAACAGTGCCAACCTTATGCTTGCTTGATAACTAATACTATACGCGAACTCCACCAAAGGTAGGGGTCTTTCCAAGAGCCACCAAAGTCAGTGATGCACAATCTGAGAAAATCTTCCAAAATCCTATTTACCCTCTCAGTCTGTCCATCTGTTTGAGGGTGATATACCGTGCTCAGATTCAATTATGTTTCCAAGGCTTGCTGAAGACTCCTCCAAAACTCGCTGGTGAATAATGGATCTCTGTCGCTCACAATGTTGGTGGGAACTCCATGAAGCCTAATCATCTCCCTTACATAAAGAGTTGCCAAAGAAGCTGCCATCCTATTACTCTTAATGGGTATAAAATGAGCGCTCTTTGTTAGTCTATTCACAATGACCAAAATTATCATGTTCCCTCTCTGTGACCTTCGCAATCCATCAACAAAGTTTATAGAGATGCTCTCCCATTTCCATAATGGAATATCCAATGGCTGCAACAGTCCTCTGGGCTTCTTCTGTTCCTCCTTTACTCTTTGGCAAGTGATGCATTTCGATACATACTCCACCGCCATCTTCTTCATTCCAGGCCAATAGATACCCTCTTCATATCTCGGTACATCTTATCACCACCGAGGTGCACTGTCATCCTAGAATGATGTGACTCGGCCAACATCGCATCTACTAAATCCTTACTATGGGGAATGCAAAGTCTACCATCCCTACTAAGCCAACCCCTAGTGTCCATGGTATAGCGCCTAAGATGTGGTGATGACTCTCCTCTGCCAAGCTTATCTAAAATGTCCTTTAACTCTTCGTCCTTGCCTTGCCTTGCTCCAATCTTCTCCTTTACAGTAGGCTGGACGTCGAGGGTTGCTAATAATACCAGAGCTAAACCCAATGGTGGTCTAAAATCAAAGGTAGCAACGTACTCCAAATGCTTCCATTCCAAAAACAGAGGAGATAAAACCACTTTGCGTCTACTCAATTCATCTACCACTAATTACACTTTCTGGGGGTATAGGAAATTTCAAAGTCATAAGAGGCTAAAAAATCCATCCATCTTTGCTGTCTCAAATTCAAGTCTTTCTGAAAGAATAGATACTTCAAAGACTTATGATCCATGAAAATCTCAATTCTTTCTCCTAAGAGATGTGCCTCCAAGACTTGAGAGCAAAAACTATAGCTGCCAACTCAAGATAATGCGTCGAGTAGTTCTTCTCATGCACTTTCAACTGTTTGCTCACATATCACATCACCCTACTCTCTTACATTGGTACCGCTCCTATCCCCGTACCATAAGCATCCGTATAAACTGAGAAATGTTTGGTTCCGTCGAGTAATACCAATACGGGTGCGGTAGTCAGAGCTTTATTCAATCGACCAAAGGCATCCTCACACTTGGCATCCCAAACAAAAGCCGAGTTCTTCTTCGTAATGTGGGTAAGTGGAGCTAATATCCTAGTGAAGTCCTTAATAAGCTTCCTATAGTAGCCAGCAAGACCAAGGAAACTCCTTATGTTCGTGGCATTCTTAGGGGTCTGCCAATCCTATACTACTGCCACTTTCGTCGATCTACTGCAAGTCCATCCTCTAAAACAATGTGTCCCAAAAAGCGAACCTCATCCCTCTAAAAGTGGCACTTGAAGAACTTCGCCTTCAACTTATGTGCTTGTAAAGTCCTAAGCACTTCTTCCAAGTGAATAGTACGCTCCTCCTTGCTTCGCAAATAAACCAAAATGTTGTCGACGAACACCACCACAAACTTGTTCAGCGATTCACGAATACTCAACTCATCAGGTCCACAAAATATGTCAGAGCTTTGGTTAGCCCGAATGGCATGACTAACCACTCAAATAACCCATCTGGAGTCCTAAATGCAGTCTTCTCAATGCTATCCTTCGCCACATGCAACTGATGAAATCCCATGGCCAAATCGAGCTTTGAAAATACCTTGGCTCCTACTAATTGGTCAAGAAGATCGTTTATACGGGATAATGATTCCCCTATAATCCATGCAAAGCATGAAAGAGCCATTCGCCTTAGTGGCAAAGACCATGGGTGTGCCCCACATAGAAATGCTCCTACGAATGAAGCCCTTCTCCAAAAGCTCTCCAATTCACTTGGTTAACACACGACGTTCCTTAAGAGCCATATGGCTTACCGGTAAAGCAACTGTTTTGGCATTATCGACAAGATAAATCTTGAATTCGATCTCTCTTCAAGGTAGAAGGCCGAAAAGCTCCTTGAATACATCTAGAAAGTCTCAAACAACGGGTAGCAAACCCAAATTATTGGATGATAAGACAAGAGAATAAAGGTAGCTTAACATGACTGATCCTCTAGGACTACAGGATACCTCCAAGGTACATCCACTACAGCTGCCTAACCTCACTGTCCTCTTATCGCAATCAAGAACAACACCATACATGGATAGCCAATCCATACCAAGAATCAACTCGAACCCGGAAAAGCCCAATATAAAAGCACTACAGTCAGACTCAACCCCTAAAATAAACAATTTCAAATATTGAAATAACATGGACAAAATGGTCGATCCTCCTATGAGATTTGATACTACATCCTGGTCGGTCACTAAGCAAGCATCAAGACTAAGACCCTCTACCAGAGTACTAGATATAATAGAGTGCGAAGCTCCAGAATCAAATAGGGCATGAACAGGAAAATCAGAGATAGATAACACACCTTCGATGATCACCTTCTCTCCCTTGTCCACACCCGGATGAGCACAAGAGGAAGGAGATGCCTCTATAGCATAAGCCTGAGCAAGCTATGAAGGTGTCTGTGATCTGTCCTTGGGTTTCGATGGGCAGTCCTTTTTCATATGCCCACTTGGTCGCAAAGATATCACCTCAATCTCGGTCGCTCCCATTCCCCTCTACAATCCTTGGCAAGATGACCCAGTTTCCCATAAGTATTACACTTCCAGTCCTTCCTTGGAACTTTCCTTTTTCCACCTGACCCTCCTCCTCTCCTCTTTCCTTTCCACTACTTCTTCCCATCACTCTTCTGCGCCACATCTTCTTTCTTCTCAACATCAGCAAGTAAAGCCATCTCTACCAATCCCTCAAAAGTGGCTCCCATCGGAATGTGGCTCACCGCCAAACTCTACAGTGGCTGACTCAAACCCTTAGCGAACTTCAGCGCCTTTTTTTGAGGAGTATTGATATGGTCTAGTCCAAATCAGGCAAGCTCATTGAATTGATTAACATATTCCTTAACTATCACATCCCCTTATTTGAGCCATATAAATTTCTCTAGTTGCACTCTCTCTTCAGCTTGCGATAAGAATTTCCTCTCGAACCTAGTAAGAAAATCCGCCCAATTCAAACTATTAGCTTCAGCCTCCATTATCTACCACCAACAAAGAACCTCTCTCTACAACTACCATGAAGCCAACTACCTTCGAGCCAATTCCTCCAATCCCGTAAGTCCAAATATCCGCTCACAAATACAGATCCAAGCTCTCGCCTCAGTATATGACTCGGTGCCAAGAAATGGCTTGCCCCCTAAGCTGGTGTAGTCCTTGCATAACTTAGAAAAATCGAGAATGTCTGGCGGATGGGCTGGAGCCGCTTCCGTTGAAGCAGCATCCCTAGTTGGTGGCTCTGCTCGTGTAGTAGCCTGCAAATAACGTCTGAACAAAGTATGCATAATAACGCCTGGAAATTCGAGGATATCTTGCGGTTCATACATTTCTATCTATGGATATTAAAAAGATGGGATTAGGCACTCCACAAATAGTTCAATTAATAGGGAGAAAGAGGTATGAGGGACCCATTTCTAAAATTTATTTTTTTTCCAAAATATATACATATACTTTTATAACTATTATTTGGAATATCCTTTAAAAATTATTCGAATACCTTGATATTTTTAGGATTACCGAAACCTTAGCTCTGATACCAATTGTGACACCCTGCACCTCTAAGCACCCCAAAAATCGGACATAACTAGAAGCACGGTTGGTCGGGTAAAATAAAAATCCATAGCATAGCACAGAGACTAAGACAATAGCATAAAATGATTAAAATATTACAGTGGAAGAAAACTTCACTAATTATATATTAATGGCAAAACAACATTATCCAAAAATTATTTCTGAAACCAAAAGCACCAAGTAGTCTCCACCAAAACATAAGAATATAACAAAGTTCACAATATAGTTCCCTATATATAGAGTAAAGTACGAAAAAGAGAAACGAAGGACATGAAACAAAAGAAACAAAAGTTGAAGGTAACAACTGCTCTAATGACCCTCCAAGCTATAAAGAACTACAACCTAGACCTGCCCTCCTATGATTTTGGGGAAATAGAAAAAATAGGAATGGGTCAGACAAAAAGTCCAATGGATGAGAGATAAAATGAAGCAGAAAGAATAAAGCAGTTCAAGTTTAGGTCTTCCCCGGATATTGCAGAGGGTGAATAATATAATGCAGTGAATCCTTTTTAGATACAATTCTCAAGAAGCCAAAGTCCGTGGTCACTATAGGGACGTCAATCGGCCTGTCGGACCAACTGTGTTTAACTATCCATGTGCTACAACGTGAAAGTCATGCTCTTCACCCGTGCACCGTGACTAAATGCCTCTTACGACTGACAGACGCCGACTCAAACAACCTCGCAGGACCCCAAAGTTGTGCTCAAGCTCTGCCAAACTAGACTCCTATCCTCCTATCTCCTCGATCACCAACGTGGACATACCCATATCTAAAGTGTCGGTCCTTCGAAAGAGTGCACGCAGCGGGTCGACTGGGCAAAATCCTCCAACTATCTGCCTAAAGAAGCCTACGTTGGAGCACACTTGTCATGTTCTATCCGCATTGATCTGCCTGAAGAAGCCTACGATTATGGATGTTATCTATCCATCGTACTAGCAACTTATCAAAGGTAACAAACATCCTTGCGAACCTCCTTGCCTACTCCTAGTATGTACAGACAAAACTATATTTTGGTCTTAAATGCATGAAAAACCTATCCAGACTTTTACGAGGCCAAATCGCTTCCAGATTAATTAATTTTACCGTTATAGTTACATACTTTTTATTTCCATTAATCTTCTTTAGGCCATTTTTACATCTAATTTGATTATTTCACAATTTCTCTTTTTCTTACACAAATGGTACTTCAATTTCACGTCCGTCCAGTCTGTATGGTACACCGTAACTTTTATGCCATTTTGTTATAGATTTACACTAGCATTTACGTTCCATTTAATTTACATTTTTTTCCACCCTAATTTACGTTCTCCTTTCAGAGATTTAATCTGTACAAATTTTTTTATCCAATAGCCACAGACCATTTAATTATACAAAATTCCACTTTTACATATTTAGGCCACAAATGAAACAAACAATTATACCAATTAGACTTCCTAACTTTGTTCCAAAACCATATTTAAAATTATGTACTTATATCAACAAAAATCATAATTTTATTCAAGTAAAGTTTTCTGAATTTATTCAACCAACATGTTCTACCAATAGAAGTTGAATAATAATTCTAATTCAATTTAATTAAACCAATCTTATTTATGCCATGAAACATAAATAACAATTTTTTGGTTCCAAATTTCAACCCAAACATGAATTAGAATTGAGAAGTGGAAGAAGAAGAAGAAGATACAATACTTTACATTAATTTCAGTCTCATTTATGCCATAAAACGTGAATAGACAATTATATGTCTCATATTTTAAACCAAACATGAATTAGATTTGAGAAGTGGAAGAGAAGAAGAAGTTGCAATAATTTACATCTATTCTCAGTTAATAACAGAAATTCATTCATATTACCGTGCCAGAAAAGAAATGAAATTGAATTACTTTATTTTTCTATTTCATATTAATTCCCACTCACCTGGCACTTGAGCTTGCATAAATTTGAAAAAAGCTTTACTTTAATCTTTCTCCCTTTGATTCTTCTAAATTCCCCAAATTTCTTGATTATATATAGATAAATTAATTTGGTAAAGATTTATTTATTTAGTAGAGAAAATAAGGAAGAATAATACACATTAATCTTACTGTAGAATTATGGCGACGGTTGAATAGGGGATTAGGTTTAGGTTAGATGGTTTATTTATAGATTATTTGAGTGAATATAATCCATTAGGTTATTTTAGATTAAATATGGTTCTTTCATACACTTAATGGTTATCTATTCTAGCACATACACATCACTCAACTAATAAATTTAACCATCTTATCCTATTACATCACTGGAGGGAATGGGAAGCTGCTACAAGTTGGAAACAACGCTGAAATACGTAGGAAAATCACTGAAAATGAACCAGCTAAAAACATCGCTCTAGATTATGGGCGATATCAGGACTTAATCCCTGGTCACTAAGGAAGTCAACATGCGCCTTTACCACTATACTGCACTTTTAATTTTTTAAATTATATTTCCTGTAAAATATCGGGGTGTTACAGGTGTTTAAAGTCAGAGCTATTATGTAGGCAATACTAATGTTCCATATTGTTGAATTATTTATTTCTTACAACTGAACAAATGTGTGGTCAGTAAAAGCAAAACTCCCATAGAAAATAAATTAAAAATTAAAATGTTTAGTGTATGAGTAAAGTACATACTATTTTTGTACGTAAACAGTGGGAACTAAATATTGCTGAATAATTTAAGTTTACTACATTTTGCACAATGTCATCTATTAGTAAAAAATCAATATTGCATAATACACACAATCACGTCTCTATGTAATTTGAGATAAATAATTCATGCCAGATCTCTCTCTTACACCTTAGCTGAACTTCTAATTGACATAAAATGAAACTGGAACTGATCATAGTGATGACAGACCAAGTTGTAGAGAATATTAATAACGGTGGACAAATTGACAATTTTAAATTGCATCAGTAAGTTGACCATATCTCCTCTTATGTGTTTCACTCTCTTTACTTAGCCTTATGTACACTGACACTTCTTTAACTTATTTTGTCCTGTCACTTTCAAAGTAGTAAGAAAGATTAGAGCTTGTTAGTATATTAAAAGTTTTAAGTAATGGAAAAGGAGCACGAACGTACAATTATTAATCTTTCCATCACTTCTTTGTGTTAATAGTAGAAGATCTGTTTCAGGTTGTAGAAATGATATATCAGTTAATATTCCATCTGTGTTGATTTTAAAACTAATATATCGTACCAAATTCAGCAAAATTTAAGTTCGTAGTATGAATTGTAAAATTAACAAATGAAAAAACCCAATGAGAAAGAATCTACAAAATAGGTTTACTTTATCGCAACGCGCTTAGTAGACTAAATGGAAGTAGGAATAAAAGATAATAAACACTTGAAAAAACATGAAAATAATCATGCGGCCATAGTGTACAGTTATAAATCCGATAAGTATGTAATTACCATTATGAATTTAGATTGAAAGATGAATTTTTTCCAATGACATAGAGTGTGGATCTGTAACGACCCATAAAATTTCGTTGATTTAATTTGATTAAATTAATAAGCTTTTGCAATTTAATTTAGTAGAAATAAAAACTTTATAAATTAATATTAGGATGAACGCCAAATTTAACTATAGCAATAGAAATTAAAACCTACTCATAGTAATACGAAGTTAATTCAAATGGTTTAAAGTAGTGGAAAGAATTTTACCTGTATATAAATTGAATATGAGAAATTAAAGGAAAGTATTAAACTGATTTAATGTAATAAACATTGTTAAAAATAATTGGAATAAATTAAGGGATTATGTTAATGCAGCTAATAATCTATATATTTGAATGAACATTTCAATTTGATAAATTATTTTAATGATATGACTAAGAATAAATGAAATAATTGGGTTAATTGGTATTTAATGAAATTTAAGGTTGGAATATTACATAGATAAGGATTTAGATGAAATGGATTGATGTTTAATTTATAAATTACCTAATAAATTGGTCAATGAATGTAGTGTAAATAAAGTCCATTTAATGGTAAGTAATTATAATATTGTTTTGATAATAATACGTACTCTAAAATTTATTAATATAGTAACTGAGGTGTAAATGAAAACTTAATAGAAATGTTGGTTAATTTGTAAAGTAATTAATAGAATGTATAGTATTTAAAACCCTTAATTAACATGTTAAATTGAAAGAAATTGCAACATTTGTTTGGAAATGATCTTTACTTGGGAGAATGAGAAATGTAGTACCATGTTTATGAGGGGTTAAATTTTATATATTAAGGAAGCTTTATCAATTGTTTTAAAACCTTATTTTATAGGCGTAATAGACAAGATTTCACGTTTTTGAAATATAACCATTTATACAAATCTAGGATGTATATAGAAGTATTAGTGAAATGAAACGTAAACAAAGGTTAAAAATGCTTATAGGATAACGACGGTTCGAATAAAAAGAGTATGGGAATCAACATTTAATTACTTATTTGAATTCAAATTACGATAGTATGATTTATTGCAATAAAATGGATTTTATTATTTAAGAATTACGTAAATATTTATTTCGATGAAATTGAAGTTATTTATGCAATGAGTATGAATATAACGTAAATTTTACTTATAAAATTGACAATTGATATTGAGTGAAAAGAATGCAAATATAAGTTGGGTCAATATATTGGAAATTTGTGTATAATAAATAGGTTTTATTGTAATTAAATGAAATCATACATCTAAATATTACGTTAATATAAAGTTAAATGGAATGAAAGGATATTATGGTAATAGTTGTAAATCCAGTATTTTATCCGTTAATGATAGTACATTGAAAAATAGAATGAAAGTGAATTTAATAGAATTGGTGGGAATTAAATTTATAATTTAAAGGAATTGAGGTCAGTATTAAGATTTATAAATTATTCACCTCTAAATTGGCAATTTAATTTGTTTAAATTATTGTAAATGATTAAGAAGTTAAAAATGTTGGAATTTGCCAATTATCGAAATAAAATTTGAAATTTGATTTATTTAATTAATGGAAAAATAGCCATTTCGACCACTGACTTGGATTTCGACGAAACCAGTTTCATCGGATCCGTAACGGTGAATTATAATAATGTTTCGAGTTTCGTAGCGATCGGACTTGTCATTTGATCGTACGGACTCGAAACACCTTGAAATGTATGCAATTGAAATCAATTTGAAAATACTGATTTTAGCATAACTTCTTTATACGACACAATTTGAACCTGAAACCTTTTCCATTGCGTTTAAAATATTTTAAAACACCTATTTTGATATATGGTTTTATCCAATTTCATTCTGGGATCAGAACGGGCTTTTTGGGCCATTTTGGAGTTAGCACGTATATCCAACCCCATCCATCTATTCAAAGTTTCTAACCTATCTATATAAACCCAGATATAAACCCTAGCCTCCATCTATTCTCATTTGTTTGTGAGTTCATTTCCTCAGCTCCTTTCTTCTTCAATGGATGCAAAGCCTAGATCCAGTTACAATCCAAAATCAAAAGTCAAAAATTCTAAGTCCTAAAAAAAATTCAAAGAAAAATATGTTGATGCTCTCGACGAGCGTAATTCAATGGTGCAATTAGGGCTGTCAATGGGTCGGGTCGGGTCGGGTTTGGGTCGGGTCAAGTCGGGTTCGGGTTGATTTTAAATGGGTCGGGTCAACCCGTTTATTAAACGGGTCGAAAACGCTCAACCCGAACCCGACCCGTTTATAAACGGGTTGACCCGACCCAACCCGTGTAACCCGATCATAAATGGGTCGGGTCGGGTCGGGTCGTAAATGGGTCAGGTCAACCCGTATAAGGTGTAAACGGGTCGGGTCAACCCGTATAAGGTATAATTGGGTCGTAAATGGGTCGGAACGGGTCGTAAACGGAACCCGTATAACCCGTATAAGGTACAAACGGGTCATAAACGGGTCGGAGCGGGTCGTAAACGGGTCAGCTTAACCTATATACTGTATAAACGGGTTGTTAACGGGTCAGTTTCGGGTTGGCGGGTCAACCCGAAACCCACCCGTTTATAAACAGGTCAAATTCGGGTTGACCCGAAAATGACCCCCCAATTAAATGGGTCGGGTTAACCTGCTAATTTCCGTGCGGGTTTCGGGTCGTGTTTCGGGTCGTGTAGGAAATTGACAGCCCTAGGTGCAATTCGTTTTTTAATTCGAGTTATCGTTTCCTCTGAAATTAAAGGTTTATTCTCGGCCGTTCATCGCGCGACGATGATCTTCGTCGGATCGAGAAACCCTTTCTGGGTTTTGAAGAGGGAACGAAGGGGAGTGCATCCGTGTGGTTGTTTTCGCGAGTAGATGGTCGGATCGGCCTAAACAATTGGATTAGGGTTAAAGTTTTCCGGCGGCTACTGGCTTTTTCCAACGATCGACTTGGAGGGGAGCGCCTCCGCGAGGCGTAGGGTCATGGCGAGTTCAGGTGGACGTTTCGGTGTACGTGCGACGAGCCGTTGGTGGTCAACGTTCAACGAGGTGGCGGCTACGTTGGTTCGCATGAAAGAGGGTTTTGAGTGGGTTCAGTTGCGTGCTACTGTGTTCGTGCGTTCTGGAAGGAAATGTTTAAGGGGTGACGTGGCTAAATTATGGTTGAAGGTGATGTGTTCTTTCTTTTGTTTTATTTTTTTTTGAAATTTCAATCACAATTTTCGTAATATTTTTCACATACGAACTCCGTTTCACGCGCGGTTTATTTGTTAGGATCGTATTGAAATTCCGGACTTGATGATGCTGGTTTGGACGAATTCTGTGACTGTCAAATTTTTGGGTTTAAATTGAATTTAAATTCAATTTAAATTCAAAAGGTGAGTGTTTTAACCCACTCACAACTTCTAAAATTTCTAATGTTTGTTAAATTGATTTTAGGTATGAGTAGAAATTTATTTATGACTGTTTGGTATGTTTTATTCATTATCTCAGTTAAATCGCATTTATTTAATTTGACTGTAAATTAATTTTATTATTGCATATAAACTGATAGTTATAAATTTATTTATTTGCATATAAACTGATAGTTAAACAGTTATTAAATTTATTATTGAATATAAACTGTTAGTTAATGACTGTTATTTATTACCTGTTATATTTTATATACTATATATTGATGTTTGTTTAAATTAATGATGATTGAAATAAATTGGTTGATGATTGATATTGGATGAATGGATGATGTGTTCTATCTTATATATAATGCAAGTTATCATGCATTTTCATTTCATTCAGGATTGCGGTTTGAAATGATATACAACCACATTTTTATTTTTAAATTGCGGATTGAAATGATAAATATCCGTATCACTTGACCATAGGATAGAAAATTTTATACAGGCACTGCGGTATATATATATATATATATATATATATATATAATAATTTTGGAATGATTTTTATGGTTTGGATATGATACGGTTTAATAAATATTAAATTTGGATATGATAAATATATTTTATATATACATATATAGTTAAATTGTTGAATTTAAGCTATGCATAAATCTGTTAAATAAAAATGAATAGGTTGAAAAATGGAATTTGATAATTTATATTATACGATTTAGTAAAGGTTAAAGATCTTGTGTGTGTATGTATATATATATATATATATATATATAGTTTTAAATGATTCAAATCAATTAAGATTGAAAGATAAATTGGAAATTTAATTGGAATTAAGCTTATTTGAAAGATTAACTCCATAAGTTGATGTTAACTTATTAAAATTGGAAATTTTAAGGTATGATATTTATATCTAGATTTAATGAATAATTCTAGTATAAATAAATGGAAGAGAAAAATTAGTGTTAATAAATTTAGTTTATTTTAAAATGGTTATGGATTTATCATGTAAACCTTTCAAACTAAATAATAGGAAATGAATTGTTGATTTGAAATTCCCAACCTTAGTTTTGAAATTCATTAAATACTCAAAGTTTGAAAATATTGAAATCGCAGTGTTTTATTCAAACTGAAAGTAAATCTAAAAGTTATGGTTTAGACTGAATTTAAAGTGAATAAAATTGTGAAGGTGTGGAAAGTATTTACTTTTAAAGAAATTTTTAATTCAACTTTTTTATTTTATATACTGTTGAATATCCAAACCATTTAAGTTTTGAAAGTTATGGTTTTAAAACTATGGATTTCGAAGTATTATGTTGAAAGCTAAAATTCAAATATTTGGTTTCGAGGTATTATAAATCTTAAAAGTGGCATGATTTTGGAAAAGAAATATATTTGAAATAAAATGATATCATATTTATTTGGGTTTTAAAAGGAAATGATATCATATTTATGGGTTTTGAAATGGATAATTATATTCTGGTTTTGAAAGTATAATCATTTTTAAATGACCGCGGTGTTATAATAACGTTTGGTTGTTGAAGGGACCGGGATCGGAAGTTGTCATACTCTCTGCCAACTCCGAAAACCACTTTAACAACCATGTACGCGGTGGAGATTCCAGAATGATGTAGGTTGGTGGCGGCGTTTCCTGTAAGGTAGGTACATGGACCCAACTCCCGTGAGTTGGCATAAGGTGGCTAAAACAGGAGCGATTGGCGGGTTAATAAGGTAGCACCTTTGATCGGACACATCCCTTCGATATTATACTTTGACTCTTGGATTGATTCGGTGGCCACTTTTGATATTTTATTTGGAGGTGTGGCTCGAGGTGGGCGGTAGCTGCGGCTACGCGTTACCACCGACCCGGAAGCGTAATTGGTATATCTACCCTGGTATTGCCTAGTTGTGCTGTGTCACCTACCCTAGCGCGCCTTATAGGATTTTGGTTTTGTACCATACCTATGGAGTGCCCTCTGACGACGCCCACTACGGGGGAGATTACGGTACTGTATAGACTATGGGAATATATAAATGTGTTAAGGTGGAAAATGTAAAGCCTTAACGCTATTTAAAAGTAAGTTTATTTTACAATTAGACACTATTATAATAGCGCAATATACTACATAGTAAATAGTTTAACGGATCCTTAGGAGATGTAAATCCCGAGCATCTCTTGAGTTACTGCACTCATATTTATTTCTGTTAATTTAACTTACATAAGATCTTTTAGTTCTGACTTGAGTGTTTTGTCTTTTCAATTTGCTCGGGTCAGTCCGAGCGTTTCAGGATTTGAAGATTTAGCTTTGGAGGACGAAGACGAAGATTTGTATTATTATTATCTAGTATATTATTCCACTACACCATTTAATTCCTCTGCATAGATATTTTGGTATGTGAACTCTGATATTTATTGTATAAAGAAGAGGCAAACGTTTGTAATGGTTTTATGAACTATATATTGATTATTTTATTTTATCCTTCCGCTGTGAGATTCTGTTTTATTTTATTTCTTTTCTGTTTTTCTTATTTACCCCATAACAATCCGCCCTACCGTATGGTTTGAGTTGGCACGTGTGTCGATTTAAAGCGTGCGAAAAGGCGGGACGTTACAGGATCCCCTATGTACTCCTAGTACTTGATAGGTGGATTTAATTATATTTATTCTACGTATGTTGGTGGTTAGTCGAAGCCTTTAATTGGAGTGCATAATCGTAGAATTGAAGTAGATTGTAGGACAATAAAAAGTGTTTCTCTCCTCCTTTATCGGGCCGAAGACCGGCATCTACTAAAAATGAGTAATGTAGACGGCGCAGTTAGAAACATTTTAAGGTATTTTAATACATGTAGGGTACTAAAAAAATTCTTGGTTTCTGCGGCATTGTTGTTAACTTTATCAGTAAAATTAGATTTGGTACCAATAATGTTGTAATCAGTTAAGATAAGTACAAAAATAGGATAGGAATGCAATGTGTTATAAAGAGCTAGTACATGGATTGTAGGATAAAGAGCTAATATATGGAATGCGATATAAATTAATCAAATAGGATGAAAAAAAAATATGGTACACCGAGTGCAAGAGGTTGATGGTTTATGTTAATGGGAAATTTTCTCATCTATGACCATGAGAAGAGAGATGAAAATTTATAATTAAGCTAAGAATTCAACCATTTATATAATTATAAGCATAGCCAATCAATGTAGTGCAGTGTAAGGTACAAACTATAAAGGAGGACAAAAGTTTAGGATCTTGTTATGTGTTTAGAGAAGTGCAGAAATAGGATAGGAATACGTGGGCAGTGTGAAGTGGAGACTAAATGTGAGGGGAGGTGGTGGGGGAGAAAAGTGGATTAATTAAGTTTTATTTAGGAGACGTTCATAATTTGAGAGCACGTTAGCAAAACATCCTTATAAACAACATTCAGGTACGTGTTCCCATTTTACGATGTAATTTTCCTTTTTCGACCAAAATTTTAGCTGTATTACCCGAAATTCCTCGGGATAAAGCAACATTGTGACGGCCCGGAATTTTAGAGCATTTGAAATAGGGATATTTAATTGATTTTAAATATTTAAAAGTTAATTTTAACTTGAATTCAAATATCACAATTTATTTGATAATTAAATTATTGAATTAAATAATTTGAAGTTGGATAAAATGTTGAATCTTGAGTTTTGAGCCTGTTAAAAATAATTGGAAGGCTTGTAAAATTTATATTGATAGTACTGAAGATAGTGAAAGTGGTAAAGATGAATTTTAAAGTGCTTTATTAAGTTTTGAAATTTAATCGTTAAATTGAATTTAAAAATAGCCTTCTGAGGCGCAGTCTCAGAATTTGACGAAACCAGTTCCATTGGATCCATAATATTATATTATTATCGGATTTCAAATTTCGTATTGATCAGAGTTGTTATGTGAGCGTACGATATATAAACACGCTGAGATTTATATCGAAAATTTAATATTTTAATTCGATTCAAAAAGTTATCTTCTCTATACGATCGAATTAAGACTCGAAACCTTTTCCATTACGTTTGGAATAGGGATATAACCCTAGGAACGCCTAGCGGCACGCCTCGTTAAGGGTTCGAAGTTTTAGACTGTGTAAATCGAGATAATTTGAATTTGAATTTTATTAAAAATATATATATTAGTCAAAATTTTCACATTAGCCTAAATTATATCAACATCAGCCTACTTTTGTCTCCCACCGCAGTTTTCCTTCCTTTCAATTGTCGCTGTAGTTTGAGACAACACGCAAGATATCAAATCACGTCATTTTACCCTTCTGAAGCGAAAGGAAATAAAAACAACTCGTTCAAAGCGAAACCATAAAACCCAGATCTAAGAATTTCCGAAGCTCTCTTCCTTAGATAATTTAAAAACGAAAACAATTTCATTCAAAAAAAAAATCGAAAATGGCAGACCAAAGTTCTGATCGAATTTCACCATCTCTCCATCATCTTCTCTCATTTGAATCGAAGGGTAGTCGAAGAGAGGGTCGCGAGTTCCTCTAATTTGATTTTAGGGTTCACGAGTTTGCCTAGCTCGAGGGGCGACCTGGCGATTCACCAGAGGGTTTCGCGTTTGCAAACTCAGAAGTTGAGTGCAGCGTTGGGGCTCGTTCTCGAGCACGAGGTTGTGAGGGAGATGACACAGCAAGGCGAGGCACTGGAGGTTTCGATCTCGAGTCAAGTCTGTGGAGGGGGAAGCCTAGCAGTCGCGTTCGAAGGTAGATCAGTAGCTGGAAGATGATGCTGTCGCTGGCGATGTAGGCAGTCGCAGCGCAGCAGTTCGTGGATTGGAGTTGGAACATCATGTTGTGATCGAGTTGGATGGTGATGGTGAAGTCGAGAATGGTGGCTAGAATTTCGATCGACCATGAAGTTTATTCGTAAATTTATTCTTAGCTTTTAAGCTCTTTTACATATACACAGACCGAAAGAAACTTTTTTTACTGTGAAAATTATATACACAGTTTTTAGTTTTATATATATAGGCATGCAGAGAACAGAGATATTTTATATACAGTTAAAACAGAAAAAAATGTTGACAGTAAGGTAGATTTTGACAGCAGTGAGTTTAAATTTGTGATTTCGAAATAATTTTTTTTTATAAGGTTTAAATAGAAATATAAATGTGAATAACAAAGAAAAAAACATATGAATTTAAATGCTATAGAGTTTATATGGATTTATATAATGTATATACATATTTAAGTAGTAGGAGTTACTATAGATTTTGAAATATAAGGATTTAAATTAAAAAAAATGATGGATGTGGTGGTTAAACTGTTTCAATTAACTTATTTAATTTTTGGACTAAAAATAATTGGTTTAAGGTAATTTTTACTGTAAGAATTTATGTCAAATTATAAGTTAAATTAAATAAGTAAATGATAATAAATTGTTTGATTTAAAATTCAAGTGTTAACAAATTTATATAATGTTTATACAAGGTTTAAATTGTGAAGAAACAAGCTGGATGGAAATGGATTGCAAAACAAAAATCAAAGGTGAGTTAATCTCACTCAGTTGAATTCAAATTTAAATTTAAATGATTAAATTTAAATAGATTGGTTGAATGGTTGAATTGGTGGATGTGGTATAGTATAGTATATACTACATCTTGGAATGTTTGATTTATATTGTGCTAACGTCTGTGGATGCAGGGAAAACAGGTTGGAGGGATCCAACTGGACCCCTCAACATTTATTTAAATTATTTATCATTCTCTATTGTGATTATTTGATATTCTGTGATGAATTATATTGGAATATTGAATGTTATGGTTTGATTGGATATATTTAGTATAATGAATTACCAAAAATATATAAATTGGATTATTGGGAAGAAAATAAAAGGAAGTAAATTTGTAAGAGAAATAATTATAGAAAATTTGAATAAATAAGATTAAATTGAAAAGAAATAGAAGTAATATGAAAATAATAATAAATAACTTCGAGTATGAAAAGAAAAGAATGTTGAATAAAACAGAAATTAGTGAATTGTAAACTTAATTTATATCAATTAAAGGAATAAAGAATTATTTTAAAATTCAAAGTTTAAATTTATTTAAAAGAATCAAGAAGTAATTAGAGAAATCTAAAATTGGAATTTTCAGTTAAAAGTATTTTAAATCATAATTAAGGATTTAAATCTGAAATTAATGGATTTTGAAAAAAAGGGAAATAAATTGGAAATCGATTTGGAAATTGATTCAAGTGTTTGAAATTAGAAATTTAAAAAAGAATGTGAAGTGAAGTATATTTCTCTGGGTAACCAAGTAGGTTCAAAGTAAATTTTTAAATATAAGATAAAAGTTTAATGTTGTTTTAAAAAGGCATGTTTTAGAGAATTTATTATTTCTAATCGTTTAAATTCTTAAGTAAACATTTTTCAAATCTATTATCGTAGTAATTATTTAAAAAGTGACTTAGTATTTTGTTTTAAAAGGTGAAAACTTAGTTTTATATTTTACAAAGTAACCTTATTTTCAAATATTCATATAGTATGTATTTTTAACCAATTATTGAAGTAGTTTTTAAAATAAATATTTTATAGTATATTTCAAAGTAAAGCGTTTTAAATTATTTTAAAAATCTAAAGTTTGTGCTTCGTTATTTCAGTGGGAATAGAAATACTTGGAATTTATTCTGAGAAAGGAAGATAGTTTGAAACTGTTTTCAAAAGGAATTGAAAAGTGAAAATATATCTTGTGAAGATATTTTTGGGATTAATAAATAATTTGGGAACTATTTATTGCTTGATGGTTGTTTGTGAATATTATTGATAGTTTAATCACCGGCTATCAATATTGGACAAATACGTTGATCGTTTCGAAGAGACTGGGATCGAGATTTATTTCTCGAAAACCACTTCGATCCGATTTGTACGTTTCGTGGGAAACGAGTTTGGATTTGAAGATGGAGCAGTGAAGTGCAAGGGCTAGTCGCTACTAATCCTGAGGATATTTCCAAAATGGATGTAGTAGGAGTAGTGCCTTCGGTTCCTTTCGAACCCGGGACGGACTTGTATGGATGAATGCTTTTGGAACATCGTCTGGTGGATGATGGGCATTATAAGGGATATGTTCTAAAAAGGTAACGCTTAGCCTCAAGCCTCATAAAATGGGAATGACTGAAAATCAGGGGTTATGCAGCAAGGCTAGGTGGGTAGCACCCAAGCAGGGTGTGGTCATCCCTGTCTAGATGTCCCTTTTATTTCGTCTTAGTGCGTGGTTGCTGATCCCAACTATGGGGTGATCTCACTCGGGATTATCCAGTAAGGGGTAGTCCCGGCCTTGTGTTGCAAGGGAGCGGGCGTACTCCTCGGTACTGTGATCTAGGCCACATACTGTGACAGGTGGTACCCCTGTGCCTAGTCATTAGTTGGAAATCCATTCTCCCTACGAGCCTTGTACGAGTTTTGTTTGTATTACCCACTCTGTGGCTAGTAGCTGGAATTTAATAGATGTAACAATTTCGGCTATTTTATAAGTATTTGTATATAGACCCTATTATAATATCAGAGGATTTCTATAAAAGTGTGTTAGCTATCGTAAGGTAAAAACCCGACATGTTTATTTGTGGCGTGGTCTTACGAGATGCTTTTATTTTCAAAGGATTTTTGAAACTTTAATAATAAATTGGGTGTGATTTTATCATGCTGGTATTCTAGTTTGACTCGGTTATTATTTAACTGTAATGCTCGGGTCAGACAATGTATTATAGGATACATGATATGATGCTATGGAGCTAAGGAGACGAGCTGGATGACGATGCGTACTTCCGTACTTGCTTAAATATATTCCGGTGTGTTGAGTAGTTGTGTATCCAGTTGTATGTTATAGATGCTGAGTTGTGATTGATGTACTCTGATGATGTATGTATAAAACAGATATAGTTTTCTTTTGTGTAAAAATCTGTTATTATATATTATATTTTATTCCGCTGCAATGGTTAGGTTCTGTTGTTGTTTTCTATTTTCTTCTTCTACCTCTTCTTCTTTAACCCAAATGGTTCGTATTTCTGTACAACTTAAGTTGATTTAGGTAGAATAGTGTTGACTCAAGGGGTACGGATTTGCGGGTCGTTACAATTGGTATCAGAGCCAAGTTGGTGATAACCTTGGCTCTGGTGGGGATTGCTCAATAAATAGAGTCTATAGTACTCTAGAATGAGTTTGAGCGCATTGATAGATATGAGCGCGTATTTGTTAGTGAATATAAAATTGTTTTTATACTGTGTTGATTTATCTGTTGAGTGTTTATGGATTCTGGCCGATATATGGGATGCCATATCATCGATAGGGATTTCTAAACTCTTGAACAAGATAAATCGACACAGTATTTTTTAAATAGGGTAAATGAAATAATTTTACCCAAAATTATGTTGTATATAAAGGAAATGATTTTCATAATTGTTATAGTTATATATGGATGCTTGGATGGTAAAAAGTGATAATATTTAATTATTATCATTATTGTATGAGAATTGAATAAGAAATTGAAATAATAACCAAGATTAAGGGATAAATTAATAAATTAATGGATTTGTATATGTGAACTATAATTGGATAAGATATTGAAACCATAATTAAAAACTAAGAAACCAATTTGTATACAAATGAAATTTGTAAAGATAAACTAAATGTGAATTATAGTGTGATTAATAATTAAAATAAGATGAAATTCCATGGTAATGTTTGAATATGAATTTAAAAGAGTTTGGAATTTGAAAATTTGGGAATTTAAGTTCCTTCGAATTTGAAAATGATTCCCAAAGGTTGGGAAAAATACTATATATTGAGAAATATTTTTGAATCGGATGTGAAATCTTGAGAGATTTGGAATTTAAAAATACTGGAAGAATTTTAAAAGAGAGAAAAGCATTGAACTCTTTCGGTCACTGGAAAATAATTTCGGTGATGACTGCAGCATCATCTATGTTTATTTTCGAGTTTCCAATAGAGAAATTGCTACCAGATTATTTTGAATTGGAATTGTTTGCAAAGGATGAATTTGATTTTGAGAAATGAAGGGAATTGTGGATATACAAGATTTCAAAGGGAATCTTGAAATGTTAAAGACTGTTTAAACTCTAGAATCTTAACTAGCAAAGCTTATGGCATATAATAAGTTTGATGACATGTAAATTAGGAATTTGTTGAAATAAAATTCAACTTTGTAAGTAAGTAAAGTGGAAACTGGATACTGGAAGTTAAAATTTAAATTGTGTTAAATTATGTGTGGAAATAAAATTTATTGGTAGAAAATGAATTAGTGAATGAATAAATGAATCAACCATTGAACTTATAAAGTAAAGTTGATATTAATAAGAAGAAATTGGAAATTTTAATCCAGGAATTAAAATTTAACTTAAGTGAATGGAAGTGAAGAAAATACATTTGAATTTAACTTGAGATAAGTTAAATAAAATTGAAATTGAAAATTGGATTAAATTGGATATAAAGTTGAAAGGTAAATGATTATAATTGTGAAATGAAAATTTATACCTTAAGCTAGTAAGTGTTATGTATAATTTGAATTTTGTTATAAGATGAAATGACTCAACTGAGCAATATAACCTTTAAGTAAATAAATAAGTTTTGAACTCATATATTGAGAAGTAAAATTGAATTAAATTTGGATTGAATTGAATCAAAAGTCAGTTGTGTCATGAATGTTATTAATGGAATTAAGTCCTTGGTTAACAAAATTCAAAGAATAATATGTAACTAGATTTAACTGAAGTTGAGTTGGAATAAAACTGAATTTAAATGAATTCAGTCGAATTTTAGATAATATTGGCTGGAATAAAATTCTACTCAAATAAATAAATGTAAATTAAACAAGTACTGAATTAAAATAAATAAACTTCAGAAGCTTATAAAAGAATTGAAAAGCATTGAAAATATATATATATATATATAGACACACACACACACACATATATATAACCCCTGGTTAAAAGTAAAATGTGAATATAATTGATTGTAAATAGATGGGGAAGGGTGAATTTAATAAGTAAGTAGTTTATAAAAATTTGAAAAGGGAATAAATAAGCCGGAATAAAAATATTGTATTCTGAGATAAAAATCCAAACTTGGGATATAACATAAGATTGAACTCAAGGAAATCAAATAAAATGATTTTCAAAATAAATGAAAAAGAAAATTTAGTATAGGATTGTAATTAGATTATAGTTGGAAGTGTTGTTGAATGAAAATTTGAATTGGATTAAAATGGATATGGGAGAAATATAAACAAATCCAATTCAAGCATAAATTGAATGGCCTTATTATTAATAAATTCAACGATGAATTGTTAATGTAAATTAAAATTTAAATTGGATAAAAGAATAAACTAATCGAATAAATTAGTGGAATGGTTGGGATTTGATCAAAGGAAAAATCAAATCAAAGATTGTGAATAGATAATTGAGTTTGGAAATGAAGCTTGAGTTATAAATAGAAATTCAACTTAAAATTTTAAGTGAATTAAATATGAATTGAGTTGTATGGAATTGGATTAAAATAAAAATGATCTAAGATAAAAATAAATCCAATTCAAGTATGAATAAATTAAAACGAGAGTGAACTTAAGTTATGAAATGGTGGTGAATTGAAGTAAATTAACTTAAGTTTAAAATTAATAGAAACATGGGATGATCTCGTGTATAATAAAATGGTTTGGAATCAAATCTTTTTGGATATGAAAGAAATGCAATGGAATTTTGTGAATAAATTTAAAATGGGATGGGATTAAGTGTAAATTTAGTTGGAATCGATTTAAATTGGTTATAAAGCTTATGTCATTATTTATTCACATTAACATTGTCGAATTGCATTAGAAAATTGGTCATTCGACGTAAATGGAAGTAAACAAAATTATATGAATCAATAGCGGTTTGGTAAATAGATTTTCACATCAATTGGAATGAATATGAGTTTGTTTTGCTTAGAATGAATTAAATTAAAACAAGTAAGTTGTAAATCACTTCAACTGAATGGAATGATTTGAGAATTGAATATAAGAAATTGTAATAAGTGTCGGAACCTTATATATGCGTATGGAAAGTATATAACATGCAATATATGTGAAATTTATGTGTTTAAGCCGGTATATCACATGCATTATTACAGGATCTACGTTTTAGCTATCTAAATTTAAGTGAAATGCTATAAACTTCCTATATATAGTACTTATACGTTTAAATTGAGTAAGTACAGGTACCGGGAAGCCGTTTGACTGGATTGGATCGCGCTAATTGCTAAAATAATAAGCTGCTGGCTTAAAAATGCTAAATATGGTGCGCCTACACAATAAAAATAGGAAATATGAATTGTTTTTTGTTTTTCCGACCGTGTGGGTCGATGTGTACATATTTATATCTTTTGTCAAATTGCAAAAGCTCCTCCGTATAAAGGAGACTCTGCCAAAAAATTTCAAAAATTTTGGGAGTTAGAAAAAAATTTGAAACTTTTTTTAACGACAAAACGATTTCAAACTGGAAATTGAAATAAGTTGGTGAATGAAACTACTTTAAAACAATAATATGAAACTAGTATAAATGGAAGATAAAATTAAATGTTCGGAGTTGAAAATAAATTAAACCCATATGGAAATGGAAGAACCATTTAAATAGAAATAGATATAAACTAAGTGGTAAGGTGAAAATAAATAAAGGAACATATAAAATGTTTATACTAAACTTAAGAAGGGAATGGTAAATTCTTAAATGGGAAATTGAAATTTGGTATTACAAATATATTCTAAGTTAATATTTAGGATGAATAATATTGACATTTTGTAAGGAAGTCAATAAAATATTTTGAATGTTGTGATTGGATATTATTGTAGGTGGAATATGCAGGTATTATAAAAGGAAAAGAGAGTTGGTTTTGATTTCAAAAGATAAATTTGAATTGCTCGACAAAAAGGTATGTGTTTAAATTTCAGCATGAGATTTGATTGGATTTTTGATCGAGCCACTTGGCCTTTTGTTTTCTTTTGGAATTTGCGATCCCGTAGAGGCCTTTTGTAGTTGTACTGAGCTAGCCGCGCAAAGGAGACGCTGGCCAAATTTTTCGAAAATTTAGAAAGTTAGAAAAATTTTGAGAAAATTTTGGTAATTCCAAATTTGGTTTTAAATTGAAACTTGAATAATTAAGTAAATAGTATTGTTTGCAAATTATGGGAAGTTTGGGAAGTTAGTAAGAATAGTATTGGGTCTTTTACAATAAGATATTTGATAGGATGTTAAATTGTTTGGTTTTGGGAAAAGTAAATGGGTATTGGACCATTCCTCTTAATTAGTAATTTCGGGGACGGAATTCTTTTAAAGGGGGAGGAATGTGACGACCTGTAATTTTAGAGCATTTGAAATGGGGATATTTAATTGATTTTAAATATTTAAAAGTTAATTTTAACTTGAATTCAAATATCACAATTTATTTGATAATTAAATTATTGAATTAAATAATTTGAAGTTGGATAAAATGTTGAATCTGGAGTTTTAAGCCTGTTAAAAATAGTTGGAAGGCTTGTAAAATTTATATTGATAGTACTGAAGATAGTAAAAGTGAAAGTGAATATAAAAGTGCTTTGTTAAGTTTTGAAATTTTATCGTTAAATTGAATTTAAAAATAGCCTTCCGAGGCACAGTCTCGGAATTTGACGAAGCCAGTTCCATTGGATCTGTAATATTATATTATTATCGGATTTCAAATTTCGTATTGATCAGAGTTGTTATGCGAGCTTACGATATATAAACACCCTGAGATTTATATCGAAAATTTGATATTTTAATTCGATTCAAAAAGTTATCTTCACCATACGATCGAACTAGGACTCGAAACCTTTTCCATTGCGTTCGGCATAGGGATATAACCCATGGAACGCCTAGCGGCATGCCGCGTTAAGGGTTCGAAATTTTAGACTGCGTAAATCGAGATAATTTGAATTTCAATTTTATTAAATATATATATATATATTAGTCAAACATTAGCCGAAATTAAATCAACATCAGCCTACTTTTGTCTCCCATCGCAGTTTTCCTTCCTTTCAATTGTCGCTGTAGTTTGAGACAACACGCAAGATATCAAATCACGTCATTTTACCCTTCTGAAGCAAAAGGAAATAAAAACAACTCGTTCAAAACGAAACCATAAAACCCAGATCTAAGAATTTCCGATGCTCTCTTCCTTAGATAATTAAAAAATGAAAACGATTTCATTAAAAAAATCAAATCGAAAATGGCAGACCAAAGTTCTGATCGAATTTCACCATCTCTCCGTCATCTTCTCTCATTTGAATCGAAGGGTAGTCGAAAAAAAGGTCGCGAGTTCCTCTAATTTGATTTTAGAGTTCACGACTTTGCCTAGCTTGAGCGGTGACCTGGTGATTCACCAGAGGGTTTCGCATTTGCAAACTCAGAAGTCGAGTGCAGTGTTGGGGCTCGTTCTCGAGCACGAGGTTGTGAGGGAGACGACACAGCAAGTCGAGGCACTGGAGGTTTCAATCTCGAGTCAAGTCCATAGAGGGGAAGCCTAGCAGTCGCGTTCGAAGGTAGATCAGTAGCTGGAAGGTGATGCTGTCGCTGGCGATGTAGGCAGTCGCAGCGCATCAGCTCGTGGATTGGAGTAGGAACATCGTGATGTTATCGAGTTGGATGGTGATGGTGAAGTCGAGAATGGTGGCTAGAATTTCGATCGACCATGAGGTTTATTCGTAAATTTATTCTTAGCTTTTAAACTCTTTTACATATACACAGCCCGTAAGAAATTTATTTTATTGTGAAAATTATATACAGTTTTTAGTTTTATATATATAGGCATGCAGAGAACAGAGATATTTTATATACAGTTAAAACAGAAGAAAAAAATGTTGATAGTAAGGTAGATTTTGACAGCAGTGAGTTTAAATTTTTGATTTCGAAATAGTTTGTTTTTATAAGGTTTAAACAGAAATATAGAAGTGAATAACAAAGAAAAAAAAATATGATTTTAAATGCTATAGAGTTTATATGAATTTATATAATGTATATACATATTCAAGTAACAGGAGTTATTATAGATTTTTAAATATAAGGATTTAAATAAAAAAATGATGGATGTGGTGGTTAAACTGTTTCAATTAACTTATTTAATTTTTGGACTAAAAATAATTGGTTTAAGGTAATTTTTAGTGTAAGAATTTATGTCAAATTATAAGTTAAATTAAATAAGTAGATGATAATAAATTGTTTGATTTAAAATTCAAGTGTTAACAAATTTATATAATGTTTATACAAGGTTTAAATTGTGAAGAAACAAGCCGGATGGAAACGGATTGCCAAACGAAAATCAAAGGTGAGTTAATCTCACTCAGTTGAATTCAAATTTAAATTTAAATGATTAAATTTAAATAAATTGGTTGAATGGTTGAATTGGTGGATGTGCTATAGTATAGTATATACTACATCTTGGAATGTTTGATTTATGTTGTGCTAACGTCTGTGGATGCAGGGAAAACAGGTTGGAGGGATCCAACTGGACCCCTCAACATTTATTTAAATTATTTATCATTCTCTGTTGTGATTATTTGATATTCTATGATGAATTATATTGGAATGTTGAATGTTATGATTTGACTAGATATATTTGGGTATAATGAATTACCCAAAATATATAAATTGGATTGTTGGGAAGAAAATAAAAGGAAGTAAATTTGTAAGCGAAATAATTATAGAAAATTTGAATAAGTTAAGAATGAATTGAAAAGAAATAGAAGTAATATGAAAAAAATAATAAATAACTTCGAGTATGAAAAGAAAAGAATGTTGAATAAAACAGAAATTAATGAATTGTAAACTTAAGTTATATCAATTAAAGGAATAAAGAATTATTTTAAAATTCAAAGTTTAAATTTATTTATAAGAATAAAGAAGTAATTAGAGAAATCTAAAATTGGAATTTTCAGTTAAAAGTATTTTAAATCATAATTAAGGATTTAAATCTGAAATTAATGGATTTTGATAAAAAGGGGAGTAAATTGGAAATCAATTTGGAAATTGATTCAAGTGTTTGAAATTAGAAATTTAAAGAAGAATATGAAGTGAAGTATATTTCTCTAGGTAACCAAGTACATTCAAAGTAAATTTTTAAATATAAGATAAAAGTTTAATGTTGTTTTAAAAAGGCATGTTTTAGAGAATTTATTATTTCTAATCGTTTAAATTCTTCAGTAAATATTTTTCAAATTTATTATCGTAGTAATTATTTAAAAAGTGACTTAGTATTTTGTGTTAAAAAGTGAAAACTTAGTTTTATATTTTACAAAGTAACCTTATTTTCAAATATTCATATAGTATGTATTTTTAACCAATTATTGAAGTAGTTTTTAAAATAAATATTTTATAGTATATTTCAAAGTAAAGCGTTTTAAATTATTTTAAAAATCTAAAGTTTATGCTTGGTTATTTCAGTGGGAATAGAAATACTTGGAATTTATTCTGAGAAAGGAAGATAGTTTGAAACTGTTTTCAAAAGGATTTGAAAAGTGGAAATATATCTTGTGAAGATATTTTTAGGATTAATAAATAATTTGGGAAATTATTTATTGGTTGATGGTTGTTTGTGAATACTAATTGATAGTTAAATCACCGACTATCAATATTGGACATATACGTTGATCGTTTCGAAGAGGCCGGGATCGAGATTTATTTCTCGAAAACCACTTCGATCCAATTTGTACATTTCGTGGAAAACGAGGTTGGATTCAAAGATGGAGCAGTGAAGTGCAAGGGCTAGTCGCTACTAATCCTGAGGATATTTCCAAAATGGATGTAGTAGGAGTAGTGCCTTCGGTTCCGTTCGAACCCGGGACGGACTTGTATGGATGAATGCTTTCGGAACATCGTCAGGTGGATGATAGGCATTCTAAGGGATATGTTCTAAAAAGGTAACGCTTAGCTTCAAGCCTCATCAAATGGGAATGACTGAAAATCAGGGGTTATGCAGCAAGGCTAGGTGGGTAGCACCCAAGCAGGGTGAGTTCATCCCTGTCTAGATGTCCCTTTTATTTCAGCTTAGTGGGCGGTTGTTGATCCCAACCGCAGGATGATCTCAATCGGGATTATCCAGTAAGGGGTAGTCCCGACCCTGTGTTGCAGGGAATCGGCGTACTCCTCGGTACTGTGATCTAGGCCACGTACTGTGACAGGTGGTACCCCAGTGCCTAGTCATTAGTTGGAAATCCATTCTCCCTACGAGCCTTGTACGTGTTTTGTTTGTATTACCCACTCTGTGGCTAGTAGCTGGAATTTAATAGATGTAACAATTTCGGCTATTTTATAAGTATTTGTATATAGACCCTATTATAATATCAGAGGATTTCTATAAAAGTGTTTTAGCTAACGTAAGGTAAAAACCCGACATGTTTATTTGTGGCGTGGTCTTACGAGATGCTTTTGTTTTCAAAGGATTTTTGAAACTTTAATAATCAATTGGGTGTGATTTTCTCACGCTGGTATTTCAGACTGACTAGGGTATTATTTAACTGTAATGCTCGTGTCAGACCGAATATTATAGGATACATGATATGATGCTATGGAGCTCAGAAGACGAGCTGGATGACGATACGTACTTGCTTATATATATTCCGCCGTGTTGAGTAGTTGTGTATCCAGTTGTATGTTATAGATGTTGAGTTGTGATTAATGTACTTTGATGATGTATGTATAAAACAGATATAGTTTTCTTTTGTGTAAAAATATGTTATTATATATTATATTTTATTCCGCTGCGATTGTTAGATTCTGTTGTTGTTTTCTATTTTCTTCTTCTACCTCTTCTTCTTTAACCCAAATGGTTCGTATTTCTGTACAACTTGAGTTAATGTAGGTAGAATAGTGTTGACTCAAGGGGTGCGGATTTGCGGCTCGTTAAAGACATAATGTTGGTCATGACTGAAAATGTTGTCGGGAAGATAAATTCCAACATATGGGATGGTTTTTCCTTATGATTTATTAATTGTTAAAGTGAAAGCAAGCCATACCGGGAATTGTTTTCGGATAAGATTAAATGGCGTCTTTATGTTTTCAGAAGGCTTTAATAGTATACGTGGAATAAATACGCTTGTACCTTGGAATTGATCGAAAGAAATTTCAGTGTCTATAAGGTTTGTGTAGAAGACACGAAGGTTTGGTCTCATCCCATTACATAATCCAATTCATGGATCAATGTTTCGTAGTAACATTATTGGAGATCCTTCTTTGGCGGTTAATTTATGAGGTGGCATACCACTGGGGTTAAGCGAGTTCAAGAACTTAGTTTGATATAAGTTAGTCATATCATCTTCTACTATGTCAAAAGAATAATAAATATGTTCTTCCCTAAGAATTTTTTAATTATCATGTTATTAATTTCATCTGATGTTTCATTTGTTGGTGATAATATTGCTCTAGTTAGTATGTAGTTAGTATTACTAAAACTGTCTGTTAATGCGGGGAAGATTTCATTAATCAAAGAATATAATGAACTTTAACCGTCCCATGCTATGACAATATCCGGTGGTAGTTTAATCATGTCTTCTTGTATGACGGGTTCAGTACCATTTCCATTGCCCAAAACAAAGTCAACATATGTTGGTCAGCCCGTGCCCTTATATTCTGAGTTAAATGAAATACCTTAACAGTTGACCATAAATAAGACCGAATTGTACATGCATCAGTTGTTTGAGCTCTAGTCCCTCCCGAAACAACTGGTAAAACCTGCCAAAAATCACCGCCTAAGATAACAATTTTTCCTTCGAATGGAACATTTACCTCTGTCAAGTCTTGTATTGTTCTGTTAAAGTGGCGGTGAGCCATGGTTGCTTCATCCCATTACTGAACGGTTGCCATGGATAAAAGTTTTGAAGTATCAAATTGTTTAGTAATATGACATGTAGAGGAAGAGTCTAAGTTAATTATAATTTTAAATCGTGAGTGTGTTGTTCTACCACTGGGTAATGCAATAGAAACTATTCCAGACATGGTTATTCCAATTGCAATAAAACCATAGTTTTGTAGATTAGCTAAAATTGCTTTGTACAAAAAAGTTTTTCTGTACCTCCAGGACCGTCGATGAAATAAATGGAGTTGGTTTTGGAATCTACCGAAAGCATGATTGAATCAAATGCTTCCTTTTGTTCAGTGGTTAAATTATTTACTGATCGTAAATCTGGCAATGATATTTGTGTTGACTGTTCTTCTAAAATAAGTGTAGAAATATTATTGTCCTGAGTTGAATGTAGGGAGTTACATGGTAAATCATAATAAAAAATGGTTCTATTATATTTTGTTAGAAGGTTGTTAAGATCAAAGAGACATTGACCAATTAAATATGTAACCGAGACTGTGTAAGAAGGCGTAGCGGGTAATCTTCAGTTAGAAAAGGCCAAAATTCCTCCCATAATTCACGTACAACACATGGTTTACAATAAACTGAAATGGTAGCAAATAATCGCCTTAAAGCAGTAGGCATATGGGTGTTTGAAGCATCGATTAAACAATCCTTAATACAGTTATCATTTTCCAGTAGTCCTCTTTGTTTAGCTGTTTGTTTAAATGTATGTAAACAGTTCCATTAACGGTACATAAGTGTGTGAAAGAAAGTGGGCCTGGAATATGATTTATTAATAGTCGTAAATAGTAGCGATCACCTTCGAAAGGAGATACGATGTATATTGGGTCAATTACTTTATGGCTAATTTGTCTATGTATCCATTCATTTCGTTCATAGTTCCACCAGTACTTTTTAGGGAATTCATGGTAAAGATATTAGCGTGCCTACTCGTTCGTTGAATTTTGGTTGAAAAATTCTACAAGAAAAGTTTTGGTTTTTTGTTGGTTAGTAGAATAGAGTCTAAGCTCTCATCCACATTAAATTGAAGTTGTTGCATGTTGGGTAGATGTCTTTGCAGTCCTATTACAGGCGGAGACATACTGATAAGTTGGAACTTAAATATCCTCCATAGTGACTCTAGTGCATAAATCCATCGGGCGTTAACAAATTGAGAAATTTCGTCCATGGTGGTTAAAGAAGAAGATAGGCCTACGAATACGCGATCTGATCCTTTGTAGACATACTGGAGCAAATTTCAACGTTTATATGACAGTCATATTTTAGAAGTAAATAAGGATTATAAGGAATAACCCAACGATTGTCGGTTGCCGTATTAGTTGTTTGATTATGTATTCTAGTACCATGTCGTTTGTAAATGGGATATGAATTAGTTTCTTGTAAAGTTGATGTCGCGAAGGGTTTAGGGAATCCCTTCTTACATATTCCGTCTCGCATGCATACGACATTAGGGTTGAAACTACCATATGGATGATGAATCATATGTTTAATAACTAACGTGTAGTAATATGGTTCTAATTCTCTATTTGGAATCTCTGCTCTAACCATAGTATCGTAATCATCGGGATTATTAAGTTTATCAGTTTCTGCAAGAACAAGTAAAATATGTCCATGTGGCAATCCCCTTTTTTGAAACTCTATTAAATAAACATATGCAATGCTTTACCTAAGATATGTTTATTAAATAAATCTACCTTACGTTGTTACAATTTTTCATGGAAATCTCTAGCTGTCAAATCAGGACGATCATATGGCTGTTGAAAGGGAAGTAGTTCTTTTGAATCTCTATCCAATTAGGATTACATGTTATAGTAATAAATAAATCAGGTTTTTCATACCTTCATGCTATTGCCATTGCGTCTTGATATCGTTGATGCATCACGTGGACTACCAATATGAGAGGATTGAAGGACGTTTCTACCCCCAACATTTCCTACAAATAGTACAGGTGCATACGAATTGTAACTATGTATTTTATATTTTTAATAAGGCGAAATGATTGGAAGGGAAAGTATGTACTGACAGTTGTCTCCCCACTTGCTAGAGCATCTTTTAAACCCTGATATAAGTCGGCTCTAATAATAACTGGTGCTCTCGAAGATACCGTAGTTGCATATTTTCGATTTTGTTGTAAGTACCAACAACAAATTGTTGGAGTAGGCGACCACCAAGCAGTAGAAGAGGTAGTTCCATAGGTCGTACCTTTGATCTTTAAAAAGTGGTAAATATATGGGGTACAGATGAGAGTAAGGCTATGTGAGTTATGGCAAAAAAACTTCTGTATATATAAAAAAGGGAAAGAGGTGCCTGTAACATATGGGAGTAGTAGGCTCTACAACTGATTTGGTTATATCCAGTATTGTGGATGTTTAGATCCCATCCTTGTTCACCATGTGGAAGTAGAAGCAGATACTGTAGTGGATCATAAAATCCTATTGTATTTGGAACTCGTTCGAGGGTTTCCGATCTTGTTACAACTATAATATCCCCGTCGTTTGAGTTAGTTCAATAACCGTCTCCTAAATGATACCCGCTACTTGTGACGCAGTCGGTAGTTGGTGAAAATGACATTCAACAATAAGTTCTTTTATTGTAAGTCTGCAATTCTATAGATCAATATGCTGCCCAATTGTCCCAATACTTGTACATAAGGATTATAAACATCTAAGATTTGCTGTAACTTGTGCATGATGTCTGATCTTAATACTGCACTATTTTGTTGCCGATTTTTAATCTCGTGATCAATATCGCAGATGTAGGTATCTAGGTCTACTGCCAGGCATAGGCAAAACACTTCCAATGCTATGAGATATAGAGCCTTGTGCATGGTAAGAGTAAATTCCGTTTCGAGCAGGCGCTAAGTTATGATCAATGTTAGCCCCCATAGATGTGAATGCTAAGATCTTATGTTTGTTCAAAAATATGAACCAATTTCATTGTCTTCAGTGTATAAAGTTAAAGGTTCAAGAGGTGGTGTGGGGTAGGGAATGGTAATTTTACCACCTGAGCAGAAATTCCCGCTCTTTTCGTGGAAAATAATTTTGTGTTACAATGTGTGTGCAGTACATGGGTGGAAATAGCATCTGGCGGAGGAAATTGAGGGTGGTAGTAAAATTTCGACCATAGTTATAATGCGTCGTGATGGCAGATCGATGTAGTAGTTGGTGTTGCGGAAGAGCTGTAAATGTTGCTGCAGTATGAGTAGTACCAAATGTTATATGTTGCATGTCGGATCATGTAACAAAAAGGCAAAATGTAGAGGGAAAAAAATACCTGAACCATCTGGCGGTGAAGTTGATGGGTGGTTTAGTGTTTTGTGTGGCACGGATGGTGGGTTGGTAGGAGAATTTCCTGTAGTAATAAGGAAAAGGAGAAATTGGAGGAGTGATATGCGTAAGATGGAAGAAGTCGTTGGTAGAGTATGCGTACGAAGTCAAAATATGGAAGATATTATGGGAAGAACGTAAAAGCAGATATGAAGGTGAAGCTAGAGTGAAGAAATGCAGGAATAATATGTTTTGTATAATGCTGGATAACATGGAGAATTGGATTAATTGTTTCTAATAGATATTGAAATAGGGTGTATATTTATTCGACAGTACAAATGGTGGGTAAAATTATATGTTGTTGGGTTGAGTCAGCAGAAGGTAGCGGGAGTTAAAACAGAGGGAATGCATTGAATGATTTTTTGGGTTGGGGAAGGTGTGACAAAATAGTAAATATACTTTGATGAATGAAGTAATAATTAATATAATATATTAGTACCCAGCAGTAAATACCAAATGTAGCAATAACCTTTGGGACCGACTTGTCAGTATATATTTAATTTATACAAATTGGTAAAGTTGCAGCATATATTTATGCTACTGCCAACTGCATATAAATTATACAGCATAAACTACAATGTGGCTCACCAAGTCATAATTCTTTTTTCTTGATGGAAAATGGAGGTGTAAAAACTCAAATGCTATTTTATGCTAGTGTAGTGGAGAAATATTATAATCTTATAGGACAGATACTCAGATTTCAGATTTGAGGTGAAGTTGGAAAAAACATCAGACTGAGTACTAATAAGAGCCATTTAAACCATACGTACTACCTTATATATATATGCATGTATGTATTTGAAAGTTATCCTACTTGAAACTACAAGCCATTGAAACCCATATGCAGAGAACTTCAAGTATATGAATTCGTATATGCATTTTTGAATGTAAATGACGCAGCGGATTAACAGAAAATTAATATCACGATGAAAGTAGCAATCGGTGGATTGAGAAATACTAATATGCCCAAATTCGTTGATCCGAAGATACCGAATTCTAGCTATCCTTAACACGTTGATCGCGCACGATACCATGATGAAGGATCTACGATTCTTCGACGTTGATCTTGCGCACAAGATTCCGTGAATCGGCTTCACAAACGAAGATTCGAACGCACTCGAATGACGTAGGTGGAGATAGGAGATTACACTCAACTACCGATTTAAATTGAAAGCACAAAGCTAACAAAAGAGAATTTTATTCAAAAATCAACAACCAATACAATGACATTACGTCCCTATTTATAGGGTTTATGACTCAACACAAAGACTTAAAAAAAATTACAACACAAGCGGTTTACAAACAAAGGACTTAGAAGATTACAAACAGTGACTTAACGTAACTGGCTACGACTCATCAGCAGGTGTAGAGCAAATTTCGCGACATAAGGATAGTTCGCGAGTTAAAATTAACTCGGTAACGACTCAATACCTTCGTCTACGACTCATCAGCTTTGGGACATAGGGAACTCGACGACTCAAAGTATTGAAGGTGGGCCGTTCGCGACACACAAATTAGGTCGTTCGCGACTCAATTCCTGGAGGTGTCGCGACTTATAGGATTGAGGGGAAAAGGGTTGTCTCATGATATGATTGAGGGTTAAGTCGTAGGTCGCGATGGAAGCGGAGGCGGTCGTGGAGGAGATGAGTCGGCAAAGGCCTGAGTCGTGAGTCGGTGGACGGTGATGGAGTTGTGAGTCGGTGGGTGGTTTGTGGCGATGTGTCATTCGCGACTTAGGGTGGAGGGGATGAGTCGGCAGAGGGGATGAGTCAGCAAAGGAATGAGTCGTGAGTTATTGGCTTCAAACGAGGTAACTTCATCATCCTCCCCTTGTCGGATAGAATTCGTCCTCGAATTCACACTCTCGTCATCTTCGATGAGATCCTCCCCACAATACGGAATTAAATGTTTGACATTGAAAACATCAGAAGTATGAACATTTTCCGGCAATTTTAACCGATATGCATTATCATTGATCTTCTTCAGGATTTTTAATGGACCAATCTTTCGTGCTTTCAACTTATTGTAAGCTCCAACTGGAAAACGATCTTTCGTCAAAACCGCGTAGACCAAATCACCTTCTTTGAAGACTACACTTCTTCGTTTCTTATCCGCCATTTGTTTATACTTCTCATTTGTCTTTCCCAATCGTTCCTGAACGATTCTATGGCATTCCGTCAACCCATCAACAAAATCAGCAGCCCGCTTAACTGTCCCCTTCGGTTGTGGAACCATCGTCAAATCCAACGGCCCCTTTGGTAAGCTTGAATATACAATTTGAAATGGACTGAAACCTGTACTTCGGTTATTTGCATGATTGAGAGCAAATTCAGCTTGACACAACTTCACATCCCAACTCTTTAAATTGTCTTTCACAAGACATCGTAACAAGTTTCCCAACGATCTATTCACCAACTCTGTTTGCCCATCTGTTTGCGGATGATAAGCACTACTAAATTTCAGGTTCGTTCCGACCATCTTCCACAAACTCAACCAAAAATGGCTTAAAAATCTAGTATCTCGATCAGAAACAATAGATTCTGGTAAACCATGCAATCGATACACCTCTTTAAAGAATAATTGTGCCACTCGAACTGCATCCGATGTCTTCTTACAGGCTATAAAATGTGCCATCTTCGAAAATCTGTCCACCACAACAAATATAGAATCATTCCCCCTTTGAGTTCTAGGCAAACCTAAAACGAAATCCATGCTGATATCAACCCATGGTCTGATAGGCACGGGTAATGGCATATACAACCCCGCATTCGTAGCCGTTCCCTTCAAAACCTGACAGATATGACATCTCTCCACAAATCTCTCTACTTCTTTCCTCATTCACGGCCAAAAATAAGACTGAGAAATCAACTGCAATGTACGATCTCTGCCTACATGGCCTTCTTCATGTAACTCTTTGATAATCTTCATTCTCAAACTGCAATCTGGTATACATAATCGATTTCCCTTGAACAAGAATCCATCAACCAACACAAATTCATCAGTATCACCATCCTTAACTTTCTCAACAAACTTTGCAAAGTAAGGATCCTCCTCAAACAACTCTGGCAATAATTCAAATCCTGTCACTTCAACTTTCATTGTCGTTAATAAATGACTCCTCCTACTCAAAGCATCAGCTACCCGATTCGTCACCCCAGACTTGTGTTTGACAACAAAAGTAAATTGCTATAAATAGGCAATCCACGATGCATGCCTTGTTGAAATCTTGTCCTGCCCTTGCATATGCTTCAACGCCTCATGATCAGTGTACAGAACAAATTCTTTTTGAAACAGATAGTGTCTCCAATGCTTAACAGCCTGAACAATTGCGTAAAACTCCACATCATAAGTGCTATATCTCAACTTTGCTCCTGATAACTTCTCACTGAAATAAGCAATGGGTTTCCCACTCTGACTCAAGACTCCACCAATTCCCACCTTCGACGCATCAGTATGCAATTCAAACAACAACTGAAAATCTGGTAAAACAAGAATTGGTGCTGTCGTCAATAGTTCCTTGATCTTCTCAAAAGCAACCCCTGCTTCCTCTGTCCACGAAAACTGTTTACCCTTCATACAATCAGTAATCGGTGCCATCACGCTACTGAAGTGTGGAATGAATCTTCGGTAGAATGACGCCAATCCATGAAAACTTCTCACTTCCGTTATTGTTCTCGGCTGTGGCCAATTCCTGACTGCTTCAACTTTATTCTGGTCCATCTGTATACCTTCTCCTGACACAACATATCCCAGAAATAAAACACTATGCGTCATGAACACGCATTTCTTCGTAGCAGCATAAAATTGCTCCTCACGAAGAATAATCAACACTTCCCTCAAATGTTGAACATGCTCCTCCGTACTCCTGCTATATATCAGAATATCATCGAAATAAACCACCAGGAACTTCCCAATGAATGGTCTAAAGATTTGATTCATCACCCGCATGAATGTACTAGGTGCATTTGATAAACCAAATGGCATAACCAACCATTCGTATAACCCCTCTCTCGTCTTGAAGGCTGTCTTCCATTCGTCTTCAGGTCTAATCCGAATTTGATGATATCCGCTTTTCAAATCAATCTTTGAAAAGATAGTAGCCCCACTCAACTGATCTAGCAAGTCATCCAACCTCGGCATTGGAAATCTATATCTCACGGTAATCTTATTCAAGGCTCGACTGTCAGTGCACATCCTCCACGTCCCATCCTTCTTCGGTACCAACAAAGCTGGCACAGCACATGGACTTAAACTTTCTTGCACACGTCCCTGCTCAAGCAACTCTTCCACCTGCCTCCTCAACTCTTCATGTTCCTTCGGACTCATTCGATAATGTGGTCTATGTGGTAATACTACTCCCGGAACAAGATCGATTTGATGTTGAATGTCTCGCAGTGGCGGTAACTCCTTAGGCAGCTCTTATGGAAATACATCCTCAAATTCTTTCAAAACTGGCTTCGCTTCTTCTGGGATTTCAACCTCTTCACTACAATCTCGTCCAATTAACACAAAGATTTCAGGCTCCTCTTCAACTTCCTTGACAAACTCCTTCAATGATAGCAAAGTTTTTAGCTCTTCAATCTCCTCAGATTTACTCTCTCCCTGCTGTCTCTTCTTTGGAACTAAAATAATCTTAACGCCTTCAAACATAAAACTATAACTATTGGTTCGACCGTCATGCTGCACTGCTCGATCATACTGCCACGGTCTTCCTAAAAGCAAATGACAAACATCCATCTCAACTACATCACACCAAATCTCGTCTTTATATTTCTTCTCAATAGAAAATGGAACTCGAACTCGCCTGTCCACCTTCACCTCTCCTCCTTTTCTCAGGCACGCTAACTTATAAGGATTTGGATGTTTTTTCGTTTTCATTTTCAATTTTCTCACCGCTTCTGTAGAAATAATATTGTCACAACTTCCTGCATCAATCACAAACTTACAAACTTTTCCCAGAATAGTGCATGTAGATTGAAAAATGTTGCTCCTCAACCAACTAGCCTCATCCTCTTGTTTCGGCGTTAAACAAGACCTTCTCATCATTAGATTACACCTTTCATCTCCCGACGCGATATCCTGTTCATTCTCCTCAACTGGACTATCTTCATCTTCCACAGCATCCTCACTTTCAACTTCAGCTATCATCGTTCTCTTCTTTGGCTTAGGACATTCGTTACTCTTATGACCCACTTCTTGGCAGTTATAACACTTGAAACTATTAGTAATCTTCGCCTTCTCACCCTCCTTTACTACGGGTTTACTGACAGGTTTAGAAACATTAGAACTTCCGCTAACACCCTTCACTTGATTATTAGAATTAGTAAGCACACCACCTCCACGTCTTCCCTGCTTTTCCTAAGCCAACGCTTTTTGATGTGCATCTGCCACAGATCTTGGATCAAACATATTAACCATATCCTGGATCTGCATCCTCATCCCTCCAACAAACCTAGCGGTCAGCTGCTCTTCCGTCTCCATTATATCGTTCCTGGCAATGAGTTGGTAAAATTCATCGATGTAATCGTTGACTGATTTCGTCCTCTGCCTTAGATTCTGCAATCTCTGGTACATAAGTGATTGATAGTTGTATGGTAGAAATGTAGCTCTCATCAATTTCTTCATTTTCTTCCAATCAACAATCTTCGACTTTCCCATCTGTTCTCGTGTTAGTTTAGTTTGCTGCCACCACGCCAAAGCTCTCCCCCTCAACCTAGTAGCAACCAACTTCACTCGACGATTCTCCGGAACTTCCTTGAAATCAAAGATTTCTTCAACATTAGATAACCAATCCAAGAACTCTTATGCAACCATTCCACCTTTAAATTCAGGAATCTCCATCTTCATTCCCGTTTCCCATCGATGATCATCATCTACATCTCGATTCTGACGTCGTGTTTGTTCTCTATCTCGATAATGAACACTTCCCCTATCACCATTAAACTCCTCATCAAAATCTGAAGTATATCGATGTCGATCACGACCTCCAACATCTCTACTACCACTCCTTCGATCAACATTCCTATCACGATTGTCAATACTTCTATGATCTTCTCTTCTCTCCCGATCTGAATGTATCGAAGCTCTACTTCTCCCATGGCTCGATTCAGGTGAAACTCTTCTTCTACTTTGATTCATTTCAAGCATCATTCTCTCTAAGCGACCAATTCCTTCATTCAACTTCTCCGTGAAGCTCTCGTTGATTCGTTGCTCCATTTCATAGGCTTCTTCTCTTCCATACAAAGCATTAATATTGCGATGTCGTTGAGCCCGTCTCGGTGGCATGATTGAACTTCACAAATAATTCAACAAATTTCCAAACTTCAACACAAAATCAAATAAGTCACGGCTCCTTAGCTCGGCTTCAAACTTCAAAACAACTTCACAAGGCTCGGCTACTCACAAGTATACACGGCCTAGCTTTAACAAATGATACCAAAATTGACGCTTCAACTCTCGGTTCACACTTTAAATTCAAACACTTGGCTCCAAGACCCGATTTAGCTTTGATACCAAACTGACGCAGCGGATTAACAGAAAATTAATATTACGATGAAAGTAGCAATCGGTGGATTGAGAAATACTGATATGCCCAAATTCGTTGATCCGAAGATACCGAATTCTAGCTATTTTTAACACGTTGATCGCGCACGATACCGTGATGAAGGATCTACGATTCTTCGACGTTGATCTTGCGCACAAGATTCCGTGAATCGGTTTCACAAACGAAGATTTGAGCGCACTCGAATGACGTAGGTGGAGATAGAAGATTACACTCAACTACCGATTTAAATTGAAAGCACAAAGCTAACAAAAGAGAATTTTATTCAAAAATCAACAACCAATACAATGACATTACGTCCCTATTTATAGGGTTTATGACTCAACACAAAGACTTAAAATTTTTTACAACACAAGCGGTTTACAAACAAAGGACTTAGAAGATTACAAACAGTGACTTAACGTAACTGGCTACGACTCATCAGCAGGTGTAGAGCAAATTTCACGACATAAGGATAGTTCGCGAGTTAAAATTAACTCGGTAACGACTCAATACCTTCGGCTACGACTCATCAGCTTTGCGACATAGGGAACTCGGCGACTCAAAGTATTAAAGGTAGGCCGTTCGCGACACACAAATTAGGTCGTTCGCGACTCAATTCCTGGAGGTGTCGCGACTTATAGGATTGAGGGGAAAAGGGTTGTCTCGTGATACGATTGAGGGTTAAGTCGTAGGTCGCGATGGAAGCGGAGGCGGGTCGTGGAGGAGATGAGTCGGCAAAGGCCTGAGTCGTGAGTCGGTGGACGGTGATGGAGTTGTGAGTCGGTGGGTGGTTTGTGGCGATGTGTCGTTCGCGACTTAGGGTGGAGGGGATGAGTCGGCAGAGGGGATGAGTCGGCAAAGGAATGAGTCGTGAGTTATTGGCTTCGAACGAGGTAACTTCATCAGTAAATTTGCTCGTTAATTTAAATCCTGGTATGTATGAACATACTCGGTGTTCATGTGAATTTGCAGGTTGATAATGTTGAAGGTTGCCATGTGTATTTTAGTTTGTGCTATTGGAAAGTAAGAGGAGTTTGAACGTAGCGTATTCAGATATTTGAAAGAATCTAATGCATATTCAAAAGCAGTATGCAGTAAGTTAAAATTATATGTTTTTAAAAAGGTTTACTGCTCAGAGATATTTAGAAGCTAAAATTTTACATTGCAAATTGTTATTGGTAACTTCAAATTGTATATTTTGTAAAGGCTAGCTGTACAAAAACTATTTAAGAGATTTAAACCCAAAACCCATGTATACATATGAATTATATTGTTTTAAAACCAAACAGATATTGGAAGTATTATATAGTTACATTTAAAATGAATCATCTGGTAGCGATTTACATTATACTGTCATCTTTAAAAGTTTGTATCCTCACTTTTAAGAGCTAAAATTATACACTGCAAATTGTCATTAGTAACTTCAAATTATATATTTTTCAAAAGGCTAGCTGTACAAAACTGTTTAAGAGATTTAAACCCAAAAATCATGTGTACATGTGAATTATAATGTTTTAAAATCAAACAGATATCAAAAGCATTATACAACTACATTTAAAGTGAATCATCTGGTACTGATTTACGTTATACTGTCATGTTTAAAAGTTATGTATCCACACTATTCAAGTCATGCTTCAGAATTATATATATGAAATCAACACATAACTAAAGCTTCATATAAGTAAAATAATATGAATACGAAAGCGGCATTCGTATAACTAAAATATATTAGTGCAGAAAGAATGTGTGCAGTTATAATAGTTAATAATGCAGTATATACACCTTTACTATGAACAGGCCCAAAACCATATGCGCGTAAAGGTATACACTATGGAAAACTTATTATATATTCATAAAACAATGCATCATCTGATATGTACTTGGAATTAAGATATATGAAGCTTAAAAAAATGTATATGTTCTACATACTTCGGAAAGTTTGCCTTTGAAACCTTGCACCATTCGTTTATATTCATTTTCAAACTTATTTATTTATTTAAGGAACGCATATACGAAATAGGCTTAGATCCCAAACGTGGAAACATATACTCGAATGTAATTCTTTTTTGAGACCTGATGTCCTCGAAATTATATGTACTCGAAGGTTATATTTTTTTCGTCAACTTATATATATTTTTAGAATCGTACATGTCGTGGTCCGAATCTTATGAATTTTTTTTACTTTTCCAAACCATGATATATAAATTTTAGCGAGAGTGACCAGCGGGGAAAACCTTTTTAGTTTAGACTGTTATCTGTAACTGCACAATTTATATTTTTCAAAATCCAAAGTGCATAAACGGCTGAACGACATTAAATTCAAAACTAATGTATACAAGTTATAGTGATTTGAAAGTAAACATATATATGAAACTATAGCACATTTAAAACCGCACATACTATGTAATCAAGGTTAATATTTTTTTGGAAAATGACATATACTTTTAACAGTATATATGTCGCGATGTGAATCCTCGGAAACTGTTTGCCTTTCAAAAGCATAGTATATAAATTTAAGTCAGAGTGAACAGGAAGTCAAAGTTCAACATTGTAAACTATTATTGGTTACTTAAAATATATCTTTTTCGACAGGCTAACTATACAAAAGTATGTAAGAGCTAAAATTTTAAATGCAAATTGTTACTGGTAGCTTTAAAATATTTTTTTTAGAAGGCTAGCTGTACAAAACTACGTAGGAGCTGTAAACCCAAAACTCATATATGCATATGAATTATATTTTTTTAAAATCAAACATATATCAAAAGCATTATACAGTTACGATTAAAATGAATCATTTGGTATCGATTTATAGGATACTGTCATGTTTAAAAGTTATGTAGTCAAGTCATGGTTGAGACTTATATATATGAAATCAACACGTAATTTAAGCTTCGTATAAGTACAGTAATATGAATATGAAAGCAGCATTCATGTAACTAAAATATATTAGTGCAGAATGAGTGGACAGTTATGACAGGTAATAATGCAATATATATGTGTGTGTGTATTTACTACGAAAATTCCCAAAACCGATAGGTGTGCAAAGGTGTGCAAAAGATATTATGTATTGTTAAAACACTGCATCATCCGATATGTAGTCAGAATTAAGATATATGATGCTTAAAAATAGGTATATATACTACAGACTTCGAAAAAATTGCTTTTAAAATATTGCACCTTTTAAGTTGTATTCAGTTTCTGTAACGACTCATAAATTTTAATAATTTTATAACGTAATTAACTGGATTTTTGTGAGATTTGAAACTATAAAAATTTTGCAATTAAAATTTGATATTTGAGATGCATCTATTAAAAATAGCAAATGACAAATATTCGTTGGAAAATTTGAAAATTAGTTCTGTTGTGAAATTTCAAATTAAAATTTAAATCAGTTGAAATTAGATGCAAATGAAATATTTTTGAAATCTAAATATTTTTATATAATAAAAATGTAAATCATTTTCTGAGTGAGACGTCATGTTTCGTTTTGCCAAATTTGGACTATTATAGCACTGTTTATCTTATTTTCGACGTTTTAGCAATAGTTTTGGCAACGAATATCGAATTTTGACAGGATGATCGTATCGCTGATACCTGTGTACCATTTTGTTCATCTCGTTGTGCTGATCTCAGTAGTATATTCATTCGTACATTTCGGTGTCCGATACGTGGCGAAAACTGCGTAACGGTTCACCGCATCGGTACCCGTTTGTATTCTTTTGCTTCCTTGTGTCTTTTCGTTCTCCCTGAGATAACCAAAAAGCTGTTTTCTTTTAATAATTACCTCAACTCTTGCCTTTGATATTCACGTTGTTTGATATATATATATATATATATATATATATATATATATATATGTATGTATGTATGTATGTATATTGTTTGATATATATATATATGTATATATGTATATATGTATATATGTATATATATTGATATATGTATATATGTATATATATATATATATATGATGTGAAGAGACACGTCTCCTTTGTTGCAAAGCTATCATATATATATATATATGTATGTATGTATGTATGTATGTATGTATGTATGTATGTATTTGTTTGAAACTATTGCTTTACTTTGCCACAAAGCAATTCATTTTGCATTAAAGCTCTATGCATAAACAAACATTTTTGTTCTCCTTCCCCCCTTTTTGTCTTGTTCTATGAAAAAATTTGGAAAGGCAAGTTTATATATTATGAGCCTGCTACCCTTCTCCCTACTCTCTCCCATCGCCAGGCTTCTGTAGATCAGCCACCAATGGCCGCATAAGCTTCCAGCAAACCCTCCCTCTCCATCAGCCACCGTACTATGACGATCCATAAATCTATACCCTTTAAATCGATAATAAACCACACATGTTCGACATAAAAAGCACAGACTGACGGAAAGACAGGAGAAAGAAAAGAAGGGACAAGAATAGAAGAGAAGAATGAGAGAAGATAGAACCAAACAGAACAGTACAGAATCTCACATCGTAGTGGAAGACATATTATATCATGTAATTGATCTTTACAAAGCAGAAACTGTATATACATAAATCAGATTTCAACAACCAATCACTAATCATCAACTTGGACAGTTATAATAACATGTCCTCATAGTTACTGACAATATACAACAACTAAGCAGCGGATAATCAAAACAGATACGTGTATACGAAATGAAGATCTCGAGCTCTCTTACTGAAGCTCCAAAAGCATCAAATCTGAACCTGTAAATATACTCGATCTGACCCGAGCATTGAAAAGAAAGTACGTCTGGATCAATTTGTTAAACTAGCATGAGAAACACATTCAACTGAATTTATTAAATTACCAAACTTTTCTTTTTAAAATAATAGTATCTCGTAAGGCACACCCACACATAAACACGGACATATTTTTACCTTACGATAACTAAAACATTTCATATCTAATCCTCTGATATTATAATAGTGTATAGTATACAAACAATAATTAAAATAGCCGAAATTATTACCATTATTAAATTCAAGCATATAGCCCAAAATGGGTAATACAATCAAAATGGCAGGTACGTAGTGGAGTTTGGATTTCCATACAAATGACCAAATGAAGGAACTACCTTCTGGTAGTACATATCTAGACGAATATACCGAGGATCATCATAAATGATCCTCTACCAACACAAGGCCAGCCCACCTCTATAACTAGATGGTACCGAATATATCATCATCCGGTCGTTACCGACCATTATCGAGGGCTATCATAGCATACAACCACAATAATCAGATACACGACGTCATAGCGTACGAAGATATATCTAGAAGAGGATGATCATACCCTGTTCGGAGCGACCCACTTAGCCCTGCTGCATCTAACCTTGTTTCGGTCATTTCCAGTTGATAAGGCCTGAGGTGACGATTACCTTTCACATATCACAAGTTGTCCAGGAATAGGACGAACCGAAGGTACTTTCCTACCACATCTTATTAGGAAATGCCAAGGATTAGTAGCGAGTAGTCCTTACATTGGATATTTCATAATGAAAAGACTACTACTACTGGGTGTATATTGGGATTTTAACTCCAAACGATCAACAAGCAGTTGTCCACTATGAAAATGCCGAATATCAATATCATCATAGCCAACCTACATAATCGTCGCATAAATGTCGGTCCGAAGTGGTTTTCAGATAAACCAATCCCAGTCTCTTTGCACCAACAACGCAAAAGCGTTTCTCAACCCCATATAGAAACTAAGTCTCATAGACTTATCACGTCTCCGACTTTAAACTTGCTATCCTTCGGCAAAGAAGGAAGCTCTATAGATTGGAATAATATTCCACACTGCACGGATCAAAACCCTCAATACAAACGATAATCAAGCCTACACAGAAGGCTACGTACTAAGTGTATGACTAAATTGTTCCCATATCAAGTCGAGGAACTAAAATGACAAAATTTGATAGTCGGTTATTTAACTATCAAAGCAAACAAACAAATATCTAACACCATAAGCAATCATTAGGAATTTTTAATTAATCTTTTGTTAATTAAATCACTTGCCAAATGTTCACTTCAAATTATCTTCAAAAAAGATATAATCTCAAATCATTTCAATTTCTATATTGAAAAACATTTCCATATACTTATTTAATAATAAGTAATTCACAAACCAATTTATTTTCAACACTTAGAAAATATTACATGTATTTAAATCACGATTAAGTATATATTTTATTCTTTAAGGAAAAACATTCTCTTAAACATATTTATTCGGGTCAAAACGAATGTTGCGTGACGCATCATAACGACAACCCAAAATAACTAGTATAGGGATTCAAAAATTAGAGAGATGTATAAATCCAATATACTATACAAAATATCTCCTTTCGAAAATCATTTACCATAACAACATTGTTATAGTCCATCATTTCCTTACTTTTCGAAAATGTCTATTTCAACAATGAATGTTGAAATCTATGGTTTCGATACTTAATACATTTTAAACATCTTCAAATCATTTTAACTCCATTTAAAAGATCACTTTTCAAAACATTCATTTAATTAATAGATTATCCACTGTCTGAAATCGTGAATATAGTTCATTTACCAAATTCAATATTTCTACACATTTATTAAAGGATAATCCACTACCCAAAATCATGGATGAAGTTCCTTTAATAAACTTCTATATCTAGTTTATCAATTTAAATTGATTTCACATTTATAAAACAATGTTTATCAATCACATTTATATTATAAAACTTTCATTTATGAAATCCGTTTATTAACAAATTCCTTTAATAACTAGATTATATGCAAAAATCCAAATTATAAGTTAATTATTTATAAATCATTTATTTTGCAGAATCCATTCATTTTATAACTTCACAAATATAAATCTTATTCACCTATAATATTCAATTATCACTTCATTTTAACATTTACAAAACTCCTTTATAATTTCATTATTTCGATTTATAAGATTTCAATTTTATAATTCTTGTATACATACCATTTGTAATGATTTCAAAAATCACATTTTGATTATATTTTCAAAAATCATAATTTTTATAACATAAAAATTATAACCTTTATTTATTTAAAATAAATTCATTCCTTAACTATTAAAAATTCAACAAAATGTATATTTTCAAAATCACATGAAAATCCCTTTTAATTTGAAATCATCACTTTAACATTTTTAAAATTTTTAAAATTTCAAAATAGGCCCAATGTTGCAACAACACTAAATACACCAGTCACAGCATCTAAAATATCATATATCATATGATAACAACATATATATATATATATACCTGTAAATAAATCAATACTGGTGAGGGATCCAGTTGGATCCTTTCAACCTGTCATCTGCAACAAATATACATATTAGAATATGTGTAAAATGTCCGTTTCGAGGCAGACGCGCGTATAAAGTGTCATCCGCTCATACACGGGAACGTATAGGGTCTCATCTTCTCCAATAGGCAGGAATATATCCAAATGCCAATCAATATATAGATAATATATCATATATCATCCAAAAATCATCAATCGTCATAAAATAAATTTATTCTCACTTATATAAAAATATCAGTGAGTTAGAAAGAGTGAGTTGTACTCACTTTGATTCCAATAGCAGTTGCAGTGTTTCATTCCGAATAAAATTAAACAGGCATTTGATTTTATTCAAAATTTTCACTAGCTCCAATGAACTCGAAATTAGCGCTAAAATGTAGTGCTTGTCAATACGTACCCAACGCAACTTGTTTCGTCAAAATCGGACCTCGTATGAAGAAGTTATGATGTTAAAAAGTTTGTACGAATTTATATAAATCAATTTACCAAATTTTTTATTTTAAAAACTTGAAATAAATACCAGCGTTTGATTTCGAAGCCTAGATCGTGGCCGCATGCTTTTTCTTCTCCCCAGGCATCACGTACGCGGTTTGAGCCCATGGTCGCCACTTGCAATTGAATTTTTACGACCATTGCGAGTAACTTGAAGATGATCTGAGACTTCCACGTCGAAGTCCATCGCCGATTCCATCACCGCCCAAAGGCCGGCCACACTTGGTGCTTCCCATGCCTTGGAATTCATGCATGAAACGCACGTATTTGAATGAAAATTGCTGTGATTCTCTGATCCAATTTCGATCATACCCGTTGGATTCAAAGATCTCGTTGTGCTCTTCAATGTTGTAGTTGAAGATTTTTCATAAATGTTTATGGATTTGGAGATTTTGAGGGAAGAAGATTCGTGCATTTCGACCATTAACGTAAAGTGGTGGCTAGGGCTTGGGCAATTAGGTTGTGTGAAAAATGAAGAAAATAAGGTTCTTTTGTATAAAAGTCTGCGACATTATTCATCGCCAAATTTTCCGAACTCCAAACGAAGCTTGCCGCTTGGCATTTATAATGTTTTACCCCTATTTCGAACACAATGGAATATATATCAAGAGCCAATTCGATCATATTTGAAAGATAGGTTTTCAAGTCGACTTGTTTAAATTTAAAATTCACTTAAACGAATTTCTATGTGTTTTAGCTTGCCACGACTAAACTGTAAATCCGATTGGCACAAGATTTGAAATCATATAATAATATAACATAAGGATCCAATGAAACTGGTTTCGTCGAAACCCGAAATTGTATGAAAAAGGGTTGTTTTTACACGTTAATTAAATATTAAATATTCAATTTCTACAAATTTACTTTTAATTCAATTTTAAAAGTTTACTAACATCGTTCTAATTAAAATAGAATTTAATTCATCTTTATAAATCTTTTTATTCATATTAAATACTAATTCCAATTATTTCAGCAATTTCAAATATTAAATTAACAATTTCATTATCCCATTATATCAGTATATTTGAAATATAAGTTCTTAAATTTATAAACTTTATTTTTGAATATTTAAAATCAATCAAATATCTCAATTTCAAATGACTAAAATTCTGGGTCGTTACATTCTTTCCTACTTAAAAGAATTTCGTCCCTGAAATTACCGAGTAAGAGAAAGTCACAAAGTCCATTACTTTTCAAAAATAAATCGTTCAAATTAGATATCAAATTCATTAAACATTTTAACTTTTTCGAAATCCATTAGTTAAACTTCTTATAAAAACTTTACTAAGTTTTCAAATTCATAATTATCTTTTTAAAACCAACTAATATCGTTTCAAACTATAAATCAAAACCAAGATTATCGTTATCAAAAGTTTTCCAAATTTTCCCAATTTCTCAAAAGAATTCTAACTCATTAAATTTTCAAACAAAATTCGCCAGCGTCTCATTTGCGTAGTTTGTAGGACCAATTTCACCATGGGGGGGGGGGGGTGAATAAGGTGATGGTGTTAATTATAAATTATTGCGGAAGCTTATAAAATTATTTCAACACAGATATACCAAAATTATGGCAGCACGGATAATAGCAGAATAATAAATGCAAAAATAGAACGACACAGAATTTACCCAGCTTCGGCAAAACTCTGCCTTCGTGCTGCCTCCAAGGTTTCTACGAGAAATTAAGTAGTCACACGCTTACACACATAAACTCGTGACACCCGCTACTGACTAACCTAACTCTACGCTCAAATCCCTGCCACAACTCAGCCATTGAGTTGCAAATTCTCAAACTACGCCACATAGTTTCTCCCCTAGTCACACGGGTAGTAATTACAATGGTTCAAAGGAGAAAATACAAAATAACAGTTTAAAAAACAATTAAACTCCAAAGCCCTAATTTTTCCTTCTCAATCCAATACTAAAGAAAGGGGCTGACCCAATTTAATTTATCACCAAAAACAAACGCGGCCTCCTTTATTTCTTTTATCAATGTCGGCCGTTCCCTTTTCATTGAAAAAAATGGGGCTCGTTCCTTTTTCCTTTGCTTGCAAATTAGGACTTCTAATTAGAAGCTGCCAACAATGGTTGCTCGATCGAATGATGATTTAGTTCCTTGCTTCGTCGATCGACTTTCTCTCTGAGTTGCTTACGACCGCTTGTATTTGCATCGAGTTCGAATCTGATTTCGGTATGTAATTTACTCCTTTTGCTTTTCTGGTTTTGACTTACTTGAACTCGATACTTTTGTAGCCGATGATGATTGGGTTTTTACATAGGGTTCGAAACCCTTGATTTTAGTTCGTATATATTTGTTTGAATTCGTTTGTAATTCTCCTTGGCCATTCGATTTTGTTTTGATGTTGATGATTTCTCTGACTTTGTCAATTTCGTATAATTTGATGATGGCTTGTTCATCATGGCTTCGAATTTTCCTTGCGCGGTTCTTGACCACCACGTCTCTGACTTGTTCATCATATTCTTTGATCACGGCTTTGACTTGCTTCGATGTTGACTTCGGTTTTGATTTATCCTGCAGTTGTCTTGTCCAAAACTGATACTTGCATTTGACTTCAGTCACTTGATATTACTGACTTCGACTATGGTTAAAACTGTTCAGGTTGCATTTGATTTTGGTCCTTGTTTTCTGGTTCTAATGTGTATATGCATTCATGTCACTGATTGATTTCGACCTGAAGCTTTGTGGTGAGTTCGATGTGCATGCTTTGAACTTGTAGTCTTGTATATTGTTACTGCACACTTTGGCCTTCATATTGCATTTGTTTCATTTTGGTTTTGGTCGAGGCTGCATATATGAATTATGTTTCCAGTCATCATATAGTTGCATCTTGAATCTATCTGGCCTTGATTTCTTTGTAGTCTCTGGTATCACTCTTCGAGACAGTTTGCATTTCAATTGCATTGTTGGTCTTTAAAATTTCTCTGTACACGTTGCATTTTATCTGGCTACTGTTATATATGTTGCAGCCTGTTTCATTGGTGCATCCCTTGTTGTTGCCTTTTACTTGTGTACCATCTAGAGCTTGCTGTCTATATTCATTTGAACTTAGTTGATGTTTTGATTTGTGTTTGAAATGCTGGTGCATATGCATGCTTATTTCTTGCCAGTACATTAATGTAGTTGTTCCTTCATGTGGTTTAGATTTGCTTTGAGCACATTTCTGGTTTGATGTGCACTGTGCCTTGAGTTTGCTTGAATCTGAGTTGAATTCATGTGTGATTTACTGTTGCCCTTGAGATTTTTCTGTACAGATTCATTTTAGTTTGATTTGTGCACTGACTTGAGTTCAAGCCTTTTTCATACTGCTGGTTCATTGTACTAGTTGTTTCCATTTGCCTCTGGTTTGAGTTTTGCTTATATACTTCATGTGTACTTTGGAGTTTTAGTTGAGATTTGTGGTCTAGGTTGCATATCATATTGATTGAGTCGCTATGTTGAATCGAACTCTTCTGGTTCATGTGTACACTTTGACTAGCTTGCTCCTGACCATTTTATTAAACTTGTATATTCGAACTGCATCTGTATTGAATCCAGCTTGGAGCGTAGGTTTGACCTTGTGCTGATATTGTGACATTATTTTTGTTGCACTTGAGTTGAACCCGGCGTTTTGGGTTTGACATGTGCTCACCTGTCCCTGTAATTTTATCAAGTGTATATATCGGTGTGCACGGCCTTGTGGCATATACAGTAATACACTGTGTATGTCACAAGCTGTTCGTGTATGATGAATTCAAAATTAAATGATGATGAACAACCCAAATAACTGAGGCAAATATTATTTTCAAAATCCACATTTTATTTTATACTGCAAAAATATTTTATTTTCAATTTTACTACGTCAATGTATATTTTTGCAGATTACTCAGATGCTGGATTCACATTGGAATGAAGTTGAAGATCAGTATGAGTTGAGTGAATGAGTGAATTGTAATTGTAGTGAGGTGCAATATAAATGTGAAATTGTGATGTAATCAAAATTGTATTGTAATTGAAGTTGTATATATATAGTGAGAGCTTGAAATTTGTACTATATGAAAAATTGTAATAAATATTTGTTTGAATAAAATATCCGTTCGAATTCAAATTCTGTGTTGTTTATTTTATTCATCAAATATTTATTTAATTTATTAAAAATAAAATAGTACATTAACAAATACATTTAAAAGGATATATATATATGTTTATTATCATCAAATAAACATATAATCACATATTCAACAATCTCCCCCTTTTGATGATAATAAACATATATTTAAGATTTTGAATATGTTAAATGTATTTGATCATTGATATACTCTAATTGCTCCCCCTATTTAAATGCTTCCTCTCTACACAAAGCTCCCCCTTCATATATGCATACAATCAAAAATATGCAAATGATCCTAGATGCAAATAGAAAATATTTGAAATTTGCTTGATTTTATTTAACAAAATCTTAACTTTTCTTTCCCCCTTTTGTTATCAGCAAAAGAGTAACAGTGTTAGAAAAATGGAGATAAAGTGATAGATATTAATTCAACATTAAAACTCAATTGAATATAACTATTAAATTTCAATAAAAATCATAAATACTTTGTTAGGCGCATATTCCACTTTTAGAATAATGGGAATGATGTCATCATATAAATCCATACAGTTGTGTCTATTTGTGGTATATTCATATCAGGAATTTGAATATCTACCAACCATGCATAACCGTTATAACTTTTAAATGAGATTAGTAGTATTCCAATTTTATTTTAAAAAAATGAATTTTAAGTATCTTCCAACCATGCACAACTTTGAGGACTTTTAAATGGGATTAGAATCAACTTGTTTATTTAAAAAAAATTGATATGCGTTCCATACATGCATAACCGTGAGGACTTTTAAATGAGCATCCAAGCACATAACAAATTCCAAGTACTTCACCCGTGCATAACCGTGAGGACTTTTAAATGAGAGTGAATACTTTGGATTATTTATTTTTTTTGCAAGGCAAGCTGGTTTTATAGTGGACCGTCCATTTTTCATTACGAGCGTAATAAAAATTGAAGTACAGGAGAAAGGTAAAAGCACCTTAACTACTAAGAAAGGGAAAGAAAACAGCACAAGAGTGTGATAGACATATCACAACTACTATATAAATATCGAAAACAACTATTCCTCCGAAGAGGCAGCATCACCATGGTCCAAAAATTCCTGAAGGGACACTAAAGGGACATTCCCCAATGGACCAACATAGGGGCGGAAATGGGAAGTAAGACAAGGATCATAAGCCACAGAATCAGTAGAGTACACAAAGGAACGATCCCAGGATGTATCGGCAAGTAGGACAACATTCGATCTCGCAAAATAACCATCCAAAACAAGATCTAGTGAGTCACCCGACGGTCGATAATAAAGGCATCTAAGGTCTAGATGATCATCAGAAACAAATCTAAAGAAAGAATCATCCAAGGGGTTAAATCTCATGTCAGATATGTGATCAACCCAACACCTCTCAGCATCATCCCAAACAATAGAGGGACAAGGCAGACCGGGAACAGGGGCAGCAACAGGAATTGCAGAAACATCACCAGCGACCATGGAAAACATGGCGGAACAAGAACTTGAACAGGAATTGCAGAATCAGCAGAAGGCTGTGCAGAACATGGAGTCGGAACTGGCACAGATAAAGGAGCCGCAAGAGGAGGTGCAACCTGAGAAGAAACCTTAGGAACCCATTTCCTGAGCGGAGGCCTAGGAAGAGGGATCTTAGGGGAAACCGCGCTTACAACAGAGTGCGAGCAGGCATTTTCCAGGTGGCCGAAGGAGAAACAGGAGGAGCAAATATCTGGAACCCAACCGTAGCGAACACGGACTTCCACAACATGGTCGACAGCTAGCTGAACAGGAATAGAGGAGGGTAGGGGCTTAGAAGGGGAAATCTCAATCAGAGCCTTAGCGAACATCAATTTTTCACGCGCAATCGTATTTGAGTCAAAACATTTCAATTTACCAACTTACAATTCAAACCAAGCAAGGGTTGAAGGGCGGAGAGAATTTGCGAAAAGTATACCCAAACGAGGATAGAAAGAACTTGCTCACGTGCACTAGCAACCGTAGGAGACCAAGGAGTAATAATAAATGGTTGCCCACCAAAAAGGAAGGCTCGGCCTCAAGAACGCGACTACGGTTATCGGCTGAGGAGAATAATAAAAAGTACATGGAATCAACAAGCTTAACACGAAGAGCACCACGAAGCTTCCACGCCATACGACAAACAGACGATGCATCATGCAGGCGGTGATTTGGGTCCAAAAAGAAACCAACTAAGTAATAACCACCCGCATTACAGAGAAGAGATTTAAAAAGAGAAGACCAAGTTTTCGAACGGACCTGGGAAGGAGGAGTAGTACCAAGAAGCTCCTCAACAACAGGAGTACCAACAGAGCCAGAGTCGAAGGAACCAGCAGTATGCTTATCACGGAAATTGGATACACAATTCACATTGGCATTTAGTCGAACACCAGAGGTGCAAGGTACAATGGACGAACAATCAGCATGAGCAGTATGAAAATCACGGTCAGAAATGCCAAACACCGCATGTACACCATCATTGACAACATTCCCAATAACTTTTGATGGCACACAACCTATCACCGAAGCACTGACATTACCAGCCATAGGCAAAGAGGCCACTGCATTCAAACCAGCACACACAAGAGCAGCAAGGGCCGCAGGCTTAGGAACAAGCAAGGGAGGAAAATTAGCTCCAGAAAAAGAGGATGGCAATTGACGTGAGGGCACATGAGGAAGATCCTTAATAAGTGAGCCAGATTGGGGGGAAGATGGTGAAGGGGAGGGTGTGGGAAGGACAAGGCGAAGAGGACATAGGAGAGGACGGGAGGGAAAAGAAGAGAGGAGCGAACATGAAGGGGCGAAAGGACGGGAGGGAAAGAAACAGGGGGAAGTGGAAACGCGGTTTGAGGCTACAGGAGGGGCCGATATCGAGACGGAGACGCCATTAAAGAAAAATATATCGAGACTATATATGATCACGTATAATTTTCCTCTTTATTTATTTTTATTATTGTTATTATTATTTTTGTTAAAAAAATGTAAAATGAAAAATGAATGATTCCTATTTAAAGTACCACATATTGACAAACTATATTGAATTTTGATGAGTGATGGTCTTTAGAAATATGATAGAAATAGAGATGGTCATGGAAAATTTACCAACAAAAACTTTTATAACTCTTGTTTAAATTTAAAAAGAAATTTACTAATTATACCATCTCGAGTCATAATATATGATAATTATCAACACTCATCACTTTGTCAATCACTATTTATCTTTTCGATAATTATTAGGGAGTCAGATTAGTCAAAATAGTCATTTAAAATCAAATTCAAAAATAATTATAGTCAATTTTTCAAAATGACTGATCTGAAAACATGGTCAAAAATGATTTTCTGGAAGGGGTTATATGAGGAAAAAGTTTCTGCTATTTGAAAATTATTTGAAATGAAAAATATGCAGATATTTTATTTGAAAAATGATGCAGTTACTAAATGTCTCAACAAATCACGTTCCACTAGTAATTTTTCTATTAAGTAGATTACCAGTGTAATCTGCATCTGAATTTCTTTTTCAGTCAAAATTATCATTAATTGAATTTGATAGACCAGACCATGAAGTGTGCAACAAAAAATCTCAAAATTAATTTTAACAGCTTTTTAAACGACATTCTCTTGAATTTGAATATAGAGTCAGCCGTATAACCAAATGTATTATCATCCAATAAAACACTATTATTAATCCAAACTAATATATATGGAGTAATTCAAAGACTCTACAGATTTTATAGTTTTCTTGGCATGAGAATATAATCGGCCAATAATTTTGAATAATTCAGAATCAAAATCATCATTATTTCATCATCACATTATTGACTGATTTAACTCAGATTACGGTGTAGATTATCACATTTAATATATTGTTCAAATAAATATACCATTACTTGTTTTACCTTTACGATATTTTTCATTGTTGTCCATTGTGATTCTGTCAACTTTATACTAGGCTAAGGAACTTTGCTTTGTCGCCCGTTGTGTTTCTGGAACAGCCAGAATCTAGATAACACTGTTGTTGTTCCTTAGCCTTCCACCACTCCTACAAGATAAAAGATTTTTGTGACTTATTTGTTTTTATAGGTCCATGATTGTTAATGGCAGAATATTTCGAAAAATAATTTTATGGAGACCCAAAACTATTTATGTATGTTCCTTTTGGCACCTAGATTTGTATAACTTTGAGAGATTTTATATTCGTGCCTTTTGGAATCAAAATCGGTATAGTTTTCACGTGTTTGGTTCTATACCAACAATTATTATGATTTTGTCCATATTTTCTACAAATTGTGCACATAGAATTGACTTGATTAATTTTGCTTTTAACTTTTTCAGATTGATTATATCCAAGTCCTTGTCTAACTGTATTAACAGTTGCTTCCCTAATAGCATATTCAACTACTTTTCACTTTTTGAAAATTTGTCTAAAGTCGTTGACAATTGTTGGACTTGTGTTTTGAGAGATTCATTTTCGTTTAACAATTGTGTGCACTTTTTAATATAATTTTCTCTCCTAGTATTTTCACTCTCTTTCAAAATCAGAATTTCATTTTCAAGTGATTTTATATTAATTTCCGATTTTTTAATTTCTTCTTCAAATAATGGACACTTATCACACTTAGGGATCCTACTCTAATAGGTTTTAATTAATTGATCAAGTTGTTTATTTAATTCTATTGTGATTCAATTTTAGCATACTTCTCCCTAAGTCGTTCAAAATAGCCATTTACTTCATGGAAATATATAAGTAATTCTGAGTGAGTGACTTTTGATACCTCGCTTGGCTCGTCATCGTCGCTATCAGTTGTATTTCCCTGAAGGCACGTATCTTCTTTCTTACTCTCACTGCTAGTACTTTGATTATCTTCATCACTTGTACTCCACGTGGCTGCAAAACTTCTCCTTTTTGATTTCTTTTCAAAGTCGCGTCGATTTTGAGGACAATTGGGCTTGATGTGTCCGGGTAGGTTGCACTTGTGATAGATGATTTTCTGTTCTTCTGAGTAGTCTAGTTCTTTGGCTATTCTGCTTTTCAATTTTTGATTTCGAGCTGGATTTTCGTATTTCTATTTCCACCTTTTAAACTTCTTTATTATCAGCCCAATTCTGCTGCTCCATCATCATCATCACCATCACTTTCTGTTGTTCCTTTAAGAGCTATTGATTTCTTTTGAGTGTCACCTCCTTCACGCTCTTCCTTGAATTTCATTTCAAGCTCATAAATGGTGAGATTTCCGATGAGTTCTTCAACTTTCATCTATTTTAAATCTTTTGGTTCTTCAATAGCAGTCACTTTGGCTTCAAAACTTCGTGGAAGGACTCTAAGGATTTTTCGGACTATCTCCAACTCTATGTTTGATTTTCCGAGAGCTTTTGATTTGCATACGATATTGGAAAGTCGTCCATACATCTCTTTGACATTTTCTTCCTTTGCCATTGTGAAGTTCGCGTATTCGCTGCTTAGCATGGCAAGACGAGATTCTTTGACTTGAGATGTTCCTTCGTGAGTCACTTCTAGTGTGTGCCATATTTCCTGCGCAGTTAGACAATGTGAGACACGATTAAATTCAAATTGATCCATTGAACAGATAATAGAATTCATAGCTTTAGCATTAGCATTTTGTAATTTATTTCCAAGTTCTGTCCGTTGATCCTTTGGTTTCTCTATTTCTGATTATCTAAAATTATAGTTGGTGCTCTATAACCTGTATCAACAATATTCCAAGCGTCAATGTTTTTCAAAAAAAAATTCATTCTATTTTTCCAGTAGGCGTATTCACAATTGAACATTGGTGGTCTAACTATGGACTGACCCTCAGCAAAAGCATTATTAAAAGAAGCCATTTTAAAAATTCAAATTTTTAAAACAAAAATTGGTTTTTGAAAAACGAATTTGTTAAAACAAAAGTTGACTTCTATTCCTAGCTTCGATACCACTTGTAGGATCGATTTCACCCTAGAAGGGGGTGAATAGGGTGACGCTGTTAATTATAAATTATTGCGAAAGATTATAAAATTATTTCAACACAGATATATTAAAATTATAGCAGCACAAATAATAGCAGAATAATAAATGCAAAAATAGAACGACACAGAATTTACCCAGCTTGGGCAAAACCCTGCCTACGTGCTGCCCCCAAGGTTTCTAGTAGAAATTAAGTAGTCACACGCTTACATATGTGAACTCGCGACACCCGCTACTGACTAACCTAACTCTACGCTCAAAACCCTGCCCCAACTCAGCCACTGAGTTGCGAATTCTCAAACTACGTCACGTAGTTTCTCCCCTAGTCACATGGCTAGTAATTACAATGGTTCAAAGGAGAAAATACAAAATAACAGTTTAAAAAACAATTAAACTCCAAAGCCCTATTTTTTCCTTCTTAATCCAATACTAAAGAAAGGGGATGGCCCAATTTAATTTATCACCAAAAACAAACGCGGCCTCCTTTATTTCTTTTATCAATGTCCGCCATTCCTTTTTCCTTAAAAAAATGGTGCTTGTTCCTTTTTCCTTTGCTTGCAAATTAGGGTTTCTAATTAGAAGCTGCCGACAATGGTTGCTCAATCGATGATGATTTAGGTCCTTGCTTTGTCGATCGACTATCTCTTTGAGTTGCTTATGGCTGCTTCTATTTGCGTCGAGTTCGAATCCGATTTCGGTTTGTAATTTACTCCTTTTTCTTTTCTAGTTTTGACTTACTTGAACTCGATACTTTTGTAGCCAATGATGATTGGGTTTTTATATAGGGTTCGAACCCCTTGATTTTCGTTCCTATATATTAGTTTGAATTCATCTGTAATTCTCCTCGGCCATTCGATTTTGTTTTGATGTTGAGGATTTCTCTGATTTTATCAATTTCGTACAATTTGATGATGGCTTGTTCATCACGGCTTTGAATTTTCCTTGCTCGATTCTTGACCACCACGTCTCTGACTTGTTCATCATATTCTTTGATTACGGCTTTGACTTAGTTCGATGTTGACTTCGGTTTCGATTTATCCCGCAGTTGTCTTGTTCAAAACTGGTACTTGCATTTGACTTCGGTCACTTGACATTACTAACTTCGACTACGGTAAAAACTGTTCAGGTTGCATTTGATTTTGGTCCTTGCTTTCTGGTTTTAATGTGTGTATGCATTCATGTCACTGATTGATTTCGACCTGATGCTTTGTGGTGAGTTCGATGTGCATGCTTTGAACTTGTAGTCTTGTATATTGTTACTGCACACTCTGGCCTTCATATTGCATTTCTTTCATTTTGGTTTTGGTCGAGGCTGCATATATGAATTATGTTTCCAGTCATCATGTAGTTGCATCTTGAATCTGTCTGGCCTTGATTTCTTTGTAGTCTCTGGTATCACTCTTCGAGACAGTTTGCATTTCAATTGCATTGTTGGTCTTGTAAAAATTTTCTATACACATTGCATTTTATCTGGCTACTGTTATATATGTTGCAGCCTGTTTCATTGGTGCATCCCTTGTTGTTGCCTTTTACTTGTGTACCATCTGGAGCTTGCTGTCTATATTCATTTGAACTTAGTTGATGTTTGGGTTTGTGTTTGAAATGCTGGTGCATATGCTTGCTTATTTCTTGCCAGTACATTCATGTGGTTGTTCCTTCATGTGGTCTAGATTTGCTTTGAGCACATTTCTGGTTTGATGTGCACTGTGCCTTGAGTGTGCTTGCGTCTGAGTTGAATTCATGTGTGATTCACTGTTGCACTTGAGCTTGTTCTGTCCAGATTCATTTTAGTTTGATTTGTGCACTGGCTTGAGTTCAAGCCTTTTTCATACTGCTGGTTCATTTTAGTAGTTGTTGCCAGTTGCCTCTGGTTTGAGTTTTGCTTATATACTTCATGTGTACTTTGGAGTTTTAGTTGAGATTTGTGGTCTAGGTTGCATATCATATTGATTGAGTCGCTGTCTTGAATCGAACTCTTTTGGTTCATGTGCACACTTTGACTAGCTTGCTCCTAACCATTTTATTAAACTTGTATATTCTAACTGCACCTGCGTCGAATCCAGCTTGGAGCTCAGGTTTGACCTTGTGCTGATATTATGATATTATTTTTATTTCACTTGAGTTGAACCCGGAGTTTTGGGTTTGACCTGTGCTCACATGTTCTTGTAATTTTATCAAGTGTGTATATCGGTGTGCACGGCCTTGTGGCATATACAGTGATACACTGTGTATGTCACAAGCTGTTCATGTATGATGAATTCAAAATTAAATGATGACGAATAACCCAAATAACAGAGGCAAATATTATTTTCAAAATCCACATTTTGTTTTATACTGTAAAAATATTTTATTTTCAATTTTACTGCGTCAATGTATATTTTTGTAGATTACTCGGATGATGGATTCACATTGGAATGAAGTTGAAGATCAGTCTGAGTTGAGTGAATGAGTGAATTGTAATTGTAGTGAGGTGCAATGTAAATGTGAAATTGTGAGGTAATCAAAATTGTTGTAATTGAAGTTGTATATATATAGTGACGGCTTGAAATTTGTACTATACAAAAAATTGTAATAAATATTTGTTTGAATAAAATATCCGTTTGAATTCAAATTCTGTGTTATTTATTTTATTCATCAAATATTTATTTAGTCTATGAAAAATAAAATAGTACATTAACAAATACATTTAAATGAATATATATGTTTATTATCATTAAACAAAAATCATATAATCCCATATTCCACATAGTTTGATCGTAGTAGGATCACAACATATATATCACAAATATACATCTCATCTTCGAGGATGAGGCATCCCGTAGGGAAAAAAATAAGAAAGTACGATATGTAATCTGAAATATGTACCTTATATATTATTAGAGGGCATATACGGCTAATATAGCACGAAAGTGAGCTCCAAATGCAAAGCAAGCGCCATATGCACCTACTAAATACTCAACAACAAATTAGAAACATGTATATATAAAGTAATATCAATATACAACATATACTAATACAACAACTATGTATGCCAATATAGAAATGCAATCAAGAACAAAAAATCCAATCATCAAACAACTGTCATCCAACTAACATCCAACAAACCATATCATCCAATCAATCCGCAATCAAATCGATATAAATTAATTTCTTATTGATATTCATTGAATTGACTTCCAATTTATTCACATTTGATTAATTGAAATTGGATTTTACTAACATTCATTTATTTATATTCAATTAGTTTACATTCACTAATTTATATTCAAGTTAGTTCACTTCCAATTCAAATCAAATTCAATTCTATTTAAATTTATTTATCTTTCAATTTAAATTCACTTATCTTTCAATTTAAATTCAATTACTTAGCTTTTAAATTCATTAATTCAATTTCATATGAATTTCTATTCAATCAACTAACAACCATCTAACAACCAATACATATCCAACACAACAAAATTAATTTACTTCACTCTCCACCATTCATATTTAATTTTTTACCTTCAATTTGGTTTAACACATTTAATTTCAATTGGTTGATAATCAATTGACTTTCATTAAATTATTCAATTTCTAATTCATTATACAACTAACATTGAATTTCATTACATAACTCAAGTTCGTATTCTTTAATTACTTCATTTCACTGATTAATTTTGATATTAAACTCAAGTTCATTCAACATTACTTAAGTTATGTTTCATTTCATCTTCATTTACAATTACTTTCACTATATAACTTAAGTTCGATTTAATTGAAATTCTATTTTATTTAACTTTTACTTAAGTCAATTTCATATCACTTATTCAAATTCAGATATTTCTTTGCTTAACAAAATTGTTTAACCATTTTATCAATTGGTCTTGCTTACATTTTATCACTTTATAAGTTATATAACTTACATATTCAAACTTCCAAATTCATACCATATAATCATTTACCACTTCAGTTTAATTTCCATTTCAATAACTTATCTAATCCAGTTCAAATTGTTTAACCTTCCTTTAGTTAAATTCCAAATTATATATTTATTATACAAACTCACATTTATTTAACTTCACCAAAGTTAAAATTTCTTTTATTTCATATTATAAGTCCAAAACTCATTTCATCTACATTTATCAATTTCAACTTGGATTTTAAATTCAAATTTGTTTATCACAACAAAACTTCAATTTTAATTTACTATGGTAGCAAATTCATCACACAGAAACTTGAATATGATACTGGTAATGCAATCATCACCCTTATTATTTTCCAGCAACAGTAGTGAATTCAGTGCTTTATATTCTTTCTTGAAAAACCCTTTTTATATTTGTAAATCACGTTTATAAATCTTTTTACTTATACTATTTCATTGTTTACTTTATTTATATAAGATCATTCTAAATTTACTTATCTTATTTAGATTTGTAATAATATAATCTCTTTAACTTTGAAAAAACAAATTTCAAAATAAATGGAATCAAAATTCTCAAATTCTTAGTTTAAATTGATTTTTGTTTACACCTCATATTTATAAATACATTCGTTTGGTTTCATTTCTTATATATAAGATTATTTCACAATTGTAAATCATATTAATTATAATTCCATACTTTATAATTCATTGCTTATATAATTTATTCTTTTACAACTGTTGTTGCTTTTATTTAGATTATTCAAATAACTTTTATTAACTGGTTTATATTTACATTTCAAACAACCAAACAATCGATTTATGTACACTTTAATAATTTCCAAAAAATGGTTTCCTTTATATGTAAAATATAATCAAGGTAAAATTATTTCATTGACCCAATTTAAAATAATACTATGTCGACTTGCCTCGTTTAAGTGTTTAGAAATACTTATCGATAACATGGCGTCCCATATACCGACTAGAATTCACAAAAAGCTCAACGGTAAGTAAAAACAATATAAAACATTTTATATATCACTAACAAATATGCGCTCATATATATAATTCACTCAAACTCAATCTAGGGTGCTACTGTCCCTATCTATACCGAGTACACATCAAAGCCTAGGAATATACAAAATTTAAGCTTTGATACCACGTGTGCAAATCCGTACCCTTTGAATCGACAATAAATCACATAGGCTCGGCCTAAAAAGCACAAACTAATGGAAAGTTGAGAGAAAGAAAAGAAGAGAGAAGAAGAGAAGAGAAGAAAGAGAGAAGACAGAACCAAAAAGAACAATACAGAATCTCACGTCGCAACAGAAAACATGTAATATCATATCAATGATCTTTACAAAACAAAAACTGTATATACATACATTAATCAGAGCTAAACAATCAATCACTAATCATCAGCCTGGACAGTTATAATAACATGTCCTTACAATTGCCAATAATGTGCAACAACTAAGCAGCGGATAATCAAAACAGGTACGTGTATACGAAATGAAGATCTCCAACCCTATTGCTGAAGCTCCAAAACCACCAAATCTGAACCTGTAAATATACTTGGTCTGACCCGAGCATTGAAAGGGAAGAACGCCCAGATCAGTTTGGTAAACCAACGTGAGAAACACATTCAAGTGAATTTACTAAATTACCAAACTTTTCCTTTAAAATAATAGTATCTCGTAAGGCGCACCCACACATAAACACGGACATGTTTTTACCTTATGATAACTAAAACATTTTATATCCAATCCTCTTATATTATAATAGTGTCTAGTATACAAATACTAATCAAAATAGTCGAAATTTTTACATTATCAAATTCCTGCATATAGGCCAAAATGGGTAATAGAATCAAAATAGTAGGTACGTAATGGAGTTTGGATCTCCATACAAATGACCAGGTAAAGAGACTACCTTCTGGTAGTACATCTCTGAAGGAATGTACCGAGGACCATCACAAAGGATCCTCTGCCAGCACAAGTCCTGCTCACCTCTATAACTAGATTATGCCGAATATATCATCCTCCGGTCGTTGCCGACCTTTACTGAGGGCCCTCATGGCATACAAACCACAATAATCAGATACACGACGTCATAGCATGTAAAGATGTATATAGAAGAGGATGATCATATCCTAGTGGGAGCGACCCACTTAGTCCTACTGCACCTAACCCTGTTTCGGTCATTTCCGGTGGATGAGGCCTGAGGTAACGATTATCTTTCGCATATCACAAACCACATCACTTTGAATACCACACGGCCATTTCCGTTGATTACTAATTACCTTCCACAAAAATACAACCCTACATGTCAAGGAGGGTATTAAGCTGAGAGAAGTTGCCTTCTCTGCCATCATTGATGTACGCTTTTAAAAACCAACTTACGTAATCTTTAGAAATGCAATGTCAGACAAACATCACACAGGTTCTTCAGGAACAGGACAAACCGAAGGTACTTTCCTACCACATCCTGTCGAGAAATCCATAGGATTAGTAGCGAATAGTCCTTGCATTGGATATTTCATAATGAAGAGACTACTGCTACTGGATGTATATTGGGATTTTAACCCCAAACGACCAACAAGCAGTCCTCCATTATGAAAATCCTTAATATCAATTTCATCACAACCAATCTGCACAATCCATAAATGTTAGTCCAAAGTGATTTTCGGATAAACCGATCCTGGTCTCTTCGCACCAACAACGCAAAAGTGTTTCTCAACCTCACGCAGAAACTAAGTCACATAGACATATCATGTCTCCGACTTTCAACTTGCCATCCTACGGCCAAGAAGGACGCTCGATAGATTGAAGTTATACTCCGCACTACACAAATCAACATCCCCTACACAAACGATAATCGAGCCTACACAGATGGCTACGTACTAAGTGTACGACTAAATAGTTCACACGTCAAGTCGAGTAACTAAAATGGCCAAATTTGACATTCGATTATTTAACTATCAAAGCAAACAAACAAATATCCAGCACCATAAGCAATCATCAGGCCCTTTTAATTAATCTTTTATTAATTAAATCACTTGCCAAATGTTCACCTTAAATTATCTTCAAAAAAGATATAATCTCAAACCATTTCAACTTCTATATTGAAAAACATTTCCATATACTTATTTAATAATAAGTAATTCACAAACCAATTTATTTTCAACACTTAGAAAATATCACATATAACTAAATCACGATTAAGTATATATTTTATGCTTTAAGGAAAAACATTCTCTTAAACATATTTATTTGGGTCAAAACGAATGTTGCGTAAAACATCATTACGACAACCCAAAATCACTAATATAGGCATTTGAAAATTAGATAGATATATAAATCCCATATACTATACAAAATATCTCCTTTGAATATCATTTACCATGGCAACAGCATTATAGTCCATCATTTCCTTACTTTTTGAAAACGTCTATTTCAACAAAGAATGTTGAAATATATGGTTTCGATATTTAACACATTTTAAAACATCTTCAAATCATTTTAACTCCATTTAAAAGATCACTTTTCAAAACCTTCATTTAATTAATAGGTTATTCACTGTCCAAAATCATGAATGAAGTTCCTTTAATAAACTTCTATATCTATTTTATCAATTTAAATTGATTTCACATTTATAAAATAATGTTTATAAATCACATTTATATTTTATAAAACTTCCATTTATAAAATCCCTTTATTAACAAATTCCATAGATAACTCGATTATATGCAAAAATCCAATTTATTAGTTAATTACTTATAAATCATTTATTTTACAAAATCCTTTCATTTTATAACTTCACAATTATAAATCTTATCCACTTATAATATTCAATTATCACTTCATTTTAACATTTACAAAACTCCTTTATAATTTCGTTCTTTCGACTTATAAAATTTCAATTTTATAAATCTTATATACATACCATTCGTAACAATTTCAAAAATCACATTCTGATTATATCCCAAAAATCATCATAATTTTTATAACATAAAAATTATAACCTTTATTTATTTATAATAAATTCGTTCCTTAACAATTAAAAGTTCAACAAAACATATATTTTCAAAATCACTTGAAAATCCTTTTTAATTTGAAATCATCACTTCAACATTTTTAAAATTCCAAAAATAGGCCCAATGCTGCAACAACACTAAATATATCAATCACAGCATCCAAAACATCATATACCATATGATAACACCATATACATCAATATCTGTAAATAAATCAATACCGTTGAGGAATCCAGTTGGATCCCTCCAACCTGTACTGCAACAAATATACATATTAGAATATGTGTATAACGTCCGCTTCGAGGCAGACGTGAATATAAAGGGTCATCCGCTCATATACGGGAACGTATAGGGTCTCATATGCTCCAATAGGCAGGATATATCCAAATACCAATCATTATATAGATAATATATCATATATCATCCAAACAATCATTGATCATCATAAAATAAATTTATTCTCACTTATATAATAATATCAGTGAGTCAGAAAGAGTGAGTTGTACTCACTTTGATTCCAATAGGAGTTGTATTGTTTTATTCCAAATAAAATTAAACAGTCTTTTAATTTTATCCAAAATTTTCACTAGCTCCAATGAACTCCAAACTATCTAAAATGTAGTGCTCGTCAATACGGACCCAACGCAACTTGTTTCGTCAAAAATGGACCTCGTATGAAGAAGTTACGACGTTACAAAGTTTGTACGAATTCATATAAATAATTTACTAATTTTTTTTATTTTAAAGCCTTGAAATTCGTCCCTGCCCTTTGATTTTGAAACCTAGGTCATGGCCGCTTGCTTTTTCCGCTCCCCAGGCATCACATACGCGATTTGAACCCATGGCCGCCACTTTCAATTTGAATTTTCGCGACCGCTACGAGCAACTTGAATATGATCTGAGACTTCCACGTCAAAGCCCATCGCTGATTCCATCACCGTCCAAAGGGTGGCCACACTTGGTGCTTCCCGTGCCTCGGTATTCGTGCATGAAGCGCATGTATATGATTGAAAATTTCCGTTGATTCTCTGCTCCAATTTCGATCATACCCATTGGATTCGAAAATCTCGTTGTGCTCTTTGATGTTGTAGTTGAAGACTTTTTGTAAATATTTATGGATTTGGAGATTTCGAGGGAAGAAGATTCGTGCATTTTTAGCCATTAACGTAAAGTGGCGGCTAGGGCTTAGGTAATCAGGTTTTGTGAGAAATGAAGAAAATAAGGTCCTTTTATATAAAAGTCCGCGACACTATTCATCGTCAAATTTCCCGAAATCCAAACAAAGTGTGCCTCGTGGCGTTTATGATGTTTTACCCCTATTCCAAACACAATGGAATATATATCGAGAGCCAGTGCCCGCATCCTCTGAACTCGACAAATATCAACCACTAGTTCCCGCATCCTCCACCCAAACACCCACTGCTCCGTGTTTTCCCCGACCGTTCACTCCCTCTGACATCCACCTGACCGTGCCCAACCTCTCTACCACTGCCACATAGCCGAGCACCTGCGGCCCACATACATCTCGTCCCATGCACCCCATCTTTGTTTCACCATATGACAGTTCACAGACTCGACCGCATCAATAACCGCACGAACACAGATGTGCCCATCACCTTTCTTCCCTCACTTCCATCATCCTCTCCACACTCAACTCACACCCCACCTCTGTTCCATGTGCCAGTCCTCCCCATAGCATCGTCAGATCCATGCCCAACAACCACCCTCTCCCTTTGCCATCAACCCAGATCTCCAAAGCCACAAGCAGTCGACCTCTAACCTCTTCCAGTCAACCACCGTCTCCGACCCATGCTTGCCTCACTCGATTCCTTCTTGCATTAGCTCCACCCTAGGTTTGATTGCTCTGATTGGTTATATATTACATATAATATAAAAATATTGCCTGTAGTATTGTTATACGTGTAGTAGTATATATATTAGTATGCATAAATATTGGCTTTAAAAAATGATTTTCGTTTACTATATATAAGTATGTTGTTCAGGTCATATTTATATTGATTTTGATTTATATTATATTAAGGTCTTGTTAGTTTTTAAGTATAGTGTATATGTGTCGGCGTGTATATTTGTGAAAGTGATTTCAAATATGTATTGATTCTATATATGCGAGTTTACAATTCTTTGTTTATATTCAAATTGATTTAAAAAGCGTGTTTTTGATAAATATAAACTATCAAATATGTATAGGTAAAGATATTATTTTAATATGTATTGGTTTAATATATATATATATATATATAAAAAAAAAAAAGATATTATCTCGATATGTGTTTTCAATTAAATATTGATTTTCAAAATACAATACATACATACATACATACATACATACATACATACATACATACATACATACATACATACATACATACATACATACATACATATATATATATTTCATACAAATATGTATATATTTTGTTTCCCATCGAATTCAAGTGATTCGCTTGCTTGCTTTGTCAATGTCCAGTTTGTTATTTCATTCGCCGCTGTCCGGAAATCGCAGCAGCTTTTTATTTGCTTTGCTTGTGCCTGATTTATGCCCATTGCATTGTTCTTCCTCGTCATGTTTTCTATAGCCTCGAAAGGTGAGCAATCACTCACGATTAACATTCCTATATTTAGTAAATTTGACTTCAATTGAAACGACAATTGAAATATGTTGTAAAATATTAAATTGTTAGTTATTTGATTGTTAAATCTGATATGCTATTTTCTGCAATTGTTCACCTATGACATATGATACCATCACCCTGTTGTATATATTATATTTAAATTTGTTACTGATGATATATGCCTGTTGTTGATTTATTATCATATTTGTTCTCACTTTGCCAGTTCTCTGTTAGTGTAGAAATCCTATGGGTTGAAATGATACATACTCGAACGATATTATAGATTAGGGGAAAATCGTTATGGGTTGAAATGACAAACCCAAGCGATTTTCATTGATTTTGAAATTTTGGGATTGCGGGTTGAAATGATATATACCAATAAAATATTAAATTTAAATTATGGATGGAAACGATAAATACCCGTATCACTTGACCATAGGATAGAAAATTATATAGGGACACCGTTGGTCTACATTTTGGAAAATTTCCAAAGTTTTAAAACCAAATATATGGGTTTCAATAAATATTGATTTTTAAAATATAATACACACAAATGTTATTTTATATATGTCTTAATTTTATATTTTAAAATTATATGTTTTGGAAATTTTAAATTTACAATTCGGTTTTGAAAATACAAATTTTAAAATTTTTACTTACAATTTTATTATTTTTAAAATATTTATAATAAGATTTAAAATAGTTTAATTAATAAGATTTAATTTAATATAGATTATTTAAATAAAATTTAATTTAATTAGTATATATATAATATGCTTAAATATTTATTTAAATTCTACATTAATATTTTAAATAGATTTTTGTAATAACTTTAAATAAATAGAGGTTGGAAAAATGAAGTAAAATTGACTTGAAATTTAAATTGGTTAATAATTGAATTTAAATAAGAATTTGTTTGAACTTATAAATTTTGAGATTTGAAAGGTACGATTTATAACTTGATTTAATGAAAAATGATTAAATGAATATTCCTAACTTTAAAAAAAAATTGAGACTGAATATTTAATATTGATTTAAATTTATCAATTGAGATTTTATTTAATTATTATTATAATGATTAAGTGAATATTATCCAGTTTGAATAAAATTAAAATTGAGAATTTGGATTGAATCTTTAACCTTTTAAAATTGAAATTGTTGAACTGGATTGATTAAATCGAATTTTTGAAATTTAAGCTAATTTGGTACGATTTGTGAAATTGAAGGAAACTAATTTTATTACATAAAGCATTTTTAATACATACATTATTTTAATCTATGAACTATTTTAATTAGTAAATGTTTTAACATATATACTATTTTCAATATCTAAACTGTTTAAGTTCGAATTGTTATGATTGCGAAAGTGTTATGATTACGAAGTGTTATGATTTCAAAAGTCTTATGATTTCAAAAGGGTTATGATTTCGAAAGTGTTATAAATTTTGAAAGTGTTTCGAATTTGGAAATGGATATTTTTTAAAGTGAATAATGATATTGAATTGATACGGTTTTGAAATGAATATGAATTTTGATATGAAGTATGAACTACTTGAAATGAAATGACCACGGTTTGAAATAAGCGGTTGGTTGCTAAAGAGACCAGGATCGGATTTGTCATACTCTCTGCCAATACCGAAACCACTTTGACATGTGTACGTGGTGTAGATTCCAGAACAAAGTAGGATGGATTGGCGAAGATTCTATATGAGGTTTTAGCACAGTTCTGACTCCCGTGAGTCAGCTTGATGTGGCTAAAACAAGAGCTATACCGGGCCAAGTAGGGTCATTCTCCCGATTGGGCACATTTCTTCGATACCATTCTATTGCTTTTATGATTTGATTGGGTGCACCTTTGATTTGGGAGTGTGTCACGAGGTGGCGGTAGTAGCTGCTATGCGTTACCACCAGTCTGAGAATGCAATTGGTATATCTACCCTGCCATTGCCTTCCGTGCCTTGTCACATGCCTTATCGCGCCTTCTACGAGTTTGGTTTGTAGCATACCTATGGAATGCCATCTTATAGCCTCCAGTTTACGGAGGAGTTACGGTACTGTATAGACCATGGAAACATATAAAATATGTTAAGGGGGTTATGGGTAATGCCTTAACGCTATTTTAATACTTTACTTTACAATAGACATATTATAATAACGTATATTACTACATAGTAGATAATTCCACGGATCCTTAAAGGATGGAAATTCCAAACAGCCTCTAGTTACGGAGGAGTTACGGTACTGTATAGACTATGGGAATATATAAGACGTGTGAAGGGGGATATGGGTAACGCCTTAACTCTATTTTAATACTTTACTTTACTATAGACATATTATAATAGCATATATTACTACATAATAGATAGTTCCACGGATCCTTAGAGGATGGAAATCCTAAACGTCCTTTAAGTTACTTGTGTTTCAGTTGACATTTCACTTGAGTTGAATGATTAATATAAGAATATTAATCCTAACTCGAGTGTTTTGTGTTTTGCTTTATGCTCGGAGTAGACTGAGTGACATAGCATTTGAGACTCACCTATGGAGTTTGGAGCTTCACTTGAAGATCGAGTTTTGTCTATTCAGCTCTCCTGTTACTTCAGTTATTCCAGTTGTTTTGTTCAGACTTTTCAGTTATCTTTGTATTTGAGGCTACTCTGTATTTGAGATTTCTGTTGTATTTGTTCCATACTCTGTTGTTTATATAGTAGCTTCATGAATTACTATTTATCTATTCTGCTGTCTATTGTTGTAATACTATGTGTCTATTATTTTGTGATTGATTTATTTGTTGTATATGCTAAATTTTTCCAAATATAGATTAACAATCTGACATTTAGTGCAATTCAAGTCCGACATGTGTGGATGCGAATGATTCGAAATACCAGGTCGTTACAAGTGGTATCAGAGCTCTGGATTAGGAAAAACTTAGCATCTAGAGTAAATTTAATTACCGAATCACCTTCGTTCAAGCTTGAATTCCTTCCTCTTTGACTCTATTTCCTTTGAATTTTTGGAACTTTCCCCTTTGTTCTAAAATTCATTCTTGTGTTCTCCTGTTCGCATTCTTTTGATACCGGAGCAACCCATAGCTCCAACCTCAACTGTCAACTTCATCTTTTGTGTGACTTAATTCCATCGGCGGTCCCGCCAACCTTTGTATCATATGCAAAGGAGTGAAACTCCTTTACGACATGCATCGATTCGTTGGAGATTTCTACATTCTCGGTTTTGATGCTGTTATTTCTTTCGAAGCCTGAATCGTTTCTCTAGTAGAAAACCTGAAAAATTCTCTTGTTATCGAATGTTGAACGCCTCAAAATTATGCAGGCGGTTTATTTTGATTATCAGCCTAATAATCTCGACTCCACCCTGATAGTCAGGGATTATCCTGATATTTAGTGAAGTCACTTCTCACCCTCCCAAGTAGGAAATTTAATTCTGCTTTGATCTTATTCATGGAGCTCGACCTGCTGTCCTTCCTCTTGGACGAATGATGTTTGTGAATGGTTAGTCTTACTCTTTGGATTAACCAATGTTCCTACCTTCTTCGTTGATCCTATGAACAACAATGTCCTCAACCAGTTTGACCTGGTTTCGTTGATGATATTTTCATATTTTCTAAATCTTGGTTGACCTTGTTAAGGTCGCCCGTGATTGATATAAGTCTATCAATCCTTTGTCTTCTGTAACTTCGTTATCTTATTATCCTTCCGAGCTATCTTTGGCGTTAGAATTCTCTTTGGTTATGGTCCCTCTAATTTGAATTTTTATCCTCGTTTAAAATTCATTCTGGAATTATCCTATGAGGGAGTGTATTTGTTATTCATATAAAAATGTCTTATACTGTGCAGTTTGAATTATTAGGTTTGATTTGGGGTTTCGATCGATTCGTCTGACCAACGCTATCGGTAGGAATTACAAAACACCTGAATAGAGAAAACCGACTTAAAATTGTTTTCCAAGTTTGTAAATTTTGTATGATTATATTTTATTTATATAAAGGTATATTTTTCTGAAATTGAATAGTTAAATGTAATGGGTGTTAGAAATGATAATACTAGATTACCAATTATTGTTTTGTCAACATTCTTTAACTGTTAACTATCGTTGTATGCGATAAAGAATTGGAAATTTTTTAAGTATGATTTAGAAATCTAATTTGCAAATGAAATGAATTTAAATATAGAATCTGAGGATTAAATTTTTGGTACTTTTCGAAATGTGGTTTTCAAGATTTTGAAAAGATAAATTATTTGAAAGTGTTTTCGAATGGAAATTGTTTTCAAAGAATTTTTAAAGAAGTAAGTCATTACTGTCCTCTTTTGTTGCTGGAAAATAATTTCAGTGATGACTGCAACATCATCATCATTCATTTTCGAGTCTTAGAGTAGAGAGACCACATCGTAACTTTTCTACACCTTTGTTTTGAAAAAAAGAGATTTGATTTGAATTTCCAGAGAATGATTTGATGTGTCTATATATATATGTGTGTGTGTGTGTGTGTGTGTATGGATTGTGTTAGAAATTCCCTAAGTATGATTATTGTACAAAGTATATATGTGTATTTATTTCAAAATAATTTGAAGTGGAACCAAAAACTTGATCCTAAAGCTTTATATTAAGTGACGGTTTTCAATTATTAAAATGAAATAATTTTTTTGAATATTGGAGTATTTAAATGAAAAAAATAAAAATTTGAAATAAGATTTAAACAACCTGATACAGTTGAAATGGGGCAAAAAATTATTTGTATAATAATAAATTGCATTCTATAACATATATAGCTTACCTAAAATATTCAAAAAGTTATAATGTTATGGTGAATATATAATTGAGGATATACAAGAGAAAACTTAGGTAATAAATTGTTCAAATTAAATTTTGCATAATATTTTTTTTATAAATAACCGGTAAATTGGTATAGTGCTCAAGTACATATGAAACATTAATAAAACTTACCTGAGAAAAGTTTGGCTGTAATAAGAATATGTGATTAAATAATATGCAATTAATGTAAGTAATAAGATGTTTGAAAATGAAATTTTATTAAGGGAAATTATAAATAAAAATTTCATTGTCATAATGACTTTTATACATTTAATTGATGTTATTAGTAATGGGAATGAAATAAATTAAATAATAAATAAATATGGACTTGAGAATAGTTGAAATTGAATTGTAGTGGAATCAACTCAACTGAAGATAAATAGATTTAACAATTGAGTTAAATCAAATAAATTTTGTTTGAAAGAAATTTTTGTAACAAATACTAATAAACTGAAACAAATCAAATTTAATCAAAATAGCACGAATTGAAAATCAAATGTGAATATGATGAATATTTATTTATTGAATAAAATGGATTAAAACCAAATTTGTTGAATATTAATCAATTTAAAAATAAATTAAATTTATATGGTTTTGAATTAATAATTGTATCTTTTTCTTTGTAATTGCAATCTATCTTTCCTTTCTGCTTGTTACCATTCTCCTATCTCATTCCTTTTCGAGAACGAAAATTTTTAGGTGGGCGAGAGTGTAACGACCCGTAAATTTTAATGATTTTATAACGTAATTAATTGAATTTTTATGAGATTTAAAACTATAAAAATTTTGCAATGAAAATTTGATATTTGAGATGCATCTATTAAAACATAGCAAATGACAAATTTTCGTTGGAAAATTTGAAAGTTAGTTCTGTTGTGAAATTTCAAATTAAAATTTAAATCAGTTGAAATTAGATGAAAATGAAATATTTTTGAAATCTAAATATTTTTATATAATAAAACTGTAAATCATTTTCTGAGTGAGACGTCATATTTCATTTTGCCAAATTTGGATTGCTATAGCACTGTTTATCTTATTTTCGGCGTTTTAGCAGAAGTTTTGGCAACGAATATCAACTATTGACAGGGTGATCGTATCGCTGATATCTGTGTACCATTTTGTACGTCTCATTATGCTAATCTCTATAGTATATTCACTCGTGCGTTTCGGTGTTCGATACGTGACGAAAACTGAGGAACGATCTGCCGTATCGGTACCCGTTCATGTTCTTTTGTTTGCCTATGTCTTTTCGTTGTCCCTGAGACAACCAAATACCGGTTTGCTTTTAATAATTATCTCAACTGTTGCCCTTTGATATTCAAGTCGTTTGTATATATAATATATATATGTGTATGTATGTATATGATATGAAGAGATATGTCTCCTTCGGTTGCAAAGCTATATATATATATATATATATATATATATATATATATATACGAGTACTGTGTCACGTCCGTTGGACGTGTGTCAAAAAGGAAGGGTGAAAATTATGGGTGCGATGCAGTTATGGTAGTGAAATATGCACAGAGACACAGACAGACATACGTGCGCGCATATATGTGTGTGTATATATGTAATAATAGTTGTAATACGTTTGTTAAAAATCCAGTATGCATGCATACTGTTATTTGTTCGTCCATAGGTGTGTAATTGCAGTGCAGATAATTTTTTTGTGTTGTGTGTGTGATAAGTTAGAGGTGGAGGCTTAGCGCAACGGTTAGATCACCTGCATGGTGAGCTGGGCGTCAAGGATCGATTCTGCAAACAGCCTCTTTGCAATGCGTGAAAAAGACCGCATACATTATTGATCTCCATAAAGTCCGTTTTGGTGTGGAGCCTCGTGCACTGGGTTCCACGTTTATGTATACGATAAGTTACTGTTAAGAAACGATAACGGATGTTGGTACGGGAGAACATATATATTTTTAGTGCGCTTCGTAAAGAAATGGCAAGCACATATTTGTATACGGACATAAGAGTTGAAGCGGGATATGTGAAGAGTAAGGAAAAATATTGAAATAAATAGTTCACTTATCATTCGAAAAATGAAACAAAGTAAGTGTAATGAAATACTGTGCACACGGTGATTAAAGGAGAATGGAAATTCATGAGTAGACCCATGAATAGTTAACATATGTAATAAAAGATTTTTTAGCTAAGCCTTCTTATCATGTATTTGATTACCACATGCGAATGCATAAAGTTAACACATTCACTCTCCCTTATCCATTCTTTTGAACTGTTTGAAGAATGTGTTGCGTGCAGATTATGAAAAGTAAAAGATGTAGAAAAGCAGGATGAAATCATATTTTAGTAAGTAGGAGTACCGTATCTTTTTTGAATAATTTTTTTATAAGTTTGTGTGCAATTAGTAAATGACTTGAAGCGTCACAAAAATTTTGTTAAGTGATGCATTACATATTAAGGTAAGTGAAGCAGTATGCGTGTTCGGAGAGCAAAAAAATGTTGATGGCAGCAGTTTGGAGTACCTGAATATGACCGCGGTAATAAGTAGGCAAGTCGATGTATGTTAAAAAAACAGCAAATTATAATATGCATATGATGACCGTCGCACGTAAAAAGCATGAAAATGTTGGTAAGTACAAACAGTGATGACAGTTAAATTGACAGAACAGAAGTAATTGTTATTTTATTGCCAAAGTACAGTAGGTAAAAATATGCAGCATAACATGGAATTGATTAATTGTTGTAGGTATGAATGCAGCAATCAGTTTTGCGAACGTTCTGCAAGATAGCGCTCAACAGCTCGATCACACTCTTCGATCTGCAGGAGAAGGTTAAAAGAGTTGAAAGTTAGACGATTGATATATTGGTGCGAAAATATTCAGATGTGTTGAAGTATATGTTAGTATGGGTTGCGTACCACCTCCGGAGTGAAGAAATCATCCCAATTACCGTCCGTAGGGTAAGGTGCATGGGGATGTTGGTCGTTGGTGGTTTGAAGTTGAGCTGAAAATGCAGATGCTTCCTTCAAGTTGCTTTTTTTTGGGCAGTATTTGTTGTTGCTATGTACGGATGAAGATGCTGTTGTCGTTCTGTGTTGGTACCACTGTTTGATTTGTGTTGTTGGGCAGGAGACGGCGTTAACGAAGTAGAAGAAGCGGTTGTTGCAGTAGGAAGAGTATGAAGAAGCTTTGTTGAACGGGTGCATTTTCGTCTAGTGCTTTCGCTGGAAAGGTTTACTGCACCTTCTTGAGTGGATGTTGAACATTTGGACTGCATTTGAAGAAGTCAGTACTGAGTTATAAGAAAACGAAATATGGATAAAAAGTAGTGAAGTAACAATGAACAGCTTTATGTGTAAAATGCAGACGGAGATACCTTTGTCATTGAAGGAGGAGGTTGTATTAAACAGACACTAAAACTGGACGGCGTTGAGGAGTCTATAAGTAGGTGGGGCTGTGCGGTAGTGAGTGGAGAAGGAGAACGTGGGAGGGAATGAGGTAGTCACTGGAGTAGTTGAATCAGTAGAATGCGGCAATTGGGGTAAGTTGGTGTCAGTTGGAATTTGTTGAAATGGTTGTGAGGGAGACACGCAAGGGGGAAGGAAGTGGAAACCGGTGGGTGATAGAGGTAAAAATGCTGTGGAATAGGACGTTGCGTGTATTTGTGTACGTGAAGTAGGGTGCGTGGAAAACAGAGGACGGTGATGCAGGAACAGTTGCGTGGAGGATGAGTGAAGCTGTCCATTTGTAATATACTAACCTGAAGAATAGCACGCGCCCTGTAATAAGCGGTATTAAAAATTGTTGTAAAATAGTATTTTAGTAAGTTTGAATTTGCATTTAAACTGTGCAGCTAGACAGTTCGATGGGGGTGTGAATCCGTACAACGTTCAGTGGAAGTGATGTTTATCCGTAGCATGTTAAGTACTGAGAAATAGCACGGTGTGAGAAAAGTAGTGAAATAGTACAGTTTCCCACGTAGTAGATGTATAGTAAACAAATGGTCTGTATTTCATAGTGTACCTATGTTTATACAATTGGTTTGTAATTGTGTACGGTTGGTATTTTTGTTCGATGCATCAAGTGCAGGCATAAGCTATAAGGTGTGAGTACGAAAATGTTTCAATGTACAAAATGTACAAACTGAGTACGGAAGTGAGTTAAATATTATATTGTGAACATAACAATGCGTACGTCTGTAATATTTGAATATGCATGGGTGGGTTTGTTTTTTTGTGATGAAAGGTAAAGATTGAATGTTGCAAGCTGGCGAATGTGAAATGTGTATTGTTGAGTATAGCCAACATTCGTTTGGCTTCATCTTTTAAACCTGTCATGAACAAATGCAAAATATTACATTTACTTATGCATGGGTGTGTTTGCTCTTGGTCGAACTGTGAAATTTAGTTAAAGGTTCATGTTTTAAACCTGTTATGAAGAAATGTGAAATGTGAATGTGAAATTTGCAATTTTGTGTTCGCTAGTTTTTAGTCATTGAGGGATTACGTTTGGAAAACAAAGTGTGAAAAGAACAATGCGCAGGTGTACATATTTGAATATGCATGGGTGTGTTTGTTTGTTTATGGTGAAACGTAAAGATTGCAAGCTGTCCAATGTGAAATGCATATTGGTGAGTACAGAAAAAAAAATTTGGTTTCATCTTTCAAACTTTTTGGCAAGAAGTTGTAAATATAACTTTTACTGTTCACAATTCGTACACAGAAGAAACAGGCAGTTCATGATATTTTTGCTCAAATGTTATCTTTTACTTCACTTTGTCATTGGTAAGTAGGGAAGCAGAGGAAGAGGAAAAAAGTTTTTATGATCACGTGCTTTTAATAATTCCCTGATTACGTTTGGAAAACAAAGAAACCTATATGGAAGGGATGTAAGTTAGTAGGAATTTTTAGACAGAAATTATGAATTTTACAGTGGCCGAATGAATGGAGTATGTCAATGTATGGTAATTAAAAATTCAAGCAGAGAAATGAATAGATAACGGCAGCAGGAATTGGAGTATAAATTTGGTACGTTAGAACAAATGCAGCTACAGTTAATGTTAAATACAATTCAGCATGTGCAAATAAATTTTAACACTCTGTAATCTAAGCTCAAACGGTATGTTCATGTAGTTTGAAATAGTGAAGCATGATGGTTGAGTTGATCGGTGTCAGCAGGTGGCGAAGCAAGCAGGCTGTCCAAATGCATAAGCATACCATGTAGGTGGAGGTTATTGTGCAGTGAGTGGTTGTAGTGCATCTTCCCATGTTTGTAGTTATGGAAACCTAAATTGAACCAATGTAAAATAAATTTGGTATACCAAATGAAATTCAATTTTAAGATCAGAAGTATGACAGTAAAAGCCGAGTAGAAAAAGTCAAATAAATGTACAGCAGTTGTTACAACAGAGTAGCAAAGCCGTTTCAGTAGGACAGCAAATGTAGTTCTGAGTACGCATGCATTACAACGGCGATATATGCGTAAATGAAGGTGTAGTAAATGGTGGAAGATTGTACCTGCGGAGGAAAGCGTTGGCGAAGCAGGGCTTGGGTCCGCAGACAGCGTAGTCGAGGCGGAGGAACGGTGCAGTGGAAACGGTTATTACTACGCACGCTGTTGTCGTTGAGGGTGCCAAGCACAGTTGTTGTTGAATGCAGTGTAACAGGTGGCATCCTGTGAAGGGTGTGATCAGTTGTGTGGGTGGTAAAAGCCGAACTGACGGGGGAGCGTCAGGGTGCAGTGCACATGTTGATGACTTGCTTGCATTTTAAATTAGCCAAACTTTGCACGTAGAACGACTGCTGACTAATTCCTGCAACTAAAAATCTGTGAGACAATGTAGTGGAAGAGGAGTACGGTGTGATAAGTAAAAAGTTACAGTATGCTAGTTTCAGCACTTACATTTTATGTCCGGCAGTTGAGTTGAGAGCAGAATGGATGTCGTACAGTGGAACAATGACAGTCTTGGTGGATGATGTTGTTGGATGGTAGATGCGTGGCTGCAGTAATTGGTCATCGTTGCGAAAAAATGAGCGGTGCAACCACCTGCCTTGGTCAACCTCAGACCGTAAATCCCAGTTGTGGTTGGCGAAGTAAATCGGCGGAGGTTCGTTGTTGAGAAAAGGAAGAAAAAATAGAGTGAGTGTAAAAAAATAAAAGCAGAAATTGAACACCTTCTAATTATGTAGTATGCGAACATGACAGATAATGATTTGCAAAATGAGTTGAGAGGTTGCTTTTTTTTTTGTAGATGCACAGGCTGAATAGACGAAGAGGTAGTGAGATGGAGGTTTTGGTGGAGGCAGTGGCGTATGCAGACGCAGCACGCGAACTGTAGGAGAAGGAGATAATATATGCAAGGCAACGGAAACGGTGCAGTAGATTTGTAAAATTGGAGGATGTTTGTATGTCGTTGGAGAAGTAAAGCAGGTGGAGTGGAAGACGGGGGAAGTGTGAGTTGGAAAGGAACCGTGGGGAAGGAAGGATGGTTGGTTAGTTAGGTTGTGTGGAAGAGATGTCCATAATTTGAGAACATGTGAACAAAACATCCTTGTAAACAACGTTTCGAGTATGCGTTCCATTTTTACGATGTAGCTTTCCATTCTGAACCAAAATTTTTGTCGTGCTACTTGAAATACCTCGGCTTAAAGCAACATAAAGTTGGCCGTGAGAGAAAACGTGGTTGGGAAGATAAATTCCAACGTGGGGGATGGTTTGTCCTTGTGATTTGTTAATCGTTAGCGCGAACGCAAGACGAACAGGGAATTGTTTACGGATAAGGGTGAATGGTAGGCTTATGCTTTCAGAAGGTTTTAATGGTATACGTGGAATAAAAACCCGTGTACCTTGGAACTGACCGAAAGATATTTCAGCGTCTATAAGGTTCGGGTGGAAGACACGACAGAGTAGTCTCATCCCATTACACAACCCAATTCGCGGATCAATGTTGCGGAGTAACATTATTGGGGATCCTTCTTTAAGAGTTAATTTGTGAGGTGGCATACCACCCGGATTGAGTGAGTTCGAGAACTCGATCTGATATAAGTTAGACGTGTCGTCTTCTACTCTGTCGAAAGAGTAGTAGACATGTTCATCGCCGGGAAAATTATTGATTACCATGTTATTAATTTCATCCGCTGTTTCGTTTGTTGGAGATAAAATTGCTCGTTGTAGTATGTAGTTTGTATTGGAAAAATTATCGTTTAATGCGGGGAAGATTTCGCGTATCAAAGTGTATACTGAACTTGTGCCGTCCCATGGTACGACAATATCCGGTGGGAGTTTGATCATGTCCTCCTGTACGGTGGGTTCGGTACCGTTTCCAATGCGAAGAACAAAATCAGCGTACGGTTGGTCAGCACAGGCCCTTATATTTTGAGTTAGATGAAATACTTTAACAGTTGACCACAAATATGACCGAACTATACATGCATCAGTTGTTTGAGCTCTAGTCCCTCCGGGTACGACAGGTAAAACCTGCCGAAAATCACCGCCTAAGATAACAATTTTTCCACCAAATGGAACATCCGAATCGGTCAAATCTCGTAACGTTCGGTCAAAAGCCTCGAATGCATGGCGGTGAGCCATGGTTGCTTCGTCCCATAGGAGAACGGTTGCCGCGGATAAAAGTTTTGCAGTGTCAGATTGCTTACTGATATGGCATGTAGACGAAGAGTCTAAGTTAATTGGTATTTTAAATCGTGAGTGTGCGGTTCGACCGCCGGGCAACGCAATAGAAGCTATTCCGGAAGTAGCAGTTGCAAGTGCAATAACACCTCGATCTCGTAGATGAGCTAAAATTGCTTTGTATAGAAAAGTTTTTCCTGTCCCGCCAGGACCGTCGATGAAATAAATGGAGCTGTTTTTGGAATTTACCGAAAGCATTATAGCATCAAATGCTTCCTTCTGTTCAGGGGTTAACTTATGGATGGCTTGTAAATCCGGTAACGGTATTTGAATTGACTGTTCTTCTAAAATCAACGTGGATACATTGTGCTGCTCATGTGAACGTAGGGAGCTATGTGGTAAATCATAATCAAATATGGTTTTATTATATTGTTTTAGAAGGTTGTTAATATCAGAGAGACATTTACCAATTAAGTGTGATGTTGGGATGGAGGCAGAAGACGTAGTTTGGTAATCTTCAGTGAGGGAGGGCCAAAATTTGTCCCACAATTCACGTACAGCACATGGTTCGCAGTATACTAAAATGGTAGCAAATAGTCGTCGTAAAGCAGCAGGCATATGGGTGTTCGATGCATCAGTTAAACAGTCGTTAACACTGTCATCATTTTCTAGTAGTCCTCGATATTTTGCTGCTTCTTTAAATGTACGGTGAACAGTTCCGTTGACCGTAAGTAAGTCTGCGAAGGAAATTGGGCCAGGGATATGAGTTAGTAGCAAACGTAAATAGTACCGATCACCTTCGGTTGGATGTACGGTGTAAAGACGACCAATTACTTTACGGTTAATACGTCTACGTACCCAGTTTATGTTCGTAGTTCCACCAATACTTTTCGGGGAATTCGTGGTAAAGGTAGCGGGATGCCTCCTCGTTCGCTAAATTATGGTTGAAAAATTCTATCAGCATAGTTTTAGTTCTACGTTGATCGGTCAGAACAGAGTGTAAGGTTTCATTTGCGTTAAATTGAACTTGTTGCATATTAGGTAGATGTATCTGAAGTCCTATTACAGACGGAGACATACTGCTAAGTTGAAACTTATATATTCTCCATAGTGACTCCGGTGCACAAATCCACCGGGCATTAACAAATTCAGAAATTTCATCGATCGTCTCTGATGAAGAGGATACGCCTACGGAAACGCGGTCTGACCCTTTGTAAACATATTTATATAGATATTTGACAGATTTAATACTGGAACAAATTTCAACGTTTATATGACAGTCATATTTCAGAAGTAAATACGGGTTATACGGAACGACCCAACGATTATCAATTGCTGTAGAAGTTGGTTGATCGTGCATTCGAATATCACGTCGCCTATAAATGGGGTATGAATCAGTTCCTTGTCAAGTTGATGATGCGAAGGGTTTAGGAAACCCCTTCTTACATATTCCATCTCGCATGCATACGGCAGTGGGGTTGAAACTACCGCATGGATGATGAATCATATGTTTAGTAACTAATGTGTGCAAATGTGGTTCTACTTGTACATTTGGAATTTCTGCTCGAACCATACTATCGTAGTCGTCGGGAGTGTAAAGTTTATCAGTTTCTGAAAGAATAAGCAAGATATGAGCGTGTGGCAACCCTCTTTTTTGAAACTCTATGACATGAACATGTGCAATGACTTTACCTAACACATGCTTATCAAATAAATCAGTTTTAAGCTGTTCCAATTTTGCGCGGAAAACTCGAGTAGTTAAATCAGGGCGATCGTGTGGTTGTTGAAAGGGAAGTAGGTCTTGTGTAATTTCTAACCAATTAGGATTACATGTTATAGTAATAAATAAGTCGGGCTTTCCATACCTTCGGACTATTGCCATTGCGTCCTGGTACCTTTGATGCATATCACGTGGACTACCAACATGTGAGGATGGGAGGACCTTTCTCACTCCAACGTTTCCTGCAGATAGCACCGTTGCATAGAAAATTAAATATGTACGTTATTTTTTTAGTAGCGTGAAATGAGTAGAAGGCAAAGTTCTTACTGGCAGTTGTCTCCCCACTGGCTACAGCGTCTTGTAAGCCCTGATATAAGTCCGCTCGTATAGTATCTTGGTGGTCTCGAAGATACCGTAGTCGCATAGTTTCAATTTTGACAAACGTATCAACAACAAATTGTTGGAGAAGGCGACCACTTAGTAGTAGGAGGGGCTGTTCCATAGGTCGTACCTATGATGTGCACAAACTGTTAGTGTGGACGGTTGCAGAGAGAGTGAATGCGTGTGAGATTTTGATAGAAAAGTATAAAAAGGAAGTAGGTACCTGCAACAGATGGGAGTAGTAGGCTCTACAACTGATTGGGTTATGTGCAGTATTGTGGATGTTTAGATCCCATCCTTGTTCACCGCGAGGTAGAAGAAGGGGATACTGTAGTGGGTCGTAAAATCCTGTTGTATCTGCAACACGTTGTAGCGTTCCTGATCTTGTTACAACTATAATATCCCTCTCGCTCAAATTGTGTGAGTTATTGTCTCCCACAATGATACCCGCGACCTGTGATGCGGTGGGAAGTTGGTGGGAGTGATGGTCAATGATAACTTCTTTTATTACCAATCGGCAGTCCTGTAAATCAGTACGCTGGCCTAACTGTCTTAGCACATGGACATAAGGATTGTACAAATCTAAAATCTGTTGCACTGTTTGCAGAATATCTTCTCGTAATGCTGCATTATCCTGCTGTCGATTTTGAATCTCATGATCAGTATCGTAGATGTAAAGCTGGAGGTATCTAGGTCTGGTGCCAGGCACAGGGAGAACACTTCCGATGCTATGGTAGATGGAACCCTGGGCACGGTAGGAGTAAATTCCATTTCGAGCAGAAGCTAAGTGTTGATCGATGTTAGCCCCCATAGACGTGAATGCGAAAGCATTGTTGTAAGCTCGAATATTGGTTCGAAAATGTGTCCCACGTTCACTGTCTTCAGTGTACAGAGTGAAAAGCTCAGGAGGCGGTGGAGGGTGGTGAATGTTAATTTTACCACCGGAGCAACAATTTCCGGTTGGTTCGCGGCAAAATAATTTTGCGTTACAGTGTCTGCAGTAAGTGGGATGAGGTAGGATATGATGGGCGAAAGTTTGGGTCGCAGTAAAATTCCGACCGCAGTTAAAACGTGTAGGAAGGATAGATTGATTTAGAAGTAGTTGTTGGGAAGTGGACGTAAGCGTGGCTGCAGCATGAGTACGAATAATTGGTAAACAGTGCATGTACTATCATGTAACACAATTGATGATTGAATTGGAGAAAAAATACCTGAATCATCTGTCGCAGAAGGGGAGGGGTGGCTGACTATCTGCGGTGCCACGGTTCGAGTGTTGGTAGAGGAATGTCCTGCAGTGGTAGTGGAAGACAAAAATTAAGGGGATGGTTGTTGTTAAATGAAAGAAATAATGTACAGAATGGGAAAACAAAGGAGACAGTAGTTGAGTAGTGAAGCAGAAATATGTTTGGACAGTATAATAAATTGTTAACTAAAATGCTGATTGTCGGAAAATAGTTTTGTTTGCAATTGAAAAACCTGTTTGCAGAGTATGTCGAAATGAGGAAAATTTGAAATAAGCGAAGCAATGAGGAAAGTATAATAAAATGAGTAAAAATTTGTTTGTGTGAGCTGAAGAGGAAAGTTGGGAAAACTGAATTTGGGATAGAAAAGTTCGAAAGAACCCAGCTCCAGACGGAGTTAAAATAGTACTGCATAGGTTGTAATAGCGGAAGCAGAATAATAAAAAGGTGTTTAAACTCTGTAACAACCAAATGTGTTGCAGCAGAGGAGAGTTAAAAATAAGCGAATAAGAGAAGAAGGGGCAATGTGATATCGTTTGAAGAACAGTAAAATTTGGGTATAAATTAGTAATAAATAACGTTGGGACAGAGAAGAAAAACAGTAAAGAAGTGAGTTAATTACAGAATTGGAGAAATTCGAAAGTCAAAATGAAAAATGCGAAGAAACCCAGGTGCAGAGCGTGTGAAAATAGTAGTACATAGTTTGTAATAACGGAAGAACGGTAGGAGCTTGAAAATAATGTGTAATGTTGTAAAAGGTGGGAAAATGATGCGTAATGTTGTAAAATGATGCGTAATGTTGTAAAAGTGTGAACGAAAAAAGTAGGAAATTAATTAATTTGGGACAACTATAATTGTGTACTTTATGTTGTAAAATAGCGAATTAATTGGGACAGAGAGGAGAAATAGTATAGAATTGAAATAATTTGAGAATACGTTTGTTTCAGAAGGCTAACTGAGTAAAAGTACTTAAGCGGTGTAAACCCAAAAATCGTGTAAATGTATTTTGAAAAATATATATTTTTCAAAATTGTAGTCGGTAATTTCAAAATATATATTTTTCAAAAGGCTAACTGTACAGAAGTACTTAAGAGCTATAAACACAAAACTCATATATGCATATGGCTTATATGTTTTTTAAAATCAAATATATATCTGAAGCAGACAGTTAAAATATATGTGTGTGTGTGTGTCTATCGTGATGTGATTCCCTTGACATTTTGCTGCCTCTCGAAAGGATGATATATAAGTCGGAGTAAACACGGAGTCAACATTTTAGTCTAAAAACTGATGTTTGTAACTTATTTCCAAAAGCATGACTCGTGCCCTGATATATCTGAGAGCATGTGTACAATGCAAAATTGAATGCAGTTATTTAAAACTAATTTGTCCAAATCCTTTACTTTCCAAATTTATAGATTCGCAACCTTTGAAATCTGTGTTGTATAGAACTTTGAAAATTCTTACCTTTGAATCCATGTACATATTTCTATCTGTATAAATATGAACTGAAATACTTGAAACAAAATATTTAGAAAACTCGTATGTCCGAGCTTATAAAAGTTGACATAGCCAATAGTTGATTCAGGTGGAACCAATTTAATGACTCATGCATATGTTTATGTGGGTTATATTAAAATCTAGTATGTGTCTGAAACTTATTTATGCTTACAGCTATGTATGGCCATGTAAAACTGTGCGGAAAATATATAAATAAAACCGTTATGTATGTATTATGTAGTGTGAAAGGTAACAGGTTCAAAACTTAGCAGTCTGTTAATTTTGGAACAATGATAAAATTGAAGTCTGTGCATTAAAAGCTTATCAAACTTTATGCTTTCAACATTGTATTTACTTAAAAAGTGACATGTGCTTTCAAATCTTCATACACCAAACTGTTTGTACATACAAAAGCTACAAAACTCGTAAGAGGTTTTATACTTTTGAAAATGAATATGCACTCAAAAACGTTGATGTCATGGAAAATGACATAAGATATTTGTGCATTTGAAAGTTGATGCACGTTGTGCACACAGAAGAAACTTCTTACATAAATTCGAAACCAAGATACATGAAACGTATATTTACATATTGAAGAGTTGAAAATAAGCAGTTTAAAAAGGGTAAGTGTACAAAATTACGCAGGAGGTAAATTATTATAGTGCAAATTACTGTTGATAACTTCAGAATATGTTTGTTCCAAAAGGCTAACTATATAAGTTACTTAAGAGGTGTAATCCAGAAACTGGTGTATATATATTTTTCAAAGTTGTTGTTGGTAACTTCAAAATATATATTTTTCAATATTTTTCAAAACGCTAACTGTAAATAGTGTGCAGTGCAAATTTGTGTTGGTAAGTTCAAATTTGTGAAACTTTATGCTTTCAGTATTGTATGTACTTAAAAAGTGACATGTACTTTCAAATCTTCATACAGCAAACTGTTTGTACATACAGAAGCTACGGAACTGATAAGACGTTGTATACTTATGAAAATCAATATGCAGTTAAAGTTCATATTTTCGAAAACGTTGATGTGCATGAAAATGACATAAGATGTTTGTGAAGTTGAAAGTTGATGCATGTTCGAACTGACAGTGCACACAGAAGAAACTTCTTACATAAGTTTGAAACCAAGATACATGAAACGTATGTTTACATACTGAAGAGTTGAAAATATATAGTTTTAAAAAGGGTAACTGTACAAAATTACGCAGGAGGTAAATTATTATAGTGCAAATTACTTTTTATAACTTCAGAACATGTGTGTTTCAAAAGGATAACTATATAAATTACGTAAGAGGTGTAGTCCAGAAACTGGTGTATATATTTTTTTCGAAGTTGTTGTTGGTAAAATCAAAATATATAGTTTTGAAAACGCTAACTGTAAATATTGTACAGTGCAAATTTGTGTTGGTAAGTTCAAATATATATTTTTCAAAAGGCGTAGTGTACAAAACTACGTAGGAGCTATAAACCAAAACTCATGTATAAATCTGAATTATATAGTGGTTTGAAATCAAACATGTATGTGAATCACATACTACATATTTGTGTAGTAGAAGTGTCGGAAACTGGTAATATGTAATTGTAAAACAGTGCAGCAGTAGATATGTAGTCAGAGTTAACATATATGAAGCGTAAAAATACGTATATATAGTACATAGATTGGAATTTAAACAGAATGTGTAAAAGTGCTGAAGAGGTTGAAATTTAAACAGGCGTGCATACGTGTGAATTATACTGAGTCGAAATTAAACATATATATGAAAGTGTCACACGGTAAAAAACAGATGCAGGTATGATAAAAAAATTACTTTCCAGACCATGGTGCAAAAATTTTAGGGAGGTTGAGCAATGAGTTACAACCTAGAAATTTTTCAAACTATTGTTTATAGGTTGAAGATTTATAATGTTCAAGAAGCAAACTGTATAAAAGTGCTGAAAAGCTTGAAATTTAAAACTCGTGCATACGTGTGAATTATACCGCGTCGAAATTAAACATATATGTGAAAGTTAAAGCAGTTTAAATTGACAGATGCATTTAGGAGCAAAATAGTACACATGGTGGAGAACCACTGCATTTGAATCCCATTACTGTGATAATGCTCTGTAACCAATATGAAAAATATAGGTGCATAGCGAATGCGCGCAACTGAAGCAGCAGTGATTTAAAATGAATCATATAAACTGAAGAGGAAAATACCTGATGAATGCTACGCACGTTGGCTTTCACCCATGCCTGTCCTTCTACCTGCAAGGGCAGTCCGCCTAGCATGTTGACGCCTTTCACGCTGAGCAAGCCGTCGTCTTTCCCTCTGCTGCTGGTCCATAAGATAGCACAAATGTCAGTTACTGAAGAGAAAGGTGGACACAGTAGGGGGCAGTTGCATAAACGTGGGGAAGTATCGATGTGGATGTTAATTGGGAAGGAGTCGGGTGGGAAGGGAACAGTTGGGTGGAGGAAGCTGTGGAAAGCACATACGAATATATAGAAGGGAGTAAACGTTTGTACAACTGACATATGGGCAGGAGAAAAGGTTGAAGGAGTCTAAGGCATGTAAATCAGGCAAAAAGGGTGGGCTCAACGACCATAACACCGTTGATGGGATGGCAACAGTCATGAGATGGGATTTTTAAAATTGGGGAGGAATCGCACAGTGGAACGGGAACAAAAAATGAAAATAAACAAATAACGAAGACAGCGAGAGAGGTTGATATCGTACCTGGTGACATTGCGCGCAGAGGCAGAAGGCAAGTGACGACCGTGGTGTTTAGCAGAACAGAAAGGCAAGTATATAATTTGCAGCCGCTGACGGTTAGGTTAACATGGAAGGCGGTTGAACTGGTTGAAGTCGAAATTGCTGAGGAGGGGAGAGGTCGGCGACAGGGATCAAGTGGCTGAGACGGAAATTGGTGAGGAACGGCGAGATTGGCAAGGTCAGCAGTTGCGGTTTGGGGTGGTGGTCGAGTCGCTAGGTTTTGGGTAGGCGATTTCGTAATTTGGGGGCGGGGACGGTAAGGGCAAAATGGAAGGCGGTTGTAGGGGTTGAAGTTGAAATTGGTGAGGAGGGGAGAGGACGGCGACGGTGAGGTGGCTGAGGCGGAAATTCGTGAGGAGGGGAGTGGATGGCGACGTTGAAGGGGAAGAAAGGGAGGCTGTTAGGGAGGTGGAGTAGGGAGAACGGCATTTTAGGTAGGGTTAGGTGAGGGGGAAGTGGGAAGCAGGGAAGGGAAACCGAAAAGAAGATGGGTGAACGTGGGAGGCAGTAAAAAAGCAAAAGTGGCCTTGCGCGAACATGTATTTTGGGAAGAACGTGGGGGTAAAATGGGGAATGCAAAAAAGGCTTCACCTTGACCGGTTTGACCAGGGTTTTGCATTATAGTATAGATATATATATATATATATATATATAGATATGAAGAGATAATTATCTCAACTTGTCTCTTTCTTTACTTTTGCCTCAAACCTATTCGTTTTGCGTTGAAGCTCTGTACATAAACAAGCATTTTCATTCTCCTTTCCCTTTTTGTCTTGTTCTATAAAATAAAATAAAAAATGGAAAGGCAAGTTTCTATATTATGAGCCTGCTACCCTTCTCTACTCTCTCCCATCGACATGCTTCCGTAGATCAGCTAACAATAGCCACAGAAGCTTTCGGCATACCCTCCATCTCCATCAGCCACCGTATACTCCTCACTAGCCGAAGTGCCTCCACCAAGTCACAGCCACTACTCCACCAAACCCGACAAACATCAACCACCACCAGTGCCCGCTTCCTCTACCCAAACATCCACTGCTCCAGTTTTCCCCAACCGTTCACTCCCTTCGACATCCACCTGACTGCGCCCAAGCTCTCCACCACTGCCACATAGCCGAGCACCTGCAACCCACGTGCATATTTTCCCATGCACCCCATCTTTGCTTCGCCTTCTGACACTTCACAGACTCGACCACATCAATTACCGCACGAACACAGATCCTCTCATCACCTTTCTTCCCTCACTTTCATCACCCTCTCCGAATTGAACTCACACCCCACCTCTATTCCATGCACCAGCCCTCCCCATAGCATCACCAGATCCACGCCCAGAAACCACTCTCTCCCTTTACAATCAACCCAAATCTCCAAACCCACAAGCAGTCGACCTCCAACCTCTGCCAGTCAACCACCGTCTCTGACCCATGCTTGCCTCACCCGAGCCCTTCTAGCATCAGCTCCACCCTAGGTTTGCTTGCTCTGATTGGTTATATATTACATATAATATAAAAATATTACTGTAGTATTGTTATACATGTAATAGTATATATATTAGTTTGCATAAATATTGGCTTTAAGAAATGATTTTCATGTAGTATATATTTCAGGTGTGTGTGTGTGTGTGTGTGTGTATATATATATATTGATTTTGAATAATATTATATAAAGGCCTTATTGATTTTTAGGTATAGTGTATATGTGTCGGCATGTATATTTGTGAAAGTGAGTTCAAATATGTATTGATATACATGTGAGTTCACAATTCTTTGTTTATATTCAAATTGATTTAAGAAGTGTGTTTTAATAAATATAAACTGTCAAATATGTATAGGTAAGATATTATTTTAATATGCATTGGTTTGAATATACATATATATAACGATATTATTTCGATATGTGTTTTCAATTAAAATTGATTTTAAAAGTACAATATATACAGGTATATGCATTTCATACAAATATGTATATATTTTGTTTCCCATTGAATTCAAGTGGTTTGCTTGCTTGCTTTGTCAATGTCTAGCTTGTTATTTCGTTTGTCGTTGTTCGGAAATCTCAACAGCTTTTGATTTGCTTTTCTCATGCCTGATTCGTGCCCAATGCATTGTTCTTCGTCTTCGTGCTTTACATAGCCTTGAAAGGTGAGCAATCACTCATGATTAATATTCTTACATTTAGTAAATTTGATTTCACTTTAAACGACAATTGAAATATGTTGTTAAATCTTAAATTGTTAGTCATTTGGTTGTTAAATGTAATATGCTATTTTCTGTAATTGTTCACCTATGACACATGACATCATCACCCTGTTGTATATATTATATTTAAATTTGTTACTGATGATATATGCCTATTGTTGATTTATTATCATATTTGTTGCCACTCTACCAGTTCCCAGTTAGAGTAGAAATCCTTATGGGTTGAAATGGTATATACCCGAACGATATTATAGATTAAGGAAAAATCATTATGGGTTGAAATAATAAACCCAAGTGATTTTCATTGATTTTGAAATTTTGGGATTGTGGGTTGAGATTGTGGGTTGAAATGATACACACACTAAAATATTAAATTTAAATTACGGATTAAAATGATAAATATCTGTATCACTTGACCATAGGATAGAAAATTATATACGAACACCGTTGGTGTATATTTTGGAAAATTTTCAATGTTTTGAAAGCAAATATATGGGTTTTAATAAATGCTGATTTTTAAAATATAATATATATAAATCTTATTTTATATATTTCTTAATTTTAGATTTTAAAAATTATATGTTTTAGAAATTTTAAATTTGCAAGTTAATTTTGAAAATATAAATTTTAAGATTTTTAGTTATAATTTTATTATTTTTAAAATATATAAAATAAGATTTAAAATAGATTTATTAATAAGATTTAATTTAATATAAATTATTTAAATAAAATTTAATTTAATTCGTTTATATATAATACGTTTAAATATTTATTTAAATTTTACATTAATATTTTAAATAGATTTTTATAATAACTTTGAAAAAATAGAGGTTGGAAAAATAAAGTAAAATTAACTTGAAATTTAAATTGGTTAATAATTAAATTTAAATAAGAATTTGTTTGAAATTATAAATTTTGGGATTTGAAATGTATAATTTATAACTTGATTTGATGAAAAGTGATTAAATGAATATTCTCAACTTTAAATAAAATTGAGACTGAATATTTAATATTGATTTAAATTTATAAATTGAGATTTTATTTAATTGTTATTAAAATGATTAAGTGAATATTTTCCAATTTGAATAAAATTAAAATTGAGAATTTGAATTGAATCTTTAACCTTTTAAAATTGAAATTGCTGAACTGGGATTGATTAAATTGATTTTTTGGAATTTAACTGATTTGAATCGATTTGTGAAATTGGAGGAAACTAATTTTATTATATAATGTATTTTTAATATATATATTATTTTAATCTATGAACTATTTTAATTAATAAATGTTCTAGCATATATACTATTTTCAATATCTATAACTGTTTAAGTGGGAATTGTTATGATTAAGAAAGTGTTATGATTACGAAAGTGTTATAATTTCAAAAGTGTTATTATTTCGAAAGTGTTATAATTTTTGAATGTCTTACGATTCTAGAAATGAATATTATTTAAAGTGAATAATGATATCGAATGATATGGTTTTGAAATGAATATGATATTTTGATATGAAGTATGAACTATTTGAAATGAAATAACCACGGTATGAAATAAGTGGTTGGTTGTTAAAGAGATCGGGATCTGATATTGTCATACTCTCTGCCAATACCAAAAACCACTTTAACAACTGTGTACATGGTGGAGATTGCAGAACGAAGTAGGATGGACTGGCGACGGTTCTATATGAGGTTTTAGCGCATCTTTGACTCCCGTAAGTCAGCTTGATGTTGCTAAAACAAGAGCTATACTGAGCCAAGTGGAGTCATTTCCCTGATTGGGCACATTTCTTCGATACCATTCTATTACTTTTACGGTTTGATTGGGTGCATTTTGATTTGGGAGCGTGTCACGAGGTGGATGGTAGTAGCTACTATGCGTTAACACCAGTCCGAGAGTGCAATTGGTATATCTATCCTGGCATTGTCTCGCGTGCCTTGTCACATGCTTTATCGCGCCTTCTACGAGTTTGGTTTGTACCATAGCTATGGAATGCCCTCTGATGGCCTCCAATTTACGGAGGAGTTACGGTACTGTATAGACTATAGAAATATGTAAAATGTGTTAAGGGTGATATGTGTAACGCCTTAACGCTATTTTAATATTTTACTTTACTATAGACATATTATAATAGCGTTTGTTACTACATAATAGATAGTTTCATGGATCCTTAGAGGATGGAAATCCAAAACATCCTTTAAATTACTTGCATTTCAGTTGACATTTCATTTGAGTTGAATGTATTAATATAAGAATGTTAACCCTGATTCGAGTGTTTTGTGTTTTGCTTTATACTCAGGTCAGACCGAGTGACATAGCATTTGAGACTCACCTATGGAGTTTGGAGCTTCGCTTGAAGATCGAATTTTGTCTATTCAGCTCTCCTGTTACTTCATTTTATTCCGGTTGTTTTGTTCTGTCTTGCCAGTTATCTTTGTATTTGAGACTACTCTATGTTTGAGATTTCTGTTGTATTTGTTTCATAATCTGTTTTTATATAGTAGCTTCATGAACTACTATTTATCTATTCTGCTGTCTATTGTTGTAATATTCTTTGTCTGTGATTCTATGATTGGTTTATTTATTGTACATACTAAGTTTTGCCAATTATAAATTAACAATCTGACATTTTGAGCAATTCAAGTCTGACATGTGCGGATGCAAATGGTTCGAAATACCAGGTCGTTGCAGTTTCAAACCGATTTATTTATTTGCGGTACACATACACGAAATAGACTTCGATCGCAAAAGTGGAAACATATACTCGAACTTAATACTTTTTTGAGACCTGATGCATTCGAAATCATATGTATTCATTTTTCTCTACAAATTATGTATACTTGTAGAGTTATACATGTCACGGTGTGAATCGTCTGAAAATTTCGGCCTTTCCAAAACATGATATATAAATTTTAGTGAGAGCGAACAATGAGTCAAAACTTTTACGGTTCCGATGTTGTTTTTAACTTCAAAATTTATATTTTTCAAAAAGCAGACCGTATAAAACTGGTTAACAGCTTGAAAGTCAAAACTAATATACACATGTGAATTATATTGGTTTGAAATTAAACATATATATGGAAGTGACACATGGGTAAAACCATACGTACTATGTAATCAAAGGTGGTATTTTTTCCGAAAGCGTACATATATTTTCAATAGTATATATGTCGCGATGTGAAGCCGTGGAAACTTTTTGACTCTCGAAAGCATGGTACGTAAATTTAAGTCAGAGTAAGTAGTGAGTCAAAATTTGACAATATTGGTAACTTTATAATATGTCTTTTTCAAACGGCCAACTGTTCAGAAGTACTTAAGAAGTAAAATTTTACATTGCAAATTGTTATTGGTAACTTCAAAATATATAATTTTCAGAAGTTTAGCTGTACAAAACTACTGAAGAGCTTTAAGCCCAAAACTCAAGTATACATATGAGTTATATTGTTTTAAAATCTAACATATATCGAAAGCATTGGACAGCTACATTTAAAGTGGATCATCTGGTATCGATTTACATGACACTGTCATGTTTAAAAGTTATGTATCCACAATATTCAAGTCAGGCTTGAGATGTATATATATGAAATCAACACATAATTAAAGCTTCATATAAGTAAAATAATACGAATGTGAAAGTGGCATTTGTAAAACTAGAATAGATTAGTGCAGATTGAATGTACAGTTATGACATTTAGTAATGCCGTATGTATCTGAACTATGAGCTGGCCCAAAACCGATATCTATAAAGGTATGCACTAAGTTATTATATATTTGTAAAACAATGCATCATAGGATATGTACTGAGAATTAAGATATATAAAGCTTTAAAATATGTATGTATACTACATACATGCACTGTAGAAAAGTTATTATACAGACTGATTTGTTTAGTTGAGGTACACATATAGAAAAAGGCACAGATCCTAAAAGCAGAAACAAATACTCGAATTTAATACTTTTTTGAGAGTTAATGACCTCGAAATCATATGCATTCAAAGGTTATATTTTTTGTCGCAACTGACATATATTTTAGAATCGTACATGTCGTGGTCTGAATCGTCTTAAAATTTTTACTTCCCCAAAGCTTGATACATAATTTTTAGTGAGAGTGTAACAACAAGGCGAAACTTTTTCGGTTCAAACCATTTTTTGGAACTTCAAAATTTATTTTTCAAAAAGAAAACTGTATAGAACTGGTTAATAGCTTTGAAGTGAAAACTAATGTATTCGTGTGAATTATATTGATATGAAATTAAATATATATATATGAAACTGTCACACAGTTAAAACCAAACGTACTACGTAATCAAAGCTAATTTTTTTTTTCCAGATACTTGCATATATTTTTAACATTGTATATGCAGTCCTTATGTAGATGAAGGTTCATATAGGAAAAATAGTGTGATCTGGAAGCGGCATTGTTATATACAACCATCGCATTTTTGAGACTATGTACAGATTGAAATTGACAACTGCAATTAAGAGCTAATCAGCACACATGTTTGAAAACCACTACATTAGAATCATATTTCCTCAAAATTCTTTGTTACTAATATGAAAGATAATGGTGCACAATGAATGTATAGTTATGACAGTCAATAAACCAATATATACAGTCCTTTGCTACAAATAGCCTAACTGTGTAAAAGTACTTAAGAGCTTTAAATCTAAAACTCTTGTGTACATCTGAATTATACTGGTCTAGAATCAGACATATATGTGAAACTTTCGAACATTTAAATCCAAACGATGAGGGGAGGAGAAAATCACTGGATGAATTTTCTGGATGATGGTTTTCAGCCATGCCTATCCTTCTACTTACAATGGCAGATTGTCTAGCCTGTTGACGCCTTGCACTTAGACTAACTCATCATCATTCCTTCTGTTGTTGGTCCATAAAATTGTGTAAATATCAGTTAATATATAAGAAATTTCGACACAGCAGTAGGTCGCTATTGTAATTGTCAGATTTTAGTGATATAATATTCCATATTTAATTAGATCTTAGAGATATTTCAGTCTATGTGGAATTATGACTCAAATTTATTGCCTATTTTACAGATTTGATAGAATTTTGGAAGGTGATTTATTGCATCTTTTTAGAGATTTTGCGCATTTGATAGAGAGATTAGTTGTCTCTTTTATTGCATTAAAGAAGACAATAAATAATCTACCTGAGAAAGATTTATTATTCAATAGCTTCTTAAATAAGATATTTTATAAAGTCTATTATAAATAGACATGTCTAGAATTCATAAGAGGTGTGGGAAAAAGTGTATTTTGTTGAGTGTTTGAGATTGAGATTTCTTCTTAATTTTAAGTTTTTTTTTGTATTTTCTTGGTTGAATCAATAAAAGTTTTTGTTTCTGAGGGAATTATTTTTGTTTGTTTTATTCACTACTTTCTTTTCTAAATCTAATTATGTAGTGATCCCGGAAAATTCTTAACATTTGGTATCAGAGCCAACTACATAAATTTTTTGAAAGAGTCTTTGGCTATGGAGAAGATAAGTGTTGAAAAGCTTAATGGAAGGAACTGGGGGTTCTAGAAGGCGAAGATGGAAGATTATCTCTATCTTAATGATCTTCACCAACCCTTGGAAAACAAAGGGGAAAAACCAAATGGAATAACTGAGGCAAAGTGGGAAATTTTGGATAGGAAGGCAGCTGCAACAATTCGGTGTTTTATGGAGAATTCTGTATTTCATATCGTCGCTTGTGAAATTTCTGCTTTTGGCATATGGAAGAAATTGGAAGGCATTTATGCAAAAAATTCTGCGACGAATAAGGCATTCCTGATGAGAAAGTTGGTCAATCTAAAACTAAAGGAAGGAGAATCGATTAGCGAACATCTGAACAGCTTTCAAGCAATTGTGAACCAATTGGCGGAGATAAGCTTCAAAGTTGATGACGAAACTCAAGCTTTAATATTAATGAGCTCATTGCCTGAAAGTTGAAAAACTCTTGTAGTCGCGTTGAACAATTCAAATTCTAGTGGCGTTATTTCCATGGAGACTGTGGTTAGCAGCCTTCTTAATGAGGAGATGCGGATGATAAATTCATCAGAAGGAAAGGACACTGAAGAAAATGAAACTACAAATCCATTGGCAGAGGTCCACTTTGCAAAAAGAGAAAGACGCTCATTCAAGCCAAATACGGAACGAGATTTCATTTGCTATTACTGTGAAAAACCAGGCCATCAGCTGAAATTTTACAATAAATTAAGAGAGGATAAAGAGAGGATGAAAACTCAAGAAGGAAACAAAAATAAGTTGGAGGTAGACGACGATGAGGAGGTAAACTTTGGCATTGGCAATGATGTTCTTTGTGTTGATATGAGTATGGAAGGAGAATGGGTGCTAGATTCTGGTGCATGTTTCCACATTTGCAATCAAAGGGAAGCATTCACTGATTATAAGGAGGAAGCATGCAAGGTGGAGTCCGCTAATGGTGGAGATCTACAAGTTCAAGGCATAGGTTCTGTCATATTGAAGATGGATACTGGAAGGTTGGTGACGCTTACAGGGGTTAGGCATATCCCAAAAATTAAAAGGAATCTTATCTCTATTGGACAGCTGGAAGGGAAAGGTTGTAACTTCTTGATTCGAGGTGGATTAACTAGGGTTTGGAAGGGTAATAGGGAGGTGCTGCACGCGAAGAAGAAAAACAATAATATTTATTCATTGCTTGGAAAAACCTTAAAGATTGCAAATTTTTATACAAGTGAAGTTGGAGAGACAAATCTATCAAAATCAAGGTGGAGCCAACAACGGAAAACCACAAAGCCTACTTAGAGGTCTTTGTGGTATTACAAGCAATTCTGGTCTGTTGATGATGTGCATGTTCTATTGGCGGGCATGCATAGTTTGGAGGGAGGTTTAGCTTTTGGTGAAGACATATGTTTCCTTGGATATATTGTTTGGAGTTAAGGTTTGAGGAGTTTGGATGTCATTTACGAAATATTATATCAAGGTGGAGATTGTTAGATTTCAGAGATATAATATTCCATATTTAATTAGATCTTGGAGATATTTGAGTCTATGTGGAATTATGACTCAAATTCGTTTTCTATTTTACAGATTTGATAGAATTTTGGAAGGTGATTTATAGCATCTTTTAGAGATTTTGTATTTGATAGAGAGATTAGTTGCCTCTTTTATTGCATTAAAGAAGGCAACAAATTATATACCTGAGAAAGATTTATGAAGGTATTCAATAGCTTCTTAAATAAGATATTTTATAAAGTCTATTATAAATAGACATGTCTAGGATTCATAAGAGGCGTGGGAAAAAGTGTATTTTGTTGGGTGTTTGGGATTGAGATTTCTTCTCAATTTTAAGTCTCTTTTGTATTTTCTTGGTTGAATCAATAAAAAAATTTGTTTCTGAGGGAATTATTTTTGTTTGCTCTCTTCACTACTTTCTCTTCTAAATCTAATTGTGTAGTGATCCCGGAAAATTCTTAACAGTAATGTGGAGAAATATTGCTATAAAACTTAAAATGAACTAAGAATGGTGTGAAGGTAGAAAGTGGAGTGAGATGGTGGTGGCAAGTGCATTTTTATATAAACTGGTGTAGTAGATATTTCTGCAATAGATGTATGCGGAAATGGAAGATGTTGAAGGAGTCACAATTCTGTAATTCTGGCTAAAGTATTGGGTTTAATGGCTAGAAACCCATTGAGGCGAGCGTAACAATCCATAAGGGGATTTTCAGCTGATCCGTTTTTTATGTGATAAACCGTTGGATTAGCGGTAGGATGGGATCATGGTAAAATTATAAACCATTTAAATGGGAAGGACAGTTAAAAAAATAGAGCGAACATGACAATTTGAAGAGAAATATTTGTACAAAGTAATACAAATTTGTAGTGAAATCAGTCAAAATGGGTCGTTTTTGTTGTTTGCATGAAGACAGTGTGACATAGGAGGAGGAAGTTAGGGAAAGTAGGTGAAGTCATATGCAGAGGACGAAGGGGAGGAAGAATGGAATGGAATTCGAGGCAAAGTGAAGTAAAATTGCAGAGGGGATGTAAAATCATATGAAATCAAAATATCAAAAGAAATCAAAACATCAAAAGTGGGAGAAAGGTTGAGATCGTACTTTGAGAAATAAAGACAACCGGTGGTGAAAGCGGTGAACAATATTATGGCACGGATTTGGTGTCTACGTAGGTTGTAGGTGGGAAGTGGATGATATGCAGATGGATGACCGTGACGGCGGAGAGTAATCATGGCAGCATCGGCTGTAGCGGCATACATTAGAAGGAGAAGGGGAAGGAAGGTCAGTTTAGGGGTGGTGGTTAAGAAAGTGGAGGAGGGCAGTCGCCATTTTTTCTAGGTGAGGCAAAAGTGGATGCGGACGAAAGGGCAAAACGAAAAGGAAAAGTAAAGGGAAACAGAAGAGGTAGGTAAAGAGATGTGTGAGGAGTAATGTTCGGTAACGTGGGAGGCGGTGGGGGAAATACAAAACTGCCCTGGTGGAATGGTTTCTTTTTCTTTTGAATGTGGGGCAGTATGGGGACTGTTAAAAAGACTTTAGTTTGACCGATTGACCAAATATTTTGCTTTATAGTATAAGATATATATATATATATGTATGTATGTATGTATATCCAACTTGGATATTTTTATGAAAAGTGCTGCTGGTTATGATTAACAAATCAGATTTGATAAAATTTACTTAAATTCATTAATATTTCCATAACATGACTAAATATCAATAGTTAGCAACTCCTTTTCGTTCCTATGGAGTATTTACATTATTTACACGGCAAGGCTAGAGAAAGTTACTGTTGAATGCATCTAAGTTCCTAAGAACTAATTATTTCATTACTTGCATTATTTACACTACTTATATACTGAGATAACAAGTCAGTGTAAACGCAGATGTTATATATCACTAACTAATTCATTACTACAGACACAGCAAAACTCCACATTCTCATTAATACGTGAAAAAAACAACAAATTAAAAAAAGTAAGTAAAGAATTTAAACATTATCTGCAATTTAGAAAAGAGGAAGACAAATCGATATCTAAATAGTAGAAAAATAAATACCTAAATCGTGTTCGATGGTGAATCTCGAATTAACAACAGCTGAATGGAGTAAGTTTTTTAGTGATCAGTAGCACAAGCTCTACAAACAAAAATATATAGAATATCTAATGTTTATAAACATGTATCAATCATTAACCAATTCATTATCATGGACGCAAAGAAATAAATACCTAAATTGTGTACGAAGGTCAATCTCGAATTAACAGGAGCTCAATCGAGTTGGTGTTTTAGTTATCAGTAACACAAACTCTGCAAACAAAATCATGAAAACTAGCTTTCTAACATAAATCATAAAATTATCCACAAACTTACTTAATAAAACATGTAAAAGATGTGACGTGCTAATAATCTGAGCTCATAGTTCATAACATGTAAAAGGTGCGATGTGCTAATCATCAAACAACAAGCATCTGCATATGCAACATAAATGATTAAAGGGGTAATGGGTTGTCCATATGCATAAAGGAGTTTAAAGTTTAACTGTACAACAATTGAATCCCAAATTGGTTAAAATACATATTTTAATCTTCCAAGTTGAAAACCATTAACTAATATGATGTAATTTGAAATATTTGAAAAAACAGCCATAGTAGTTAATCTATATATAGTAGGATGATTTCATATATATTTTAATTAAGAAAAAAGTAAAAGATAGAAACATTAGCAAATAATCATATTACTTGAAGACGAATATGCATAATCCATAAAAATGAATATGAAATATGGAAGAAGGCATGTAGTTGACATTCAATTACAAATAATTTTTTTCAGCTTTCAAAAAAAATAATAATAATATGATGACAACGAATTCTATAATTTTGGCTTAGCCACAGTACAAAAAATAGTTTCAACATATAAGAAAATGATCACATATAGCAACATAGGATCATAATTGTACTTGCCACAACAAAATAGTGCATGAAAGAATTATGCAATCTTCAAATAATACAAGCAGTGAATAATAGATTTCAAGTAATAAAATTATTTGCTAATAGTTCTATCTTTTACCTCTTTTACTCAATTTAAAAAAAAATGAAATCATCCTACTACATTGAATAAAGATAAAGATAAAAACAAAATTCAATGGACTAACTTCAGCAGCGTCTTTCTGAAATACCCGAAATGCCCTTACATTTCCCATCAGGCCCTCCCGTTTCCTTTACTGGTTTGTAAAAGCTAATTGCACATCTTCCTAAATTCGTCCACGTTCCTAAATTTAATTCCTCAAAACCCAAATTTCATTCATCACCATCATCCAATCCCAAGAAATCGGTTTCTTTTACTTTTGAACCAACATTAGCAGTACCACCAGAGATGTAGAGTCCACTATGTGCGATTGGATGGGTCGCCAGGGATAGCTCAGGTGTGTTACCACCTTCTTCTTTCTCTCTAAGGTTATGTTCTTTATAATTTATATATTTTATTAAAATGTTTACATGTTTGATTTCCTTTAATTTTTGACATCGTTACTTACTATATTTGTTCTGATTGATCTGATTTGTGAATGTCAAATATAATTTTTCCAATTTGATTTCTGATTCACAAAGAGATATTATTATAAACAAAACCACCGAATCCATAAAACTTTTGACATCGTTACTTATAGGTTCTAATTTGATTTGTGAGTCTATGATTTCAAATATAGTTTCTCAGTCTGATTTATGATTCACAAAATAAAATTTATAACTTCATTATTGATCCGACTACCACTACTACGAATCAAATTTATAACTTGAAATCAATTGATCCAGCTAATTGTGTTCAATGCTCTATCTTTATATTAGATCCGTTGAAATGGTTTTTCGAAAATTCTTTGTAGTTTTTGCCCATTCTTATCACATGTAATTAACAACGCTATCCAGTTTACTTTCAAACCCTAACTCATACCTATGTTATGAATTAAGCAATATTACTCACAATTATTTTTTGCTCTCAGTTTGTCAGCACTTTCAATGGAAATGGTGATTGCAGTATCTGTTTGCTACCTATGCTAATTTTTCCCCATAGATATATTTCATGTTTGTTATAAGTCTCCATGTTAAACTGCATGTAATTGTAATTGACTACTTCTCCATCCTCAGATGCACTATTTCATCTTACCTAGCATAAATTTATACTCAACTCAAAGATTCATTTTATTTTACACTAAGTAATTTGTTTGGTACATCTGCTCATTTTTTAAAATCATTTGTTCATGTTTGTTATAAGAATTTTCATGCAATATGATAATTTCTCTATCTTAAAATGTAACTAACGACAAGTACCATTATCCCAGTGGTTAAGTTATTCGACTTTGGTGCGAAAGGTCACAAGTTCAAAACTAGCATCGCGTGATTTGAACATATATTGACACTTGATTGTGGTTTGTTGTTCTAGTGACATGTTGTATCTAATTACCATTTCAAAAAAAGGTAACTAACTGTAATTGATCACTACTCCTTTTCAAATGCATTATTATTCAACCATGATTGGCATATCTTATATTCAACTAAAAGTTTCATCTTATGTACAGTAAACATTTTGTAACAACCCTGTATTTTGTGATTTATTTTTTTTGTATATTTTAATTATTTTAATTAAATTTTTGATTTAAAAACTTATTTTATTTATTTGGAATGATAAACTTTAGTTTTGATATGAATTATCATTCCAAAGCATGACTAAAAAGAATATTTTCCAAAAAGTGAATTTTTGGTCAAAATAGTGAAACTTTGACTTTTAATTTAAATTTTTAAAAGTTTGAGAATTTAAATTTTATCTTTTATTATGAAAGTACGTAAAATTTTAAGAACACTGCTTTTTGTTTCGTTGGAAATGGATTTAAATTGTGAAAGTTATGTATATTTCAATATTGAGTGCAATTTGTTTATTCTGCAATTTTATTATTTTAAATAGTATAAATTTTATTTTTCTTTGTCATATTTTATTTGTAATATGTATTGATATGTTATTTTATGTATGTTTTTGTCTTTTAATATTTTTGAAGTGAGGTAGGAATTTTTCTAGAGCTGGTAGTATTTTTCTTGTAATTTCCATGCCCTATTTTCAAATTTTAAACATTTTCTTTAGTTCTTTTCCATTTTTCTCCAATTTAATTATTTATTTTATTTTAGAAATTTTGAAATAAATTATTTTATTTCAAAATTTTGCTTTAGAATATTTTTAAAATGAAGTAGATATTTTTCCAAAGCCACTGATGTTTTAATTGTAATTTTTGAACCCTGTTTTCAATTTTTAAGCAATTTCCTTAATTCTTTTTATATTTTCTTTAAATTTAATTATATATTTTTTATTTTTTTCACTTTGTTTCGGTTTTTAGATGTACTTGCTGAAGTTTATTTTTTTTTACTTGATTTAAAAGAAAAGGAAGTATGGAAGGTTTTAAAAGCTAAGAAACGTAAAGTCGTTTCACCGTTTCTTTTACCGTTTCTTTTTCAATCAATGCATCAATTTATTGTAGCCGTTGCATTTCTTTTGCTTATTCACGTGAAAGTTTCTCATTCCATCAATAATACACATCCATTTCAGATCTGAGCAAAGAAAAATAAGCAATGGCCTCTCTTCCTCCTCTCATTTTTCTACTTCTTTGTTTTACTTGATTTTTGCCATGACCTCTCATTGCTTTATTTGGCCTAACACCTCCACCATCTCCTCCACCGACCACCACCACTTCCTTCCCCACATCATACTTGACCAAAACCCTTTCTCCTCTGACCATTAAGTGCCATGACCACCCATGATGCGAAATCCACAAAAACTATGTTAAAACTCCTTAAAAAGCATGTCGAGCCACCTAGTCTTCATCACCATCACCTTAGATGACCTTGGCCACCTCCTATTGCTCCACCACTACCTTGACACACCCTTAACCATCACCTTCATCTTCTGTCCAGATCTGAAACATGCCATAGCCGAGCTATAGATCCATGTAGCCTAGCCCAAAATGAACCAAAAACCCACTATTTGCATAAGCCTCTTCATATTCATGCATAATAACTCCTCCACCACTTCAATACCTTGTAGCCATGCCTTATAGGACCCAAACCTGAACCAAAGTATGTCCAAACCTGAGCTAAAATATTCCCTAAGCCGTGCTATCAAGTGTAGAAGGCAAGACAAAAGACTGTGTATTCGTATCTCTTTTTATTTCAAAATTATTCCTATTCAATGTCGTATTGAATTGTAATTTTATTTTGTTTTGTTTTGGGTTGTAACACAAGTTCTAAGCTTGGATCTCTTCCCACTTGAGCCTAATGTTGTGTCATCGTGTCTTCTGGAATCTGTTATGTCATTTGTATTGCAATCTCCAGCACAAAAAGGTGAGTAAAGCTCACACGACATTTATACTTATGCAGTTGTAAAACAACAACAACAACAACTGAATGTGGAGAATTAAATATGATGTTATAACTACCATGTGATTATTTATATATGATGTCAAACCTGTTAAATTTCATTTCATATCATCTGTTATTATATATATGTTGTTACTGTTCATTTTTATCAGTTTATCACACTGCAAGTTCCCTGTAAATTAGAAATCACTATGGGTTGAAATGATACATACCCGAACGGACTTTAGAATAAGGGAAAATTGTTATGGGCTGAAATAGACCTGAATGATTTTCAATTTATTTAATTTACTTGGGACTGAGGGTTTGAAATGATAAAACCTGGATTTTCTTTGTAAATTATGGGTTGAAATGATATATTACCCGTATCACTTTACCTAGCATAGAAAATTATATACAGGCCCGTAGTTAAAATATGTTTTTATAAATTTTTTAAAATATTTTAGAAATTTAATTATTATAATATTTGATTTGAAATTTAATAAAAATATAACTTTTGTAAAGTATTATTTATTTTCTGGAAATCTATAAGTTAAATAAATTATGGAAAAGTTAGAAAATATTAATGTAAGTTATTTTGGAAATTTTGATTTAATTTTTAATGGAATTTAAATTAACTTTGAAAATATGATAAATTTATGATATTTTGAATTAAATTAATTTAAAGTGATTTTATATCATATTAATGATTTTTATTAAAGTTGAAATGTGAAATGAATGAATACTTTAAGTTGAAAATTTTGAAATATAACTAAAATTGGAAATTTATGAAATTGACTTAAAAGTGAACTTTTAGTTAAGCAAATAAAAATAAAACTAAGTTATATTTGAGAATTTGAACTTAAATGTTAAGTTGAAATATAATGCAAGGAATTTAAATTGAAGATTGCAATTTAATAAGTGAATTATTATTAAATCTTGATTTTTGAATGGAAATTTAACTTTATAAAATCATGAACTTGAGGAAAATTAAATGATGTTTATAAATGTGAAAATGTATGATTTTATGAGTTAAAAATGTTTTAAATAAAAATATAATTGGTCGAGAAATTATATTGAATATTTGGAGTTAATTGACTGCATTTTTGAAATGCTATTAATTACAATGTAAATGATATTACAGTATTTGTAAATGCTGTAGTTGATGATAATGAACTAAAAAGCTAAATTGAATTAAAAACTATTATAGCAATTTGTAAGTGCTATAATTTTTGAATTTAACTAAGTTTATTTGGAATTTAAGTAAACCCTATTACAACATTTTAAAATGTTGTCTTTTGTTAAATTGAACTGTTTTGAATGTAACTTCCCGTAGCGTTTTCTAAATGCTGCGAAAAGTGGAATTTCACTGTTTTGATAAACGCAAGTGAATAAATGAACTTTGGAAGTTGAAAATTTTGAAAATTTAATAATTTAATTTTTAACATAATAACTTCATTTTTATGATTAAAAATGGTTTTTGTTGGGAATATAAACTGTTTTGAAATATGAATTGAAATGGTATTTTAAATTGAATAAAATGAATAATGATTTGAAATGAATGTGGTTTTGAAAAGAGATGATATTTTGACATATTAAATGATTGAAATGTGGTTTTGAAAAGATATGATATTTTGATATATTAAAATGATTTGAAAATGGAGTTTTGAAAGATATGATATTTTGATATTAAAATAATTTGAAAGGAAGTGCTGAAAGATAAGATATTTTGAACGAAGTTTTAAAAGGTTATGATATTTTGATATATTAAAATGATTTGAAAGGAAGTTTTGAAAGGATATGATAATTTAATATATTGAAATGGTTAGAAATGACTTGATATTTATTTTGATAAATATTTGAATTGAAAGATATGGCATGATGATATATTGAAATGGTTTGGAAATGATTTAATCTTTATTTTGATAAAGGTTTGGGTTGAAATGACATTTTATTTTTGAAGTATAAAATATTGTTTTAAAGTTATAACTACGGGTTATAATAACGATTGGTTGTTAAAGAGACCGGGATCAGATATTGTCTTATAGCCGCCCAATAGCGAAAACCACTTTAACAACTGTGTACGCGGTGGAGATTCCTGAATGAAGTAGGATGGTGGCGACGTTCTCGAGGTATACTACGTGGACCCAACTCCCGTGAGTTGGCATAAATGACTAAAACAGGAGCTATACCGTGCTACACAAAGGGCCACCCCCTTTCATCGAGCATGCTCCATCGGAAACCATTCTATTACTTTTGTGATTCGATATGTGGCGTCACTTTTATTCGGCGGTATTGTTCGAGGTGGGCGGAAGCTGCTGGCTTGCCTTCACCACCGGTCCGGGAGTGCAAACGGTGTATCCACCCTGGCATTGCCTCGCGTGCCGTGTCATCTACTTATATCGAGCCACTACGATTTTGGTTTTAAAGATCCGACTGTGTTAAGGTTCACCATCCCCTTAACGCTATTTTCTATATGATTATACTTTACTGATTAGACACTACTGTATATAGCATATATTACTACATAGTAAATAGTTTAACAGATCCTTAAAGGATGGACGGTCCCAAGCATCTTCTAAGCTACTTGTACCTTTGCTACAGTTCGCTTGAGTTGGTTTACATTGTATAAGTATGTATGTCCTGACTCGAGTGTTTGTATTTTTATTCACGCTCGGGTCAGCCTGAGTTATTTACAGATTTGGATTTCCACTTTCTGGAGATTGGAATCGCTGGAGATTTTCTACTTATTAAGTTTCATCTTTTCATTTCGGTTGTTCTATTCAGCTTGTACTTGTTTATCATATTTAAATTTCTGTTGTACTTTATTTCTTCTATTGTATCTTATGTAACTCTGATATATTTATATAGTAGCTTCATGAACTACTATCTCTTTTACTTCCGCTGCATTATTATTACTCTGTGTCTGTGATCTGTGATTTTATTTACTGTATATTCTGAGATTTGCCAAATTTTTATTTACAACGCGATATTTTGAACAATTCAATTCCGGCATGAGTGTCTACCTATACACTTATAATGGATGCGAATGGTTGAAAATATCGGGTCGTTACAGTTGGTATCAGAGCTTTGGTAGCTCTAGGCAAAACTCAGCATATGGAGTGAATGTATTTACAGAACCACTTTCATTCGAGTTTGAATCTCTTCCTTTTGACTCGATTCCTTTGAATTTTGGAACATTCCCTACGGTTCCAAGATCCATTCGTATCCCTCACGATTCATCTTCTTTTGATTCTGGAGTATCCCATAACTCCACTTCAAAATGACCTTTATAATGAGTTGGCAGTCCCGCCAATCTCAAAAAAATTGAATTGTAAAGGAGTGAAACGCCTTTACAATTAGCATCGATTCACCAGAGATTTATATCTATCCTTGGTTTAGATGCTAATATCTTTTGTTATCCCAAACTCTAACTCTTGAGATCGAATGTAGATTTACCCCAGAAAATCCACATTGATCTTATTCTTTAAGTCACGGTTGACCCAGTTAAGGTTGCCCGCGATTTATTTCAACTTATCCACCTCCCTACTCTGTTATTTAATCATCTTGTCTTTTGTTTCCAATCTATTCTTCCAAATATTTTGAATTGTACTTGTATATCTATGTTTTGTTTTATATATTGTGTTGTTTGAGTTGTTGATGTTGATTTGGGTTTCCGATCGATTCGTCTGATCAGCGTTATCGATAGGATTTCTAAAGCACTTTGACAGAACAAACTGACACAATATTATTTTAAAATTTGGTCAGTGAAATAAAATTTTGATATATAAGTAAATTTATGGAACTTAATAAATTGATTTAAAATTGATTATTTGAAATGATAATACTTAATTTATCATTTATTGTTCTATAAATGAATTTATAGACAGTTGTTTATAAATTGATTTGGGAATTGAAATGAATTTTGAACAAGAAATTTGAGAATTTAATTTCTGATGGTTTCAAACCTTGTGTTTAAAGTTTTGAAATGTTATGTTATTTAAAGTATTTTTGAATAGAAATTTGTTTCCAAAGAATTTTAAGTTTAAAATTAGCGCTCTTCTCATTGTCGCTGGAAAATAACTTCGGTGATGACTGCAACATCATCGACGTTCATTTTCGAGTTTTTAAGTGAAGAGACTGTTCTGTAGTCTTGCTACAGCTTTGTTTTGGGAATTTAATTTGGTTTGAATTTTCTAAAATATGGCTAGATTTATAATATATAATATAGATATATGATTTAAAAATTTGATTCGCTAAGTTATGTACATAATTTATTTATCTCTAAATGGTCTGAAGAAATCAGAAATTTAATTCTTAAATTCAATTATAAAAGAAAATCAAAATTTTGGATGAATATTCAAGGATGAAATGATTTAATTGGAAAGTTTTATTTGTATAATGCAATTGCATTCAAATATAACTTACCTTAAGTTTTCAAAAGTTATCAATGTAATTGGACAATATACAATATAAAAGATTTAATAAATAAAATTTGAGTAGTTATAATAAATGTTATACACTTAAATTTTAATTATAAAATGATTAACAGAGGTAAATATAATAAAGGGTAATTGAATAACTTACAAAAAATATAAATTAAAAGAACTAAGAATAAAACAAAGCAGTTATAATAAGTGTAAGTATATTTAACATAAGTAATAAATATATTGAAAGGAATAAATTTAATTTTAATTAGGAATAAAGAAGAATTATATGTATTAAGTACATTATGAGTATAATAAATGATTATTTTTCAAACCCTTTGGTTTTAAAAATTGTTAATTTAAGATGATTGGATAATAAGATAATGGAATTTGAGATAGTTAAGATTTATTTAACTTGTGTATAGATTTATTCTCTATTTAAGTTGAAATTTCCGTGCTTTCAAATTTATTTTCTTATTTTGTTTTCCAAACTATCTTTTGGTTATCCTTATCATCCTTATCTTACTATAGATTGGTATAGGCATCTTTCTATAATCTTTAATAGATCTTTGGTAATCATTTTGAATCCACCTTTTCGTGCTTGTGTTCATAATTTTGGAGAATCTTGAAAAGATCATCTCCACCTTGTAAAACTTACCTATAACAATAGCCATCATGTATAATTTCAATCTCCTTGTCATCTTGTCCTAATCTTGTTTCACTCTATCTTTTTCTGTGCTTTCCCGTACCTCATTTCTTTTCGGGGACGAAAAGTTTTGAGTGGGGGAGAGTGTAACCATCCTGTATTTTGTGATTTTTTTTGTATATTTTAATTATTTTAATTAACATTTTGATTTAAAAACTTATTTTATTTATTTGGAATGATAAACTTTAGTTTTGATATGAATTATCATTCCAAAGCATGACTAAAAAGAACATTTTCCAAAAAGTGAATTTTTGGTCAAAATAGTCAAACTTTGACTTTTAATTTAAACTTTTAAAAGTTTGAAAATTTAAATTTATCTTTTATTATGAAAGTACATAAAATTTTAAGAATACTGCTTTTTGTTTCGTTGGAAACGGATTTAAATTGTGAAAGTTATGTATATTTCAATATTGAGTGCAATTTGTTTATTCTGCAATTTTATTATTTTAAATAGTATAAATTTTATTTTTCTTTGTCATATTTTATTCGTAATATGTATTGATATGTTATTTTATGTATGTTTTTTTCTTTTAATATTTTTGAAGTGAGGTAGGAATTTTTCTAGAGCTGGTAGTATTTTTCTTGTAATTTCCATGCCCTCTTTTCAAATTTTAAACATTTTCTTTAGTTCTTTTCTATTTTTCTCCAATTTAATTATTTATTTTATTTTATAAATGACAAATAAATTATTTTATTTCAAAATTTTGCTTTAGAATATTTTTAAAATGAAGTAGATATTTTTCCAAAGCCATTGATGTTTTAATTGTAATTTTTGAACCCTGTTTTCAATTTTTAAGCAATTTCCTTAATTCTTTTTATATTTTCTTTAAATTTAATTATGTTTTTTTTATTTTTTTTCACTTTGTTTTGGTTTTTAGATGTACTTGCTGAAGTTTATTTTGTTTTACTTGATTTAAAAGAAAAGGAAGTATGGAAGGTTTTAAAAGCTAAGAAACGTAAAGTCGTTTCACCGTTTCTTTTTCAACCAATGCATCAATTTATTGTAGCCGTTCCTTTTCTTTTGCTCATTCACATGAAAGTTTCTCATTCCATCAATAATACACATCTATTTCAGATCTGAGCAAAGAAAAATAAGCAACGGCCTCTCTTCCTCCTCTCATTTTTCTAATTCTTCTTCTTTGTTTTGCTTGATTTTTGCCATGACCTCTCATTGCTTTATTTGGCCTAACACCTCCACCATCTCCTCCACCGACCACCACCACTTCCTTCCCCACATCATACACGACCAAAACCCTTCCTCCTCTGACCAGAAAGTGCCATGACCATCCCATGATGCGAAATCCACAAAAACTATGTTAAAACTCCTTAAAAAGCATGTCTAGCCACCTAGTCTTCATCACCATCACCTTAGACGACCTTGGCCACCTCCTATTGCTCCACCACCACCTTGACACACCCTTAACCATCACCTTCATCCTCTATCCAGATCTGAAACATGCCATAGCCGAGCCATAGATCCATGTGGCCAAGCCTAAAATGAACCAAAAACCCACTATTTGCATAAGCCACTTCATATTCATGCATAGTAACTCCTCCACTTCAATACCTTGTAGCCATGACTTATAGGACCCAAATCTGAACCAAAGTATGTCCAAACCTGAGCCAAAACATTCCCTAAGCCATGCTAGCAAGTGTAGAAGGCAAGACAAAAGACTGTGTATTCGTATCTCTTTTTATTTCAAAGTTATTCCTATTCAATGTTGTATTGAATTGTAATTTTATTTTGTTTTGTTTTGGGTTGTAACACAAGTTCTAAGCTTGGATCTCTTCCCACTTGAGCCTATTGTTGTGTCATCGTGCCTTATGGAATCCGTTGTGTCATTTGTATTGCAATCTCCAGCACAAAAAGGTGAGTAAAGCTCACACGACATTTATACTTATGCAGTTGTGAAACAACAACAACCGAATGTGGAGAATTAAATATGATGTTATAACTACCATTTGATTATTTATATATGATGTTAAACCTATTAAATTTCATGTCATATCATCTGTTATTATATATATGTTGTTACTGTTCATTTTTATCAGTTTATCACACTGCAAGTTCCCTGTAAATTAGAAATCACTATGGGTTGAAATGATACATATCCGAACGGACTTTAGAATAAGGGAAAATTGTTATGGGCTGAAATAGGCCTGAATGATTTTCAGTTTATTTCATTTACTTGGGACTAAGGGTTTGAAATGATAAAACCTGGATTTTCTTTGTAAATTACGGGTTGAAATGATATATTACCCGTATCACTTTACCTTGCGTAGAAAATTATATACAGGCCCGTAGTTAAAATATGTTTTTCTAAAAAATTTAAAATATTTTAGAAATTTAATTATTATAATATTTGATTTGAAATTTAATAAAAATATAACTTTTGTAAAGTATTATTTATTTTCTGGAAATCCATAAGTTAAATAAATTATGGAAAAGTTAGAAAATATTAATGTAAGTTATTTTGGAAATTTTGATTTAATTTTTAATGGAATTTAAATTAACTTTGAAAATATGATAAATTTATTATATCTTGAATTTAAATTAATTTAAAGTGATTTCATATCATATTAATGATTTTTATTAAAGTTGAAATGTGAAATGAATGAATACTTTAAGTTGAAATTTTGAAATATAACTAAAATTGAAAATTTATGAAATTGACTTAAAAGTGAACTTTTAGTTAAGCAAATAAAAATAAAACTAAGTTATATTTGAGAATTTGAACTTAAATGTTAAGTTGAAATATAATGCAAGGAATTTAAATTGAAGATTGCAATTTAATAAGTGAATTATTATTAAATCTTGATTTTTGAATGGAAATTTAACTTTATAAAATCATGAACTTGAGGAAAATTAAATGATGTTTATAAATGTGAAAATGTATGATTTTATGAGTTAAAAATGTTTTAAATAAAAATATAATTGGTCGAGAAATTATATTGAATATTTGGAGTTAATTGACTGCATTTTTGAAATGCTATTAATTACAATGTAAATGATATTACAGTATTTGTAAATGCTGTAGTTGATGATAATGAACTAAAAAGCTAAATTGAATTAAAAACTATTATAGCAATTTGTAAGTGCTATAATTTTTGAATTTAACTAAGTTTATTTGGAATTTAATTAAACCCTATTACAACATTTTAAAATGTTGTCTTTTGTTAAATTTAACTGTTTTGAATGTAACTTTCCGTAGCGTTTTCTAAATGCTGCGAAAGTGGAATTTCACTGTTTTGATAAATGTTAGTGAATAAATGAACTTTGGAAGTTGAAAATTTTGGAAATTTAATAATTTAATTTTTAACATAATAACTTCATTTTTATGATTAAAAATGATTTTTTTTTTGGAATATAAACTGTTTTGAAATATGAATTGAAATGGTATTTTAAATTGAATAAAATGAATAATGATTTGAAATGAATGTGGTTTTGAAAAGAGATGATATTTTGATATATTAAATGATTGAAATGTGGTTTTGAAAAGATATGATATTTTGATACATTAAAATGATTTGAAATGGGAGTTTTGAAAGATATGACATTTTGATATTAAAATAATTTGAAAGGAAGTGCTGAAAGATAAGATATTTTGAACGAAGTTTTAAAAGGTTATGATATTTTGATATATTAAAATGATTTGAAAGGAAGTTTTGAAAGGATATGATAATTTAATATATTGAAATGGTTAGAAATGACTTGATATTTATTTTGATAAATATTTGAATTGAAAGATATGGTATGATGATATATTAAAATGGTTTGGAAATGATTTAATCTTTATTTTGATAAAGGTTTGGGTTGAAATGACATTTTATTTTTGAAGTATAAAGTATTGTTTTAAAGTTATAACTACGGGTTATAATAACGATTGGTTGTTAAAGAGACCGAGATCGGATATTGTCTTATAGCCAGCCAATACCGAAAACCACTTTAACAACTGTGTACGCGGTGGAGATTCTAGAATGAAGTAGGATGGTGGCGACGTTCTCGAGGTATATTCGTGGACCCAACTCCCGTGAGTTGACATAAATGACTAAAACAGGAGCTATACCGGGCTACACAAAGGGTCGCACCCTTTCATCGAGCACGCTCTATCGGAAACCATTCTATTACTTTTGTGATTCGATATGTGGCGCCACTTTGATTCGGGGGTATTGGTCGAGGTGGGCGGAAGCTGCTGGCTTGCCATCACCACCGGTCCGGGAGTGCAAACGGTGTATCCACCCTAGCATTGCCTCGCATGCCGTGTCATCTACTTATATCGAGCCCACTACAATTTTGGTTTTAAAGATCCGACCGTGTTAAGGTTCACCATCCCCTTGACGCTATTTTCTATATGATTATACTTTACTGATTAGACACTACTGTATATAGCGTATATTACTACATAGTAAATAGTTTAACGGATCCTTAGAGGATGGGCGGTCCCAAGCATCTTCTAAGTTACTTGTACCTTTGCTACAGTTCACTTGAGTTGGTTTACATTGTATAAGTATGTATGTCCTGACTCGAGTGTTTGTATTTTTATTTACGCTCAGGTCAGTCTGAGTTATTCGCAGATTTGGATTTCCACTTTCTGGAGATTGGAATCGCTGGAGATTTTCTACTTGTCAAGTTTCATCTTTTCATTTCGGTTGTTCTATTCAGCTTGTACTTGGTTATCATATTTAAACTTCTGTTGTACTTTATTTCTTCTATTGTATCTTATGTAACTTTGATATATTTATATAGTAGCTTCATGAACTACTATCTCTTTTACTTCCGCTGCATTATTATTACTCTGTGTCTGTGACCTGTGATTTTATTTACTGTATATTCTGAGATTTGCCAAATTTTTATTTACAACGCGGTATTTTGAGTAATTCAATTCCGGCATGAGTGTCTACCTATACACTTATAATGGATGCGAATGGTTGAAAATACCTGGTTGTTACACATTTTCTGCATGTGACATGGTAGTAATTGCTAGTTCTCCTATGTCTTCCTAATTTCTAAATTATTATTTGAACTTAACATTTTTTATGTTTCCATAGGTTTAAGCAGGTGTACATTACTAGCATACATCCACCAGTTTGTACGCATAAACTTATGACAAAGACGATCTGGGGACTTATATTGCATGTCCACACATGCTAGATTTTGATAATCAACTAACACTAGCTTTGTAACTTTTGGAGCACATCTAATGATACATTATATATTGTGCTTATCAGAGTATCTTTTCAGCAGATGTGAAACTGAGTTCTATTTGTTTTGATGTATCATAGTAAATGTGTAAACATTTACCTCAGTTTTTTATGATTTGAAATAAAAATATAACCTAGAATAATTTCTAAACCTATGTCTATTATTCCAAATTAATAGAGGAGATCAATAAAAAATTCATATTTAGTTGTATTTTCTTAGGATAGATAAATTTGTTTACATATACAACATAATTTTAATGTTGTTACCAAAAAGTGTATGTAACACCCTGCATTTTTAGATAATTAAATAACCAAAATAATTATAAACAGTGAAAATGAGCGTTTTTGGAATTATCAGAATATGGCCTCAAAACTTATATCATTGTGTCTGTGGCGATTTTCTAACTAATTTACATATATAATATGGCACGAACGGACTTCGTATGAAAAAGTTATTGAAGTTCGAAGTTCCGTATCGAAAAATAATTGTACGTGTAAATGTGTGTGAATATATTTGTTTATAAATATATGCATGTATAAATTTATGAAACATGCATTTGAGTTTCAAAATAGATGCTTGTCATAAAGGAGATTAATTGACATTAGCAATTAGAGGTAATTAATTAACATTAGTAGGAAATGTTAATCAAATCAGCAATTAAAGGAAATTAATTTACGTTAATTGGCAACGTTTGAATTTCAAAATAAACTTGTGTTATAAAGGGAATTAAATTTGCAATTGATGGAAATTAATTAGAATGAATAGGCACGGCTTAAAATTTAACGTTTAAAAATAGAAGAAATAAATTAATACATATAAAACAAAAAGGCTAGGCACGTCAAACTTACGCGTTTTACTTGTTTTTAACAGCTAGATTTCAATCGCTTTAAACGAACTGATGACGTTGCTTTGGCTCTCTGCAAATAAGGCTAGCCTTCAAACCCATATTATTTAGAATTCAAATATATTAGATTTAGGTTTTCTGATTTGCAATTTGGCGGTAGAAACTGTAGTTCTAGAGAAGAGATGTCCAAATTAAGCCGTCCGTATGAGGTGAGTTTTCAAATCTGATTTTCTAGTTTATCTGTTTATTTTTATTCAATTAGATCCATATTTATAAATCCTTACAAAATCCGATTTGTGGATCCAAATAGGGATGCAAAGGGAAAGCTATGGATAATAGGACTGGACTAAAAATCAGATCTGGAATTTGGAGTGTTTTCTTTTCAGGTGAGTGGATATAAATAATATATCTTTTATGTTGATAGTATGTATTGTCCTTGGATTTCCGTTAAATATTTTAACTTAACATTGAATTAATTTTAGTAATTAGATCTGCTGGTTAGTTATGTTGAAAATGTAAATTTAATAAGAGAAATGTACTTATATTCAAATGTTATTTATATGGAAAAAGAAAGTAATCTAACTAAATATAAGTAATATTAGGCTTAAAAATTATGGAGAAAGACATAACCCTAAAAGTGAGAAATTTACAATAAATTATGTTAAAACGCAGGGAATGAAATAAGGAGGAGAAATCCAATAACTTGTTAGAAGTTAGTGATAGATTAGTTGGCTGGTTTAGAAAATGGAATACATTTTCATTGTTTAATATTGTAAGAAAAACGGTAAATGTAATTGAAGAAAAAAAGCAAGAAAAACAAAATTAGTGCAAAATAGAGACATTACTGTATTTTGCATTATCCTGCAATTAAAGGAATAATAAAAGAAATATTGTAGTTACGAGTTATTGTTTATGAAATTATTTAGTATTAAAATATGGAAATGGGATTTTTAGCATAGTTTTTGTAACCAACCAAATAGAATAGAACTACTTTCCAAAATAAAGAGAATAATGCGAAGCATTAAAGAAATTAAAGAAGAAGAAATAATCAAGTTAATTATATGACAAGACAAGAAACAATAAGCAGAAAATGTGACTAGATCTGCATTTGTTGCACAGATAGTAGAGTAAAAAGTAAATCAGTTATTATGATAAGTAACTTATGACAGTTGGACGTAGTCCCAAGTTAAGATTGTTATATAATATACGAGAACTAAAGAAAATTTAGTATCATAATAAAAGAAGACATATTAGAATAGAAAAGAGATACTTGCAATCACATTTATAACATGTAGTTTATAAAAGAAAGAAAAGAATATAAAAGTGACAATTGCATATATAATTGTAACTTGTAGGTTACAATTAAAAAGAAAGAAATAGAAGAGAATTATTTTATCAAACTTAGATCTTGGACTAAGTCAATAAGAAAAAATAATAGTTGTGCCCCATACCTACAGCATTCTCTTTTAGGTCTAGGACTGAAAGTCTCACACGTGGGTGGGGCTGGGCATGCTGACTAGGGTGAATAAGTAGCCAATAAAACAAGAAAAATAAACTAAACGATAACAAAAGATTAGACGTAGTGTATAATAAAATGGTAAGGTGTGTTTGGAGCAGCCCAAAGGGAATCTAGAAGATAAAGAGCCTAACGAAGCAGTTCATCGCAGATTTTTAGTACAAAAAGAGTACGTCCAACTTAATTATTCCGGACGAAAAGGAAGTACGAGACCTGAACATGACATCAGGATACTCTAGGGTATGAGATTTGAACAAGATGTGAGGATACTCTAGGATGACCCCCTAGAGTGGGACTAAATGAAGCTACACCCCCGGAAGCAGGTCCGTAGGTGTTCCATCAAGAGAGTATGCCTTGACTATTTTTGCATTGCAGGCCTAATGAAGCGGACCTTTAGAGGCAGTCAAAAGGTTGATGATGGAGTTAGATATTCGTATGACACCGTACTCTAGTTTGCATGTAGGTTATAGTGGGCAGGACCTATAAGGATAGTCGCATGTGGATATTAGCCATCATCAGTCGGAGCGAGTTCTGGAAAGAGTAGAGCTAAATCAACAGGATAATGATTTTTCACTATCGAGACATTGTATGAGGGATATAACCAATTGGATGTTCAAATTGTTTGCAATAGGGCACAACCACTTAGCTCTCGAAAGGTCTTTCGATTAGTTGAGAGGGAGGCTGCTTGGGGCCATAGCCACGATGAGAAAAGAGACATACCAAGAAGAATATCTATATTGTAGGCCTAATGAAGCGAACCTTTGTAGATATAGAAAATCCCCGACCGAGTTCCATACAAGGTAGACCTTGTTGGCGGAATTCAGGGAGTAGACAGAACGATTACATGTAATCCTCAAGGTACGCACTGGATGGTATATTATGCATGACCGAGCACTAGTATGAGCTAGTGCTGGTGCAGTTTCATGTTTTCATAGTGGACGACATAACATCTGTATTGTAGGCCTCACGAAACTGTCCTTTACAAAAGTAGTTATAGTACGCTCTAGTAACGAGATAATGGAGCCGTTTTCGAGGAGGATACAGAAGGTACTATGGGTAGTATCTAGGACCGATGTGGTCTTTGGGCATGTATCTATATATTGGTTATTAGGTCTTAATTTACTAGGGAGTAGATGGGTACGATTTGTGCGCAAAGGAGAAAAAATTATAAACCTAATAAACCAAATATAATAGAAAACGAAAATAGAACGATATATGTAGAATTATGCTTAGAAGCGTATAATTTGTCCATTCACCAGAACTTCAGTTCCGACCACCTCCTCATATCATCCCACAGGTTCGATAGATGACAGACATTTTCCAGCTTCGTGACACTTGTCAAGAAAGTGCTATTACCTTGATGAGTATTTACTTACTATTATATTTTAGTCAGTTCCACTATGACACATTTATTTGAGCTCTGATATGTTTATCTTTGCTTACTTGAACGATACCAGATACCCAATTCGGGCTTCTATGGGCTTAGATTTTAGCATTTTTGCAAGAAATACAGACCCACTGGAATTTAGGTTGTTACATTTGGTATCAGAGCTTAGGTTAGTAGATCCTAAGTAAATTAGGAAATGTTTTTACATAGCATATGAGACCTATTAATATTTATTTTAATTGAATCCATATACTAGTATTTTTGGGTTGCAGTAACGGTATTTTATGCAACATCTGTTTTAACCCAAATAAAAATGTGTTTTGAAGATACTTTCTAAGTATAGAAATAAAGTGGCTTGTAAGTACATTTAATTTTAAATAAGTATATGGAAATATTTTCAAGTATATTAAAACAGTTTTGAAAATAAGTTCTTCTAAGAATAATGTAAATTAAATATTAGGGAATTAATGAATTTCGTAGGAAATGTCTATTATAAGTGAATATAGATTAAACATACTTTAATTTATTGGAATGGAATGAATAATGATATAATTTTCTATGAAACCAAATCACAAATAAAGACGTTTTATGCAAGTTAGAAGGAACACATGAAAGAGATGTACAAGGTATGGAAAGCAACATATTTTATATAGCCTATTTCGATAAATTATAAAATAAGTTCCTTGGAATTTCACATAAACATGAAATCCACTTTTAGAGGATTCATAAAACGTTTTAGCGTTAATGGTTTCTCATAAGAGAAAGTAGCTCCAATACATTAAGGTATAAACCATTAGATGTAATAAGAAGTGTAATAATTAGAAACAATGTTAGTTAGGAGGGATATTATAGAGAGCCTTGGTAGGAAAGTTAAGCAATGGAAATTTCATATTTTTCCATTGATTATGCGCATTTGTTGTTTTTTGTAGAAAGTCCCCATTTGTAGCGAGTAAGAAACTCCTCCAAGGTTAGGTAATTGGAAGAGTAGGAAAGTTAAGGGATTTTTGATAAAATAATTGTTCTTATCTGCTCCATTTTTCATAAATTTGAAAACATATGAAAAGAAGATGTTTTGAAAACATATGAAAAGAAGATGTTTTGAAAACATGTGAGGACATGTTTGGAAATTAATAAAAAAATTGTTTTAAGGACAAGCAAGGCATGTTTTAAAGAAAGTTGGTATAGTGAAAAAGTAAATAAGTTTTTGGAAAAGAAAAACGTATTAAACAGTTAAATTTGAAAATCCAATTTTTTTATGGAAAGTTGTAAAGGCCTTTAAAAGGAAAAGAGGAATAAGTTTTAAACTTAGAATTTGTAAGTTTTCACCTCTAGGTTTGGGGAATAATTTAAATTCAAAGAGCTGTAGAGATGCAAGTCTAGAAAGATAAAATGTTAAGTAACTAAGTGCCTTCGAATTTAATAAAAACTTCAAAGTACAACTTTTAAAGGTAAGGATTTTGAGATTTGATGTTTCAAAAATTTAGAAGCTTTAATTTTTGAAATGAAATGATAAATATCAAACCAAAATTTTAAATATGGAGTAGATAGGAACCATTTCCTAGGTGTGACGGAAACGTGCAAGGCCATGTAGGAGATAACAGTGATTACTTTTAGCAGTAATAATAAATGTTCTCGTAGAGTGTATAGGACACTAGTGAGGACATAAGAATGTTGTTTCATGTGTGTAGACTATAGAATAATAGTGAAATGATATTAGTAAGATAGTAAGACACACGTAGTTAGGATAGGTAGACCTAATTGGAGTAAAATTAAAGGTAAATGTGATAACCTAGAATTTTAGACATCTGTTAATTGGTTATTAGCATGATTTAATTTATTAAAATAATAAAATTAAAACAAATAAAATTTGTTAATTGAAGATGTCTGGATGTATATATAAGTGGATTTAAAACTATAATAATAGTTGAATTAAAATAATGAATCTTCTAGTAAATTATTAATTATATAAATAGATATGTGTAAACTCTATAATGATGAAAATCTTATGTGTTTAAATTGTGTTTTTATTTCGATTTCTTTTAAAGTAAATATAGATTAATAAATGAAAGGTTAAAGACATGGATACATATAAACTAAATTATAGATATTTTATAAATATATATAAAAGTATAGTAATACACAAACATTATAAATGTAAGATAAGTATATATAATTTAATAAATGTAAGATAAATATAACATACAAATGAGAAATGTAATATATTTCAACAAGTGTCATCTTTTATGAATAAAAGATAAATAAGACATACACATCTCTACTCCTTTTTCATTTTTCTCTTTGGTTTTCATTATCAAAGAAACAAGAAAATCTTATAGCCTGTAACCAAATCAGAAAAGAAAAGAAAAAAAATAAATCAAAAAAAAAACCAAATTCTCAAATATGAAGCTTAGCAAAATTCAAGTGAATTCATTTCAGTTTCAAATCAAGATCAGCAAGCAATTTGAAATCAGGTGGCAATTCAAATTTCCAGTTCAAAGACATAAGTTTTTCAGCTTTCTCTGTTCTTCCAAAATGTGAGTAAACTCTGAAAATTTCTGGTATATTTTAAAATTGCATGTGATGATCCTTGAAATATGATATATATTATGTTGCGCATGTTAATAGAAAAATAATTTATATATATATTTATGTGTTAGTAACTGTGTACATGTCTGCAATAACTAGCCTCTGTTGAATATTATAGGTTTAGACTTGATTCACAAATTCAAATCCTCTTTATGAAAGTGTTTTTAGGCTTTGATTCTTAAATGAAAAATGTTGATATTAGTGCAATATCAAGTCTAAAAATGGTTTGCAGAATTTTAATTTAGTAATTAACTCAAAATTTAGGAATAATAGTAAAATTCTTTTAAATCAGAAAATTAAAATGACTTAATTTCTCGTATTCAATATGTAATCTGATTTGTATTGAAAATTCATGAATTTTGAAAGCCATATCAAAAATTTTAGGTTTTTTAAATAATGAGGAAATGTAGGTCGATTAGAAATTGGGTTTTAAAAATTTGTGGGTGATCGAAGTGATGAGGAAGGTCGGGATTCATGTCGGAGGGAGTTTGTGGGTCAAGGATGGGAGGAAAAATGGTTGGTGGGTTTATTCTTCGTCGTGGAGGCGCGACGGGGAGGTTTAGGGTTTCGTGCTGAGTTTTGAACGAGGTGGCTTTTTTTTATGTTTGCGGCAACATGATAGCGTCGAGGTAGACCAATAAGGGGGAAAAGGAAGAAGAAGGTCAGGCGAAAATTTTGGCAAGAGGCCGGAGCCTCCAGTGGTCGGAGATGGCTAGGCAAAGGGAATCTTGGCGATGGGGTTTTGTGCCTGCTGTGTTCATTTGTTCGAATTCGAATTTGTGAATGGTTTGTCGACTTAGTTGGTCAGGTCTACTCAGGGGCAGTTCGTCGATGTGTCGATGGTCAGTGCGTGGTTCAAGATCAGCCAGGTAAAGCATGCACGTGCACGTGTGTTGCTTGTATCAGATAGATGCTGGGTGTTATGGGGCATCGGAGATGAAAGATTATACTTGGGTAGGTTGGTGTTTTGCACGATGTAGTTCTCGAGTCATCGATTTAGAAGAGAAGCACGGGTTTGGCACGAGAATAAATTGATCTGGCTCGGGTTTCTTTGTAATGGTAATAAGATTTGAGGAGATGATGTGTGATTTTGGTTTTTAAAATAAACTAATTTTGTTAACCAAATAATAATTCAAGGCAAAATTTTAAACTAGTTATCAAGATAATTAATTAATGGAAGATTGTTAATGTGATTAATTAAAGATTATTTAATGGAAGCAGTTAGAGACTAATTAATGAAGTGATTAAAAGGATAATTACCGAAGGAAATGGGTAAAAACAATCACCTAGTGGAAGTGATTAGAAGAATAATTTCTTTATGTAATTAAAGGTCATCACTGGATAAAATTAAAGGTTGATTATATAAGAAATTGAGGAATAATTAATTTGTTTAATTAAAAGTTTATTTGTTAGTGTCATTAATTATTTAATTAATGTGATTAACAAGAGGATTAATTTATTAGTGTAACTAATTTAAGGATAATTAATTAAGATGAATAATTGAGGTTGATTAATTAATTTCATTAATTAATATCTAATGGTTTGTAATTAAATTAATGTAAAGAGATTAATTTATTTGATTTGAATCAAATTGATTTTAGATCAGGAGGTAAATTGATTTTGCTTATGGACGATTGAATTGTATTAAATGATTGGAGTAATATCTAATCTGATCATTTGAGTTATTCTATGATATGATATGTTTGAGTTGAACTGTGATAATTGAAGTTATCCATTGATGGAAAATTTGTTTGTAATTATGGTATCCTGTATTCAAGATTTATTGGTATTCGCTTAAACCACTTGACTCAAAGATGGCATTGAATTCGAAGACACCGGGGTCGGGTATCAGTAATACCCGAAACCATTTTGATTAGTAAAATAAATTCTTTGTAGATTGGATATGTAGAATTAAACAGTCTGGATGTGGAATAAATTAAGTAATTTGGCCCTTAGTTGAGTAATAGTTATTGGATATTGTTTGTAATAAGTAATGACCTTTGAGAACTCGTAAGAAGGTACGAGTTACCCTGGTTCGGAAATAAATTTTATAACTTAGTATTTCATGTTTTATGGGTTTACTCACGTTGGTTTCCAGCCTGACCCCGGTGTTACTTTGATGTAATGCTCGGGTCATACCGAGTATTACAGATTTCCAGGTAAGGACGTTTTGGATGGCAGGGACGTATAGAGTATTCCGCTGATAGATATTATTGTTTAAAATGGGACAAGTTAATTTTAACTGTGCATTGCTTGTGTCATTGTTGTAACTCTGATGTAAATAAATGTAAATTGACAAATACTGATTTCTTTTGTATAACTATTATTATTTGATATTATATTTTGATCCGCTATGAATGTGAGATTCTGTGATTTGTTCTCTGTTTCATCTTCTACCTCTTTTCTTGTTTTCCTAACTATCTGGAATTCTCGGGATCGAAAATTCTGGGTCGTTACATTTGGCATCAGAGCCAGGTTAAGCGAGAACCTTGGCTCTGGTGGGTACTCATCAAGGATAGGGTCATTGGTACCCTAGAATGAGTTGAGTGTGTGTGTGTGTATATATATATGAGAGCGTACTTGTTATTTTCTTATATAAAGGTTTAAAAATGATTTTAATAATGAATGAATCTTATACAAGCTTATATTTTGATATATAAAGCAAATAATTTTTCAATTATTATCTATTAAGAAAATTGGTCATTGGTCATTGAAATTAAATAAGAATTTAAGTGGTAAATATACATCCAAGTAGGAATTGAATAGAATGAAACATAAAAGTAAGGTGAGTTAGAATTGGTTTCAAACCAAAATAAAATAAAATAGTTATTGTGTCAAATATTGGGATGTTTGTTTTCTAATAATGATAAAGCAAAATGAAATGTTTTAAGTAAACTTTTAGATAGGTATGACTTGTAAATTGAAGCGGTTTTAAGTGGAGAAGTTTTGAACTCTAAGTTTAGAAACATTTGAATAGTTTCAAAATGTTAAAAGAAAAGAATAAATAATATTATTCAGAATATTTTTGAATGTAATCTTATTTTAAATAAGAGGTTGTATGAAAACTTTAAAGGAATTTGTTTTAAATTAAAAGCATAAAGGTAGTCTAAATTTTAAAACATCGCTTGGTGGGCTAAGAAATAGATATGTATATGTGTGGATATACATAATATCAAAGATGATTTGGAATAAACTCATAAGTGTGGAATTTTGATTTTCCCTAGAGTGTGATCCAAAAACCCAAAGTGATATAAGTTTTGAACTTATAAGTAAGAAAGAATATTGATAGAAAATTGAAATTAAAAAGTGGGAATTCAAATTTGAGTAAAGTTAATGGGATTAAATTGAATTTAACTTAGAGGAAGTTAAAATAAGTTTGGAATGAACAACCTGAATTGGAAATTTCAAGATTAAATTGAAATTCAACTTAGGGAAGTTAAATGGGTTGATTTGGGAGGAGTTATATAAGATCTCAAACGGGTTTGAATTCTGGGAATAGGTAATAGATGCTATAAATGGATGTTCTAAGTAAATTGGATGTTTATTTACTTTGACTTATCCTAATATCATCCCGTTGTTATCAATAATTTATGAAATTGTGAATCGGTTTGTTAAAAATGAATTAAGAAGTAGATTGTGATATTTTATATCCCTTATAGAAATTAAATGGAAATAAAAATTTGAAATTATTTAAGTAAATTTTATTTTTGAAGATAAAAATTGAACTTGTGAAAGTGAAATCACTTTGAACTTAAGTTTTGAATGTTTAAGATAAAATTGCAACTGAAATTGCTGAAAATTTATTTCAAGAATTGAAATTGGGTAATAAATTGAATTTCAAAGATTAAATTGTTTAAAAGGGATTTGAGTTATTATTTGAACCTAGAAATGGGTTTATGGAGAAGTAAAGGTAATTTTAAATAGAATTTTGAAATTTGGACTCAGAATTAAATGTTTAAAGGGTTTTGAACTTTTACTTGAAAACTAGAGATAAGTAAGTAAAAGTGATTTTAATAAATATTAAAATGTTGGACTCAAAATATAATTGTGTAGGGACTTGGGTTGTTACATTAGAAAGTAAAGGTTAATTTGATTTAAGGAAATTAGATCAACATTTGAAATTTAACTCGAATTTATATAATTCGAGATGATTTAAAGTGAGATTGAATTTGAAATTAGTTCAAATTGAAATTTGATTTAAATAATTTGGATTTGTGATTAAAATTGAATAGTTTTAAATTCAAATGGAATTTGATTTGACTTTGGAACGAATTATAACGACCCAATTTTACGACTTCCGAAAGTCGACATCGATACATCTACTGTATCCAATGCCGCACAGTCGAATGCCGAAAACGAACCGTTAGGGTTAAAGAAGAAGAAGATAGAAGAAGAAGCAGAAAATAATAACAGAATCTCACATTCACAGCGGAACAAATATAATACATAAATGAATAATCTTTAAAAACAAAAGCACTTTATCAGTTAATACATCACATTTTCAGAGTTTACAACAACACAATACAGACACTTGCAGTCTTTATAACTTGATTCACATCGAAAATTTACTTTGCCCCAACCATACGCAGGGTTACTACATAGTATAAGTGATACGCTTCTCCATCCAGTTTGCTCCTGATCTCCACAGCATCTCTTTGACTTCGCTTCCAAACGACTGATAACCTAACTCTAGGCTGCCCGTGTGGAAAATTATGGGCACCCAGAGTTTAGAAAGGGAACAATAAACTCCAGGTTAGTCATGGGACTGGTGTGAGATCTTAAAAACAGTTATTTTCTTTTCACAAAGAGAATAAAAGAAATCCGCTATGCTTTTGGAAAATGAAACTACCATAAGGCCTACCGGCACACATGCAATGCAATCGCACATTTGGGGGGAGATTTCTCCTTATGACAGTCAAACATGCTTGATACGCAAAATCTTTTTGATATTATTATTAGTGCATAGTGTGGAAAACATTTGCAAGTATAATATTAATCTTAGCCAGCATTCGTACCATTATAGTATGCCTACTATAGCTACCATATTAGATGGCAGGTTCTACAACTAAAACCGTACAAGGCGCATATTGGTCATTGGATTTCCAACAAATGGTCAGGCTAAGGAACTTCTTGGGCCTCATGGGCACGCCTCTGGAGGGACCTCCCGAGAACCTAACCGGATCTCTGCCAAACAAGGCCGGGTTGCCTCTGTAACTAGGTAGAAACTACACGAGTATGCCATCCCCCGGTCATTTGCGATCTTTATCCGAGGATCCTCAACTACAAAGCAACAACCACAAAGTATAATGAAGTTGCAGCAACAACATAGGTAAAATATCTAGGCTCCATACCATGATACTACCCTTTTTTAGAAGGAAATGACATACCCTCAGGAGGCGTTACTCCCAAATAAACTTGCTGCATCCTTCCCGTTTTGACCATTCGGGTTGTGAGGTTCGACGAAGTCTCATCCAAAAAGCTACGCTTTTAAAAAAGGCCATGCTTTGATCAACAAATGATCAGCAGCACTTCGTATGCCACATTACGAAATTGGGAATGCATCACTAGTAACCATCAACTACATAACCTTTGAGCTTGTACATCTCAGAAAAGAGTGTTAAGCTAAGAGAATAAATTTTCCGCCACCAACAGAAATGTATTTGATAGAAACCAACTTTACATCTTAAAGTGTAACGTCAGACACACATCCATACAAGTCCATTCTGGGATCGAACGGAACCGAAGGCACTTCAAAGAAGCTCTTGCAAATCCAGATATTCACTAATCACGACCGGAATCCCCATCACAAAGGGTGATAAAATCTCTATACTGGAGCAACCCGGTGTAGGGACATTCGATAGGTAATCCTTTCGCTTTCGAAAATACCCAGTTTTCAACACCGTCTTCAAATGCAATCTCATTTCGTCGTATCATTATTCGGAATGGGTTTTATGACACAATCCTTTCCCGACTAATCCGAATAACGAGCGCTTGTTTTAAAAATAAGTGTTACATTCAGATTTCAAACAAATCATAAACATTTCCACTTTGATCTTTTAAACAAAAGATCCATCACAATCATAAAGGTTCGATCTGGTTTTCGAATATCCATTTGGAATCCGACCCCCGGTCGCATCGAAATTCAAATCCCATTAAAAGGCCAATATTGATAATCGGTTATTTAACTATCAATCAAATTCACAACAATCACTGGATTTCAAATAATTTTCCCCCAATTATTTTTTTTTAAAATATCTTTCCAAGATATGATTTTAACACTTCAAACATTAGAAAACAAATTTCAAATAAATTTCCACATTTCAATCCTTTGAAAATAAAGGTCAAATCATTTTCCTTACGCAGAATATATTTCCAGATATTTATTCATTTCCACTGAAAATATTCCGAGTTCAAATACTTTAAAATAATTTAAATTACTTACCCAAACATATATACTTGGATATATTTAAAATAAAAACTATTTCTAAACACGTATTTGAATACTAGTTATGAAAACATTATACGAATATCTAATATAAAACTTCAAGTCCAAGCTAATTTTAAAATAAAATTAGTAGATAAGTATAAATATTTAAATAACTATTTTCTAAAACAAATATCAACTTCATCTTTAAACAATCACTTCTTTAATTTACTAAATAAGTCTTTACTTCAAAATAACTTAAGAAAATAATTTCTCCAAAATATTCTTTTAAAACCAAATCTAGAAATTTTAATTTATATTTTAAAAGCTACTTCACAAATATACTCGGCTTTCCAGGCAAAATACACTTTCCGTTCTAAAATGGTTCATTCAAAACAATTCATAAATCTTGCTAGATTTATTTCAAATTTATGTTCCAAACCCGTAAATTCCATTCCACACTTAAAAAATAAATAAATTTTATTTTTAAAACGAATTTCCCCTTCCTTTTTAAATTTCCATTGTGAATTTAATTTTCTAAATACCCACTAATATACGATTTTCAAATCGATTTTCAAATATTCATTTTTCAACACTAAATCAAATTCCAAATTGATTTCTAAATTTATCTCAAACACAAAATCGATCTCCATTTGAACACCAAATCAATATTCATATTGATTTCCCAAAGATTTATTTTTAAACACCAAATCAATTTCAGAATTTATTTTCTTTTAAAATAAATTCCTTTATCCTTCCAAATTATTAAAAATTCGAATATTAAATAATTTTTTCAACCATTAAAAATATTACTTAAGACCCATTTATTAAAAAAAATTCCCCTATTTTGGAATTTATTCAATAAGTTTTCAAAAATAAAACTTTACCTATTTAAAATTTCTTCTTTTAAATTCACCCAATTCTTTTAAAAGAATTTATTATAAATTTTCTACTTGAATTTCAAAAATTCAATTTTATTTATTTCTGGTATCCTACGATACCAAAAATATATTCGGTTAAATTATAGCCTTCAACTATTTCAATCACAAATATAATCACATACAGATTATAAAAAAATCAACACACAATATTGAAACAAATTTAAATATTTGAGAAATCCAGTTGGATCCCTCAAACCTATTTTCCTGCATCCAAAGATATTAACATAACAATTATATACTAATTCCACTTCGAGGCGGAATATCGTGGTATATGAGATTTATATAATATCATCCGCTATTATGCGGCTCATAGGGTCTCGTCCGCTATATAATGCGGGAAATCAATCACTCTAAATACATAAATAATACCAATTCCACTTCGAGGTGGAATATCGCGGTATATGGGTTTAATATAATATCATCCGCTATTATGCGACACACAGGGTCTGATTCAATATACTGATAAAAATTAATCATTCAAGCAAACAACAATAATTTAAATTAACTATTTAAATTAAATCGAGTATCCGATTGAGTGAGAAGATCTCACCTTTGTTTTTAAATTTGCAGTCCATTATCGTTTCGACTTGTTTCCAAGACTTTTCGACCTTGCATAACAGTTATATGAATTTATTAATATTCGAATAAATCGAATAATCAATTTTCCATTTGATAATTAAATTATTTTATCTAACAATTTAATTTCCAACTAATTTTGTTTTAATAGAATATTTGAACCAAACAAATAATCAATCACCATTTAAATAAATTTAATTAATTAATAATTTAATTAAACTATTCTTCATTATAAATAAATTATTTTTAGTACTACAAAAAATTGAATAAAATAATTAAACATGTTAATCATCACTATATATCTTATTTTAAAAATTAAATTAAAAACAGAGATGGTTTTTTTAAATTCCACTGTAATATAATTTTTTCCAAGATCATGTGTATATATATTAAAATTAAATCAAAAGCAGACTGTTTTGTAACATACCGTTAGATTACAACCCATCTCAATATATTTCAAAACGCATGTGTGAAAACATTTTATTAAGTATAAAAATACTGTACCTAACTGCCCCAGGTAAATATAGGCGATCAACGCAAACTCTAACAGAACCACCTCATGACATCGGCCTTGACCATAGAATTTTTCAATCGTGCTGCCGCTTTCACGCATGCGCGAGCTTCGCCACTACGATGTCGACATCACAGTCTTCCCAAACTATACGGCCTCATACTTCACCCAGCATCGAGAATCGCCTCCGATCCATCTTCGACTTCGCCCAGCATCGATCGTATGGAGAAGATAGCCTTTTGGACCAGTTATTAAATTAAATTTCGATATAATTTTCAGTGCGTTTGCTCATCGTACGGTCACACGACAACTCTAAATGGTATGAAAATTGAAAACCGATAACAATACAATATTATGGATCCAATGGAACTAGTTTCGTCAAATTCCGAGACTGTGCCTCAGAAGGCTATTTTTAAATATGGATTTAAACGATATAAATTCAAAACTGAACAAAACATTTCCAAATTTAATTCCGAAGCTTCTATTATCTTCATTATATCAATATAAATTTTCTAAGCCTTGAAAATATTTTTTTATCAGCTTAAAAATCAAGATTCAAATTTTACACAAATCTTCTATAATTAAATTTAATAATTAAATTGCTAAATTCATTGTAAAAATTGAAATTCAAGCTTAAGTTAACAATTCAGATATTTGAAATCAATTAAATATTTCAATTCCAAACATTGAAAATTCTGGTCGTCAAATTCATCCCCCCTTAAACGAATTTCGTCCCGAAATTACTAGTTAAGAAGAATGATCCTCAGCCCATTAACAATTTTCCCAAAACCAAACAGTTTCAACTTTCCAAAACAAATCTTTTTATTAAAGACTCATTATCATTTCAACTAATTTTCGAAATTTTAACCATAGGTTCCAAACAATTTAATTGTTTTCTCAATGATTCAAATTCAAATATAATTCAAATTTAAATTTTTTAAATTTTCTCAAAAATTTTCTAACTCCCTAAATTTTTGAAAAATTTCGCCAACGTCTCCTTTGCGATGCTAGCTTGGTACGACTACGAAATGCCACAATGGGCCCTAGATTCAAAAGGAAAACAAAAGGACTAGTGGCTAGACAAGAAAATTATCAAATTTCATACTGAAATTTATATACATATCTTTTTAAGCAATTCAAGTTTATCTTCGAAATCAAATTCTAATTTATCTTTTCCCTGTAACAAAGCTGTATATTCTACTAGCCATAATATCCAGTTACAACATTCAAATATCATTTTGCATATTTCATTAAAAAAGTTTGAATATTTACATCTTACAGCATTTTTACTTTACTATTGAAGTTATATATCCATTTTCATTCAATCTTACATTTTTAATTTCATTTGAATTCAATTTACACTTTCAATTCTATTTCAATTTACCTTCTGAGTATTGAATTTTATCAAATATCTTTCATGCACAACTGATTCATATCACTATTTTAAGTTAGTTTCATTTACTAATCCATTACAAATTCCAATTTATTTAATCTCAAATCAATTTTTTTCCACCTTTATTATCTTTAGTTCGCTTCGAACTAATTTTACAACTTCATTTTATTCCACACAATTCAGATTGGTTTTCAATATTCAATTTCAATTTTAGTTTTATTCTTTTGTTCATTCCTAAAAATTTATTTTCAATTCACCATTTTGGTTTTAACTACTTATTTTTAAACTGGATTTACAATTCCTTATGAATTCAATCGAATTCAATTCATTTCAAACCATATTTAATTTTATCATTCCATTAATTAGTTTCACTTACTAATTTTAGTTTAATACTTCACTTTGTTTATCAGAAATCAAATTCAATTCCAGTTCTATTCTATTTGCTTACAAATTCAAAATGAATTTCAACATTCAATTTCATTTTCTTGCATATCAATTTCATTTTGAATCCATATCATCATTATATTTGACTCAAATTTTCAATCTCAATTCTTTTATTCAATTTTCATTTTTAATTCCACTTGAATTAAAAAATTTCCTTCCAACTTATTTTGTTTCCACGTTTACTTTTATCTAACTTCTCTTTAATTTAGATTTTATTTTAACAACTTTAAACTTTACAAGTTATCAAACTTAATGATATTCCATAAATATTTTATATAGTATTCCAGAGTCTTTCCATCATTTAAAAACCATTTTTGAAATCAATTCAAATTATCTTTTGAATTCCCAAAACCAACCCCAGTTTTCCAAACAACCTCAAATTTTAAATAATTCGGTAGCAATTTCTCTCTTGGAAACTCGAAAATGAACACCGATGATGTTGCGATCATCATCGAAGTTATTTTCCAGCGACCGAAAAGGGTTTAATGCTTTTATTTCTTTAAAATATTTTTCCAAATCTTTGAAAATCATTTTCAAATTTAAAAAGGGATTTAAACTTTTCACCAAAATTTCTTAATTTTCAAATCCTTTCAAATTCTTTCAAAATCATTTTCAAATCAAAAGAGATTTAAAATTTTCACCAAAATTTCCAATTTCAAATCTTTGCAATCGACTTTCGAATATTTCTGGAATCTATTTCAAATTATATTTCCATTTACAATTTCCATTTGTATACGGATTTTATTTCTCAGCTTTTATTATGATTTCAATTTCTTATTTCATAACCAATGATAATAATTTAATATTATCACTTCCTAACATCCAAGCAACCATATACTATAATAATTTACAGAAAATCATTCCTTTTATATACAAAATTGTTTTGGGTAAAATTATTTCATTTACCTGATTTTAAAACAATATCGTTTTGAATTGTTCTGCACGAGTGTTTAGAGATCCCTATCGATAGAGTTATACAGAATATACCGACCAGAATCCATATACCACTCAACAAACCAATCAACACAATATGAAACAATTTTTTATATTCACTAACAAATACGCGCTCATATCTATTATTACACTCAAACTCATTCTAAAGTACTACTGAATCTATCCCTAATGAGTAACACCCGACAGAGCCAAAGTTGTCGCTTAACCAATTGCTCTGATACCAAATTATAATGACCCAATTTTTCAACTTTCAAAAGTCAACATCGAAACGTCCACTGTATCCAACGCCGCATAGTTGAATGCCGGAAAACCGAACCGTTAGGGTTAAAGAAGAAGAAGATAAAAGAAGAAGAAAACGATAACAGAATCTCACATTCGCAGCGGAACAAATATAATAGATAAATGAATAATCTTTAAAAAGAAAAGCACTTTATCAGTTAATACATCGCATTTTCAGAGTTTATAACAACATAATACAAACACTTGTAGTCTTTATAACTTGACTCACATGGAAACTTTACTTTGCATCAACCATATGCAGCGGACACTACATAGTATAAGTGATACGCTTCGCCATCCAGCTTGCTCCTGATCTCCATAGCATCTCTTTGATTTCGCTTTCGAATGACTGATAATGTAACGATCCGGATTTTTACTAAGTTTAAATTGATAATTAATTAAAAAAATTTTATAAAAATTGTGAAATTAATTGGTAAACTGAATTGAGTTTCTCCAAATTCGAATAAAATATGTGTTAATTTATATGAATAAAACTTCAATTCCTTTTGATTGAAGTAATAAATGTTTAAAAAAAATCATTTGACTTTAAAACTTATATGTATGTGAATATATATGTATATGTGCATATATGAGTGGATTTAAATTTATATATATACTGAATTTGAATGTAAATTTTTAAGCAAATGTTTAAAAATAATTTGAAATTATAAAAATATGTCTATATAAATTATTTGATATGTATATTATGCAAGACAAAATAATTATGTACAAACAAATAAGGTATAAGTAAGTTTCAAAAACAATTTCTTTAAAGGTTAAATATATATATATATATATATATATATATATATATATATATATGAATGCAAAATGTAAAAATAAGACAATAAGTATTAAAGTTAAAAATCAATATATATATAGGCTTGTAAAAGAAGATAATATAAATGTCTATGAACAAACAAAATTTATAAACATCTAGGAACAACAAATAGGATAAGTATGTAGATCAAGACAAATAATAATTAATGTTAGACACAATATACCTCATCAGCCACCATTTTAAAGTAAAAAGAAGAAAAAAATCGACTGAGTTAAAGAACAAAGGAAATTAATACAAATATCTTAGCACACCATAAATATCATATCAGCCACCATATTAAGAAAAATCTCTGGCTTATATTGTACAAACAAAATAATATCACCCTGTACAAACAAATAATGATCACCTATAAACTTCTTTTATGTATATCAGCCTTCCTTATTATAGTTCGTTCATTCAGAGCAAATCTGAAGTAATATCATCTTAAAAAACTAAAACAAAAAAAATTCAACTTAAACAACAATTGAGCACAAATCAAACCCGAGATCAAGAGGAAGATTTCAGCTTGCATTTTCACAGGCTGATTCAAAATAAAGCAACTCTCTGTTCTTCCATTCACAGTGAGTAAACATTTTTTACTTAAAAATAGTTTTAAAAATCAGTTGTTATGGATGCATGTGATGAATGATTTTAGTAGATGGGTTGCTTAGTATATGGATATAAATATATATGTGTGGGATGTCTGTGATATGACTGTAAACGTATAGGTATAAATCCGTTCTGTAATATGCAGTCTCAAGTTCACACCAAACAAAAATTCACACCTCCTAATCCAAAAGAGTTTAAGCTTAGATCTATGAATGAAAAATGATTATGATAGTGTGATGTTAATTATAAAAATAGTTCCAGAAATTTTAATTAGTAAATTGTCTCAAAATTTTTATAGCAGGCTGTAAAAATAAAAAATTGGTTAAAATCAATCATGTAAATTTGAAGTTGTGATTTTATATCCAGATTAGTATTGTAAAATCATGATCTTTAAGATGAACATCATAAATTTTAGTTTAGAGTTAAGTGTGCATTTTGGAGATGACTGGAAATTGGTCTTTGATCATTTTCTGGTGGTCGAGGGATCTAGGGAGGCCGGAATCGCTACTGGAGATGGAGCAAGGTCTGGTGGTCCAGGAAAAAATATCTGTAGGGTGGATATGTTGCAGAGGAGTCGCGGTGGTTGAGGGAAGTTTTTAACCCTAGTTTCAGCCTAGGTTTGGAATTGGATCGTCTCGCTGGCTCTGGTGGATCGAGTGGTACAAGGCCTTGGGGGAAGCAGCGTGGATGGTCAAGTAACGTGTGGTCAGAGTTGCACATCGTCTGGTGGTCGGAGAGGCGAGTTGGCGGTGGATTAGCATGGGGTTTGGTTCCAGTTTTAATTGGAATGCTCGATTTCGATTCGAGGCTCGTGCAAATGTTGAGGTGATCGTTTTGAGTTGCTGCGTGGTTATGCGATGTTTCGGAGTGATCATCCATGATCGGAGGGAGCTCGGGTGATGGTGCATGTGCAAGAAGCACTAGTGATTAGTAATTTGCAAAGATGGGTGGAAGCAGGGATGAACTCGAGTTTGACTCGAGTAATTCGAGTAGTTTACTCGAAGAAGTTTAGCGCTTGATTCGAAGTCAATATAGCCTGGCTCGGGTAGCATGTTGTACAGGTTTAAAACCTGTTTGTTTGCAATTTAGAAATTTGAATTTTAACTTTGTGAAACAAAGTTAAAATAAGTTTTTAAATCAAAGTTTAATTAGAACTCAAGTTAGTTTGAACTTAGTTTGGAAATAAATAAAGTTTTTAAATTAAATTGTTTAATAACTTAAAAAGTTTTAATCAATTAAGTGGATTTAAAAGATTTGAATTTAAAATGGATTTTGAAATTGTAAATGAAGAATTTAAATAAAGTTAAATTAAATTTGAAACCTGGATCTTAAATCTAAATTCGAATCCTGGATTTTGAAATGAAATTAAGTTTTATATAATTTAAATGTTTAAAGTTAGTTTTTTTATTTATATAAGATAAATTGGTATTCCGTTTATATTTTGACATTAAAATGAAATTTAAGCAGTAAATTTGAAAGGAATGATTTCTAACGTATTTGTGAGCGCTAAATAAAATTATTTATAAGAATGAGTTTATCTTAAAGTCGATTCATGATTTAAGGATTAACTATTTAAGAAATTAATTACGAATTAATAATTGACTAATTAAGTAATTAGGGATAATTACTTACTATGATAAATTAAGGATAATTAATCAAATAGTAATTAATTAAGGACTAATTAATAAATGTGATCAATTAAGATTAATTAAATAATTAAAAGTTAATTCAATAAATAAAGGTTAGTTAATTCATTAATTAAGGATGATGAGTTAATAATTAAACGTTAACTAATAAATGATTAAAGGAAAATTAATCAAATGATTTGAAATCAATTAATGTTAATTAACCATGATTGATAACTCATCTGATTTAAATTAATCAGATAATTAATTGAGTTTACTTATGGATGTTTGAAATCTATTGATTGTCAAATTGTTTGATATTTCTGATATGTTATTCTTTGTGCTATGAATTGTCTCAGTGTGATCTGTGATGAATGTAATTTATTTACGTATGATAAATTTATATTATTTATCTGTATATCTGTTGATGAACGATAAACGTTATACCGCTTATCAATATCGATGTGCTTAAATAAGTGATGTGATGATTTATGATGTTGCACTATTGTGCAAAACCTCTGGACTACACCATACACACAAATATGGATAGCACGAGGAAATCGGCTAAGTCACAGATTTTTTAACAATTTTAAAGATTGAATTCTTGAATCCAAAATAGTTTTCGAATTGGAATTGAAAGCTTTTGAAAATAAACTTTCAAAAATAAAGTTATTTTAAATAAACTAATAAAACTTGAAATTTAAATAATTTGATTTAAATTTAAATTCAAAATTTGAAACTGAATTCTATGATTTGAAACTAGGGATTAAAGATGTTATACAAGTTATATATGGGTTAAACTATTTTAAAGATATTGATTTGGGAATTTAAATTTAATTCAAGGGCTTTAACTCGGGCAAACATAATTGGATTTTTCTGAAATGAGAACTGTTTATTTTCAAATAATTAAAGCTTTCATATAAGAAATGGAGTTCCAATTTGTGTTAAAGGGGTTCCAAATTTGAAATGGAAATGGTTTTCGAAGTAATGAATAAATCTTTGAAAACGGGTTTGAAAGCTATAAGTTAAATCTCTGATTTAAAGATTTAACGAGTTAATCCAATCGAAACGGAAATGGTTTTGAAATCCGTAAGTGGATCTTTGTGAAACTGGTTGAACTTTGTGAAATAAATCTTTTTGTTTAAAGATTTGAAATGGTAATTTGTTTAAACCATTTGAAGAAAGGTTTTGGTTTTCTTTGAAGTTGTGACTTAACTGAAATCCCATATCCATATGTTTTTAAATATTGCGCTCATTATTCGATTTAGCCGGGAGAGGACCTTGTGTCATATAACCCATTCCGAATAATGATACATCGATATGGATAGCATTTGAAGATCGATGGTGAAGACCGGGTATTTTCGAAAACAAAAGGATAACCCGTCGATTGTCTCTGCACCGAGTCACGCCGGTATAGAGATTTCCTAAGTGATGGGAAGTCCGATCGGGATTGTGAATACCCGGATTTGCAATGGCTTCTTCGGAAGTGCCTTCGGTTCTGTTCGAACCCGGAACAGACTTGTATGGTTGTATGTCTGACACTACACTTTGAGATATAAAGCAGATTTCTTTCAAATACACATCTGTTGGTGGCGGAGAATTTATTCTCTTAGCTTAACACCCTTCTCTGAGACGTACGAGCCCAGAGGTTATGTAGTTGATAGTTATCATTGATATACTCTCAATTTGGTAGTGTGGCATGCTGAGTGCTGCTGTGTGTTGATGATCATTTGTTGATCATTTGTGATCAAAGCGTGGCTTTTGTATAAAGCGTAGCTTTGTGGACGAGACTGCATCAGAACCTCACACCCTGGAAATGGTCGAAACATGAAAGATGCGGCAAGGTTATGAGGGTCGCGCCCTTTAGGGTGTGTCATTCCCTTCTGGTAAAGGGTGGTATCATGGTATGGAGCCCAGATATTTACCTATGTGGTGGATTCAATCTCATTTACTGTGTGGTTGTTGCTTTGTGGTTTAGAGGCGCCTCGAATAAAGGTCCCAAAGGACCGGGGGGTGGCATGCTCGTGTAGTAGTCACCTAGTTACAGAGGTAACCCGGCCTTGTGTTGGCAGAGAGCTGGTTAAGTTCTCGGGACGTCCCTCCAGAGGCGTACCCATGGACAGTGGGAAGTTCCTTAGCCTGGCCATTTGTTGGAAATCCAATCAAAACAATACGCGCCTGTACCGTTTTAATTGTATAACCTGCCATGGAATGTGGCGGTAACCTGCTATTGAACATGGTAGCTATAATAAGCATAAGTGCGAAATGCCTATGCTGGCTAAGATTTATATTATACTTTCGAAAGGTCTTCTGCACTATGCACTAATAATAATATTGAAAAGAATTTTCTCGTATCAAGCATATTTGACTATCATAAGGAGAAATCTCCTCTAATTCTGCGTTTGCATTGTGTGTTTGGCGGGAGGCCTTATGGTAATTTCATTTTCTAAAACGCATTGTGGATTTCAATCTAAATTCTGTTGTTTGTTTTAAAGATAAACTGTTTTTGTTACTCATGCCAGTCCCATGACTGACTCGGAGTTTATTGTTCCTTTTCTAAACTATGGGTGCCCACAATTTTTCCACGCGGGCAGTCTAGAGTTGGGTTTTCCAGATAGTCAGGTCTAGTAGATTATCTGGGGTTAGTTCAGTTTTTGGATCACGGACCAGACTTGCTTATCTTTGTGCATCGTTATTGGGAGTTCGAGCTATTTGTGGATTGGTGCTTTGGAGATCGTCGATACTGGAGTTCTCTTTTGAAGACCATCTTGGAGATATTATCCGCTGCTATTGTCTTCGATCATATATCTGATAATATTGATGTCTATTGTATCTTTCTATTGTATTATATTATCCTAGATACTGTATCTGTCATTGTATCAATGTTATATATTGATATTCTTTTTCTTGCGCTGTGTTGTACTTAATGGTGTTATAAGCTCTGGCGAACCAGATTCAACATTTGAATATGCGGCATTTGAATATGAGTGTCGTATTCGGTGCCGATTTTCGAAGGTCGAGTCAGGGCCGTCATAGATAACCTAACTCTAGGCTACCCGTGTGGAAAATTATAGACACCCAGAGTTTAGAAAGAGAACAATAAACTCCAGGTCAGTCATGGGACTGATGTGAGATCTTAAAAGCAGTTATTTTCTTTTCACAAAGAGAATAAAAGAAATCCGCTATGCTTTTGGAAAATGAAACTACCATAAGGCCTCCCGACACACACACAATGCAATCGCACACTTGAGGGAGATTTCTCCTTATGATAGTCAAACATGCTTGATACGCAAAATCTTTTTGATATTATTATTAGTGCATAGTGTGGAAAACATTTGCAAGTATAATATTAATTTTAGCCAGCATACGTACCATTATAGTATGCCTACTATAGCTACCATATTAGATGGCAGGTGCTACAACTAAAACCGTACAAGGCGCGTATTGGTGATTGGGTTTCCAACAAATGGTCAGGCTAAGGAACTTCCAGAGCCACATGGGTACGCCTCTGGAGGGACGCCTCAAGAACCTAACCGGATCTCTGCCAACATAAGGCCGGGTTACCTCTGTAACTAGGTAACTACTACACGAGTATGCCATCCCCTGGTCGTTTGCAACCTTTATCCGAGGATTCTCAACCACAAAGCAACAAACACAAAGTATAATAAATTTGTAGCAACAACATAGGTATAATATCTGGGCTCCATACCATGACACTACCCTTTTCCAGAAGGAAATGACATACCCTCATGGGGAGCTACCCCCAAATAACCTTGTTGCATCCTTCCTGTTTTGGCCATTCCAGGTTATGAGGTCCGACGAAGTCTCGTCCTCAAAGCTACGCTTTTCACAAAAGCCATGCTTCGAACAACAAATGATCGGTAGCACTTCATATGCCACATTACGAAATTGGGAATGCATCACTAATAACCATCAACTACATAACCTCTGAGCTCGTACGTCTGAGAGAAGGGTGTTAAGCTAAGAGAACAAATTCTCCACCACCAACAGAAATGTATTTGATAGAAACCAGCTTTACATCTCAAAGTGTAACATCAGACACACATCCATACAAGTCCGTTCCGGGATCGAACGGAACCGAAGGCATTTCAAAGAAGCCCATGCAGATCCGGATATTCACTAATCACGTCCGGAATCCCCATCACAAAGGGTGATAAAATCTCTATACCGGAGCAACCCGGTGCAGAGACATTCGACAAGCAATCCTTCGCTTTCGAAAATACACAGTCTTCAACACCGTCTTCAAATGCAATCTCATTTCGTCGTATCATTATTCGGAATGGGTTTTATGACACAAAGTTCTTTCCCCGCTAATCCGAATAACGAGCGCTTATTTTAAAAATAAGTGTTACATTCAGATTTCAAACAAATCATAACCATTTCCACTTTGATCTTTTAAATGAAAGATCCATCACAACCACAAAGGTTCGATGTGGTTTTCGAATATCCATTTAGAATCTGACCCCCGGTCGCATCGAAATTCAAATGCCATTAAAAGGCAAATATTGATAGTCGGTTATTTAACTATTAATCAACATTCACAACAATCACAGGATTTCAAATAATTTTCCCCCAATTATTATTTTTCAAAATATCTTTGCAAGATATAATTTTAACACTTCAAACATTTGAAAACAAATTTCAAATCAATTTCCACATTTCAATCCTTTGAAAATAAATTTCAAATCATTTTCCTTACGCGGAATATATTTCCAGATATTTATTCATTTCCACTGAAAATCTACCGAGTTCAAATACTTTAAAATAATTTAAATTACTTACCCAAACATATATACTTGGATATATTTAAAATAAAAACTATTTCTAAACACGTATTTGAATACTAGTTATGAAAACATTATACGAATATGTAATATAAAACTTCAAGTCCAAGCTAATTTTAAAATAAAATTAGTAGATAAGTATAAATATTTAAATAACTATTTTCTAAAACAAATATCAATTTAATCTTTAAACAATCACTTCTATAATTTACTAAATAAATCTTTACTTCAAAATAACTTAAGAAATTAATTTCTCCAAAATATTCTTTTAAAACCAACTCTAGAACATTTAATTTATATTTTAAAAGCTACTTTGCAAATATATTCGGCTTTCCAGGAAAAATACACTTTCCATTCTAAAATGGTTCATTCAAAATAATTTGTAAATCTTTCTAGATTTATTTCAAATTTATGTTCCAAATCCGTAAATTCATTTCCACACTTTAAAAATAAATAAACTTTTATTTTTAAAACAAATTTCCCCTTCCTTTTAAATTTCCATTGTGAATTTAAATTTCAAAATACCCACTAACATACGATTTTCAAATCGATTTTCAAATATTCATTTTTCAACACTAAATCAAATTCCAAATTGATTTCTAAATTTATCACAAACACCAAATCGATTTCCATTCAAACACCAAATCGATTTTCATATTGATTTTCCAAAGATTAATTTTTTAACACCAAATCAATTTCCGAATTTATTTCTAAATTTATTTTCTTTTAAAATAAATTCCTTTATCTCTTCCAAATTATTTAGGATTCGAATATTACATAAATTCTTCAACCATTAAACAATATTACTTAAGATTCATTTATTAAAAAAAATTCCCTCTATTATGGAATTTATTCAATAAGTTTTCAAAAATAAAACTTTACCTATTTAAAATTTCTTCTTTTAAATTCACCCAATTCTTTAAATGAATTTATTATAAATTTTCTACTTGAATTTCAAAACTCCAATTTTATTTATTTCTGATATCCTACGATACCAAAAATATATTCGGCTAAGTTATAGCCTTCAACGGTTTCAGTCATAAATAAAATCACATACAGATTATAAAAAATAACACACAATATTGAAACAAATTTAAATATTTAAGGAATCCAGTTGGATCCCTCCAACATGTTTTCCTATATCCACAGACATTAGCATAACAATTAAATAACAATTCCACTTCGAGGTGGAATATCCTGGTATATGGGATTTATATAATATCATCCGCTATTATGCAGCGTATCGGGTCTTATCCTCTATATAATGCGGGAAATCAATCACTCCAAACACATATATAGTACCAATTCCACTACGAGGTGGAATATCGTGATATATGGGTTTAATATAATATCATCCAGTATTATGCAGCGCATATGGTCCAATTCAATATACTGATAAAAATTAATCATCCAAGCAAACAACAATAATTTAAATTAACTATTTAAATTAAATCGGGTATCCGATTGAGCGAGAAAAACTCACCTTTGCTTTTTAAATTTGCCGTCCATTATTGTCTCGACTTGTTTCCATGACTTTTTGACCTTGCATAACAATTATATGAATTTATTAATATTCGAATAAATCGAATAATCAATTTTCCATTTGATAATTAATTTTTTTATCTAACAATGTAATTTCCAACTATTTTTCTTTTAATAGAATATTTGAACGAAACAAATAATCAATCACCATTTAAATAAATTTAATTAACTAATTACTTAATTAAACTATTCTTCCTTATAAATAATTTATTTTTAGTAACTAAAAAATATTGAATAAAATAATTAAACATGTTAGTCATCACTATATATATTATTTTAAAAACTAAATTAAAAACAGAGATGGTTTTTTTAAATTCCACTTTAATTTTTTTTTTCCAAGATCGGGTATATATATATATAAATTAAAATTAAATCAAAGGCAGACTGCTTTGTAACATACCGTTAGATTACAACCCATCTCTATATATTTCAAAATGCATGTTTGAAAACATTTTATTAAGTTAAATTACCAAAAGACTGTACCTAACTGCCCCAAGTAAATGCAGACGATCAACGCAAACTCCAACAGCACCACCTCACGACATCGTCCTCGACCATCGAATTTCTTCACCGTGCTGCCGCTTTCACGCATGCGCGAGCTTCGCCAATGTGATGACGACATCGCAATCTTCCCAAATTATCTGGCCTCAGACTTCGCCCAACATCGTGAATCGCCTCCGATCCATCTTCGACTTCGCACGCCCTCTTTGCCGAATCTCATGTTCGAGCCCTAGCTCACGCGTCGCCCTTGCTTGCTCGGCTCGAGCTGCCGCTCGAAATCAAGTGCCTTCGCCTTGTGATTTTCAATACGAAATCGAGTTCGTTGCTTCGTGTATACCATTTTTTTATATAGAAGAGGCTCAAGATTAATTTTAAAGAGGAATGAACAAAAAAAATCATTTTCGAATTTGAAAATAAGGGATCTCGGTCCGCCATTCTTTTTTTCTTTCTTCTGGGAAAAAGAATTTTGATTCTGTTTTATATTTTTTTTCCTTTCTTGAACAAAAGGTTTTTTTTATTGTTTGTGTAAAAACTAATGCGTGTCTTTTAATTTGCTAGGTGTTTGAAATAAATGAAACGTGTAAAAACTTATCAATTGCAAAAGGAATATTTACATTTGTTTAATTTAAATTCAAATTGAAATTGCCTTGGTTCCGCAACTCAAAATTTCGATCTTCAATCAAGGCATGCCGCTAGGCGTTTATAATGTTATGCCCCTATTTTGAACGCAATGAAATATGTTTCGAGTCCAAATTCGATCGTATGGAGAAGATAGCTTTTTGGACCAGTTGTTAAATTAAATTTCGATACAATTTTCAGCGCGTTTGCTCATCGTACAGTCACACGACAACTCCGAATGCTACGAAAATTGGAATCCGATAATAATACAATATTACGGATCCAATGGAACTAGTTTCATCAAATTCCGAGACTGTGCCTTGGAAGGCTATTTTTAAATATCAATTCAAACGATATAAATTCAAAACTGAATAAAACATTTCCAAATTTAATTCCGAAGCTTCCATTATCTTCAGTATTATCAATATAAATTTTCTAAGCCTTGAAAATATTTTTTTATCAACTTAAAAATCAAGATTCCAATTTTACCCAATCTTCTATAATTAAATTTAATAATTAAATTGCTAAATTCATAGTGGAAATTAAAATTCAAGCTTAAATTAACAATTCAAAAATTTGAAATCAATTAAAAATATCAATTTCAAACGTTGAAAATTCTGGGTCGTCATAGAATCAAGGTTAATTCAACTTGAATTGAAAATTGAAGTTATTTAATTTGGAATTGAGTCAATTTAAATGGAAGTGGAAATTTAAATTGAATTGATAGGAATGGAGATTGGTAGTTAAAGAGTTTGGCTCTGGACTATTTTCAAAATAAATTATTTTAATATAAACCTATTTTTCCAAGCTATTTACTATATACAATCTTTCCTTTTAAAGCCAAACTATTTTATACTTATTTTACAATTGCTTTTGGAACTATTTAACTATTTTACAACCATTTTATAAACTAATTACTATTTTTCAACCACTTTATAACTAATTACTATTTTACAACTAATTTGCAATTGTTTAAAAAATTTATATAACTATTTGACTATTTTCCAACTATTTTACAATTACTTAACTATTTTACAGCTATTTTACAAATTAATAATTATTTTTAAACTACTTATCTATTTTTAATTATTCAAGCTATTTTCTAAATTTAAGCTGGACAGAGTATAAACTGTTTATGATTTATTGCCAATTGAGATAAGAATTGAAGTGATAATCCAAATGGGGATTGAAGCAACTGTGAATAAGTGATTAAAAATCAAAATGAATATGAATAGAAAAGGGAATGGATTTGGTTAATAATCAATGAAGATTAATACGTAGGATGTATGTATGTTATTCTATTCGCATAGTGATTTGATCCTGCAGGATCGATTTCACCCTAGAGGGGGTGAATAGGGTGATAGTATTTATTATAAAAATTAATTGCGGAAGCTTATAAAATAATTTCAACGCAGATCACAGAATAAAAGCAGCACGGAAAATTAGCAGAATATTAAAATGCAGAAATAGAACGATACAGAATTTACCCAGCTTCTGCAAAACCCGGCCTACGTGCTGCCCTCAAGGTTTCTACTAGAAATTAAGTAGTCGCATGCTTACACACGTAAACTCGCGACACCCGCTACCGACTAACCTAATTCTACGCTCAAAACCCTGCCACAACTCAGCCACTGAGTTGCGAATTCTCAAACTACGCCACGTAGTTTGTGCCCTAGTCACACGACTAGAAATTACAACGGTTTAAAAAAAATTACAAATTAAAAACACTTTAAATTAAAAACAACCCTAATTCAAAAATAAAAAACCCTTAATAAAACAAAGTCGGCCCCCTTTTTTAATTTGGCCCGATCCTCTTTTATATGCTTCGTTCCTTTGTGAAAATGGTGGCCGTTCCTTTTTCGTTCTTCGTCGATCTGTAATTAGGGATTTTTGAAGCGCCTGATTTTAGTTGCTCAATCGCGAGAATAATTGTGAGTAGCATTGATGGATTGTTTCCTCGTTGATCACTTTGGATGCTTCTGTTTGATGGAGTTCAACTTCGATTTGGTATGTGGTTTTCATTTATGCTATTCTATTATGCTTGATTGAACTCCTATAATCTGCCGATGATGATTTTTGGGGTTTTAATGCTTGAACTCGATTATTAGAGAACTGCCGATGATGTTGCTTATATATAATTCGATGCCCTTGAATTTTTGTTCGTATTCATTTGATTGAATTCGTCACTTGAGTATTCTCGGCCATTTGATTTTGTTTTAATGCTTTGGATATTTCTGACTTGTTCATATCGTATATTTCCCTTACTTCACTGCCACAGTTTTAGCTTGAAACCGTTCGATCCTTCCTTGATCTTTACGGCAGCGACTTTCCTATTTTATTTGGATTTTATTTTTAACTTTTTCAATTTGTTCATGTGCTTGATTTCTGACTTGGTCAAAATTGAGTTTGATTCGTGAATTCCTTGTACTGCTGGCTTCGGCCTTGGCTTGAGATTTCATGTAATTGTTTGGAGTTGCACGTTGCCATTTTCGTTCTGTTGCTGTAGCCATGACCTACAGTCTTCACTACACCCTTGTTTGCATTGTACATTTGTATGCTTGCCATTGACTTCACTGTAATTTGTTCAACTTGAAATTGTTTCAAGCACTTGTTCATTTTCGACCATTTGTGTCAACCTGCACTTGTTTGATTTTGATAAACTCACGGCTTTGACTTGATTTTGACGATGTTGATTTACTTTGGCCATACTGTTAAAATTGAACTGGTCATTCTTCACTGTGGCCTTCGACTTTACATTTTCTTTGTTGTAACTAGACGTGAACTTGTAGTCTTTATTTGTGTACTCGAGTCTGCATTGTCATGTTGTATTATTGACATGATACTCGACTGTTGAACTTGGTTGTCTTGTGGCACTACTTATTGAGTCTTGTTCATTCAATTCACTGAGAGTGATGTTTTACTTCACTGTGTATATTTGTCTGCACTGTAGCATGGTCGTGGTTTTGAGGTCTCTGATTCAACTTGCTCACGCCTTGATTTTGCTTGATTGCTCTGGTCTGGTTCATCTTGTATGTGGTCACTGTATCACCACTGTTGCAAGTTTTCTTTGATGTCGAGTCACTGTCTTCATTGTAATATGTCTTCAATTATAACATGTTCAGTGGTCTGTTGTCACTTGGGCTTGTAGTTGATTTTTATAATTTCATTGATGTAGCAATATTGCCATACTGTTGCTGCCTTGAGTCTTGTTCATGTATTCTTGGCTCTGGTTCATTGTTGTTGCCCTTTGTATATTTATATTACTTCGAATTTTCCATGATTCTTTTGATGCATCTCCTTCTGGCTCTTGAGTCTGTTGTGTACATAAGCAGTTTGTAGATGCTATTTACACATGTACATACTTCACTGCCGTGTATTGTTTGCATTCATATTCTTTCTTTGCATCACCATATATCTGTTGCATTCATTGGTCATTCATTGGTCTGTTTGCATATTTATGCACATTGAGCCTTGGTCTTCGAGCACTGCCGAGTTAGTTTCTTTGTAGTCTCTGTTATCATTCTTTGAGATAGTTTGCATTTCATTTGCGGCCTTGACTTTTGTGTCATTTATGTTGCTCTGGAGTGTCATTGTTTTGAACTTGCAGTTTGAGTTGCAGACTTCATGTTGCCTTGACTTTGGTTGATGCATTGAGTTGAGTAGTGACTTGACCTTTGCATTTTGTTTATTTTTCGAAATTTCACCTGAGTTGAATCCATCTCGAAGCTCGGATTTGACCTTGTGCTGAAAGTTGTGACATTTATTTTATTGCACTTGAGTTGAATCCGATAATTTGGGTTTTACCTGTGCTCAGTTGTCCCTGTAAATCAATCAAGTGTATATTTCGATGCGCACGACCTTGTGGCATATACAGTGATACACTGTGTATGTCACAAGTTGTTCGTGTATGATGGATTTAAAATTAAATGATGACGAACAACCCAAATAACTAAGGCAAATATTATTTTCAAAATTCACTTTTTATTTTGTACTGCAACAAAATATTTCCTTTTCAATTTTACTGCGTCAAAAATTATTTTTGCAGATTTCTCAGGATTCAATCTGGAATGAAGTTGAAGATAAATTACGGGTTGAGTGTATAAGTGATATGTAGTGAGGTCAGATGTAAAAGTGAAATTATGATGTAATTGAATTTGTATTGTAATCAAAGTTGTATATGTATAGTGAGAGCTTGAATTTGTACTATTCAAAATTGTAATAAATATTTGTTTGAATAAAAATTCTGTTTGAATTCAAATTCTGTATTATTTATTTTTATTCAGCAAATATTTATTTAACCTATGAAAAATAAAATAGTACATTAACAAATACATTTACACGAATATATATATGTTTATTATCATCAAACAAAAATCATATAATCACATATTCAACAATCTCCCCCTTTTGATGATAACAAACATATATTTAAGATTTTGAATATGTTAAATATATTTGATCATAGATATACTCTAATTGCTCCCCCTATTTAAATGCTTCCTCTCTACACAACGATCCCCCTACATATATGCATACAAATAAAAATATGCAAATGATCCTAGATGAAAATGAAAAATATTTGACATTTGCTTGATTTTATTTGACAAAATCTTAACTTTCTCTCCCCCTTTTGTTATCAGCAAAAGAGTAATAGTGTTAGAGAAAGTATAGATAAAGTGATTGATATTAATCCAACATTTAAAGAAACTCAATCGAATATAAATATTAAATTTCAAAAAAAATCAAACAAAAATCATAACTACCCTTGTTAGGCGCATATTCCACTTTTAGAAATAATGGAAATGATGTCATCATATAAAACCATACGGTTGTATCTATTTGTGGTACATTTATATCAGGAATTTGAATATCTACTAAACATGCATAACTGTTAGGACTTTTAAATGAGATTAGTAGTATTCCAATTTAATTTTAAAAATAAATTCAAGTATCTTCTAACCACATGACCGTGAGGACTTTTAAATGGGATTAGAATCAACTTGTTCATCTAATAAATAAATTTTGATATGCGTTCCATACATGCATAACCGTGACGACTTTTAAATGAGCATGGAAGCACATAACAAATTCCAAGTAATTCACCCATGCATAACCGTGAGGACTTTTAAATGAGAGTGAATACTTTGGATTTTATTTTATGAAAAACGAATGATTCCTGTTTAAAGTACCACATATCGATAAACTATATTGAATTTTTGATGAGCGGCGGTTGATAGAAATATGATAGAAATAGAAATGGTCATGGAATCTTTACCCAACAGAAGTTTTTATAACTCTTGTTTAAATTTCTAAAGAAATTTTCTAAATATACGTCTTGAGTAATGTATGATAAATATCAACACTCATCACCTTTCAATCACTATTTATCTTTTTGATAATTAGTAGGGAGTCGGATTAGTCAAAATTTGTTATTTAAAATCAAATAAAATTAATTTTTTCAAAATGACTAATCTGAAAATACGGTCAAAAATGATTTTCTCGAAGGGGTTTGATGAGAAAATTTTCTGCTATTTGAAAATTATTTGTAATGAAAAATATGCAGATATTTTCTTTGAAAAAAAATGCAGTTACTGAATGTCTCACCATAAACCATGTTCCACTAGTAATTTTTCTATCAACTAGATTACCAGTGTAATCTGCATCTGGATCTCTCTTTCACTCAAAGTTATCTTTAATTGAATTTGATAGACCAGACCATGAAATGTGCAACTAAATATCTCAAAATCAATTTTAACAGCTTTTTAAATGACATTCTCTTGAATTTGAATTGAAGCCGTGTAAATAATCAAAAACCGTGAATATAGTGTTAGTCGTATTAAAACCAAATGTATTATCATCCAACAAAACATTATTTTTAATCTAAACTTATATACATGAAGTAATTCAAAGAATCTAGAGAATTTTATAGCGTTTTTGGCATAAGAATATAATTGACCAACAATTTTGAATAAGTCAGAATCTAAACGATCATCTTTTCATCGTCTCATTATTGGCTGATTTAATTTAGAATATGGTGCAGATTATCACATTTAATATATCGTTCAAATAAATATACCTTTACCTGTTTTACCTTTACGACATTTTTGGTTGTTGTTTGTTGTGATTCTGTCACCTTTATACTAGGCTAAGGAACTCTTCTTTGTTGCCCGTTGTGTTTCTGGAACAACCAAAATCCAGATAACACTGTTGTTGTTCCTTAGCCTGCCACCACACCTACACGGAAAAAGATTTTTGTAACCTATTTGTTTTTATAGGTCCATGGTTGTTAGTGGCAGAATATTTAGAAAAATTATTTTTGTAGAGACCCAAAACTATTTATATGTGTTCCTTTTGTCACCCAAATTTGTTTAACTTTGAGAGATTTTATATTTCTGCCTTTTGGAACCCAAATTGGTATAGTTTTCACATGTTTGGGTCTATACCAACAATTATTGTGATTGTGTCCATATTTTCTACAAATTGTGCATATAGAATTTTCTTGATTAATATTGCTTTCAACATTTTCAGATTGATTATATCCAAGTCCTTGTCTAACCGTATTAGCAGTTTGCTTTCCTAATAGCATATTCAACAATTTTTCACTTTTTGAAAATTTGTCTAAAGTCGTTGACAATTGTTGGACTTGTGTTTTGAGAGATTCATTTTCGTTTAACAATTGTATGCACTTTTTAATAGAATTCTCTCTCCTAGTATTTTCATTTTCTTTCAAAATCAAAATTTCATTTTTAAGCGATTTTATATCAATTTCTGATTTTTTTAATTTCTTCTTCGAATGTTGGACACTTATCACACTTAGGTATTCTGCTTTGATAGGTTTTAGCTAATTGGTCAAGTTGTTTATTTAAATCTATCAAAGTATCTTTTTGTGATTCAAGTTTGGCATACTTCTCCCTAAGTCGTTCAAAACAACCATTCACTTCGTGGAAATATATAAGTAATTCTGAATGCGAAAGTTTTGATACCTCACTTGGCTCATCATCATCACTGTCAGTTATTTCACCATGAAGACACATGTATGCTTTCTCACTTTTACTGTTAGTACTTTGATTATCTTCATCACTTGTATTCCACGTGGCTGCAAAAATTATCCTTTTTTATTTCTTTTCAAAGTCACGTCGATTTTGAGGACAAATGGGCTTGATGTGTCTGGGTTGGTTGCACTTATGACAGATGATCTTCGGTTCTTCTGGATTGTCTAATATTTTATTTATTCTGCTTTTCAATTTTCGATTTAGAGCTGGATTTCCGTATTTGTAATTCCACCTTTTAGCTTTCTTTATTACCAACTCCAATTTTGCTGCTTCGTCGTCATCATCATCACCATCACTTTCTGTTGTTCCTTTGAGAGTTATAGATTTCTTTCGAGTATCTCCTCCTTCACGCTCTTCCTTAAATTTCATTTCTAGCTCATAAATGGTGAGATTTCCGATGAGTTCTTCGACTTTCAATTGTTTCAAATCTTTTGATTCTTGAATGGCAGTCACTTTGGCTTCAAAACTTCGTGGAAGGACTCTGAGGATTTTTCGGACTATCTCCAACTCTGTGTATGATTTTCCAAGAGCTTTTGATTTGTATACGATATTGAAAAGTCGTTCATGCATCTCTTTAACATTTTCCTCCTTTGCCATTGTGAAATTCTCGTATTCGCTACTTAGCATGGCAAGGCGAGATTCTTTGACTTGAGATGTTCCTTCGTGAGTCACTTCTAGTGTGTGCCATATTTCCTGCGCAGTTAGACAATGTGAGACACGATTAAATTCAAATTAATCCAATGAACAGAAAATAGAATTCATAGCTCTAGCATTAGCATTTTGTAATTTTTTTTTTCTAGTTCTATCCATTGATCTATCGGTTTATCTATTTCCTGATTATCCACAATTATAGTTGGTGCTCTATAACCTGTCTCAACAATGTTCCAAGCGTCAATGGTTTTTTGAAAAATTTTCATTCTATTTTCCCAGTAGGCGTATTCACCATTGAACATTGATGGTCTAACTAAGGACTGACCATCGGCAAAAGCGTTATTAAAAGAAGTCATTTTAAAAATTCAACTTTTTAACACAAAGATTGATTTTTGAAAAAATCAATTTTTTTCAAACCAAAAACCAACTTCTATTTCTAGCTTTGATACCACTTGTAGGATCGATTTCACCCTAGAGGGAGGGTGAATAAGGTGATAGTATTAATTATAAAAATTAATTGTGGAAGCTTATAAAATAATTTCAACGCAGATCACAGAATAAAAACAGCACAGAAAATTAGCAGAATAATAAAATGCAAAAATAGAACGGTACAGAATTTACCCAGCTTCGGCAAAACCCTGCCTACCTGCGGCCCTCAAGGTTTCTACTAGAAATTAAGTAGTCGCATGCTTACACACGTAAACTCGCGACACCCGCTACTGACTAACCTAACTCTATGCTCAAAACCCTGCCACAACTCAACCACTGAGTTGCGAATTCTCAAACTACGCCACGTAATTTGTGCCCTAGTCACACGACTAGAAATTACAATGGTTTAAAAAAAAATTACAAATTAAAAACACTTTAAATTAAAAACAACCCTAATTCAAAAATAAAAAACCCTTAATAAAACAAAGCCGGCCCCCATTTTTAATTTGGCGCCCGATCCACTTTTATATGCTTCGTTCCTTTGTGAAAATGGTGGCCGTTCCTTTTTCGTTCTTCATCGATCTGTAATTAGGGCTTTTTGAAGCGCCTGATTTTAGTTGCTCAATCGCGAGAATAATTGTGAGTAGCTCTGATGGATTGTTTCCTCGTTGCTCACTTAGGCTGCTTCTGTTTGTTGGAGTTTAACTTCGATTTGTTATGTGATTTTCATTTATGCTATTCTATTATGCTTGGTTGAACTCCTATAATCCGCCGATGATGATTTTTGTGGTTTTAATGCTTGAACTCGATGATTAGAGAACTGTCGATGATGTTGCTTATATATAATTCGATGCCCTTGAATTTTTGTTCGTATTCATTTGATTGAATTCGTCACTTGAGTATTCTCGGCCATTTGATTTTGTTTTAATGCTTTGGATATTTCTGACTTGTTCATATCGTAGCTTTCCCTTACTTCACTGTCACGGTTTTAGCTTGAAAACATTCGATCCTTCCTTGATCGTTACGGCAGCGACTTTCCTATTTTATTTGGATTTGATTTTTGACTTTTTCAATTTGTTCATGCGCTTGATTTTTGACTTGGTCAAAATTGATTTGGATTCGTGAATTCCTTGTACTGCTGGCTTTCATGTAATTGTTTGCAGTTGCACGTTGCCATTTTTGCTCTGTTGCTATAGCCATGACATACTGTCTTCACTGCACCCTTCTTTGCATTGTGCATTTATATGTTTGCCACCGACTTCACTGTAATTTGTTCAACTTGAAATTGTTTCAGGCACTTGTTCATTTTCGAACATTTGTGCCAACCTGCACTTGTTTGATTTTGATAAACTCACGGCTTTGACTTGATTTTGACGATGTTGATTTACTTTGGGCATACTGTTGAAATTGAACTGGTCATTCTTCACTGTGGCCTTCGACTTTACATTTTCTTTGTTGTAAGTGGACGTAAACTTGTAGTCTTTATTTGTGTACTCGAGTCTGCATTGTCATGTTGTATTATTGACATGATACTCGACTGTTGAACTTGGTTGTCTTGTGGCACTGCTTATTGAGTCTTGTTCATTCAATTCACTGAGACTGATTTTGTGCTTCACTGTGTATATTTGTCTGCACTGTAGCATGGTCGTGGTTTTGAGGTCTCTGATTCAACTTGGTCACGCCATGATTTTGCTTGATTGCTCTGGTCTGGTTCATCTTGTATGTGGTCACTGTATCACCACTATTGCAAGTTTTCTTTGATGTTGAGTCACTATCTTCACTATAATATGTCTTCAATTATAACATGTTCAGTGGTCTGTTGTCACTTGGGCTTGTAGTTGTTTATAATTTCATTGATGTAATAATATTGCCATACTGTTGTAGTCTTGAGTCTTGTTCATGTATTCTTGGCTCTGGTTCATTGTTGTTGCCCTTTGTATATTTATATTAATTCGAATTTTCCATGATTCTTCCGATGGATCTCCATCTGGCTCTTGAGTTTGTTGTGTACATAAGCAGTTTGTAGATGTTGTTTACACATGTACATACTTCACTGTCGTGTATTGTTTGCATTCATATTCTTGCTTGTGCATCACCATATATCTGTTGCATTCATAGGTCATTCATTGGTCTGTTTGCATATTTGTGCACATTGAGCCTTGGTCTTTGAGCATTGCCGAGTTTGTTTCTTTGTAGTCTCTGTTATCATTCTTTGAGACAGTTTGCATTTCATTTGCGTTCTTGACTTTTGTTTCATTTATGTTGCTCTGGAGTGTCATTGTTTTGAACTTGCAGTTTGAGTTGCAGACTTCATGTTGCCTTGACTTTGGTTGATGCATTGAGTTGAGTAGTGATTTGACCTTTGCATTTTGTTTATTTTTTGAAATTTCACCTGAGTTGAATCCAGCTCAAAGCTCGGATTTGACCTTGTGCTGAAAATTGTGACATTTATTTTATTCCAATTGAGTTGAATCCGATAATTTGGGTTTGACCTGTGCTCAGCTGTCCCCGTAAATCAATCAAGTGTATATTTCAATGTGCACGGCCTTGTGGCATATACAGTGATACACTGTGTATTTCACAAGTTGTTCGTGTATGATGGATTCAAAATTAAATGATGACGAACAACCCAAATAACCGAGGCAAATATTATTTTCAAAATTCACCTTTTATTTTGTACTGCAACAAAATATTTCCTTTTCAATTTTACTGCGTCAAAAATTATTTTTGCAGATTTCTCAGATGCTAGATTCAATCTGGAATGAAGTTGAAGATAAATTACGAGTTGAGTATATGAGTGATATGTAGTGAGGTCAGATGTAAAAGTGAAATTTTGATGTAATTGAATTTGTATTGTAATCAAAGTTGTATATGTATAGTGAGAGCTTGAACTTGTACTATTCAAAATTGTAATAAATATTTGTTTGAATAAAAATTCTGTTTGAATTCAAATTCTGTATTATTTATTTTTATTCAGCAAATATTTATTTAATCTATGAAAAATAAAATAGTACATTAACAAATACATTTACACGAATATATATATATATATATGTTTATTATCATCAAACAAAAATCATATAATCGCATATTCAGCAGATCCAGATTCGAGCACAAAATTTTGAGACAGTGTATCGATCCGAGTTGGGATTTTTCACTCGATTTTCGACGGCGAACCAGGATATGGATTTTTGTTTGGTTCTGGAAATTCTCTATCATAGTTATGGCTATGCAAGGAGAATGACGGTTTCTGATCAAGAAACCAGATCCGAATCCGCACTAGGAAGTCGGTTGGACGATGCTAGTTCGAAAGAGAAATTGTGTGATCGAGTGAGCGATTAGATTGATATTACGTACGAATGATATGAGTACATCATACGGGTTGAATGAATTGATATTGAAAATTTGTGGATAAGAAATGTAAAATGATTTTTGAAGTGAAAAATATATTTATGAAATATATAATAAAATAAAATGGAAATTAGGTATTTCTATGATAGATATTTACTTTATGAAAGTAAGTAATATGGTAAGTGACTTTATAGAGTAATCAAGCTTGAATATTGATTTGGCATAAACAAAGTTATATATATATATATATATATATATATATATAGTTGATAATGTAACATCCCGCCTTATCGCACACTTTAAACCGACACACGTGCCAATTAAAAGCATACGCAAAGGGCGGATTGTTATGGGATAAATAAGAAAAACAGAGAAGAAATAAAACAAAATAGAACCTCACAGCGGAAGGATAAAATATAATAATAAATATACAGTTCATAAACGGTTACAAAACAGTTAATTCTTCTTTATACAATAAATATCAGAGTTACACATACCAATACAAACAATGCAGCGGAACAGTATGAGTGTGGTGCAATACTATAGAAAATAATAATACGACTCCTTCGTCTTCGTCCTTCAAAGCTAAAGTCTTCGATCCTGAAACGCTCGGACTGACCCGAGCGAATTTGAAAAGACAAAAACACTCGAGTCAGAACTAAAAGATCTTATGTGAGTTAAATTAACAGAAATAAATATGAGTACAGTAACTCAAGAGATGCTCGGGATTTACATCTCCTAAGGATCCGTTAAACTATTTACTATGTAGTATATTTCGCTATTATAATAGTGTCTATTTATAAAATAAACTTACTTTTTAATAGCGTTAAGGGGTTACCCATATAGCCCTTAACACGTAATAGTCCCAGTAGTCCATCCAATATCATAGTCCCTCCTGATCGGGAAGCCACCAGAGGATACCACACGGGCTACGGGAGAAATCCAAACTCGTACAAGGCTCGGTATGGTAGGTGACACGGCACAACTAGGCAATGCCAGGGTAGATATACCAATTGCGTACCCAGGCTGGTGGAAACGCGTAGCCGCAGTTACCGCCCACCTCGAACAAACTCCCCAAAATCAAAATAAAAGTGGCCACTGAATCAATCCAAAGTCATAGTATAATATCGAAGAGGAGTGTCCGATCAGAGGTATGACCTCATTGGCCTGGGAATAGCTCCTGTTTTAGCCACCTTATGCCAACTCACGAGAGTCGGGTCCACGTATTTACCTTACAGGAAACGTCGCCACCACCTACTTCATTCTGGAATCTCCACCGCGTACACGGTTATTCAAAGTGGTTTTCGGTATCGACAGAGAGTATGTCAGATATCCGATCCCGGTCTCTTTGCCAACCCATCATTATTATAACACCGCGGTCATTTAAAAATAGGTTATACTTTAAAAATCAGAATAAACATTCCATTTCATAACCATGAATACGATATCATTCCAAAACCCAAAACCATATTTTATCACTTATCCCAAATATAATTCTTTTCCAAAATCAAAATGCTTTAACTTCATAACGTCTGAAAATCAAATATTTTCAAAGCATAGTATTTTGAAAATCATAATTTAAAACCATAACTTCTAAAACTTGAATGGTTTGGACATTCAACGGTATATGAATTAAATGGTTTAACTTAAATGTTACTTTGTAAACAAAATAGTTCTCATGGCTTTACAAATACATTTCTTTATTAAAGTCTAAACCAAAATTTATATTATCTCTCTCACGTTCCAAAACCACTTCAATTTATTTATATATACGTATATCCATTTTGAGTATCAATATTTCAAACTAAAGTTGGATTTATTCTTTCAACAAATCAATTGTTCTATTAATTAGTCTTGAATATTCATATAAAATCCATAAATAATAAGACTTCAATTTCTAGTAATAAAATATATATATTTTTCCCAATTCAAATTATACTAGAATATTCATTTTAATTTATTTTGGGAAAAATCAAATTATAAATATCATATCTTAAAATCTCCAAACTTAACATTTAAACATATGATATAAATTATTAAACTCCATTTTCTTAATTTTCTTCCATTTTTATTAAAGTTTTTTATACACCGTTTAATGTCAAAATTTTCAACTTCATATGTATATATATATGGAAGAAAAATATTTATACAATATAAAATTTAAGATTATTATAAACCGTATTCCATCCAAACCATAGAAATCACATTAAAATAGTTATATATAGACCGCGGTGCCTGTATATAATTTTCTATCCTATGGTCAAGTGATACGGATATTTATCATTTCAATCCGCAATTTAAAAGATATAAAATTTTGCGGTTATATATCATTTCAAACCACAATCCCGAATGAAATGAAATATGCATGATAATTTGCAATTTAATGATATACAATAAACATCCATTCATCAACATCATCCATCATCCAAATCGCAATCATCAATCAATATCAATCAATAACAATATTATTTTTGGTACTACATAACAGGTAATACTGGCAATTTTATTCAAATTAAATTTAACAGCTATTAATCTACAGTCTATATTCAGAAATAAATTATATAACTGTTAACTAGCAGTTCACATACAAACAAATAAATTTTAACTGTAAATTTATATGCAATAAATTAATTAAATTAACAGTTAAATTAAATAAATGCAATTCAACAGATATGAATAAAATAAACATGCCAAATACTCATAAATAAATTTCTATTCATTTCTAAAATTAATTTAAACAAACATAAAAGCTTCTAGTAGTTGTGAGTGGGTTAAAACACTCACCTTTTGAATTTAAATCGAATTTAAATTCGATTTAAACCCAAAAATTTAACGGTCTCCAAATTTGTCCAAACCAGCGTCATCAAATCCGGAATTAAATTACGATCCTAACAAAAGAAATTTCGTGTGAATCCGACTTCGTATGAGAAAGTTATGGCAAAAAATGATGATTTAACTCAAAATTGAAAATAAATAAAACGACACACAAACCATATAGATGCGATCCTCATCGTCCACTCTACAAAACCCAGAAAAGGTTTGACGATCCGACGAAGTTTGCGACGACAATGATGAATGGTCACGGACTGTTTGAATTAATTCTGGTCAAACGAATGTTCAAAACAGAAAACGAATTGCACCAGTAGATTACGTGCCTCGAGACATTAACATATATTTTTTTTGTGGAATTTTTCTGAAGTGTTTGCATTTTCATTGAAATTTGGATTGAAGTAGATCTAGGTTTTGCAACCATTTGAGGAGGAGAAGGAGATGAAGAAATGAATATACAGCAAATGACAATAGGATGGAGCTAGGGTTTATAACTGTATATATATATTAAATTTCCAAAATTTAATTAAATTTACTTTCCATTATTTATTGTCAATTAGAATGATTTATCATTCGATTCATATTTCAATATGTAAATATCCCCAATTTCATCTGCACTTATATTTACATAGTTTCTAAATATTAAATTTCAAATATTACTTCATTTAACGTTACGTATTTATTATTTATTACTTGCTGCAGTTGATTATCAATTATACTTAATATACTAAATAGATGGTAAATTTTGAATACTTGTTATCATTAACGTTTTATTTCCACTTACAAAATAAATGAAATTATTACATAAACTCCCTTAATTAAGTCAACCATTATCTTATATAACTTAACTGGTAATATATATACCCAATTGCCCTAATTGGTTTATAGTTATCAACTAAATACATACTAACTTGTAAATAAATTCGTTTAATTGCAAATGGATCTGATCAAATTTAATAGATTGAATAGATGGGTAAGCAAATAATAAATTTTCCTTTTTGTCAAATTCAAACCCATTCCTACTTAATTATCAATTACAATTTATTACGAAACATTGATTTTATGCAGTTACCTTTTATTTGCGTAGTATTACATCAATTCCTATAACCTTGGATTCATTCCCAATTCACCAAATTCAATTAATTACATTTTACAAATGTGTTTCCAATATATAGGTATTGCCCAAGTTAAATTTATTAGCTAACTCATATTAATAAACAAATGACTTATATGAATGATTAAAATTTTCAATTATCTCACTTTACTCCTAAACTTCTGTTATTTAATAATTATTGCTTAGAACCTGATTTTAATCTTCCCATTATCTATTTAATTCCTTCTAGAACCATAGCTAATATTTGTCATCCCTTCATTACCCAAATGTTCTTATCCCATCAAATTTTAAGTTATCGAAATATTGAATGCCAATTTCTTTAATCGCACTAAATTTATCTATTAAAGGTTGCACTTAACCCAAATACATAAAACTTGCCCAATTTCTCCTTAAATCAATAACCTTCATATACAAATATGTTTATCATAAATTTTATCTACTCTTCCTTTTTAGGTAATGTCCTATATATTAGATTTCCATGTAATTTGCAATAAATCATACTCGTAGTTATATCACATTAAATGAATAAATAAGTGTTGACTCTATTCTTTTGATTCAACATTGGTTTACGTTATATTTCATAAATATTTTTACATACATCAGGATTTTTAAAAATGGTTGTAACGTGAAATCTCGTCTACTTCCCATTTTATATTTAAGGCTTCTAAAACCGATTCATATCATTTCTCTAGTCCAAATTTTATTAATATAACCTTAAATTTAATTTATTCCTATCGATGTAATGGTTAAACACAAATTTCACTTATTTGCAATAAATCCACAAATTGGATTTCAAATTTTCAAAATAAATAAATAAATTTTAGTTTATCACTTCTTAAATACCCAAACGTCAATGCCTTAATTTAAACTGCATTTATTACATTTTTATAAAAATCCTCCATCTTAAGTGACAAATCAAAACTACCCTAACTACACAAATCATCGTATTCTAAAGATATTTACACTATCCTCCATTTATTACCTTAATTTATTTAAGGTAACCTTAAATTAATATCTATTGCAATGATTTCAAATTATTATTCCCCCATTCCTTTTTAATTTCAATAACGCCAAATTTAACCGTTATATTCTCTTTATTTATGCGATAAATGCAATTATTGAATCTAATACTCCATTTAATTAATAGATCCTGCTTCCTAGAATCTATATCAACAATAGGTCAAATATATACATAGAATTAGCCTTAACTTCACCTAAAAGAATTAGCTATTTCAACTACCGCACAAAACTACGCTACTGCACTATTTAATCAAATAAATTAATTGAACTTAAATCAGCATAAAGGTTATAAAATTATAAATGTAATCTTAATAAATTCATTTCTTGATTTAGACTCTTTCTATACAGTAATTAACCTATTTGTGGGTATAAATAACTTTGGAATTATATTACATCTCATTAGTGCACGTTTTATTTCCTATAACTTCTCCTTATTTAACTATACCCATTAACAACAAAAAAATTAAATTAGTTTTATTTCAATCTATTTCCCTTCTTAACTAAATAAAATAAATGGTAAACCTAAACACTTGTTACCCTTTGATATATTCAAATTCACTTCCAACATTTATTAACAAAATGTTGCCATAGGTTTAGGTTTACATAAATAAATTATATGAATAGGTAGAAAAATTGGTAATCCGCAAATGCCCAATATACACGCATTAATTACTACCTATTGTTAGAATCCATTTATTAATTTACTAATTAATAACGGTCTTTTTATTTCTATTTACTACCAAACTCTCTATTTTATTATAGTTCCAATATATTAATACTTAGGCACATCAAGTGCTAGCCCTTTTGTTATTTATATTAAATTGGGTATGCACAAATAAGTTGTTAATTAACTATTTCTACAAAATTATATTCATACATTCAGTTCCATATCTTATTGCATTGATTTATTCCAACGGACACTTTTATTTAGTCACTATTTATTATTACAACCAAATGTACAATCTCCACTATTTATTTTATATTAAATAATTCCATTCTAGTAAATATTTTTATTAATATTCACTGATTCACATTTATATTGGTTTCTTATATTTAACTTATAACAAGGTGTGCAAATTTACATAGTTCAAATCTATTTCCATGTAACTATTAAATTGTTACATTAAATTCCAATTACTATAACAAATTACTATATTTTCTCAAATAAAATCTTAAGACCTTTATTTTATTCTAAATTAGATTAGAAACATATTAATTTAATTCATTTAACATTATCAAATTCAACGGGTCGTTACAGATAAACTCCCCTTGTTGAATCTATAGCCAGAAGAAAAGGATTTTTGAAAGTATTTGAAGTATAAAAAGGGAATTTATACAAGTATGAAATGATTCAAAGATTTTTCAAGGTTATATATATATATATATATATATATATATATAAAGGATTTTATGAGAAGGATTATGGGTAAAGATTTTGGAACCTATGGATTTTGAAAAGGCTTTTGATTTTTGGAGAAAAATCAATTTTGGAAATTTGGAAAGCCTAGTTTGAGAATTATCGATTTTGGGATAATCGATTTTGAGAAAGAAGATTTATATGAAATTCATACTAGGTGTATGATTTGGAAGAAACTATATATGTATAGTATAAAGTGTTTTGAAAATGGCTCTGGAGAAAAAGGCGCTCCCTTGAAATGAACTTCTTAGGGGTACCATCGGTTGGTACTGCCTTGAACCCTAAGGGGGGGTTCTAAAGTTGATCCTTTGAGGAAGTCCGGACAGACTGAAGGTCCTGAGGATTATTGGGTAGCGAAAGTCGAGGGCGATGATGCCTATGGAGGCATTTGGGTTATGCTGTGAGGATAATGTAACTCAATGTCGCTGCGATCTTCTGTGAACAATAGAGAAAATTGTGTGGAGGTGAATGTCAACAGTCTGCGCTTGATTTTGTCGGAAAGGCAATGTAGATCGATAGACTGCTTATCTATGGTCGAGTGGAGAAGTTTCATTCTTTTGGTAGTGGAATTCGAGGGCGTTGATGCCTATAGTTATATGGGTTTTTGCCGTGACAGCAACGTAACCCCGGGTGTAATTGCGATCTGTAGCGGGTTCCAAGGTGTAATTGAGGGGCGCGGAGTGCCTACAGTAATCTATGGATTTTGCCGGGAGGGCAATATAACCATCGGGTTAACTGCGACCATGGATGGGGGTGATGATTTTCCAAAGCATTCTCATCAAAAATGTTTCCTCTATTTTTAAATGTTTTTTCTATATTTTCGATAAAATTATTTTTCAAGTATTTTCACAGGGTGTTGAAAACGGGTTTACCAAGTATTCAGTCTTACGCCTGATCAACGTATGACTGAATTTCTGTAAGAACGATGATGGACTGGTTAAGAAATCGAGTTATAAACAGTATTTTTATAAAAACTAATTTAGTAATATATATAGATTTTTAAAGTGTTTAAAAAATGATCAAAAAGTGATTTATCAGATTTTAAGTATTGAATAAATTCTGGCTTTGTTCCTTTTCGAGGACAAAAAGATTCAAAGAGCAGAGGAATGTGATAACCCAGAATTTTAGACATCTATTAATTGGTAATTAGCAGGATTTAATTTACTAAAATAATAATTTGTAAATCAAAACAAATATAGTTTGATAACTAAAGATGTCTGGATGTATATATAAGCGGATTTGAAACTATAATAATAGTTGAATTAAAATAATGAATCTTGTAGTAAATTATTATTTATATAAATAGATATGTGTAAACTCTATAATGATGAAAATCTTAAGTGTTTAAATTGGATTTTTATTTCAATTTCTTTTAAAGTAAATATAGATTAATAAAAGAAAGGTTAAAGACATGGATACATATAAACTAAATTATAGATATTTTATAAATATATGTAAATACATATAAAAATATATTAATACATGAACATTACAAATGTATGATAAGTATATGTAATTTAACAAATGTAAGATATATATAACATACAAATGACAAATGTAAGATATTTCAACAAGTGTCATTTTTTATGAATAAAAGATAAATAAGACATACATATCTCTACTCCTTTTTCATTTTTTTCTTTGATTTTCATTATCAAAGAAACAAGAAAATCTTAAAGCCTATAACAAAATAAGAAAAGAAAAGAAAAGAAATCAATCAAACAAGAAAAATCAAATTCTCAAATATGAAGCTCAGCAAAATTCAAGTGAATTCAATTCAGTTTCAAATCAAGATCAGCAAGCAATTCGAATCAAGTGGCAATTCTTATTTCCAGTTAAAAGACATAAGTTTTCCTGCTTTCTCTGTTCTTCCACGATGTGAGTAGACTCTGAAAATTTCTGGTATATTTTGAAATTGCATATGATGATCCTTAAAATATGATATAAATTATGCTGTGCATGTTGATAGAAAAATGATTTATATGTATATTTATGTGTTCGTAACTGTGTACATGTCTGGAATAACTGCCCTCCGTTGAATATTACAGGTTTAAACCTGATTCACAAATTCAAATCGTCTTTATGCAAGTGTTTTTAGGCTTTGATTCTTAAATGAAAAATGTTGATAGCAGTGTAATATCAAGTCTAAAAATGGTTTCCAGAATTTTAATTTAGTAATTAACTCAAAATTTAGAAATAACAGTAAAATTCTTTTAAATCAGAAAATTAAAATGACTTAACTTCTCGTATTCAATATGTAATCTGATTTGTATTGAAAATTCATGCATTTTGATGGCCATATTAGATATTTTAGGTTTTTAAATAATGAGGAAATGAAAGTTGATTAGAAATTGGGTTTTAAGAATTTGTGGGTGATCGAAGCGATGAGGAAGGTCGGGATTCACATCGGAGCGAGTTTGTGGGTCAAGGATGGAAGGAAAAATGGTTGTTGGGTTTATTCTTCATCATGGAGGTGCGACGGGGATGTTTAGGGTTTCGTGCTGAGTTTTGAACGAGGTGGTTTTTTTTATGTTCGCGGCAACATGATAGCGTCGAGGTGGACCAATGGTGGGGGAAAACGAATAAGGAGGTTAGGCGAAAATTTTGGCAAGAGGCCAGAGCCTCTGGTGGTTTGAGATGGCTAGGCGAGGGGAATCTTGGCGATGAGGTTTTGTGCCTGCTGTATTCATTCATTCGAAGTCAAATTTGTGAATGGTTCGTCGACTTAGATGGTCGGGTCTACTCAGGGGCAGTTCGTCGATGTGTCGATGGTCGGTGCGTGGTTCAAGGCCGGCCAGGTGTTGCGTGCACGTGCACGTGTGTTGCTTGTATCAGGTAGATGCTGGGTGTTTTGGGGCATCGGGGAAGAAATGTTATACTTCGAGCAGGTTGGTGCTTTGCGCGATGTAGTTCTCGAGTCATTGATTTAGAAGAGAAGCACGGGCTTGGCACGAGAATAAATTGATCCGGCTCGGGTTTCTTTGTAATGGTAATAAGATTTAAGGAGATGATATGTGATTTTGGTTTTTAAAACAAAATATTTTGATGACAAATAATAACAAGGTTTATGAAAAATTCAAGGCAAAATTTTAAACGTTATAATTAGCGGAAGATTATTAATGTGATTAATTAAAGATTATTTAATGGAAGAAATTAGAGACTAATTAATGAAGTGATTAAAAGGATAATTACTTAAGGAAATGGGTAAGAATAATCACCTAGTGGAAGTGATTAGAAGAATAATTGCTTTATGTAATTAAAGGATCATTACTGGATGAAATTAATGGTTGATTATATAAGAAATTGAGGAATAATTAATGTGTTTAATTAAAAGTTAATTTGTTAATGTCATTAATTAATTAATGTGATTAACTAGAGGATTAATTAATTAATGTAATTAATTTGAGGATAATTAATTAAGATGAACAATTGAGGTTGATTAATTAATTTCATTAATTAATATCTAATGGTTTGTAATTAAATTAATGTAAAGAGATTAATTTATTTGATTTAAACCAAATTGATTTTAGATCAGGAGGTAAATTGATTTTGCTTATGGCTGATTGGAGTAATATTTAATCTGATCATTTGAGTTATTCTGTGATATAATATGTTTGAGTTGAACTGTGATAATTGAAGTTATCTATTGATGGAAAATTTGTTTGTAATTGTGATATCTTGTAATCAAGATTTAATGGTATTCACTTAAACCACTTGACTCAAAGATGGTATTGAATTCGAAGAGACCGAGGTCGGGTATCAGTAATAGCTGAAACCACTTCGATTAGTAAACTAATTTCTTTATAGATTGGATATGTGGAATTAAACAGTCTGGATGTGGAACAAATTAAGTAATTTGGCCCTTAGTTGAGTAATAGTTATTGGATATTGTTTGTAATAAGTGATGGCCTTTGAGAACTCGTAGGAAGGTACGAGTTACCCTGGTTCGCAAATAAGTTTTATAACTTAGTATTTCATGTTTTGTAGGTTTACTCACGCTAGTTTCCAGCCTGACCCGGGTGTTACTTTGATGTAATGCTCGGATTAGACCGTGAATTATAGATTTCCAGGTAAGGACGTTCTGGAGCTCAGGAGGCGAGCTGAATGGCAGGGACGTATAGAGTATTCCGCTAATAGATATTATTGTTTAATATGGGACAAGTTAATTTTAATTGTCCAATGTTTATGTCAATGTTATAACCCTGATGTAAATAAATGTAAATTGACAGATACTGGTTTCTTTTGTATAACTATTATTTGATATTATATTTTGATCCGCCGCGAATGTGAGATTCTGTGACTTGTTCTCTGTTTCTTCTTCTACCTCTTTTCTTCTTTTCCTAACTATTTGAAGTTCTCGGGACGAGTCATTACAGTAAAGGTAAAGACAAAATTTTCCCAAGCTTAGTTGCAGTTTTAGATAGAGACTGTATAGGTTGAAATCCTTATTCGTTGCAGGAAATAAGACTTGATTATTTCATTTTTATTATGGAATGAAAGAAATGAGTAGATCTTATTCATCGTGAGTAATATGGCATAAGTTAGTGACGAATAATAGGCGGTAGGAGGAGCATACGAGTACTTGGATTCCTAAAGTAGGACCTTTCTATGTCAAGGTGGGCATGGTCCTAGGCCTCCTAGCTCTAGATGATAGGTGTGTCCAGCTGTTATATTTGTTTATCTAGTATCGCTTCGTAGTAGGACTTGTTTTCACTTTTAGTTATGGGATCGTACTCTTATGTAAGCATTTTGCCTTTATTATTGCAAGTCGATAATGATTGGTATGATGCTTTTTTCTGTGATGTTCACAAGAAGAGAATAAAAATAGAGGATGTAAGTAATAAAAGAAAAGTTAAAGCCAAAAAAAGAGTAACTAAAAGGAAAACAACATATTTAAAGAAAGCGATAGGAAGGTCAACAGAAAAATTTGAAAAGAATTTTTTTAATGTGAATAGTGCTTGGAAAAGCAAATAGAGATTTTTATAGAATAGTGGCATAAGTTCCAAGTACGGAGAAAGAGGTGCGTAAAAGTAAAAAGGTGAATGTGAGGTTTTCCATTTTCTACCTTCTTTCTGACATTAGAAATCGAGTTTGGAAAAAAATAGATTTTTCTGAAATTTGAATATTAAAAGTTGTATGGTAGGATTTGGATGTAAAAAATTGTTGAACTCCCCTATTCAGTAGAAGCGTAGGAAAAATTGGATGAAAAATATTTTTAGTTTTTTAAGATTGCATTCATATAAAAATTGCAAGTATATTTAGGATGTCTGCAACATATTTTAAAAAGGTGTTTTTCAAAGAGGAAAAGCATTCATATAGGAGGTACCACATAGAAATTCATGTACATGCATATATTTTATACTGAATGACACTTTGCACAAAGACATGAGTGGTTGCGAAAATTGGACGTACACAAAATGGTTGTAATTCACACGGAGAATTACATAGTTTTACCCTTATCCAATTTCAGGGACGAAATTTTCTAAAGGATGGGAGAATGTAACGCCCCGCATCTTTAGATAATTAAATAACCAAAATAATTATAAACGGTGAAAATGAGTATTTTTTGGATTTGTTAGAATATGGCCTCGAAACTTATACCATTGTGTTCGTGATGATTTTATGATTAATTTACATATATAATATACTCGAACGGACTTCGTACGAAAAAGTTATTGTTGTTTAAAGTTCTGCATCGAAAAATAATTATACGTATAAATGTTTGTGAATATATTTGTTTATAAATATATGCACATATAAATTCCAGAAATAACGCACGTTTGAATTTAAAATTAGATGCTCGTCGTAAAGAAATTTACTTGACATATCAGCAATTAGAGGTAATTAATTAACATTAGTAGGCAATGTTAATCAAATCAGCAATTAAGGGAAATTAATTTACATTAATTAGCAACATTTGAATTTTAAAATAACATGTTATAAAGGGAATTAAATTTGCAATTGATGGAAATTAATCAGAATGAATAGGCAATGGTTAAAAGTTAACGTATAAAAATAAAAGAAAGAAATTAATATGTATAAAAACAAAAAGGCTAGACATGTCAATTCTAACGCGTTTTGCTTGTTTTTAACGACTAGATTTCAGTCGCTTTAAATGTACGGACGACGTTGCTTTGTTTCTCTATAAATAAACATGCAGGGCTAGCCTTCAAACCCATATTCTTCGGAAATCAAATATATTAGATTTAGATTTTCTACTTTGCAATTTGGAGGTAGAAACTATAGTTCTAGATAAGAGTTGTCCAAATTAAGCCGTCCGTATGAGGTGAGTTTTGAGATCTAATTTTATAGTTTATCAGTTCATATATACAGACACCGTGGTCTATATATAAAAATATTTTTGAAATGATTTCTATGATTTTGTAAAGAAATATATGGTTTTAGATAAATATTGATTTTAGATATTATATAAGTGTTATTTTATTCTTGATTTTAGGCTATGTATAATTTTTTTAATATAGAATAAGTTTAATAATAAAGTTTGATTTTATTGAAGATAATATGGTTAAGTATTTAAATTATATTTTAATATAGAGTTTATAATGATTTAAGTAAAATAAGGTTGGAAGATAAATTTTGAATTTATTTGAAACTGAATTTATTTAAGAATTAAACTCAAATAATTTTGATTTGAAATTTAAGTTTGAAAATTTAAAAGGTATGAGTTTTATAACTTGATTTTGTTTAAGATGATTTAAAATGAATATTTCAAGTTTAAATTATTGAAGGAACATTTAGTGATTTGAAATTTGGGGTTTATTAAAGGATATTGGATTTGTTAATTAAATATTTCAAAACTGAATAATAATGAAGTTAAATTAAGGTATATATCAAATTTAGTTTTGAAATAGTGGGATATTTAAAGCTTTGAAATATATTGAAATGGTTTATTTTGGAGTTCAAATCTGTTTTGAAATCGATATAGTTTGAAATATTTTATTTGAAAACTGAATTGAATTGAAATTTATGATTTGGGATTTGGTTAAATTTAAAATTTAGAAATTCGAGTTGTTTTGGAATTGATTTGTGAAATTGAAGAAACTATTTTATTATATAAAGTATTTTAATATTTAAACCATTTAAGCTGTGGAAGTTATGTTTCAAAGTTATTAGTTCTAAAGTATTATGATTTGAAAGTGTTGTATTTCAAGTGTTTTTGATTTCGAAGTGTTATAACTTTGAAAGTGCTATGATTTTGGAAAAAAGATATATTTGAAATGAAAATGATATCGTATCGATTTGGCTTTGAAAAGGCAATGATATTTTGGTTTTAAAATATAAACTATTTTGGAAATGACCGCGGTGTTATAATAACGTTTGGTTGTTAAAGAGACTGGGATCGGAAGTTGTCATACTTTCTGCCAACTCCGAAAACCACTTTAACAACCGTGTATGTGGTGGAGATTCCAGAATGCAGTAGGATGGTGGTGACGTTCCTTTGAGGTATGAACGTGGACCCAACTCACTTGAGTTGGCATAAGGTGGCTAAAACAGGAGCAATCGACGGGCTAATGAGGTCGCTCCTCTTATCGGACACACTTCTTCATATGCCATTCTATTACTTTGTGATTGATTGGTGCACGCCTTTGATTTTTGGGAGTGTGGCTCGAGGTGGGTGGTAGTAGCTGCTACGCGTTACCACCGGTCCGGAAGTGCAATTGGTATATTTACGCTAGCATTGCCTAGTTGTGCCGTATCACCTACCCTAGCGTGCCTTGTACGATTTTGGTTTTGTGTCGTAGGCCGTGGTGTATCCTCTAATGGCTTCCCTATCAGAATGGACTATGATACTGGATAGACTACTGGGACTATTTATGTGTTAATGGGAATATTGTGTCACTCCTTAACGCTATTTTAAAGTAAGTTTATTTTACTTTTAGACATTATTATAATAGCGTATATTACTACATAGTAGATAGTTTAACGGATCCTTAGGAGATGTAAATCCCGAACATCTCTTAAGTTACTGCACTCACGTTAGACACTGGATAGGAGATGTCAAACCCTGTAAACATCCCTGACGACGTTCCACTCATATTTTACTGCTGATTTAATTTACATAAAATCTTTTAGTTCTGAATCGAATGTTTTGTATTTTCAATTCGCTCGGGTCAGGCTGAGCATTTCAGGATTTGAAGACCTTATCGCTGGAGGACGAAGATGAATATTATATTATTATTATTCATTATATTTCACTGCATTATGTATTCCGCTGCATTATTTATTATTCTCTGGCATGTGTAACTTTGATCTATGTTGTATAAGTATGATCAAATGTTTTGTAAAACAGCTTCATGAACTATTATTTGATTATTATAATTTGTCATTCCGCTGTGAGATTCTGTTTTTTTATTTCTTTCACTGTTTTTCTTATTCACCCCAATAACAATCCACTCTTTTGTATGGTTTGAGTCTGACGTGTGTGGTTTATCGTTAATTTAAAGCGTATAAAAAGGCGGGATGTTACAAATTATATGTTTGCAATCAAGCTATGCACATACAGTTATAAAATCGTGTAAATTCCACTAGCAATCAATCAATAAGCATCTGCATATGTAACATAAATGATCAAAATAGTAATGGGTTGTCTATATGCACAAGGGAGTTCAAATTTTAACTGCACAACAATTGAATCCCAAATCTGTTAAACTATGTATTTTAATCTTTCAAGTTGAAAACCATTGAAAATATGATATAATTCGAAATGTTAAAAAAATTATTTCAAATTTCAAACATTTAAATAAATGGCAGTAATATCGTAGGATGATTCCATGTATTTCGTGAGAAAAAAAGTAAAAGTAGAAACAATAGCAAATAATCATATTGCTTGAAGGTGTATCTACATCATCTATAAAAATGAATATGAACTATGGAGGGAGGCATACATGCACTTGACATTTGATTGCAACTAAAAAATATATATGATGGCAACGAATTTGTGATCATAGACGAGTAGTTGAAAATGATCACAAATAGCAACATAGAATCATAATTGTACCCACCACAACAAAATAGCGCACGAAGGAATTATACAATCAATTGCAATGGCGATTTGAATCTAGATTTGAAGCCAAAAAATCATGAAAACCGCAATAGAATGAGGTAACCCTAGTCAACAAAACCCTACGATTGCAACCTGCTAGAAGATGGAGGGTTAGTTTTGTTGATCAGGTAGCGATGGTGGATGATTGGCCAATAAGTACAGTGAACAAACCTTAATGGATCGGTTGAACCATAGTCGTTAATCGCACTAACGATGAAGAGGACGGTGGATCGAAAACCGCACTGGACTAACTATCGAACGTGGAAGAAGGCACTGAGATCTACGTCGAAGACATAAGAGTCGTGGATATTTAGGTTTTTATTTTATTTTAGGGGAGAACGATGCAAAAAGAAAAGGATGTGGTACGAACAGAACATGATGTGATGCCAAAAAAACGATGGGAAGATGGTGTTCCAGGCATTCCAAAAAGACACGGTTAAAAGTATATGGATGGAATAACATACATACATAAAAGATAGAATCAATAACCGTCTTTAGTTTGCATCATTTGTAGTTCTTTGATATCATGCACAAGTTTATATTCAAATATTCGGTGCATGTGACGGAAGAAAGAACAAACAAAATACAACCATCACACCGCCCCACACACACACAAACAAAAGTCAGACCAATGCACGGCCATTTATGTTAAAACAAATCCTCAGCAATTTCCAATGCTGTAAAGCCATATCCAGCCCAAAATTGAAATAATAATGTCCAACGGCAAACCAAAATCATAAAATAATCATCTCAACATTACACGTTCACTAACATATGTGTACAAAACTTAACTAGTTCAACAAAAAAAATAAAGCAACAAAGAGGGTAAAAGAAGGTCAATCACCTAACACGTTTCCTTTTTATTTATTTACTGGAATTTGAGATGGTTGACTGACACAGAAGTTCATAAATATTACATCATATGTGAACGCCTAAGTTGATTGCTGATGGATTTGCCCGGGATGACATATTTGTGTGTCCTAGACCTCTGGTACGTGAAATTCAAGGTGAGAAATATTTAGATACCCATGAGCATAACAATAAAAAGAAATAGGATATGGAAGATCAAGTATGTTGGATAAATTGAATAAAATCCCAGGATTAACTATGTATTTACAGAATACTAGCTTCAATGTATTGGTACAACTAATGCATACATATTCGAAAAAAATGGCATTAAAGTATTGCGTCATAGATGAGTAGTTGAAATCTTAAGGCCCTGGGGATGACCATAAGCAAAGCTGAGTTGACATGTCAACCACCATGAAGTTCAGAAGCTCATGATGGATAAAGGTCTACAACAATACCAAGAAAAACATATAACTTTTTTTCCAGAAGTAAAGATTATAATCTTCAACCATTTACTAATCTTTTATGAAATGTGAAAAGTATATGTAATGTACTCGAATTCAAATCTACAATTAAATCAAGCATAAACCTGTTCTATTATAGTAGCTCTTACTGCCGATATGTATCTTTGTATAAATAAATGTATGATGCATTTTAGTTTAAGTTTTGATTGATTATTCCGTTCATTTTACTATCTGTAATATCCTATTGTAATGCTACCAAATAACCATACTAGCCATCGATACATTGTCAATTGCAATATACATAAAATAATAATATAATTATACTGGAATGGATGCTGAACCAATAGTACTGGAGAGAATATGTTTATGCAACATATATGAATGGAAAGAACAAATAAAGCGAACAACTTGGTAGTATAATACATCCACCTTAGATAGGGATTTTGTAAGATGCATGTGAAGCATGAGAAATAAGCTTCAAAAAATCTACGTAGTACATGGTGTAATTTAATTGATTTTAAAGGGGAATAATAGGAATAAATTTTTATGCAGAAATTTGGAATTAGAACACGCAATGAAATTATTTTTTTGGGTATATAAATGAAAACCTGCAATTGATGGTTTGCAATTTTTTTTTTTTTTTTTTTTTTTCAATTTGATACTTGGTGGTAGCACATTTTTTTTCTTTTTGAAAGAGTTAAAAAGGGCCTAGCCCAAGATAAAATTAAAAACGGGTAGAGCAAAAAGCAACCCGATAACTAAATACAATATGCAAACCCTAACTAGGGTTGCCGACAAAACACAAACGCGACATAAAAACAATAAGCTCGAGAATGGCGGAGGCGATTTGTAGATCTGGAACTTCTCTCCAAAAAAAGGAGCTGCTTACATACTAAACTCCTCCAAAACTCAGTGATATCCTTCTTTAATGAGACCACTAAGCTTAAGGGGGTTTCCACTCCTCAATATCTTTAGCGCGGAGACGAGGAGTTTCCAGATCTAACCTTGCATGACCATTTCGAGTTGATTTAGACTTAATGTCATAGTTATTGGCCTCCTTGATTGTATGATTGCCCCCAGATTTCGAATCTGGAGAGGTGATGAAAGTCGAGGCAAAATCCTTCTTTGAGTTAGACCTTTGGAATTTGAGGCATGCTTCGACGTGCGAGTTGCTGCTCTCACCTCTTTCCCAATCAGATATGTGATAAATACAATTATTAAGCTTGCTGATGAAGTATGAATGTCCTAATCTTTGCTCTATAACGGGCAGAAGCAATTTGTTGATGTCTTCAGTGTTACTGCACCTCCTCTTACTATAGTCGGGTAATAAAACACTCTTATTAGTACATGAAATTTTACTAATCGAACTATTAACAGTATTAAGTGCCTTGATACTTCCCTGACAGGTTGAGATCTGAATATTAGGGGGATTGGTAGTAGTATCCTTGCTAGCAACTTTAAAATGAGCTGAATCAGATAAATACTTGCGGGTATTAGTAGCTTTATCGTTGTGAACATTAGCATCATAAATGACATTGCTGATGTTTTGTAGTTGACAATCAGTAGGAAGCAGAGGCTCAGAAATGAATGGACGGCTATTCCTATGCATATCAAGTAAATAAGAGTGAAAATTATTGTTTAAGTGACTTTTGAAGTTAGAATTAGAGCTGAATTTATGGTTACTTCCCTTGCAGGAGATGAATCTGGTATGCATATTGGAACAGCAACCTTCAATTGAGGAACTCTGAACCATAAATTCTGATGTCTGCAACACTAAATTACCATCTTCAGCATGATAATGAGAATTTTTATTAAAATTCTCATTTTGTAAGTAATCTTCTGCGAAGTTCTCATAGTTGTCATTTTCTGAGATGCTATTAAAATTGTTGTTGATCCTGCTGAATTTATGAAGAATTAAATTGAATTCGATTTCAATAGTTTTCCAAAGTTGAATGCTGTCTGTTGCTTTGTTGTCATGAAGCCTATTATTTCTTTCTTTCCAAATAAAGTAGATGACTGTAGCAAGAACTACAGTTGCTTTATTGAATTCAGAATTTTTGCCTTTGTATGCTTTCTGAAAGTAATTAATACTGTCCCTAATATTTTGGAGAGCCAGATGTTGGCTAATATTTAGCTTATTTTTGGCAATGAACCAAACATGTCTGGAGTAGGGACAGTCAAAGAAAAGATGATCAGTGTTTTCGATTTTAGTTTTTCAAAGCAAGCAATTTAAATTTCCTGAGTTTTTGTTCCATTTTCTACATCTTTCTCTAGTTGGTAGACGATTTAATAATGCAAAGTAGGTGCAGAAAGACATTTTGAGACAATTTGCTGAGTTCCAAACTGATTTGTGCCAATCTACTACCATTTTCTCTCCTTTTAGAAAATACCAAGTATTCTTGAAAGAAAATTTTCCTTTTAAAGATAATTTCCAGTTCCAAGCATCTTCCTCAGTGTTTGGGTCAATTTCTATTTTATTAATAGTAGAATTAAAAATAGTAGCTGCAGGAAATGCTTGGGTACTCCAAGTAGAATTTTGGATGATATTATCAACAGTGGCACTAACTTTTCCAAAGTTATATAGGTTGTTCCACCCTAATAAGTTGATAAGAGAATTACCATTTATCCAAGGGTCAAACCATAAAGTTGTGCTTTTACCATCCTTAAAATTTCTTTCTATAAGCTTCCAATTTCTCTACAATTTAAAATGTTTTTCCAACCAAAGGAGTAATGGCTTTTAATGGGCATGGTCCAAAAGTTTTTGTTTTTGACATATTTGGACCTCATCCATTCTGCCCATAATGATTTGCCTTCTATGAATTTCCAGAAAAGTTTGAATTTGCAAGCTTCGTTAATTCTGAAAAGTTTCTGATACCCAATCCACCAGCTTCTTTGGTTTTTGTAATGGTATTCCAAGATATTTTGTGGGATTTTCCATTCCAAATGAAGTTGGCACATAGTTTCTCGATTTTCTCTAAAGTTTTTGAAGGAATATTGTGAGATTGTAACCAGTACATCATGATTGCTGTGAAGACAGTATGCACTAGCTCAACTCTGCCTGCTGTAGATAACATTTTACTAGACCAATTATTGATTTTATTTTGGATGGTTTGATAGAGTTTAGCACAATCTCTTTCCTTGATTTGATTGTTACTTAGAGGTAGATCAAGATATCTGAGAGGACGATCACTCTGTTGGAATTTTAAAGTGTTGAGGATATCCATCTTACTCCTACAATCTTTGCTGAAAAAAAATTTGCTTTTATTTTCATTGATTTGAAGTACTGCTTGCTGATTGAGATTGTCAAATTTTTTTTTGATGTTAGCTGCAGTAGATACATCTGCATTTGAAAATATTAATAGATTATCAGCATATAAAAGATGGGAAATACAAGGAATGATTGAGTTAATAGGCTTTATATTTTTACACATCATTTCCTTTACTATTTGTAAAGTAAAATATTCCATAGCAATAGTGAATAAATTAGGAGATAGAAGATCCCCTTTCCTAATTCCTCTATTACTGTGTAGCAAACCACAAGGAGATCCATTAATAAGTATGAAATAAGTAACATTACATATGTATTCCTTGACTAAGTTGCAAAATTTTTCATTAAAGCCATGTTGACCCATCATGTATATAATAAAGTTTCTGTTTATTTTGTCCAAAGCTTTGTGAAGATCAATTTTGAGACACATTTTATTTTTACCTGCCTGATTAAAATCCCTAAGCAGTTCATGAGATAAAAGAATATTATCAACAATAAGCCTGTCTGGTATAAATGCACGTTGGTTTTTTGAAATGAGAAATTTTAAAAAGCATTTAATTCTTTTACTAAGAATAGAGGTTATAATTTTGTATAAAAAATTGCAGCAAGCAATAGGTCTATATTCACTCAGACAGGAAGGGTTTTTAGTCTTAGGAACAAGAGTTATGAAAGTATGATTTATATTTTTTAAAAGTCTACCAGTAGAAAAAAATTCTTTTACAGTCTCAAGAAGCAAGTAATTAATATCTTCCCAATGTGTTTTATAGATTTTAGCCCCAAAACCATCAGGTCCTGGGCTTTTATCATTCTTAGCAGAAAAAATAGTTTTTTTAATATCTTCAAGACAAATAGGGGCAAGGAGGATATCCTCACTGTTAGAGTGAAGAATATATTTAGGTGAAACCTCTGGAAACAAACAAGTGTTCTCCTTAGAATGGAATAAGTCAGAGAAGTAGCTAATAGCTTCTTTCTCTAATAAAATGGCATCATTAATGACCATCCCATTACTATTGATTAATTTTCCAATGTTATTTTGATATTTTCTGCCAGACATTTTTGCATAAAAGAATTTAGTAGGAAGATCCCCCTGAGAGAGCCAATTAACTTTGGCTTTCTGCCTAATATTAGCAGCTTCAGCATGCAGAGCATTTGAAAGATTTTTTTGTAATAGATAGAATTCTTTATTTTGGATTTGTCAGAATTATTTTTATCAATACTATCTTGTAAATTAACACATTCCTCTCTAATTTTGATAATATTTTTTTATTTTTATTTTTTGAAAGATACCAAGCTTTAAGGTTATTTTTGGTATGAAGAAGAAAATTTCTGAACTTAAATTGGGCAGATCCCTTAGAGGAGAATTGAAAGCAATTTTGAATAACAATTTTGTATTCAGAATCATAAACCTATCCATTTTTAAATCTAAAAGGAAAGTTTTTCTTAATTGAGGAGTTTTGAGATAAGATAAGTTGGATAGGAGTACGATCACTAGTATATTGAGGTAGAGTGTAACATTTGAAATCAGAGAAAAGATTTATAAAAATTCTATTAACAAGAATTCTATCTAGCTTACATTGACTATTTCTGAATTCTCTTAATTTCCAAGTAAAATTATTACCCTTTATGGAAGGCTCAATCAATCCAGTTTTAATAAGAAAGTTGGAGAAAAATTCCAGTTTTTTAAAAGGGACTGGAATTCCACCTCTTTTTTCATTAACTTTAGTTATGGTATTAAAATCTCCCATAATAACCCATGGGAGAGAAATATTAATATTAAGTTGAACAAGAGAGTTCCATAACTGAATTCTTTCATTTTCAAAGTTAGAGGCATAGACAAATGTGACAATAATTTGTAAGCCTCCTTTATTTTTAAAATTGCAATGAATATACTGAAGATTAATAGAGAAATTACAAAGATCCCAAATGGTAGGATCCCAAAGAACAATGATCCTGCCATTTCCGCCCATCGAATTATTATGGATAAGCTGCCAATTATTTATGTTACTTATCTTAAGAAGATCAATATTTTTATTTGACAATTTATGCTCTAATATACCAACTAAAGATGGTTTATAAGAAACTGGTAAATTTGAGAGGTCTAACTTCCTCTCAGGAGAGTTAAGGCCTCTTACATTCCATGTAATGATATTCATAATAATTAGATGATAAGTGAAGGACAATAAAGGATATAACAACAGCTAAGGTATTATATTGCTGCATATTCCCATGCTTTCAGAAGCTTTCTATCCTTTCCTTTTACAGTCTTTTTTATCTTGAACTTTGAGAAATTCCTCCCATTTTGGGTTTTTGATGATGTTTTTCTTCTCAAAAAGTTTAGAATTTGGTGTTGGACTGTTTGGACTGTCTTCTGCATTTTTCCTCATAATTTCATGTATGGACTTTTTCTTGGCTTTCTTTTTTTTTTTTGGCAGGAGAGGATGAGACAGAGGAGAAGAGAAGACCAGCATTCTCCAGCATTGACTCAGGCAATGTGGAGCTATTAGAGATCTTGTTGAGAATTTGATTTTTGTTCTTTGTAACTGTCAATGAAAAATTTGAATCACTGTCTGTAACTAAAATTGCTTTCTCCTGATGGGGGGAGAAAGCAAGAACTGTTCTTTATAATCCCCTTTGATTTGTGCTTGATTATTTTCCACCGTTTGAGAATTGCCATGTTGATCTGGAACAGTAATTGTCTCAGTCATTTGCTGATCAGTATCCATGGCTACATTAAAGATTTGGTTTTTTGCCTTATTGTTTCTTGAATAAGCTTGCAGGATGGAACTCTCTGATTGCTCAGTAATTTCAATAAGATTCTTTATAGAATTTCCTTTTGAAGCCCCTATGCTCGAACTATTTTCAGGATTTTGTAATTGATTTCCAAGATCTATGTTGTTTGCAGAAACATATTTTTCAGAAGAGGTATTCTCCGGAAGTAAATTTTCTTGAATGTGGTCTCTTTCAGTTTCTGAAACAATTAGAGAGTTTTTATCTAAATTGTTGCAAAAAGGCTCCTTTTCTTTCCAAACAGTTTTCCATGACCAATAATCAGAGAGATGGCCAAAGCAAGCACATTTTTGACATCTAGGAGGGATGAATTCATATTCGATTTTTTGTTTAATGTTCTCTCCATCGTGCATGGAGATGATGGCTAGATCCGGTAACTCATTCGTGGCTTTTATTTCAACTAAGATTCTGGCATAGCTTAGTCGAGTTTCCTTTGCTGTAGGCTCGTCTAGCTTAAGTGGTTTACCCACTACACTGGCTATGGCAGCAAAAGCCTCTTTATCCCATAATCTGAGGTTTAATTCAGGTAACCTAATCCAGATTGGATAGGTAGAAAGAAGATCTCGGTCAAGAATCAGATTCTTGTCCCATCTTTTCAAGATTATTAATTTGCCATTAATGAAGAAGGGACCATTTTGAGTTACTTTGATACAGTCTTGCTCTTCAGAAAAACTGATTATAAAGAAACCATTGTTTCTTGTAAAGATTTCAAAGTTACCAATAGGGTTCCAAGTTTTTGAAACAAAATTCCTGAAATGATGATAATATGGACGAGCTCCATATACATAAGCTATAATAGAGTTACTCCATTTACTTTCAGTCATTCTACTGATTTCCTCCTTAAGAACCACTATTTTCTTGTCACCCAACTTGATAGGAGACGAATAATTGAGATCTGTGTTATTGCTGAAGCCACCGTTCTTGACTAAGGTTGCCCAAGTAGAAGCCGATTTAGTGGGATTTGTCGCGGCAGTCGGTTGAGATCTTGGTGGCTTTGGGGGTTGATTAGATCTTGCCTGGAATGATCTCTGTCCTAGGTGCATGGATCTATCCAAATGGTTCGTTGCCGATCTGTTCAGAGGAAAATGAGATTTCACATTTCTGTTCCTGTGGCGATTCTTGACAATTTGAAATCCCTCCTCATCTAGATCAGGAGGCTTATCTTTGGGATTAGAGGAAAGAGAGGGAATTAGAGGAGGACTGGGATGGAGAGGAGAATCTCTATCATTCTGATCAAGATTGCATTCAAAAATAGGGTTGTTTTTGATGGACAAGGAAGCCATTGATTCAGTTTTTTCCCTATAGTGGTTGGTGGTAGCACATAATTTTAGTATTAAGTCAAAATATGTCCACGGATTCAAATCACGTTATGCTGAACTCACGATCCAAAGTAGTAGCGCTCGAGACTAATGGTGGTGCTAGACCTGAACACTTATTCATGATATTGTTGTAAACAAACAAATGATAAATTTCTTAGAACTTATTCTATAACATATTAAGTATCCACTGAAGTCAATGACCACTAACTCAATTGGTAGGATCGATAGATTGTGGCTCCAGAGATTTTGGATTCGACGCACCGAGACAACTGGATGATCTGCTTAAATTATGTATTACTGTTGTTGTAAAAAAATACTTAAGTGTAACACTTGTTAAAAAATGCATTAAACAGTAAACACTCACTTGTTACAGACTGACACAGCCTAAGGTACTATTTCTTTATAGTAAGTGGTCACTTATTTGACCACCTACTGATAAATAAGAACTTTAAAGTTGTTTGTTTTGAGTAAGTGTTCAAATCTGAAATGTTTATTCAGTGAAAAAATATTTAGCACTTTCATACTGCTTTTTCTGACTTTGAGTGATAATTTCTTGAATATGCTATATTCAATTCAGTTGAGATTCACAAATAAAAGAATAAATGAAATATTCTAAAAATCAGATGCTAATCAAGCTTACTTGATCATGGCCGCATCAAAACCTCAAACGCAAATTGCAATTAGATTGAAAACCATTCCAAAGATGTACAACCAGAAATTCTGCATATTAATATTTATTGAAAGGCGCCTTTTCATAATGGCCTGCATATATATATATATATATATATATATGTATGTACGTATGTATGTATGTATGTATGTATGTATGTATGTATGTATGTATGTATGTATGTATGTATGTATGCATGTATGTATGTATGTATGTATGTACACACAACACACACACATATATACATATACATATACATATATCCAGATGCTAGTAAACTAACAAGCATAAATATTAAGAGTCTCAACATGGATGCTACTGAGTTCATTGGAACAAAATGTGCATGGATAAAAAACCTAATTCTTCCATTAGATAGCTGCTCAACCAAAAATGAGATACATATACATATACATATACATATACATATACATATACATACATGTATATATATGTATGTATGTATGTATGTATGTACGTACGTATGTATGTATATGTATACATACATATGTGTGTGTCTGTATATGCAGATGCTAGCAAACTAACAAGCATAAATATTAAGAGTCTCAGCATGGATGCTACTGAGTTCATTGGAACAAAATGTGCATGGATAAAAAAACCTAATTCTTCCATTAGATAGCTGCTCAACCAAAAATGAGACACGATTTACCCAAATATATTTTTCAGGTTTAACTAATTATCACTTAAAGCAACGATGGCCATTTGTCATACTGTACACTACACTGTACAAGTTAATATATGAATTGATCTTACATAAATATAAAAGACATATATTAAAAATCTGCCCAACATCCAATATAACAAGTCTAACTCCCATAAGTTTTATAGGTTAATTTTAAGAATAATGCTGTTACATGTCATTTAGGAAAATATAATTAGTTAATTCAGTAGTTTTAAGTGGACAACGAATTTTTTTTTACCTGAGTGGATATATTTCGGTGCTCGTAACAGTTGATGAACGAAAAATTGGTAATGTTCATTTGTCAAGTTATCATTAGCCTTGATAACTTGATGAAGATCGGACTCTATGACCTAAAAACAGTGAACATTTGATAAGCTAACAACCACATCTTATTACTTCAACATACCAATATCGCTAGAGAATATTGCATAAAATATATAGTTAGAGGGAATTAGGCTGAAGGAAAAACCTGAGAACACTTTTAGTCTGAAGGACAGAAGTTTTAAAATTTAGCCTAAAGGACAAAAAATGATATATTCATATAGCATTACACATCCATAATGCTATATTCATATAGCATTACACATCTATAATGCTATATACAACACAATTTTATAAGTTTCTGCATACACAAACAAGCAGCTGTGTAATGCTATATGAATATAGCATTATGGATGTGCAATGCTATATGAATATATCATTTTTTGTCCTTCAGGCTAAATTTTAAAACTTCTGTCCTTCAGACTAAAAGTGTTCTCAGGTTTTTCCTTCAGCCTAATTCCATGATATAGTTACTTAGAAATACATCTAAAACGAACTGCTTGCATACTTAGAAAACTCGAAAGCAAACATTTGTAAGTTGACTTCCATTTGTTTTACAGTAGTGCAACCAAAGAGAGTAGCAGTAATGTTGGCCGAAAGAAAATAAGTGATATTAAGCACAAATTCTTAATATAACTTGAATATAACGTTGTTAAGAACTTAAGATCACAATAAAAATAAAAATAAAAATAAAAATAAAAATAAAAATGACAGGGAAAAAACAAGAAGAATCATAAGCTCACTTGTTGTCTTTTGTGACACCTTCTTTTGTTCCTTAGTCTGACAAGAGCCAGAAGTGATAATGCGCATTTAAGGCCTCCACCTGTGTGCATATGCAAACAAAATTAACAAATATATAGTTAACAATAATATATACTATACTATTAAGGAAATTTTGCTACTTTGGGACAGTTATGAAAAAAAATAAAAAAAAATAGACCACTTTCAAACTTGTTACAGATATAGGCCTGTTTTGAGATATAATTAACAACAATATGTTTGTGGTGTGTGTAAAACAGGAAGAGTGTGGAAAGATTGCAAATTAACGGAATTAGAAGAATCTGTTTACAAAATGACGAAAAGTAATCCAGAAGAATTTGAAATTGAATTCATGGTTAATTGGCCAACGGACTCGGATTCTAAAACAATGGCATCAGCAGACGATGATGACGTAGAAGTAATATTTTCTGCTGTTGCAAAATCGATTGAGTTATACATAGGTAAGTTGCGAAACAACAACAAGAACAACAGGTGACATCTTCTATAGCAAGTACTAAAATTGGAGACTATACACAGATGTTGGAGACGGCGAATCCATCTGATGGCTACGTGTCTCCTAGTTACAGTGTGACGACCACCCATGACTCCCGCACTAAAACAGGGAAATGGTGCGCTGAAAGGTGTACCAGGCACGCATGGACGATGGTCAGGGTAAGATAAAACAGAAAACTCTATCGTACAACTCACAGCGCATGGATAAAATACAATAGAGAAATATAAATATAGTGAAGCTCCATAGAACAGAATATCATCATATAAGCATCATAGAAGTTTGATACAAACATGTAAACAATCCATACATCAAGCCTCACTACATAACACTCAAGACATATACAAGCAGCGGAACATCCAGTACATATAGTAAGGAAACAATATGCAAAAGCCTCCAGCTCGTCTTCGTCATCAACAGCGTTGGCCGCTATGAACAGCACCTGTCACCTACTACCTAGTTTTCCCATCCCAACATTGATGAACAGCCCAAAGTAATAAGAGTTAAACATAAAACCTTGAGTCAGACAAAAGTCTTAGCGAGCAGTAAATCAACTATCAAACATACCAAAAGAGCATAAAGGGTACAAAGGAATAGGAACCCAACCATCCCACTCCACCTCTTTCTACAGTGATAGCCCCCAGACACACTAAGCAGAAACAAACATAGCAAAGCAGACAATTAAAGTAAAGCAATTATCACTCGAGTCAAGGTCGATGTTTTCCAAGTACAAACCCCAAGGCCTAAACCAAGATCAGATAAGCACCCACAAAACATCGCTCTTGACACCGAGTGACGATACAACCAAACATCCATGACTCTGGCTATCACTGTTATCATTGCCTCGAAACCACCGTTAATTGAATGACCGACACATTCTTTCAGCCGTAAGTCAAGGGCTAATGGTAACCCCGGTTCTAGACATAACTCCGCACGTCGTCGTGACCCGTGCCTAGGACTTACCTACTCCGCCCAGAGTACTCGACTACCTGCCTGTAGTCTTTTGGGTGTCCCGACCACCTACCTATAGTCGTTTTGTGCGCCCCATGTACTCTTGTTTTGAGTTTACTAGAACCTTCACCAACGATGAAATCCAAGCCTCCTAGTCATCCTCCTCGACGACTATTCTCATACTAGCCCAAGCTACCTCTCGAGCAATCCATTATCAACCAACTCGAATCGTCCCTCGAGTTATCAACATGCTTGGAATGATCCCGTCTGGATTATGCCAAGGCTACATCACGTCATGCTTCGCCTCATCTCATCATAGCAAAGCTCTATCACAACATCGTCATCAAATCCGTCCATATGAGCTTCATCATCCGCTACATATGCCACGAGCAGCTTTTCTCATCCCTTAGCCTCTCCCTTAGCTTTTGAATCACCTTCGACCATACTTATCTAGATCCAACCATAAATCAACTAACTCTAAACAATCAATCAAGACAATCATTAATCCAAGTAATCAAGAAATCAAACATGATCTAAATAAACGATTATGACAATAATGGCAATTTCGTAATTAAAGGGTCCAAAATCTAACAAGCATGAATTATAGGCCAATGTCTCTACAACTTGATGAATGAACTTGCATAAGTTAACATGTAGTAAAATAGGTGTCAAATCATCATGAACAATAGATCTACATGCAGACTTTAGGAAAATGCAAGAAATCACTATTTTAACACACAAACGAGCCACCGATCCAATATACTCCTTTGGGTCCGTGTGAGAGATAACTACCACTCACCAAACACCTAAACACCTCAAAAGATAACAACTTCAGATCTGGACAGCGAAGAACTAAGCTTGATCCGGCAAAATCTCGCTTCAATCGATGAAATCTCTCTTTGAAGAATGGAGATCTCTAACTTTGGCTCTTGGATCTTCGATTTGATCTTCAATCTAGATGGATGTAAGCACTAGATTAGAGTAGAGAAAAGAAGTGAAGAAATGTTGTAGTCGAGCTCTCAAAATGGCAGCACTTCGTCGCTTCAAAATCCGGTGCCAAAAAGTGAAGATATGGACGTGTATTTATAGGCTGAAACGTTCCTTAAGTCGTCCGCTCTTAGGTCGTCCACGACCTAACAATCCCCCACGACTTACGACCTAAGACTTCCCACGACTTACGTCCTAACGACTCAAGCCTCTACACGGCTCAACGACCTAACACGCACACGACTTAACCTATGCACGACTCAACACAGACACGACCCAACACACAACAGCTTAACGACCTAATATAAGCGCGACCTATCTATATGCGACATAGCGACATAAGCTTCCTCGCGACCTAATGATAACACGGGCCACCCTAACACTCATGCGACCTAACACTCGTGCGGCCTAACTGGTATGCGACTTAACGCTACACAGGGTCACACGACCTAACAGATCCAACGGCCCTAAAACACACGCGACCTAACTCGTACGCGAGTTACGACCTATCCCTCAACACAGCTACGCGACCTAACAACCTAACACTGCCTCCGACCTAGCGACTTATCAACGTCGCGACTTATCGACCTAACACCTCCTTAGGTCGCCTACTATTAGGTCGCTGCCTCTACTAGGTCGCTCACTCCTAAGCCGATAACCCACTAACTCGCTAACCCCTATAGGTCGCTCGACCGACGTAAACTATAACACGTCCTAACCTCCAAACGACCTAACTACACCAACTTGTTCCATAGGTCGCTCACGAGCTAACACACACACTCTTAGGTCGCTCACTACTAGGTCGCTAACTCGTTCTATATTCTTAAGCCGCTCTAACTCGTTAATACTTAAGTCGCTGACCCCTTAAGTCGCTCTTCTACCTTAGGCCGCTCAAACGACCTAACTCCCTTTCGACCTAACCTCTTAAGTCGCCTAAACCTTTAAGTCGCCAACTTCTATAGGTCGCTCCACCGACCTAAGCACTACACGACTCAAACTCCAAACGACTTAAGCTTTGGTCGACTCATACTCTAAACGACTTAACAACATCCACGACTTAATGTCGACAATTTTACAATCTTTCGATCCGTAAAAATACGGGTCGTTACATTCTCTCCCCATTAGGAATTTCTCCCTCGAAATTCCAAACAAACAAGAGCAACCAAAACTATTCTGCATGCCTACCATCCATAGCAATCAACCAACCATGCATCCAATTACTAACCTAGCATGCAGAATTCTAAGATTTGAACAAGTTACAAAAATCCATGAGATGTCACGACACCTTAGGGCCATACCTCGAAGAGTTCAGGATGAGCTGCTTTCATCCTCTCTTCCTCCTCCCATGTACAGTCGTTAACATCATCACTCCATTGTACCTTGAGCAACGTAATCGTCTTCCTCCTAAGCTGTTTCGTGTCGGTTTCAACAACACGAAGCGGCTTACGAGGTCTCGTAACAACTGGATCAACTTCTAAATCTTCATAGCTATCAATAGAAACCACTGTATTCGAGTCGTGCACATACTTCCGTAGATACGATACATGAAAAACATTGTGCACGCCCGACATCTTCTCTGGTAATTCCAACTTAAAAGCGAGCTTTCCAATTCGCTCGATGATCGGGAATGGTCGAACAAATCTCGGAGTCAATTTTCCTTTTTTCCCGAATCGATTAACATTCTTCAGTGGAGAAATCTTCACAAAAACCATATCTCCTACGTCGAATTCCAAATCTTTTCGACGCTTATCGGCATAACTTTTCTTACGATCTTGGGCTGCCTTCATTCGTTGCCGAATGATCTCTATGCAATCCGAAGTCTTTCGAATCATCTCTGGCCCAAGTATCAGCTTTTCTCCAGTTTCCAACCAACATGTAGGAGAGTTACACGGCCTTCCATACAATGCTTCATATGGTGCCATACCAATGCTTAACTGGCAACTGTTATTATATGCAAATTCCACCAAATGAAGATGATCTTCCCATGATCCTCCGAAATCTAAAACACAAGCTCTAAGAAGATCTTCCAAAACTCGGTTGACTCTCTCGGTCTGACCATCTGTTTGGGGGTGATAAGCTGTACTCAAACACAACTCGGTTCCCAAAACTTCCTGAAAGCTCTTCAAAATCCACTAGTGAACAATGGGTCTCGATCGCTCACTATACTTTTCGGAATACCATGGAATCGAACTATCCACTTAACATACAACTCAGCCAACTTCGATGCAGTCCTAGTTGATCGAACAGGAATGAATCTTGCACTCTCAGTTAAACGATCTACAATGACCCAAATCCCTTCATTCCCTATCCTGGTTCTAGGTAGACCATCGATAAAATCCATCGATATCAGCTCCCACTTCCACGTAGGAACTTCTAGTGGCTGAAGTAATCCACTGGGTTTCTTCTGTTCGGCTTTTACCATCTGGCAGTTCATGCACTTGGAAATAAAATTTCCAACATCCTTCTTTATACCTTCCCAGTAATAGGTTCTCTTCATATCCCGATACATCTTATTTCCACCTGGATGAATTGTCAGCTTTGAGTGATGACTTTCCTTCAAAACTTCATCTCTCAATTCATCTATATCGGGAACAACTAATCGTCATTGCTTCCGAAGCCAACCCTCTCGATCAACTTCGAATCCTTTATCCTTTTCTGGATCCAATCCAGATTCCAAATCACGGATAATCTTGACAAGCTTATCGTCTCGCTTTTGGCTCTCGCCAATTCTTTCCACAAGAGTAGGTCTTATCGATAAGGTTTCAAACATCTCAGGTTCCAATTCACACAGGGGCCTGAAGTCAAATCCAGCTAAATACTCAAGGCTCTTCCATTCTGAAAACATGGCTCCCAATCCTGCATGTCTTCGACTCAACGCATCCGCCACTGCGTTACCTTTTCCCGGAGTATAGGCTATACCAAAATCATATGATGCTAAAAACTCTAGCCATCATTGCTGTCGAAGATTCAAATCCTTTTGGGAGAAAAGATACTTTAATGACTTATGATCTGTGAACAACTCGAATCGAACTCCCAATAGATAGTGTCTCCACATCTTCAGGGCAAATAAAATTGCCGCTAACTCCAGATCATGAGTCGGATAATTCCTTTCATGCGGCTTCAGTTGTCGACTTGCATACGCAACAACTTTATCCTTTTGCATCAGCACTGCTCCAAGTCCAGTACCACATGCATCGGTGTAAACCACCATCTCATCATTCCCACTTGGAATAGTCAAAACAGGAGCATTAGTCAGTTGCTCTTTCAGGATTACGAAAGCTTGCTCACACTTATCATCCCATCTGAACACTTGGTTCTTTTTCGTCAATCCTGTTAACGGTGCGGTTATCTTGGAAAAGTCTTTGATAAACCGACGATAGTATCCTGCTAATCTAAGAAAACTTCTCACATCAGATGCATTCTTAGGTCTAACCCAATCCTGGATTGCTGCCACCTTGGCGGGATCAACCGCTATTCCATTTCCAGAGATAACATGGCCTAAGAACATCACTTCACTCTTCCATAAGTGACACTTCGAAAACTTAGCCTTTAGCTGATGTTTCCGCAAGATCTCCAAAACAATATGCAAGTGCGTCTTGTGCTCTTCCTCAGTCCTGGAATAAACCAAAATATCATCCACGAACACAAGTACGAACTTGTTCAACTGATATCTGAACACTCTATTCATAAGATCCACAAAATATGCTGGTGCATTGGTCAATCCAAACGACATTACCAGCCACTCATAGAATCCGGATGGTGTCCTAAAAGCAGTCTTTGGAACACTATCCTTTGCTACCCTTAACTGGTGAAATCCTGTTGCCAAATCCATCTGAGAAAACACCCTAGCTTCGTGAAGCTGATCAAACAAGTCATCTATTCTCGGCAATGGATACTTGTTCTTCTTAGTCACTTTATTCAGCTCACGATAATCCACACACAACCTCAACGATCAATCCGCTTTGGTTGCAAACACAACTGGTGCACCCCATTCGGACACACTACGCCGAATGAATCCTTTCTGTAAAAGGTCATCAACTTGCACGTTCAACTCTTGCTGTTCCTTAGGCGCCATCCGCCTAAGAGGCATCACAACAGGTCTGGCTCCTTCCACTAGATCGATACGAAACTCGATCTCCTTATGCGGCGGTAACCCTTTGACTTCCTCAAAGACATCCTCAAATCCATTCGCGATCGGCACCAATGACAGTCCATCCCGTGGAACAACCAGCGAATACATGAAGCTCATGAAGACGCCTTCTTCATGCTTACATCGTATCACAACCTTTCGCCCCTCCACATTCTCGACTGTCACCTCCAGCCTTTCACAATCAACCTTTGCCGCATACTTCCTAAGCCAGTCCATACCCAAAATAATTCCGAACCCCGCAAAGTTCAGAACAAAACAATCACAAACAAAAGAGCAATCAAGACTCGATACAACCAGACCACGGCATATCATACACAAACATGACGAACCCCCAACTGGATTAGTCACAACCAATGGCCTATCAACAATATCCGGTTCCAGACCCAACCGGCCTACAAGATCATTACAAACAAACGAATGCGACGCCCCAGTATCAAACAATACTCTAACTGGAACACCACATATGGAAAGAGTACCTTGAACCACTACACTCTTCCCCTTCTCTTCAGCAGTAGGAGCTTTTGAAGACGACGGCACAGCTCCCAAAGCATCAGCTTGTACAATTTGCCTGTCTTTCCTTGGTTCTGAGCAATCCTTCTTGATGTGTCCCAGCTTATCGCAGTTATAGCACTTTCCCGGCACCTTGGGATTCTTACAATCTCTGGAGAGATGGACCTTCTGCTGGCAGTTGTAGCAGGTCACTTCACTCCTCGGCTTCTTCTGGCCATTCTTACCCCTTTGCTGCTGCTGCTTCCTCTTCTTGTTCCCACCTTGCTGTGGTTTGGACTCCTCCTTGGTCACAGCAACAACAGATCCTTCTTTAGGAAACAAACTCTCATTCCTGAGAGCCTTCTCCACAAGCTTCTCAAACGGATCGTCCAAATGATCCACCAACTGCCTCCCAAGGTAACTATCCAAGCCTGTCACAAACTTCTCATTCTTCTGATATGAAGACTCAATATATGATCTAGCATACTTGGGCAAAGCTTCAAACTCAGAAACATACTCAAGAACTGATCTCCCTCCTTGCTTGAGCTCCACAAACTTCTTGAACAAAACAGACTTCTGAGCTGTAGAAATGAACTTAGCTTCAAATCTAGCTTGGAATTGCTCCCAAGTGATCTCTTCCTCTGGAGTATCTATGGTGATAGAGTTCCACCAATCCGAAGCTCTCGCTTGAAGCTGTCTTGATGCAAGCTTCCTCTTAGTTGCATCCTCAATTCCCGAATCACCAAAAATCCTTTTACAAGCATCTATCCATCTCTGAACTTCAATGGTTGATTCTGTTTCCAAGAAAACCTTTCCTCTAAGAGAAGTATAGTCTTTGCACAACTTAGCAAAATCCACTGGTCTTGGAGCTTGAACTTGAACTCCAACATCTACTGATGGTCCCGGAGCTGGCATCCTTTTCATGATCGAAGTCAACATGGCCTCAAACATAGCAGCGTAATCAGCGGCCCCATCAAACAGCACGGCCTTCCCTAGCAGCTGGTCTCCCTCTTCGACTCATCCTTAATATATACAAAAAGGAATGATTAAGAACACCTTGAGAAACAACTGTATAAGGAGTTCAAATCCTTATAACTACTATATTATATATAGTAATCATCCATCAAAATACAATTACGTCTCTCATACGTGATTACGTCAGTGAGCGTTGGCTAAAATCGATTAACCTCGCTCTGATACCAAATATGACGACCACCCATGACTCCCGCACTAAAACAGGGAAATGGTGCGCTGAAAGGTGTACCAGGCAGCCATGGATGGTCAGGGTAAGATAAAACAGAAACCTCTATCGTACAACTCACAGCGCATGGATAAAATACAATAGGGAAATATAAATATAGTGAAGCTCCATAGAACAGAATATCATCATATAAGCATCATAGAAATATGATACAAACATCTAAACAATCCATACATCATGCCTCACTACATAACACTCAAGACATATACAAGCAGCGGAACATCCAGTACATATAGTAAGGAAACAATATGCAAAAGCCTCCAGCTCGTCTTCGTCATCAACAGCGTTGGCCACTATGAACAGCACCTGTCACCTGCTACCTAGTCTGCCCATCCCAACATGGATGAACAGCCCAAGGTAATAAGAGTTAAACATAAAACCTTGAGTCAGACAGAAGTCTTAGCGAGCAGTAAATCAACTATCAAACATACCAAAAGAGCATAAAGGGTACAAAGGAATAGGAACCCAACCATCCCACTCCACCTCTTTCTACAGTGATAGCCCCCAGACACACTAAGCAGAAACAAACATAGCAAAGCAGACAATTAAAGTAAAGCAATTATCACTCGAGTCAAGGTCGATGTTTTCCAAGTACAAACCCCCAAGGCCTAAACCAAGATCAGATAAGCACCCACATAACATCGCTCTTGAGACCGAGTGACGATACAACCAAACATCCATGACTCTGGCTATCATTGTTATCATTGCCTCGAAACCACCGTTAATTGAATGACCGGCACATTCTTTCAGCCGTAAGTCAAGGGCTAATGGTAACCCCGGTTCTAGACATAACTCCGCACGTCGTCGTGACCTGTGCCTAGGACTTACCTACTCTGCCCAGAGTACTCGACTACCTGCCTGTAGTCTTTTGGGTGTCCCGACCACCTACCTGTAGTCGTTTTGGGCGTCCCATGTACTCTTGTTTTGAGTTTACTAGAACCTTCAACAACGATGAAATCCAAGCCTCCTAGTCATCCTCCTCGACGACTATTCTCATACTAGCCCAAGCTACCTCTCGAGCAATCCATTATCAACCAACTCGAACCGTCCCTCGAGTTATCAACATGCTTGGAATGATCCCGTCTGGATTATGCCAAGGCTACATCACGTCATGCTTCGCCTCATCTCATCATAGCAAAGCTCTATGACAACATCGTCATCAAATCCGTCCATATGAGCTTCATCATCCGCTACATATGCCACGAGCAGCTTTTCTCATCCCTTAGCCTCTCCCTTAGCTTTTGAATCACCTTCGACCATACTTATCTAGATCCAACCATAAATCAACTAACTCTAAACAATCAATCAAGACAATCATTAATCCAAGTAATCAAGAAATCAAACATGATCTAAATAAACGATTATGACAATAATGGCAATTTCGTAATTAAAGGGTCCAAAATCTAACAAGCATGAATTATAGGCCAATGTCTCTACAACTTGATGAATGAACTTGCATAAGTTAACATGTAGTAAAATAGGTGTCAAATCATCATGAACAATAGATCTACATGCAGACTTTAGGAAAATGCAAGAAATCACTATTTTAACACACAAACGAGCCACCGATCTAATATACTCCTTTGGGTCGGTTGAGGGATAACTACCACTCACCAAACACCTAAACACCTCAAAAGATAACAACTTCAGATCTGGACAGCGAAGAACTAAGCTTGATCCGGCAAAATCTCGCTTCAATCGATGAAATCTCTCTTTGAATAATGGAGATCTCTAACTTTGGCTCTTGGATCTTCGATTTGATCTTCAATCTAGATGGATGTAAGCACTAGATTAGAGTGGAGAAAAGAAGTGAAGAAATGTTGTAGTCGAGCTCTCAAAATGGCAGCACTTCGTCGCTTCAAAATCCGGTGCCAAAAAGTGAAGATATGGACGTGTATTTATAGGCTGAAACGTCCCTTAAGTCGTCCGCTCTTAGGTCGTCCACGACCTAACAATCCCTCACGACCTACGACCTAAGAATTCCCACGACTTACATCCTAACGACTCAAGCCTCTACACGGCTCAACGACCTAACACGCACACGACTTAACCTATGCGCGACTCAACACAGACACGACCAAACACACAACAACTTAACGACCTAATATAAGCGTGACCTATCTATATGCGACATAGCGACATAAGCTTCCTCGTGACCTAATGATAACACGGGCCACCCTAACACTCATGCGACTTAACACTCGTGCGGCCTAACTGGTATGCGACTTAACGCTACACAGGGTCACACGACCTAACATATCCAACGGCCCTAAAACACACGCGACCTAACTCGTACGCGAGTTACGACCTATCCCTCAACACAGCTACGCGACCTAACAACCTAACACTGCCTCCGACCTAGCGACTTATCAACGTCGCGAATTATCGACCTAACATCTCCTTAGGTCGCCTACTATTAGGTCGCTACCTCTACTAGGTCGCTCACTCCTAAGCCGATAACCCACTAACTCGCTAACCCCTATAGGTCGCTCGGCCGACCTAAACTATAACACGTCCTAACCTCCAAACGACCTAACTACACCAACTTGTTCCATAGGTTGCTCACGAGCTAACACACACACTCTTAGGTCGCTCACTACTAGGTCGCTAACTCGTTCTATATTCTTAAGCCGCTCTAACTCGTTAATACTTAAGTCGCTGACCCGTTAAGTCTCTCTTCTACCTTAGGCCGCTCAAACGACCTAACTCCCTTTCGACCTAACCTCTTAAGTCGCCTAAACCTTTAAGTCGCTAACTTCTATAGGTCGCTCCACCGACCTAAGCACTACACGACTCAAACTCCCAACGACTTAAGCTTTGGGCGACTCATACTCTAAACGACATAACAACATCCACGACTTAATGTCGACAGTTTTACAATCTTTCGATCCGTAAAAATACGGGTCGTTACATACAGTAATTCGTACAAAAATGTTGGAAGATACCGTCCTCCGTCTATGCAGTACGGATTCATGCCGTACACAAACTCGCAACCTTTTATGGAACAAAGCTTTCCTTATTACACATCGCTTATGGATGCAATTATTAGTCCGATGTAACATTATTATGATGAATAGTTCGATATGATGGTATATTTTCTTACGCTTTGTTGCATTGTAATTAGTTTCCAGTAACAAGTCTGTCAATAGAACGAAAGTGCTGAACCATCAAATGCTAATATGTCGCAGTCAATATATCTCAATCTATTCGAACTATATGATATGAGTCACAGGTATATTTATAGATATATCATTGTTGTGGTCTCTTCTGGTATTAATTGTTGGTTAGTTGACTCCTATATTATTAACAGGTATATGACAATCGATACTGGTGCACAACGGAGTGATGGACCATCGTCACAATTTCCTTATGCAAATGTTGACAATGATATGGACGTTGATGGAGATGAAGCGGTTGGTAAAGAACCTCAAGTCGATAGCGTGGTTGTTGCTTCTAGGAATGGTAATGAACACTCTTGGATTGAAAGAATGCAAGTTAACAACGACCCGTTGAACTACGAATTTCCTACAATAGATGACAATGATGGTGATGGTGATGAACCGGAGATGGAAGTACCTTCAAATGATGATATGAGCACTGTGCAAATGTTGGCAAGATCTGTTGTTGCTAATCTTCAAGTTGCGGGCCAATGATTTTCAACTGCTTGCGTTCAAGGTGGTTTCAGTGTTGGAATGGTTTTTGAAACAAAAGAAAAGTTTCTTCAACAATTAATGAAATGGTCTATTCTACATGATGTTTCATACAAGCCAATCAAGTCAAACAATACAAATTACACTGCTATATGTAATGTTGAAGGTAATTGTCCTTGTAGGATACATGCGATAGTTACAAAAAAATCTGAGTATGGATGGTGGAAAATTCGGAAGTATCCAAGCAAACATACATGTGTCAACCTAATAGTTAATTACAACCATAAGCAAGCCACTTTGAAATTTCTTGTGACAAAAATCATGTCTTTTGTCAAAGCTGATTTGAATATTTCTGCCGGTACAGTGCAAGTGCTTGTACACGATCAGTTGTTCATCAACTTTAGTTACATGAAAGCATGGCAAGCAATTAAGCAAAGCGATAGAGAGAATTTATGATGATTGGCCAGAATCATATGCGACATCACCATAGTTCTTTGAGGAGATAAAGAGAACGAATCATGACACTATAGGTCATGTGACACATGATGAAGTTGGAGTATTCGATCGTGCGTTTTAGGCATTTGGTCCTTGCATTATAGAATTTCTACATTGTCGCCTTTGTTATGTATTGACGGGACGCATTTGTGTGGTAAATATAATGACCCGCTATTTTGGACCATTCAAATCGACAATAAAACCATACATATCCAACTTGAATAATTCAAAATACCGAATTGTTAATTAAAATTTGGCAAAACTTAAAATATGCAGTAAATAAATCAATAACAGATCACAGAGTAATATAATGCAGCGGAATAGATAAAGAATAGTAGTTCATGAAGCTACTATATACATCAGAGTTAGAAAAATACAACCGAATAGTTCAAATGCAGTGAAGTCTCCAAGGCAACAGATGACTTCTCTGAACCAATAAACTGAAAAGGTTGGAATCTGAATCGATAGTTTGATTTCCAAATGAAGCTCCGAACTCCAAAGGTGAGTCTCAAATGCTGTATCACTCAGTCTGACCCGAGCGTAAAGCAAAACACAAAACACTCGAGTCAGGATTAACATTCTTATATCAATAAATCCAACTCAAGTGAAATATCAACTGAAATACAAATAACTTAAAGGATGTTTGGGATAACCATCCTCTAAGGGTCCATGGAACTTTCTACAAGATAGAAATATACACTATAACACCGTGGTCATTTCAGCTTAATTTATACTTCAAAAGCAAATCTCATTTTCACTTCAAATATCTCTATATTTCCCAAAATAGTATTTATATATATTAAATAATTTATACAGTAAAGTATTTTCAATTTTGTCAACTTAACAAATCATTCCAACATCAACCCGAACTTCCCATTTAAATTAAATTCAATCTCAATTTATCAATTTAAATTCAACTCAATTTCTAAAATAACCACTTTAATTTTATCAATCTCAAATTCGGATTTATAATCACAAATACCCCTTTATATTTCCATATATTTCAAAACCTTAAGTATTCAACATTTCATCAAAATTTTCATTCAATTTAGTTTTCTAAATAATAAATTCAAATTTAGTTCAACCTAAATTTTCATTTAATTCAATTTAGTTGCTAAATAACAAATTCAACTACGTTGATTTCAAGTACAGATCCAAATCTCGAAATAAACCATTTAAATTCCAATATAGTTCAAGGCTTTAATATTTAAATGTTATATATAACAGTTTCATATAGATCTCGATTTAACCTCATTATTATTTAGTCTTGAAATACTCCCTTATTAGATTAAATATCATTTAAGTAACCTTAAATACATTTTACTCAGTATTTTATTTAATTTATTTAAACGTGAAATATTCATTAAATCAATTAAATCAAAAATCCAGTTTTAAAATCATACCCTTTAAATTTCCCATTCAAAAATTTCAAATCGATTTAATTAAATAAACCCTTATTTAAATACCATTTTTATAAACCCAAATTTATCTCCCAATCTTAATTATTCAATTTATTACAAGAGAATCTATTTGAAATATAGATTTACATAAATACTTAACCATATTATATGTATTAAATCAATCTAATTTAAATCAAATATTACTACTAAATCTATATATACAATTTTCATTTATATAATATCTTAAGAATAACATTTATTAAACCATATATTTCTTTCCAAAATTATCAAAATTATTTTCAAAATATTTATATGGACCAACGGTGTCTGTATATATTTCATATCATATAGTCAAGTGCTACGGATATTTATCATTTCAATCCGTATACTAAATATATACGGGTGGATATCATTTCAACCCGTAATCCCAAATTCAATTAAATGAAAATCGCTTGGGTTATCATTTCAACCCATAACGATTTTCTCCTATTCTATAGTCTGTTCGGGTATGTATAATTTCAACCCATAGTGATTTCTAAACTACAGGGAACTTGCAGAGTGATAACAGAAAATACAATAAAATAACAGGCATATATCATCAGTAACAATATAATATAAACAACAGGATATGGTGTTATATCCCGCAGGTGAACAGTTACAGATAATAGCATATATAATAAATTTAAATAACTATAGCAGCATATTTCAATTGTCGTTCCAATTGAAATCAAATTTAATGAATAAAAAAATGTTAATCGTGAGTGATTGCTCACCTTTCGAGGCTAGAGAATATAGAATGAGACATGGATACGCACACTGATACAGACACTGAAATTAAATTTCAAATCCAAGCAAAGCAAAATCAGCACGAATTCAACGATCAAAGCTGATTGGCTCGAATTGATAAAACGGATCAGATCAGAACTGGAACGATGAAGATAAATGGTATAAGCGAATTTTTATAACCACCTATAACTATATATACACATATGAAATTTATATTCTAAGTTCAAACATCACAAATTTAATTTACATGTTTTTCAAACATATAAATAAATAAATAAATCAAGCTTACATTTTTTTTTAAATCAACATACACTTAAAAAAAATTATACTAACACCTTTATACTAAACTTATATAACTAGTATATATATATATTCTCAAACAGATAAAATAAATGTTTAAATATGAATACCTAAAAGAAAACTTTTTTATATATATATAACTATTTCTATATATGTTAAATGTTATATATATATAACTTAAATCCATCCATATTTTTACATTCAATAACATATTATATTCAACCTATATAAATTTCCAAATTATATATGAGTATTAAAATAATTTATAAAGTAGAGTATTTATAGAATCATCTTAAATCCAAAATAGTATAAATATAATACTGTAACAAAATATATACAATCATCAACTAAATAAGTCAGTACCACATAGAAACCCATATGGTAACAAACCGCATAATACACATATATTAAAGTATTTTATCTAGTCTGTAACAAAACAAATATATGACTTACATAAGCGAATAACAATATTATAGGAAACCTGATATCAACAAATAGAAGCTGACCCATATTAAAATATAAAACACAATATACATATATATATATATATATATATATATATTCTTATTAAAAATGAAAGATACTTATTTTATAGTATGTTCCCTTCAAAATGTCGCATACATAATTCAAAATATTAACATGACTTATAAGTTGTGAGGACGATCAAATAAAAACGATATATAAATATACACTGTCATGTTATGAACATAAACTTTTTAGAAAATAGTATTCAATACTTATATAAATAGTATGATATCACAACTAAAAAACAAAAACAAAAAAAATGTATTTATGAATATAAATCAAAACATATATGTGCTTACACGCCTATACCTCACTGATCAAACAGAAGCAACCGGAAGGCGAGGTGAGGGGTTTCATTTGATGAGGAGGTTTGGAAGAAAGGTGAAGTGGCGAATGCAAATAATGGTGACAGCCGCATGCTTCAGTTTGCTTTTTTTTCAAAGAAAAGTAGGGAGGGGAACGAACAGATCTAGGGAAAAGAGAAGTGAAAGCGAAAATAAATAGGGTTGAACCACATGTTTTCAGGCAAATATAACGGAAGAAAATGAATAGGCAACCAAATTTTAAGTGATTAAATAAATAAAAGTGATTGTAACAGTCAACCCTTGATTTGGTGAAAATAATTGTAGAAATTAATAAAAGAAATAAATAGAAACGGTCACGTTGCTTGATTCATCTGACCCATAAAAGCAAATTATCTAAAATTTAAACGGTAGGAAACGAAAAAAAAACGTACCACCATAAAATGAAATTGATAACGTCTGTGCATTGATTATGCAATATTTATTAAAGCAATTGATTGATGCGCGTTTAAATTTGAACGGAATGAAAGAGAAAAGTCAATTAAAGGTAAGCTTTAAATTTTTAATAAATACAAAACATTTCTAAGTTTATACGTTTATAACGTTCCAGCCGTAGTGTATATATATAATGAATGGTCATAAAGAAAGAAGTGGAAACAGGGAGCGCATGAAAGGAAAGGTTAGAAAAATAAATTTTTGTTGAGAAATGAATATTTGCGCGAGTTATATAGGTTTGATCAGAGAGGTAGCGTGATTTAAGGAGAAGAAAGAACGACAATAAATCAACTTGCTTTGAAATGGAAAGGAAATTAAACTAGCTTTGATTTTTAATGAGCAGTTATAAGCAAGAAATAAGATATTGATTTATAAAAAATAAAAAAAGGCCACGATTTTGATTGAGCACTGATTTTTCTTGTTATACACGGTTACTAGATTTTTAACAAATTTTAAGCAAATGGGTTTCGAAATTAAAGCAGAAGAAACGGTCAGCTAAGATTAGATTTTGGAATAAGATTTTTAAACAATATTGAATGCGTTTAAAATGTAAAGCTCGCGTTGATGGGAACAATGGCAAGAAATTAAAAAGGCGAACGGTTATAAGATTTGTAAATAACGTTCCTATTAAATCAGGAGAGTAAAAGGAAAGTGAATAAAATTAGAATGCGTACAACAGACGCGGTGATTTTTGTCTAAAAAAAATGAAAATAACGGATTTAAATTTTATACATTTTCTTGTATGTGTATATACATTATTTATTCCATCAAATAACGCGCCTTTTAAACGCGAAATTAAACAGTTTATTTATACACGAAGTTTTGAAAATTTATTACTTATATAAAAATATGATTAGTTTACACATTTACTAAGAAATTTATATTCAAAAATGTATATAAGTAAAATATAAAGAACAAAAGGTGAAATAAACGTTGTTACGAATATATTAAATTAAACCAAAAGATTAAAAATTAAAAATTTAAAGATTTCTAACTTCAAAAAAAAATGTTAAGTTTTAACCAAAATAAGAATTTTAGAATTTTCACACTAATAAAAATCTTGGGTGATTATTTATAATTAAATTTAGACAATCAAATTTTCGAAAAATAAAACCCCAGAGTTATAAATAAAGAATAAAATATTGCTAAAATTTGGGCTGTTACACTCTCCCCCACTCAAAACTTTTCGTCTCCGAAAAGGAAGGAGGTAGGAGAATTAAAACAACCAGAAAGAAAATAGATTGAAAGACAAGATAAACAATAAATTTTAAAATTATATAAATTTTACTCGAAATATTCATTTGAAAACTTCACTTGGAAATCTTAAGATACTTTCAACATTATAGATACATTAATAATCATTTTATTTAAACATGTTTTATTAAATTAATAACTTCAAAATATTTATAACACTAAAATTTTCTATTAAACAATGTAGTATAAAAATAAGCAATATTTAAAAAGGATATATCCAACAAGGAAGGAAGGTAGATTTGGAAAACAGAATCAAGGTGAATAACTAAACTGAGCAGATAAGGTAGATGCAAGGAATAGTATTGGGCATGAATAATTGATCTAGAACCATAAGAATTTAAATTTCAAATATTAATTCAAAATTTCTTTGTTGGAAAAAATACTTTTATAATAAAAACCTTTGTAATAATACTTTTACAATAAAATACTATTATATCGAAATAGATTTTCCTTTCGAAAATACTTTTATAACTCGATGTTTTAACAAGTTTATCATCGTTCTTGCAGACTCTGGCCATGCGTTGATCAGGCGCAAAGCTAGAATTCTTTAAGTACTTAGTAGACTTGTTTCAACACCCAGTGAAAATACTTGAAAAACTTTTAAAACAGATAAGGAAAGTACAATTCCAAAAAAACAACCAAACCAAAACCTTTGTCCGACCATGGTCCGCAGATACACAATGGTTACGCCTGGATCCCCAGGAAACAATCCGTATCCGTAAGCTTTCTCAGCCCTGCGAGTTACGCCATGATGACTAGTAGAGTGCAGGATACTCAATGGTTACGCCTGGGTCTCCAAGGAAACAATCCGTACCCCTAGGCTGTCTCAGCCAGGCAGTTTCGCTACTATTCGCAACCTACACAAATTGCAGGATACACAATGGTAACACCTGGATCCCCCAGAAAACAATCCATACCCATAGGCCAGACTCAGCCAGGCAATTGCGCTATGCAGTCGCGAGAGAAAAAAAACCCTGGGTTACGTCACGGTGGGAACACTCGAGTATTACATCTGGAAAACCAAAAATCAGAGAGAATAATATCGATAGAATGAATCCACGATGTGGCCACAAAGCGGATATCAAGCATACGACACTTTACATATCTTTACTTCGAAAATATATATCATATAGTACCTTTTCAAATCACTTTCAAATATCGTACTTATATAAAGTCCATATATAGGATTCCATTTTTTCCAAATTGAATACTTTCCAAAATCAATAGTAGATCAAATCATACTTATATAGACTTCGATTATATAAAATCTCTTTCCAAACTGAGTACCTTTCAAATCAATAGATTTCAAATCAACTTCATACTTATACAATCCATTTTATATAAGTTCGATCACTCACAAATCAAGTGCTTAATAATATAAGGTTCTCAAATTTCAAATCATTTCAATATCAATTCAGTTTCAAAATCATATATGATTTCACCAAATTTACTTCCAAATTAAATATCTAAATTTCAAAGTTCCCAAAATAATAGGTTTAGAAAATTATCCCATTTTCCAAATTAAAATAATTCAAGTCAAATAAATTCATTTCCAAAAATATATAAGTATTGGTTTTTAATTCCAATTTAATTTCAAAACGAAATATTTTCCCAAAATCAATTATACTCAAAATGGTTTCCAAATTTATAATTATCCTTTTTTTAAAAACTTTTAAACTGTCTATTTCTATGTGAAATATCCAATTTACCTTTCTGAAAACCACTATTCAACTATTTATTTTTCAAAACATTTCAAAACTAAATATATATTTTTATCAAACATTTTATACTCTTCGAAATTTCTTAGCTTTGAAAATTTAATCTCGATTTGGAAGTGTTCGAACATTCAAAATAGTTAGGGAAATCAAATTTTCAATTCAAAAGTTGAAAATCAACAATAAATCAGTAAATCAATTATTAAATCGGAAACTCGAGGACTGGACACCGGTCTCATTTTAAATTGTTTTAAATATATACTTATATCTTTCTAAAATATCAAATTATACTTCGGAACTTGAAATCAAAAACGGTTTTACAAAATCACTTGCATAGCGAAGCTATTAAAGTGGCCTCTCCCCCACTCTGAAACTCGAAAATCAACGTCGATGATGCATGCACTCATCACCGAAATTATTTTCTTGTGACATAAGTGAGTTCTGGACTTCTATTTTCTTGAAAACTTATTTGAAATTTCTTCAAAATTATTGGAATTCATTTGAACTCATTTGAAACATTTCTTATTCGAAAAAATACTTTTATATCGTATTATTTCTATATATTTTCCAAAATCTTAAAACCAATTTCAAAATACCGGAATTCATTTCTCGAATTTCAAATTTAACTCTAAAGTTATAAATCATTTTTATATAAATCGATTTCTTATAATTTTTCAAAATTTCAAATCCTTTCAAAACCTTTTTATATAGAATAACATTTCTTATTTGCTTTATATATATAGGTATATAATCCTTATCGAAAACATTTTCACTCTTATATATAAAAAAAAAATCATAGTTATCAAAATAAAATTTCGGTATAAACAATTTCAAAAATACAAACAAAACCCGATTTTCAAAGGATGATTCAAGAATGGATTTCAAAACAAAGATAGCGATTCAATTTAGAGGAGCTCCAATCAATAGAATCCTGATTCGAAGATAGACTCGATCGAAGATGAGAAAATTAAATTACAAAATAGAAGATGGATATACTTCTATAAATCGCGGACGACCTTTATCGGTCAACCGTGATTCCAAAATTAGATCGGTGTAGAATTCTGAGGCAATTCGACATTCGATCGCCAGAGATATAGAATTCGGCATAACAAGATATAGCAGCATCTTAAACCGAGGATACAGAAATCTTCGGTGAGTCAATGCCAATTGAAAAGAAGTTTTCACCCCCTTTACAAATCATTCAGTGGAGTTATGGGATACTCCGGAATCAAACGAATATAAATAGGGAGAGACAGAATGAATTTCGAAAATGAGGGACATTCCAAAATTCAAAGGAAATCGAGTCAAAAGGAAGAGATTCAACTCGAGCGAAAGTGATTCTGTAAATAAATTTACCATATATGCTAAGTTTTGCCTAGAGCCAAAGCTCTGATACCAACTGTAACGACCCGCTATTTTGGACCATTCAAATCGACAATAAAACCATACATATCCGACTTGAATAATTCAAAATACCGAATTGTTAATTAAAATTTGGCAAAACTTAAAATATACAGTAAATAAATCAATCACATAGTAATATAATGCAGCGGAATAGATAAAGAATAGTAGTTCATGAAGCTACTATATACATCAGAGTTAAAAAATACAACTGAATAGTTCAAATGCAGTGAGTCTCCAATGCAACAGATTACTTCTCTGAACCAATCAACTGGAAAGGCTGGAATCTGAATCGATAGTTGGATTTCAAAATGAAGCTTCGAAATCCAAATGTGAGTCTCAAATGCTGTATCACTCAGTCTGACCCAAGCGTAAAGCAAAACACAAAATACTTGAGTCAGGATTAACATTCTTATATCAATAAATCCAACTCAAGTGAAATATCAACTGAAATACAAATAACTTAAAGGATGTTTGGGATAACCATCCTCTAAGGGTCTATGGAACTTTCTACAAGGTAGAAATATACACTATAACACCGTGGTCATTTCAGCTTAATTTATACTTCAAAACCAAATCTCATTTTCACTTCAAAATATCTCTATATTTCCCAAAATAGTATTTATATATATTAAATAATTTATACAGTAAAGTATTTTCAATTTCCTCAACTTAACAAATCGTTCCAACACCAAGCCGACCTTCCCATTCAAATTAAATTCAATCTCAATTTATCAATTTAAATTCAACTCAATTTCTAAAATAACCACTTAAATTTTATCGATCTCAATTTCGGATTTATAATCACAAATACCCCTTTATATTTTCATATATTTCAAATCTTTAAGTATTTAACGTTTCATCTAAATTTTCATTCAATTTACTTTTCTAAATAATAAATTCAAATTTAGTTCAACCTAAATTTTCATTTTAATTCAATTTAGTTGCTAAATAACAAATTCAACTACGTTGATTTCAAATACAGATCCGAATCTCAACATAAACCATTTAAATTCCAATATAGTTCAAGGTTTAATATTTAAATGTTATATATAATAGTTTCATATAGATCTCGATTTAACCTCATTATTATTTAGTCTTGAAATACTCCCTTATTAGATTAAATATCATTTAAGTAACCTTAAATTACATTTTACTCAGTATTTTCTTTAATTTATTTAAACGTGAAATATTCATTAAATCACTTAAATCAAAAATCCAGTTATAAAATAATACCCGATAAATTTCCCATTCAAAAATTTCAAATCGATTTAATTAAATAAATCCTTATTTAAATACCATTTTTATAAACCCAAATTTATCTCCCAATCTTAATTATTCAATTTATTACAAGAGAATCTATTTGAAATATAGATTTATATAAATACTTAACCATATTATATGTATTAAATCAATCTAATTTAAATCAAATATTACTACTAAATCTATATATACAATTTTCATTTATATAATATCTTAAGAATAACATTTATTAAACCATATATTTCTTTCCAAAATTATCGAAATTATTTTCAAAATATTTATATGGACCAATGGTGTCTGTATATATTTCCTATCATATAGTCAAGTGCTACGGATATTTATCATTTCAATCCGTATACTAAATATATACGGGTGGATATCATTCCAACCTGTAATCCCAAATTCAATTAAATAAAAATCGCTTGGGTTATCATTTCAACCCATAACGATTTTCTCCTATTCTAAAGTCTGTTCGGGTATGTATCATTTCAACCCATAGTGATTTCTAAACTACAGGGAACTTGCAGAGTGATAACAAAAAATACAATAAAATAACAGGCATATATCATCAATAACAATATAATATAAACAACAGGATATGGTGTCATATCCCGCAGGTGAACAGTTACAGATAATAGCATATATAATAAATTTAAATAACTATAGCAGCATATTTCAATTGTCGTTCCAATTGAAATCAAACTTAATGAATAAAAAAATGTTAATCGCGAGTGATTGCTCACCTTTCGAGGCTAGAGAATATAGAAGGAGACACAGATACGCACACTGAAACAGACACATAAATTAAATTTCAAATCCAAGCAAAGTAAAATCGGCACGAATTCAACGATCAAAGCTGATTGGCTCGAATTGATTAAACGGATCAGATCAGAACTGGAACGATGAAGATAAATGGTATAAGTGAACTTTTATAACCACCTATAACTATATATACACATATGAAATTTATATTCTAAGTTCAAACATCACAAATTTAATTTACATGTTTTTCAAACATATAAATAAATAAATAAATCAAGCTTACATTTTTTTTAAATCAACATACACCTAAAAAAATAATACTAACACCTTTATACTAAACTTATATAACTAGTATATATATATTCTCAAACAGATAAAATAAATGTTTAAATATGAATACCTAAAAGAAAACTTTCTTTTATATATATAACTATTTCTATATATGTTAAATGTTATATATATAATTTAAATCCATCCATATTTTTACATTCAATAACATATTATATTCAACCTATATAAATTTCCAAATTATATATGAGTATTAAAATATATTATAAAGTAGAGTATTTATAGAATCATCTTAAATCCAAAATAGTATAAATATAATACTGTAACAAAATATATACAATTATCAACTAAATAAGTCAGTACCACATAGAAATCCATATGGTAACAAACCGCATAATATCCATATATTAAAGTATTTTATGTAGTCTGTAACAAAACAAATATATGACTTACATATGCGAATAACAATATTATAGGAAACCTGATATCAACAAATAGAAGCTGACCCATATTAAAATATAACACACAATATACATACATACATACATATATATATATATATATATTCTTATTAAAAATGAAAGATACTTATTTTATAGTATGTTCCCTTCAAAATGTCGCATACATAATTCAAAATATTAACATGACTTATAAGTTGTAAGGAAGATCAAATAGAAACTATACATAAATATACACTGTCATGTTATGAACATAAACTTTTTCAAAAATAGTATTCAATACTTATATAATAAGTATGATATCACAACTAACAACACAAAAACAAAAAAACATAAAAAAACAAAAAGAAACATTAATTACGAATATAAATCAAAACATATATGTGCTTACACGCTTATACCTCACTGATCAAACAGAAGCAACCGGAAGGCGAGGTGATGGGTTTCATTTGATGAGGAGGTTTGGAAGAAAGGTGAAGTGGCGAATGCAAATAATGGTGACAGCCGCATGCTTCAGTTTGCTTTTTTTTCAAAGAAAAGTAGGGAGGGGAACGAACAGATCTAGAGAAAAGAGAAGTGAAAGCGAAAATAAATAGGGTTGAACCACATGTTTTCAGGCAAATATAACGGAAGAAAATGAATAGGCAACCAAATTTTAAGTGATTAAATAAATAAAAGTGATTGTAACGGTCAACCCTTGATTTGGTGAAAATAATTGTAGCAATTAATAAAAGAAATAAATAGAAACGGTCACGTTGCTTGATTCATCTGACCCATAAAAGCAAATTATCTAAAATTTAAACGGTAGGAAACGAAAAAAAAAACGTACCACCATAAAATGAAATTGATAACGTCTGTGCATTGATTATGCAATATTTATTAAAGCAATTGATTGATGCACGTTTAAATTTGAACGGAATGAAAGAGAAAAGTCAATTAAAGGTAAGCTTTAAATTTTTAATAAATACAAAACATTTCTAAGTTTATACGTTTATAACGTTCCAGCCGTAGTGTATATATATAATGAATGGTCATAAAGAAAGAAGTGGAAACAGGGAGCGCAGGAAAGGAAAGGTTAGAAAAATAAATTTTTGTTGAGAAATGAATATTTGCGCGAGTTATATAGGTTTGATCAGAGAGGTAGCGTGATTTAAGGAGAAGAAAGAACGATAATAAATCAACTTGCTTTGAAATGGAAAGGAAATTAAACTAGCTTTGATTTTTAATGAGCAGTTATAAGCAAGAAATAAGATATTGATTTATAAAAAATAAAAAAGGCCACGATTTTGATTGAGCACTGATTTTTCTTGTTATACACGGTTACTAGATTTTTAACAAATTTTAAGCAAATGGGTTTCGAAATTAAAGCAGAAGAAACGGTCAGCTAAGATTAGATTTTGGAATAAGATTTTTAAACAATATTGAATGCGTTTAAAATGTAAAGCTCGCGTTGATGGGAACAATGGCAAGAAATTAAAAAGGCGAACGGTTATAAAATTTGTAAATAACGTTCCTATTAAATCAGGAGAGTAAAAGGAAAGTGAATAAAATTAGAATGCGTACAACAGACGCGGTGATTTTTGTCTAAAAAAAATGAAAATAACGGATTTAAATTTTATACATTTTCTTGTATGTGTATATACATTATTTATTCCATCAAATAACGCGCCTTTTAAATGCGAAATTAAACAGTTTATTTATACACGGTTTAAAAATAGGTTATACTTTAAAAATCAGAATAAACATTCCATTTCATAACCATGAATACGATATCATTTCAAAACCCAAAACCATATTTTATCACTTATCCCAAATATAATTCTTTTCCAAAATCAAAATGCTTTAACTTCATAACGTCTGAAAATCAAATATTTTCAAAGCATAATATTTTGAAAATCATAATTTAAAACCATAACTTCTAAAACTTGAATGGTTTGGACCTTCAACGGTATATGAATTAAATGGTTTAACTTAAATGTTACTTTGTAAAGAAAATAGTTCTCATGGCTTTACAAATACATTTCTTTATTAAAGTCTAAACCAAAATTTATATTATCTTTCTCAAGTTCCAAAACCACTTCAATTTATTTATATATACGTATATCCATTTTGAGTATCAATATTTCAAACTAAAGTTGGATTTTATTCTTTCAACAAATCAATTGTTCTATTAATTAGTCTTGAATATTCATATAAAATCCATAAATAATAAGACTTCAATTTCTAGTAATAAAATATATATATTTTTCCCAATTCAAATTATACTAGAATATTCATTTCAATTTATTTTGGGAAAAATCCAATTATAAATATCATATCTTAAAATTTCCAAACTTAACATTTAAACATATGATATAAATTATTAAACTCCATTTTCTTAATTTTCTTCAATTTTTAATAAAGATTTATACACCTTTTAATTTCAAAATTTTCAACTTCATATGTATATATATGGAAGAATAATATTTATACAATATAAAATTTAAGATTATTATAAACCGTATTCCATCCAAACCATAGAAATCACATTTAAATAGTTATATATATACCGTGGTGCCTGTATATAATTTTCTATCCTATGGTCAAGTGATACGGATATTTATCATTTCAATCCGCAATTTAAAAGATATAAAATTTTGGGTTATATATCATTTCAAACCACAATCCCGAATGAAATGAAATATGCATGATAATTTGCAATTTAATGATATACAATAAACATCCGTTCATCAACATCATCCATCATCCAAATCGCAATCATCAATTAATATCAATCAATAACAATATTATTTTTGGTACTACATAACAGGTAATACTGGCAATTTTATTCAAATTAAATTTAACAGCTATTAATCTACAGTCTATATTCAGTAATAAATTATATAACTGTTAACTAGCAGTTCATATACAAACAAATAAATTTTAACTGTAAATTTATACGCAATAAATTAATTAAATTAACAGTTAAATTAAATAAATGCAATTCAACAGATATGAATAAAATAAACATGCCAAATATTCATAAATAAATTTCTATTCATTTCTAAAATTAATTTAAACAAACATAAAAGCTTCTAGTAGTTGTGAGTGGGTTACAACTCTCACCTTTTGAATTTAAATCGAATTTAAATTCGATTTAAACCCAAAAATTCGCCCTTCTCGGAATTCGTCCAAACCAGCGTCATCAAATCCAGAATTAAATTACGATCCTAACAAAAGAAATTTCGTGTAAATCCGACTTCGTATGAGAAAGTTATGGCGAAAAATGATGATTGAATTCAAAATTGAAAATAAATAAAACGACACACATTCATCACTTACAAATATATGTGCCACGTCACTCCTTTTATTCCCAGAAACGCACGCGGCCCCCTTCCAGAAACCCTAATCGAAGATTTACGACGATCTAACCGTTGAATTGACACAAAAACCATATAGATGCGATCCCCATCGTCCACTCTACAAAACCCAGAAAAGGTTTGACGATCCGACGAAGTTTCCGACGACGACGATGAATGGTCACGGACTATTTGAATTAATTCTGGTCAAACGAATGTTCAAAACAGAAAACGAATTGCACCAGTAGATTACGTGCCTCGAGAACATTAACATATATTTTTGTGGAATTTTTCTGAAGTGTTTGCATTTTCACTGAAATTTGGATTGGGGTAGATCTAGGTTGCATTCATTTGAGGAGGAGAAGGAGATGAAGAAATGAATGTACAGCGAAAGGGAAAATAAAATGGGGCTAGGGTTTATAACAGGTTATATATAGACAAGGCTGAAAAATAATAGATGGTGTTATCATTAACGTTTTATTTCCACTTACAAAATAAATGAAATTATTACATAAACTCCCTTAATTAAGTCAACCATTATCTTATATAACTTAACTGGTAATATATATACCCGATTGCCCTAATTGGTTTATAGTTATCAGCTAAATACATACTAACTTGTAAATAAATTCGTTTAATTGCAAATGGATCTGATCAAATTTAATAGATTGAATAGATGGGTAAGCAAATAATAAATTTTCCTTTTTGTCAAATTCAAACCCATTCCTACTTAATTATCAATTATAATTTATTACGAAACATTGATTTTATGCAGTTACCTTTTATTTGCGTAGTATTACATCAATTCCTATAACCTTGAATTCATTCCCAATTCACCAAATTCAATTAATTACACTTTACAAATGTGTTTCCAATATATAGGTATTGCCCAAGTTAAATTTATTAGCTTACTCATATTAATAAACAAATGACTTATATGAATGATTAAAATTTTCAATTATCTCACTTTACTCCTAAACTTCTGTTATTTAATAATTATTGCTTAGAACCTGATTTTAATCTTCCCATTATCTATTTAATTCCTTCTAGAATCATAGCTAATATTTGTCATCCCTTCATTACCCAAATGTTCTTATCCCATCAAATTTTAAGTTATCGAAATATTAAATGTCAATTTCTTTAATTGCACTAAATTTATCTATTAAAGGTTGCACTTAACCCAAATACATAAAACTTGCCCAATTTCTCCTTAAATCAATAACCTTCATATACAAATATGTTTATCATAAATTTTATCTACTCTTCCTTTTTAGGTAATGTTCTATATATTAGATTTCCATGTAATTTGCAATAAATCATACTCGTAGTTATATCACATTAAATGAATAAATAAGTGTTGACTCTATTCTTTTGATTCAACATTGGTTTACGTTATATTTCATTAATATTTCTACATACATCAGGATTTTTAAAAATGGTTGTAACGTGAAATCTCGTCTACTTCCCATTTTATATTTAAGGCTTCTAAAACCGATTCATATCATTTCCCTAGTCCAAATTTTATTAATATAACCTTAAATTTAATTTATTCCTATCGATGTAATGGTTAAACACAAATTTCACTTATTTGCAATAAATCCACAAATTGGATTTCAAATTTTCAAATAAATAAATAAATTTTAGTTTATCACTTCTTAAATACCCAAACGTCAATGCCTTAATTTAAACTGCATTTATTACATTTTATAAAAATCCTTCATCTTAAGTGACAAATCAAAACTACCCTAACTACACAATTTATGGTAATTAATTCCAATTGCTTTTCCATTAAACTACATAAATTGTCCAATTGCAACCTACGTAGAATGTTTATTTATTTACAATCCTACTGTTTAAATGAATTGATCCTCTACGGTATAATTCACATTTGACTTGATTTCTCATTTATTTTGCAAAACAGTAAATTTCAATTGCTACCAACATTATATTTAATATTAGATTTCCAATTAATTCTATTGGAATCAATATATCTTTATATATATATACTTTACGTATAAATATCTAAATTACCAAATCAAGTACATTTATTAGAGACAACATTCAATAAAATTACTTATCACACTTATTGCATTGGTTTATTCCAACGGACACTTTTATTTAGTCACTATTTATTATTACAACCAAATGTACAATCTCCACTATTTATTTTATATTAAATGAATTCCATTCTAGTAAATATTTTTATTAATATTCACTTATTCACATTTATATTGGTTTCTTATATTTAACTTATAACAAGGTGTGCAAATTTACATAGTTCAAATCTATTTCCATGTAACTATTAAATTGTTACATTAAATTCCAATTACTATAACAAATTACTACATTTTCTCAAATAAAATCTTAAGACCTTTATTTTATTCTAAATTAGATTAGAAACATATTAATTTAATTCATTTAACATTATCAAATTCAACGGGTCGTTACAATCTCCCCCACTCAAAACTTTTCGTCCCCGAAAAGGAAAAAGAAGGGAGAAGGAAGAATAAAAACAGTACATCTATTTCAAATATTAACTTATAATCAATAATTTACAAAAAAAATTCCTTAAACGGAATATACTCGTTTTATAATCATTATATCCTTTTATACTTAAATAATTAAAGTTTGGAAATCATTTTCAACAAAATTCTAAGTTCAAAATTTATGGAAAATCTTGGCAGAGTCTCCTTTGTACGGAGAGACTCTGGAGAAAATATAATATCCAAATATACAAATATATTACATATATTATCAAAATATTATATCCCAACCCGGGAAACTATATAAAATGGCGCTAAAACGTAATCCGGAAACGTACCTATTTGTCGGGCAATTACGCTAATTATTGTGGAACCAAAAGCAGTAGCAGTTGCTTCTATCACCTGTATTCACTTATATAATCTAAAAGGTTAAATATTTATTTTAAAGTGAACTATTCAAGTGGATTCAATCATTAATCAACCAAACAATTCAACAACCATCAACCTTACAAACAACATACATACACAAACAAAGCAACCATTTAATCCATCAAACAAATAGTTGTTTGGGTTCAAACTTGAAATTTGTATGAAATGAAATTAACTATCAAGTGCATCCTTTACTCAACAGTCTTAGATGGAACAAAGATAGACACTTATTCATTTAACCACTTCAAATTTCTTACCCAACAACATAAATCAAACAACACAATTCAAACCAACACCCACATTTATTTATTATACATTTATCTCATGCTTCAATGGTTTGATTTTCTTTCTTTCATTTATGGAGTGATTTCTTTATTTCTTACAAATTTTCATTTTCCATTTATCACAAAATTCATTATATTTGTATTCCAATTTATTTACTAAAGTTTCTATCATCTATTTATACTACTTACCTTTACTTATAGTAAAATTTCCAATTTAACTTAAGTCTACACAATTAATTCTCATTAATAATAGCAAATTAATAGAATACCTTTATTACCTTACTCTTCACTAGTAAGATTTCCCCTTACATTTTCCTACTAACATTTGCAACTTTTTATTATATGGTAAGTTATGTATGTTTTAAGAATGTAAGTGAAAATTTACAAGTTTCTTCTCCATTCCTATAATTAATATATATTTGTTTTATAAATTACAATTTCAACTTACCTTTAATCTCATTCATTTATTTAATGTTGAAGTTTCCATTATATTTAATTACAGTAACCCTCTACTAACACTTAATTTATTAACCTTATAACTTACATTCCTATAAGTGAAAGATTTTACTCATTCATTAACTATGGATTGCAGTCATTTATATTTTTCCTACTTTCTATTATATTAGAATAAGGGAAATTAAGGCATACTTAAGTTAATAACCCTACAATCAAACTTTATAAATTAAGGAATTTCATTTTTACTTTCTTACAGTTAAAATCACCTATTAATAATACAACCTTTAATTTTAGTAAAATTCCAATCATCACTTAAGTTAATACCATTAAATTCTTATTTATACAGTAATTTATTGAATACTTCATTATTTCCAAAAATTCTACTTGCATAATATTCTATTCCACTCTTAATTTACATTTCAACTTTTTATACTTGGTAAGTTATTTATGTTAAAGAAAAAGCAAAAGAACTTATGCAAGTTTAATCTCAACTCTTTTAATTCATTGATTACTTCTTTTATTTCACTAACCTAAATTTTTACAACTAATTAATGGAAATTCAAGAATTAATACCGGGTCAAATTCCAAAATTTCTTTAAAATAATAGATAATTAATTTTTTTACAACTTTTATATCTCTAATTACCTTTAAACAATTAAAATTTTAAATAATTTCAAAACAAATCTGCAGTAGAATTTACTACAGTGGCCTTTCCCTTCGAAACTCGAAAATGAAAGTCGATGATGCGGCCGTCATCACCGAAATTATTTTCCAGCGACAGAGAGGAAAGTACAAACTTATTTTCTTCAAAATCCTCTTTAAACCAATTCCTTTGAATTATACTAAATATTTATATAAGAAAATATTTATAAACCAAATCATTATATTTCATAAATCCTTTGAAAGAAGATTTCAAAAATCCCGGACTTAAGTTCTAAAATCTCCAATTTGATTTATTAAAATTCAACTTAGCTTTAATTCATTACAAATATTTTTATTACCTAACACCCAACTATAGCAACCAAAATATATATATCTTTATAAAAATATTTTTATATATGGAAAATATAATAGGCAAAATTATTTCATTCACCTATATTAAAAACAAATATTATGTCGGTCTGTCCTATTAAGTGTTTAGAAATACCTATTGATGTCATAGCGTCCCATGCACCAACCAGAATTTATAAATACAAAACGGAACAGATTAGCACAATATCAAAATCTTTTTATAAAACTAACAAATACGCTCTCTCATATATATACTCTCAGCGACTCCCATAGGGTATTACTACCCTATTTACAAAGAGTCAAACCCCACAAAGCCAAAGTTTATCGCTAAACCTAAGCTCTGATACCAACTGTAACATCCCGCCTTTTCGCACACTTTAAACCGACACACGTGCCAATTAAAAGCATACGCAAGGGCGGATTGTTATGGGGTAAATAAGAAAAACAGAGAAGAAATAAAACAAAATAGAATCTCACAGCGGAAGGATAAAATATAATAATAAATATACAGTTCATAAACGGTTACAAAACAGTTAATTCTTCTTTATACAATAAATATCAGAGTTACACATACCAATACAAACAATGCAGCGGAATAGAAAGAGTGTGGTGCATACTATAAATAATAATAATACGGATTCTTCGTCTTCGTCCTCCAAAGCTAAAATCTTCGATCCTGAAACGCTCGAACTGACCCGAGCGAATTTGAAAAGACAAAAACACTCGAGTCAGAACTAAAAGATCTTATGTGAGTTAAATTAACAGAAATAAATATGAGTACAGTAACACAAGAGATGCTCGGGATTTACATCTCCTAAGGATCCGTTAAACTATTTACTATGTAGTATATTGCGCTATTATAATAGTGTCTAATTGTAAAATAAACTTACTTTTAAATAGCGTTAAGGCTTTACATTTTCCACCTTAACACGTAAAATGCCAATAGTCTATACAGTACCGTAATACCTCCTGATCGGGAGGCTACCAGAGGATACTCCATAGGTACGACACAAATAGAAACTCGTAGTAAAGGCTCGGTATGGTAGGTGACACGGCACAACTAGGCAATGCCAGGGTAGATATACCAATTGCTATCCAGGCTGGTGGAAACGCGTAGCCGCAGTTACCGCCCACCTCGGACTAACTCCCCAAAATCTAAATATAGAAGTGGCCACTGAATCAATCCAAAATCAAAGTATAATATCGAAGAGGAGGGTCAGATCAGAGGAATGACCTCATTGGCCTGAGAATCGCTCCTGTTTTAGCCACCTTATGCCAACTCACGGGAGTCGGGTCCACGTATTTACCTTACAGGAAACGTCGCCACCACCTACTTCATTCTGGAATCTCCACCGCGTACACGGTTAGTCAAAGTGGTTTTCGGTATCGACAAAGAGTATGTCCATATCCGATCCCGGTCTCTTTGCCAACCCATCGTTATTATAACACCGCGGTCATCTAAAAATAGGTTATACTTTAAAAATCAGAATAAACATTCCATTTCATAACCATGAATACGATATCATTTCAAAACCCAAAACCATATTTTATCACTTATCCCAAATATAATTCTTTTCCAAAATCAAAATGCTTTAACTTCATAACGTCTGAAAATCAAATATTTTCAAAGCATAATATTTTGAAAATCATAATTTAAAACCATAACTTCTAAAACTTGAATGGTTTGGACATTCAACGGTATATGAATTAAATGGTTTAACTTAAATGTTACTTTGTAAAGAAAATAGTTCTCATGGCTTTACAAATACATTTCTTTATTAAAGTCTAAACCAAGATTTATATTATCTTTCTCAAGTTCCAAAACCACTTCAATTTATTTATATATACGTATATCCATTTTGAGTATCAATATTTCAAACTAAAGTTGGATTTTATTCTTTCAACAAATCAATTGTTCTATTAATTAGTCTTGAATATTCATATAAAATCCATAAATAATAAGACTTCAATTTCTAGTAATAATATATATATATTTTTCCCAATTCAAATTATACTAGAATATTCATTTCAATTTATTTTGGGAAAAATCCAATTATAAATATCATATCTTAAAATTTCCAATCTTAACATTTAAACATATGATATAAATTATTAAACTCCATTTTCTTAATTTTCTTCAATTTTTAATAAAGATTTATACACCTTTTAATTTCAAAATTTTCAACTTCATATGTATATATATGGAAGAATAGTATTTATACAATATAAAATTTAAGATTATTATAAACCGTATTCCATCCAAACCATAGAAATCACATTTAAATAGTTATATATATACCGCGGTGCCTGTATATAATTTTCTATCCTATGGTCAAGTGATACGGATATTTATCATTTCAATCCGCAATTTAAAAGATATAAAATTTTGCGGTTATATATCATTTCAAACCACAATCCCGAATGAAATGAAATATGCATGATAATTTGCAATTTAATGATATACAATAAACATCCGTTCATCAACATCATCCATCATCCAAATCGCAATCATCAATCAATATCAATCAATAACAATATTATTTTTGGTACTACATAACAGGTAATACTGGCAATTTTATTCAAATTAAATTTAACAGGTATTAATCTACAGTCTATATTCAGTAATAAATTATATAACTGTTAACTAGCAGTTCATTTACAAACAAATAAATTTTAACTGTAAATTTATACGCAATAAATTAATTAAATTAACAGTTAAATTAAATAAATGCAATTCAACAGATATGAATAAAATAAACATGCCAAATATTCATAAATAAATTTCTATTCATTTCTAAAATTAATTTAAACAAACATAAAAGCTTCTAGTAGTTGTGAGTGGGTTACAACTCTCACCTTTTGAATTTAAATCGAATTTAAATTCGATTTAAACCCAAAAATTCGCCCTTCTCGGAATTCGTCCAAACCAGCGTCATCAAATCCGGAATTGAATTACGATCCTAACAAAAGAAATTTCGTGTGAATCCGACTTCGTATGAGAAAGTTATGGCGAAAAATGATGATTGAATTCAAAATTGAAAATAAATAAAACGACACACATTCATCACTTACAAATATATGTGCCACGTCACTCCTTCTATTCCCAGAAACGCACGCGGCCCCCTTCCAGAAACCCAAATCGAAGATCTACGACGATCTAACCGTTGAATTGACACAAAAACCATATAGATGCGATCCCCATCGTCCACTCTACAAAACCCAGAAAAGGTTTGACGATCCGACGAAGTTTGCGACGACGATGATGAATGGTCACGGACTGTTTGAATTAATTCTGGTCAAACGAATGTTCAAAACAGAAAACGAATTGCACCAGTAGATTACGTGCCTCGAGAACATTAACATATATTTTTGTGGAATTTTTCTGAAGTGTTTGCATTTTCACTGAAATTTGGATTGGGGTAGATCTAGGTTGCATTCATTTGAGGAGGAGAAGGAGATGAAGAAATGAACGTACAACGAAAGGGAAAATAAAATGGGGCTAGGGTTTATAACAGGTTATATATAGACAAGGCTGAAAAATAATAGATGGTGTTATCATTAACGTTTTATTTCTACTTACAAAATAAATGAAATTATTACATAAACTCCCTTAATTAAGTCAACCATTATCTTATATAACTTAACTGGTAATATATATACCCGATTGCCCTAATTGGTTTATAGTTATCAGCTAAATACATACTAACTTGTAAATAAATTCGTTTAATTGCAAATGGATCTGATCAAATTTAATAGATTGAATAGATGGGTAAGCAAATAATAAATTTTCCTTTTTGTCAAATTCAAACTCATTCCTACTTAATTATCAATTACAATTTATTACGAAACATTGATTTTATGCAGTTACCTTTTATTTGCGTAGTATTACATCAATTCCTATAACCTTGAATTCATTCCCAATTCACCAAATTCAATTAATTACACTTTACAAATGTGTTTCCAATATATAGGTATTGCCCAAGTTAAATTTATTAGCTAACTCATATTAATAAACAAATGACTTATATGAATGATTAAAATTTTCAATTATCTCACTTTACTCCTAAACTTCTGTTATTTAATAATTATTGCTTAGAACCTGATTTTAATCTTCCCATTATCTATTTAATTCCTTCTAGAATCATAGCTAATATTTGTCATCCCTTCATTACCCAAATGTTCTTATCCCATCAAATTTTAAGTTATCGAAATATTAAATGTCAATTTCTTTAATTGCACTAAATTTATCTATTAAAGGTTGCACTTAACCCAAATACATAAAACTTGCCCAATTTCTCCTTAAATCAATAACCTTCATATACAAATATGTTTATCATAAATTTTATCTACTCTTCCTTTTTAGGTAATGTTCTATATATTAGATTTCCATGTAATTTGCAATAAATCATACTCGTAGTTATATCACATTAAATGAATAAATAAGTGTTGACTCTATTCTTTTGATTCAACATTGGTTTACGTTATATTTCATTAATATTTCTACATACATCAGGATTTTTAAAAATGGTTGTAACGTGAAATCTCGTCTACTTCCCATTTTATATTTAAGGCTTCTAAAACCGATTCATATCATTTCTCTAGTCCAAATTTTATTAATATAACCTTAAATTTAATTTATTCCTATCGATGTAATGGTTAAACACAAATTTCACTTATTTGCAATAAATCCACAAATTGGATTTCAAATTTTCAAATAAATAAATAAATTTTAGTTTATCACTTCTTAAATACCCAAAGGTCAATGCCTTAATTTAAACTGCATTTATTACATTTTATAAAAATCCTCCATCTTAAGTGACAAATCAAAACTACCCTAACTACACAATTTATGGTAATTAATTCCAATTGCTTTTCCATTAAACTACATAAATTGTCCAATTGCAACCTACGTACAATGTTTATTTATTTACAATCCTACTGTTTAAATGAATTGATCCTTTACGGTATAATTGACATTTGACTTGATTTCTCATTTATTTTGCAAAACAATAAATTTCAATTGCTACCAACATTATATTTAATATTAGATTTCCAATTAATTCTATTGGAATCAATATATCTTTATATATATATATATACTTTACGTATAAATATCTAAATTACCAAATCAAGTACATTTATTAGAGACAACATTCAATAAATTACTTATCACACTTATTGCATTGATTTATTCCAACGGACACTTTTATTTAGTCACTATTTATTATTACAACCAAATGTACAATCTCCACTATTTATTTTATATTAAATGAATTCCATTCTAGTAAATATTTTTATTAATATTCACTGATTCACATTTATATTGGTTTCTTATATTTAACTTATAACAAGGTGTGCAAATTTACATAGTTCAAATCTATTTCCATGTAACTATTAAATTGTTACATTAAATTCCAATTACTATAACAAATTACTACATTTTCTCAAATAAAATCTTAAGACCTTTATTTTATTCTAAATTAGATTATAAACATATTAATTTAATTCATTTAACATTATCAAATTCAACGGGTCGTTACACAAATTATCTAAAATTTAAACGGTAGGAAACGGAAAAAAACGTACCACCATAAAATGAAATTGATAACGTCTGTGCATTGATTCTGCAATATTTATTAAAGCAATTGATTGATGCGCGTTTAAATTTGAATGGAAGGAAAGAGAAAAGTCGATTAAATGTAAGCTTTAAATTTTTAATAAATACAAAACGTTTCTAAGTTTATACGTTTATAACTTTCCAGCTGTAGTGTATATATATAATGAATGGTCATAAAGAAAGAAGTGGAAACAGGAAGCGTAGGAAAGGAAAGGTTAGAAAAATAAATTTTTGTTGAGAAATGAATATTTGCGTGAGTTATATAGGTTTGATCAGAGAGGTAGCGTGATTTAAGGAGAAGAAAGAACGACAATAAATCAACTTGCTTTGAAATGGAAAGGAAATTAAACTAGCTTTGATTTTTAATGAGCAGTTATAAGCAAGAAATAAGATATTGATTTATAAAAAATAAAAAAAGGCCACGATTTTGATTGAGCACTGATTTTTCTTGTTATACACGGTTACTAGATTTTTAACAAATTTTAAGCAAATGGGTTTCGAAATTAAAGCAGAAGAAGCGGTCAGCTAAGATTAGATTTTGGAATAAGATTTTTAAACAATATTGAATGCGTTTAAAATGTAAAGCTCGCGTTGACGGGAATAATGGAAAGAAATTAAAAAGGCGAACGGTTATAAAATTTGTAAATAACGTTCCTATTAAATCAGGAGAGTAAAAGGAAAGTGAATAAAATTAGAATGCGTACAACAGACGCAGTGATTTTGTCTAAAAAAAATGAAAATAATGGATTTAAATTTTATACATTTTCTTGTATGTGTGTATACATTATTTATTCCATCAAATAACGCGCCTTTTAAACGCGAAATAAACAGTTTATTTATACACGAAGTTTTGGAAATTTATTACTTATATAAAAATATGATTAGTTTACACATTTACTAAGAAATTTATATTCAAAAATGTATATAAGTAAAATATAAAGAACAATAGGTGAAATAAACGTTGTTACGAATATATTAAATTAAACCAAAAGATTAAAAATTAAAAATTTAAAGATTTCTAACTTCAAAAAAAACGTTAAGTTTTAACCAAAATAAGAATTTTAGAATTTTCACACTAATAAAAATCTTGGGTGATTATTTATAATTAAATTTAGACAATCAAATTTTCGAAAAATAAAACCCCAGAGTTATAAATAAAGAATAAAATATTGCTAAAATTGGGCTGTTACACTCTCCCCCACTCAAAACTTTTCGCCTCCGAAAAGGAAGGAGGTAGGAGAATTAAAACAACCAGAAAGAAAATAGATTGAAAGACAAGATAAACAATAAATTTTCAAATTATATAAATTTTACTCGAAATATTCATTTGGAAACTTTACTTGGAAATCTTAAGATACTTTCAACATTATAGATACATTAATAATCATTTTATTTAAACATGTTTTATTAAATTGATGACTTCAAAATATTTATAACACTAAAATTTTCTATTAAACAATGTAGTATAAAAATAAGCAATATTTAAAAAGGATATATCCAACAAGGAAGGAAGGTAGATTTGGAAAACAGAATCAAGGTGAATAACTAAACTGAGCAGATAAGGTAGATGCAAGGAATAGTATTGGACACGAATAATTAATCTAGAACCATAAGAATTTAAATTTCAAATATTAATTCAAAATTTCTTTGTTGGAAAAAAATACTTTTATAATAAATACCTTTCTAATAATACTTTTATAACAAACTACTATTATATCGAAATAGATTTTCCTTTCGAAAATACTTTTATAACTCGATGTTTAACAAGTTTATCCTCGTTCTTGCAGACTCTGGCCATGCGTTGATCATGCGCAAAGCTAGAATTCTTCAAGTACTTAGTAGACTTGTTTCAACACCCAGTGAAAATACTTGAAAAACTTTAAAACAGATAAGGAAAGTACAATCCAAAAAAAACAACCAAACCAAAACCTTTGTCCGACCATGGTTCGCAGATACACAATGGTTACGCATGGATCCCCAAGAAACAATCCGTATCCGTAAGCTTTCTCAGCCCTGCGAGTTACGCCATGATGACTAGTAGAGTGCAGGATACTCAATGGTTATGCCTGGGTCTCCCAGGAAACAATCCGTACCCCTAGGCTGTCTCAGCCAGGCAGTTTCGCTACTATTCGCGACCTACACAGATTGCAGGATACACAATGGTTACGCCTGGATCCCCCAGAAAACAATCTGTACCCCTAGGCCAGACTCAGCCAGGCAATTGCGCTATGCAATCGCGAGAGAAAAAAAACCCTGGGTTACGTCACGGTGGGAACACTCGAGTATTACATCCGGAAAACCAAAAATCAGAGAGAATAATATCGATAGAATGAATCCACGATGTGGCCACAAAGCGGATATCAAGCAGAAGGCACTTTCCATATCTTTACTTCGAAAATATATATCATATAGTACCTTTTCAAATCGCTTTCAAATATCGTACTTATATAAAGTCCATATATAGGATTCCATTTTTCCCAAATCGAATACTTTCCAAAATCAATAGTAGATCAAATCATACTTATATAGACTTCGATTATATAAAACCTCTTTCCAAACTGAGTACCTTTCAAATCAATAGATTTCAAATCAACTTCATACTTATACAATCCATTTTATATAAGTTCGACCACTCCCAAATCAAGTGCTTTATAATATAAGGTTCTCAAATTTCAAATCATTTTAATATCAATTCAGTTTCAAAATCATATATGATTTCACCAAATTTACTTCCAAATTAAATATCTAAATTTCAAAGTTCCTAAAATAATAGGTTTAGAAAATTATCCCATTTTCCAAATTAAAATAATTAAAGTCAAACAAATTCATTTCCAAAAATCACCATATAAGTATTGGTTTTTAATTCCAATTTAATTTCAAAACCAAATATTTTCCCAAAATCAATTATACTCAAAATGGTTTCCGAATTTATAATTATCTCTTTTTTTAAAACTTTTAAACTATCTATTTCTATGTGAAATATCCAATTTACCTTTCTGAAAACCACTATTCAACTATTTTTTTTTTCAAAACATTTCAAAACTAAATATATATTTTTTATCAAACATTTTATACTCTTCGAAATTTCTTAGCTTTGAAAATTTAATCTCGATTTGGAAGTGTTCGAACATTCAAAATAGTTAGGGAAATCAAATTTTCAATTCAAGAGTTGAAAATCAAAAATAAATCAATAAATCAATTATTAAATCCGAAACTCGAGGACTGAACACTGGTCTCATTTTAAATTGTTTCAAATATATACTTATATCTTTCTAAAATATCAAATTATACTTCGGAACTTGAAATCAAAAACGGTTTTACAAAATCACTTGCATAGCGAAGCTATTAAAGTGGCCTCTCCCCCACTCTGAAACTCGAAAATCAACGTCGATGATGCGTGCACTCATCACCGAAATTATTTTCTAGCGACATAAATGAGTTCTGGACTTCTATTTTCTTGAAAACTTATTTGAAATTTCTTCAAAATTATTGGAATTCATTTGAACTCATTTGAAACATTTCTTATTCGGAAAAATACTTTTATATCGTATTATTTTTATATATTTTCCAAAATCTTAAAACCAATTTCAAAATACCGGAATTCAATTCTCGAATTTCAAATTTAACTCTACAGTTATAAATCATTTTTATATAAATCGATTTCTTATAATTTTTCAAAATTTCAAATCCTTTCAAAACCTTTTTATATAGAATAACATTTCTTATTTGCTTTATATATATAGGTATATAATCCTTATCGAAAACATTTTCACTTTTATATAAAAAAAAATCATAGTTATCAAAATAAAATTTCGGTATAAACAATTTCAAAAATACAAACAAAACCCGATTTTCAAAGGATGATTCAAGAATGGATTTCAAAACAAAGATAGCGATTCAATTTAGAGGAGCTCCAATCAATAGAATCCTGATTCGAAGATAGACTCGATCGAAGATGAGAAAATTAAATTACAAAATAGAAGATGGATATACTTCTATAAATCGCGGGCGACCTTTATCGGTCAACCGTGATTCCAAAATTAGATCGGTGTAGAATTCTGAGGCAATTCGACATTCGATCGCCAGAGATATAGAATTCGGCATAACAAGATATAGCAGCATCTTAAACCGAGGATACAGAAATCTTCGGTGAGTCAATGCCAATTGAAAAGAAGTTTTCACCCCCTTTACAAATCATTCAGTGGAGTTATGGGATACTCCAGAATCAAACGAATATAAATAGGGAGAGACAGAATGAATTTCGGAACTGAGGGACATTCCAAAATTCAAAGGAAATCGAGTCAAAAGGAAGAGATTCAACTCGAGCGAAAGTGATTCTGTAAATAAATTTACCATATATGCTAAGTTTTGCCTAGAGCCAAAGCTCTGATACCAACTGTAACGACCCGTTATTTTGGACCATTCAAATCGACAATAAAACCATACATATCCGACTTGAATAATTCAAAATACCGAATTGTTAATTAAAATTTGGCAAAACTTAAAATATACAGTAAATAAATCAATCATAGAGTAATATAATGCATCGGAATAGATAAAGAATAGTAGTTCATGAAGCTACTGTATACATCAGAGTTAAAAAATACAACTGAATAGTTCAAATGCAGTGAGTCTCCAATGCAACAGATGACTTCTCTGAACCAATCAACTGGAAAGGCTGGAATCTGAATCGATATTTGGATTTCCAAATGAAGCTCCGACTCCAAATGTGGTCTCAAATGCTGTATCACTCAGTCTGACCCAAGCGTAAAGCAAAACACAAAACACTTGAGTCAGGATTAACATTCTTATATCAATAAATCCAACTCAAGTGAAATATCAACTGAAATACAAATAACTTAAAGGATGTTTGGGCTAACCATCCTCTAAGGGTCCATGGAACTTTCTACAAGGTAGAAATATACACTATAACACCGTGGTCATTTCAGCTTAATTTATACTTCAAAACCAAATCTCATTTTTACTTCAAATATCTCTATATTTCCCAAAATAGTATTTATATATATTAAATAATTTATACAGTAAAGTATTTTCAATTTCCTCAACTTAACTAATCGTTCCAACACCAAGCCGACCTTCCCATTCAAAATAAATTCAATCTCAATTTATCAATGTAAATTCAACTCAATTTCTAAAATAACCACTTAAATTTTATCGATCTCAAATTCGGATTTATAATCACAAATACCCCTTTATATTTTCATATATTTCAAAACTTTAAGTATTCAATGTTTCATCTAAATTTTCATTCAATTTACTTTTCTAAATAATAAATTCAAATTTAGTTCAACCTAAATTTTCATTTTAATTCAATTTAGTTGCTAAATAACAAATTCAACTACGTTGATTTCAAATACAGATCTGAATCTCAACATAAACCATTTAAATTCCAATATAGTTCAAAGCTTTAATATTTAAATATTCTATATAACAGTTTCATATAGATCTCGATTTAACCTCATTATTATTTAGCCTTGAAATACTCCTTTATTAGATTCAATATCATTTAAGTAACCTTTAATTACATTTTACTCAATATTTTCTTTAATTTATTTAAACGTGAAATATTCATTAAATCACTTAAATCAAACATCCAGTTATAATACCATACCCTTTAAATTTCCCATTCAAAAATTTCAAATCGATTTAATTAAATAAATCCTTATTTAAATACCATTTTTATAAACCCAAATTTATCTCCCAATCTTAATTATTCAATTTATTACAAGAGAATCTATTTGAAATATAGATTTACCGAAATACTTAACCATATTATATGTATTAAATTAATCTTATTTAAATCGAATATTACTATTAAATCTATATATACAATTTTCATTTATATAATATCTTAAGAATCACATTTATTAAACCATATATTTCTTTCCAAAATTATAGAAATTATTTTCAAAATATTTATATGGACCAGCGGTGTCAGTATATATTTCCTATCATATAGTTAAGTGCTACAGATATTTATCATTTCAATCCGTATACTAAATATATACGGGTGGATATCATTTCAACCCGTAATCCCAAATTCAATTAAATGAAAATCGCTTGTGTTTACCATTCCAACCATAACGATTTTCTCCTATTCTAAAGTCTGTACGGGTATGTATCATTTCAACCGATAGTGATTTCTAAACTACAGGAAACTTGCAGAGTGATAACAGAAAATACAATAAAATAACAGGCATATATCATCAATAACAATATAATATAAACAACAGGATATGTTGTCATATCCCGCAGGTGAACAGTTACAGATAATAGCATATATAACAAATTTAAATAACTACAGCAGCGTATTTTAATTGTCGTTTCAATTGAAATCAAATGTAATGAATAAAAAAAAATGTTAATCATGAGTGATTGCTCACCTTTCGAGGCTAGAGAATGTAGAAGGAGACACGAATACGCACACTGATACAGACACTGAAATTTAATTTCAAATCCAAGCAAAGTAAAATCGGCACGAATTCAACGATCAAAGCTGATTGGCTCGAATTGATGAAACGGATCAGATCAGAACTGAAACGATGAAGATAAATGGTATAAGTGAACTTTTATAACCACCTATAACTATATATACACATATGAAATTATATTCTAAGTTCAAACATCACAAATTTAATTTACATGTTTTTCAAACATATAAATAAATAAATAAATCAAGCTTACATTTTTAAAAAAAAAAATCAACATATGCTTAAAAAAAATATACACTAACACCTTTATACTAAACTTATATAAATAGTATATATATATATTCTCAAATAGATAAAATAAATGTTTAAATATGAATACCTAAAAGAAAACTTTTTTATATATATAACTATTTCTTTATATATTAAATGTTATATATATATATATATATATGATTTAAATCCACCTATATTTTTACATTCAATAACATATTATATTCAACCTATATAAATTTTCAAATTATATATGTGTATTAAAATAGTTTATAAAGTAGAGTATTTATAGAATCATATTAAATCCAAAATAGTATAAATATAATACTGTAACAAAATATATACAATCATCAACTAAATAAGTCAGTACCACATAGAAACCCATATGGTAACAAACCGCATAATATACATATATTAAAGTATTTTATATAGTCTGTAACAAAACAAATATATGACTTACATAAGCGAATAACCATATTATAGGAAACCTGATATCAACAAACAGAATCTGACCCATATTAAAATATAAAACACAAAATATATATGTATTCTTATTAAAAATGAAAGATACTTATTTTATAGTATGTTCCCTTCAAAATATCACATAATTCAAAATATTAACGTGACTTATAAGCTGTGAGGAAGATCAAATAGAAATTATATATAAATATACACTATCATGTTACGAAAATAAACTTTTGAAAAAATAATATTCAATAGTTATATAAATAGTATGTATATCATAACTAACAAAAAAACAAAACAAAAAAACAAAACAAAAAAACATGTAAGTATGAATATAAATCAAAACATATATGTGCTTACACGCTTATACCTCACTGATCAAATAGAAGCAACCGGAAGGCGAGGTGATGGGTTTCATTTGATGAGGAGGTTTGGAAGAAAGGTGAAGTGGCGGATGCAAATAATGGTGACAGTCGCATGGTTCAGTTTGCTTTTTTTCTCCAAAGAAAAGTAGGGAGGGGAACGAACAGATCTAGAAAAAAGAGAAGCAAAAGCGAAAATAAATAGGGATGAACCGCATGTTTTCAGGCAAATATAACGGAAGAAAATGAATAGGCAACCAAATTTTAAGTGAATAAATAAATAAAAGTGATTGTAACGGTCAGCTCTTGATTTGGTGAAAATAATTGTAGCAATTAATAAAAATAAATAAATAGCAACGGTCACGTTGCTTGATTCAGCTGACCCATAAAAGCAAATTATTTAAAATTTAAACGGTAGGAAAAGTAAAAAAAACGTACCACCATAAAATGAAGTTGATAACGTCTGTGTATTGATTCTGCAATATTTATTAAAACAATTGATTGATGCACGTTTAGATTTGAACGGAAGGAAAGAGAAAAGTCACAATTAAAGGTAAGCTTTAAATTTTTAATAAATACAAAACGTTTCTAAGTTTATACGTTTATAACTTTCCAGCTGTAGTGTATATATAATGAATGGTCATAAAGAAAGAAGTGGAAACAGGGAGCGTAGGAAAGAAAATGTTAGAAAATAAAATTTTGTTGAGAAATGAATATTTGCGTGAGTTATATAAGTTTGATCAAATAGGTAGCGTGATTTAAGGAGAAGAAAGAACGGCAATAAATCAACTTGCTTTGAAATGGAAAGGAAATTAAACTAGCGTTGATTTTTAATGAGCAGTTATAGGCAAGAAATAAGATATTGATTTAAAAAAAAGGCCACGATTTTGATTGAGCACTGATTTTTCTTGTTATACACGGTTACTAGATTTTTAACAAATTTTAAGCAAATGGGTTTCGAAATTAAAGCAGAAGAAACGGTCAGCTAAGATTAGATTTTGGAATAAGTTTTTTAAACAATATTGAATGCGTTTAAAATTTAAAGCTCGCGTTGATAGGAACAATGGTAAGAAATTAAAAAGACGAACAGTTATTAAATTTGTAAATAACGTTCCTATTAAATCTGAAGAGTAAAATGAAAGTGAATAAAATTAGAATGCGTACAACAGACGCTGTGATTTTTGTCCAGAAAAATGAAAATAACGGATTTAAATTTTATACGTTTTCTTGTATATGTATATACATTATTTATTCCATCAAATAACGTGCTTTTAAACGCGAAATTAAATAGTTTATTTATACACAAAGTTTTGGAAATTTATTACTTATATAAAAATATGATTTGTTTACACATTTACTAAGAAATTTATATTCAAAATTGTATATAAGTAAAATATTAAATATTAAATTTTTAAAAGTATAAAATCATTTTTTTTAAAGAACAAAAGGCGAAATAAACGTTGTTACGAATATATTAAATTAAACCAAAAGGTTAAAAATTTAAAGATTTATAACTTCAAAAAAAATGTTAAGTTTTAATCAAAATAAGAATTTTAGAATTTTCACACTAATAAAAGTCTTGGGTGATTATTTATAATTAAATTTAGACAATCAAATTTTCAAAAAATAAAACCCCAGAGTTATAAATAAAGAATAAAATATTGCTAAAATTTGGGCTGTTACAGTAAATACAAATGTACATTGCTTGTTGCTACTGTAATAGATATGGATGATTGTCTTTATACTTTGGTTTATGCAGTTGTTGGATCTGAGTCGTTTGATTCTTAGGGTTGGTTTTTTTCGTACATGCTTGAATTCATACATAATGTACACGGTCGATGTATTACTATCATATCAGATAGGATAAGAAAAAATTAGAAAGCATTACAAGGAAAACATCGATACTGTGCAAGGCATATAAAAGGCTACTTTTAAACGGTGGGATTTAGAGATAAACGATTAACGGGGTTATTTTAATCAGTAGTGTGCGCTTCTAAGGTAGTTGAATACATGAAAATTAGAGAAGAGATCAAAACAATAAACAGGCGTGCACATGATTGGATTGAGAGTAGTTTGGGAAATTTTGAGGAAAACTAGACATTATGCAAAGACGATGGAGGACACTTTCATGTTATGACCACTAATGCATCTGAAAGTTTTAATGGTGTACTAATAGAGGCTAGATCTTTACCTATAAAGGCTTTGGTTGCATGAACAATATTTCGCTCGGTTGAATATTTTTGAAAGCGTCGTCAAATTGCTGATAAACAACAGCAAGCTTGACTCCAAAGGAGGAAGCTAAAATAGCTAAAAAGGCTAGTGAAGTGCGTGACTTGTAAATCTAGCCAAAATGAACGGCAGGTTATTCACTATTTTGGGGATGAATACAAAGTAATAATCGATGACGACAATTGCTCGTGCACATGCAACATTCCGTTACTGCAGAAGATACCATATGCTCATGTAACGGCAGCTTGTTCGGTGCAAAAAAGTGGGGCTAATAGAGCACACCCTGATTTAGCTTCATCGTGGGACTATGGTGAGAGCTACAAAGCTGCTTCTAAAGCTGAGTTTCATCCTATGCATGATAGGAGATATTGGAGCACATATAACAGTCGTAAAATATTGAATTTAAAAATGAATTTGGTTTTAAATTCCTTTAAATTTCTTTATAAAATGAGTAATTAATTTATTTAATGAAGTAAATGAAAAGGGTAGTTAATTACTGGTTGAGATTAATCAAGAATGATTAATATTTGTGGTTTAATTAATGCTTAATTACTTAATGTAATTAATTTAGATTAGGAAAAATTAAAATGTAACTAGAAATCATTAATTTATATAATTAATGATGTAATTAAAGGTTGATTACCTAAGATTAATTAATCAATAATAAGTGATTTATGAGAAATTAATTAATATATGTAATTAAGGATTAATGTAATTAATTTTAGTTAATTAATTTGTGAAGTAATTAAGGATTAATTACTGTTTTTGGTTAAGAATAATTAATTTGTGTAATTAATTAAAGATAATTACTTGAATGTAATTGAAGGATAATTAATCTAGGGTGATTAATTAAGATGGATAATTAAGGGATGATTAATTAATTGATTTGAAATTAATTAATGTTAAATGAAGGAATCTAAGTGATTGAGGTTAGTAATTCAATTTGAATTAATTAAATCAATTTGGAATTGATCAAGTTTGCTTATGGATGATTGAATGATATTGGATGCCTTGAACGAGACTCGAAGAGACCGAGGTTGGGTATTAGAAAATACCCGAAACCACTTCGAATTTCTATAGATTGATATGTGAAATCTATAGGCTGAAATGAAATGATTTAAGTGAATTGGACTACTTAATCTAAGTTTTGGTATTTGGAAAATTGATGTGTGAAATAAGTGATGTCTATAACAAATTGTGAATTTGTAAATTGATATGGGTAACCCCGGGTTTTATATAGTTGTATGCTTTGAATTCTATGTTAGATGGGTTACTCACGCTGGTTTCTAGCCTGACCCGGGTGTTACTTTTATGTACTGCTCGTGTCAGACCGAGTATTACATATTTTCAGGTATGGACGTTCTGGAGCTCAGGAGACGAGCTGGATGGCAAGAACGTATGTGGTGTGTCCGCTGTATTATATTGTTGTATATCTGAGACATGATGATTGTGTATATCCAGTGTCTGTATATATGTGTAACTCTGATGTATTATAAATGTATTTGGCAGACACAGAATTCTTTTGTAAACTGTTATTATTTGATATTATATTTTGATCCGCTGCGAATCTTTGTTGTGTTTCTTCTTCTTCTTCTTCTATCTCTTTCTTCTTTCCCTAAATATCTGGAATTTTCAGGATCAAAAATTCCGATTCATTACAACCACCCTCAGTGAAACGACAACCGGGGAGACTGCAATCTACAAGGATTAAAGTTGTGATGGACAAGTGCCAGTCGTCCAAATCTAATAAGTGTAACAAATGTTGTGTGCAAGGGCATTACCGCAAGCGATGCAATACTATCGTCTAGTATGTTTGTGTCATTTAATTTTTATGAATTTAACCTGACTTTATGTTGTGTATGTTAAACATGACTGAATAATATATGTGTCAACATCACTTTGCTATACTGTTTAATCCTCAATTGCTTTTGGTTATTATTAATTGTGGCTTCTGGGTCTATGTTGCATGTAACTGTGTTTAAAAAGTCGCCAATAGGTTTACGTAGTAGGTATGAACACACTTTTTTTAGAAAATAGCATGTAGCGACTTCTGAAAAATCGCATGTGTACGACTGTTGTTTAAACATAGCAGCAAGCAACACAACCCACTTCCGTCTCATTCAACATAGAAAATTCAACTCAACAAGCCAAACAAACAAGTGCTACACATACATTATTCTATATACTAACCATGACACAATAACAAATTAGCTACGCATCCCAGTAGATATCCATGGTACAAATATAAGGAGTTTTGGAAACAATAACACATCCAAAATAACAAATACACATCTATACCATAAACAACACACATTCATGAAAATAAATACAAATATCCATACCACAAACTACATGGCCATATCCATTAAGAATCTTTTACCATCTTCTCAAGCGATGAACTTTCAGAGGGTTGCGACGACGACGATGTTCAGACGGTTGAAACATGTATTCTTCTTCGTTAATCTCGGTGGAAGAATCAATTGTACATGCTCGTTGAGAATGACCATCAATGTACACTTCTAGTTGTTGTGACAGCAAACCTTCACCTTGGAAAGAAGTACATTCACCTCTTTTATTTCGATGAGTGTATGTAATTAGGAGTGGAGGTACATCTACGGGAGGTGGAGGTACGTCTGTGAGAGGTGGAGGTGGAGGGGGAGAAGGAGAAGGAAGTCTTGGTCTTTCTAGTTTGTTCCTTCCCAAAGTAGCATGTAGAATACTTTTTATGTTCAAGCACATCCCATTTGAATGCGCATCATGCTGAAAATATTGTTCGAGCTTTTAGGTTGTTTCCAATGCCTTGTAGATGTCATCAGCCTGTACAGCACAATAAAAATTAGCTCTCCTTATTTCATTTTAATTAAATTAAAAGTGGTAAGTATGCTTACAATGTTCCTCTCTAGCGGTGCACGAGGGGTATATGGATTGTGAGGAACAGCTTCAACTGGTGCGTTCAAAACATATCAGCACGTAATGTACCAATACCACCTCATATAAGTCTCAATAGGAGTGATCGACTCTATCTCGATTTGAGTAAACAACTGGTTCTGATTTGATATCTCAAGAGCATTTGTGACGTCCTCCTCATGATACTCCCCGATATACAATGGAGCATTCTCCGGTATTTGCTACGCCATGTCAAATTATCGCGTTACCCGAACGGGTAAGTGGTGTACAGTATGTGTGTTGCAAATGAAGGGAAGCCTAGCAGTCCAGAAAAATCTAGCGGCTGCACATATAGCAGGAAGTTCCTACAGCAAATCCTGCATGTACGGAGTCCATGTCATCGAAGCAGGGTCCAGCACGTACAACTCATTGCGGTAAAATCTTACATTCCGTCGTGGGGGTTGAGGATTTTTTTAAGACTAATCCATCTGTCAAACATTGAAGCAACAATATAATACTACATACATATATTGAATTAGCGAAAAAAAATTCATATCATAATAAGTTATACCGAGATCCAAGAGGCTTCATGTGATCGATGACAACATTTCATATTTGGATCCGTCCAATAAGAAGATATGTCCATGGCCAAAGCTATAGAAAAAATAATTTAACAAAGAATGTCATAATAAAGAATTTTATAACACAGAATGAGCTACCTAAAGTAGTTGCATACCTATACAAGTGTCAAACAACCGCCGATAAGTTTAGTGAGCATGAGAGATAGATTAGAGAGCATCGTATATGTATAACACAAAACAACACTACCTCGTGAATATTGTGCGCACTCATCTAGATCAGCTAAGTATAATAGCCATTTCAAATCCACTCGATTTTTGGAGTTATCACACATCAATAGTGAAGTAATAAGGTGCAGAATAATTGCTCTTGCACGCTACTAGATCTCAACATCTGTAGCATTTGCAGGTATGTCATAAGCTAGAGCATGTCTATACCATTTTACTTCTACCATGTCATTACCCCTGACTTATTTCATAGGAGGAGTAATACCCAACAAATATGTCAATAGATGTAGGTAATCTTGCTGGTCGTCATCAACCAACAAATCGCTTTCTATAGGCAAACCTAAAAGCACTGCATCTCTAAGTGTGATCGTCATCTCTCCAACAGTTAGATGGAAAGTAGACGTCCCAGGTCTCCATCTATCTATAAGAGCAGTAATTAGATGATGATCTAGCTGAAGGTAACCTAACTTCATTATTATTAAAAATCCTGCTCGCTCAATCTCTTCCAAAACTCTTGGATGTTGAGAAGTGAATTTCTTTAGGGAAATAGAGTGATCAATTGTAAAGTTCTCTTCTTCACCCTGTTTAACAGTACATGTACATAGATTAATATTTACACATTTGTTAAACAACGACGCAACGTACTACAATTTAAAGGAAATTACCATCATATAAGCTTCACTTGACGTGCAGTGTTTAGGTTGTAGATATAACACACTCGGGTCTACCGAATCGGGCTCCAACTCAAAATACTCTACGACACAAGGAGTAATGATTTAAACCCTAATTTTCATGACAAAAAACTTCAAAAATTATTTTGATCAATCCATAGTAATTTCTACATAATCGAATGAACAAAATCTAGCTATGAAACCCTACTTTATTCTATAACATCTTACTTTGACAATATTTTGTAAACATAGCAAACCAATAAAAATCTAATTTTTCCCTAAAAAACCTAATTGGATAAGAAATCAATAACTATATTTTCCATTGTAATAACCCAATATTTTCCACCATTCGCATCCGCACATGTCGGACTTGAATTGCTCAAAATAACGCGTTGTAAATAGAATTTGGCAAATCTCAGAGTATACAGTAAATAAATAATCATAGATCACAGACACAGACACAGAGTAAATAAAAATGCAACGGAATTAAAAGAGATGGTAGTTCATGAAGCTACTATATAAATATATAAGATACATCAAAGTTAAACAAGATACAATAGAAGAGTAATAAGATATATCAGGTACAAATCAGAATACATCACTGAAATCACTAGATACTGAAAACAAAATAGATGGCTGGATCTTCAAGAAAAGCTCCAACTCCGAAGGTGAATCTTGAATGTTGAATCACCCAATCTGACTCGAGCATAAAGCAAAACACAAAACACTCGAGTCAGGACATAAATACTTATGAACTGTAAATCAACTCAAGTGCACAGTAACTAAAATGCATCAGTAACTTAAAGGATGCTTGGGATCGCTCATCCTTTAAGGGTCCGTTAAACTATTTACTATGTAGTAATATTACGCTATTATAATAATGCCTATAGTAAAATAAACTTACTTTTAAATAGCGTCAAAGGGTTACCCATATAGCCCCCAACACGTAGTAGTCCCAGTAGTCCATCCAGTATCAGCATATCTTCAAATCGGAAGGCTACCGTAAATACTCCATGGCTACAGAAGAAAAACAAACTCGTAGTAAAGGCTCGGTGTGGTAGGTGACACGGCACACAAGGCGATGCCAGTGTAGATATAACAATTATGCATAGGAGTTGGCGGTAACGTAGTAGCCACTACGCCCACCTCGGAACACACTTCCAAATTAAAATCGTAGGATGGCCATCAAATCAACCACAAGTAAAAGTATAGTATCGTAGAAATGTGTCCGAACAGAGGAGCTACCCCTTTTGGCCCGAGATTGCTTCTGTTTTGGCTACCTTATGCCAACTCACGGGAGTTGAATCCATGTAATACACCTCAAGAACGTCGCCACCATCCTACTTCATTTTGGAATCTCCACCGCATATACAGTTGTTAAAGTAGTTTTCGAACTTGGCAGAGAGTATGACAACTTCCGATCCCGGTCTCTTTAACAACCAAACATTATTATAATGTCGTGGTCATTTCAAAAATCATAACACTTCAAAAATCAAATCATTTCATTTCAAAACTATAACCCTTTCAAAATAGTTTATACTTCGAAACTAAAACCATTTTATTTCAAAACTATATTTAAATCAAAATAGTTATCATTTCCATTTCAAACATATATTCATCTTTCAAAAGTCATAATACTTTCAAAGTTATAACTCTTTCGAAACCCAAAACGCTTGAAATCATTACGCTTTGAAAATCATAACATTTCGAAACCATACATTTGAAATCATGAAACATTCCTTTAATTCTTTACATTTTACAATTTATTCAATTAAACCCAAATTTTCATATTTCCAATTTAATTCAATTCAAACCATCAATCTTATCGATTTCAAATATAAATTTAATCCACAAAATAAACTATTCGGTTTTTAGTATATTTCAAAACTTTAATATCCACATTTCAAAACTAAATTTTATAATTTCACATATCTTAATTTTAACTTCATTATTACTTAGTTTTGAAATATTCATTTCATAAATCCAATATTATTCATACAAATATAACTTCAAATATCCATTTATCAAAATCCAATATCATTCCAAATTCACATTCTTTATCAAATAAAGATTATATCATAAAAAAACCATTTCAAAATCATTAAAATATCATATCCTTCAAAACCTCATTATCAAATCGTTATTTGAATCCAATTTCAAATATTCAAATTTAAATATCATTTAAAAATCAAATATGTCATTATTATTTCAAATATCATTATAAAAATACATTTCAAAATTCCATTCAAAAAAAATTCATTTATCACATTTCATTCCATTTAGCACATAAAAAAGTAATCAATTATTTAAATTCAAATTCAATTTAAATTCCTTAAAATTCAAATTTAAATATTAAAATATATTCAAACTCCTTATATCTCACAAATAATAAATTTCCAATAGTTAAATCATTTAACACTTTAAAATATAACTCAAACAGTGTTAAAATCTATATCTTTTCAAAACATTGTCAAATTATAGCAACGACAGCATTTATAAAGTGCTATCGTAGCTTATAGTATCCAAAATAATTTAGTTCAGTAACAACGACATTTATAAAATGCCGTAATAGATATGTATTTATTTCGACATGTTAAATTCAACAAAATAACAGCATTTAACAAAATGCTGTCATAAAATCACAGCATTTTAGAAATGCTATAAATAAAATTACAGATTTATTATTACTTCAGAAACATTAAAACTTCAAAAAAAATTATATTTTATATTTAAAATCATATTTTAGGCTTCAAACTTCACCTTTAAATCAACTCAACATATGATTATCACAACAAAATTTTATAATTAAATATCCAACTAAAAGTCAATTCATTTGTTAAGTCAAAATTTCACTATTTCTTAACATATTAAATTTAACAAAACTTAACATTTTATTTCAAATGTCATTTTAAAACTTTAAACTTAAGTTCTATTATTTACTTACATTTAAAATAAAATTTAAAGTCAAAAATCACATTTAGTTCAAATTTACATACTTAAATTCACAAATTCAAACTTAATATTTAGTTTTCTTAAAACCATAAAATATATTTATATCAAAATTTCATACCTTTAGAAAAATACATATCTTAATAAAATCATTTAAAATATACCATGGGGTCTGTATATAATTTTCCAACCTAGGTCAAGTGATACATATATATATATATATCATTCCAATCTGCAATTTAAAAAGAAAAATCGGGTTCTGTCATTTCAAACCCGCAATCCCAAGTAAATAAAAAAAATCGCTCAGGCCTATCATTTCAGCCTATAACGATTTTTCCTTATTCTAAAGTCCGTTCGGGTATGTATCATTTCAACCCATAGTGATTCTATTCTAACAGGGAAATTGCAGTGTGATCATATACAAAAACAATGTAATAATGTCAATGTCATATATCAGATGTCAGGTGATAATTAACAAATTAAACATGGTAATAACATGACATAGCATATCATATAATTATCATTAACTTGCATAAAAATTTTAAATTACTAAACACTTGTCATCAATTCACCATTTCATAAGTAGAAATGTCAGGGTGAGAAAGATTCACCTTTACCAAAGCTAGAGAAGATAGACAACGAAATTGAGTTATGAATCCAAGCACGAATTTCAAAGCAAAACACGATGGGGACGAGTTCGATGGACAAAACTGATAAATAGAAATTGATGAAATCAAATCAGAATTGGATCGATGATGATAAACAGTATGAGTGAATTTATAAGTATAAGGCTATATATAACTATATATATAAATCATAATTTAAATTCCAAACACATGTTAAATTAAATGTTTATGTATTTTTAAAATTCCTTGTTTTAAATAAACACATAGGATAAAACAACATATCTTCATAATAAAATTTGGAATAAATAATTATATATATAAACTATCATAGTTTTTTCTAAACAAGCCCATCTACAAAGCCCAAAATTTAAACATCTTATATTATATTTTGCTTTAAACTTACTTTACACGTATATAAACACAAGTTACTCAAGCTTATATAACATATGCTTAAATAAGTATTCAACACACACATATATATACATACTTCAAACCATTAACAGAAAATATATTGTACTACTAGAACCCATTTCTAAAGATCTAACCACAAATATGAATATACTGTAGATAAAAATAATTTGTAAAATATATAGCTTCAAATATAACAACCTGTACAAATATACTAACCTGCATAAGTATACTAACCTACATAAGCTACTATGTAAACAATTAATAAGCTGTTTCAAATATAGACCATACTTTAAATAAACATTTAATATATTGTATGTGCCATATAATATATTGTATCCTGACATGGAAAATATATATGAACAAAACATAACAAAATATATATATCTTATGTAACCAATACCCAAACTAATATAAACGTAACCTATGCACTAATATATAAAACTGTAAATATAACTAATATAAGCGAAGTTGCTGCATGTAGTTGCTGCATGTAGTTGTAGTGGTACTAGTGGTCCAGTGGTTAAGACATAGTGGAGTTGCTGCATGTAGTTGTAGTGGCACCGGATCGAATCCCAGCGACCATAAGTATGAGGCATAGTGCACGGCCACTCTAAAACCGGCTTAACCAAAGGTCAGGGCGACATAGTCTCCCTGTCCCCAAAGTTTTGCCAAGTACTAGTGGTCCAGTGGTTAAGACATAGTGGAGTTGCTGCATGTAGTTGTAGTGGCACCGGATCGAATCCCAGCGGCCACAAGTATGAGGCATAGTGCACGGCCACTCTAAAACCGGCTTAACCAAAGGTCAGGGCGACATAGTCTCCCTGTCCCCAAAGTTTTATTACAATCTAAAAAATTATCATCAGTTAAAAAACTCAAACGGTCTTATTAATGGCTTCTCTTATCTGAGCGTTTTTCTCTTTCTCGTTAAACCCTGCTCCTCTTCTCTTACTTAGCTCTACCATATTTCGTTCTCTTTTCTGTCGTTCCTTGGTTTCGACTGCTCTGTGGTTTCTTGGGTGACTCGATGTCTGTCTCGAGTGTTGCTGAGTTCGCTCTCTCCGGCACGTTCCTGTGCGATTTCCCTCCGTTTGTCGCTATTGCTTCGGCTTTATTGGCGGAGGTGGCTGCTCCGATTTCGATTTCCTTTATTGGTGATCGATCTGTGGACATTAGGGTTTACTCTGTGAGGCAATTTGGGGCTTTGTCTCGTGCTCGTTTCGTGTTGGTTGACAATTGCTTTATGAAGATTTTGCCGTTATTCTCCGACGATTTGATATCGCGGCCTCCTCCTCACTGGCGTGGGTATTTGGATGTTGATTTGGTGCAGTCAGCTGCTTGTATTGGCGATTCTGGGTATGGCCAGAGTCGGGATTTCATCGCTCGCTTTGTGCCATCTCTGAATTTCTCGGCGGCTTGCGTCTTTAAGCCTTGTGGGGAGGAGGGGGTGACGGTGGGTTCGGTCAATTGCTTTTTTGGGTGTGTGGCTAGTGAGCAGCTTGATGGGGGTTTCATCGCCTCATCAAACTCTACTATTCCTGATACCTGCCTCTGTCTCAGCATGTTACTGATGGTTTTGTGTCGCCTTCTGTTGGTTGTGTGGTTAGTGTTGGGGAGTTCTTGGATGCCACCGTGGTTGATGGGGATTTCACCGCCCCATGTAGCCATGTGCTCGGTGATGTCTTGCCTCGGTTGCAGCTTGCTGTTGTTCCCTCTGGGCCTGAGCTCGATGATGCCATGCTCGACGTCTCCGTTGCCTTGTTCCAGGCTGGCCCAGTGTCTGATGGGTTTTTCTTGGTGAGGTTGTGATGGTTGGTTGGTTTGAGGGATCTCGGTGGGTTTTTGGTGGTCTTTTTGTCGGTTGTTTGGGCAGGGGGATCTTGGTGGTTGCTTCTCTGGGTCTCTTCCTTGAGAGATCTCCCCAGGTTTTGGAGAGGACAGGTGAGTTCTTTTTCTCAGTATTCTACTTCTGTCTTTGTTGGAGATGTTGTTACTATTGCTTGTTCTTGGGTTGATGTTGTTTCTTTATTGACTATGAGCCATGACTCACTTTGGTGTGTGCTCCCTGGCATGGTTGCTCTGTCCAGGACGGGTGACATGACAGGTCATGTAAGCAGTGAGCGCTTCGTGTCGAGCGGTCAGTGCAGGTCTTATTATTGGTTTTTGATTTACTGTCATTGCGAGGCTGATTCTGTGTCGTATATGGCTATCTTGGGTCTTCATTCGCTGGGTGGTATTCTGAGGTCCTTACGGAGAACTCACTCATCCAGGATCGAGAGGCCCGGGAGATATTCTAGGTCTTTTCGCATAGTGGTCACAGATGTGGATCACTATGCGGAAAGCCGGGAACTTTGTTGGCTTTCCTCGACTCCCTCTGTTGATCTCTCTGTTTCGACCATCGTGCGAACCTCACCTGTCTCGCGGGGCTATCTCATCAGTGACAGTCTGGCTTGGGTTAGGTTCCTACAGCACCGTGGGTTGTGTATAATATGCGGCCCTACATACTTTCGTTTTATTCCGTCTGTCGAGGTGTCTTCAGCCTCATCGTCTGATTGCTGCTCTTCTCTTTGCTCATTGCCATTGTCCTCATGTTCCTTATCCATTTCCTTCCCGATGCTTATCGAAGTGGAGATTGCGATCATTAATGATCGCCTCTCTCGCCCAACTAAGAACTCGGCTCCTTCCAGATCCTCTCTTAGGTTCTCGGGTTCGTCGGAGCCGGTTCAGGCTTCTGCCGATCCCATCCCTCGGGTATTGGCTTCCCGTGTGCAGAGACCTTCTCGTCGGCGCACGAGAGAACACCTCTCCACTCCTCGTACTATCCGTACTCGCTCTATAGCGGCGACTGAGCAGACAGATCAGTCTGCTTTTTCATCGTTGTATCTTATTTGAGCTGGGTCTGTTCTGCTCTCCCTGTCTTGTCTTTTTTCCTCTGGTTTCAGGCTTTCATGTCGAACTTTCTTTTCTGGAACGTTCGTGGTATTGGTAATGAAGCTTCTTGCGCTAGATTAAAGCGCATTGTCCGTAAATATTCTATTTGCTTGGTTGCTCTGTTAGAACCTTTTGTAGGATCTGGAGAGATTTCCAGTGTTGTCCTGTCGCTTGGGTTTGGAGGTGCTGTGTCCAATGTTTCGGGTAAGATTTGGATTCCTTGGTCCAAATGCTGTGTGGTCCACCCTTTGTTTGACTCGGATCATCTTATCTCTGTGGTTTGCACTGCTTCTCTTTTTCCTCATCCATTTATGTTTTCGGCGGTGTATGCCAAGTGTGATAGGATGAAGAGATTATCCCTATGGGATGATATTCTTCATCCACCTGAGATGGGCTTTCCGTGCTCTATAGTGGGTGGTGATTTCAATGTTGTCGCTAGCCAGGCTGAGAAACTTGGGGGGGGGGGGGGGTGGAGGCCATTAACCGCTCATCGGTCGCTGATTTCAATTCATTCATTGTGAGCTCAGGATTCTCCGAAATTCCTTTTGTGGGATCGGCTTATACCTGGTCTAACAACCAGGAGGGTCCGAACCGGATCCTCTCTCGGCTGGACAGGATTTTTGGGTTACCTGAATGGCTTTATCTTCCTTTCTCTTTCTCTACATCGCATCTCCATCGTGCCTGCTCTGATCATGCTCCGTTGGTTCTGCGATGTATTCCTCGATCTCTCTCGGGGCCTACTTCTTTCCGCTTCCTCAATATGTGGTGTTCCCATCACTCCTTTCTTCAGGTTGTCGAGGAGTCATGGTCCGCTCCTATCTCAGCTTCTCCCATGGGGTTTTTTTAACATCTTAAGGCTAGACTTAAGACCTGGAATTCCCTTGTTTTCAGGAATATTTTTGACCGTGTTAGAGCGGATGAGGAGTCCCTTATTCTTGCCGAATCGTCGTTCGACGAGAACCCTACGGCCGAAAACAGGGAGAAATGGGCGTCGGCCCAATTGGCTTTCTCTTCGGAGCTTCGTATCGAACACTCTTATCTTCGCCAAAAGGCAAGGGTAAAATGGGTGGTCGATGGGGATTCAAACTCCAAATTTTTCCATTCATCCATTCGTAAAAAAGCCAACCTTCTTTCCATTCCAGAGATTTTGAGACCGGATTTTTCTTTGGCGTCCTCTCCGTTTGAAGTTAAAGAGATCATAGTGTCTCACTTTCAATCTTTCCTGGGTTTTCCCTCGGTGGAGGAGCAGGATCTGGATATCCTCTCTTTCATTCCCAGATTGATCTCTTCTGAGGATGCCGATGGTCTGGCGGTTCCGCCAACTACGGAGGAAATCCGTGCTTGCGTCTATGCTCTCAGCAAGGATAGTGCTTCCGGTCCGGATGGTTTCAACGGATCTTTCTATCGGAGGGTCTGGCCTATCATTCAATTGGATTTTTGTTTAGCCATCCAGCAATTCTTTGCCGGATGTCTTCTGCCTATTAGTTGGTCTTCCACCAACTTGGTTTTAATTCCGAAGTGTGATAACCCTCAGTCATGCGCGGAATTTCGTCCCATCAGCTTGTGTAATTTTTCCAACAAAGTTATTTCTAAGGTTTTGGCCATTCGTTTGGCTCCGTTCCTTGACCGTATCATATCCTCCTCGCAGGCTGGTTTTGTGAAGGGTCATCTTATTACTGATAACATCCTGCTAGCCCAGGAACTGATTTCCCAGATTGACAGGAAGGTTAGAGGTTCCAATGTCGTTTTCAAACTTAATATGGAGAAGGCTTATGATCGCATGTCGTGGTTTTTCATCATTAGAGTTCTGCGTGCTTTTGGCCTTCCTGAAACCCTTATCAACTTGGTTTGGAGACTTATCTCTAACTGTTGGTTTTCCGTCCTCATTAACGGATCGGCCAATGGTTTCTTTAGGGCTGGTAGGGGTATCCGCCAGGGTGATCCTCTATCGCCTTCTCTTTTCATGATTGCGGCTGAAGCTTTCATTCGAGGGATCCACACCTTAACGATTTTCGGCTAGGTTCACCGATTTGGTCTTCCGAGTAGGTGCCCTCTCATATCTTCCTTATCCTTTGTGGATGACATTGTCATTTTCTCTAACGGTAACAGAACGTCTGTTCGTCGCCTTATTCGGTTTATCCATCAGTACGAGCGATGCTCAGTCCAGCGCGTTAACTCGTCGAAGAGTTGCTTCGTTCATGCGAAGGATATGGATTCTACCAGGGTATCCTGGATCCATTCGTTCACAGGATTCATGGAGGCTTCTCTTCCTCTTCCTTACTTGGGTATTGTTCTCTACAGGGGCCGGAAACTTAATGCGTTTTTCGACCCTCTGACGGATAAGGTTAGGGGAAAGATCATTCGGTGGAATGCTTCGTTTCTATCTCAGGCAGGAAGATTGGTTCTTATCAAGTCGATATTAGGCTCGCTGTGTACTCATGTCTTCGCAGCGATGTCTCCTACCGCCTCTTTTTTCAGGTCTTTCAAATCTTTGGCTTCTTCTTTCTTCTGGGGGTCGAAGGTCGACAACCACCGTCATCACTGGGTTTCATGGGACGTGGTGTGTCGTCCCAAGGACGAGGGCGGGCTAGGGTTGCGAAATCCTAAGGAAATTTGTTCGGCTTTTGCTTGCAAGCTGTGGTATAGGTTTGGGACTTTCGATTCCCTTTGGGCGAAGTTCCTCCGAGCCAAGTACCAAAGTCTGGCCTCCGCAGGCTATTCCGGCTGTCCAACCTACGCTAGTGTAACTTGGAAGCACATGCAATCGGTCAAGCCTCTCTCCCACTCCCACGGAGGCCAATCCGATTGGGATGGTGGTTCGTTTTCCATCTTGAAAGCTTGGAGTTCGGTTCGTCTTTCTTCCCCCATTCAGCCTTTATTCTCCTTCATTTGGGACGCCAGAATCCCTCCTAAAGTGTCTCTGCTCATGTGGTGAACCCTTCATAAGGGATTGCCAGTTGATGAGAACCTTCAGCGGATTGGTATTCCTTTCGTTTCCCGTTGCAGATGTTGCGGCAACGGAAATTCGGAATCTTTGGATCATTTAATCTTTACCGGTTTCTCTGCCGGATCATGCTGGAATTATTTCGGTAACCTTTTAGGTGTAAGAGGTTGCAACAACTCGTTGGAGGATTTACAATTGACCTGGTGGAACGGTATCAAAGGCAAATCTCTCTGTTCTGTTGTTTTCCGCTTAATCCCCTGCCTTATTTGCTGGCACCTTTGGTGTGCGCGGAATAGGGCTATTTTCGAGGAGTCTACCATGGATCCCGTATCGGTTATTCGCCGGGTGAGAAATGATGATTTTCTCGCTTTTCGTGGCAGACCTTTCAAGGGATCGATTAGCTCTCGTTCTGCCCATCTTATGGCTATGTTTTCTATTATCTGTTCTCAGCCCGCCGTCAGGGCGGGCGTTGGTTGATGTGCGTCCTTAGGCCAGGTAGTTCTGGCTTAACCACCTCCGTCTTCCCCCCTATTTTTTCTCTGATTTAGTGGCTTCTGGTTGCAGGCTCTGGTTTTTTAGGTTTGGTTTGGGGTCTGTTGTTTCTTCTATTGGCTTGGATTTGGGCGGTCGATTTTCTGGATCTTGTTTCATCATTCTTTTTTGGGCTCCCATTGCTGGATCTCATCGTTCTGTATTATTTCCATACTGGGAGGATCCTTCGGTAGCTATCTTCGCTACTTCTGTTTTTGGGGTTTTTTATATATACGGCTGCTTCGCCGCTTCTTGTTTTTTGGTCCTTCTGTTGGCTTATTTTTTCGTTTTTTATCGGTTTTATTTGCTTTTTCCTTCGTTGGCTTCTTTCGCTGACTTTTGTCTTTCTTGGTATGGGTTACCTGTCAGGCTTGTTGACAGCTTCTGTTTCTATTAACCTAAATAAAAGCTCCTAGTTGAATAAAAAAAATATAAGCGAAACTACTTATATAAACAAATATATATATATATATATATAGACGTATATATTTTAAACTTGAAATATGTGATGCAGATTTAATATATATTTATATACTTACACAACGCATGCATAGGAAGTGAAAACGGTAGATCAATGGCTGCTCATGCCAAAGATGGCACAGGTGGAAGGCGGAGGGGAGCAGCGAGGTGATGGGCGATGAAAGGACGAGCGTAGGCTCTGATTAGTGTGCGAGCACGGGGAAAAACTCGAAAGAATCTCAGGTTTGATTGTGACTGTTCGTGGGGTTCAGTGTCAGGGTGAGTGGAGATAAAGGGCGGAGGACTGGGTTGCTCGGCGTTCAAGGTAGATGAGCTCTCGGTTGGGTGAGGGTGGAGCACGCGTGATTGACGGCAGGGAAAAAGGGGCCAAGAGTCGAAACTTGCGTGCCAGGGATGAATTGATATATCTCGGTTAGGCACTTGTGGGGAGGCTGCAGCAAATATGGGGAAGATTGAAGAGATTTAACAAACTGGAAGACAACCAATATGTACTTTCGTATGGACAGGTGGAAGGTGGAAGATAAAACTCTCAGGCAAATGAATATAACTCCTACCCATACATCTTCTTCCATACATAGAAATAAAATCTTATCCTCCCAAAAAAAATAGTTTGAAAATAGGGAACATCAAAATAAAACTGTAAATATTAAAGGCAACAGCCATTTATACACGACATATAATAACAGGCACATGGAACCAAAAATCATGGAACCGATACCGGTACGGTTATCGGGTTTCATGGATTCCCTTGTGTATCGAACTTCAAAACATAGAGTTGAATATGCCGTAGAAATCAGCACGACGAGATGATTAAAACGGTATGCAGATGTCAGTGATAGGATCATCCGATCAAAAGTCGATATCGTCACTAAAGATGCTGCTATTTGGTCGGAAATAAGATAAGCGGAGCAATAGAAGTCAAAATTTGGAAAAAATGAAAGATGACATCTCACTCAGAAGAGGATTTAGAAATTTTCTATAGAAAAATATTCAGGTTTGGAATCTAATTTATTATCACTAATTTTTAACTGTTTTAAATTGGAAAAAATTACACAACAAAATAAAGATACATATTTTCAGACGAAAATTTACCACTTGCTATGTTTAATTAGACGTGTTCCAAATATAAAATTTATATTTCCAAATTTTATTATTTAAAATTTCACCAAAATCCAATAAATTTAAAAAATGAAACTGTTAAAATTTACGGGTCGTTACATCCATGATGGCGAAAACATTTGCTATGGTCCAAATAGGGGTAGAATTTGATACAAAAGCGAGGAAATCGAATATTTTCGAGGGCTTGATACTATTGGGCGAAATGAGTTCTGTTTTTAAAAAAAAAGGGGGATGCTTTGGTTATGGGGAGGATAGAGGTTTTTTTTTTCTGTTTTGTTGCAGGCTAGCGCGTTGGCCTTTTTTCGAAAATCGCCAACGTGCTAGCCTATTACAAAATAAATAAAACTCATCCGCTATCCACACTATTCATGTTCGATAACTACCTTCGCACAATTCTATAAAACCAAACAAATACATTAAATATACAGTCCACGCCATATTAGCTACCATGTAACATGTTCTGCGTACTATTTATATAGAAATTGCAGTGAATAGATAACATAAATTCAACGGACAATGCAAATATCCATCAATTACATGAAAATAACCAAAGTACAACACATAAGCTTAAAAAGCAGAAACAGTTACATAAACATACTTCTACTACGAACAAAACATATCACATAAACTAATACAGACATTTTCTTCACTTTCAACCATTTCTATTCATTTCTTCAACCACCTTTTTCAGATGCCTAACTTTGGCTTACATCTCGAGGGCATATTCTAGCCCCCAAGCACACAACGGAGGATCAACCCACTTCATAGAATTACAAAACTCAACTTTACCGGGATACATCCTGTGATCTTCATACGAAACATGATCATAAAATATACGTCTAGCATTAGTTTTAGTTTTGGCAACAACAACCACACATTCATCTCCACATCAGCAAAATGGATATGCACCAGATGATAGCATCAGACTAACATGATGTAGAGGCTTAATCATGTTCTTATCAATGCAAATTTATTTACTTGGTTTTCAGTTCGCTATTACTTCGCATAAACGAGCATTGAAGGTGATGTTCCAGAGTGGAACTTATGAGGAATCAGATCAAATTGAGTCTCTGGAATAAAATCAACATCAATGTGATGCGCAATTCCCCTTTGCGCTTCAAATTCATTATAGCATATCAGCCTCGCCTCATCGTCAATCTCCTAGTCATCCATGTCTAACGTCAACAGCAAGTTCATCAACATAATACACAAAACAAAGCTAATATAAATTTAGGTTAAACAAGCAAATTAAAGATCATCAGCTAACAAATTATCTCGAAATACGGAATAGACCTAGTAGTTGAAAAAAATTGAGTGTATTTAGAGAGAATTAGGCTAATTTGGGGTATTGTAAGCAGAAAAAGGATTTTAGGGCTTTTTGAAATCTTTTGGGATTAGTTTTGGTAAAATAGAGAGTGAAGGAGGAGGAGTGGAGTTGTTGGTTTTGTTGCAGATATTGGCTTAGCGATTTTTCAAAAATCGCAAACTAAGAAATTCACTATCGTGTTTGAATAATCCAACATGAATAATCCAACGTAGCCAAAACATGCCTATATATGTAATCAAGTTTGGAAGGGATCTATGTTTGTTATTTTTTTTTGAAAACTTGCCCAGAATTGCAAATTCTCCTACTATAAAAGTTTAGCACAAAATCCTCTACTCTCAAGGCTTCCAAAAGTTCTTCTCTCATTTTGCCAGGTGTAATTTTGAGTCATTTTTCGTTATCCTTAGATATCTTCCTTTGAAAACTGTGGTTTGGTTAACTTTTGTTTTCAAAATATTTTTCCTCTAAGACTTGTTATTAACTCCATCGATTTCTATATTTAACTTAAATTATAATTTCAGAACACTTTATATCATCAAATCCGGCCAGTTGTCGTAGATACCAAGTTTGATGCTTAGCTAGATCCATGCAGCTTGATTGTGCCAGCACCTGTGTCACACAGCCATTGCTTCCTCCTAACTACTTAAAACAATCAATGCTATTTTAGATCTAACATTATTCATCTTTATTTCAGTAAGTCATAATTTCAACTCGATTTTTTCAAACATTCTACAATAGTGAACAAATTAGTTGAATGGGGGTTTTATTTTGATGGATTGCACTTTGACTTAGGCTATATTTTTGTTATTCTAAACATATTCTGACTTCTTTTCTTTTTAGTTGGCCGCAAATTGACTTCTCAGATAAAAAACCATATGTAAGAGGATTTGATTTAATTGTTAGTTATTTAAAAAGATGGACAATTTTGAGTCTCCCATACCACTCCTAAATGTAGTCTTCCATGCCATTTCTAAATGCACATGTACAACACCAAATCATTCCAGTAGAATTTTCCTTGTCTCATCTTTTAGATGGTTAAGAAAAGGCAACACAAAGTTGAACGATGTCTCATCCAAACAAATTCAAATAACTTAAATCACTAGATGATACCTTCTTTCACGTATGTATTAACTAGGTGAACATAACATATCTTCCATCACAATTTTCAATCTAACTTAAGTGGTATCATTACACTTCTGATATCACTTCTCCAACCATCCAGTAAGTTTGATACTCAAAGTATCACCTACTTTATAAACATTTCATCCTAAGTTCCATGACATACGAAAAAGAAAGTATCCAAACACAAGAAATCCTATTTTCTTCAACCAATTCAACCATGGCAATCAAAATCCTAAATCTATATCTTTTATTTACACCAGTTAGAAATACTTCTTATATAATTCTCGCTATAGTCCAATCTAGAATGTCTTTTATAAACAAAAATCACAATTCTTATCAATTCCTTATTCTCCAATCATTTCCATCCATTCAATTCCAAATGCTTCATTCCATCCATCGATAATACAAACTCATATAATCCTGATACCCATTTATATCATCCATTTCGATAAACTAATCAGTCATATCACAACATTTATCCTTATATGATCTTAGTACCAAATCTATTATGGGATATCCTTGCAATCAGGAGTCCAAACTTAATTATATTTTATAACTAAAAAATCCAAGATCGAATCATTTTCTTATATAAATCAACCAATGGTTTCTTTTCCTGTATATCTTTTTATTAGCTTACTTTCTTCTACACCATGGATGAGCTAACTCAAAAGGAATGATGTATTGCTACATAAACCAAATTAACATAATACTCAATAATCATAGTAACATCATACCCAAAACATATTTAGGAATATCTAAAAAAAGGGATGATTTCCTAGTGTAGTGAACATGTTATCAAACTCATGTCACATCCAATCCATACCATGTACTTGCAGTTGAAACTGTTACTTAAGTATTGAGAACCTATAACTATTGCCCCAAAAAATATATAGTAAGACGATAATCACTTACTTAGAGAACAACACCTATCTAAGTTGGGTAACATAAATTATTTAAAATTACCTAAAACATCAAGTCAGTGACACCCATCTTTAAACCAATTCAAATCGTCTACAGAACGAACATGTATAGTGTAACATTGTCCGCAACGTCGGAACAACGATACCCATCCATAGACCAGTTCATGCCATCACCTTTATAGTGATAACAAAAGCATTCTAAATACCATTTGTTTCCTTTTCCGATCATTACTACAATGATACAAAATAAAGGAACGTGAATTTCAATTATTTCTATTTCTGCACTATGGACCATCACCTAGTTATATCACATAGTAGTATCGTTGGGTCATCGGTTACATATTAAAGACAACCTCTAAGCCCTTCAAATAAAAATCTTTATTCATATCTAAAAATATTTCAATTGCTCGGATAATGGGGTCCAGTCAATAAAATTCCAGCATAATTAGTCTCTCTTTTACTACCAATTTTCTGAGCTAGTTAAATTCAACTTTAAATACGTCTTCAAATCCTCCAATATCAGGCAAATACCATTTCGGCCCAACTCATATAGGTTTTAATCCAAACATTCATCATTATACCAACATCTCCACTTTATGACGTTTTAACCTAAACAGCCTCATATTTCTTTACTTAACCAAAATACAGTCTCTCTCCTTTACCGACTCAGAAATTCTCCTGTCAAATTTTCAACCATCATTTGATAATTATATGTCAAAGTGGTATGTCAATAGGCCTACCAAGTTTACGAAGAGGGAGATCAAAGTCTTCAATGAAGGTATATGGAATTCCTTTATTAAAGATAAATATCAACTCATCATCATGTGGCTAATGAGATCATGATGTATAAGAAAATCATGGCCATTTCTTTTCTCCTTGTTCAAATATACTACTTTTACCATCTATATTGTCTCATAACGAGTCATCAACCTACTCCAAAATTCAACCCATAATCTAAATTTTTTGATACATGTCGTTGAAGGACTCTATACTACATATCTTCCATTTTAAATCATGCAATAAAATTGTTAAATGACTTGTGTACCATGTGAAATTTAAAGCATAATTATTAACAATAACACTACAAAATTCAAAAAACTAATAACTCACCTTCCATCATGATTTACTTGCCTTTATCCTAGGAAAATGGTGGAACACTAGCACATGAGACCACTTCTAATGCATAGGCTTTAACTATCCAACTTCTCTTGGAAAACTTGGGCATTCTCTTTTCATGTGGACTAACTGATTATAGTTATAATACTTAATCTATGTAAGGTCGACTCTGTAGTCCTTCACTACATGTCCCTTCGTTTTTCTTCGATCACACCTCCTTTCTAGCTTTTTATGACAAGCCTCACTTTTACATTTCCTTTTGTTGGCTTCTTCCTTCTTGGGCTATTCCTTGGCTATATCCCCATTGATCGAATTCAGCAATGCTAGCCTAACTACCACTCCTAAATATGTCCATATACTAACCATTAATTTGTTTTTATTTAATTTGAAAAGGGGTTTCTTTTGGACAAGCCTCTTCTTGAATGGATACATTTGTTCGTTCACTATATAAAAGGGAGTGTAAATGAATTTTCTAGCTAATTTTTCTTACTTTCTTCTTATTCCTTACTTCCTTGAAATATTTCTTGAAAATTACTTATTAAATTCCTTAAAAATACATAAATTCAATCCATACACCACTAGATTGATTTCTATACAAATTATTTACTGTTTTTAAAGCATTCTCTCCACAAACTCAAAGATCAAATCGCTATCAGAAGTGGTATAGGATATCTTGCATACCAAGTACAATTATTTGTATTTAGAAATCAACAAATCTACTATTATTTGTTTGAGTGTGCTTGTTTCCAATTCAAGTCATGTGGGTGTGCTTAGTAGCCTGTCTAAATCTAGTGGGTGATTTTGTTGGCGATAAATCAAGAGAGCTTACCCTAGACTCATGAGACAAGAGGGTGTACCTTATTGCCTTTGTATCGAGACTTTATTCTTTTTTACTTGTTACTTGTTTAAAGTTGGCGCTAGAAAAGAAATATGTACATATGCTGTAAAGGACTAGACGTAGGATTGGTTAATCCGAACTAGTATAAAAACTCTTGATGTCATCTCTCTTACTTTACCTTTCATTATTGCTTTTATATTTATCTACGGCTTCTAGATTAGTATAGACCTATGTTGATAATATGTCATTTTATTTAAATCTTAAAAAAAGTTAAAAGGATTCATAAAAGTTATAAAACACTATTCACCCCTTCCTTATGTGCTAAAGTAGCCTTAAGATCTATTACACGTAATCCACATCTAGTACTAAGTCAATCAATTCCTTAACATTAGGAACACACAACCTACAATAATTATGCAGCCACCCTATAATAAATGGAACAACCATCCAAATGACTCGAATGCTCATCTTTGTTTAGCTTTTAATTTTTTTTAACAACATCATGTATTGCTTCTCACTTGAACCGATACAATTCATAAGTTAAGGATGAACATCTAAGATAGCCAAAAACCTGATGCAAGTTCCGGTGAAGGTCAGAAATGAAATGCAAAAATAAAATCCAAGTGGTTCCACTCCAGAAACATAGAGCCTAGCATCGCACGTCTCCTACTCAAGGTATTAGCTACAATATTGTCTTTTCCTAAGTATCCTCAAATTCAAATCTTTTTGGGAGAATAAATATTTAAGGAACTTATGTTTTATAAACAACTCGAATCATTCTCCTAAAAGTCGGTGCCTCCAAGGTTTAAGAGTAGAAATAATAGCCAACCCATGATCATGTGTTGGATATTTTTTCTCATGTACTTTCAGCTACTGACTAGCATAACAAATAACTCTACCTTTCTACATCAAAACAGCTCTAAGTCTTGTACCTCAAGCATTGATATACACAATAAACGGCTTCGAACCGTCCGGAATTACGGAAATAAGCGCACTAGCTAATGACTTCCTTTGGCATGATAAAATCTCACACTCCAAGATCAACAAGGAGCGTTTCAATGGCGTGAAAAACTTTGCAAACTCTTTAATAAACTTCCTGTAATAGCTAGTTAAACTACGAAAACTTTTAACTCTGCATTATTCTTTGGTACATGTCAACCTTGTACCATAGGATCTTTACTATGATCAACAATTAATCCATGCTAAAAAACAACATGATCAAGAAAGTGAACCTCCTTGCTCCAAAAGTGACATTTGCAAAATTCACTTTCAATTTATGCCTACGCATTGTATTAAGCACTTTTCTCAAATGCAACTTGTTTTCTTCCTCGATTTTCGAATACACAAGTCTATCATCAACAAACACCACCCCAAACTTATTTAGCAACCCTCCAAAGACTTGACCATAAGGTTGAAGAAATATGTTGGTGCATTGGTTTGCCTAAATGGCATGACTTACCATTCAAAAATTCCGTTACTATTACAAAAAGCGGTTTTCTTAAGACTGTCATCGACCATATGGAATCGGTGAAAATCGATAGCTAAGTGAAGTTGAGAAAATATCTTTGCTCCAATTAATTGATCAAATAAGCAATCAGTACGTGGTAGTGGAAAACAATTCTTTTTCGTCAACTTATTCAGGTCTCGATAATTTATGCAAAGCCTTAAAGAGCCATCTACTTTAGTAGTTATGACAGTTGGTCTCCACACTCTGAAATACCTCTCCAGATTAACTCTTCACCAATAATTCAGTCGGCTATTTTTTGAGCTCGCGCCTTTCTCTAGGAGCCATACACCTAAATGGTAAAGCACCTAGTCTGGCGTCCTTTTTTAAATAAATCCAAATTTTAATCTCCTAGTGAGAAGGATGACCAGAAATTTCAATAAAGATATTTAGAAAATCCCAAACTATATGAACATGAGCTAAATCATTATGTGATAGGCATACAGAACACAGATAAGTCAACATAATAGAACTATTAGGATTGCAATAAACATCAAGGCTATGCCCACTACAAGTGCTTAAGTGAATAACCTTCTTGTCACAATTCAACACCGCTCCATATATAAGCATCCATTCCGTCCTGATAATTAAACTAAAACAAAAAAATTCCAAAACAAAAGCACTGCAATCCAATTCGACACCCAAATTTACAACTTCAAATCCTATAAATCATGGATAAATGGATTGGACCTCAACCAGATTTGGTACTATAATAGGGTCTGTGACTGTACTAGTCTTAAGTGCCATTCATCTACTATATTACTCAAAATAAATGAGTGAGATGCTTTGGTATCAAATAAAGTTTGAATAGGTAAATTTGAAAGAGTCAACACACCTTTCACGATGACTTTCTTCCCTTTAACCACAGCTAGGGTGTGCTAGAGCTATAGATAGCATCAAGTGCATAAGCTAGACCGACCTAAGTAGAAGTCTTAAGAAAAGTTGGACACTCCTTTATACGTCTAAGATGGCAGCAGTTGTAGCATTTGATCATCAAAACATTCACTGTACAATTATTTTTCTTAGTCCCCTCAAATTGCATTTCTTACACCTAAATCTTTATTTCTTGATCATGCCTTGAGCTTCTAATACACCATTGAATTTATTTGCTGAATTGGCTTTCCCTCTAACTTATTAGTCTCTTCTTAAGCAACTAAATTCATTAATTCCATCTCCACCAAGCTTTCTAAATTATCATCAGTGGGTATACGACTCAAAGCAATATCCTTGAAAGACAGATTAAAACCCTTAGCAAATATTGATGCCTTCGTCATTGGAGTATTATTAAGGTTTAGGCCATACTTTACTAGCTTGTTGAACTCAATGATTTACTCCTTGATGCTAAGGTCTTTCTATTCTAAATGGATAAACTTCTCCAAGTCCACTCCTTATTCAGCCTTGATATAAACTTAACTCTAAAGTGCTTCCTAAACTCAGTCCAAGTAAACTCAGTTTCTTTGTCGCTCTAGTGTTAATATCCCACCAGTTCAAGGCTTCTCCTTATAAATGCCATGAAGCCAACTACCTTTTCATTGCATCCTCCATACCTATCATAGAAAATATCCAAAAAAAAATTCCTCATTTATGCCTGAGTCTTAACAAATGTTCCTAAGTAATTTTTCAACCCAAACTCTAGAAATCCAAACACAATTTGGGAAAATCCAAGGCAGGTGGAGCAGGAATGACACCATATGCTTATGTTGGGGGTCCTCCATTAGGGTTAATTTCAGTCTAGCCACTTGCCTAAAGATTTTGGAGGAACCTTACTAGAATTTTCACACTCGGAACATCCATTGTTACCTCACCAAAACTATTTCCAATTTGATTGCTCATTTCCACTTATACATAAATAGGAATCATTAGCACTTTCCTTAGATAACAGCTAGCATTACTAGGATTTTATGGGTGTATCTTGTTATACTTATTTACATAATTAAAATTTAAAAATATATAGGTATGCTATCTAAATATATACATAATCCTAAGGAACTCCAAACCTAGGCTCTAATACCAAATGTAACAACCGCGCCTCCAAACACATCGATTCAACATCTAAAAGTTAGGTTCAAACTTGTGTCGTGCCAAAAAGTATAGGTCGTTAGGTTTTTAATGATTTAAGTGGAACATAGATGAAAATAAATGCCAAAAAATTCTACACTTTCGGGTCTCACAGTTGAAGGAAAAGATAATGCATATACTTGGAATGGATACTCCAAATATATAAACAGGTATATTTGGAAAAATAATATGACGGAGATAATCACTTTAAAAAGTGACGTGTACGAAATATCCACACATGATAATTTATATGTATATATTAGAACCTAGTTGACACCCAGTTTAATATTAAAAAGCTATGAGATAGCTATAACATTTTTGGTTCATAACCAAACAAATCGATATTACATATATTGTTTCCTTTTGTAAGTACTATTTGTAAAGCCAATAATTATTCCACTTCTATGAAATAATGCTATAAGAAAAACCCTGTTTCCTAGCAAAATGAAATAACGTTGAATATCGTCATGCTATCTAGAATTTATTAAGCGATAAGAAAATGATTATACACACTATGATAAGGCAAAATCTTAAAATCCTAATGCTTGAAAAGCTAGATGGTAAAAATATTTTCAACCCTCTTGTTTTCTTCTTCTAAGGTAAATGCCAAAGCTCCTTTATCCTCTTCATCTAAAAAAACCATAAACTCCAATTTCCTCATTTCTTTGCTAAGCTAAATCTCGGCGCATCCTCTAGATCAACTCCCTCTAATGATTCTTTCTTATTTCCAGTTAGAGAAACCTGAATGAATATTTTTCTTGAACATCAATGTCTAGAGTTTCTTTGGTGCGATCTAGGGTTCGATGGTCGATTCTACCTTTAATGAGTTCCATAGCGTCCCAATTGCTAGATCTATTTTCCCACACTATTTATGACTTCTATCTCATTGTCCTAATTTGAGGTTGATTTTTTTAGTTGTCCTCTATGTAATATTCATCTATGACACACTTTTATTACATTTTTATACTTCTTAGTGAACTAAATTTTAGTTAGCTGCCACACCACTGGTTATTTCAGTTAAAATATGAAGATGAAGTTAAAACTATAAAATAATAACCATGGGTCAATTTTGACCATAGGGGTTGAAGGGATAATTGACGAATATTATGTTGATCCATCGATATTAGAAACATATCGTAAATTTTTTTTGTAAATAGGCCACACTCAAACAGCCATTAGGTTTTACATCATCAGCACTAGGGCAGAAAAATGACAAGTTGGAAACTACCTTATTGTAGGCAATTATTTCATGTTTTTGTAATGAAATATAATGTATTTTAATCTTCAAAATCATATACCAACAGTCAATATAAGCATAATATGGAAATTTTGAAGCGTAAATATTTGATAAAATTTAACAAGTTTGTCAGTTGTTGATTCATGTTTACTCCGAGTTCTAACTGGTATCTTTTACGATTGATTATATTCTGTGCATTATTAAATGATAAATTTTTCGTATTTACACCTTGGGTCATATTCGGTGCATTAGTAAATGGGTTATAAGAGCTTTTATACAAAATTGGAGTAGAGTCAATTAGTTGAATACACACTAGAAAACACATAGTTTTCTGTGCCAACACGTTCTATTTTAGACTGAAAATAGTATTTCAAGTCCTGTGCTTGTTCTATTATGTATAGGAATTATAATATTTGCTAAATGATTCCCTACATATTATATTAGAAGCTAGCTCAATCGATTCTCAATTATATTGGATGCCAAGGCTTAATTTTTTTATATCATGTCGTTAGTATCGTTAAAATATTTATCATGATGCCCATGGAGAGTGGGATTATGCTAACATTTATGATACATAATGCAGCAAAAGAAAAGGCAGGTGATTTGCAGGTATATATTTTGTCTAATATTTCCAATTATTGGATTCATACTCTTTCGGTGAGGTATTTAACATTGATTCATTGTAAATGAATAATTGGTATTTGTGACGAACCGGATTTTCGACCTTCGAAAATCTACATCAATACGTCCACTGTATTATATGCCGAGCAATCGAATGTCGGAAATACCCGATCGTTAGGGAAAAGAAGAAAGAGGTATAGAAGAAATAGAAACAACACAGAATCTCATAATCGCAGTGGAACAATATATAATAGATAATAACATGTCTCTATACAAAAAGAAACTACAACTGTTATTTAAACATTACATCATCAGAGTACAATACATCAATTACTTACAGCTTGTCTCACAAATGCTGAATATACGGCATACCATACATAGCGGAATAAAATCAAATACATCCAATATGTCTTCGTCATTCAGCTCATCTCCTGAGCTCCATAGCATCCTATCATATGTCTATAATACTCGGTCTGACCCAAGCATTATAATAAAATAACACCCGAGTCAGTCTGGAAAACCAGCATGAGAAAACACACTCAATTTGAATTATTAAAGTTGTCAAAAATCCTTTGAAATTCAAAGGTATCTCGTAAGACCACGCCATACATAAACATGACGGGTTTTACCTTACGATAACCAAAATATTTCATATCAAATCCTCTGATATTATAGTAGTGTTTAAATACAAATACTTATTCAAATAGCTGAAATGCTTGCATCTCACATTCCAGCATAATTAGGCACAATCAAAACCATATGGCGCTTATTGAAGAATGTGTTTCATACGAATGACTAGGCACTGGGGTACTACCTTTCACATTACACATCTAGAAATAGCGTACCTAGGACCATGTTGGGATCCTCTACAGCACAAGACTGGACTATGCCTAACCTGGATAGACCGAATATGCTATCAACCCAGTGTTCCCACCCTTTTTCGACCACCTTCCATAAATCGTAGTTATAATATCCAAGGGTATCTAGAAAGATGATAAACATACCCTAATTTGTTGCTACCCACTTAGCCTTGCTGCATCTCCCCTGCTTTTCAGTCATTCCCAGTTGATAAGGCTAGAGGCCACACTTACCTTTTTAAGGAAATTTCACTTAGAATGCTCATTGTCCTCCAATGCCATTGTACTGATAGCATTCATCCATACAAGTTCGTTCTGGGTCAGAACGGAACCGGCGGCACTATTCCTACTACATCCATTTTTGAAAAACCCTTAAAATTAGTAGCGATTTTCCCTTGCACTCCGCTGCTCCATCTTCGACTCCATGCACTTGTTTTCCCTTAAAAAAAGTACTCGTTGGATCAAAGTGGTTTTCAGATAACTTAGCCGATCTCGGTCTCTTTGAAACAACGTTCGATATTTCCGGTAAACTAAACCCCGGTTCTTTAGGAAATAAATAGACGAAAATAAGATTGTAGATCACCACCTAACCATTAGTCAACGGATTTCTTTATCAACGTCCTAGAAGAACCAAATGAGTTTATACGTACAGTATTGCACCTCGAACGATAGCTGTACCCTATAATTCCCTTATTTCCCCTAGATATTCCCAAAGTTATATTTTGGGTCCTGACTTGGTAGTCGGTTATTCAACTATCAAATAAACAATCATTCAACCAAATATTCTATTTTCCACTGAAAAAATCCAATTCTCTTTTTAATTAAATTTTAACAAATTAAATCTCTTATCAAAATTCATATGCTTATCTTACCGAAATAAGTACGTTTACTAACCATACTTAAGAAATATTTAAGAAACTTTTTAATATAAATATGGAAAGTACCGCTGCGGTATACCATGGATTCATAGCTCAAAGGTTATGTCTCTATCCCAAAGAAATCCAAAACTTAACTGTAATCTCTCACCTCCTCCGATCTCGCCACAAAAGCATACAATTACTTTTTGAAAACTTTATTAAATAATTTTTCAAAATAATACGTATAAAATTCCTAAATAAGTTCCTAAGTTAATCTTAGGAAAATACTCTATAAAATAAAATTTATTATATAATATTAATATTGTATAATTTATCTTTCAAAATAATAATAATACTGATTAATTCTTAAATAATAATGGACTTACTTTAAATTACTTAACTAATAATCAAATATACTTAAAATAGTTTTTAAACAACTAATAATTAATTTATTTTAGTATTCTTAAACACTTTTAAATTTTCTAGTTAAAACTTAAAAATCCCCCTTTTTTTCAAATAAACTTAACTTATCAGAAAAAAATTATTTTTCAACTCCAGTATAGCCAGTCTAAATATTTATAAATCATGCACGATTTATCACAAATTTGATTTACATTCCAATTCTGTGAATTCGCTGTTCACATTTTTCTAAATGTAAATCTGTCGTTTATTTTAAGCTGATTTTCCCATCTCCTTTTCAATCCTCGGCGTGAATTATAACTTCAATTTTCTCAACGATGATCACTTTACTTTATTTATAAACTTTGTTTACAAATTCCATAGTCTCATTTCTCGTTTATACGGTTTCACAATACTCAATTGATTTTAAATTGATTTTTAAATTGAATTCCACTTTTAAATTAATTTCCCAAAATAACCCAATTATATTCACTTTCTTTTCATCCTTTAAATCTTGTTAAAAATCTAGTATAACAATTTTACATTTTATCTTCAAATTTCCTTTTTATTTTCCCAACTATTTCAAATCTCATTTTTAACATTTTTTATACTTAAATAAATATCGCTTACGTTTTATTATTTAAAATCTTTTTTTTACATTATTCCAAAATCCCTATTTTCCATATTCCAAAATTTATCAAGTACAAATTTTGAAATCAAACTATTTATCTTACAGAAAATTTATTTTTCTTTTAATAAATCCAAATTTCACTATAAATATTTTTACTTCAATTTTTTTTCCAAATTCAGAACATTTATCATTGGTATTTAAAAATACCAACATCTAACCAGTAATACTATAACATCGAATAAATTCAAACTCCACTATAATCTATCATAAATTATTCAAACAAATCATATCTTTGAATGTGAAAATAATTTCAACATTTTTGAGGAATCCAATTGGTTCCTCCAACATGTTTTTCCTGCATCCATAGATGCTAATACAATATAAAAATACCAATCCCACTTAGAGGGAGATATCATGGTATTTACAGTCATCGCTATTATGCAGGGCGCACAGGGTCTCTTCCTCTATATATATATATATTTGTGTGTGTGTGTGTATGTGTGTGGGAATATCAATCACTCCAATTACGAATACACACACACACTACTATATATATAGTAACACATCCAACCGATAATAATTTATCAATTCTATCAATCAATCAATAATTAATTTTGACTTTTAAATTAATTGCAGTAATCCAAAATTGAGTGAGATTAGCTCACTTTGGCTTTTAATTCATCGAACATCCAGATTTTTTTTGTTTCTAAAATCTCAATGGATTGAAAAATCCCAAACTAAACTCTATTGCGTAGATTTTCCAACTACGAACCAACTCGACCCGTCTTAATCATTTTAAACCTCATACAATAAATATACGGATTTTATTAGCATAATGATAGAATAAAAAAATTGATTAATATAAATAAAAATTATATTAAACTTAACAAAACACGAACCTTTTCTTCCCCTCGCGAACTGTCAGCCAACACTGACCACATCACGCCGTCATCGTGAACTCAAAAAACGATGCTGACAAACGAACCATTTAAGTCACCGCCGCCTGGCTTCCAGCCATCCACACTGCCACGCGCTCATGCACGACGTCGCTTCCTTCTCCAGTTCGCGACCATATGACTGCCGATTTCCACCACTGCCAAGCAGCGCCTTCTTCAAGACATCACTTGTCGTCGCACTTCGCCATCTCCAGCGTACGTGCGTATCGCCCACACGCCATGAAATCAGCTCGCGATCTACCCCCTCGGGAATCGATCCATTTATTGATTTTTTTTATATACATCGATTTCGTATCTTTGAAGGGGGAAGGTCGCGATGTCGAATTGAGGGTAGGAGGAAAAGGGAAGCTCGCGATTTATGTCTTCGAATTGCTTTTCGATTTGAATTGAAAAAAATAGAGGGGAATACGATTTCGATTTTGAAGCGGAGGAACGGTACGCTATCACTCCTTTATTTAGTTTTGTTCGGCCATTTATTTTCTTGTTTTGAACTGATAGGAGGGAAGAAACTTGCATGATTTAAAATAAAAGGAATGGGATGGAATGATAAGAAGGTGGCGGGTAGGAGAGGGAGATAGTACAGTGAAAGATAAAGTAACAGCTGAAAGGAAGTTTGACTAATTAATAAAATTATTTAATTTCAAACGTCGCGATCTATACAACTTAAAATCTCGAACTCCGATCGAGGTGCGCCGCTAGGCATTTATAATGTTATACCTCGATTCCGAACACAATGGAAAAGGATTCGATTCCTATTTCGATCGTATGGAGAAGATAGCTTTTTTCGGAACCAATTATTATATTGAATTTTCAATATAAATTTCAGCGCGTTTATATCCCATATCACCAAACAATAACTTCAAACGCTACAAAATTTGAGATTCGATAATAATACACTATTACGGATCCAACAGAACTGGTTTCGTCAAATTCCGAGACTATCCCTCGAAAGGCTATTTTTAAATGTCAATTTAAATGATATATTTGTAAAACTAAACGAATCACTTTTAAATCCCATTTAAAAAGTTTTATTATCTCCATTATTATTAATATAAATTTTACAAGCCTTTAAATTATTTTTAACAAGCTTTAAACTCAAGATTCAATAATTTATCCAATTTTGATTATTAAATTCAATAATTAAATTATCCAATAAATCCTTATATTTGAAATTAAAGTTAAAAATTAACTTTTGAATATTTGAAATCAATTAAATATTCCAATTTCAAATAATCAAAATTCTAGGTCGTTACATTCCTCCCCGTTATACGGATTTCGTCCTCGAAATTGCTAAATAAGAAATATGGTCCAAAACCAGTTAACTATTTTTCCCAAAACCAATCAGTTTTAGCAACTTTCCAAAATGGATCTATTGTAAACACAATATCACTTTTACTAATTTCCATACTCATCCATAAACTCCAAATAATATTATCTACTCGATTATTTCCAGTTGTAATCCAAAATCAAGTTTTAGTTATTTAAAATTTCTCTTAATTTTTCTAACTCCTTAAATTTTTGAAAAATTTCACCACCGTCTCCTTTGCATGGCTAGATCTAAAAACCTAAAAAACGCCTCTGTGGGCCCAAATCATCAAAAGAAAACAAAATCCAAGTGGCTGTATATGAAAATCATCAGTTTCGAACAAAATTTATACATGTACTTTTTGTCGGGCAACCAAATTTTACTTCTGAAATCAAAGACTTCAATTTAGCCTTTTGCTTTTATTTACCTGCACCTAATTTACCAGTAGTATCTAGTCATACAATTCAAAATCACTTTATTCAGCATTTTCAATTTATATTTCATCAAAACCCATACGACGTACATATATCATCCGTACACAATATCAAATCTGATCGCTCACTCGATCACACAATTTCACTTTCGAACTAGTATCGTTCACACGACTCTCTAGTGCAGACTCAGATCTGGTTTCTTGATCAAAAGCCGTCATTCTCCTTGCATTGCCATAACTGTGATAGAGAATTCCAGAATCAATCAGAAATCCATATCCAGTGTTCGCCGTCAAAAATTTAGTGAAAAATCATAACTTGGATCGATATAAACTATCATGAAATTCTATGCTCGAATCTGAATCAAATCATCATGCGAATAAAATAGTATACGTACAACTTATATATTTATTTCCAATTTATTCCTATCTATAACAGTTTTCATTTTATTCACATTCATTTCATTTATATCCATTATTCACAAATATCATTCTCGTTCACCTATTTACTTTGCATATTTTTCCAGTACTAATTTTTTTATTAAGAACTTCACCATCAATTTCTTAAGTCTATTATAAATATTTTGTACACTTCTTATATTAATTAACACTTCTCACTTGAGTCTATACCCATTTTAACTCAATCAATTCTATTTCCAAAATTTAGTTTATTTACTCCAACTCAATCTAAATTTTCAATTTCACTTTATTTAACATAATTCAAGTTAAATCCCATTCCAATATTCAATTGTAATTCCATTTACTTACTAATTAAATTAATAAGTTCATCCACACATTTATTTTCAATCTTAATAAATTCTGTTTTCAATACTTACCCCATTTAGCCTATTAGGCTTAGTTACAGAATTCCCTTCATACTTAAGTTTAATTTCATACCACAACCAAATTTCACCATTTTATATGTCACCCAACTTATTTGTATTCCATTCACCAATTTCTTCCACTTCACTTCATTAATTGGTTTACTTTACTAATTTATTCAATTATCACATTTACTTCCATTTTACTCTTCTTAAGTTAATTTCATTCCAAAAAAAAATCGAACTTTTATAAGTTATCAAACTATTATATCATATTTCCCAAATAACATTTTAAATGAAAATCCAAAAGTTTAACTCATTATTCCCAATTTATTTCAAATAATTTTTGAAATCAAATACATATATACAATCCATTTGTATATCAATTTTTCCTTTGTATTTCAAACCAAAACTAGTTTTACAAACAAACTCCAACTCAAATCATTTATTTAGAAATTCCTCCATTGGAAACTTGAAAATGAACACCGATGATGATGTAGTCATCACCGAAGTTATTTTCCTTTAAAAGCCATTTTTAAATATTTTTATTCCAAATATTTTCCAAATAACAACACCATTATTTTCCAAGACTTTGAAAATCATTTTCAAACCTAATGGGGAAATTAATTTCCCAAATTTCCAGCTTTTGAATCCTTTATAAATTGTTTTTATAAACCATATCATCTTTAAATATTCCTCTGGAATTTTATTTCATTTCAATTTATAAAGCACATTTATAAACTCATATTTACACAATCCATTTTGTTATATGAATTACTTTCTTACGATTGGTTATAATATCAACTTTTGTTCAACTTCCACAAAAACAATGATAATAGTTTAATATATCATTTCATAATGACTAAGCACACCATATGCAACTATAATAATTTCAAAAAAAAATTATTTCTTTATATATAAAATAATCGGGGTAAAATTATTTCATTTACCACATTTAAAAATAATACTGCATCGAACTGCTCTGTTCAAGTGTTTAGAGATCCCTATCAATAACGTTAATAACTTGTATTTACCAAAATCCGTAAGCCAATCAATGGGTCAACCAACAAAATATAAGATAATTTTATATTCACTAACAAACATACACTCATATCTATTAATGCACTCAAACTCATCTACAGTGCTACTGGCCCTATCTCTAATGAGTAATCCCCACCAGAGCCAAGGTTCTCAATTAACCATCTGATCTGGCACCAACTGTGATGAACCGGATTTTCGACTTCTGAAAGTTGACATCAATACGACCACTGTATTACATGCCAAACATTCAAATGTCGAAAATACCAGTTCGTTAGGGCAAAGAAGAAAGAGGTAGAAGAAGAAACAAAAACAGCAACATAGAATCTCACAATCGTAGTGGAACAATAATAACATATCTATACAAAAAGAAACTACAACTGTTATCTATACATTACATCATCAGAGTACAATACATCAATAACTCAACACCGGGCAGTTATACAACTTGTCCTCACAAATGCTGAATATACAACATACCGAACACAACGAAATAAAATCAAATATGTCCAATACGTCTTCATTATACAGCTTGTCTCCTGAGCTCCTTAGCATCCTATCCTCTATCTGTAATACTCGGTCTGACCCGAGCGTTGTAATAAAATAACACCCGAGTGAGTCTGGAAAACCAACGTGAGAAAACACACTCAATTTGAATTATTGAAGTTGTCAAAAATCTTTTGAAAATCAAAGGTGCCTCGTAAGGCCACGCTACACATAAATCACGACGGGTTTTTACCTTACGATAACCAAAACATTTCATATCAAATCCTCTGATATTATAGTAGTGTCTAAATACAAATACTTACTCAAATAGCTGAAATGCTTGCATCTCACGTTCCAGCATAATTGGGCACAATCAAAACCGTACAACGCTTATAGGAGAATGGGTTCCATACGAATGACCAGGCACTGGGGTACCACCTATCACAGTACAAGTCCAGAAATGGCATACGGAGGACCACGTCGGGATCCCCTGCAACATAAGATCGGACTATCCCTAACTTAAATGGACAGAATATACTATCATCCCGATTATTCCCACCCTTTTTCAAGCTCCTTCCATAAATCATAGAAATAATATCTGAGGCTATCTAGAAAGGTGATTAACATACTGTAACAACCCGCATATTTATCGATTTTTATATTTAAATATTTTATTTAAATATTTTGTCGATACTTGGAATTTAGTCCGAAAAGCTACTTTTTGCATACGGTCGAATTAGGACTCGGACCACTTCCATTGAGTTTAAAATGTCGTTTGTGACCTTTTTGAGTATAAGCTTCGTTATGTTTGGAGTAAGTTGATTTTTGCTACTTTTTTCACTTTGGGTTTGGGTTTGGGTTCAGCCCTATGTTTAACTTGTACTCAAATCCGAGCCACTCCTCCCCATTCACCCTCACTTTCTCCTCTTTTCAGTTCTAAAGCATCAATGGTGGGAGAGATGGGAAATTAAAACTCCAAAACCCTAGTTTCCTTTTGCAAATCAATCTCTAGCTCCAAACTAATAGAAGAACCCATTAATAAGCTTCTCTTCTTCTCCAACTCTTTCTCTCTTTGATTTCAGAAAATTCCTAAACCTAATTTGGGAAATGTTTCTCTTTTTAGCTTAGAATCAAGCTTCTTGAGTTGAATTTGAAGAGTGGTCAATTCTCCTTTGCTTTCAAGCTTCCTTTTCCAATTGCTTGGGTTCAAAGGTGAGATTTTTATCTCACATCTATGCTTATATTTATCTTCGATTGTTAGGTATGAATTCCTAACACTTATTCGCGTGCGATTGCTTTTGGTTTGGATTGATTTGGAGAATATTCCAATTTTTGGTGTTTTGAGTTCAATTCGTTAAAAATCCTAACTTTGATGTTTGAACATGTTTTTGGTGATGCATCGAGGAGCATATAGGGTCTGGTAGTTGATTGGCATAATCCCATAGTGCCGTTGCTCGAGAGAATGCAATTTGGTCGAGGTTGGACCTCAATTGGATGGACTGGGAAGGGACTGACAACATGTCCGGTCGACCGAGCCCTACTGCCGGCCGACCGACCTGTTGCCAAGTGCATAGGCACTTCTCTGTTTAGGGTTCGGTCGGCCGAGTAAAGGGTTCAGCCGACTAACCTGCTTCCCGAGGAATTTTGAGAACAGGGTCCGGTCGACCGAGCTCTGTAGCCGGCCGACCGACCTGGTGCATTTTTGCCTATTTCGCCTAGTTGTTTGAATTTCCAACTTTAATCGATTCGTGTTGTTTCCTATGTGTTGTTATCATTTTTTATGACTTTGATGACTCCTTTTTAGGGATTTTTGAATATCCATTTCGATGGATTCTTTATCGGTTTCGTTGGATTTTTATTCACATCTTCGTATGTGAATTTTAGTGATTGATTGTTCCTACAATCTTCTTCGTGACATGTCACTTTAAAAAGATAAAGGTTTCTATACTAGTAGTAAATATCAAAAATCTTTCTTCAAATGATTTCAACACTATTTTAGTACAAAGCTCGCTTCTTAAACCGTTTTCCAATCTATTGGTATATGCAAACCTTTACCTCACTCGTATGAGAAATCTAATTAAACGACTTAGTAAAACGAGTGGTATGAAACGCTTGCGTTTACTTCGTCGGTTAATTCTTGGACTTGTTCGATTGAAACTCTTGTGACAAATTTATAGTGGAGATCTACAGTTTGTTCGTAAATATTTAAGTTAAGCAAGTGGTTATGGGACATGAAGCTAAACTCATATATTTACTAGCTTAGTGTAATTGACACTTTTCGTTGATCATGACGATCATCTTTTTGATTTAGACTAGCAATGTGCGATGTCTCTTTGTCTGCGAGGGAGACTAAACCCCGTTTTGTGGAGTTTCGACTCAAATTGGTGGGGTAGCAACCCATGGTCTTCGGGCCGTTTGTGGAGCTTCGGCTCAATTTGTGATGGTTAGCAACCATGGAATTAGCGTTCCGTTTGTGATACCCGTGCTGGCGAGCTTTATGCTCCCGTTTGTGATAGGCCTCCTCCTCTATGTGATTTCTGGATTTCTTGAGATGATTTCTAGAATTTGTGTTTCACCAATTTTCGTGATTTCCATTGATAAGCTTTATCGATATTTGTGCATTGGTGAATTTGTGCGTCATTGACTTTCGGTGATTTCTGGATTTCGTGTGTCGAATTCTGGAATTTGTGTGTCATTGACTTTTGTGATTGTCATTGATATTATCGTCAATATTTATGGTTTGGTGAACTAAATTAGGAGTATGACGTTTCTGTGATTCTTGTGTAGATTTTGTGACATTGAATAATCCCTTGATGATTTTCAACTGCTTATATATGTCACAGCTTGGCATTGTGATTATTATGTGTTTAGTATTATCTCTTATTCTATATCGTTTCATCTGATATTTATAATTAGACTGATCTGTTTATTATTTTCTTATTAAATAATACTCGGGTCAGACCGAGATGTTACAGGTGCTTCTGCTTGACTTCTCCCCAGGGATTCATTACTTTGACTTTTGGCAAACTACTTAGATTAGTAGTTTATTTTGTTATATACACTTGAGATATAGACTCATTGTTGTATTCTTTTGTATATCACGTGTTGCTATTCTTTTGTATATTTGTGGATCTTTTTGACCACTACTCTGATATACACTTCCATGTGTTAATTATATATTCATATCTTCTTCCGCCTTTGTGATATGAATTTTCTGTGACTGATTTATGTTATGTTTATTTCTGTATTTGTTTTCGAAGATATTATAGCCACTGTGTAGTAGCTTTGAGTTTGTGTCGGTATGTCGGATTTCCTCTTGATAATGTTGCATGTCATACTATCTGACATATCAATGCTCGCACAAAGCAATTACACGGATGGTCGCTCCTCAACAGCCTTATTCTCCGTGCTACTCGACAGCATTCACCGTAATGTTCTTGTCTAGCGTGGGTATAGAGGTGGGGCGTCACAGCTTGGTATCAAAGCGGAACATCGGAACAATATGGAATATTATAACAAGGATCATCGTCCTAAGTCCATCTTAGGAGTCGTGCTTTAGGATTTAATTCGAGTCTTCGTACCGTTCTATCATATTTTCTTTTATGATTCCTTGTTTTATCTATCAAGATTTCTTGATAGTTATTTGGTGAATAACCTTTTTCTTCTTCGTCTTTCTTTCTAAAGGAAGAGAAATGTCTAGACCAGGCCTCCCCAGAGCTGTACCGTCTAGTGTTCCACCCCAAGATGGAGTTTTTATGACTGCTCAACAGCTTCTTGACTTTGTGACAAATGCTCAAGCAGCTGGAGCTAACCCGGAACCTACTCACCCAAAGTCGGGGTTTGCACGCTTATGCAACAATTACACTAATTTGGGTGAGGAGCCATTCAAAGGTTCCGAAACTATTATTGAAGTACAGGCTTGGTTAAGGTCATACGATCGAATCTTTTCTCGCATGAATCTTATTGACCTTCACCGAGTTCAGGTGGCCTCTAGTATGCTCCGAGAAAGAGCATTGGACTGGTACGAACTTCTTATTTCTGAAATTAATGAAGCGGATCTCACCTGGGAGCAATTCCGGGAACGCTTCGAGTTGAAATTTGTACCAGAAGCAGAGAAAGTGACATTGGCTCGACGATTTATAGACCTTGTTCAAGGTGAGTCCTCCATGACTGATTACGTCGCCTCCTTCGAGTCGCTTTCCAAATATGGGGTTGAATACATCAACGCCCCTTTAAAGAAGATCCAGAGGTTCGTCTATGGCTTAAACAGAAATCTCAAGAAGCCATTACTTCTAAAGTTAGAAGTTTCTTTCGACCAACTCATTGATATCGCTCTTCGGCTTGAAGAGGCGGATAGGGAGAATGATGTTGAAGTGGTGGGTTCCAAACCAAACTTCAACAACAAGAAAAGGCCAAACAAATTCAAAGTCCCTTATCCCAATAAGAAAGGGAAGCAAGCAACCCCTGTGGCAAAGACTTCTTCCTTTGGTCGTGGGGAATGCTATAATTGTGGTTCGAAGGACCATTATGCGAACAAATGCCCAAAGTCTCTCTCTTGTCGCTACTGCAAGGTTCCCGGTCATGTTATATCTTCATGCCCCAAGCTTCAGGGCAGGAAGGAGGGAAAGCTTAATGTTGCTCAAGCCCCTGGCAACACGTCTCGTGGCCAAGGTATTTCTCATTCTATCCTTGATGGAATTATTTTATTTCGTGATCATCCTATTTGAGTTCTTTTCGATACGGGTGCGTCCCATTCTTTTATATCAAAAGAACTTGTTGATACTTTTTCTTTGGATGTTATGTGTTTAATGACTTCTTTGAGAATTGCGAATCCGGTTGGTGGATCAGCAACAATCAGTTTATTGTGTAAAGATGTCGAGATTATTTTGTGTGGTTTTTCTTTCCTAGCCGATTTGCATGTCATGCGTTATTTAGGCTTTGGAATGATTTTGGGAATGGATTGGCTTAACCATTATGAAGCTCATATCCTATGTCCTGAGCGGACTATTTATCTTCGACATCCTCAATCTGTTAAGCAGATTTCTATTAATCTTAAAGATTCAGATTCCAGCTTGGTTCCATCTTTATATTCTTTAAATCCTCGTGATGACGATGATGATGATGAGGGTGATATTATTTCCCTTATTCACATCGTTCGTGAATTTTCCGACATATTCGAGCCCGTTTTAGGATTACCACCTAAGCGAGCAATTGAGTTCAGAATTAATCTTATTCCTGGAGCTCAACCTATCACTCGTCCTCCTTATCGTGTGTCCAATAAAGAAAACGAGGAGATGCGTAAACAATTATCCGAATTGGAGACGAAGCAATTTATTCGCTTTAGTTCGTCGCCTTGGGGAGCTTCAGCTATTTTTGTGAAGAAATCCGACGGAACACTTAGGCTTTGCGTTGACTACCGCAAGCTTAATGATCTTACTATCAAGAATAAATATCCTTTACCTCGGATTGATGATCTATTCGATCAGCTTTGTGGTGCTGGAGTCTTTTCACAATTAGACTTAGCTACTGGATTTCATCAGCTTTGTATTGCAGAGGATAACATTCCTTTGACATCGTTCCGTACTCGTTATGGATCTTATGAATGGCTTGTTATGCCATTTGGTCTAACGAATGCTCCGGCTTATTTCGTTGACCTTATGAATCGATTTTTCAAAGATTTTCTCGACCGGTTTGTTCTTATCTTTACTGATGATATTCTTGTGTATTCTAAAACCGAGGAGCATGAAAAACATCTTTGGATTGTGTTGGAAACTCTTAGGAGTAATCAATTGAAAGCAAAATTTTCTAAATGCCATTTTTGGCAATATAGTGTGAAGTTTCTCGGTCATATTATATCCGAATCCGGAATTTCAGTAGATCCTTCAAAGATTGAAGCGATTCAAGATTGGAAGAGACCGGAGAATGTGACAGAGATTCGTAGTTTTCTCGAATTGGCGGGTTATTACCGTCGGTTCATTAAAGACTTTTCTAAAATTGCCGTCCCTCTCACTAGCTTAACGAAGAAAGGTATTAAATACATTTGGTCGGACAAATGTGAAACTTCTTTTCAGAAACTAAAAGAACTCCTTTCAGATGTTCCTATTCTTGTTATTCCCGAGGGGAATCAAGATTTCGTTGTTTATACCGATGCTAGTCGCGTTGGTTTGGGTGCCGTTCTTATGCAAAGGGAACGTGTTATTGCTTATGCTTCTAGGCAATTGAAGCCTGCTGAGACTAGGTATGCCACTCATGATTTAGAGCTCGCGGCTATTGTTTTCGCCCTTCGTATTTGGCGTCATTATCTTTTAGGAGAGAAATTTGTTCTTTATACCGATCATAAATCCTTGAAGTATTTATTCTCTCAAAAGGAACTTAATTTGCGTCAACAGCGTTGGCTCGAATTTCTTGCACCATATGATCTTGGTATTCTTTATACTCCCGGTAAGGGTAATCGTGTCGCCGATGCCCTTAGCCGTAAACAACAAGCTGTTGTTTCTATGATGATATCTGAATGAAACGATCTCGAGATTTTATCCACTTGCGAAATTCGAGACCGTGATTCCGATTTATGTTCATCTCTTGTTTTATGTAGCCTTGAGGCTCATCCTTCTCTTTTTGACCGCATTCTTGAAGCTCAAAGGCTAGATCCCGAATTGGCTCTTCTTGGCCAAAATATTAAGGGTAAGATTGATATTGAAAGTTTGAAAGACTTTGATATTGATTTTCATGGCGGCATTCGAAAATTTGGTAAACTTATCGTACCAAATATTGGTGATCTTCGTAAAAATATTTTAGAAGATTCCCATCATTCAAAATTTACCATTCATCCTGGTAGTAGTAAAATGTACGCGGATATGAAGCGACTTTATTATTGGGAGAGAATGAAACTTGACATCGCTAACTTCGTTAAGTGTTGCATGACTTGCTAACTCGTTAAGGCCGAACATCAAAGGCCCGGTGGATTATTGCAACCTTTAGAGATTCCAATTTGGAAGTGGGATCGGGTTTCCATGGATTTTATTGACGGCCTTCCCCGTTCTCGTTCGGGTCATGATAGTTTATGGGTGATCGTTGATAGGCTTACTAAATCCGCCCATTTTATTACCGTTCGGTCCAATCGAACCGTTCCACTTTTGGCCAAACTCTTTATCAAAGAGATTGTTAAATTACATGGAGTTCCTACTTCTATTAGTAGCGACCATGATCCATTGTTTACTAGTGGATTTTGGAAGAGTCTTCAAAAATCTTTGGGAACGAAGCTTAATTTTAGCACCGCTTATCATCCCCTGTCCGATAGACAAACCGAGCGTGTGACTCAAACTCTTGAAGATCTTCTTCGTGCATGTGTTCTTGATTTTGGTGGAAGTTGGGAAGATCATATTTCTCTTGTTGAATTTTCCTATAATAATAGCTTCCAATCTAGTATTGGTATGGCACCTTTCGAGGCACTCTATGGAAGGCCATGCCGATCTCCTTCTTGTTGGCTTGAGGCCGGTGAGAAACTGGTTTTAGGTCCAGATTTTATTCGTGATTCCACAGAAAAGATTGAACTTATTCGACATAGGATGAAAGAAGCCCAGAGTAGACAAAAATTCTATGCCGATAACCGAAGAAGGAAGTTAGAATTTTCTGTGGGAGATCTTGTGTTCATTCGTGTTTCACCTATGAAGGGTGTTGTACGTTTCAGTCGATTAGGAAAGTTAGCGCCTCGATATATGGGGCCATTTCCTATCACCGAACGTATTGGTTCCGTGGCTTATCGCCTTTTATTACCGGCTCAGTTTTCTGCTATGCATGACGTGTTTCATGTTTCTCAATTGCGGAAATGTCTTCGAGATTCCGATTCTATTCTTGAGCCCTGTGTTGTGGAAGAGATTGAGGTTTCGCCTAATTTAACTTATGAGCAGCATCCTATTCGAATTATTGCTTCGGAGGTCAAACGACTTCGAAATAAAGATGTTCCGCTTGTGAAAGTTCAATGGTCTTCAAATCCTAAGGATTGTTCTTGGGAGTCTAGAGAGTTCATCGAGCGAACACATCCGGGCTTACTTTCTCGTGCTCTTTGAGGTGAACTTCTTATTTCAAATTTCTTTTGTGTTGAATATGCTTTTATGGTTGTTACTTTATATTCTCTTCTTAAATATTGCGGGGACGCAATTTCTTTAAGGAGGGGAGTCTGTAACAACCCGCATATTTATCGATTTTTATATTTAAATATTTTGTCGATACCCAGAATTTAGTCTGAAAAGCTACTTTTTGCATACGGTCGAATTAGGACTCGGGACCACTCCCATTGAGTTTAAAATGCCGTTTGCGACCTTTTTGAGCATAAGCTTCGTTATGTTTAGAGTAAGTTGATTTTTGCTACTTTTTTCACTTTGGGTTTGGGTTTGGGTTCAGCCCTATGTTTAACTTATACTCAAATCTGAGCCACTCCTCCCCATTCACCCTCACTTTCTCCTCTTTTCAGTTCTAAAGCATCAATGGTGGGAGAGATGGGAAATTAAAACTCCAAAACCCTAGTTTCCTTTTGCAAATCAAGCTCTAGCTCCAAACTAATAGAAGAATCCATTAGTAAGCTTCTCTTCTTCTTCTCCAACTCTTTCTCTCTTTGATTTCAGAAAATTCCTAAACCTAATTTGGGAAATGTTTCTCTTTTTAGCTTAGAATCAAGCTTCTTGAGTTGAATTTGAAGAGTGGTTGATTCTCCTTTGCTTTCAAGCTTCTTTTTCCAATTGCTTGGGTTCAAAGGTGAGATTTTTATCTCACATCTATGCTTATATTTATCTTCGATTGTTAGGTATGAATTCCTAACACTTATTCGAGTGCGATAGCTTTTGGTTTGGATTGATTTGGAGAATATTCCAATTTTTGGTGTTTTGAGTTCAATTCGTTAAAAATCCTAACTTTGATGTTTGAACATGTTTTTGGTGATGCATCGAGGAGCATATAGGGCCAGGTAGTTGATTGGCATAATCCCTTAGTGCCGTTGCTCGAGAGAATGCAATTTGGTCGAGGTTGGACCTCAATTGGATGGACTGGGAAGGGACTGGCAACAGGTCCGGTCGACCGAGCCCTGCTGCCGGCCGACCGACCTGCTGCCAAGTGCATAGGCACTTCTCTATTTAAGGTTCGGTCGACCGATTACAGGGTTCGACCGACCGACCTGCTTCCCGAGGAATTTTGAGAACAGGGTCCGGTCGACCGAGCTCTGTAGCCGGCCGACCGACCTGGTGCATTTTTGCCTATTTCGCCTAGTTGTTTGAATTTCCAACTTTAATCGATTCGTGTTGTTTCCTATGTGTTGTTATCATTTGTTATGACTTTGATGACTCCTTTTTAGGGATTTTTGAATATCCATTTCGATGGATTCTTTATCGGTTTCGTTGGATTTTTATTCACATCTTCGTATGTGAATTTTAGTGATTGATTGTTCCTACAATCTTCTTCGTGACTTGTCACTTTAAAAATATAAAGGTTTTTATACTAGTAGTAAATATCAAAACTCTTTCTTCAAATGATTTCAACAATATTTTAGTAAAAAAGCTCGCTTCTTAAACCGTTTTCCAATCTATTAGTATATACAAATCTTTACCTCACTCGTATGAGAAATCTAATTAAACGACTTAGTAAAACGAGTGGTATGAAACGCTTGCGTTTACTTCGTCGGTTAATTCTTGGACTTGTTCGATTGAAACTCTTGTGACAATTTTATAGTGGAGATCTACAGTTTGTTTGTAAATATTTAAGTTAAGCAAGTGGTTATGGGACTGAAGCTAAACTCATACATTTACTAGCTTAGTGTAATTGACACTTCTCGTTGATCATGACGATCATCTTTGTGATTTAGACTAGCAATGTGCGATGTCTCTTTGTCTGCGAGGGAGACTAAACCCCGTTTTGTGGAGTTTCGACTCAAATTGGTGGGGTAGCAACCCATGGTCTTCGGGCCGTTTGTGGAGCTTCGGCTCAATTTGTGATGGTTAGCAACCATGGAATTAACGTTCCGTTTGTAGTACACGTGTTGGCGAGCTTTATGCTCCCGTTTGTGATAGGCCTCCCCATCTATGTGATTTATGGATTTCTTGAGATGATTTCTAGAATTTGTGTTTCACCAATTTTCGTGATTTCCATTGATAAGCTTTATCGATATTTGTGCATTGGTGAATTTGTGCGTCATTGACTTTTGGTGATTTCTGGATTTCGTGTGTCGAATTCTGGAATTTGTGTGTCATTGACTTTTGTGATTGACATTGATATTATCGTCAATATTTATGGTTTGGTGAACTAAATTAGGAGTATGACGTTTCTGTGATTCTTGTGTAGATTTTGTGACATTGAATAATCCCTTGATGATTTTCAACTGCTTATATATATCACAGCTTGGCATTGTGATTATTATGTGTTTAGTCATATCTCTTATTCTATATCGTTTCATCTGATATTTATAGTTAGACTGATCCGTTTATTATTTTCTTATTAAATAATACTCGGGTCAGACCGAGATGGTACAGGTGCTTCTGCTTGACTTCTTCCCAGGATTCATTACTCTGAGTTTTGGCAAACTATTTAGATTAGTAGTTTATTTTGTTATATACACTTGAGATATAGACTCATTGTTGTATTCTTTTGTATAGCACGTGTTGCTATTCTTTTGTATATTTGTGGATCTTTTTGACCACTACTCTGATATACACTTCCATGTGTTAATTATATATTCATATCTTCTTCCGCCTTTGTGATATGAATTTTCTGTGACTGATTTATGTTATGTTTATTTCTGTATTTGTTTCCGAAGATATTATAGCCACTGTGTAGTAGCTTTGAGTTTTGTCGGTATGTCGGATTTCCTCTTGATAATGTATTGCATGTTATACTATCTGACATATCAATGCTCGCACAAAGCAATTACACGGATGGTCGCTCCTCAACAGCCTTATTCTCCGTGCTACTCGACAGCATTCACCGTAATGTTCTTGTCTAGCGTGGGTATAGAAGTGGGGCGTCACACATACCCTAATTGTGTGCTACCCACTTAGCCATGCTGCATCTCCCCTGCTTTTCAGTCATCCCCGGTTAATGAGGCTAGAGGCTCCAATTACTCTTTTAAGGGAACTTTCACTAATAATGCTCATTGTCCTTCAATGACAATGTACTGATAGCATTCATCCTTACAAGTTCGTTCTGGGTCCAAACGGAACCGCAGGCACTATTCCTACTACATCCATTTTTGAAAAATCCTCAGGATTAGTAGCAATTAGCCATTGTACTTCACTCCTCCATCTTCGACTCCATGTTCTTGTTTCCCTTCGAAAATGTACTTGTTGGATCGAGGTGGTTTTCACATAACTTATCTAATCCCGGTCTCTTCGAAACAATGCTCGATATTTTCGGTAAACTCAACCTTGATTCTTTAGAAAATGAACAAATGAAAATAAGATCGAAGATCACCTCCTAACCGTCAGTGGGCGGATTTCCTTATCAACATCCCAGAATAATGAAATGAGTTTATATGTACAGTGTAGCACCTCGAACGGTAACTGTGTAGCACCTCGAACGGTAACTGTACCTTATAATTCCAGTATTTCTCGTAGATATTCCCAAAGTTATATTTTAGGATTTGGTAGCCGGTTCTTTAACTATCAAAAAAACAATCATTCAACCAAATATTCCATTTTCCACTGAAAAACTCCAACTCTCTTTTTAATTAAATTTTAACAAATTAAATCTCTTATCAAAATTCATATACTTATCTTACCGACATAAGTACGTTTACTGACCATTTTTTCAAAATATTTAAGAAACTTTTTAAAATAAATATGGAAAGTACCGTTGTAGTATCTACCATGGATTCATAGCTCAATGGTTACGTCTCTGTTCTAGAGAAATCCAAAACTTAACTGCAAGCACTCACTGCCTCCGATTTTGCCACGAAAGCATACCATTACTTTTTGAAAACTTTATTAAATAATTTTTCAAAATAATACTTCTAAAATTCGTATATAAATTCCCAGGTTAATCATAGGCAAATACACTTTAAAATAAATGCCATTATATAATATTAATAATGGACAATTTATCTTTCAAAATAATAATAATACTGATTAATTCTTAAATAATAATCGAATTACTTTAAATTAATTAACCGATAATCAAATATACTTAAAATATTTTTAAAAGACTAATAATTAATTTATCTTAATATTATTAAACACTTTTAAATTTTCAAGTAATACTTAAAAATCCCAATTTTTTTAAAATAAACTTAACATCTCAGGAAAATATATATTTTTCAAATCCAATATTACCAGCCTAAATATTTATTGATCCATCTCAATTTATCACCAATTTGATTTACGTTCCAATTCCGTAAATTCCCTGTTCACATTTTTCTAAAAATAAACCTGTCATTTATTTTAGCCGATTTACCCAGCTTATTATAAATCCTCACCGTGAATTATAACTTCAATTTTCCCATCGATAATCACTTTATTTATAAACTTTGTTTATAAATTCCATAGTCTCATTTCTCATTTATATGGCTTCACGATACTTAATCAATTTTAAATCGATTTTTAAATTGAATTCCACTTTTAAATCGATTTCCCAAAATAACCCAATCATATTCCGCTTTCTTTTCGTCCTTTAAATCTTGTTAAAAATATAGTATAACAATTATATATTTTATCTTCAAGTTTCCTTTTTGTTTTCCCAACTATTTTAAATCTCGTTTTTAACGTCTTTTTACACTTAAACAAATATCGCTTAAGTTTTATTATTTAAAATCCTTTTATTTACACTATTCCAAAATCCCTATTTTCCATATTCCAACATTTATCATTTACAAATTTTGAAATCAAAATATTTACTTTACCCAAAATTTATTTTTCTTTTAATAAATCCAAATTTCGCCATAAATATTTTTACTTCAAATTTTCTTTTTATTTTCTTTCCAAATTTAGAACATTTATCATTGGTATTTAAAAATACCAACATCTAACCGGTAATAATATAACATCCAATAAATTTAAATTCTACTATAATCTATCATAGATTATTCAAACAAATCATATCACTGAATATGAAAATAAATTCAACATTTTTGAGGAATCCAATTGGATCCGTCCAACCTGTTTTTCCTGCATCCATAGAAATTAATACAATATAAAAATACCATTCCCACATCGAGAGGGATATCGCGATATTTAGGTTCCTCCGCTATTATGCAGAGCGCACAGGGTCTCATCCGCCATATATATGTGTGTGGGAATATCAGTCACTCCAATTACTAATATATATATATATATATATATATATATACATACTACGATATATATAATAGCACATCCAACTGATAATAATTTTTCAATTCTATCAATCAATCAATATTTAATTTTGACTATTTAAAATAAATTATGGCAATCCAAAATTGTGTGAGATTAACTCATCTTGATTTTTGATTCATCGACCATCTAGATTTTTTTTCTTTCTAAAATCTCGGCGGACTCTGAAAAATACCAAACTAAACTCTATTGCGTAGATTTTCCAGCTATGAACCAACTCGACTCGTCTTAATCATTTTAAACCTCATACGATAAACATAGGGATTTTATTATCACAATGATATAATAAAAAATCGATTAATACAAATAAAAATAAAAATAAACTTAACGAAACTAGAACCTTTTCTTCCCCTTGCGAACTGTCAGCCAACACACACCACATCACGTCATCGCCGTGAACTCAAAAAAACGATGCTCGCAAACAAACCATTCAAGTCACCGTTCTCTGGCTTCTGGCCGTCTACATTGCCATGCGCTCGCGTACGACGTCGCTCCCTAGTCTGGTTCGCAACCACAAGACTCGCGAATTCCACCATTGCCAGGCAGCGCTTTCTTCAAGACATCACCTGCCGCCACGCTTTCCCATCTCCAGCTTACATGCGCGTCGCCCATATGCGATGAAATCTACTCGCAGTCCACCCCTCGAGCATCGATCCATTTTTTATATACATCGATTTTGTATATCTAAAGGAGGAAGGCCGCGATGTCGAATTGACGGGGAAGGAAAAGGGGAAGCTCATGAGTTTTGTTATCGAATTGCTTTTTGATTTCAACTGGAAAAAAATGGAGGAGGGAAATGCGATTTCGATTTTGAAGCGGAGGAACAGTACGCTGTCACTCTCTTTTTAGTTTTGTTCGGGCATTTATTTCTTATTTTAAACTGATAGGAGGGAAGAAACACGCGTGATTTAAAATAAAGGGGACGGTATGGAATGATAAGAAGGTGGCGTGTAGGTGAGGGAGATAGAACGGTGAAAGGATAATGTAACAACTGATTGGAAGTTTGACCAATTAATAAAATAATTTAATTTCAAAACATCTCGATCTATACAACTTAAAATCTCAAACTCCTATCGAGCCGTGCTGCTAGGCGTTTATAATGTTAAATCCCTATTCCAAACATAATGGAAAAGGTTTTGAGTCCTAATTCTTTCGTGTGGAGGAGATAGCTTTTTTGGACCCAATTATTATATTGAATTTTCGATATAAATTTCAACGCGTTTACATCCCGTACGACCAAACGATAACTTCAAATGCTACGAAATTTGAAATCTGATAATAATATACTGTTACGGATCCAGTGGAACTAGTTTTAAGTAATTCTGAGACTATCCCCCGGAAGGCTATTTTTGAATGTCAATTTAAACGATATATTTTTAAAACTGAACAAATCACATTTAAATCCTATTTAAAAAGCGCATGATTGCGCGTTATAAGATCTACAATTCTTCGACGTTGATCCAGCGCATGAGATTTCATGAATCGGCTTCATGTTCGTTGATTCGAGCGCACTCGAATATCCGAGGATGGAAGAAGAAGGAGATCACACTCAACTTCAACAAAAGTGGCACAAAGCACACAAACAAATTTTATTCAAAATCAACTCATTTTACACTGACAACACACGCGTATTTATAGAGATTTACAACACACACATTCACGACCTAATATCAACATACAAGTCAACAACAGGTGCTCGCGACCTTCGACTCAACACGACTTACGACCTAAGCACACTACACGACCTAACACCATAACAACATACGACTTAACAATAGCCGACCTAACAACAAACGACATCACATGACCTAACATATTACATATCATGCGACTTAACAAAATACAACATATATGCGACATAACAACACAGTACAATATAAACGACTTAAGAAATAAAATACAAGCGACTTATCAAACCATGCGACCTAAGCAAATAACGACCTAAACAAGCACGGCAACAGGAGCTTGAGCGATCTATCAACTTGAGCGACATAAGGAAATCATGCGACTTATAGGAAGCGGCATGTGAGAGAGAATTAATCTTGAGCGACCTTAGCTTGAGCGACATAAGTGCTCGCGACTTAACGAGATAGAGTACTAAGCGACTTATAGAGAAAGCGGCAAACTGGAGCGACTTAGAACTTAAGATTCAATAATTTACCTAATTTTCAATTATTAAATCCAATAATTAAGTTATCCAATAAATCCTTATATTTGAAATTCAAGTTAAAAATAACTTTTAAATATTTAAAATCAATTAAATATTCCAATTTCAAAAAACCAAAATTCTGGGTTGTTATAGTATTAGTACATTGAAAATATTGTTTATATTAGAAATTCCTTACCATTCTTTATTGTCTAAAAATCCCAGTTGCATGATTTTTTTGTTATAAGTGAAGTGCTTGCTGAAGTTTTGAAATGTTTCGGGTGTTATTTTAATTTTTTCCCTATCATGATGGATGACATTGTTTGAACTGGACATTTAAGCTTTCTTAACGGAAATCTCCTTTACATCTAACTAGGTATGGCAACATCATATTTATGAACTTTTATTTCACACATTTTTGCTTCATACTGTTACTGTTATGTTATATCAATAATCATGATGTTAGCATATATTCAAAATAATCTATATAAATGAATACTTTTAACTTTTTTGAATTCTCATATTGGATTGCTAATTTATTGTTCAATTCTTATAAGTGCCTGGAAAAATTACTATTAGTTATATCTGGAGCATGCATTTGGTAAGAAGGATTACCAAATTCTCTCATTACAAACTACTTGAGAAAGGTGAGTTGTTTCTCTCTTACTTATATTATGATAGGGTAAATTTACTTTATATTTCTTCACATAATGTCTTCTTTAATTTTTATTCTCCCACTTATAGGCTTCATTGAAATGGTTCTGTCTGTAGCTTTGTTGGCCATCCACATACTTATTAAATTTTTAGTAAATATGTAACAACCCTAGATTTTTGAAAATACTTTAAATTAGATTTTATATCATTTTGAAAATATTTTTAAAATCGATTTATTTCAAGATTTTATTTTTAAACATTTTTAAAAGTGTAGTAGTAATTTTCCAATGTTAATTGTATTTTTGTTTACAATTTTAAATTCTAGTTTCAATTAAATAAACCATTTTCTTATTTATTTTCTATTTTTCCTTAAAATATTTATTTATTTTCATTTCTACTTTATTTTGTTTTCTATTTTATTTACTTGATTTCCTATTGGTTTATTTTGAATAAAAGAAAGTGGAAATTCAAAGAGACAAAGCTTTTCATATTTACTTGTGACCTTTCATTTTCTTTGTCTTTTTATGTGCTTGGCTTTTCATTTTCTTGTTTTGGCCATGTATTTTCTTTGTCATTCATGTGAGAAACTTTCTCACTACTTCACAACTCTTGGCCATTCCATTTTCTGGAAAAAAAATTGTAAGTCATGGCTTCTTTTTTTCTTACGTTTTCTCTTCTTTTCATTGATTTTGCCTTGCTCCTCTTCAAGCTTTACTCGGCCGCCACCACCATCATCTCCACCGCTACCACCATCATCTTCCCTGTATCATCCACGGTAGCAATAACCCCCTCTTCCCTCGTCCAGATCTGGCCATGACCTCCATATGAAGCAAACACCACAAATTTTGCAAAACACCACAACCTAGCCGACCTATATTTCACCATCCACTTCATTTTTCACCTCAGCCGCCACCTCTAGCTCCACCACCACCTGCTGACTTCACCTCTGGCCATCACTTCAGCACTGACCTGACCTGAACCATGCATGGTCGAGCCCAAATGATGACTAGGCCGAGCATAGTTGTGCACAAAACCTTCCTCTTTTGCCTTATCCCTTTGTATTCTTCATATTGTAATTCCTACCCCTTCACATCCCCATGTAGCCGTGTGTTTTATCCCATACCCGAGCCTATAACACCACTACGGCCAAGCATATGATACACCTAGGCCAAGCAGTTCAGTGGTTAAAGCAAGGTCAAGCCATCTTGCTCTTTGTTAATTTTAATATCCAATTAGTTATATTGTCTTGTTTTATTTGTTGTCTACAAGATCAACATCTTGGCTCTCTATCCACTTGAATCAAAGGTCGTGCTGTATCGTGCTTTTTGGATTTATCTGTGTGTTTGATTTGCTAACTCCAGCTTGAAAAGGTGGGTATTCACGCTTGACATTCATACTTATAGAACTATGAAGTGATAACAAGTGAATGTGTAGAAATATTATATCATGTTATACTTGCCTATGATATGAATCATATGATGTTAACCTTGTTTATAAACTTGTCACATCATTTGATACTACTATATGTTCCTATATTGTTCATTTTATTCTATTCTCACACTGCAAGTTCCCTGTAGAATAGAATCACTATGGGTTGAAATGATACATACTCGAACGGACTTTAGAATAGGGAAAAATCGTTATGGACTGACATGATAGGCTTGAGCGATTTTTATTTATTTTATTTAACTTGGAATTGCGGGTTTGAAATGATAGAACCTGGATTTTTCTTTGTAAATTGCGGATTGAAATGATATATTATCCGTATCACTTGACTTAGGTAGGAAATTTTATACAGACCCGTGGTTATTTTATAAAGTTTTTCTAAATTTTTTAAGTATTTTTAAAATGTAATTTATGGTAATTTGATTTAAATTGAATTTAAAATGTTTAAGTAAAGGATTAGTGATTTTTCGATAAGTTAAATATGTTAAATAAATGAATGGTTAAGTTGAAATTTGAAATATAACTTAAAACTGAAATTTGAGATTTTGTCTAAAAATGGAGTTGAAGTTAAGTAAATAAAATAGAAATTAAGTTTATATTTTGAAATGGTAGTTAAAAGTTAAGTGTTAAGTCAGTTTTTAAATTGCAAAGAATAGAAAATTGTACGCTTGAATTTAGTAAGTGAATTAATAAAAAAAAATTGATTCTATGCACAAAATTTTACTTTATAAAAACCATAAGTTAAAGGGTATTTAAATAAATATTTTTGAGTGGAAAAATATGATTTTTATAAGTTAAAAGGGTTAAAATCAAAGTTTAATTGTTTCTGAAATTGTGTTGAACATCTGGAAATTGAATTAACAGCATTTCAGAAATGCGATCATTTCTGAAGTTAACTTAAAATCTACAACATTTTGTAAGTGCTGTGGTTGATGCAAATAAACTATGGCACTTGGTAAGTGCTGTGGTTGCAGAATGAAAACTAAAATCTGAAACAAATAAAAAGGCTACAGTAGCACTTGATAAGTGTTGTAGTTTGCTAAAATGAGATTTTTCAAGTGTAATTGAACTACTACAGCAGTTATAAATGATGTCTTTGCTGAAATGAATTGTTTTCAAATATAACTTACCGTAGCACTTTCTAAGTGCTGCGAAAAGATGAAATTTCAATATTTTGTAGTTTTTAACTGAATAAATGAGCTCAGAAAAGGCTAAATTTTAGGAATTAAATATTTGATTAGTAAGTATAATGACCTCACTTGTAAATAGTTTAAATGGAGTATTTTGATTTGAAATATAAACCATTTTGAAATGTAATTTGGAATGGTATTTAAAAAAATATGAATGAGGTTTTGAAAAGATATGATATTTTGATATTTTTAAATGGATTGGAAGTGATTTGACTTTTACTCCGATAAAGATTTGAATTTGAAATGATTTTTGATTTTTGAAGTATAAAATACCATTTTGAAATGTATAGCCACTGGTTATAATAACGATTGGTTGTTAAAGAGACCGGGATCGGATATAGACATACTCTCTGTCGATATAGAAAACCACTTTAACAACTGTGTACGTGGTGGAGTTTTCAGAATGAAGCAGGATGGTGGCGATGATCCTATTATGGTATGAACGTGGACTCGACTCCCGTGAGTTGGCTTAAGGTAGCTAAAACCGGAGCGATCTTGGGCCAAAAGGGGTAGCTTCTCTGCTCGGACACATTTCTTCGATACCATTCTATTACTTTGTGATTGTTTTGGTGGCCACACTTTAATTTGGGAATGTGTTTCGAGGTGGGCATAGTGGCTGCTACGTTACCACCAGCCTGTGTGCGTAATTGGTATATCTACCTGGCATTGCCTTGTGTGCCGTGTCACCTACCATAGCAAACTTTACTACGAGTTTGATTTGTGTCGTATCTATGGAGTATCTTCTCGTAGCTTCCCGATCTCGAGGTACGTAGGTACTGTGTAGTTTCCTGACAACATTACCTATTAAGGGCTATATGGGTAACCCCTTGACACTATTTTTAAAATATGTTTATTTTACCATTAGACATTATTATAATAGCAAATATTACTATATAGTAAATAGTTTAACGGATCCTTAGAGGATGGGCAGTCCCAAGCATCCTTTAAGTTACTTGTACATTTATTGCAGTTCACTTGAGTTAGTTACATTCTAGAAGTATGTATGTCCTAACTCGAGTGTTTGTATTTTATTTACGCTCGGGTCAGCCTGAGTATTCACAGCTTTGGATTTCTCTTTCTGGAGTTAGGAATCGCTGGAAATTTTGCTTATCAAGTTATTCATATATTTCAGTTTCAGTTGTTCTATTTCAGCTCTTGTATTAGTGGACTTCTATGTGGGATTTCTATTGTGTTTGTTTTGAAACTTTGTTATAGTAGCTGCATGAACTACTATGGTATTTAAATTTCCGCTGTGAGTTATTCTGATATTTCTGCATCTGTAGTTCTATGATTGATTTTATTTGCTTCAAATTTTATTACAATCTGTTATTTTAAATTATTCAAGTCTAACATGTGTGGATTATTGTTGATTTGAATGGTCCAAAATAGTGGGTCGTTACAAAAGATTATGGTACACCGTACACTCTTTCGATTGACTTCTTTTTTAATAAATAACAAGATTTCATATAAAGTATAATTATTTAAATAATAATACCTGAAATTAAAATTAAAAAATTAATCAACTGGTATAAAAATTAAACAATGATTTATATTATTGATTTAATAACTTATGGACTTAATATACAATTCATGATGAAATTTAAGTAAATGTATAAAATTTTGATTTAAAATGAATAAAATAAACTGAAAAATGTAAGTTTACATAAGAAGTAAGCTCATATGAGAAGTGAATACTTTAACCAGTATAGATGCATCTTTTATACATCAAATCATTTTCTCGAGTTTGATTCATTTTTAGCATTCAGTTGTTCACGTGTGTTAGCAGAGAATGCATGAAAATATACAAACAAATCACACATGGGCATGCCGCGTCTGATAGACCTACTTGGTAATGTACTTTTTCAGATTTGCAAACATTTTTTTTAAAAAAGTTTTATTCTTCTTCTTCACTATTTCCCACGTATTAATTTAAATAATCCTTTTTATTTTTTCCAACTTAAAAAATGTAGTTTCAAAGCTTACATTTGACCTGCAAAAACTTAATCAGACATAAATCTAAAATCAAACATTAACCTTCTAATTTCCAATATTTGGTCAGATCTATAGAAACAGTGACAAAATCTTACGTTCATTTAGACATAAACTTACGTCTAATATAAAAGATGTAGAACATACTACTAGTCCGATCAATATGTCCATGAATGTCCCTTAGTATATGGTGGTTTTGTCAAATGGACATAATTATCCTTTGGACTCATGTCGTATGCTATTATGTAGAATTCAATATGAGATTGCATTTGTTTGTAGCTGGATGTTTCACCATTGAATATTCACAAATTTAAGTGTTTCTTTAAAAATATACTGAAATAATTGTTTACAGTAAGAATTTTGCACATATTAATGGTTTTTTAAAGTTAGAGCTTTATATTTATGAAGTGTTTTATAATTTAATAATCATTAATTTTATTGATTAGAAGAAAACTAAACAAACATTCGTCAAACTAATATCAAAGGAAATTAGCACCATGTAATTAAGTCTATATAAATCAAAAAGGGAATTGGCTATATCTTTCGATGGGTCAAAATGGAGCTGGAAAAGCTTTATTTATAAACATGGTAACTACTTCATTTTTAGCAAAATACCTGTAAAAAAAATTACATCTTCCATGCTATTACATTACCTAGGCGTTTAAAATCCCATCATATTGAAAGGTTTTTTTTAACATGAGAAAGAACCCAAAAGTTAGCATTAATTGTTTTCTTTAACATGGTTATTATGTAGACTTGAGGATTAAATACGACACCTCTAGCAACAACTTGGGCTAGTTGTCTTTCTACTGGACCAGTCGACACCATTATTGATCTTCATATAAATAGAACTACTCTTCACTAAGAATAAGATCTAACATTTATTTGTAGTCATAATAATATAATAAAAACAAATCTATTTTGTATCACTAGAATTTTCATGTGGTATAATTCAAATTTAACATTGTACATAGCCCTATATCATTTGGATTTCCATTTGGAATTGGGAGATATAATGTTAACTGTGTCATAGCATATGAAATTTCCTATGCACGATAGAATTGTTGCAATATTAAAATACAAAGTTGACCAATAACAAAAAAGGAATTATGCATATTCCTCAACATAGATTTTTTGATTGATATTTTTATGTCTACATCTGCAGACTATTAGTCTTTCGTCCGCGACATATGGCAACTTCATTTATTCATGGATTAGACATTCAAACAAGCATAAAAGAAATTTATTCAAGCATAGGTGTATGCCCACAACATGTGTAACATTTTTTCTGCACTTATCAACTAAGAAATATTTATGAAGACATAACAAGCTGGTCTTCGATACTTCATTTGACTAGTCACTAATTTGTTTTTATAGCTTGTTGTGGGAAACATTAATAGGAAAGGAGCATTTATTATTTTATGGTCGGTTGAAAAATCTAAAACGAAATTATGCAGGTACTGTATATTCTCTATCTTTTCCCTTACTTGATAACTGTCATTTCAAAAGAAATAAACTCATGATGATAAACTTCTAATTTTCAAACTTGTTAGAATATCTATAATGCACCATCACCTTAAGCAGCAACAAAAAACCACACTCTAATTTGAGTTATCAAAAGTTCAAGAAAATACAGGCATTTTCTAGAATAACATTTTATGGAAATGAATTGCATGCCCCTTTTTAGATGATTATTGCGTATAAGAAATTTATGGCAGATATTTGATAATTGTTGATATGGATCAATGGCTGATAATGTTGATTGAACACATTCCTAATGCTAGAAAAGTACAACATACTGAGTTAATTAATGGGAATTATTAATCCAAAAATAATAATTCAAATATTATTAGTTTAAAAGACCGTTCATTTAGCTTTATGAAATCAAAACCAGTGCCAATCTTAAGATTTGAGAAGCATGTTGAAAATATTGCCGATGACACTTGAAGAAAAGAATTTGCAACGAAATGTTTGGTTTCAACGTGTGCATGCTTTTGTGAATTTGATTTATATAAATTTATAAAACTAACTATGATTTATATAATTGTAAATGATTTAACTAAATTTTAGAAAAATGAACTATTTTTTATGGAATTTAACTACGTCCTATAAAAATTAAATAAGTTTGTAAAAATAATCAAGTTATAAAAATAACTAAGTTTATAAAAAGGAGGTGGCTATTGAGACACAAAATCCAACACAAATATTGACAGTTAGTTTTTATCTTTACATGGGAGGTGAAAGTCAAGGGCAATCTAATGGTTGAGATTCATTGCGTCGAAATTGTGTCTATAATTTGTGTCCCAACAGAATTTTCCTTGTAAAAATTAATAAAGTTTTGAAAAAAATACCAAGATTACAAAAATAACTAAGTTGTTAAAATTTAAATAATTTTAACAAAAAATTAACTAAGTTTTATAAACATTTGACTATATTAACTAAGTCTACATAATTTAACTGAGTTTTACAAAAATTAACCATTCTATAAAATAAATGGGTTTATAAAAGTAACTATGTTTATAGAAATTTAACTAGATTACCTAAGTTTCTAAAGAATTTATTAAGTTTAATACATATTTAGCTATGTTAAATATGTTTCTAAAAAGTTACCAGTTTTTAAAAATAAACTAAGTTTTATAAAAATTTAATAAGTTTGTAAAAATTAGTAATATTAAAAAAATTATGCAAACTTCAAGAAAATCATATATTTATTATTAAAACAAATACAATATTAACTAAGTTTATAGAACTAACTAATTTTTACAAAAAATAACCAAGCAAGTTTCATAAAAATTAAACGCATTTGTAAACTAAACGTATTTGTAATAACTAATCAAGCTTTACTATTTTTAACTAAGTTAACTAAGTTTTATTAAGAAATAACTACGTGTATAAAAAATAATTAAGTTTTATAATAATTTAGCTAATTTGTCTAAAAGTTTATAAAAACAGTACATTTTGCATTTGTGATTTTTCTACAGCCACTTATAGTAGCTGTAAGCGTACAAGCTATATATTACACATAATTATATGAAGAACCATCTTTTATTGTTTTACTTGAGAAATTTTATTTACTCCAGGAACCTTTCATATAACAACATATCAGGAAATATTCCATCGAAGAACTTTTCAAGATTTCTTCCTAATAGGTAGAATCACATTCTACTTTTATTTATCCACACTGTTTTAAATAAGTCAACAATAATAACTAAGAATTTTGTTTAATTTGATTGTTGTAGCTTTGTAGGCAAATCCCATGTTTTGTGATAACATGAAAGAATCTTGCAGATATCGAGAAACAAAGGGTAATACAAAAAGTTTGTTGATCTCTTCACGAAAGGTTTGTACATCTCGATGTATTTTTTACAGTTTCTTTTGTAAGAGTTGCTATTGCAGTCATAGGTTCTGTTGCTCTTCTAACAATGCTCTTTATATCGATATACAAGTTTAATCATTCATATCCCTTCATGAATGGCTCAAACAGTGCAGTACAAGGTGTGTAATCGCACATTTTCACGAGGAATGCAAGCTTTTTTTGTTATAATAGAAGTCTGATTTTAAAAATTAAACACACTTGTAAAAATTAAACATATTTATAAAAATCAATTTTATTTATAAATTTTTAACTAAGTTAAATTATAAAAAAAAAATTAGTTTATAAGAATTAAATAATTTTCTAAAAGTTAACTACAAGTTAACTAAGTTAACTAAATTTTAACTAAGTTAACTAAATTAACCAAGTTTAATAAAAATTAAATAATTTTCTAAAAGTTAACTAAGTTTTATAAACATAAGCAATTTATAAAAATTAACTATGTTTTATAATAAATTAACTAAGTTAAAGTTTTATAAAAGTTAAATTAATTTCTAAAAACTATCAAAATTTTATGAAAATTAAATAAATTTATAATGATTAGTTAATTTTAACAATATTTTTAACTGAGTTAGCTATTTTTGTAAAAATTACCTAAATTTATTAAAATATATCTAGTTTATAAAGCTTTTATATAAAAACTAACTAAGTTTACAAAAATTGACTAACTTTTATAAAAAATAAATCAAGTTTTATAAATTATACATATTTATAAAAAATTAAACATGTTCATAAAAATTAACTTTGTTGTACAAAGTACGTATATATTCATACATTGCATTTGAGCAAGCTACTATCATAAACAATTTGTGCATCTACATTGAATTTAATCAACGGTGAAGAATTAAACACAAGTAACAATAATCCATTTTTAAACTCATTTCCAGCTATGGTCAAAAATTTCTCTAGAAAATAAGTAAGTGCACAGAACTATCATTACTGGAATATGTAATCCTGTAGAGCTCATGAATACTCAGTAAGAGACTATCATTTACAACCATTAACTGAAAGTTTTCTTTATTTGAGTAATTTTGTCTCTACTTAAAGCATCAAACTTGGCAATGTATCTGTAATAAGATTGCTCTCAGGTAGACAGCTCAATCCATGTGCAATCACAATTATTGAACGATCTTATCTATTAATCTTCTTTCTCTATAGGGATTCTATACATGTATTGAGAAGAGATGAATGAAATGTAAGTGAATGAATAATTTTATTTTAAATTACGTTTTTCATCTACTTAAAGAAATGCCGAATGCACAGTTGCCAATGTAAATCAGTATACACTTAGTGAAAACTGTAGTTTATACTCAGTGCAAACTCTCTTTTGTACTGGAAGTGCAAATTGCAATTTGTACTCAGTACAAACTCTCATTTGCACTCGGTGCAAACTAAAATTTGTGTTGGAAGAGCAAATTTTTTTGCACAGGTTTAAAGCCGGCATTATTAGTGCAGATAAGCATCTAATAAGCATTTGTCTTCTTTCATTTTTGCTAGCAAATCCATCCACTATTCATTTAAGCTTAATTGGTTAGAAGTATATTAGTTAGAAATATGTGCATATCAATTTTATTTTTGTGGTGCATAAAAAGTATCCTGTTGTGCACCATAAGAATTATGGTTGACATCAAAACCTATTTTTTAATTTTATTACGCTTAATCAAAATTGTTTGCTCCACTCAATAGTACGTAATTAACCTTGCGGACTTATGAGACAATAATGCTTACAAAATAATTCTAGTTGTAGTATCTAGTATAATATGTGCTTGTCAATTAATTTTGCTAACCAATGAAACAGCAGTTGTAGTATCCATATTCCTTGCACTGAAGAAACTGAGGTTTACAGTTTTAACTCATGGGTGCTTGGCCTTCGAGTTCTAGCTTTATTGCCATTTCCTTCTCAATAAAGGTGCTCTGGGTTGCCTGAACATCCTCATTCAATCGTTGAAGTCCTGTTGATGACGAAGCAATTTTAGACTACTGCTTTGGTAATACTATGTTTGAAATTTTACAAAGTATTCAAGTTGATATTATTATTTCAAGGTCTAAATGGAATTATATTACATAACCCTTGCTATAGTCTGTTAGATTACACTATAGTAGGTTAATATAAGGTAATTTTCCATCGATTCCAACAGCCTTTATTTATGAACATATAAATACATTAAAGTTGTCAATTTGTAACTATGGAAGCTCAGTTTACAAGCTTAGCTTACAACTGATAATTCAAACTAAGCTCATGCTGTTGAGCATGCAAAATGAGCATAAAAAAAGCGAAATATTTTGATTTTTTTGCAAGTCTCCATCACTTGTGATCATAGAACAATCCTCATTTATGATAAAATTACTCTTAGTTTCAACTATTCTAACCAATGCATTATGTACTTGGTTATAATCTGAATGGTGAAAATGTATTGTTATAAGGCAATATTACATAGCACCCATCACTAGGATGGGGAGATTATGGGAGAAAAATCATTTACTTGGGCTGAAAATTTAGTAGCCGTTTTAATTTTTTTTAGCGACTTAATTTTAAATGTAATGAGGCGCCAGTTAGGCTTTGCTAACAAGATAATACATTTGTCACATTTTAGGTTTTTGTTTCGCAAACATGATAAATCCACACAAATATTGTAAATAGTAATAGAAGCAGTAGTAGCAGTAATAATATGTTTATAAACTTAACCAAAGCTTGAAAACATATTATAAAATTATACATATTAATTAATATAAATTACATATGAATTAATATACAACCAATAATATAATAAATATATATTATAAGTATATGAACTAATACAAATTATATATGTAATAAATATTATATAAACGATACATATATATTATATCATATGTCTGTACATATACATGCAAATCATATATGTAAATTGCACACACACACATACATGCACATATATTAAATAAGTATATGAAGAATAACTAAGTTTATGTATGAAATTATGTACTATTATAAATTACATTATATAGAGTGTATCTTTGTAAATTGTACACGTATATATTATATAAATTTATATATGAATAAATATAAATTGCATATTTATACATAAATCATATAGTTATACATAAATCACACACATATTATAAATAGCGTACGTGTATGTGTTTGTGTATTTTAAATAGTAATAGTAGTAGGAGGAGTGGTAATAATATCTTGATGAACTTTACTAAAGCTTGAAAATGTATTATAGTGCAACAACCTGCCTTTTTGGACGTTTTAAGCAGACACACATGCCAAACTCAAATCATTCAAAATGGCAAATTATTATGGGGTAAATAAGAAAAAAAATGAAATAAACAAATACAGAATCTAGCAATGGAATGACAAAATACAATAATCAAATAACAATTCATGAAGCTATTACAAATAAATTTGATTATACTTATACAATACAAAATCAGAGTTACATAAAACAGAAATAAATAAGGAAAGGCAACAGAACAACATGATACAGTGGAATAGATAAGTAAATAATAATAGTACATATCTTCCTCTTCGCCCTTCAGAAATAAGGTCTTCAACCCTAAAATGCTCAAGCTGACCCGAGCGAATTGAAAAGACAAAACACTCGAGTCAGAACTAAAAGATCTTACGTAAGTTAAATCAACGATAAATATTAGCGTGACGGCGTCAAAGATGTTTATGGGGTTTGACATCTCCTATCCAGTGTCTAACGTGAGTGCAATAGCTTAAGAGATGTTCGGGATTACCATCTCTTAAGGATCCGTTAAACTATCTACTATATAGTACAATACGCTATTATAATATGTCTACAAAAAAGGTAAAAGCATTGAAATAGCGTTAAGGCGCTACCCATATCCCCCTTAACACATTTTATATATTATCATAGTCTATATAGTACTGTACGCTCCTCCATGAGGTTTACCTAGAGGGCACTCCATAGGTATGGTATAAAACAAACTCGTAAAAGGTACGCTAGGGCATATGAACATAACACTCGAGGTAATGTCAGGATAGATATACCAATTGCAGATCCAGACTGGTGGTAATGCATAACAGCTACTATCGCCCACTGTAACGACCCGTATTTTTATGGATCGAAAGATCGTAGAACTGTCGACATTAAGTCGTTGATGTTGTTAAGTTGTTTAGATGAGTCGACCAAAGCTTAGGTCGTGTGAGTTTGGTCGAATGGAGCGACCTATAGAAGTCAGGCCGTGTAATAGTTAGGTCGTGAGGAAGATAGGTCGGGTGGAGCGACTTATAGTAGTTAGCGACCTAAGAGACTATGCGAGTTAACGGCTTAAGGTTTCGACCGACCTAAGAATGGAGCGAGTTAAGGAAGTTAGCGTATTAGAAGGCCCACGGGCATAGAGACGACTTATAGAATTAGCAACCTATAGGATGTTAACGACCTAAGAGTTGCAGCGACTTAAGGTGTTTAGCGACTTAAAATAGAAGCGACCTATAGTATAGAGCGGCTTATAGAATGGGACGACCTAAGGGTTAACGACCTAAGGGGTTAGGTCATATGTTAGTTAGGTCGGTGGAGTTTTGGAGCGACCTAAGGTAGTGGAGCGACTTAAGGATTTGAGCGACCTATAGGAGTTAGCGACTTAGTGGTTAGCGGCTTAAGGGGTTAAGGACATAGTAGGGAGCGACTCATGTTAGGTCGCGTAATGGCCTAGGTCGCTGGGTAGTTATGTTAGTGCATTAGTGAAAGGCTTAAGTCGTGAGCGACTTAGTTTAGGTCGCGACCATAGTTAGGTCGCTAAAGACGCATAGGCTAAGTCGTTAGGTCGCGACATGTGCTAAGTCGCTATGTTGCATACCAGTTAGATCGTTGGTCTTGTGGGGTCGTTAGGTCGTTGACTCGGGTCTGTTAAGACGGCTATGTGTTAGGTCGTTAGGTCGCACAGTTGTGTTGAGTGTTAGGTCGCGTAGAGGCTTATGTCGCTAAGTCGCGAACGGCTTAAGGGTCAGGTCGCTAAGTCGCGAACGACTTAGGGGCGGGCGACTTAGGGCCTATAAATACACGGTTCTATCTTCATTTTTGGGATCCGGATTTTGAAGCGACGAAGTGCTTCCATTTTGAGAACTCGACTACAACACTTCTTCACTTCTTTTCTCCACTTTAATCTTGTGCTTCCATCCATCTGGATTGAAGATCAAATCGAAGATCCAAGAGCCAAAGTTAGAGATCTCCATTCCTCAAAGAAAGATTTCATCGATTGAAGCGAGATTTTGCCGGATCAAGCTTAGTTCTTCGTTGTCCAGATCTGAAGTTGTTATCTTTTGAGGTGTTTAGGTGTTTGGTGAGTGGTAGTTATCTCTCACATGGACCCAAAGGAGTATATTGGATCGGTGGTTTGTTTATGTGTTAAAGAGAGTGATTTCGTGCATTTTTCTCAAGTCTGCATGTAGATCTATTGTTCATGATGATTTGACATCTATTTCACTACATGTTTACTTATGCAAGTTCATTCATTAAGTTGTAGAGATATTGGCCTATAATTCATGCTTGTTAGATTTTGGACCCTTTAATTACGAAATTGCCATTATTGTCATAATCGTTTATCTAGATCATGTTTGATTTCTTAATTACTTGGATTAATGATTGTCTTGATTGATTGTTTAGAGTTAGTTGATTTATGGTTGGATCTAGACAAGTATGGTCGAAGATGATCCAAAAGCTAAGGGAGAGGCTAAGGGATGAGAAAAAGCTGCTCGTGGCATATGTAGCGGATGATGAAGCTCATATGGACGGATTTGATGACGATGTTGTGATAGAGCTTTGCTATGATGAGATAAGGCGAAGCATGACGTGACGTAGCCTTGGCATAATCCAGACGGGATCATTCCAAGCATGTTGATAACTCGAGGGATGGTTCAAGTTGGTTGATAATGGATTGCTCGAGAGGTAGCTTGGGCTAGTATGAGAATAGTCGTCGAGGAGGACGACTAGGAGGCTTGGATTTCATCGTTGTTGAAGGTTCTAGCAAACTCAAAACAAGAGTACATGGGGCGCCCAAAACGACTACAGGTAGGTGGTCGGGACACCCAAAAGACTACAGGCAGGTAGTCGAGTACTCTGGGCAGAGTAGGTAAGTCCTAGGCACGGGTCACGACGACGTGCGGAGTTATGTCTAGAACTGGGGTTACCATTAGCTCTTGACTTACGGCTGAAAGAATGTGCCAGTCATTCAATTAACGGTGGTTTCGAGGCAATGATAATAGTGATAGCCAGAGTCATGGATGTTTGGTTGTATCGTCACTCGGTCTCAAGAGCGATGTTTTGTGGGTGCTTATCTGATCTTGGTTTAGGCCTTGGGGGTTTGTACTTGGAAAACATCGACCTTGACTCGAGTGATAATTGCTTTACTTTAATTGTCTGCTTTGCTATGATTGTTTCTGCTTAGTGTGTCTGGGGGCTATCACTGTAGAAAGAGGTGGAGTAGGATGGTTGGGTTCCTATTCCTTTGTACCCTTTATGCTCTTTTGACTAGGTAGCAGGTGACAGGTGTTGTTCATAGTGGCCAACGCTGTTGATGATGAAGACGAGCTGGAGGCTTTTGCATATTGTTTCCTTACTATATGTACTGGATGTTCCGCTGCTTGTATATGTTTTGAGTGTTATGTAATGAGGCTTGATGTATGGATTGTTTAGATGTTTGTATCAAACTTCTATGATGCTTATATGATGATATTCTGTTCTATGGAGCTTCACTATATTTATATTTCTCTATTGTATTTTATCCATGCGCTGTGAGTTATACGATAGAGTATGCTGTTTTGTCTTACCTTGATGATCGTCCATGGCTGCCTGGCATGCTTTTCAGCGCACCATTCCCTTGTCTATGTGTGGGAGTCATGGGCGGTCGTCACATTTGGTATCAGAGCTTTGGTTAATCGATCTTAGCCAACGCTCGCTGACGTAATCACGTATGAGAGACGTAATTGTATTTTGATGGATGATTACTATATATAATATAGTAGTTATAAGGATTTGAACTCCTTATGCAGTTGTTTCTCAAGGTGTTCTAAGTCATTCCTTTTTGTAGATATTAAGGATGAGTCGAAGAGGGAGACCAGCTGCTAGGGAAGGCCGTGCTGCTGATGGGGCCGCTGATTACGCTGCTATGTTCGAGGCCATGATGACTTCGATCATGAAAAGGATGCCAGCTCCGGGACCATCAGTAGATGTTGGAGTTCAAGTTCAAGCTCCAGGACCAGTGGATTTTGCTAAGTTGTGCAAAGACTATACTTCTCTTGGAGGAAAGGTTTTCTTGGGAACAGAATCAACCATTGAAGTTCAGAGATGGATAGATGCTTGTAAAAGGATTTTTGGTGATTTGGGAATTGAGGATGCAACTAAGAGGAAGCTTGCATCAAGACAGCTTCAAGGGAGAGCTTCGGAATGGTGGAACTCTATCACCATAGATACTCCAGAGGAAGAGATCACTTGGGAGCAATTCCAAGCTAGATTTGAAGCTAAGTTCATTTCTACAGCTCAGAAGTCTGTTTTGTTCAAGAAGTTTGTGGAGCTCAAGCAAGGAGGGAGATCAGTTCTTGAGTATGTTTATGAGTTTGAAGCTTTGTCCAAGTATGCTAGATCGTATATTGAGTCTTCATATCAGAAGAATGAGAAGTTTGTGATAGGCTTGGATAGTTACCTTGGGAGGCAGTTGGTGGATCATTTGGACGATCCGTTTGAGAAGTTTGTGGAGAAGGCTCTCAGGCATGAGAGTTTGTTTCCTAAAGAAGGATCTGTTGTTGCTGTGACCAAGGAGGAGTCCAAACCACATCAAGGTGGGAACAAGAAGAGGAAGCAGCAACAGCAAAGGGGTAAGAATGGCTAGAAGAAGCCGAGGAGTGAAGTGACCTGCTACAACTGCCAGCAGAAGGGTCATCTCTCCGGAGATTGTAAGAATCCCAAGGTGCCCGGAAAGTGCTATAACTGCGATAAGTTGGGACACATCAAGAAGGATTGCCCAGAACCAAGGAAAGACAGGCAGATTGTACAAGCTTATGCTTTGGGAGCTGTGCCGTCGTCTTCAAAAGCTCCTACTGCTGAAGAGAAGGGGAAGAGTGTAGTGGTTCAAGGTACTCTTTCCATTTGTGGTGTTCCAGTTAGAGTATTATTTGATACAGGAGCGTCGCATTCTTTTGTTTGTAATGACCTTGTAAGCCGGTTGGGTTTGGAACCGGATATTGTTGATAGACCATTGGTTGTGACTAATCCAGTTGGGGGTTCGTCTTGTTTGTGTATGGTATGTCGTGGTCTAGTTGTATCGAGTCATGATTGCTCTTTTGTTTGTGATTGTTTTGTTCTAAACTTTGCGGGATTCAGAATTATTTTGGGTATGGACTGGCTTAGGAAGTATGCAGCAAAGGTTGATTGTGAAAGGCTGGAGGTGACAGTCGAGAATGTGGAGGGGCGAAAGGTTGTGATACGATGTAAGCATGAAGAAGGCGTCTTCATGAGCTTCATGTATTCGCTGGTTGTTCCATGGGATGGACTGTCATCGGTGCCGATCGCGAATGGATTTGAGGATGTCTTTGAGGAAGTCAAAGGGTTACCGCCGCATAGGGAGATCGAGTTTCGTATCGATCTAGTTGAAAGAGCCAGACCTGTTGTGATGCCTCTTGGGCGGATGGCGCCTAGGGAGCAGCAAGAGTTGAAGGTGCAAGTTGATGACCTTTTACAGAAAGGATTCATTCGGCGTAGTGCGTCCGAATGGGGTGCACCAGTTGTGTTTGCATCCAAAGCGGATGGATCGTTGAGGTTGTGTGTGGATTATCGTGAGCTGAATAAAGTGACTAGGAAGAACAAGTATCCATTGCCGAGAATAGATGACTTGTTTGATCAGCTTCACGAGGCTAAGGTGTTTTCTCAGATGGATTTGGCAACGGGATTTCACCAATTAAGAGTTGCTAAGGATAGTGTGCCGAAGACTGCTTTTAGGACACCATCCGGTTTTTATGAGTGGCTGGTAATGCCGTTTGGATTGACCAATGCACCAACATATTTTGTGGATCTTATGAATAGAGTATTCAGGGATCAGTTGAACAAGTTTGTACTTGTGTTCGTGGGTGATATTTTGATTTATTCCAGAACTAAAGAGGAACACAAGACACACTTGCGGATTGTTTTGGGAATCTTGCGGAAACATCAGCTGAAGGCTAAGTTTTAGAAGTGTCACTTCTGGAAGAGTGAAGTGAGGTTCTTAGGCCATGTTATCTCTGTAAATGGAATAGCGGTCGATCCCGCCAAGGTGGTAGCAATCCAGGATTGGGTTAGACCTAAGAATGCATTTGATGTGAGAAGTTTTCTTGGATTAGCCGGATACTATCGTCGGTTTATCAAAGACTTTTCCAAGATAGCTGCACCATTAACAGGATTGACGAAAAAGAACCAAGAGTTCAGATGGGATGCTAAGTGTGAGCAAGCTTTCGTAATCCTGAAAAAGCAACTGACAAGTGCTCCTGTTTTGACTATTCCCAGTGGGAATGATGAGATGGTGGTTTACACCGATGCATGTGGTACTGGACTTGGAGCAGTGTTAATGCAGAAGGATAAAGTTGTTGCGTATGCAAGTCGACAACTGAAGCCGCATGAAAGGAATTATCCGACTCATGATTTGGAGTTAGCGGAAATTATATTTGCTTTGAAGATGTGGAGACATTACCTATTGGGAGTTCGATTCGAGTTGTTTACGGATCATAAGTCATTGAAGTATCTTTTCTCCCAAAAGGATTTGAATCTTCGACAGCAACGGTGGATAGAGTTTTTAGCATCATATGATTTTGGTATAGGCTATACTGGCAGATGCGTTAAGTCGAAGGCATGCAGGTTTGGGAGCCATGTTTTCAAAATGGAAGAATCTCGAGTATTTAGCTGGATTTGACTTCAGGCCCAGATGTGAATTGGAACCTGAGATGTTGGCAAACTTATCAATAAGACCTACTCTTGTGGAAAGAATTGGCGAGAGACAAAAGTGAGACGATAAGCTTGTCAAGATTATCCGCGATTTGGAATCTGGATTGAATCCATAAAAGGATAAAGGATTTGAAGTCGATCGAGAGGGTTGGCTTCGGAAACAAGGACGACTGGTTGTTCCTGATATAGATGAATTGAGGGATGAAGTTCTAAAGGAGAGTCATCGCTCGAAGTTGACAATTCATCCAGGTGGAAATAAGATGTATCGGGATATGAAAAGGACTTACTACTGGGAAGGTATAAAGAAGGATGTTGGAAATTTTATTTCCAAATGTATGAACTGCCAGTTGGTAAAAGCTGAGCAGAAGAAGCCCAGCGGATTGCTTCAGCCATTGGAAGTTCCTACGTGGAAGTGGGAGCAAATATCGATGGATTTTATCGATGGTCTACCTAGAAACAGGGCAGGGAATGAAGGGATTTGGGTCATTGTAGATCGTTTGACTAAGAGTGCAAGATTCATTCCTGTTCGGTCAACTAGGACTGCATCGAAATTGGCTGAGTTATATGTTAAGTGGATAGTTCGATTCCATGGTATTCCAAAGAGTATAGTGAGCGATCGAGACCCATTGTTCACTAGTGGATTTTGGAAGAGCTTCCAAGAAGTTTTGGGGACCGAGTTGTGTTTGAGTACAGCGTATTATCCCCAAACAGATGGTCAGACCGAGAGAGTCAACCGAGTTTTGGAAGATCTCCTTAGAGCTTGTGTTTTAGATTTCGGAGGATCATGGGAAGATCATCTTCATTTGGTGGAATTTGCATATAATAACAGTTACCAGTCAAGTATTGGTATGGCACCGTATGAAGCATTGTATGGAAGACCGTGTAACTCTCCGACATGTTGGTTGGAAACTGGAGAAAAATTGATACTTGGGCCAGAAATGATTCGACAGACTTCGGATTGCATAGAAATCATTCGGCGACGAATGAAGGCAGCCCAAGATCGTCAGAAAAGTTATGCCGATAATCGTCGTAAGGATTTGGAATTCGACGTAGGTGATATGGTTTTTGTGAATATTTCTCCACTGAAGAATGTTATTCGATTCGGGAAGAAAGGAAAGTTGACTCCGAGGTTTGTGGGACCTCTTCCGGTCATCGAGCGAATTGGAAAGCTCGCCTATAGATTGGAGTTACCAGAAAAGATGTCGGGTGTGCACAATGTTTTTCATGTATCGTATCTACGGAGGTATGTGCACGACCCAAGTACAGTGGTTTCTGCTGATAGTTATGAAGGTTTGGAGGTTGATCCAGTTGTTACGAGACCTCGTAAGCCGCTTCGTGTTGTTGAAACCGACACGAAACAGCTTAGGAGGAAGACGATTACGTTGCTCAAGATACAATGGAGTGATGATGTTAACGACTGTACATGGGAGGAGGAAGAGAGGATGAAGGCAGCTCATCCTGAACTCTTCGAGGTATGACCCTAAGGTGTCGTGGCATCTCATGAATTTGTAACTTGTTCTAGTCTTAGAATTCTACATGCTAGGCTAGTAATTGGATGCATGGGTTGCTGATTTCTATGGATGGTAGGCATGCAGAATAGTTTTGATTGCTCTTGTTTGTTTGGAATTTCGGGGGCAAAATTCCTAAGGGAGAGAGAATGTAACGACCCGTATTTTTACGGATCGAAAGATCGTAGAACTGTCGTCATTAAGTTGTTGATGTTGTTAAGTTGTTTAGAGATGAGTCGACCAAAGCTTAGGTCGTGTGAGTTAGGTCGAATGGAGCGACCTATAGAAGTTAGGCCGTGTAATAGTTAGGTCGTGAGGAAGATAGGTCGGGTGGAGCGACTTATAGTAGTTAGCGACCTAAGAGACCATGCGAGTTAACGGCTTAAGGTTTCGACCGACCTAAGAATGGAGCGAGTTAAGGAAGTTAGCGGGTTAGAAGGCCCACGGGCATAGAGACGACTTATAGAATTAGCAACCTATAGGATGTTAACGACCTAAGAGTTGCAGCGACTTAAGGTGTTTAGCGACTTAAAATAGAAGCGACCTATAGTATAGAGCGGCTTATAGAATGGGACGACCTAAGGGTTAACGACCTAAGGGGTTAGGTCATATGTTAGTTAGGTCGGTGGAGTTTTGGAGCGACCAAAGGTAGTGGAGCGACTTAAGGATTTGAGCGACCTATAGGAGTTAGCGACTTAGTGGTTAGCGGCTTAAGGGGTTAAGGACCAAGTAGGGAGCGACTCATGTTAGGTCGCGTAATGGTCTAGGTCGCTGGGTACTTATGTTAGTGCATTAGTGAAAGGCTTAAGTCATGAGCGACTTAGTTTAGGTCGCGACCATAGTTAGGTCGCTAAAGACGCATAGGCTAAGTCGTTAGGTCGCGGCATGTGCTAAGTCGCTATGTTGCATACCAGTTAGATCGTTGGTCTTGTGGGGTCGTTAGGTCGTTGACTCGGGTCTGTTAAGACGGCTATGTGTTAGGTCGTTAGGTCGCACAGTCGTGTTGAGTGTTAGGTCGCGTAGAGGCTTATGTCGCTAAGTCGCGAACGGCTTAAGGGTTAGGTCGCTAAGTCGCGAACGACTTAGGGGTGGGCGACTTAGGGCCTATAAATACACGGTTCTATCTTCATTTTTGGGATCCGGATTTTGAAGCGATGAAGTGCTGCCATTTTGAGAACTCGACTACAACACTTCTTCACTTCTTTTCTCCACTTTAATCTTGTGCTTCCATCCATCTAGATTGAAGATCAAATCGAAGATCCAAGAGCCAAAGTTAGAGATCTCCATTCTTCAAAGAGAGATTTCATCGATTGAAGCGAGATTTTGCCGGATCAAGCTTAGTTCTTCGCTGTCCAGATCTGAAGTTGTTATCTTTTGAGGTGTTTAGGTGTTTGGTGAGTGGTAGTTATCTCTCACACGGACCCAAAGGAGTATATTGGATCGGTGGTTTGTTTATGTGTTAAAGAGAGTGATTTCGTGCATTTTTCTCAAGTCTACATGTAGATCTATTGTTCATGATGATTTGACATCTATTTCACTACATGTTTACTTATGCAAGTTCATTCATCAAGTTGTAGAGATATTGGCCTATAATTCATGCTTGTTAGATTTTGGACCCATTAATTACGAAATTGCCATTATTGTCATAATCGTTTATTTAGATCATGTTTGATTTCTTAATTACTTGGATTAATAATTGTCTTGATTGATTGTTTAGAGTTAGTTGATTTATGGTTGGATCTAGACAAGTATGGTCGAAGATGATCCAAAAGCTATGGGAGAGGCTAAGGGATGAGAAAAAGCTGCTCGTGGCATATGTAGCGGATGATGAAGCTCATATGGACGGATTTGATGACGATGTTGTGATAGAACTTTGCTATGATGAGATGAGGCGAAGCATGACGTGATGTAGCCTTGGCATAATCCAGACGGGATCATTCCAAGCATGTTGATAACTCGAGGGATTGTTCGAGTTGGTTGATAATGGATTGCTCGAGAGGTAGCTTGGGCTAGTATGAGAATAGTCGTCGAAGAGGACGACTAGGAGGCTTGGATTTCATCGTTGTTGAAGGTTCTAGCAAACTCAAAACAAGAGTACATGGGGCGCCCAAAACGACTACAGGTAGGTGGTCGGGACACCCAAAAGACTACAGGCAGGTAGTCGAGTACTCTTGGCAGAGTAGGTAAGTCCTAGGCACTGGTCACGACGACGTGTGGAGTTATGTCTAGAACCGGGGTTACCATTAGCTCTTGACTTACGGCTGAAAGAATGTGCCAGTCATTCAATTAACGGTGGTTTCGAGGCAATGATAACAGTGATAGCCAGAGTCATGGATGTTTGGTTGTATCATCACTCGGTCTCAAGAGCGATGTTTTGTGGGTGCTTATCTGATCTTGGTTTAGGCCTTGGGGGTTTGTACTTGGAAAACATCGACCTTGACTCGAGTAATAATTGCTTTACTTTAATTGTCTGCTTTATTATGATTGTTTCTTCTTAGTGTGTCCGGGGGCTATCACTATAGAAAGAGGTGGAGTGGGATGGTTGGGTTCCTATTCCTTTGTACCCTTTATGCTCTTTTGACTAGGTAGCAGGTGACAGGTGCTGTTCATAGTGGCCAACGCTGTTGATGATGAAGACGAGCTGGAGGCTTTTGCATATTGTTTCCTTACTATATGTACTGGATGTTCCGCTGCTTGTATATGTTTTGAGTGTTATGTAGTGAGGCTTGATGTATGGATTGTTTAGATGTTTGTATCAAACTTCTATGATGCTTATATGATGATATTCTGTTCTATGGAGCTTCACTATATTTATATTTCTCTATTGTATTTTATCCATGCGCTGTGAGTTATACGATAGAGTATGCTGTTTTGTCTTACCTTGATGATCGTCCATGGCTTCCTGGCACGCTTTTCAGCGCACCATTCCCTTGTTTATGTGCGGGAGTCATGGGCGGTCGTCACACCCACCTTGGAACACACTCCCATAATCAAAATCAAAGGGTTGCCACCAAATCAATCACAAAGCAATAGATATGGTATCGAAGAAATATGTCCAATAGGAAGAATGACCTCACTTAGCCCGGCATGGCTAAGCTGACTCATGGGAGTCAGGGTCACGTCATACCTCATACAGAAATCATTCGTCAAACCATCCTACTTTATTTCTGGAATCTCCATCACGTATAGAGTTGTTAAAGTGTTTTTCATTATTAGTAGAGTGTATGATAATACGATCCTAGTATCTTTAACAATCAAATATTTATTTCACACCGGATGGTTCTTTTACATTTCAAAAAGTCAATTCACGATTTATATTAAAATATCATATTCAGTTTCAATTCATATCTCTTTCGGAATCATATTTACTCAAATATGTCTTTTCACAAAAAGGTATCAATTCCAAAATCCAACTTAAGTTGTATCATCATCACAAATTTAAATGTAAATACTTCAACTTACACAGTCTGGATTTTAGAAAGTAGTTTAGGTACTTTTAAATAGTTTATATAGATTTAAAATAGTTTAAGTAGATTTAAAATAGTTTAAATAGTGAAAATGGTTTAAATAGATTTAAATTTTCTTTAATTAGTTTCAAAATGATTTAAATGGATTAAATATAGATTATATAGATTTTAAAGTATATTAAAAATGTTTTAAACGGATTAATTATAGATGAAATAGATTTAAAATATATTAAAATGTTTTAAATAGATTATTATAGATCATATAGAGTTAAATACATTTAAACTATATTAAGTAGTCTTTAAATAGATTAAATAGATTTAAATTATATTAAATAGATTTAAAATAGATTAAATGAATTTAATAAGTTTAAAATAGGTTAAATTGTATTAAATAGGTTATAATAGATTAAATAAATTAAAATAGTTTAAATTGATAAAAGTAGTTTAAAATAGATTTTAAAGTTATATCCAAACATTTTACATAACTTAATTCCATTAAATTCATTTATTCAACACTTCAACCTTGAAATTTCAATTTAAATCCCTTGGACGATTCATTAAATCTATTCCAATTTCAGCATTTACACTTGGAATATCGAAAATAATTCAGTTTATATAAATCAATTTCTATTTCAAAATGCCAGTTAACTGGATTCAAATTTCAAAGATTCAAAAATTATTTAATTTAACCAATCTGGTGTCCGTATATAATTTTTTACCCTAGGGTCAAATGATAGGGATATTTATCATTTCAATGCACAGTTTAAATGTAATATCCCGGAATTTTAACAATATCAATTTAATAATCTGTATTAAAAATCAAATTGATATTGATATTTTGCTAATAATAATTCAAATAGATTTAATAATCTTCCTCAATAATTATTTAATTGGTTATTTTACCTTTTAAAAATAATAAATTGGTTTCTATTTATAATATAAATATATGGTTTATATTTTAAATAGATTAGCATTGTTTTAATTTTAATAAATAAAGCATATTTTCTAGTTTTAATATTTGTAGTAATTTGAAAATTTGTTTTTATTTAATATTTAAGCTTTCCATAGTTATTGGATAAATGATTTTGGTTTAAACTTAATAAGTGAATCATGTTTTAAAAATTCTAATATATACATTTTAATTTGGAAATTTTGATTTAAAAAAGTATTAAGTTTTCAAAAACTATATAATAAATGAATATGTGATTTTAAAATTTATAAGAAAAATATTAAATGTTTAAAATAATTTGGCTTGAGTTTTAAATTTAGAATGAATTAACAAAAAAGTCTTATGGTTTAATAAAATAGATATTTATTGATAAAAATATAGTTTCTTTTAAAATAATTTTAATTTAATAATAAGATATTTATAAAAGCAATATTAATAGTGTATTGTCTTTATAAATAAGTTTTGAATGGAATTTGCAATTGTTGTTTCAAATTGAATTTATATACATAACTTGATTTGAAAATATTTGATTTGAATTTAAAATTCCAAAGTATAAATTTTAATTGTTTTAATTTTTATATATATAAGTTTTATTTATAAACATGGTCTGTTTTTATTTCTTTTGTAAATTTATATACATATTCAAATAAAAACTAACAAATTAAATTTTAGGCTTAATACACACATTAGTTTGTAAATCAAGTATTAATTATTTTAAAGAAACAAGTGTTGCATTTTTAAACATTCTTTTAACAAGTGTTAGAAAGATAAATATTCAAATTGACAAATGTTGAATAATTTGTACAAGTGGCACAATTTTGTTTTAATTTTCTTCTATTTGATAAATCTGAAAATTCATCTATATATAAACTTACATTTCTTTCATACATGTTTTTCCATTTCTTTAATCAAAGAGAAATTTTAAACACCTCTTCAAAATCATGTTCAATGCATAAATCAGACCCTGCATATTCAAAAGAAAACATTAAACACCACTTCCAAAATCAGTTTACAAATTGCAAGTTAAACTCCTCATCAAAATCAAAAGAGGTCTGCATCAATCTCTGTTACCAAAAACTGTAAACAAATCTGCATATTCCACTTCCTAAAAATCAATAGACCTGCATTCTGTTTTTAAATCTAGGAATGATAAACTCTACATATTTTTATAAAACCTGGAAATGATGGATCTGCTTTCAATCTGGAAATTAACAACTTCATATTTGAAGCTGTTTTAAAGGCAACTGCATGCAAGTAATTAGAGTTAGGAAAACATGAGCATTTCAAATTTCAACAGGGTTTGCAACTCAGATTTAAAATAGAGATCATGCATGCATTTTTATTTCTGCAAAATTTCAAGAAAAAAAAGTCAAACAGAGGCTCTGCATTTAAATAAAGGTGAGTAACTTTAAATCTTAAATTTTAAATGGGTTGCATGTTAAATGTTGGATATAATTTGGTAATGTTTGTGTTTATAAAGCCTGATGTAAATTTGATTGTGTATGCATGTTTGTTTATGCTCTGCTGTGATTCCTGATTCATCTTTCCATTTAAAAGAATCCTCCACAATTTATTTAAATTTGTGCTAGTATCTGGGTTTTAAAATAATTAAAAAAATTGTTTTCTTATCATAGATTAGAATTAAAATTTATGAAGTGAAGTGTTTGACTGTCTGAAGTTTAATTAAAACTTAAGTAAGTTAAAAATATACAGGATGTTGTCTCTGTAAACACAGGTAACATCACGTGATCTTTATCAAAACTTAAACATGTTAAACTTGTAATTCAGCATCATGAAACAAAAGCAATTACAAAAACATGATTTTTAAATTAAGAATCTGTATTTTTAGGTGTTAGTTTAAGTTACAGTTTAGAATTGAACTAAAAATGAATTTCAATCAAATAATGGTGATCTATGACCTGAGGAAGTTTGGGGTTTTTTCTGGTTAGTAGATAAGTGTTAAGTGATTCTTAGAAAAATCAGAAATGTGAATAAAATTGGTTAGATTTGATGCAGTTTTGAAATTCATTTGTAAACCCTAGTTTTGATAGGTTTTAAGAATTGGGTCGGTATGAGGTGAAGGATGGATCGAGTGCTATGATCTTTTGAGGATCGGTAGATGGTGTGTGGTTGAGTTCGAGGCCGGAATGGGGGAACCTCAGGTGGTCGGAGTGGCAAATATTCGCCGTTGACAGGTTTTGACAGAAAACCTGACGTTCTGTTCCAGGTTTTGCTCATGGGTATTCGATTTTGATTCTTTAAGTAATTGTTCAATCTGATGGTTTCATTTGGGCATAGATGAGTTTCTAGAAGTAGTTCGATCATCTCTGATGATCAGTAGAGGCGGTGGTCGTCATGCATATGCACGGCGATGAGTTTTACTGGTGAAGTTGGGTTTAGTTTTGGTTACAGGGGAGTTTTGTGTTTGCTCGAAGTAGATGGGTGGGTGACTCGGAGTAGAGGCGCATTTAACTCGAAGTAATATTGGGGGTTCTCGGGTTTTGCTCTATGTTTTTCAGGTTACAGAAACCTGTAGTTAATGTTTTGAAAATTTTTAAAATCTGAAATTTATGGTTAAGGAAAGTTTAAATTCAAGTTTGAATTTTTGAATTTATGTTCAAATTTAAAATCTCAGTTTTTAAATAAAAATAAAGTTTCAAAAATTAAACTTAATTAACTATTTTATTTTGGTAAAATAGTTTAAACCTTTTAAACATGAAGTTTCGAAGATTTGAGTAAGATTTGAAGTTTTATTTAAATCTGGAAATCTTAAATTTAAAAATGAACTTCAGTTTTTAAATTAAAAAGAAGGTATAAATTTGGAAGTTTTAAAATAAATATAAATTGAAGTTAGTGAAATTTTGAAATGAGTTTTTGTTTCCAAAATTTTTATGAAATTTAAATTCTATGACAAACACTTGTTTATCTTGTAATTTTAAAAGTTTTAAATTATTTAAACTTGGTAAGTTTAAATGTTCTTATTTAAAAACTGTATTTAAAATGGAAATTTAAAAGTAATTTCAAAAGTACTTTGTTTCAAACAAAATTTGTTTTAAAACATAATTTAGAAATGGTTTTATCTTAAATTTAAGTTAGATTAATGTTTTAGAATTAATTTAATTGATAAGGTAATTGAGATTTATTAATTAATTAATAAATTGAATTTGGAATAATTATTAATTGATTAAGGATTGATCAATTTATAATTAAGATCATTAATTAGATTTTTAAATTAATGATCGATGAATTATTAATCATGTAATTAAATTTTAAATCAAGGTTAATTTATTAAATAATTAACTTTAATTTATGGATGATTAAAAATAACTTAATTTGTAATTAATCTAAGTTAATTACTTAATGAATAATTAGAGAATGGTTAATGAAAGTCATTAACCAGGATTATTTAATAATAAATTAATGTGGTTAATTTTTAATAATTAATTAGATTAATTGATTTAATAATAATTATTTGTGAATTTTTTAGTATAATTACTTAATGAAGTAATTAAGAAATTAATTACTTAATGTAATTAATTAAGTCAAAAGTGATTGTTTATTTTAATTAATTAAGTTTAATTAATTTTAAACACTTGGGTTTTAAAGATAATTACTGTATGTAATTAATGGATTGGAAATTACTTAGTTAAGTAATTGTTTAATAATTACAGGTTGTAATTAAGTGGAGATATTTAAGAATGAAGTAGTTTGGATTAAATTATTTAATAATTAATCAAGGGATTAATTAAGAAATTAATTAAGAGATAATTAATTTGATTTAATGAAGTAATTAAGTTAGTTAATTACTGAATGTAATTAATCTGGGATGATTAATAATTATGAGTTAATTACTTAAGGTAATTAATTTAGGAAGATAATTAATTAAGTATAATTAAAGGTCATTAATTATTATAATTAATGATGTAATTAAAAGTTGATTAATTATGATTGATTAATCAATGATAAGTAATTAAAGGTAATTAATTAATTTAATTAATTAAGAATTAAGGTAATTAATTATAGTTAATTAATTAGTTGAAGTAATTAAAGATTAATTACTGTTTGGTTGATAATAATTAATTTGCGAAATTAATTAAGGATAATTACATGAATGTAATTAAGAGTAATTAATCAAGGGTGATTAATTAAGGTGATTAATAATGAATGATTTATCGATTGTAATCAATTAAATGATTGAGTAAGCAAGATTTATATTGGTGAAGTAATTAATTTAATTTATTTTAAATTAATTAAAGATGATGTAATTAATTTAATTCATTTTAAATTAATTATATTGTGATGAGTAAATCTTTGCTTATGTATGAATGGATGACATTGATTGTCTTGGATGCTTTGTGATCTCAGTAATGAGATAAGTAATGTTGTGTGGTATGAATGCTTGATTGCATTGTGATGATAACATAGATTATCTGTTGTGATGGTGATATATGGATTATCTATTGATAATGTGGATTACCTGTTTATTTGATAATGTTGATTATCAATTGTGATTTGTGAGTTATCTATTTGTATATAGATACTGTATTGAATTGTTTTAAACTTTAAAACAACTTGGACTAAAAGACATGCTTTGGATTTCGATGAGATCGGGATCGGGTTTCCATATTTAGATATCCGAAAACCGCATCGATTCCAATTAAACGTTAGGTCGTGAATCAAAGTGGAGCTTTGTGAAGACTCGAGGTGGAAGGACTATACATCAGTATAACTCTGTGGGTGATTCCGTAATGAGTTGATGGAATAGTTCTTATAGGTTCGAGATGGTGGTTCAGAGTGCAAGGGTTTTCGTCGTTGAGTCTGAGGGTGATTCCAAAACAAGTGTTACGAAATAGTGCCTTCGGTTTCGTTCGAACCTGGAACGAACTTGTATGGATTGAATGCTTTCAGAACATCGTTAGGTGGACGATGAGCATTATAAGTGATTTGTTCACTAAAGGTAATCGTAGACTCAAGCCTCATCAACCGGAATGGCTAAAACAGGGGAGGTGCAGCAAGGCTTCGTGGGTAGCCCCCACTGGAGAGCAAGATTTACCCCTGTCTAGAGGTCCCTTTATATTCGGCTGTGTGGGCGGTTGCTAGCTACAGCCGCGGGGTTGTCTTGTTCGGAACTGTTCAGTAAGGAATGGGTCTGGCCTTGTGTTGCAGGGGAGCGGGCGTACTCCTCGGTACGTTGATCTAAGCCACGTACTGTGACGGGCGGTACAACAGTAGCCCTGCCATTGTATGGAATCCAAAATCCAATAAGTGCCAACGGTTTTGATTGTATTACCCACTTTTGTGGCTAGTAGCTGGAATTTAATAACGTAATAATTTCGGCTATTTCATATTTATTTGAAAACCCTAGACCTATTATAATATCATCGGATTTCCTATCAAATGTTTTGGTTAGCGTAAGGTAAAAACTTTTCCATGTTTATGTGAGGGAAGTCTTACGTGATACCTTTCTTTTCAAAAGATTTTAAAAGTTAAGCAACTTTAACCTGTTACTCACACCAGACCCATGTCTGACCCGGAGTTTATTCTGTTTTTCTTAAACTCTTGGGTACTCAAATTTTTACGAGTAGCCAAGGGATTTACGTTAGCTTTGACGAATTGTGGAGGAGCAAATGGAGCAGGAGACTTCTGAGTGTAGATATAGTTTTCCGCTGTGTAGTTTTCTCTGAGTAGTTCTCTTGTACTGTATTGAGTTGTATAACTAGTCAGGTGTTTATAACTGTCTAGTATGTGATGTATATCTGTGTAACTATGATAATGATTGTAAACTATGTAATGTTTATGTTATTAAAATAATCTATTCTTTCCGCTATTTAGAGACTGATGTTGTTTCTTCTTCTATTCTTTCTTTTCTCTTTTCTATCACTTTCTTTCTTAAAAATGATGTGATTTTCTATGGTAAGAAAGTCGAGTCATTTTATTAAACTTTTACGGTATATATAATTTCAAACCGCAATCCCGAATTATATAAAAATCCATAAAATCGCTCGAGTCTAACATTTCATCCCATAACGATTTTTCCCTAATCTATAGATCATTCGGGTATGTATCATTTCAACCTATAGGGAACTTGCAATATTATAACAATATAAAATAGAACATCGAGTCATCCAATATCAACAAATCAAACATACCTCACAATCATCATCCAAATCAATCAATGAACATCAACAGATAACTGATAATTAATATAGGTATTAAATTGGCAATTTAAAATTTCAATATTGAATTAAACGTTGATTAAATGCAATAAAAATCAAATTTAACCAGAATAAAAATTTAAAAATACCAAAAATCAATCAATTGATTTATAATCACATCATAAATTTAATTTAACTAGCATAAAATAGTTTAGCAATTGTGAGTGGGTTAAAACACTCACCTTTGATTTTAAATCGATATAAAATCCATTATGAGGCCCAAAATTCAAAAGTCTCAAAATTCATCCAAACTAGCAATAAAATGTCCGAAATTTTGATACGATTCCAACAGAACAAACCGCGCATGAAACGAACCTTGTATGTGAAAATTATGCTGATTAGAAGTTGTCTGATATATAATATAAACGAATAAAATAAAGTAATAATGATGACACGTCACCTTCATTGTCGGCATACTTTTCGAGATACCCTAATTCATTCGAACATTCAACAACGTTGAAGCCGCTGCCATACTGCCACTTTCGTCCTTGCCACGAACATTGCCACCCCATTCCAACACCGCCATCGCGCTCCACAACACAGGCCGACCTCACCCCATCCACGCGGTCCCTCCTGGATCACAAGAACGGCCAGCGCCACCGCCTCCTTCCATGGCCAACCGCGATGAACTTCGACCACATCTTGAGGAACGAATACTATTGATGCGGTCTTCTCTCCATCTTCTTCCCAATGGTGCCTCCCGATCGTCGATCGGACGACGATCCACCGTCGGATCATCAAAACCCTAAAACGAACAACCGAGGTTCATCTTGATTTTCTGGTCAAATGATGAATCTGATTGAAAAACGAATCATACCAGTGAATTACGCTTGCCGAGAGCTTCAAATAGATATATAATTTGATAGGGTTTGGAGTAGTTTGCTTTTCGAATTGAATTTGAAATTGAATTTGCAATTTGAGAATTAGTGTTTTGTAATTGGATTTGGTTCTGCTATTGAGAAGGAAAAGTAGACAGATGAAATGTACGTACTGAAAAATGGAATAAAAATATAGCTAGGGTCTATAACTGGCTATATATAGGCAGATCAGAAATAGAAAAGAATGGACCAGATCGATTTGGATTGAAACGATAAACTACCCGAAAAGCCCGTTTCGTTCTCGAAACAAAAATGGTCATCCTATATATCAAAATAGATGTTTTCGATGTTTTAAAACTCAATGGAATAGGTTTTAGGTCCAAATTCCACCGTATGAAGAAGTTGCTTTAAAATCAGCTTATTTCAAATTGATTTCAATTAAATTAATTTCTACGTGTTTCGAGTCTGTATGATCAAACGACAAGTTCGATCGCTACGAAACTTGAAATCTTACAGTAATTCACTGTTACATATCATCAATGAAACTGGTTTCGTCAAAATATGAGACAGTGCCATTTTATTTTATTTACATTAATTGCTTAAATAAGTTATTTTTATTTCAATTATTGGATTATACATTATTAGGTAAGTTTCTTCACAATTCAATTCACTATCTATATATAATTTTCACATTCATTCTTCCATATATTGTATTGTTGAATATTAACACCATTTTTAAATCATTTCAATGCTCTCTAAAGTTATAATCATTCAATTTATATAGTACTCATTTTAATTATAAATGGCTTCCAATATTAATTCAAGTTTATAATTATTTACTTACAGTGTTCAACTTTTACTATTCAATCTGATTTTAAAGAGCTTAAAATGTCAACTTAAGTTTATAATCATTTTACTTACATTATTCTCTCTTCTTACATTTAATTAGTAGCATTTCAAACAATTGACTTCGGTTATAATAATTTATAACATCAGAATTCTTATTTATAAAAGTAATTCTGTTGAACATTTTCAATTTTTTTCTTTCAAGTTTACTTGTGGACTACTCTATTACATATTACTTTTAACATTTCAACTTTTAATAATTTGGTAAGTTATATATATATATATATATATATATGTCTTTTCGAATGCAAAAGAAAGTTACACAAATTATTATATTTATTAACAGAATGTTCAATAGTTACATTTTCTTATCTTCATTTCCTTTTCTTTACAGTTTTCAAAATTTTAGATTCTTGTATATTTCATTAATCATTTTAACATCAAATTTCTTATTTTCATTTTAGAAGTTTCCAATTATTAATAAAGTCAAGATTCCATTCATTACCATACTTTTGATTTCGAATTTTCAGAAACTTAAGAACCAAACAACCGGGTTTCATTTCAATTATTTTAAAATAATAACATATATAATCATATCTTTTATATATCAAATCATATTTGGAATTAAAAACGAAAATTAATTTATCAAAACAATTGTGCAGTAAAAACACTACAACGGTCTCCCCACTTTGAAACTCGAAAATGAACGTCGATGATGCGTGCACTCATCACCGAAATTATTTTCCTGCGACATAGAAGGGAGTACAAACTTATTTAATTCCAAAATTACTTTGAAAACATTTCTTTTAAATCATCTTGAAATATTCACATCATAAAATACTTCTAAATAATATTAATATTATATTCTAAAATCTTTCGAAAGAAATTTTCAAAAATCCCAAAACTTAAGTTCTCAAATTCGAATTTATATCCATTTTATTTGTAAATCTTATTTTTCCATCAGTATTTATAAAATTTCACTACCTAAAAAACGAATATATATGAACCAACTATATCATTTATAAAATTTACTATTTTATATACAAAAATATATAATAGGCAAAATTATTTCATTCACCTATATTTCATAACAAGTATTGTGTTAGTCTGCTCTATTAAGTGTTTAGAAATCCCTATCAATGTCATAGCGTCCTATGCACCGACCAGAATATATAAATACAAAACGGAGCGACTTAACACAATACAAAAACATTTTATAACATTAAAAAATATACTCTCTCATATTTGTACACTCAACGACTCATTCTAGGGTATTACTACCCTATTTCTAAAAAGTCGAACCCCATAAAGCTAAAGTTATCGCTAAACCAAAGCTCTGATACCAACTGTAATGACCTTCCTTTTTGGACATTTTAATCAGACACACATGCCAAACTCAAACCATTCCAAAGAGTAGATTGTTGTGGGGTAAATAAGAAAAAAAAGAAAGAAATGAACAAACAAAGAATCTCGCAGTGGAATGAAAGAAAAATCTAATAATCAAATAATAGTTCATGAAGCTGTTACAAATAAATTTGATTATACTTATACAATACAGAATCAGAGTTACATAAAACAAAACTAAATAAAGAAATGCAACGGAACAACATGATGCAACGGAATAGAAAAGTAAATAATAATAGTACAAATCTTCGTCTTCGTCCTCCAGAAATAAGGTTTTCAACTCTGAAATGCTCAAGCTAACCCGAGCGAATTGAGAAGGCAAAACACTCGAGTCAGAACCAAAAGATCTTATGTTAAACCAACGGTAAATATGAGTGTGACGGTATCAGAGATGTTTACAGGGTTTGACATCTCCTATCCAGTGTCTAACGTGAGTGCAATAACTTAAGAGATGTTCGGGATTACCATCTCATAAGGATCCGTTAACTATCTACTATATAGTACAATACGCTATTATAATATGCCTATAGTAAAGTAAAAGTATTAAAATAGCATTAAGGCATTGCCCATATCCCCTTAACACATTTTATATATTCCTATAATCTATATAGTACCGTACGCTTCTCCATAAGGTTTACCCAGAGGGCACTCCATATGTATGGTACAAAACAAACTCGTAGAAGGCACTTAGGGCATGTGAACATGGCACTCGAGGCAATGCCAGGGTAGATACACCAATTGGGGATCTGGACTGGTGATAACGCATAGCAGCTACTACCGCCCACCTCGGAACACATTCCCATAATCAAAATCAAAGGGTGGCCACTAAATCAATCACAAAGCAATAGGGTATCGAAGAAATGTGTTAGATAGGAGGAATAACCCCACTTGGTCCGGCATGACTTCTGTTTTAGTCTCATCTAAGCTGACTCACGAGAGTCAAGGTCACATCACACCTCGTACAGAAATCGTTTGCCAAACCATCCTACTTCAATTATGTAATCTCCATCACGTACACAGCTGTTAATGTGGTTTTTTGGCCTTGGCAGAGAGTATGAAAATATCCGATCCCGGTCTCTTTAACAACCAATTTCTTATTTCACACCGGATGGTTCTTTTACATTTCAAAAAGTCAATTCATGGTTTATATCAAAATTTCATATTCAGCTTCAATTTATATCCCTTTAGAAATCATATTTACTCAAATATGTCTCTTCAAAAAAGGTATCAATTCCAAATTCCAACTTAAGTTGTATCGTCATCAAGGATTTAAATATGAATACATCAACTTACACAGTCTGGATTTTAGAAAGTAGTTTAGGAAATATAAATTGTTTATATAGTTTTAAAATAGGTTAAGTAGATTTAAAATAGTTTAAATAGTGAAAATGGTTTAAATAGATTTAAGTTTGCTTTAATTAGTTTAAAAATGATTTAAATGGATTAAATATGGATTAAATAGATTTTAAGGTATACTAAAAATGTTTTAAACAAATTGATTATGGATGAAATAGATTTAAAATATATTAAAATGTTTTAAATAGATTAATTATAGATTAAATAGAGTTAAATACATTTAAATTATATTAAGTAGATTTTAAATAAATTAAATGAATTTAAAATAGATTAAATAGATTTAAATTATATTACATATATTTAAAATAGATAAAATGAATTTAATTAGTTTAAAATAGGTAAAATAGGTTAAATTGTATTAAATGGGTTATAATAGTTCAAAAAAATTAAAATACTTCAAATTGATACAAATAGTTTAATTTAGTTTAAAATAGATTTCAAAGTTATATCCAAACATTTTCAATAAGTTAATTCCGATATATGAATTTATTTAACACTTTAACCTTCAAATTCAAATTTAAATCCCTTGAACAATTAATTAAATCGATTCCAAATTCAGCAATAACACTTGGTTTATCGAAAATGATTCAGTTTATATAAATCAATTTCGATTTCAAAATGCCAGTAACTGAATTCAAATTTCAAAGATTCAAAAATCATTTAATTTAACCAATCCGGTGTCTGTATATAATTTTTACCCTAGGGTCAAGTGATACAGATAGTTATCATTTCGATCCGCAATTTAAAATTATATGGTTATAGATCATTTCAAACCGCAATCTCGAGTTATATAAAAATCCATAAAATCGCTCGAGTCTTTCATTTCAATCCATATTAATTTTTCCCTAATCTACAGATCATTCGGATATGTATCATTTCAACCCATAGAGAACTTAGAATATTATAGCAATATAAAATACAACATTCAGTCATCTAATATCAACAAATAAAACATACCTCATAATCATCATCCAAATCAATCAATGAACATCAGTAGATAACTGATAATCATCACAGGTATTAAATTGACAATTTAAAATTTCAGTAAATTGACAATTTAAAATTTCAGTATTAAATTAAACGATGATTAAATGCAATAAAAATCAAATTTAACCAGAATAACAATTTAAACATACCAAATCAATCAATTGATTTCTAATCACATCATAAAATTAATTTAACTAACATAAGATAGTTTGGTAACTGTAAGTAGGTTAAAACACTCACCTTCGATTTTAAATCAATTTATAATCCAATTTGAGGCCCAAAATTCAATAGCATCAGAATTCATCCAAACTAGCATTTTGATGTCCGAAATTTTGATACGATTCCAGCGGAATAAACCGCATATGAAATAGACCTTGTATGTGAAAGTTATGTTGATTAGAAGTTGTTTGATATATAATATAAACGAATAAAATAAAATAATTATGATGACACGTCACTTTCATCGTCGGCATACTTTCCAAGAAACCCTAATACGTTCGAAAATTCAACAATGTTGCCACCGCCACCATCTTGCCACTTTCGTCGCCACCACGAAGATTGCCACCCCAATCCAACACCGCCTTCACGCTCCACAACCCAGGCCGACCTCATTCCATCCACGCGGCCTTTCCCAGATCACCAGAACGGCCAGCGCCGCCGCCTCCTTCCACGACCAATCTTGGCAAACTCCGACCACATCTTGACGAACAAATACTACCGATGCGGCCTGCTTTCCATCTTCTTCCCAACGGCGCCTCCCGGTCGTCGATCGGACGGTTATCCACCATTGGATCGTCAAAACCCTAAAACGAGACATCGAGGCGCATCCTAATTTTTTGGTCAAACGATCAATCTGATTGAAAAACAAATCAAATCAATGAATTACGCTCGCCGAGAGCTTCAAATTGATATATAATTTGATAGGGTTTTGTAATTGGATTTATTTCTACCAATGAGAAGGAGAAGTAGACAGATGAAATGTATGTACTGAAAAATGGAATAAGAATATAGCTAGGGTTTATAACAGACTATATATAGGCAGATCGGAAATTGAAAAGAATGGAACAGATCGATTTGGATTGAAACGATAAACGACCCAAAAAGCCCGCTTCGTTCCCAAAACAAACATTGGTCATCCCATATCAAATTAGATGTTTTCAGTATTTTTGAACTCAATAGAACAGGTTTTAGGTCCAAATTCCATCATATGAAGGAGTTGCATTTATTTGAAATTGATTTCACTTAAATTGATTTCTACACGTTTCAAGTCTGTACGATCAAACGACAAGTCCGATCGCTACGAAACTTGAAATCTTTCAATAATTCACTATTACGGATCTAATAAAACTGGTTTCGTCGAAATCAGAGACAGTGGTCAAAATGGCTATTTTCACGTTAATTAAATAAATTAATATTAAATTAGTTAAATCACTTTTTAATTTCAAAATTAGCAACTAATAAATTTTTATCATTTTTGATTACTTGGATATTTGCAATAGTTTAAAAAATTTACATGTTAATTCGATGTTACCTATTTACAATTACAATTCAAATGTAATTTAATCCAATTAATTAAAATTAAATTCTAATAAATTGTTTTAATTTGATTTCAATCTTTATATCCAATCAATTATTACTCTAATAACATAGTTAACATTTGTTTATATTTTGTTACATAAATATGCTACAATTTCCATCTTTTATTTGTGCTAACTAGTATATTTCCACTGTATTGAATTTTTGTCAATTTTTTTGTAATTTAAAATCTCAACAAATTAATTTATCTTTGTTTCGCTCTTTTTATTACATCAATTATTTCCTTATGAATGTAATTAACGTTTCTATATATTTTATTACATTCACAATTTGTAGTTATTGTCTTAACTCACAATAATGTAACATTTGATTTCATTTAATTATAATTGGTTTCCAATTTAATTTAATAGACTAAATAAATAGGTAAAATATAATAGTTTGTCGCCATTAACTTTTAGTCACATTAACAAGTTATTATTTACAGCCAAATGTTAAAATTACTCACATGATAGTGATTTTGTTCAATTACCATAAATTATATATTATTTCATAAATTGATTCAATATTTACATTATTTTCCTATATTTATTTTATAACCAAGTATAACCTTTAAATCATTTCAATTGATTGGAAATTAATTCAAATTGTTAATAATTAACTTAAGTTAACATAATTACATTTCATTTTAGTTATTATTTCATTAACATGTGACAAATTTTTATTTCTTCCAACATTAAGTCATAAAACCTTACTAAATTAACCATTTTTAATTATCGAAATTTATGGGTCGTTAGGTATAGAATTATATATATTAATTTGTATAAATTAATATAAATTGCATATATGAATTAGTTTATAACAAATAATATAATAAATGCATATAATAATTACATGAATTAATACAAATTATATATATAATAAATAAATATTATATAAACGATACATGCATATCATATCATATATCTCTACATATACATGCAAATTATATAAATTATATACGTAAATTGCATATACATATATACATATATATAACGTCTTGTATACAAATAGTAACAGTAGTATAAGTAATTAGAAATATTGTTTATAATAATAATGTCTTAATAAACTTATTAAACCACAGGATATAAACGTACCATAGAAATATATGTATGAAAATAATACATAATTATATATAAATTTGCGGAGTAACGATGGTGGTTAGTGCATTTGCATGGTCGGGTTTCTTTTTTAGGTGGTGTCAAATCCAATTGGTGGGCTTATCAGGGGCTATCAATTAAATTGTTGAGCTCGTTTCTGTTAAGTATATGGTTATGCTTCTTTATTCATTCAGGAAACATGTTTTCACTATATACTGTAGAATTCTTGATGAATCCTTTAGCACCACTTAGATCATCATACAATAAGTTCATCAAAGTTAAACACTATAGAATGGGGAATGTATTAAATGATGTGACACGTTATCTTGATCATTCTGTAATTGATTATTAATCAATTGTACCTTGAGAAGGGGACTACTGCACTTGTTGTAAGGCATAACCATTATGGAAAATTTATTACTCTAACTTAATGTAAATTTGGTTTAAAAGTTGCAGCTAGAAATGAGTGCACTAACTAATGAAGTGAATTCTAAAAATTTGAATCATTAGAGGATGGCAAGACAATTAATCTTATGGTTGCTACATAGATTAGAAATGACTATATGACGAAATTTAATTTAATTTTCAAATGATTCAAATTCAAATCCCGACGTAAGTATCTTTTATAAAATAATGTAGATTTTCAAATGATTAGAAACAAGCTAGCATCTTCAAAATGTAATAGTAATATATGGCCTCTGCATAGATTTTTGTATCTTCTATAGTTATGGCCAATAATTTTGGTTTCTATTTCTTTTGATTTATAACTTCCTAGAAGCATGCTCAACGGCTATCAAATTAGGAACATACTATTTTATCGTATCCAACCCGAGACTTGAAGTATATTATGTAGAAGTAGGCCTTGGTAATTCTGATCATCAATGTTGGCTAAGACCAAAAAGTATGACTACTATCCATAATTCTCATTAACTTAGTGCTTCTCATCCTAGCTCCGATTGGTTGTCAAAACCATTACTACTTTAAACGTCGCCTCCAGAATATTCAAAAATATGGATACAGATTATTCTGATATTCTTCTCTTCCATGCACGACAGCCGTGTATTTGTCTTATTCTAATTGTTCACCTTACTTAATTGTTCTATTCGTAGTGATAATGAAAGGATTTGCGTTGATTTTAGGAATACAAGCTTGGAGAATATTTTTTCAAAGTGGCTGGAACACCTGAATCTATGCAAAGCACGGTTTACTAGGTATTTTTTGTTTAAAATTAGATGTAACTTTTATTAATGATGGCTTAGTTAGAAATTACCGCTTTTTAACTAGTATTATCTATAAAATTATCATAAAACATTAAAGAAGGGAAATTAGTTATGCTTTTATCCAATATTGTGATATATTCATTGACGTTGTTGTTGTTGGTACCTCCATGAAGTTGAAGTTTGTACTTTACTAGATGTTTTAAAGTACTTTGTAAATTTTATTATAGCAGGCATTTTTAAACAATGGTTTAAGGTATTTTTGTATTGTGGATTGCATGCTCTCTGACAATATACATATCATATTATTTTCTTCTTCTTTTTAATATGAAAAGATAAAGACAAAAGGTAGTATTATGATATTTTTCCTTTGTAGGTGGATAGATATATTTGATGGAAAAAAATAGTAACATACCACAACAACTCATGGATTCAAAGTTACTTTTGATGCCATAACTTGGATTGTATGCTTGTATGTATTACTACTTTTGGTCACTAATTGTTACTCGTTCTACATTGAAATATTATGAACTTATTATCTATTTTGATGTAAGAATATTGCATATGTTCATTATGTAATGTTTCATGTTAAATGTAAGACGTGTGATTAGTATAATATGTTGATTATAAAATGTGTGATTAATATAATATATGTTGGTTATGAAATATATGTGTTTATATAAACTGTGTTATACATAAATTGTGGGTGTGTATAGAATTAGAACCTGCTATATGTTGGTTAGGAACTGAGTAAAATACGACAGCGTTCATAAAATGCTATGAAAAGATTTAACAGCGTTTCTAAATCGTTATAGAATGTTTTAACAGCGTTTTCGAAATGCCATAGAAAGTTTTAATAGCGTTTCGAAACGCTATTAAAACGCTATAAAATAGGACCCATGCATTTTAGAAAATGTTGTAAATAAACATCATAGCAAAAAAAGAAACGCTGTAAAAAGAAATCACTGTAATAAAAAGAACGTAGTAAAAAGTTAATATGGCATATTATAACCGCTATTGAATATATCAACAAAAACGCTGTAAAACGTATTAATGACATCAAAAAAAGCTAAAAATATGTGGGTTCTACAGTGTTTTCTATCTTGCTATGGGATATGCCTGACCTATAATGGCATGTTAATATACAGCATAGTTAAAAACGCTGTTAAAGGTTTTTATAGCGTTTTCTATTTTCTTATAGTGTAACTTGATTATGTTATGTGTATAGATGCGTTTAACTAAAATAATGCCAATGTGAATCATTTGGCTATTGATTTGTTATAACCAAAAATAAAATAAAAATATTAGTCAAATGTTGATTAATGCGACTTTAGTGCCTAATGACAGAAATCTTTTTTGATGCAACTATTAAACAATTTTATCATCATCATAAATACTATTTTTATTTCTTATGACAACCAAAAATAGATCAATTCATTACACTTTGGTTTAAAGTTGTTTGTTCAATTTCTTTCAATTTCTTTGTTATGATTATAACGTAACTCTTTTTACCAATGAAGTACATTTTTATTTTCATAAGAATGTTATTTTGCCAATGTTTTCTATTTTCATACAGAAATTAATGAAGTAAAATCCGTCAGAAGGGAAAAGTGTAACAAATGCTTAGTGGTCTTGTTTATTCTCTCATACTCAATCGCCGTCATAACATGGCTTAGAATGGGACAACTGACACTATCATACCTTGACATATGATGCTATTAAGTAATAGCAGAATTCATGTTTTTTGGGGTCTAAGATCATCTAGGAATTCAATATATGAAAATTTTAACAAAGTGAGAATCATTAACGCAATTTATACAAAATTATGGATTTATAGGTTGTACTTTTATTCCTCGATACTTCCAAGCTTTCTATGATTATAATCATTTAAAGCTTCATTCTTATATGGAAGATCTCAGTAGTAATTGTTGCTTTTCATAACATTGCTTTGATAAGGTTGTTCTATACTACTCTATGCTTCATACCCAAATTGTAATGACCCGTAAATTATAACAGTTTTTATAACGTAATTTACTGAAATTTTGCTCGAAATTAAATAATTAAATTTAGCAATGAAAATTTGATATTTGAAATGCATCTATTGAAATGTAGCAAATATCATATTTTCATCAGAAAATATGGAAGTTTATTTTATTATGTAAATTTCAATTTCATTTTAAATCAGTTAAGAATTGATGTAAATAAAATATTTTGCAAATCTGAATATAATTTTTAAAAAAAAGTAAATCATTTTTCGACTAAGGCGTCGTATTTTGTTTTGCCAAATTTTTATTGCTTTAGCTCTGTTTATCTTAATTTTGGCGAATTAGCAGCAGTTAGGCAGCTAATATTGGTTTTTAATAGGATGATCGTGTCACTGATATATGTGAACCATTTCATTCGTCTCATCATACCGATCTCCTAGTATATTCATTTGTATATTTTGGAATTCAAAACATGACGAAATCGGTAAACCGATCAATCGTATCGATTCCGCATTCGGACCTTTTAGCTTCCGATACCCTTTCATTTTCCACCGTAAAATCAGTAGCCACTTGCTTTTAATATTCCTAAAAACAATTTAATATTTGACTATCACTATTCCAACCTTTCTAATAAATTATTTTCCGGTTCATAATATATTCTCCTATATAACCTTTTTGCTCAACCATTTCTTTCTTTCCTCTATTCTTTCGTTCGACGTGAGAAAAAAAATGAAAAAGGCAAAAGGCATTCGTTTGGGCATCTGCTTCTTGAAACCATCAACCTATTCGCCTTAATTCCACCCGGCTACATCGTTGCCTCCATCACCGTTCTTGCCGTGCTCGCTCGTCTTCCTCGTCCTCTTTCCACCATCTACCATCTCCACCCATCATAGATGACAACCGCCACCTTACCTTGCCGAGCCCCTCCACTTCATCGATCGATCACCTACCACAGCCTCACCATGCAAAAGACCCTATGCAACATCTGCCACATTCATCTAGAGCCCCTCCATCTCCTCGTGCAACCACCCAACCGAGCTCCATCTGCCACATTCTAGACATAAAGTATACATGCATTCCACCTGAAACCCCACACATCAAATGTCTGGGGGTGTGTGTGTGTGTGCCCTGTGATACGGGAAATAATGATTTTAAATTTTATCATATAAAGTTCTTATTTGATTTTAAAGTATAGTATACAAATGTCGATGTGTTATTTATGTATATAATATAGATGTATTGATATTTGGATTTTTTAAATATATATATATATACGTATAAAGTTGTAAATATATCTAAATGTTGAATCTTATAATATTTAGGTTTGTTTTTCCATTGTTAAGAAGTTCCATGATTTTATTGTTGATTTTTAAATATGTGATATATAAAGACTTTGATTTTAATAAGTGTTTTGAATTAAATAATTAATAATATATATATATATATATTTCATACAAATATGAAAACATTTTTTGTTTTGTCAATTCATGCCCATCGTGCTTTGCTTTGGAAATTCATGCTTGGATTCGTTGCTCCTGTCATTTGTCAAATATCTTTAGCCTCGAAAGGTGAACAATCGCTCACGATTAACATTCATATATTTAATAAATTTAATTCACATTGAAATGACAATTGAAATATGCTATTAAATTTGAACTGTTAATTATTTAATTGTTATATATGATATGCCATTATCCGTAACTATTCATCTACGACATTTGACACCATAACCTATCATTTATATTATAATTAAATTTGTTACCGATGATATATGCCTGTTGTTGATATGTTATATTATTATCATATTTGTTCTCACTCTGCAGGTTCCATGTTATTTTAAAATTCCCTATGGATTGAAATGATACATACCCGAATGATTTTATAGATTAAGGGAAAATCATTATGACTTGAAATGATAAACCCAAGCGATTTTCATTGAATTCAAATTTTAGGATTGTGGGTTGAAACGATATATACCCGTAAATATTTAATTAACGGATTGAAATGATAAATATCCATATCACTTGACCATAGGTTAGAAAATTATATATGGACACCGTTGGTCGATATTTTAAAAATGATTTCCAAAGTTTGAACGAAAATATATAGGTTTTAATAAATATTGATTTTTAAATATAATATAAAGAATCTAATTTAATATATGTGTAAAATTTAGACTTTTTAAAATTATGTGCTTTGGAAATTTTAAATTTATAAGTCAGTTTTGGAATATGAATTTTAAGATTTTACTTATAACTTTATTATTTTTAAATATATATAAAAAAAGATTTAAAATAGAATTATTAATAGGATTTAATTTGATATAATTTATTTAAATAAAATTTAGTTTAATTAGTGTGTATATATATGTTTACATATTTATTTAAAAATTTAATCAATATTTTCAAATAGATTTTTGTAATAATTTTAAGTAAATAGAAGTTAAAAATAAAGTAAAAATTGACTTGAAATTTAATTGGTTGATAACTGAATTTAAATAAGAATTTGTTTGAGCTTACTGATTTTGAGATTTGAAAGATATGATTATAACTTGATTTGATGAAAAGTGACTAAATTAATATTCTCAACCATAAATTAAAATGAAGACTAAATATATAATATTGATTTAGATTTATAAACTGAGATTTTATTTACTTGTTATTAAAATGATTAAGTGAATATTTTACAATTTGAAAAATTAAAATTGAATGTTGGAATATAAATGAAACTTATATTGTAAATGTTTGAATATTTAAACTTTGAATCTTATTGGAATTGAAGAGATAGTTCAAACCCGAAATTGAAATCGATAAAAATTGAAACGGTTTATTGAGAATTTGAATTGAATCTTTAACCTTTTAAAATTAAAGTGTTTAACTGGGATTGATTTAAATTGATTTTTGGAATTTAAGTTGATTTGAATCAATTTGTGGAATTGGATGGAACAATTCTAATTTGGAAACTATTTCAACATAATCTCTTTAAACAAATATAAACTATTCAATTTACTGCTATTTTAATATATAAACTATTTTCAATATCTAAACCATTTAAGTTGGGACTGTTTAAGTTGGAAAGTGTTATGATTTCAAAACTGTTACGATTTTAAAAGTGTTACGGTTTCAAAAGTGTTATGATTTTGGAAGTATTATAATTTTGGAAGTGTTACGATTCTAGAAATGATATTATTTAAAGTGAATAATGATACCGATTTGATATGGTTTTGAAACAAATATGATATTTTGATATGAAGTATGAACTATTTAAAATAAAATGACCACAGCGTGAAATAAGCGTTTGGTTGTTAAAGAGACCGGGATCAGATATTGTCATACTCTCTACCAATACCAAAAACCACTGTAACAACTGTATACATGGTGGAGATTTCAGAAAGAAGTAGGATGGTTTTGTGTACGGTTCTACATGAGGTATTTACATAGTCCTGACTCCCGTGATTCAGCTTGATGTGGCTATAACAGGAGCCATGCTGGGCTAAGTGAGTTCATTCCTCTTATTGGATACATTTCTTCGATACATTCTATTATTTTATGTTTTGATTGGGTGTGCCTTTGATTTGGGAGTGTGTTATGAGGTGGACGGTAGTAGCTGCTATGCGTTACCACCAGTCTGGATCTACAAATGATATATCTACCTTGGCATTGCCCCATGTGCCCCGTCACATGCCCTATCGTGCCTTCTACGAGTTTTTTTTGTGTGTTGTACCTATGGAATGCTCCCTGATAGCCCACCTACGGGTGGAGTTTACAATATCCATACAGACTACAACATAAGGGGTATATGGGTAACGCCTTAACGCTATTTTAATAGTTTACTTTAATATAAACATTATTATAATAACATATATTACTACATAGTAGATAGTTCCATGGATCCTTAGAGGATGGAAATCCCAAACATCATTTAAGTTTCTTGTATTTCAGTTGACATTTCACTTGAGTTAAATTTACTAATATAAGAATGTTAATCCTGACTTGAGCGTTTTATGTTTTGCTTTATGCTCAGGTTAGACTGAGTATCACAGCATTTGAGACCTACCTTTGGAGTTGGAGCTTCACTTAGAGATCCATATATCTATCCAGTATTCAGTCATTTCAGTTTATTCCAATCATTTATGTTCAGACTTGTCAGTTGCTTATGTATTAGTGGTTCATATGTAGTTGATATCTTTGTTGTATTTTGTTTCAATTTCTATTGTTATATATATAGTAGCTTCATGAACTACTATTTATCTATTTTGCTGCTCATCGTTATATTACTCAATGTCTGTGATTCTGTGATTGATTTATTTATTGTATGTGCTGGGTTTTTCCAAATATAAATTAACAATATGTTGTTTTGAGCAATTCAATTCCGACATTTGCGGATGCGAATGGTTCGAAATAACAGAACGTTACACAATTCATACTTCTACTATGTAAAGAGTGAATATAAATGGACATATTGCATAATTCTGTCTTTGTGACCACATCACTTTGAGAAATATTGGTATTACGTACATATTTTTTGTAACATGGACTGCAAAATATTCCCATATTAAAGATAACGTTTAAAAAGAAAATAATATTGATTAAAATAACTAAAATCATTTGAAATAAATTAGCTAAAAAAAAATTTCCATTTTATTTTAGTGGATTTTTCCGTCAAGTCCCTACAAATAATTTTATTATACAAATACCATCCCTCATAATCTTATGTAAATTAGGTCTCTTATTGTGTCTTTTCTTTTGCAACTAGCTGATATTTTCACACTCACACTAATATTTTATATCTTATTTTGATTTAAATATTTAAAATATAATAAGTTTTAGTAGAAATATCGTATCAATAAATCATTTGTACCATTAAATCATAAATTTTATGATTTTTCAAAATGATATATATTATGTATATGTAAATATTCAGTCGTTGAATTTTTTTTGAAAAATTAAAAATTTTCTATAGAAATAACGTATTTAAAAGTGCATAGTTCAAATGCAAGTTTAATTACATCATTCAAATCGCTCGGTTCAAAATAAGTAAGCATGCAGTTGAAATTATAAGTGCATATATTAATATAGTTATAACTGTATTTTCTTAATGTAGTTTATTTTTTTTGGCAAAGCCAGCGAGGTTGAATGGCCCTTACCATTTATTTATATCAATAAGCAGAACTTACAATATAAATGAGATACAAGATAGCAAGGAAGACAGGAAAAAGGAAAAATAATAAAGAAAGATAAGAGGAAAAGAAAGACACATCGTATAAGCTAGGACCACTTTGCAAGTGTATCTGTATCAAAGAGGTGGGAAGACATGGATACCATAGAGAGAATTTGCCTACATATCTGAAAATATGTCTGCATACGATTCTTACACTTATGTGTGAATATTCTCTGGTTCCTTTCATGCCATATTTCTGAGACCTTAACTTTAAGCAATGTTAATAACTCATATGTAGATGACTACTTCCATATTGAAGCTTTATATATGCTCATCCATTCAAGCTTACTATCTATCTGAGGAGATCCAAAATCCACCTCTTAACTTTATTTCAGACCATAAGAATCGAGTGAAGGTGCCTCTAAAGTATAAATGATGAATATCCTCAACCGCAGATGGACAAATAAACATACAGTCAAGATTGCTATACCTTTCACTGCCAAATTACCCAGATTGCGTAGAGCATTTCTAAGTACCTTCCAAAGGCATAAAATTAAGCTTTTCATCTGCATTCATGTTCCAAATTCTATTGTACCAAGGGAAGAATGGCAGATGTTTCTCTCCCTCAATGGCAGAGCAGACAATATGTGTGGAATGGTATTTAAGGTCATTTGTCCATTTATATTCTTCATTTTGGCCATAGATATAGGGTTATCATTGAATAAAATCCATAATGCATTTATTGAGGTATTACTTGTATGAGATAGAGTGATTTTTCCAATGGAAATATAGGTTGTGGCTTTAGCATTTAAGGATATGCCAGACTGGGTTATCTTATCATGAGAGAGCATTCTTTAGAGAATCATGCCTTTTTTAATCCAAGGAGTAGTCCAAAATTTAGAGTTGCTAGGTGAGGAAAGGATAAGTTTAGTATGCGGGAGTAAAGTATCCCTTATTTTCATCATTGTTTTCCATATCCAACTCTGAGCCTATTTAGAGGAAGCAAGCCAAATTTCATCATCTTTTCAGTTGTTTCTTATGCTCCATTGAACCTACAATGAATCAGTTTTTGAAACAAGATTATGAAAGTGCTTAGATAAAGCTGCAATGTTCCAATTCTTCGTATTTTTTTGCCCAATCCTCCTTTTCTCTTTGGCATTTCTAATTTTCTGAAAGCTGTAGGAGACAGTTTATTTGTATGCATTGATGAAAACCATAAGAATTTTATTATAGCAGATCTTATCATGACTATAAGCTTTGTTGGTAATAAAAATGTTCTCTCCAATATACTGTCATAGAAAGTATACAACATTTATTATTACAAGCTTCCCAAGTTGAGATATAAACCTATTTTTCCATCTATTAAAAACAACTATTATCTTTTCAAATAGAGGAACAGATTGTGATATTGTTATTCTCTTTTTTGCCAGAGGAATTTCTTGGTAGGCAATGTTAGTTTCTAGAGGGAGCATATTTATGATTTGCAAGCATTTAGAGACTAGATTACTGGACAAACCAGCTATTAATATATGAGATTTTTGAGAGTTAGTTTGAAGACTAGAAAACTTGTAGAAGGAGGAAAGGGTTTTCATTATTGTTTGAAGGGACTGGACACTGGGTTTAGAGATTATCAATAAGTCATCTACAAAAGCTAGTATCTTCACTATAGGCTTTCTACATTTAGGATGAAGATCAAAGTTATGTAGAGCAACTTGCTTCTCAATTGCTAGAGTGAAAGTTTCCATAATTATGATAAATAAGCTGATATGGGATCTCCTTACCTTAAACCATTATTTCCTTTGAAATACCCAATAGTATGAGCATTAAACACAAGAGTATATCTCACAGTCGTGATACATTAATATGTCCAATTGCTAAAAGTAATGGGAAAGTTCGTCCTGTTAAGTATGGATATGAGGGCTGTCCAATTGACCGTATCAAAGGCTTTTTTGATGTCTATCTTAAGCATTGCTCTTAGTGATATATACGGTGAAGAGTAACCATTCAGTAATTCATGTGTCAAGAGGACATTGTCTAGGATGCTTCTATTGGGGAGGTATGTGGCTTGGTTGGAAGAGATGATAGTTTGAAGGACATGTTTAAGTCTAGAGGCTAAGATCCTGGATATGAACTTGTAGATGACATTGCCATATGCTATTGGTCTGAATTGAGGGACACCAGTAGGATTAGCTGTTTTAGGAACTAAAGTAAGGTTAATAGAATTAATTAAGGAGAGTATTTTGCTTTTGTTTAAAAAATTATGGACATATTTATACACATCAGAGGACATAATGGACCAGCAATGTATAAAGAAGGTAAATGTGAAACCATCAGGGCCAGATGAAGCTGATTTCCTTATAGTAAATATAGAATTCTTAATGTCTTCATCAGTGATCAGTTGAATAAGGGCAGATTGCATATCTATTGCTAGTTTGGGAATTTGGAGGTTGTTAAGAAAAGTGTTTCTGGAGGAGAGGGAAGACCTCTAAGTAGAGAAGTGTAATAACTGAGAAAAGCAGCATCTATCAGAGGAGGTGATGAATGGGTAACTCCTTGCATGTCAGTAATCTGATGAATAAAAGTTTTGGCTTGTTTGATTTTTAAAGAAGCATGAAAGAGTTTGGAATCCCTATCACCACAAGTAGACCAGTTTTGTTTGTATTTTTGCAATACCATTATGGCTTCCGTATTCAAGGCTTGCTCAAGCTGGGAGATGAGATCAGTTTCTTTTTAGTATAAGAGAGGATCTAAGCTAGAACTGAGAATCATATTTTGTACCTGTTCAAGTTGAAGTATTATATCAGTAGACAATTTTTTACCTTCAATATAAATGCTTGTAGCCTAAGATATTAATGCTACTTTTGTGTTCTTTAGTTTCTTCTACAAGATGAGCATAAGATTGCCAAAATTTGATATTTTCCATGCTTTATTGACTACCTGTAATAAACTGATATTTTGGGTCCATTCATCATAGAATTTAAAATTGACCTTTTGTTAGTGGCAGCTAATCCAAATGATAGGATTAAGGGGCAGCGATCTGAAAGGAGGGGCATTAGGATTTGAATGTGTATAGAAGGCCATTTCAAAAGAGATGTATAGTTCATAAACCCATGATGAATTATAGAGAGGGTTCGTAGTCTATTATGACTTTTGTTGTTCCACGTGCAATAAGAGCCCGAGGAAGGAATTTCAATTAAGGATTCATTTTGGATGGTGTTGTTCAAAGGGGAAAGGTCAGATATTGTCAATGGATTACCACCATTTTGTGCGAGGAAAGGATAAAATCTCCAATCAATATCCAGGGATGAGTAGACTAACTAAAGTGAGGAATGTAGTCATGCATTTTTTTCCTTATTTGAGGAGAGTTTTCAGTATATATGAAAGTGAAGCACATTGAAGTTGCAGAAGGCAAGTGCAATGCATGAGAGTGTATGAACTGACTGTCGGAGATGATAGGAGAAATGGAGAAGATGGTGGGATCATATAGCACAACCAGTCTACCATATGGGGCATGAGAACGATCAGTAAAGTGTTTCCAGTTAGAGTTAATATATTTTGCTGCTATAAAGGATTGATTTGGACCGAGTTTTCTTTCAAAGATAGAGATGGAGGGAAAGATTGTGATTTTGGATTAGAGACTTTGTTTGATCAAGTTTTGCATTTTTGTGAGCTCCTCTTATATTCTATGCTGTAGTTTTGCAAATCAAAATGGCTTCTTGTTCTTCTACTAATTGAAGTTAGTGTGTTTTCTGAATAAAAAACATAGTATAGTCTGAATCATTATCAGAATCCAAGGGTAAAAGGGATAGAGGTGTCTGAGGTACGATATTCTTCAAGTTGTCCAATGATTTTATCGTTTTCTTTTCTTTTGAAGAACTAATCGTGAAGGAAGGTTTCCTTTTGTTAGAATTATGCCTTAAGATCAAATATAACTGCATTTTTTAATGCAGTTAAAGTAAAAATTGCATTAAAATAATATAAAATTATCAAATATTGCCAAAATTATTATTGCATTACATAAATATAGTTAAATTATAATTTTTTTAAAGTATTTAAATTTAACTACATTTTCTTAATATAGTTAACTTTCAATTGTATTAAAATTGAATAAAATTATCAAAATTCAGCCAATGTTATTATTACATTAGAAAATAATGTTAAACTAATTCAAAATACGATTTTAAAATATGATTGCATTTTCTTAAAGCATTTAAATATAACTACATTTTCTTAATGCGATTAAATTGTAAAATGCATTACGATTATATAAAATTATATAATGCGGCCAAAATTATTATTATATCATATAAATACAGTTAAATTAATTTAAAAATGTTGTTAAATTATAATTGCATTTTTAAGGTATTTAAAATTAGCTCCATTTTCTTAATGCGGTAAAATTATAACTGTATTGAAATTGAATAAAATTATCAAATGCAAGCCAAAATTATTACCACGTCACATAAATGCAGCCAAATTAATTCAAAATATATTATTAAAATATAATTATATTTTCTTAAATCATTTATATATAATCGAATGCATTGCTATCAAACAAGGTTATTAATAAAATGCAGCTAAACAATATTCGAACATTGAAAGGTTTAAAATGGGTTTTGTGGCATAAACATGAATCTGCAACACTTCAAATCTAAAGCACTTTGTATGTGTTTTAGAAATTTTGATAACAGTTTTATAAATGCTATCACATATAGGATTCAAGATCTATTTTGTGGACACCCTTTAAAATCTTTGAGTATTTTAGAACTGTTCGAGATGCTAGAATCCTTGTAGAGATTCGAGATCTATTCGAGATGTTGGAATCCTTATAGAGATTCAAAATCTGTTCGAGATGCTAGAATCCTTGTAGAGATTCGAGATTTTTCGAGATGCTAGAATCCAAGGAGAAATTTGAGACCTGTTCAAGTGATAAGTACTCGTGTGTTGAGATGCTAAACTTGACTTCACCATCGATAACGATAGAAACTAGAGTAGGATGCACAACCAAAGGGTTTAGCTAATCCAAGTGTATATCGGCACTATTCTAGAGATGCTTTTCGATTGATAGCGGAGCGATGATACTCGATGTCATGAGTTAGGGCATGGACCAGTTATGTTTATCTATGGTATATTTTATCCAAAGATATCGTTACTCAGACGGATATTTCTTGTAACGACCCGTATTTTTAGCTATTTTAATTAGAAAATTTAAGGTGATTATTGAAGGAAAATGATTATTAATGTAATTTGTTGAATAATTTAATATTTGAAATTATTTGAATAATTGGATAACGGGTTTAATATGATTAAAAATGATTTGTAAAATTCTATTTTATCATATTAAAGTTAGAATAATGTTGTAGAACTTTTAAAATCGAATTTAAAGTAAATTTGTGAAAATTGAATATTTTAATATTTAATTGACGAGTTAAAATAGCCATTTTTCAAACAGTCTCGGATTTCGACGAAACTTGTTTCATCGGATCCGTAATAGTAAATTATGGTAGGATTTCAATTTTCGTAGCAATTGGACTTGTCGTTTGGCCGTGCGAGCTTGAAACGCGTAGAAATTTAATTTCGAATTTAATTAAAATAATCGACTTCGAAAAGCTATCTTCCAGATATGATCGAATTAGGCCTTGAAACTAGTTCCATTGCGTCCGGAATGGGGGTAAAACCTTATAAACGCCTGGCGGCACGTCTCGATTGGAGTTCGGATGATTTTGGACGTACCTATATAAATACGCACGCAAACCGAGACAGTTTTATTATTATTTTAATCCAGAAACCCTAATTCTAAATCATGGCCGCCACCTATTCCATGGCCAGAAATTGCCGATCTTCTTTCCTTAATATCTCTCAATCCGTTTGACGAAATCGAAAAATTCCAAAAGCAAAAGTGTAAATCTCGACGAGCTCTTCAAATCCATACGGTTGATGTATGCTAATTTTTCATGGATTCGTCCAGATCTGACTTGGAAGTGTGTACGTATTTTCTTGGATTGCGTGCAAACGTCGGCGAATGACGGGATGAAACTTGGCGCGTAGGTGGCTCTAGTGAAGGGCTTCGTGGTGGCGCTAGCTGATCGTTCTGTAAGTCAACGAGGTGGTCATGAAAATTGCTTGAAGATCGGCGGCTAATGGGTTTGCATACATGAATTTCACGTTGGGGAAGAAGCGCCGGAATCACGGAGATGAGAGCTGCGCTGCAGTGCAGATCCGAAAGTGTTTGGAGCTCATTAAAATTTTATGTTAAATCGAACGTCGTTCGATTTGATTAAAAAAATCGTAAAATCAAGGTGAGTGTTTTATAACGCTCACAACGTACTGAATATCTTTATGCTAGTTAAATTTAACATTATGCATAGTTATGATTTTTATTTGTTGTTGTTTGATAAAATTTAATTATCATATTGGTTGTCATTTGAATTCACCGTTAAAAAAATTAAATTGACAGTTAAATTTAAATTAAAATTGAATTGCGATTAAATTACCTGACATTGATAAATATGAAATTGCTGTGAATTGTATTGCCTATTGGATGATGTATTTCGATGGATGTTATTGGTTGATATTTAAATGTTTGGATGTTTATTTGTTTATATATATCCTGCTATGCATACATATGACACTGTGATTGATTTAAATGATATATTCATCCCTGACATTTAATTGTAATAACTAATCAAGTGGCCATAGGTTAGAAAATTATATACGGACACCGAGTTGGATAAATTAAATGATTTTAAAAGTTGTTTTGAAATTATTTAAATGAATTGATTTTAAGAATAAAATCCAATTTATGGAAATTGAATTATTTTGAATTGGAGCTCGAAATGTTAGAATTTAAACTTGGTAAACGAAATTATTAAATAAAATCGAAGTTTAGATTTAAATTGAAAATTGAAATACGGTGTAAATTTTTGAAAGTTGATTTGTTTTAAAAGATTGGACTTTTAATCGAACTCTGAATATTTCTAAGAAAATTGTTATGAAATGATATTTCAAGTTTGAGTTTGGAATTGAAAATTTATTTGAAATTTAGATTTAAATTAATTTGGAATTGAATTGAAATTTAAAGAAATTTGTGAATTGAAATCGAAATTTACGTGGAATAGAAATTTATTCAAATTGAAATTGGAATAAATCGATTAAATCGAAATGGAATTTGGATTTGATTTGGATAGGAAATTTGGGAAGTTGACCGGTTTGACTTTGGAATTATTTATCAAATAATTTTTGATTTTTTCCAAACTATTTTATACATAAACCATTTTATATTCAAATTATTTTCGATTAAACTATTTAAATATTTTCTATTAAACTATTTTGAATTATTTAACTATTTTAAACTATTTAAACTATTTTCTTAAATTCAAACTGGTTAAAGAGACGGAAATGTTTATATTTAAACCTTTGGTTTAAATACGAACTAGGTTAAAGTAGAGATTATAACCTAAATTGAATTCGAATCAAATTTTAAAGTGAAATTGATTTATCGGACAAAATTGATAATTTTGAATATATGATGATTTTGAAATGGATTTGATTTTAAAGCGAATATGATATTTTGTTATCAATCATGAATCAATTTGAAATATAAAAGAGCCATCAGTGTAATAATACGTAGTTATTAAAGAGACCGGGATCGGATATGGACATACTCTCTGTCGATACCGAAAACCACCTTAATAACTATTATACGCGAAGTGTTGATCCAGAATGAAGTGGACGGTTTGGTGAACGCGTTGACTGAAGAAAGAGAACGATATTGGATGACCCCTGACATGACTAAAACAGGAGCCGCGCCGGGCCATTGAGGTTCGCCACCTCTAGCGGACACACTTCTTTGATACCGTATCTATTACATTTGTGATTTGATTTGGGTGCACCCCTTGATTTGGGAGTGTTGTTTCGCGGTGTTGAGGTAGTAGCTGCTATGCTCAACATCAGTCCGGATCACGCAACTACTAGTATCCTAGTTGGTATCGCCTCATGTACCTTGTCATACTGATTATCCTATTCGCGACCACTACGTTTTGGTTTGTACCTTGAGTATATGGATTGCCCTCTGGTGACTTCCGGTTTTGGGGAAACTACGGTCTTGTATATGCTTTTGGGAATATAAAATGTGTTAAGGGGGATTATGGTAACGCCTTAATGCTATTTTGATACTTTATATTAGTGATAGACATTATCTACTTAGCGTACATTACTACCTAGTAGATAGTTTAACGGATCCTTGAAAGGTGGAAAATCCCGTAACATCTCTTAAGTTATTGCACGCACGTTGACACTGGATATGAGATGTCAAACCCCGTAAACATCTCTGACGCTGTCACACTCATATTTATTTACGATTGATTTAACTTTCATATGGATATTTTAGTCCTGACTCGAGTGTTTTGTCTTTTCATTACGCTCGGGTCAGTCCTGAGTTTTCAGATTTTTGAAGATCTATTCTGGAGGACGAAGACGAAGATTTGGTATACTATTACTATTATTATCTGTGCATCATGTTGTCTGCTGCATTATTTATTTGTTCTGTTGTATATGTATCACTCTGATAAATGTTGTATAAATAATTGTCTAAGTATAGTAAACAGCTTTATGAACTGTTTATTTGACTATTATATTTTATCGTTCCGCTGCGAGATTCTGTGTTGTTTCATTTCCTTTATTTCTTTTCTTTTCTTAATTACCCCAATAACCATCTGCCTTTTTTTAATGGTTTGGAACCGGCATGTGTATTTGATCGTCGGTTTAAACTGTCCAAAAAGGCGGGTCGTTACAGTTGGTATCAGAGCTTTGGTTTAGCGATAAACCTTGGCTCTAGTGGGGAATAACTCATTGAAATAAAGGTAAACTATATGAATGAGTTGAGTGTATATGAGAGAGCGTACTTGTTATTTGATATAAAATGGTTTTATATTGTGTTAATTTGTTCCGTTGAGTATTTATGATTTCTGGTCGATACTTGAGACGCCAAGGCGTCGATAGGAATTTCTAAACATTCGAATAGGACAAACCAACACAATATCATTTTGGAATATATTTTATATAAAAGAATTATTTGAATATTTATTCATTTTGATTGAATTGATTGTTAGGAGATGATAATATTAGATTATTATCGTTATTGTTTGATCAATCAATATTTACAACAATTGATTAAATAACAATGGATTTAGGAAAATGAAATCTTGTAAACACAATTGATAATGAATATAAATGAATTTTAACTTGGATTTGGGAATTTAAATTCCGGTGTTTGAGATTGACTTACAAGAATTTGAAAAATATAATATGAGCATTATATGATAGTATAATTGAGTTGAAATTGTTTTCGAAGGATTTTTTTATGATAAGTGTTATATTCCCTTCTCTTGACGCTAGAAAATGATTTCGATGATGTGTGCACGCTCATTGGTGTTTATTTTCGAGAGTCCGAGTGGGGGAGACCACTTAATAGCTTGTCTAGACCTTGTTTTGACTCAAATTTTATTTTGTTTTGCATTCTCTATAGTATGATTTGATATATAAATTATATAAGTATATATTATTTCAAACCTTGATTTAAAATGAAACCGGGATTGGAATTCTTAAGTTCTTTAATAATTAATGATTTTTTTTTATGATTGAAATGAATTTAGACTTGAATCATTAAGGAACTTCTGAATTGTGAAATGAGAAATGAACCTAAGAGCTAAGTGAAAATATCAATTGAAGTAGAAATCCTTAGAATTAGGAAATTATGAACTTAAAATAAAATTGAAACTGTAAAACTCGCATAGTATTAAATTTCATTCTATAGCTTAGATATAACTTACCAAAATACTTAAGAAGTTCAAAAATGTTATATGAATTGTTAATTGGATAATATACAAGCATAGATTTGAATAATGAAATATGCATTTAATTAATGGTTTGCAAATATAAATAAAGTTGTTAGTAAATAATTGGAATTTAAATTAACATTTAAAGGTGATTCACAATTATGTTAATATAAAATGAAAATACTATATGTGAATGTAAATGTGAAATTAAATTATAGTGAAATTTAAGTAATGACTTAAGAATTGATAAATTGAAAATTCAACTTTAAATGAAAAGAAGTTGTATGTTGTTTAACTACATTCTATTTGCATAACTATAACTTACCAAATACTTAAAGGGTTTCAAATGCTAATAAGGATAAGTAGAGAAATAATATACCAGTGTGAGAGTGAAAAATAAAATGTAAAGATCTATTGATAGTTGTAAATATAAAAGAAATTTAAGCTGTAAAATGAATGATACATGTATAAGTGAATGAAGAAAATTTAAACTTAATGAAATATAAAATTGGTAAATGGAAACTAATTAAATTTGAATATAACTAAATGTCAATAAACTTGGAAGTGTATGAAATTAAAATTGACTTGGAAATGTATAATTGATTTAGTGTAGATTTTGGATGGATATTAATGTTTGATATGCATTGGTTGTTAGATGGATGATAATTGATTAAGTAGAATTCATTAGTGTTAATGGAATTGAATAAACGGAATAAAATTTTAAATAATTAAATTCAAATTGGGAGCAAATTGACTTGAATTAAAAATGTGAATGAAACAAACTTGAATAAATCGGAAACAAATTGAATGTAAACCTATTGTATGGATGAATAAGAAAATAGATGACTTTGTGTTTATGATTGTTCTTTAGAAAATTTGAAGTTTTGATGTTTTGTACTTTGAAATAATAAAAGCAAATTTTTGGAAAAAAAAAAATCCAACATTGTCCAATATATGCTGAAACGAAAACAGCCATAACTTTTAAATGGTTGAACGGAATTCGATGATTTGGACGTTTCGGAAAGCTTAGAAACTATAGCACAACTTTTGTTTAGATAACTTGAGAAAATTCCTTCGTCTGCTTGGTTAAAAACTTGAATGTTACTCGCTGTCCTGTGTAAAAATAAGTAAAATCAGTAGTATACACCCTTAGTATTTTCGCCATATCTTTTGACTGGTTTATCGAATTTTGATGATCTTACACTTTCTGGAAAGCTAAGAACTTAAGATAAAACTTTTGTTTTAAGTGTTTTGTGTTTTGACATCGTTTAGAAGGTCGAAAACGTGGGTGAACGTCACTGACCTGCGCAATTCATTGCCCAGGCTGAGGCGTATCCTCTAAGTAAAACGGCCGTAACTTTTGAATGTATGGTCCGAATTTGATGATTTTGGACATTCCGGAAAGCTTGAAATGAATACAACAACTTTTGTTTAGATTCTGTTGCCAAATTTTATAGTTTAGGTGACCTAAAACTGAGATTTGTTTGCTGTCCTGAAGTTGGAATCTCAGTTTTGAAGCTAAATAGGTTATATATATGTTGTGTAGGCTAAATATATCGATCTATCTTTATATGCATGGTTCTAACTTAGTTATTGAGCATTTTAGTAGGTAGAAAAGGGGTTGCGCTTCGTTGTAGAGCTCGCTTCTGTGCTAAATACAAAATGTAAGTAAACTGCTAATAAATGCAAAATAAAAGGTACGCTTATGGTTTTATATGGTATTGGTGATATATATATGTTGTTTCCCCAGATATGGGATGCCTCGTCATTGAGATGAGATGTATATTTGATATATATTGGGTATATTTGTGTTATATATTGAATTGTAAAATTTTTCGATCGAGCCGCGCAAAGGAGACCCTGCCGAAATTTTCCGTGAATCCGGATGTTAGAAAATTTTTCAAGTTTCTAAATTTTATAACTTGTTTTGATAACTAACTTTTAAATTTAGAAAGCCGTTCGGAGTAACATTGTGGAAGCGTAGTTATGACTTTATAAATGGAATTTCATTGTTTTATAAGTTGGTAACTTTGAATAAAATATATCTAATGTTGAATTCTATACTTAGTTCCTTTTCTCTTCTTTTCCTTTTCGGGGACGAAAAGTTTTGAGTGGGGGAGAGTGTAACGACCCGTATTTTTAGCTATTTTAATTAGAAAATTTAAGGTGATTATTGAAGGAAAATGATTATTAATGTAATTTGTTGAATAATTTAATATTTGAAATTATTTGAATAATTGGATAACGGGTTTAATATGATTAAAAATGATTTGTAAAATTCTATTTTATCATATTAAAGTTAGAATGATGTTGTAGAACTTTTAAAATCGAATTAAAAGTAAATTTGTGAAAATTGAATATTTTAATATTTAATTGACGAGTTAAAATAGCCATTTTTCAAACAGTCTCGTATTTCGACGAAACTTGTTTCATCGGATCCGTAATAGTAAATTATGGTAGGATTTCAATTTTCGTAGCAATTGGACTTGTCGTTTGGCCGTGCGAGCTTGAAACGCGTAGAAATTTAATTTCGAATTTAATTAAAATAATCGACTTCGAAAAGCTATCTTCCAGATATGATCGAATTAGGCCTTGAAACTAGTTCCATTGCGTCCGGAATGGGGGTTAAACCTTATAAACGCCTGGCGGCACGTCTCGATTGGAGTTCGGATGATTTTGGACCTACCTATATAAATACGCACGCAAACCGAAACAGTTTTATTATTATTTTAATCCAGAAACCCTAATTCTAAATCATGGCCGCCACCTATTCCATGGCCAGAAATTGTCGATCTTCTTTCCTTAATATCTCTCAATCCGTTCGACGAAATCGAAAAATTCCAAAAGCAGAAGTGTAAATCTCGACGAGCTCTTCAAATCCATATGGTTGATGTATGCTAATTTTTCATGGATTCGTCCAGATCTGACTTGGAAGTGTGTACGTATTTTCTTGGATTGCGTGCAAACGACGGCGAATGACGGGATGAAACTTGGCGCGTAGGTGGCTCTGGTGAAGGGCTTCGTGGTGGCGCTAGCTGATCGTTCTGTAAGTCGACGAGGTGGTCATAAAAATTGCTTGAAGATCGACGGCTAATGGGTTTGCATACGTGAATTTGACGTTGGGGAAGAAGCGCCGGAATCACGGATATGAGAGCTGCGCTGCAGTGCAAATCCGAAAGTGTTTGAAGCTCATTAAAATTTATGTTAAATCGAACGTCGTTCGATTTGATTTAGAATCGTAAAATCAAGGTGAGTGTTTTATAACGCTCACAACGCACTGAATATCTTTATGCTAGTTAAATTTGACATTATGCATAGTTATGATTTTTATTTGTTGTTGTTTGATAAAATTTAATTATCATATTTATTGTCATTTGAATTCACCGTTAAAAAAATTAAATTGACAGTTAAATTTAAATTAAAATTGAATTGCGATTAAATTACCTGACATTGATAAATATGAAATTGCTGTGAATTGTATTGCCTATTGGATGATGTATTTCGATGGATATTATTGGTTGATATTTAAATGTTTGGATGTTTATTTGTTTATATATATCCTGCTATGCATACATATGACACTGTGATTGATTTAAATGATATATTCATCCCTGACATTTAATTGTAATAACTAATCACTTGGCCATAGGTTAGAAAATTATATACGGACACCGAGTTGGATAAATTAAATGATTTTAAAAGTTGTTTTGAAATTATTTAAATGAATTGATTTTAAGAATAAAATCCAATTTATGGAAATTGAATTATTTTGAATTGGAGCTCGAAATGTTAGAATTTAAACTTGGTAAACGAAATTATTAAATAAAATCGAAGTTTAGATTTAAATTGAAAATTGAAATACGGTGTAAATTTTTGAAAGTTGATTTGTTTTAAAAGATTGGACTTTTAATCGAACTCTGAATATTTCTAAGAAAATTGTTATGAAATGATATTTCAAGTTTGAGTTTGGAATTGAAAATTTATTTGAAATTTAGATTTAAATTAATTTGGAATTGAATTGAAATTTAAAGAAATTTGTGAATTGAAATCGAAATTTACGTGGAATAGAAATTTATTCAAGTTGAAATTGGAATAAATCGATTAAATCGAAATGGATTTGGATTTGATTTGGATAGGAAATTTGGGAAGTTGACCGGTTTGACTTTGAAATTATTTATCAAATAATTTTTGATTTTTTCCAAACTATTTTATACCTAAACCATTTTATATTCAAATTATTTTCGATTAAACTATTTAAATATTTTCTATTAAACTATTTGGAATTATTTAACTATTTTAAACTATTTAAACTATTTTCTTAAATTCAAACTGGTTAAAGAGACGGAAATGTTTATATTTAAACCTTTGGTTTAAATACGAACTAGGTTAAAGTAGATATTATAACCTAAATTGAATTCGAATCAAATTTTGAAGTGAAATTGATTTATCGGACAAAATTGATAATTTTGAATATATGATGATTTTGAAATGGATTTGATTTTAAAACGAATATGATATTTTGTTATCAATCATGAATCAATTTGAAATATAAAAGAGCCATCAGTGTAATAATACGTAGTTATTAAAGAGACCGGGATCGGATATGGACATACTCTCTGTCGATACCGAAAACCACTTTAATAACTATTATACGCGGAGTGTTGATCCAGAATGAAGTGGACGGTTTGGTGAACGCGTTGACTGAAGAAAGAGAACGATATTGGATGACCCCTGACATGACTAAAATAGGAGCCGCGCCGGGCCATTGAGGTTCGCCACCTCTAGCGGACACACTTCTTCGATACCATATCTATTACATTTGTGATTTGATTTGGGTGCACCCCTTGATTTGGGAGTGTTGTTTCGCGGTGTTGAGGTAGTAGCTGCTATGCTCAACATCAGTCCGGATCACGCAACTACTAGTATCCTAGTTGGTATCGCCTCATGTACCTTGTCATACTGATTATCCTATTCGCAACCACTACGTTTTGGTTTGTACCTTGAGTATATGGATTGCCCTCTGGTGACTTCCGGTTTTGGGGAAACTACGGTCTTGTATATGCTTTTGGGAATATAAAATGTGTTAAGGGGGATTATGGTAACGCCTTAACGCTATTTTGATACTTTATATTACTGATAGACATTATCTACTTAGCTTACATTACTACCTAGTAGATAGTTTAACGGATCCTTGAAAGGTGGAAAATCCCGTAACATCTCTTAAGTTATTGCACGCACGTTGACACTGGATATGAGATGTCAAACCCCGTAAACATCTCTGACGCCGTCACACTCATATTTATTTACGATTGATTTAACTTTCATATGGATATTTTAGTCCTGACTCGAGTGTTTTGTCTTTTCATTACGCTCAGGTCAGTCCTGAGTTTTCAGATTTTTGAAGATCTATTCTGGAGGACGAAGACGAAGATTTGGTATACTATTACTATTATTATCTGTGCATCATGTTGTCTGCTGCATTATTTATTTGTTCTGTTGTATATGTATAACTCTGATAAATGTTGTATAAATAATTGTCTAAGTATAGTAAACAGCTTCATGAACTGTTTATTTGACTATTATATTTTATCGTTCCGCTGCGAGATTCTGTGTTGTTTCATTTCCTTTATTTCTTTTCTTTTCTTAATTACCCCAATAACCATCTGCCTTTTTTTAATGGTTTGGAACCGGCATGTGTATTTGATCGTCGGTTTAAACTGTCCAAAAAGGCGGGTCGTTACATTTCTGACCCTTGTTAGGAGGCCGTTCTTGATGTACCAAGGACGCATCCAATGGAAATTCATATGCGAATGACCCTTAGCGGTTTTGATTGTATACTTAATATTCTTGTATTATGCATGCATCATAGCTATTTTTTGATTTATATTCTACACCCTAAACATTATCTATTATATCACTATATGTACTTATATAATGGTATAGCTCTTATGAGGGGAAAACCGTTTCGTTATTCGATTGGTCTCGAATGGTGTTGTTATGAGGGCACATGTTTCTTGAGTTTCCCATAGAAGACTTTTGTTTGACTCATGATTTAATTTTTCCCTTAATTCCTTGGCTGGACTTTCGAGCAGTTTGAGGAAAGCAAGTTTTAGTTGGATATTCTTTGGAGCTCAAGGAAATAAGTTGGATGTTTCACCTACCGTAGTATTTTTATTTCTGTTTCACCACTGCTATGTATATATTTGCAATTAGGATGACAGGCTGTTATAACTATCCAAGCTGATGATAGTAGCTAGGATTAAGACTTTAAAATGTTGTGTATCTTAGATTAAAACTTTGTGCTATCATTTTGATACTATATGTTACCGTTCTGCTGTGAGATTCTAACGTTGTGTTCTTTCTTTCTTGTTCTTTTTCTTTTTCTTTTTATTTAGCCTAATAATCTGCCTTTTCGGCACATTAATGCTCAATACATGAATACATGGATGTACTAGAGTTGACATTAGGGGTCGAAAAGGTGGATCTTTACAGCCGATATCAAAGCTTAAGGTTAAGCGAGAACCTTAGCTTTGGTTGAGTATGACTCACTAGAGATAGGGTAAGTGATGCCCTAGAATGAGTTGAGTGTATTTTATATATAAGAGCATGTATATGTTTATTATATATAAGTAATTTATGTAACTATAAGTATAAAGTATAGTCAAATTAATGTAGGGATTAATGATATTCATTTATTATTCTCATCGATTAACTTAATCTTGCTCAACCAGTTTACATGCACTGTTATCGTTTGTTGATGGGTTTTTCATGCTCGGCCAGTTCATGAGCATCAAGTTTCATAGTTTGACTATAAGGCGTTAGGTGATAATGCTAGGTTAGAGGTTAACTTTGAAATAAGTTATTTGGTACAATCTAAAGGAAACATAAAATATTTTGGGAAATAAACATGTGTGTAAGAAAGTGAATTTATTTGAGTATCATTTATAAAATATGGTTTATAAATGAAGAGGATTTAAAATGAGAATTTTAAGAACTTAAATCCTGGTGTATTTGAAAATGTTTTTCAAAATTTTGGAGGAAATGGTAACATTATTATTTGAAAGAATTTGTGAATACTAACACTTTGAAAAGATTTTAAGATTTATTCAAGTTCGAGGCTGCTCTCGGAATCGGCAAGTTCGATTCAGGAACAAAGTATTTTTATGTTAGCTAATTTGTGTGGTTCGAAAGTGACTAAAAATAGGCGAGAGATGTGTTTGATTGATAAGAACTTATCATTAATATCACCCTTCGTAGTAAGGGAATATATTATATGACCCAGCAAGACCCATTTCCTTGTATCATTTTGGTATTACTCGATCTATTCACATAATTTATGTGGATTTTCAAGTAAATATTTAGGAAATTGGTTTATGAAATTGAGATTATGATGATAATATTATTATATTAAGTATTTGGTACCACTTGAAAATGATTTTGGTTAATTCCAAAAAGTATGATCTGAATGTAATGAACTTAATTCTGTCACTTGGAAATAATTTTGGTAATGACAACAACATCATCGACATTCATTTTCAGGTTTTAAAGTAGGGGACTCTACAATAGTAATTGCTTCAAAGTAGTATTGGTTAAACATATTTTGATTTAATCTTGAAAATATGAACTGATATACAAAAGTTACAGGTATATATTATTATTTTATAAGGATTTAGAGTAAAACTCGGTGCTTAGCACTAAATTTTTCTTTATAAAATTTTGATATTGAATTATAAAAATGTGTTTTTGTAACTCTTGAATTATGAAGATAGTAAAGTTAAAACAACTTTTAAACCGTTAACATCTATATCAAGTAGGGCATTCAATGTTATTGGGCCAACTAAAAAATTTATTTGACTTAGGGATGTCCAATAAAAGTAGAATCTATGCGTAAGTGTGGATACCGGGGCTCTTTCTAGATACTTGCCTAACTTGGCGGATATAGAAGTATAGGTCAACTTCGTTATAAGTCCTAAATTTATTTTGGACCTTTATTCAAATTTTAAAAAGTGGAGTGAATCAGATGTTTTTTATATACTCTTAGGATATAGCGGAGTATTATACGAGTATGAACTTAAGTTATGAAATGTTTTATAAACAAAGTTGTGTCTTTGTAAAATGTTTATAAAATTGAGGGATATCTTATGAAATAATTCATAAATGATTTTAATATTGAATGATATAATATTTTTGTAAATGAATCTGATATAAAAGGAAATTGGTATAGTTAAAGAAATCAATAGGATAAAATATGTAAGTTGTGCGTAGATCATTTTAGTCCCATTATAGTTCTTGATCCATGATTCGAGATGGTTTCTAACTGATTTAATCTAATCAAGCAAGGATTTTTCACTCGATTTTCGAGGGCGAACACTTGAAAAGGGTTCTTGATATGATCTGAGGTTTTTTTTTATCATAGTACATGTCTGTGGAAGGAAAATAGAGGTTCTAATCAAGGAACATAATCGGAGTCTACATTAAATAGGTCGAGTGATCTATACTAGTTAGGAAGTGAAATTATGCGATCGAGCAAGTAATCAGATCAAATTTTACATACGGATGATCCTGGTACATCGTACAGGCTTAAGTATATGCATACTATGTTTTGTTCACTTATAGATAGTTTAGGGAATGAATTTTTGATTTCTTCTGAGGTAGCATGAATAATCTACTTAGTAGTAACCTGTGGCTGTTCAGCGCATGGTACATTTAGTAGGTTACTTATCGTCCTTATGCGATGTGAGAGTTTTTAAACCTAAGCAAAGCATGAGTTTTGTTTGCTCTTGGTTGTGAATACTATTGAGTATTGATTTGTGCTTATATCTTTTGTCTGTTAGTCATGTTGAAATTTCGAGGATGAAATATTTTAAGTAAGGAAGAATGTAACGACCCAGAATTTTGAGCACTTCGTATTTAAATTTCTGAATTATTTAAATATTTGAATCTTTGTTTAATGTGATTAAATTGATTTAATAACCTTATTAAAACCCTTGTTATTAACAAATGTTGATGGTAAACTTGTTGTTGAAAAATGTATAAAAAAAATAAATTCTTTGAAGAAATATGCTAATGTGACCGAAAAACGTTTATCGGTAATGGTTATTTTCTCGATAAAAATTGTTCGAACTTTTTGTGCTTGTCTAATATATAAATATGTAATTAATTAGAAACTAAAAATATTTTTAGTATTTTATGGTTAACTAAATATGGATAGTAAAATTATTAGCAAATGATTAAGGAGAAGATCTTTTTCGTAAATAGTAAAATGATACTTGTTTTAGGAAATGAGGTGCGAAGTTGGCACATGGAATGGAGCATGCATGGTGAACTTGCATGAAGGGTAAGAGGTGATTGTCTACCTCTTAGCCATTTCTACATAAGGCCCTTCATGTGTTACGTTAACACATTTGTTAATTTTCAAAGTCAGAAACAACTTATGAAAGTGTGCTATGGATCGTGTAATATAGATATATGATAATACAGAGTATAGTTATGATAGTAATATAGTAAATAATATGGAATATAAAAGCAGTAAATAAAATAACACCAAAGATTTTTATACTGGTTCAAAGCACTGTCCTACATCCTGTCCCAGACTCCTTCTGGAATTTCACTAAAACAATAACCCTCACTTAACCCGGAGGAACAGGTTTATGCAACCCCTGAGCAGCCGAATAGAGACCTGAGCAGTAGAACAGGATATCACCTCAGCAGCCGAAGAGGACTTCACATGCCTGAGCAGCAGAACAGAACTTCAACAAATACAAAAGATTTTTTTGACTTTGTGTGTTCTAATAACACTAATTTTTCACTTGTAGTACACACTTCCTATAATCTTCTCCTCGAGTATATATATATATATATATATATATATATTTGAAGTTTATGAAGAATAGAAAGATATAATATTTCTTTTTTGCAGAATAATTGAAAGTATAATAGCAAATAGATTCTAGAGATTTAGATTAGAAAGATATAAAATTCGGTGATTTGGAATCAAGTTAGAGTATGTTTTTATAGAGGTTAAAGAGCAGCAATTATTGGTGAAGAGTTTCGATTGAAGTGTTACGTCCAAAAATTTTCGTAAAAGTTCGTAACTCTTCACAAATAGTCGTGTCTTTTCAAAAAGTAGCTATTGTAGAAATTCAATCAAATAAACCTCTAGGTCAGTCGACTAAATATTCTAATGAATTCTTAAATATACATCTATATATCTGTGCATGTTGCACAGATTTTCCAGGGTCAGTCGACTAAACCTCTAAGTCAGTCGACCGACCTGGTAAAATTTGTGCAATTAGCACAGTTTACACGGGTTTAGTAATATATACAACTTTAAAATACTTTTATATATTTTATATGCTTATATATATAAAATATTTGAGAATAAGATGATTAAATATATAGGCTAATATATACGTAAACAAGGAGAGGTTTTAAGAAAATTGACCTAAGACTCAACACTAAAATAATATAATTAATGACCCGGTTTTGAAGTCTTTTCTCCTTGTAGTATATATTCACTTTTTGTCGTAGCAGTCGTAAAATCTGCATGTCGTAGTGATAGTTTTATGTCATGAATCAAAACCAAGTCTCAACATTCTTCCCCTTTTTGATTGATGACAATCCTGTAAATAGATATAGGTTTTGACTATAATATTATATTAATACTTACTCCCCTTGAATCGTTGACACTCTAAATCCTGCATTCTCAACATTAGTAATAATATTTCTCCCCATTTGTCATCGACAAAAAGAAATAAGTAATGTAAAAGTATGAAGCCATAATGTCATAGATATTATGAAGGAAACAACCATTCATACATTAAGAAAAACATAAACAAGAGTCTTGTAATATGAAAAGGAGTGACTGTTTTAATACAGGCTATAAAATAAAGGCTAATGTTTGTAGAATATAAAATAACAACTCATGCCATCCTTTTCTTACCCCTATCATCATGAACACCACTATCACCTCCATCTCCACCATCGTCGCTACTGCTTGCTTGATTGTCGTAAGAGGAAGACCAAGTGAAGATGGGTTGCTTACCCGGATCGCTTGTTGTAGCCGTGGAAGTGCCGAATGAACATGAAATAGTTTGAGATACCTTCGTAAAAAATCCTTTAACCTTATCAAGCTTTTTTTTCTACTTTAGTGATACGGGATTGAAGAACTTGTTGGTTACGGCATATCATGGAAATGGACTCATGTGGATGTAGACCCAGATTAGGAATCAAAATTTCATCTTGTTGACGACTAGATGATCTTTGGCGGGATGGACCTTGAGATGCTTCGCCATCTTGTTGTGGTTGATCGTGAGATTGTCATTGAGTCCATTCTTCGACAGTAATGATAGGAGGTGGTCGAGCAACTGGTAGCTTCATTAATGCTAAAGTGCGAGAATTTAAATATCCAACGGTAGAAACTGGAGAGTCAGGTTTCGGAATCTCACATGCCTTTAGCAGTCGCATAATATATTCACTATACCAGATGACATTCATTTGACCGTTGTTAAAGCTCAAGAATTAGTCAAGAATTAATCGTAGCCAGTTGACTTTAATGTTTCCAAAGATATCCTACAAGGCTTTAAAGTTATGTTCATAAATAAGTTCATAACTCTCGGTTCGCGGAGTTACAGTTTTCATTAAATCACGATGTATAATTCTTGCTCTTGGCCTTAAAGACATGTACTTGAGTTGGTGCAAGTTGTCTTCTAAAAATAAATGACTTATATGGTCACGAACAACCATATCACAATCAACATTGCTCAATTCTATACCATCATTTTCGGATCTCAAGATATGAGCCATTCGATCTAAGGAGAAGAAGACGGGTTTTCCACAAACTAGACTCCATACACAATCTACTCGATTTTGAATGGTTTGGTGACCCAAGCTAAGATTTGTATAGAATAGTTTGACCATTATTTTATTAATTTTGTGCTTATTATCTTCAATATTGAATAAAGACTCCAAATTGCTCCTACGAGCCAATTCTTGAATATGGTATGGAGAGAAATTGAAATTGAATACAAGCCAATTCAATCATCAATCTTGCATTCTTCTCCATCTCCTAATTGCGGTATCATCAAATTGCCATTGTTGGACTTGCTCGTTTGAAGGAGGTTGAGAGGATGAAGATGCTTGTCCTTTTCTCTTTGGGGCCATTAATTTGATAGTTTGGATGTTAAAAATTGAGTTTTTTGAGGAGCTAGGGTTTTAGAGAAATTGAAAATCTGAAATGAGTAAGGAGAGAGAAGGGAAAGGTAATGGTTAAAAGATGAGAAGTGAGTGGGTAGGAGCAATAATGTGGCTCAGATTCACGAGTCAGTCGACTAAATCAGTGATTCAGTCGACTGAATCTAAAAATCAAAAATTTTCATCCTTCTGGTCCAGTCGACTGAGTCACTAAGACAGTTGACTGACCATGGTTTTAAAAAAACATTTTACTTCTGTGTCAATAGATTGACCCCCTGGTTCAGTCGACTGACCTGGGTGAATTTATACAACCAATGTTTTATTGAGTAAATTTTATAAAACTTCATACATATTAACATTGTAAGTTTATTTTTGAGTATTATAACTAGCAAACAACTTAATGTTATGAAAAAGAAATCAATGATTACAAAAACAAAGCGTACATACTTTAGTAGAATTATTCGGAAAAAAAATAACAACTATGTTTATTTTGAAGGGCTAGGCGTCTTGTAGCCCTGTAGTTGTTTGCAACAAGCATTCGATGTTTTATTCTGATCCAATGAATTTGGTGAGACCAGTGGTCGTGGTGGAGATGACGTCGAAGGTCGTCTAATAGGAAAAATGGCATGTTCGTCTATTTGATGTGAAGAGTCCCCACAAAACTTCATAGCAACATGCTTGATAATTCCTAATCGCTTGGAGTTAATCTTTTGCTCGCAGTATATTTCACGTTGAAGCATCAGTGATTCTTGTTGATAGTGATGTAAATCATCTATTTTTTGCTTAGTGTTTGGAGATATGTCAGCCATCTTTTTTCTTTTCTTTTTATCAGGAGTATATCCGGTATGATAAGTAGAAGATCGTGAAGTATGATGAACATGAGTTTTTGGGGAACCGGTAAAGGCTATAATTTCGATAGAGTCAGTTGATGAAGAAGTTGACATCTTGAGAATTTAATTTGTTTGTATTTCAGCTTGATTGAATGAATAACATAGAATAGGAATTTCTATTTATAGCCTAAGGTTGAGTAAAAGAAGGTTGAATTAAATGGCTTGCCTTGAATCTAGCCAAATAATAGAGTTGTTCGTTGGTTTTTCTATTATTTGATTTATCTTATGTAATGTAATGTGCATAATAAGAAGTAAGGTATGTTGATAAAAATAAGTATTTATACATAATTTAATATATTGTTGTCACCATATAATAGAGTCCCAATCCTAGACTGTAACAGAAATAATCATTAGCGCGGGTGGTTAAGACACTTGGGCTATTTACAACAGGTCATAGGTTCGAGTCTCGGCATTATTAGAATTATGAAATTTTTGTAAGAAAATTATTTTTGAGTTTTTAGTCAAAATTTAATATTTATTATTTATGTATCTTTAATTGACATTATATAGAGTTCTAAAGTTCTAAAAGTATTTTCTAACAATATTTTAGTAAAAGTATCAGCTAAATGATGTTCTGATGGAAGGTAGTCTAAATTTATCACTTCTTTTTCTATACTATCGCGTAGAAAGTGATGTCTAATATCAATATGTTTAGTTCTTGAGTGGTTTACTGGATTTTTGAATAGATTTATTGCACTAGAATTATCGCAGTAAATTGTTGATTTTGATAGATTTACTTCGAAATCTTTAAGTGTCTGTTGCATATAAATTACTTGTGCGCAAGTTAGTGCCACAGAAATATATTCTGCTTCACAAGTTGATAGTGAGACACAGTTTTGTTTCTTGCTAAACCATGATATTAATGATTTACCAATGAAGTGACACATACTAATTGTACCTTTTCTATCTATTCATGATCATACGAAATCAGCACGCTGTATGATACTAACTCGAAGAAGCATTCTTTTGGTTAGAAAAGTCCAAAATTTGTAGTTTTACTAAGATAACGTAGTATTCGTTTTACGGCTCTTAAATGTGATTCTTTTGGGTCAGCTTGAAATCGTGCACATATACACACACTCATCATAATATCTGGTTTACTCGTTGTTAGATAAAGTAGTGATCCATCATACTACGATATAGTTTTCGGTCTTCATCTTTATCAAGATGTGCTATTGTGCTTAAAGGTGTTGGTTTGTCAGAAGTGTTTTCCATTCCAAGATAAGATTATTATAGCATTTTTCTTGATTAATAAATATTCCCTTTGAAACTTGTTTTATTTGAAGACCTAAAAAAAACGATAATTCTCCCATATGGGACATTTCAAATTCTCTAGTCATTATTTTAGAAAATTCTTTACATAATTCATTATTAGCTGAGCGGAATATAATGTCATCGACATATATTTGAACTATCAAAATATTATTTTAGAATGTTTTATAAATATAGTTTGATCTACTTTTCCTATTTTGAATCCTGAATCGATTAGATAGCTTTTAAGCATTCATACCAAGCACGTGGTGCTTGTTTTAAACCATATAAAGCTTCCTTAAGTTTATAGACATGATCTGGGTATTTTTCAAAAATAAATAAAGGAGGTTTTCAGCATAAATGTTTTCTTTAATATACCTATTTAAGAATGCACTTTTAGCATCCATTTGATAGAGTTTAAAGTTATTAAAACATGCGTACGCCAATAAGGTTTTATTGCTTCTAGTCTAGTGACTGGAGCAAACGTTTCTTCGTAGTCTATTCCTTCTTCTTCGTTGTATCCTTGTGCTACTAGTCTTGCTTGTTTCTAGTTATATTTCCTACTTCATTTGCTTTATTTTTATAAACCCATTTAGTGTCTATAACAGTCTGATCGGTTGGTATGGGTACTAGTTCCCAAACTTCATTTCGTTCAAACTGATTTAGTTCTTCTTGCATAACAATAATCCGTTATTTATCAGATGATGCTTCCTTAGTATATTTAGGTTCTATAGTTGAGAAAAAGGCTACATTACCCATTAAATTTAGTTGATTTCTAGTTCGAACAACTGAATTTATTTCTTCAATTATATTTTCTATAGGATGATTTCGTAAGATTATTCGAGGAGATCTTATTGTATTAGTAATATTTCTATTTTCTAGATTATTAACAATGCTTTCATCTTCTCTGGAATTATAAACAATATTGTCATCATCTCTTGAATTGTTTATTATTATTTTTTTATAATTATTAAGTAAATCATTGTCATTATTTGTTTTTGAAATAAGTTTAGAGTTCTTATCAAAAGATACATGGAGTGTTTCTTCAATATTATTAGTTCATTTATTTAAAATTCAATAAGCTTTGCTTCGATTCGAATATCCAAGAAATTACCTTCATCGCATTTTGAATCTAATTTTCCAAGCCGATCTTTGGCGTTTAATACAAAACATTTTGAGCCAAATTTTTTAAAATAAGATATGTTTGGTTTTCTACCGTTAAAAAGGTTGTAAGGTGTATTTTTAGTGAGGGGCCTAGTAGACACACGATTTAAAACATAACAGGCAGTTACAATAGCTTCTGCCTAAAAATATTTTGGTAACGTGCTTACATTTAGTAAAGTTCTTGCACATTCTTGTAGAGTTCGATTTTTTCATTCTACAACTCCATTTTGTTATGGATTTCTAGGAACGAAAAATTAAGAAATATTCCTTTCTTTTTACAAAAATTATCAAACTGTTCATTTTCAAATTCACCTCCATGATCACTTCAAATATTTTTAATTATAGTATCTTTTAAATTTTGAATTTTTTTAACAAATGTATTGAAATTTCCAAAAGTAACAATTTAATTTTTCATAAAAATAGTCCATGTATATCTTGAAAAATCATCAACTATTACAAATAAGTGTTTATTATGATTTTTGGATTGAATTTGAGTAAGTCCAAATAAATCCATATGAAGCAATGGTTGTAATGTCGAAATGACTTTCTTAGATTTAAACGAGGATTTAGTTAATATACCTAATTGACACTAGTCATATAAATTATTAACTTTAAAATTCATCTTTGGTAATCCTTTTACAAGATTATCTTTAGAAATTTTATTTATATTTTTGAAATTGATTTGACATAATCGTTTGTGCCATATCCAGGGAACATTTTCTTTGGCTATTAAACACATGTCTGAGTTATGATTAACTTTCATATTCAAAACGTAGATGTTTTTATCTCTATTTCCTTTGAAAATAAGATTTTGATTTTGATCAAGGATACTACATTTATTCTCAGAGAAGGATTGTGACGATCCGGAATTTTGGACATTTGGAATTGAAATATTTGAAAGTTAGTTTAACTTGAATTTCAAATATCACTATTTAATTGGCAATTAAATTAAATTATTGGAAGTTGGGTAAAATATTGAATCTTCAGTTTTATGCTTGTTAAAAATATTTCAAAAGCTCATAAGATTTATATTTAGAGTACTGAAGATAATGGAAGCCTCAAAATTGAAATTTGAATTGTTTTGTTCAGTTTTAAAATTATATCGTTTCAATTGACATTTAAAAATAGCCTTTCGAGGCACGGTCTCGGGATTCAACGAAACCAGTTCCATTGGATCCGTAGTAGTGTATATGATTTAATTTTAGTAGTGTTTGGAGTTTTCATGAGGTTGTACGATATATAAACATGCTGAAATCTTATCGAAAATTAAATATAAATTACTGGTCCAAAAAGCTATCTTCTCCGTACAATCGAGTTAGGCCTCAAAATCTACTTCATTATGCTCAAAATAGGGGTATAACATTATAAACGCCTAGCGGCACGCCTCTATAGAACTTCGAAATATTAAGTTGCATTTATCGAGATAATTTGAATTTGAATTTAAATTAAATATATATATATATACATACACACACACTCCAGTCAGCCATCAGCTGTTTTTTTCTTCACTTCGTGTCACTGTGGTAAGACCGCTCTTTCATGCCAACATCTCCACTTGTCGGCCCTCATTCTTCTTGTAAAAAGCACGTAGCATATATAAAAATTAAGCAAACGAAAAAATAATGGCCACTCTTCTCTTTTAATTCAAATCAAACCCAGGCACTCTCTTCATCCCTTTTCACTTGAAATCAAAAACCTTTCTCTCCGCTTCATTTCAAAAATAAAATCTGTTCAAAAAAATGGCGGAATGAATCGAAACCGAATTCATTTGTATGAAAATTTAAATCCTTCTTGTTCAAAAAAAATCATCAAAATTTGAATCGAGTATCGAATCAGAGGATCGTGAGTTTTCCCCTTGGCCTGCCTGGAATCGCGAGCGAGCACGGAAGGAATTAGTGGTCATGTCGGAAGTAAGGCCAATGTCGTCAATCGAAGATCAGGTGGCGTGATGATTTGGGGTAATGGCGATGGAGACCTCGTTCTCGAGGTAGTGGCGACGACGTGCTGGTCATTGGAGTCGCGATGACCGCAACGGTGAGGTGAAGGCGGCTACAGCGATGTGAGGTATTCTCGATTTTTCCGTTCCAATTTAAACTTAATGAAATATATGTGCATGCAGGCAAAAGTATATAGTTGAGATTTTAAATTTGCAGTGAGATTTCAAAGGCATTTCTATTTTGAAATTTAAATGTGTATATAGGCTAGAAAGGGATCTTTTAATTTTGTTAGAATTTAGTCGATATATATAAGTAAACAAAAAGTATATGTATATAAGATTTTGGAAAATAAATAGGAATTTTAAATGTTGTAAAATTTATATAAAAGAATTTGATTTTTTTTATAAACATATACACATGTAGTTCTAAGTGAGAAATAAAGTATATATACCTATATCCATTTTAATTTACGAGTTTAAATTAAAAATAATTTATTAAGGTGATTAATGTGGTTAATAAACTTATTTAAATTATTTAGTTACTAAAGGATATTTTAAAGGGAAAATTGGTTTAAAATAAATTATTGGTTGATTTATTTACTAAATAGGAAATTGATTGTTCGATTTGCTCGAGTATTAATAAATTGTATAAATATTTATACAAGATCTAAAATCATGGAGAAACAAGTCGAGATGGGGTGGATTGCAAAACAAAAATAAAGGTGAGTTAATCTCACTCATTTGAATTACCTTTTAAATTTAAATAGTTAAATTTAAATTATTGGATGTTTGCTTGAATTGAAAAGTTATTATCAGCTTGGATGTGATATGGTATGTATGTGTATATATATATATATATATATATATATATATATATATATATATATATATATATATATATATATATATATATATATATGAGTGATTGATTTCCCGCATTATATAGCGGATGAGACCCTATGCGCCCCGCATAATAGCAGATGACCTTTATACCCCGATATCCCGCCTTAAAGCGGGATAGGTATTTTAATTGTGACTAACATCTATGGATGCTGGGAAACAGGTTGGAGGGATCCAACTGGATTCCTCAAAATGTTGAATTTATTTTATATTCAGTAATGTGATTTATGTGATAATCTGTGATGGATTATATTGATTATATTAGGAATTGAAATTATTGAATGATATGGCTTGGTTGAAAATATATTGGTATTTTGTGAAAATGAAATATATATAAAGTTTGGATTTTTAAAGAAAACAAAAGGGATATTCTTAAGTAAAATAATTATGGTGAATTTGGATGTATTAAAGGAACGAATTTGGGAAAGGGATAAAAGTTTGATTTTAAATCCTATTTAATAAATTCTAGGGAGTAGGAAATGGAGAATATTAGATAAACGAGCATAAAAGAGTTTGAGGACTTAAACGATATTGACTAAGAATTAAAGGATTTTGTTTTGAAACTCAAGTCTTATATGGTTGGGAAAAATAAAAGGGGGATTTTGAAATAAAGGATGAAATTGATATTTCAGATTTACATAAGATTTTAAATCTTTATAAAGGAGTGAATATGAAATTAATGGGTTTGAATAAATTTGTATAAATAAATGAATTTATTTTAAAACGGAGTCGGTTTTTGGAAATCGATTTGGAAACCAACTAAGGGTTGAAGCTATGATTAAAGGAAAATGAGATTGTGAAATTTATCAACAGGGTTTATAAATAAAATATATATCAGAAGATAATTTTGGAATTATAAATTCAGGATAAGTGTTTATAAGGAAAGGAAGATTTGTTTAAAAATAAATAGTGGTTCTATTTTTAAGGGTGGAAAGAAAATTTACGGGTTTGCGACGTTGATTAAATTAGGATAAATCGAGCAGGATTCATAAAGGATTAGAAGGACTATATTGGAACATAAAGTATATTTTCCTGGAAAAGCCAAGTATTATTTAAAAGCATATTTTTAAGTATAAGTTAAAAGTTTTAAATTTTTTTTGAAAGAATGTTATTGAGAAATAATTATTTAAGTGTTTAAATTTTTAAAGATAAATATTTATTAAGTTAGTTATAGTAGTAATTATTTTTAAAGGTTAAATTGGTGTTATGATTTAAAAGATAATTATTAAACATTTATATTTCATAAAGTAGCTTTATTTTTAAAAGTAGTTTGGCTAAAGTTTTTATTTGAAAAATTAGTATAGAATATCATAAACTTTACTTTGAATAAAGTCTTTTAAGTAGTTTTATTTTAAAATGTTTTAAGTATATATTTTTGGGTAAAGTGATTAATTTGTTTAAGAATCTAATTCAATAAGATTTGGTGTTTTCTGTGAAAATAAACAGATGATTGGAAATTGTTCCGTAAGAATAAAAAGTGATTTGAAAACTATTTTTCAAAGGGTTGAAGAGTGGAAATATATCTTGCGAAGAAATTTTGAAATAAATAATTTGGGAAATTATTAAGGCCTGATGGTCGTTTGTGGATGTTATTTGATAGTTAAATAACCGACTATCAATATTGGCCAACACGCTGATCGTTTCGAAGAGACAGGGATCAGGATTAATTTCTTGAAAACCACTTCGATTCGGTTTGAACGTTTTCATGAGGAAGACATGAGCTTGGAGTCAAAGATAGAGCAGTGAAGTGGAAGGGCTAATCACTACTAATCCTGAGGGTGATTCCAAATGGATGCAGTAGGAGTAGTGCCTTCGGTTTCGTTCGGACCTGGAACGGACTTGTATGGATGAATGCTATCAGAACATTGTCAGGAGGACGGTGACCATTCAAAGTGAATGTGTGCTAAAAAGGTAACGCATAGCCTCGAGCCTCATTAACCGGGAATGGCTAAAACAAGGGAGGTGCACGCAAGGCTAAGTGGCTAGCAACCAATTTGGGTAAGGTCATTCCTTTCTAGATGTCCCTTTTTATTCGGCTGTGTGGGCGGTTGCTGATCCCAACCGTGGGGTAACCTTATTCGGACTATCTAGTAAGGGGTAGCTTTGGTTTTGTGTAGCAGTGGATCAGGGTGGATCCTCGGTACGGTGGTCTAGACCACGTACTATGACGGGCGGTACTCCAGTAGCCCTGCCATTGTATGGAATCCAATCTCCAATAAGCGCATGTATGGTTTTGATTGTGCCCATCTATTGCTGGAACGTGAGATGCAAGCATTTCAGCTAGATTCTATTTTACTTTCTATAGACACTACTATAATATCAGATGAATTTTATAAAAAGGTTTTGGTTATCGCAAGGTAATAACCTGACATGTTTATTTGTAGCGTGGTCATATGAGATACCTTTGATTTCAAAGGATTTTGAAAACTTTGATAATCCAATTGAGTGTGTTTTCTCACGCTGGCTTGCCAGACTAACTCGGGTATTGTTTACTTATGATACTCGAGTCAGACCGAGTATTACAGATACATGATATGATGTTGTGGAGTTCAGGAGACGAGCTGGATGGCGAGACGTATCACACGTATTTGATGTATATTTTGCTGTGTATGATTAACTACATAGTCAGTTATTGTGAGGACAGGTTATGATAACTGTCCAGATGTGTGCTATGAATTTTGTTGTACTCTAATGATGTGATGTATATAGCAGGTGCAGTTCTTTGAATAAAGATTTAGTCATTTATCTATTATATATTGTTCCGCTGCATTTGTGAGATTCTGATGTTGTTCTCTATTTCTTCTTCTACTTATTTCTTCTTTTACCCTAATGGTTTGATTATCTGGCATTTGGTTGTTCGGCATTTGATACAGTGGACTATATTGATGCCGATATTCGGGAGTCAAAAAATCGGGTCATTACACTTGGTATCAGAGCTGAAGGTTAAGGGAGAACCTTGGCTCTGGTGTGGATTACTCATTAAAAATAGAGTCCGTAGTGCTCTAGAATGAGTTTGAGTGTATCAATAGACATGAGCTCGTATTTATTAGTGAATATAATTTCTTTTGATATATTGTGTTGACTTATTGGTTGAGTGTTTATGGATTTTGGTCGATGCGTGGGACGCCATGTCATCGATAGGGGTTTCTAAACTCTTAAACAAGATAAACCGATACAGTATTGTTTCAAAATAGGGTAAATGAAATAATTTTACCCAAAATATTTTTGTACATAAAAGAAATAATTTTCCATAAATTATTATAGTTATATATGTTTGCTTGATTGTTAGGAAGTGATAGTATTAAATTATTATGATTGTTGTGTGGAAATTGAACTAGAAATTGAAACTATAACCAAAGGTTAAGGAGTAAATTTATATAAAAAAATGGGATTTGTAAATGTGAAATATAAATGTGATTTATAATTGAAATTGAAATAAAAATTTCAGAGTAATATTTGAATATGAATTGAAAAGATTTGAGATTCGGAATTTTGAAAATTAAATTCCTTTGAGTTTGAAATGATTTTCAAGGGTTTTGGAGAAATAATGGTGATATTATTTGGGAATATTTTTGAATTGGATTTGAAATCTGGTGAGATTTGGAATTTAAAAATATTTGAAAAAGGTTTTTAAAGAGATAAAGCATTGAACTCTTTTCGGTCGCTGGAAAATAATTCTGATGACGATCGCGACGTCATCGATGTTCATTTTTTAGTTTCCAAGGGAGGAATTGCTGCCAAAATATTTCGAATTTGGTGTTTGTTTGCAAAAATTGGATTTTATTTTGAAATGTAAGGAATAATTTGGTTTGGGTATATATGATTTCAAAAATGTTTTGAATGTTTATGTAATTGTTTAAAACTCTAGAATTTTAATTAAAAATGTTTATAGAATATAAATGGGTTTGATAAATTATAAAAATTTGGAAAAGAATTATTGGTATAAAATTTAACTTGAAGAAGGGTTAAATTAAAATAAGGGTGAAATGTAAATAAGTTGGGAAACTTATAGAAATTTAAAATTTGAATTGGAAGATAATTGAATTAATTTAAATAAAGTAAATCTTAAGGAAATGAATCTAAGTAAGCTAAATGGAATGGGTATTGAAATAAAATTTATTAATTTGGAAATAAATTTGTGAATGAACAAATTGATTTAAATAGGTCTGCAAATGAATTGAAATTGAATGTTGGGATTGTGTTAAGTAAATTGAAATTGTAGAATTTGTTCGACGAAACCAAAAAAGGTAAAGGTTGGAAGTAAACTTTTTATTGAAATTTAAAATAAATTAGTAGGTGAACTAATTAAATGATTTATTAAATATGGATTGAGTTAAGGTGAATAGAATTCAATATAGAATTTGATTTGGAAATAAATTAAGAATTTGATTTGGAAGTAAATCGAAATGGAATTTAAATTTAAGTTAAATGAAATAGATATGAAAGCTTAAGTGGTGAAGTGAAAATAAATAACAAAGTGTAAAATATTTATATTAACTTAAGAAATGTCGAAATTCTTATCTAAAATTTGGTATTGAGGAAATATTCTAAGTTAATATTTGAATAAAGATTTAACAAGGTGTGTGAAATGGGAAAAGTGTGAATAAGTGATTAGAAATCAAAATGTATGTGAATAAAAAGAAATTGATTTAGCTAATAATCACTGAAGATAAATACGCAGGATGTACGTATATTTTGTATTCGCATAACAATTTGATCCAGATTCGAGCATAGAATTTCGAGGTAGTTATACCGATCCGAGTTGGGATTTTTCACTCGATTTTCGACGACAAACCCTGGATATGGATTTTTGATTGATTTCGAAAATCTCTATCATAGTATATAGCTATGCAAGGAGAAGAACGGTTTCTGATCAAGAAAGCGGATCTAAGTCCGCACTAGGAAGTCGGGTGGCGATGCTAGTTCGAAAGTGAAATTGTGCGATCGACTGGGCGATCGGATTTGATATTACATACAAATGATATGCGTATATCGTACGGACTTGAATGAAATAGATATTGAAATTTTTGAAAGGAAACTGGGATTTTTTAATTACAGAAGATATATTGAATTGCTCAACAAAATGTATGCATTTAAATTTCTGTATGAAATTTGATGATTTTCTGATCTAGCCACTTGACATTTTGTTTTTTTTGAAATCTCGGAGCCCGTAGAGACATTTTGTAGTTGTACCGATCTAGCCGCGCAAAGGAGATGCTGGCGAAATTTTTCAAAAATTTAGGGAGTTAGAAAAATTTAAGAAAATTTTGATAATTTAAAATTTGGTTTTAAATTAAAATTTGAATTGTTGAATAAATAATATTGTTGGAAGTTACGGATGAATTTGGAAAGTTAGTAAGAGGGATAGTGAATCTTTAATAAAAAGATTATTTTGGGGAAGTGTTTGGGGGTTGTCGGAACTGTGTGGTTTTGGGGAAATAGTAGCGGGTATTGTACCATTCTCCTTAACAAGTAATTTCGGGGACGAAATCCTTTTAAGTGGGGAGGAATGTAATGACCCGAAATTTTGGACATTTGAAATTAAATTTTTTAATTGATTTTAAATATTTGAAAGTTAGTTTAACTTGATTTCAAATATCACTATTTATTTTGCAATTAAATTATTGAATTTAATTATTGGAAGTTCGGTAAAATATTCAATCTTCAACTTTATTCTGCAACGACCCATAAATTTTATTTATTTTATTAATTTTATTTACATATTAAATTGAATTTTGGTGAAATTTCAAATTTTAAAATTTCAAAATAAAAATTTAATATTTGCATACGTCTATTTAAACATAGCAACTAGAAAATTTTCATAAGATAATATTGAAGTTTATTTTCTTGTGTAACTTTAATTTAATTTAAATCAGTTAAAGTTGATAATAATAAAATATTTTCCAAACCTGAATATTTTTACACAATAAATTTCAAAATCATCTTCTGAGTGAGACATCATCTTTCTTTTTTCCAAATTTGGACTTCTATTGCTCCGTTCATCTTATTTGTGGCAAATTAACAGCATTTGTGGTACCGATTATCGACTTTTGATACGATAACTATACAACTGATATTTATATGCCATTTTGATCGTCTCGTCATTCTGATCTTCGCAGCATATTCGTTTGCGTGTTTCGGTGTCCGATACATGGCAAAACACGTTGTTAACGCTAAAATTAAACGCTAACACCCCAGTGTAAGTAGTAAAAATGTGAAAGCACCACCCGTTGGTACGGGAACTAGAGATATGCAGAAGATAACAGAAAATCAAGTAAAGAGACATTGTTTTTATAGTGGTTCGGCTTAATGTTAAGCCCACGTCCATTTTAATCCTCTTTATTGCTGATTCAATTACAACTTTTACAATGCTCGTCGATTACAACACAACTAAGACAAGTAGCTAGAACTTCAATGTATAAGAGCTCTTCGAATTCATGTCGAATATGTTAGATCTCTCTTGAAGTTCGTAGAGGTGTCTTTGGTGTTTAAAGTGTCAGATGAGTTGAGAAAACAGCAGAGTATAGGCGTTCCAGAAATGAGCCAAAAAGTCCTCTTTTCAGTTGGAGTAGATGGGGTATTTATAGGGAGAAATCTGGACAAGTCGTAGGTCGTGAGCGACCTAGGGATAGGTCGTAAGTCGTGAGCGACCTAGGGATAGGTCGTAAGTCGTGAGCGACCTAGGGAGCATGGGTTACGGCTTAACAGGGTTGCACTTGGTCACTTGAACAAGTTGGTGGGTCGTAGCGACCTAGGGAGAAGAGGCATAGGAAGTTGCGGCATAAGGAGTTGTCTCGGTCGGCTCAGGTCGCGAGCGACCTAATGAAGAGGTAGTATGAACACGGCCTTACTCTGCCTTAACCCGTTAAGTCGCTAGGTCGTTAGGTCGTTAGGGTGTTAGGGTTCTTTAGTTCGTTAGGTCATTAGATCGCTTAACTTGCTGCTCTTGTTAGCTCGTTGGATTCTTTATCTCATTAACTCGCTGGACCATTAGCTCGTTAGGTCGCAGTCCTTGCTGAGTCACTTTATGCTTTAGGCCGCTAGGTTGTGTCTGTTAGCTCGCTCATGCTTTAGGTCATTAGGTCGCTTCCGCATTTAGCTCGTTAGATCCTTGAGTCGTGGAAAAGAGGAGTTAACACTTGCCCCTAGAAGCATACGTCTAGAAACTAGGTCGTGTGCTTCGATACTTCTTAACTTGCTCCTTACTGAGTTGTTAGGTCATGAGCGACTTAATGAGGGAGTTAGGTCGTGTGCACCGATTTAGATTCCACAGCCCCAGTACATAAGTCGCACATTGCCTCTTCTTCTCTTTACTTGCTCCAACTCTCAAAAACGCCATTGAAGAACCTTTTGAACCTTCAAAAGACAAGCTCGAACTTACCGGTCACCGATCATCTTTACTATTTCATCACGTAAGTGGATCCGTTTACTGTCCAATCCACGATCACCATTAAATCACGAATCTGGATTCCCCATTTCTCTTTTCTGATCCAATTTCATATGCCGCGCTTCATCGTGAATCACGTTACGATCAATTTCTGATGGACTTGAGGTGTCTTGATTCGGTTTCAGGTGATTTTTGATAATGCGAGGAGAAGATGATGGGTTATAGTGTCTCAAGTTAACTGGTTTGTGAGTTTGGAGGAGATGAGGATATCCTTAACGGGTTAATGGGTTTTAGGTTATGCCATTGTATTTCTGGTGAGGCAGGGGAGACGAACACGTGGCAGTGTGTGAATGCAGTGTGAGACTTAGGATTTTTTATGGGAGATAACTTGAGATCGTTGAGCTACTCCAGGAGCGACCTAGTGGATCAAACGACTTAAGAACCCTCGTGACTTAAGAGAAGCCGAACGACCTACTAACTTGTGACCTAAGCAACTGAACGGCCTAAAATCCCTTGCGACCTAAGAGAAGCCAAGCGACTTAACAAATCGGCGACTTAACTCCTTGTGACATAAGTTTTAGGTCGTGGTTGAGCTAATACTTAGATAAAATGCACTGCCTTGTCTTGAAGCATAACTTTAACTTGTAGGAGCATGAATAATGAAATTTTTGACTTGAACAGAACGACTTAATGGAACTTCGACCCATGCTAAGTCGCTTGAGCTTGATTACTTGCAAAAATATGACATAACTTGATTAAATTTCCAACTTGAACAGCCAGAATGAACTTCTTGAACTTGTCGCACTTTGTCATAGATTATATTAACTTTTGAAGCTAACAACCTGTTAAATACAACATTTGCAGAAAACTAGGGCGAATATACTGCCACTGATTGCCCACATCGAATGACAGATTAGTCGATAGAGAATAATCAACTTAAAGAAATTGTACGAATGAAGTGTTATGAATCAATAAATTCAAGTGAAGTATTAAAGCAAAGCAAAATTAATCAACTAAAGCTGATCTGTTTGCATCAACACTGCACTTGTACTTGAACCTAAAATAACAAGCCCTGAAACTTTATAATTGACAAATTCCTATTAGTTTAATTTCAGTTATATCTGCTTGTCATTTTATTAGTTTTGCACAACACTTCACACATTTAGGAAACGTGCACCTCCATATTTGAATATCTAGTTCCTTGTGTAGAATGAATTCTCAAGAAGAGATAGTAGGACAAGCCAAAGAAGACTTCCCAATAGCTAACTCCTTGGATGATCCCCCGAAAAGAACTCCGACTACTTTGAATCAACGGGTGTTCAACCAATTATGTATTCAGTTTGGTATTGCTGAGGCAGATGCTTTGCTTCCTGGTGTAAACGATACTGCTGACAGGCCACCTCTTGGTTTCATCGCAGTTAATCGTCAGACGTGCTTGAGTGGAGCTATTCCTCCCTTTAACGAGTTTCTTCGACAGCTCCTTCTCCGATTGACTATCTCTCCCTTCCAGTTGCACCCCAATGGCTACGCCATCTTGATGGGACTATGTGTACTGTTGAGGAGGACACTCGACCGTCTTCCAAGCTTTGAAGAAATTTTTTACTTATGAAAATTTGCGAAGAATAAATATCATCCTTCTATAATACTTGTGAGAAGTGCAAGGAATCGTAAATTGATCATCGATCTTCCCGAAAGCGCCCATGGGTTTCTGAACCAATTTTTCTTCGTCCGTTGCCCCCCAGGATTCTCCAGCATTTGGAGGGTAGGAAGTAAGCTTGCCTATCTCCATTCTTTCCGTTTCTGAACTTACCAAAATCCGAGTTGTTAAGTGCTAACTTCATTCTTTACTTTTACAGTACTTCCTCCTCTTTCCAAAGATTCCAGCCATAAGCCGACTTTTGAAAGACAAAGTGCTGTGGCGGTTGAGGAGAGAAGCATCAAATTTTTGCTGAAGGACGAATTTTTGCATCAATTCGGACTTTTGCATTCTTCCCGATCTACCCAGCTTCATGATGCCCCTTGCTCTCAAGCAGAGACTCCAGATGCCCCAGTTTCCGCTGGAGAACTTACACCGAAGGAACCTACTGCCGAGGCTTCATTGGTGAAATGTTCTGCTTCCGTTGACGTTGCGGGGTCATCCAGTAAATTTTCACTTCCCCCGGTTATCGAAGAAGTGGAAGCTTCTCGACATTCCGGGAAAGTTGCTGATGCACGAGCTGAGAGAAAGAGTCCCGCTAGGCATGACGGTGACGACACTTTTGAAGGACTAAGCGACTTGATGGTTACTTCACATGAACTCTTCAAGGATGATTCTACCGCTTCTAAACTTTCTTCTCCAGCAGTTGAAGTGATATCAGTTTTGCAAACAACTCCATCAACCCAAGAGATAACTCTTAAGTCGAAGAGTGGTTTGTAGTTTGACGCGCGTAGTTCACACGCCACACACACTTAGAATTTTAGCAACTTTGTGCACTTAACTTCTTTACTTTGAAGATTTCTGAACTTGTCTCTTCTTCATTTTTAGGTTCTCAAATGGGACATAGCGGCTCTTACTATGACGATTTTCAGTGCTATGGAAGGCGCGACTCTTATGATCCCAAGTGGTATCTTCCTGCCCCGAGGGAAACTGATGAAGAAAGAGCCGCAAGAAAAGCTCGCGAGAGGCGGGCTTATGAAGAGTGCTATGGGAGAAAGGATGAACGACATGATTCTTCCCAGAGAGGTGATGATTCCCACAAAAGAAAATCTCATGATGACAAAGGGAAAAGTCACATCGCTGAAGATCCATGTAAACGGGCCAAGCTTAGTGAAAGGCCGGAGTCTGCAATTTCTGAAAAGCCCGCTGCTCCCATCTCTTTGGAAATCCCTTCTAGCTCTCCGGCTCTTCAAAGAGTGATATTCAAACTATCATTAATAGGCCCTCGTATCAAGTTGGAAAGGGTCCGGCTACTCTTCAAAGCCGGTTTTCGCGCTGGTGCTTAAAAGGAGTGCATTTTGATCTTGATTTGGTCCCAATCAACAAGCAAGTTATGTTGTGAAATCTTGATGCCGTCAAACTCGATATTGAGAGAATGTCTGGTTGGCAAAAACTTGTTGACGAGCTTCAAAGAGTAAACCGCACAAACCTCGAAGCCATGCTGACTATGTAAAACGATAAATCCGAGTGGCAGAAAACTCTCGGCCAACATGATGTAGAGATGAAGACTATCGCCGCTTACAATGAGAAGCTTGAAGCGGAAATTGAGAAACTCAAAGAATAGCTTGCAACTTCTTCCACTTCTTATTCTCAAAAAGAAGAAGTGCTTCAAAAATAAGTGAGAGATTCTCATGCCGGGCAAAGAGACGTTGAAGCCAAATTCGAAGCATAGCAGAAAGTTGTAGAAAGCTACCGAACTGATGTTGCTCAGTTGCGAGAAAAAACCAGCTCCCAGAACTTGGAGATTGAAATGTTAAGAGCTCGACTTTCTGAAGTTGAAAAAGAGCGTGATGAAGCTATCGCCGGCAAAGCAGCAGCCGAAGAATCTTATGAAGCAACCAAGGACAACATCAGTTCTACCTTATTCGAGTTTTATATAATAGCGTCTTGGGGCACGGTAGCCTTTTGTTTTTGGGCCCGAAATACGAGATTACCTTGGCCGAAGTGTGGGAAGCCGCACTTGATATGCTTGGAGGCGCTGGCTATGCTGAAGCAGATCTTGAGGCACACTATTTGGATGATGATGCACGTGTCGCCCTTGCCAAGGGAAAGGAGCAACTTGCTAAAGAGCGAGCCGGAACGGCAGAAGGAGAATCCTTAGGGAAGGCACATTCGACCGACCCGACTCTTCCTTCGGTTTCGGCCGACATTGATATCATTGGCTCCAGTTCCCATTCCTCGCCTCCTGCCAAAGCTGACATTGAAATTGTAACTGCTCATACTGGAGATGAGGCTCAAGAAAGCGCTGAAGCACAAGGCTTTGAAGTTGACGTGATAAAGCCAACTTCTCCACGTAACTTCAAAGTTGATTTAGCTCAAGTGGACTGCTTGTTCGCTTCTCATGAGCTTGATGAACTTTTTGATTATTATTTAAGCCTTGACGCGCCACTATCTCCTCTCTTTGCGGGGAATACTGACTTTAACTTCTCTTCTTCTGTAGTGAAAACGCCAAGTGCCACGCAGACTTCTCCTCTTCCAGCTGTTCCACCTCCGTCTCTTCAAGTTACTCCTCCTTCTACTTCTCAACCTGGGTCGCAAGAAGAATTGACAGAAGCTCTTCAAGGCTTGGACGACCCGGCTGCTTCGCAAGAGCAGAAGGCTGAGGAACTTAAAGAAGGTGAAAAGACTCCGGAGCAATTTCATGATGACACAAAGCTGTCTGCACTTATCACTCCGGGCAGCGAGTCTTCTTCAAGGAAGAAGGGGAAGCGTGTAACTTAGAAGAAGAGAAGGAAAAGCACTTCTGCTGGCGAAGAGAAGGCGGAAGTAGACCTAGCGGTAACTCTATCTCCTTTTTCCCCGACTCGTCCAGGCCGGCTACCAAAGTTAACCATTAGGCCAGGCGAGGGCTCTAAAGGTGGCGGGAAGAAGAAATAATGAGTCTCATTCTGCCCTTCTTGTTTTGCTTTTTGCTTGTACATAAAGGCTTGTATTGACTGGAATTTGTGCGGGCACCTGTCCCCGCTCTTTTGAAACCTGCACATGTATAAAAAATTTATAGTATGGAATGAAATAATTTTTTTACTTGTACAATCTTTGACTGTATTTGTGAATGCATTTATTCCTTATTTTCGCACAAGTTTCTTCACTGTGATATTGCAATAAGTTTGTGGTATGTTGCTTGAGCGTTGCTTTTATTAATATAGCTATATTGTATTGTATTAAGTGTTAACTCCTCTTTTCCACGACTCAAGGATCTAACGAGCTAAATGCGGAAGCGACCTAACGACCTAAAGCATGAGCGAGCTAACAGACATGACCTAGCGGCCTAAAGCGTAAAGTGACTCAGCAAGGACTGCGACCTAACGAGCTAATGGTCCAGCGAGTTAATGAGATAAAGCATCCAACGAGCTAACAAGAGCAGCAAGTTAAGCGACCTAATGACCTGACGACCTAAAGACCCATAACGCCTTAACGCCCTAACGACCTAACGGCCTAGCGACCTAACGGGTTAAGACAGAGTAAGGACACGTGCATACTACCTCTTTATTAGGTCGCTCGCGACCTGAGCCGACCGAGACAACTCCTTATGCCGCAACTTCCTACGCCGCTTCTCCCTAGGTCGCTACGACCCACCAACTTGTTCAAGTGACCAAGTGCAACCCTGTTAAGCCGTAACCCATGCTCCCTAGGTCGCTCACGACTTACGACCTATCTCTAGGTTGCTCATGACTTACGACCTATCCCTAGGTCCCTCACGACCTACGACTTGTCCAGATTTCTCCCCATAAATACCCCGCCTACTCCAACTAAAAGTAGGACTTTTTGGCTCATTTCTGGAATGCCTATACTCTGTTGTTTTCTCGACTCATCTGACACTTCAAAAACCAAAGACACCTCTACGGACTTCAAGAGAGATCTAACACATTCGACATGAATTCGAAGAGCTCTTATACATTGAAGTTCTAGCTACTTGTCTTAGTTGTGTTGTAATCGACGAGCATTGTAAAAGTTGTAATTGAATCAGCAATAAAGAGGATTAAAATGGACGTGGGCTTAACATTAAGCCGAACCACTATAAAAACAATGTCTCTTTACTTGATTTTCTGTTATCTTCTGCATATCTCTAGTTCCCGTACCAACGGGTGGTGCTTTCACATTTTTACTACTTACACTGGGGTGTTAGCGTTTAATTTTAGCGTTAACACACGCGAAATGGTTAACCCTAATGGTCCGTCTGTTTGTTCCTTGTAACCGTGTACTTTCCATCATTTAGAAACAAATGGTCACAACTTTTATTATTCCGTGGTTTTCACATTGGACTTTTGGTTGTCCTTACTTTTATTTTAATATACATTGCTTCGTTCGATGGTATTAATTTATTTTCCACTGGACATTCGCATTTCATCTTCTTTCTATTCTCTGCTCATTTTTCTCTTCATTATTTTTCCTCTTTAAGCCACGTTTCATCTTCATGTTCCACTTCTCCCACCATATATCTCACCAACATGACCGCATTTCCTGGCCATTCTCTGCTTCCCATCATCACGCCTCCACTTAGGCATAGCCGCCTGTAGCACGAGATCCTACACGCTCGGTGCATACAGTGCCAACATGCCGGGTCAATTGAAAAAAAACCCAAGAACTTGTCTTTCTCTTCACCTTGTCCCGTCCACATCATCTCTGCCACCCCGTTGCACGACCCTCCAGCCTCTCCAAGATCTGAGCCTCCACCCCAGTGCACCGCCTTCATGGCCGAAATCACCTCACTGTCTTGCTCGACCTCGGCCATGTCAGTTCCTCCTATACCATCGGTCATCGCCTTCGCTTCTTCTTGCCATGCATTCTGTTGGTTTCAATTGTTAGTAAGTTTTGTAAACAGTTTGAATAATAAAATATAATGATTTTGTGCGTACACTACAAAAGAAAGTATGTCTTTCAATATATATATTGTAATATAGTAGGATGTGTTGCTTTATAACAAATATTGACTTTAGTATATATATGTTATACATATGCTCTATATATATTCTTATAGTTTATTTTATATATTCTCTATTCCACAGTTTATATATTAGAATATTTAAATATTTTTGATTTCAAAGTGGTACATGTATGTAAGCTTATATATATGTGTGTATTGGTTTTAAATGTAAAATATGATTTGATTTAAATTATTAGTCTGTTCTGCTGTTTTGTAAAGTGATTACATTATATATATGTATGTACATATGTATACATGTACTATTCTAGCTATTTTCTTCATTTATGAACTTATATATTACCGTATACTGGTTGTGGGTATTATAAGTATCGTGGATATAGGCTATATATATGTTAAATTCACATGGCGGATGTGTATGGCACATGGTTTATATAATAAATAAGTTTTTTTTGTGGTTCATATATTACCTACGTTTGTGTTTTGTTATTATGGGTTTTGGTTCATATATCTAGTGTATTTTATATAGTTATATTAGTTATAATATGGCCTCGGTAAAATTTTATCTATTGCATATATATACTTATGTTATTTCCTCTAAATGTTGGTATATATCTATCTAGTATATTTATATATTTTATACATGTATTATACTATACATTTGACTACTAAATTTAAAGTCATGTTAGTCTATACACTGATCATGTCAAGCACTCAAATTGTATGTTATATTTTACATGTATGTGCTATAAGTATATAAGTTATATTTTATATGACAATATAACAATGTATATAATTTTCAGTTATATCAAAAATTTGATTTGATTCATTCTCATCGACTTCTTATCTATCACTTTGTCCATCATGCCTGTTTTCTTCATCAAGTCGTGCCCATCTAGTGTTGCTTTGGAATTTGCAGCTTATTCTGTTGTCTATTTTCTCTAGCCCCGGAAGGTGAGCAATCACTCATGATTAACATTCTTATATTTATTAAAATTAATTTCAATAGAAACGACAATTGAAATATGTTACTGTAGTTATTTAATTTGTTACATGCTATTATCTGTAACTGTTCACCTGTGGGATTTGACACCATATCCAGTTGTTTGTATTATATTGATATTTATGATATATGCTTGCTATTATTATCGTATCTCTCATCGTTCTGCAAGTTCCCTCTTAGTATAGAATTCAATTTGGGTTGAAATGGTACATACACGAACGGAATTTAGAGTAGGAGAAAATCGTTATGGGTTGAAATGATAAACCAAAGCGGTTTGCATTGAATCGAATTTGGGATTGCGGGTAGAAATGATATATAACCGTATCTATTTAAATTGCGGATTGAAATGATAAACATCCGACAGACACCGTTGGTCATATATAAATATTTTAAAATGATTTCTATGGTTTTGAAAAGGAATATATATGGTTTATTTAATATTGAAATATTTTATATAAATATGTTTAAATATAAAGTAGACTCAATAATAAACATAAATTTTATAAAGTTCGACTTAATTAATATAATATGTTAAGTATTATATTTTAAATAGATTTTCAATCATTTGTATAAATTAAGGAAGATAAAGTTGAATTGATCGAAACTGCATTTAATTAAGAGATTTACTTAATTAAATCTATTTGAAGCTATTGAATTTGAAACTTTAAAATATGATCTTATAAATTGATTTTTGGTTTAAGTAATTTAATGGATATTTCACGTCTAAAGAAATCAAAGGTAATATATATAGAAAATGTAATTTAGGATCAAATAAATAATATTGAATTTGTTAGGTGAATATTTCAAAGCAAAATAATAGTGAAGTCAAATTGGGAGATAAATGCAATTATCAAATTTAGTCTTTGAAATGTTGAATATTTAAATACATTGACTTTGAATTTCACTGGAATCTTAATGGTTTATTTTGTGATTCAGATCTGTATTTGAAATCAATATAATTTGCATTTGTTATTTAGAAACTGGATTGAATTAAAATGGATTCTAGATTGAATTAAATTTTAATTGGAACTCTAGTTGATTTGAATCAATTTGTGAAATTGAGAAATATTTATATTAATGGAAATGATATTTCGGTTTTGAAGTATAAATTATTTTGAAAAGACCACGGTGTCATAGTGACGTTTAGTGGTTAGTAGAGTGCACTTCTGCATTGTAGATAGTTCCATGGATCCTTAGAGGATAGTTACCCCAAACATCCTTTGAGTTACTTATATGTCAGTTGATATTTCACTTGAGTTGGATTTATTGAAATAAGAATGTTAATCCTGACTCGAGTGTTTTGTGTTTTGCTTTACGCTTCGGTCAGACCGAGTGATACAGCATTTGAGACTCACCTTTGGAGTTTGGAGCTTCTCTTTGAGATCCAACTATTGATTCAGCTTTCGTCTTCCCAGTTGATTTGTTCAGAGAAGTCATCTGTTGTATTGGAGACTTCACTGAAATTGAGATACTCTATTCTATTTTATTTCTAACTCTGAGGTTTACATAGTAGCTTCATGAACTACTATTTATCTATTCCGCTACATTGTATTACTCTGTGTCTGTGATTCTGTGCTTGATTTATTTACTGTATATGCTGAGTTTTGCCAAATTTTAAATTAAAAATCTGATATTTTAAGCAATTCAAGTTCGACGTGTGTGGATGTGAATGTTTGAAAATATCTGGTAGTTACAGTTGGTATCGGAGCTTTGTCTCTAGGCAAACTTAACATATATAGTAAATTTATTTGCAGAATCACTTTCGTTCAAGCTTGAATTACATCCCTTTTGATTCGATTTTCCTTTGAATTTTGAAACATTCCCTTTGGTTCCAAAAGTCCATCCTTGTATCCCCTATTTGTATTCTTTGATCCTGGAGTATCCCATAACTCCACTGTATGATTTGTAAAGGGGTGAAACTCCTTTACAACAGACATTTATTCACCAGAGATTTCTATATCCTTGGTTTAGATGGTGTTATCTCTTGTTACGCTGAATTCTATCTATGGCGATCAAATGTCGATATGCCTTAGAATTCCGCATCGATTATATTCCTGAAGTCACGGTTGACCTAGTTAAAGTCGCATGTGATTTATATAAGTATATCCATCTTCTATTTTGGTAATTTAATTATCTCATCTTCGTTCGAGCATATCTTGGACTCAGAATTCTATTTGATTTGAGTCCCTCTAATTTGAATCTCTATCTTTGTTTTGAAATCCGTTTGTGAATCATCCTTTGAAAAACCGGGTTTGTTTGTATTTTAGAAATTGTTTTATATATTGAAATCATTATTTTGATGAGTATGACTATAAAAGTGACAATGTTTCCGATAAGGACTATAAACCGTTTAAAAACTAGAATTTGAAGTTTCGAAAGGATTTGAAATTTTGAAAATTATATTAAAGAAATGGATATATATACAAAAATGATTTATAACTGAAGGGTTTTAAATTGAAACTCGAGAGATTAAGTCTCGGTTTTTTGAAAATGGGTTTTAGGATTTTGAAATATATAATAATATGATTTAAAAGTATTTTTCGAATAAGAAATGTTTCAAATGACTTCAAATGAATTCTAATGATTTCAAACAAATTTCAAAGAAGTTTCAGGAAAATAGAAGTCTAGAACTCACTTATGTCGCTGGAGAATAATTTTGACGATGAGTGCACGCATCATCGACATTGATTTTCGAGTTTCAGAGTGGGGGAGAGGCCACTCTGCTAGCTTTGCTATGCGAGTTATTTTGTGAAACCAAATTTTGATTTCAAGTGCCGAAGTATGATTTGATGTTCGAAAGATATATGTATATAGATTTGAAATGATTTGAAGTGAACCCAGTGTTCAGTCCTCGAGTTTCGGATTTGATTGGTATAACCCTTTCTATTGAAATTGATCTATTGATGGGTTGTTGATTTCCAGCTCTTGGATTTGTAATTCTCCGACTATTTTGAATGTTCGAACACTTCTAAAATCAAGGTTTAAATTTTCAAAGCTAAGTAATTTTGAAAAGTATAAATCATTTGATAAAGTAAATGAGTTTGAAATGTTTTGTTAAGTAAATGAATAAGACTATTTTGAATTATACTAATTTGAAATTTTGTTACAAAATGTTTCGAATAAAATTTAGTTCTAAAGGTTTTTATTTTGGAACATCTTTTATAAAACTATATATATATATATATATATATATATAGAATAAAGATTTTCAAAAGGTAAATTGGATCTTTCAAAAAGAAATAAATAGTTTAAAGGCTTTAAAGGGATGGTTATAAACTTGGAAATCATTTTGGGTATAATTGATTTTGAGAAAAATATTTGGTTTTGAAAATAGATTGGAATGTAAAACCCAGTATTTATATGATGATTTTGGAAATGAATTTGTTTGACCTAAGTTATGTTGATTTGGAACCAGGGTTATTTTCTAAACCTATTATTTTGGAAACTTTGAACGGAAGATAATTTATTTGGAAGAAATAATTTGGTGAAATCGTATATGATTTTGAAAATGAACTGATATTGAAACGAATTGAAATTGAGAACCTTGTTTTATTAAATACTTGATTTGGGAGTTATCGAACTTATATAAAATTGATTTGTATAAGTATGAAGCTGATTTGAAAACTATTGATTTGGAAAGATACTCAATTTGAAAAGCGAAATCTTATATAATCCAAGTCTATATAAGTGTGATTTGATATACCATTTATTTGGAAAGATTAGATTTGAAAACGGAATCTTATATATAATGGACTTTATATAACTAAGATATTTGAAATTGATTTGAAAACGGTACTATATGATACATATTTTCGAAGTAAAGACATGGAAAGTGCCTTCTGCTTGATATCCGCTTTGTGTCCACATTGGGGGTTCATTCTATCGATATTATTCTCTAACTTTGGTTTTCCAGATGTGATACTCGAGTGTCTTACCATGGCGCAACCCATGGTCGTTTTTTTGGGTAGCGTAATCCGCAAGGCAGAGATTGCTTAATGGTACGGATGTTTCCTGGGGGATCTAGGCGTAACCATTGCTATGTATCCTACAGTCCACAGTTTTGGTTATCATGGCATCATTCGCAAGGCGGTGATTGCTTAAAGGTACGGATGTTTCCTGGAAGATCTAAGCGTAACCATTGTGTATCTGCGATCCAGGTGATTTGTTTGGATTGTACTTTCCATATCGGTTTTAATGGTTTTTCAAGTATTTTTCATTGGGTGTTGAAACAGGTCTACTAAGTACTTGAAGAATTCTAGCTTTGCGCCTGATCAATGCATGGCCAGAGTCTGCAAGAACGAGGATAAACTTGTTGAAACATCGAGTTATAAAAGTATTTTCGAAAGGAAAATTGGTCGATATAAGTATTTTAATTTAAAGTATTTTATTATAAAGGTATTTTATTATAAAAGTTTTTCCAACAAATAAATTTTGTATTAATATTTGAAATTGAAATTCTTATGGTTTGAATTAACTATTCGTGCCCGATACTATTCTTTTGAATCTACCTTATCTGCTCAGCTTTATTTATTCACCTATGTTCTATTTTTTTGAATCAACCTTCTTTTCCTTTTTGAGTGTATCCTTTTAAAATAGGGTTATATATACTATGTGCTTTAATAGAAAATTATTAGTGTTATAAGCGTTTTAGAAGTTATTAATTAAATAAATCATATTTAAAACAAATGATTATTGACTTATAAATAATATTTGAAAGATTTCTTGAGATAAATTAATAAATTTATGAATTATGGATTAAATGTTTTCAAATAGCTTCTTTGTAAATATAAGTAATGATGTAAATAATTGTTTCCAAATAGTTTTTCATATATTTATAAAGGTGTTATTTAAACATATAAATGGTATTTATAAAGGAAGCAAGAAATTTACAAATGAGATCTGAAAGGTATTAAAGTATTAAAGATAATTGATTTACAAATGAAGTTTTCAAATGAATATTTTAAGTAAAATTTATATTGTCTTAAAATAATTTTTCTATTCTGCTTTTCAAATCTATTTTACTGTCTGGTCGTTTCTATTCTCCTACCTCCTTCCTTTTCGGGGACGAAAAGTTTTGAGTGGGGGAGAGTGTAACGACCCGTAAATTTTATTTATTTTATTAATTTTATTTACATATTTAATTGAATTTTGGTGAAATTTTAAATTATAAAATTTTGAAATAAAAATTTAATATTTGGAATACGTCTATTTAAACATAGCAACTAGTAAATTTTCATCAGACAATATTGAAGTTTATTTTTCTTGTGTAACTTTAATTCAATTTAAATCAGTTAGAGTTGATAATAATAAAATATTTCTCCAAACCTGAATATTTTTACACAGTAAATTTCTAAATCATCTTATGAGTGAGACATCATCTTTCTTCTTTCCAAATTTGGACTTCGATTTCTCCGTTCATGTTTTTCTGGCAAATTAGCAGCATTTCTGGTACCGATTATCGACTTTTGATACGATAATTAAACCACTGAAATCCGTATGTCGTTTCTATGGTCTCTTTGCATTGATCTCCGCAGCATATTCATTTATGTCTTTCGGTATCCGATACATGACGAAACACGTGAAATGGTTAACCATAACGGTCCGTCCGTTAGTTCCATTGTGACCATCTACTTTCCACCGTTTAGAAACGAATGGTCACACCTTTTATAATTCCATGGTATTCACATTGGACTTTTGGTTGTCTTTACTTTTGTTTTAATATACATTGCTTCATTCACTGGTTTTAATTTATTTTCCACTGGACATTCGCATGTCATCTTCTTTCTATTCTCTGTTCATTTTTCTCTTGATTATTTTTCCTCTGAAGCCATGTTTCATCTTCATGTTCCACTTCTCCCACCACATATCTCACCAACAGGACCGCATTTCCTGGCCATTATGTACTTCCCATCACCATGCCTCCACTTTGGCATGGCCACCTACAGCATGAGATCCCACACGCTCGGTGCACACAGTACCTAACACGCCAGATCAATCTGAAAAACCCAAGAACTTGTCTTCCTCTCCACCTCATCCCGTCCACATGATCTCTGCCACCCCGCTGCACGACCCTCCAACCTCTCCAAGATGTGAGCCTCCTCCACAGCGCATCGCCTTTATGGCCGAAATCACCTTGCAGTCTTGCTCGATATTGGCCGTGTCAGTTCCTCCTCTACCATCAGCCACCGTCTTCACTTCTTCTTGTCATGCATTCTGTTGGTTTCAATAGTTAGTAAGTTTTGTAAATAGTTTTAATAATAAAATATAATGATTTTGTGCGTATACTACAAAAGAAAATATGTCTTTCAATATATATATATATATATATTATAATATAATAGGCTGTGTTGCTTTATAACTGTAACAACTCATAAATTTTCGATAATAAGATTTGTTATTTTAACGAGATTTTGAAATTTAATTTGGAAAGGAAAAAACATTATAATTTAATATTGAAATGAACGCTAAAATGAAATGCAGCAATGGTAATTAAAATTAACCATTGACAATTGGAGTGAAATCCTAATAATGAAATAGTGCAAATTTGTTGCACTTGGTTATAAAATTGAAAAAAGTAAATAAAAGTAAGTATTGAATTAACCAATGAGATAATGTATTAATTAATCGTAACTGAATGTAAATTGAGGTAATAATGTTAATGCAAGTTAAACAACAACTAATTTATTGCAGACCCCAATTAATTGAAATTGTAGGGTTATAGTTGATTGTAAATAGTAAATTTAGAAATAATTCAAAGTTATATTAATTGATGAAATAATGCGCAATAAACTGTATTTTGATAAAATCAATGTTGGATAAGTAATTATAATATTATTTTTTGGTAATGAAGTATGATTAAGTGTTAGTGGCAATAATTATTATAAGTTACCGATATATTTTAATCCACTAAATTGAATTGAATCAATTGCAATAAATCTAAATTAAATATTACGTTAATGTTAACAAAGGTAATATTTGGAAATAATGTTAATGTTATTCCTAATAGGACAATTTGTCGAATTAAAGGAATGGGAATAAAGATTTATCAATTTATTGGGATTTGAACTATAATAATTGGATTAATTACAATCAAATGAAATTTAATATCTAAATATTACGTTAATTGAAATTTAGATGGAATTTGAGAATATTAATGTAATAGATCATGAATCCAATTTTAATTTCATCTGGCTGACAACAATGAATTGAATAATAGAATGAAAAGTGAACTAAATGTGGAAATTAAATTTATAATTTCTGAATTTAATGAAATTGAGATACTAAAATTCATGAATTTATCAACTCTAAATTGATATCTAAATTTATTTAAATTTGTGTAAATGATTAAGAAATTTAAAAACGATAAAATTTGTCAATTATATGACCGAAATTAAAATTTTGATTTAATTAATTAATTATTAATCTATTTAATTAATGTAAAAATAGCCATTTTGGCCACTGACTCGGATTTCGACGAAACCAATTTCATCAGATTCATAACAGTGAATTATTGGAGGATTTCAAGTTTTGTAGCGATCGGACTTGTCGTTTGATCGTACGGGCTCGAAACGCCTAGAAATCAATTAATTCAAATCAATTGAAATCAACTGAAATCAATTTGAAATAACTTGATTTTAGCATAACTTTTTCATACGATGAAATTTGGATTTCAAACCTGTTCCATTGCGTTTAAAATATTTAAAAACATATATTTTGATATATGGGTTGACCATTTCCGTTCCAGAATCGAAACTGGCTTTTCAGGTTAATTATCATTAAAAACTCAAACCAATCACGCACTTTTGTTTCTATTTTGTTCTGCCTATGTATATATATCATTATAAACCCTACCAGTCTTTCTATTTCTCATTTCTGTACGTACAGAAATTTCTGCTGCTCCTCTTCCTCAATGGCTAAAAACCCATCTTCTCAATCCAATTTCAATTCAAAAAAAAAAATTTGCGGATCTGCAGCAACTTCGGATCATGCTTTGAGTTTCAGAGGAAAGAACCCTCTATCAACTTCAGGTCAGGAAGAACATGACTCGGGTCACTCTGGGTTGTTTTGGTCAAAACTCAGAGCAAGCGTCGGGGATTTGAGGCAGTGGACCGAAGTTGAACCCGAAGTCGACCAAGGACCAGAATTTTCTAATCTTTTAATTTTCATAGCTGTTTTATACGAGCTCGGATTCATGCGCGGTTTATTTGGTTGGGATCGTATTAGAATTAGGACATTTTGGTGCTGGTTGGGATAGATTCCGAGACTGTTCAATTTTTGGGTTTAAATTGGATTTGAATTCAATTTAAATTCAAAAGGTGAGTGTTTTAACCCACTCACAATCTCTAAAATTTCTTCTGTTTGTTAAATTGATGTATGATGTGATTAGAAATTTATTTATGACTATTTGGCATATTTTGAATCATCATCTCGGTTTATTTGAAATTATTTGGATAAAATATTATTTAATTTATTATTGAATATAAACTGCCAGTAAATACCTATTATTCATTATTTGTTCTATATTGATGTTATTGATTGAATTGGATGATGATTGTGATAAATGTTTGGTGATTGATATTGGATGATGGATGTTGTATTTTATACTGTTATAAACTGTAAGTCGTTATGGATTTTTATTTCATTCGGGGTTGCGGTTTGAAATGATATATAACCGTATTTATATTTTGAATTGCGGATTGAAATGATAAATATACGTATCACTTGACCATAGGATAGAAAATTATATACAGACACCGTCGGTCTATATACATAAATATTTTGGAAATGATTTCTATGGTTTTGGAAAGAAATATACGTTTTAAAAATATTGATTTTTGATATTAGATAAATATTATTTTATATATAGTTAAATTTTTGAATTTAAGCTATGTATAAATTTGTTTAATAAAAATAAGTTTAATAATAGAGTTTGATTTTATTAAAATATAATATGGGTAAGTATTTAAATTATATTTTAATATAGAGTGTATAATGATTTAAATAATTAAGGTTGGCAGATAAATGTGAAATTTATTTGAAACTGAATTTAGTCAAGAATTAAACTCAAATAAGTTTGATATGAAAAATTAAATTCCAGATCTTAGAAGGTACGAATTATAACTTGATCTTGTTTAAGGTGAATTAAATGAATGTTTCAAGTATAAATAAAGTGAAGGAAACATCTATTTATTTGTAATCGGGGTTTATTTAAATGATAATGGATTTATTAACTAAATATTTCAAAACTAAATAATAGAAAATTGAATTTGATATATATGAAATTATCAAACTTAGTTTTGAAATTGTTGAATACTTAAAGTTTGAAATATATTGAATTTGTAATGGGTTATTCTATGGATCTAATCTTTCTTGAAATCGATGAATTTAGAATAGTTTATTTGGAAACTGAATTGAATTGAAATTATGATTTCAGATTTGGTTAAATATAGAATTTAGAAATTCGAGTTGTTTTGGAACTAATTTGTGAAATTGAAGAAATTATTTTATTATATAAAAACCATTTAAGTGGTGGAAGTTATGTTTCAAAGTTACGAGTTTCCGGTTATTAAAATTTGAAAGCGTTATATTTCAAGTGTTTTGATTTCGAGATGTTATAACTTTGAAAATGCTATGATTTTGGAAAATGATATATTTGAAATAAAAATGATATTATATTGATTTGGGTTTAATAAAAATGATATCTATTAGTTTGGGTTTTGAAAAGGAAATGATATCATATTTTTATGGTTTTGGAACTAGATATTATATTCTGGTTTTGAAGTATAAACTATTTTGAAAATGACCGTGGTGTTATAATAACTTTTTGTTTTTAAAGAGACCGGGATCGGAAGTTGTCATACTCTCTGCCAACTCCGAAAACCACTTTAACAATCGTGTACGTGGTGGAGATTCCAAAACGAAGTAGGATGGTGGCGGCGTCCTTTGAGGTATGAATATGGACCCGACTCCCGTGAGTTGGCTTAAGGTGGCTAAAACAGGAGCAATCTAGGGCCAATGTGATAGCCCCTCTTATCGGACACACTCCTTCGATATTATATTCTAACTTTGAGATTGATTTGGTGGCCACTTTTGACTTTTGATTTTGGGGGTGTGGCTTGAGGTGGGCGGTAGCTGCGCGCTATGCGTCACCACCAGCCCGTGTACATAATTGGTATATCTATCGTGGCATTTCCTTATGTGCCGTGTCACCAACCCTATCGCGCATTGTACGAGTTTGGTATTCTCCCGTAGCCCGTGGAGTATTTAGGGTAGTCTCCAGATTTGGAGATGCACTGATACTGGATGGACTACTGGGACTATTATTTTGTTGAGGGGGAGATTTGGTAACTCCTTAACGCTATTTAAAAGTAAGTTTATTTTACTATAGACATTATTATAATAGCGAAATATTACTACATAATAAATAGCTTAACGGATCCTTAGGGGATGTGAATCTCGAGCATCTCTTAAGTTACTGCGCTCACATTAGACACTAGACAGGAGATGTCAAATCCCGTAAACATCTCTGATACCGTTACACTCATATTTATTTATGTTTATTTAACTTACATAAGATCTTTTAATTTTGACTCGAGTGTTTTGTCTTTCAATTCGCTCAGGTCAGTCTGAGCATTTCAGGATTCGAAGTCTTTATTTCTGGAGGACGAAGACGAAGATTGTATTACTATTATTTATTATATCATTCCACTACATTCATATTGTTCCGCTGCATTATTTATTATTCTCTGGTATGTATTACTCTGATATGTGTTGCACAAGTATAATCAAATTTTTGTAAAACGGCTTCATGAACTATTATTTGATTATTATATTTTATCGTTCCACTACAACATTTGTTTTGTTTTTTCTTTCTCTGCTTTTTCTTATTCGCCCCAATAAAAATCCGCCCTTCTGTATGGTTTGTGTCTGACATGTATGGTTTATCATTAATTTAAAGCGTACTAAAACGCGGGATGTTACATCTGGTATCATAGCTTTGGTTTAGCGAAAAACCTTAACTTTGTGGGGTCTGACTCTTTATTAATAGGGTAGTAATACCCTATGATGAGTCACTGAGTGTGTGTGTGTATATGAGAGAGCGTATTTGTTAGTGTTATAAAAGGTTTTAATATTGTGTTAATTTATTCCGTTTTGTATTTATAAATTCTAGTTGGTGCATAGGACGTTATGACATCAATAGGGATTTCTAAACAATTAATAGGACAAACCAACACAATATTTGTTTTGAATATAGGTGAATGAAATATTTTTTCCTATTATATTTTCTGCATATAAAATAATAAATTTTATAAAGGTTATATTTGGTTGTAATGTATTGGCTGTTTGGTAATGAAATTTATATATTGATTGGAAATAAGATTTAAAATAAAATAAATGAAAATTGGAAACTTAGAATCTAAGTCCCGGGGTTTTTGAAAATTTCTTTTGAATGATTTTGAAATATAATGATAATATTGTTAGAAGCATGTTTGGATATAAATATTTCAATATAATTTGAAAGAATTGTTTTAAAAAAAAATTGTAAGGAAATAAGTTATGTACTCCCCTCTATGTCGTTGGAAAATAATTACGGTGATGAGTGCATGTATCATCGACGTTAATTTTCGAGTTTCAAAGTGGAAAGGCCACTATAGTAGTTTTACTATCGATTTATTTTGATAACCAAATATAAATTTTTAATTTTTTTAAATATAATTGGATATATAAGTTGTAAGTATATATTTATCTATTATTTTAACATGATTTGAAATTAAACCCGGTTTTTAGTTTTTAAGTTTCGTTGATTAATAGGCTCAATTATTGTAGTGAAATAGAATGAAACTAATTAATAATTGGAACCTCTAAATGAAATAAGACATTAAATGCTAGGTTATAAATGAAATAATAATAAAGTTGAAATTTGTAACCTATAAAGACAAAAATATGATTTTTGAACATTAAATTAATTTAAACGAAATGAGATAAACTTGTATAAATGTCAATTGCATTTTTAAAAAGCATATATATAATTTACCAAAGGATTTAAAAGTTGAAATGTCTAATAAGAAGATGTAATGGAAATTGTACAAGTAAACTTATGTAATGAAAGTGTTCAATGGATTTGCTTTATAAATAAGAATTTAATGTTATAGTTGTTATAAACTTAATTTATGACTAAAATACTGCTAATATAAATAAATGATAATAAACTTAAGTAAATGTTAAAGTTATTTATAACGAAAAAAAAGAAAATTTATAAGAATAAACTTAAATAACGTTAGAATTTGTTGTTTGTTTGATTTATGGTTGTTTGGGCAAGGATACTTTAAGATTTGTTTGGATGTATGAATAATCTACCTTGTTTCACCTAAGACTGTTGAGTTAATGGTGCACTTAGTAGTTATTTTCCATTCTGTACTACAATTTAAAGTTTTTAATACCAAACAACTATTTGTGTGTTTGATATGAATGAATAATTGATTGTGTTGATTTTATGTGATGGTTGGATGCTTTGTTGCAAGTGGTAGCTGTTTATATTGATTTGTCTGCTATTAATTGAAACAACTTTAAATATTTCATTTTATATAATTATTAACTCCTTTTAGATTATATAAGTGAAATGCAGGTTATGGAAGTAATCGCTACTGCTTTTGGTTTCATAATTAAGCGTTTGTTTGCCCGACAAATAGATACGTTCTCGGATTACGGTTTTATAGCGTTTTTATATTATTTTTTCCGTTGTTGGGATATATTATTTTGAGATATTATGATATATATTATTATATTTGATATTACATTTTCTTCCAAGCCTCCCCGTACAAAGGAGACTCCGCCAAAATTTTCCGTAAATTTTGCGCGTAGAATTTTTTTGGAAAATGTTCTCCAAACCTTATTACTTTAAGTATAAAAAGATTTAATGGTTATAAATTGGTATATTATATTTACATTAATTAATTTTGTACATTTATTTGTTCATAAAGTAAATATTTTTGAATAAGATGTATTGCTTACTCAATTCCTTCTTTTCTCTCCTTTTTCCATTTCGGGGACGAAAAGTTTGAGTGGGGGAGAGTGTAACGACCCATAAATTTTCGATAATAAGATTTGTTATTTTAACGAGATTTTGTAATTTAATTTGGAAAGAAAAAACTTTATAATTTAATGTTGAAATGAACGCTAAAATAAAATGTAGCAATGGTAATTAAAACTAACTATTGACAATTGGAGTGGCATCCTAATAATGAAATAGTGCAAATTTGTTGCACTTGGTTATAAAATTCGAAATACGTAAATAAAAGTAAGTATTGAATTAACCAATGAAATATTATATTGATTAATAGTAACTGAATGTAAATTAAGGTAATAATGTTAATGCAAGTTAATAAATAACTAATTTAATGCAGACCCCGATTAATTGAAACAATTGTAAGGTTACAATTGACTGTAAATAGTAAATTTAGAAATAATTCAAAGTTATTTTGATTAATGAAATAATACGCAGTAAACTGTATTTTGACAAAATCAATGTTAGGTAAGTACTTATAATATCTGTTGTTGACAACGAAGTGTGATTAAGAGTTAGTGGCAATAATATTATAAGCTACCGATATATTTTAATCCATTAAATTGAATTGAATCAATTGCAATAAATCTAAATTAAATATTACGCTAATGTTAATTAAGGTAATATTTGGAAATATTGTTAATGTTATTCATTATAGGACAGTTTATCGAATTAAAGGAACGGGAATAAAGATTCATCAATTTATTGGGATTTGAACTATAATAATTGGACTAATTGCAATGAAATTAAATTTAATATCTAAATATTACGTTAATTGAAATTTAGATGGAATTTGAGAATATTAATGTAATAGATCATGAATCTAATGTTAATTTCATCCGACTGACAGCAATGAATTGAATAACAGAATGAAAAGTGAATCATATGGAATTATTGGAAATTAAATTTATAATTTCTGAATTTAATGAAATTGAGATTAACAATGAAATTGATAAATTTATCAACTCTAAATTGACATCTAAATTTGTTTAAATTTGTGTAAATGATTAAGAAAATTAAAAACGATAAAATTTGAGAATTATAGGATTGAAATTAAAATTTTGATTTAATTAATTAATTATTAATTTATTTAATTAATGTAAAAGTAGCCATTTTGGCCACTGATTCAGATTTCGATGAAGCTAGTTTCATCGGATTTGTAATAGTGAATTATTGTAGGATTTCAAGTTTCATAGCGATCGGACTTGTCGTTTGATCGTACGGCCTCGAAACGCCTAGAAATCAATTAATTGAAATCAATTGAAATCAATTTGAAATAACTTAATTTTAGCATAACTTCTTCATACGATGGAATTTGGACTTGAAACCTGTTCCATTGCAATTAAAATATTTAAAAACATATATTTTGATATATGGGTTGACCCATTTCCGTTCCGAAATCGAAACGGGCTTTACGGGTCAATTATCGTTAAAAACTCAAACCAATCGGGCCCATTTCTTTCTATTTTGTTCTGCCTATATATATATCGTTATAAACCCTAGCAGCCTCACTAACAGAAATTTCTGCTGCTCCTATTCCTCAACGGCTAAAAACCCTAATCTTTCCAATCCAATTTCAATTCCAAAAAAAAAAAAAGATTTTGCGGATCTGCGGCAACTTCGGATCACGCTTCGAATTTCAGAGGCAAAACCCTTGCATCAACTTCAGGTCAGGAAGAACATGACTCGGGTCGCTCTGGGTCCTTTTGGAAAAAACTCAAAGCAAGCACCGGAGATTTGAGACGGTGGACCGAAGTTGAACTCGAAGTCAATCCAGGACCAGAATTTTCCAATCTTCTAATTTTCATAACTTTTACATACGAGCCCGGATTCATGCACGGTTTGTTTTGTTGGGATCATATTAGAGTTTCGAACATTCAGGCACTAGTTGGGATGGATTCTGAGACTAATTAATTTTTGGGTTTCAATTGGATTTAAATTCAATTTAAATTCAAAAGGTGAGTGTTTTAACCCACTCACAACTTCGAAAATTTCTTATGTTTGTTAAATTGATGTATGATGTGATTAGAAATTTATTTATAACTATTTGGCATATTTTGAATCATCATCTCAGTTTATTTAAAATTATTTGGATAAATAGTATTTAATTTATTATTGAATATAAACTGCCAGTAAATACCTGTTATTCATTGTTTGTTCTATATTGATGTTGTTGATTGAATTAGATGATGATTGTGATAAATGTTTGGTGATTGATATTGAATTAATGGATGTTCTATTATAGACTGTTATAAACTGCAAGTCATTGTGGATTTTTATTTCATTTGGGATTGCGGTTTGAAATGATATATAACCGTATTTATATTTTAATTGCGGATTGAAATGATAAATATCTGTATCACTTGACCATAGGATAGAAAATTATATTCAGATATCGTCTGTCTATGTATATAAATATTTTGGAAATGATTTCTATGGTTTTGGAAAGAAATATACGGTTTAAAAATATTGATTTTTGATATTACATAAATTTTATTTTATATATAGTTAAATTCTTGAATTTAAGATATGTATAAATTTGTTTAGTAAAAATAAGTTTAATAATAGAGTTTGATTTTATTAAAATATAATATGGGTAAGTATTTAAAATATATTTTAATATAGAGCGCATAATGATTTAAATAAATTAAGGTTGACAGATAAATGTGAAATTTATTTGAAATTGAATTTAGTTAAGAATTAAACTCAAATAAGTTTGATATGAAATGTATTAAATTTGAGATTTTAGAAGGTATGAATTATAACTTGATCTTCTTTAAGGTGAATTAAATGAATATTTCAAGTATAAATAAAGTGAAGGAAACATCTAGTTATTTGTAATCAGGCTTTTATTTAAATGATAACGGATTTATTAAACATTTCGAAACTAAATAATAGAAAATTGAATTTGATATATATGAAATTATCAAACTTAGTTTTGAAATTGTTGAATACTTAAAGTTTGAAATATATTGAATTTGAAATGGGTTATTTTGTGGATCTAATTTGTCTTGAAATTGATAAATTTGGAATAGTTTATTTGGAAACTGAATTGAATTGAAATTATGATTTAGGATTTGGTTAAATATAGAATTAAAAATTCGAGTTGTTTTGGAATTGTTTGTGAAATTGAAGAAGCTGTTTTACTATGTAAAAACCATTTAAGTGGTGGAAGTTATGTTTCAAAGTTATAAGTTTCCAGGTGTTAAAATTTGAATGTGTTATATTTAAGTGTTTTGATTTCGAAATATTATAACTTTGAAAGTGCTATGATTTTGGAAAAGAATATATTTGAAATAAAAATGATATTGTATTAATTTGGGTTTAATAAAAATGATATCATATTGGTTTGGGTTTTGAAATGGAAATGATATCATATTTGTATGGTTTTGGAACGGATATTATATTTTGTTTTTGAAGTATAAACTATTTTGAAAATGACCACGGTGTTATAATAATGTTTGGTTGTTAAAGAGACCGGGATCGAAAGTTGTCATACTCTGCCAATTCCAAAAACCACTTTAACAACTGTGTACGTGGAGGAGATTCTAGAATGAGTAGGATGGTGGCGAAGTCCTTTGAGGTATGAACGTGGATCCGACTCCCGTGAGTTGGCTTAAGGTGGCTAAAACAGGAACGATCTCGGGCCAGTAAGGTAGCCCCTCTTATCGGACACACTCCTTCGATATTATATTCTGAATTTTGAGATTGATTTGGTGGCCGCTTTTGACTTTTGATTTTGCGGGTGTGGCTCGAGGTGGGCGGTTGCTGCACGCTATGCTCACCACCAGCCCGTGTGCGTAATTGGTATATTTACCCTGGCATTGCCTTGTGTGTCGTGTCACCTACCCAATTGTGCCTTGTACGAGTTTGGTTTTCTCCCGTAGCCCATGGAGTATTTAGGGTAGTCTCCTGATCTAGAGATGCGCTGATACTAGATGGACTACTAGGACTATTATTGTGTTAAGGGGGAGATTGGGTAACTCCTTAACGCTATTTAAAAGTAATTTTATTTCATTATAGACATTATTATAATAGCGAAATATTGCTACATAGTAAATAGTTTAACGGATCCTTAGGAGTTGTGAATCTCGAGCATCTCTTAAGTTACTGCACTCACGTTAGACACTGGATAGGAGATGTCAAATCGCATAAACATCTCTGACGCCGTTCCACTCATATTTATTTCTGTTGAATTAACTTACATAAGATCTATTAGTTCTGACTCGAGTGTTTTGTCTTTTCAATTCTCTCGGATCAGTCTGAGCATTTTAGGATTCGAAGACTTTATTTCTGGAGGACGTAGATGAAGATTGTATTACTATTATTTACTATATCATTCCACTATATTCACACTTTTTCGCTGCATTATTTATTATTCTTTGGTATGTGTAACTCTGATATGTGTTGTACAAGTATAATCAAAAAACAACTTCATAAACTATTATTTAATTATTACATTCTATCGTTCTCCTGCAAGATTCTGTTTTGTTTTTTTATTTCTTTGCTTTTTCTTATTCACCCCAATAACAGTCCACCCTTCTGTATAATTTGAGTCTGACGCGTGTGGTTTATCGTCGACTTAAAGCGTACAAAAAGGCGGGATGTTACAATAACAAATATTGACTTTAGTTTATATATGTGATACATATGCCTATATATATTCTTATAGTTTATTTTATATATTCTCTGTTCCACAGTTTATATATTAGAATATATAAATATTTTTGATTTCAAAGTAGTACATGTATGTAAGCTTATATGTAGATATGTATTGGTTTTAAATATAAAATATGATTTGTTTTTAATTATTATTCTGTTATGTTGTTATGCAAAGTGATTACATTATATGTATGTATGTATGTATGTATGTATGTATGTATATACTAGTCTAGCTATTTCTTCATTTATGCACTTATACATTACCGTATACTGGTTGTGGGTATTATGAGTATCATGGATATAGACTATATATCTGTTAATATTCGCATGGGAGATGTGTATGGCACATGCTTTATATAATAAGTAAGTTTTGCTATTGTGGTTCATATATTACCTGCGTTTGAGTTTTCTTATTATGGGTTTTGATACATATATCTGAGTGTATTTTATATAGTTATATTAGTCATAATATGGGCTCGGTAAAATTTTATCTATTGTATATATATACTTATGTTGTTTCCTCCAAATGTAGGTATATATCTATCTAGTATATTTATATATTTTATACGTATATTATACTCTACATTTGATTGTTATATTTAAAGTCATATTAGTCTATACGCTGATCATGTCAAGCACTCAAATTGTATGTTATATTTTACATGTATGTGTTATAAGTATATAAGTTATATTTTTTATATGATACTATAACAATGAATATATATTTTCAGTTATATCAAAAATTTGATTTGATTCATTCTCATCGATTTCTTATCTATCAGTTTGTCCGTCATGCCTGTTTTCTTCATCAAATCGTCCCCATCTAGCGTTGCTTTGGAATTCGCAGCTTATTCTGTTGTCTATTTTCTCTTGCCTCGGAAGGTGAGCAATCACTCGCAATTGACATTCTTATATTTATTAAATTTAATTTCAATTCAAACGACAATTGAAATATGCTGCTGTAGTTATTTAATTTGTTATACATGCTATTATATGTAACCGTTCACCTGTGGGATATGACACCATATCCTGATGTTTATATTATATTGTTATTTATGATATATGCCTGCTATTATCATTATCGCATCTGTCATCATTCTGCAAGTTCCCTTTTAGTATAGAATTCACTTTAGGTTGAAATGATACATACCCAAACAGACTTTAGAATAGGAGAAAATCATTATGGGTTGAAATGATAAACCCAAGCGATTTACATTGAATTGAATTTGGGATTGCAGGTTGAAATGATATATACACGTATATATTTAAATTACAAATTGAAATGATAAATATCCGTATCACTTGACCATAGGATAGGAAATTCTATACAGACACCGTCGGTCTATATATAAATATTTTTAAAATGATTTCTATGGTTTTGAAAGGGAATATATATGGTTTATTTAATATTAAAATATTTCATATAAATATGTTTGAATATAAAGTAGACTCAATAATAAACTTAAATTATATAAAGTTCGACTTAACTAATATAATATATTAAGTATTATAATTTAAATAGATTTTCAATGATTTGTGTAAATTAAGGATGATAAAGTTGAATTAATCGAAGTTGCATTTAATTAAGAGATTTACTTAATTAAATCGATTTTAAGCTATTCAATTTGAAACTTTAAAATATGATCTTATAACTTGATTTTTGATTTAAGTAATTTAATGAATATTTCACATCTAAAGAAATCAAAGGTAATATATAAAGAAAATATAATTTATGGTCATATAAATAATACCGAATTTATTAACTGAATACTTCAAAACTAAATAATAGTGAAGTCAAATTGGAAGATAAATGCAATTATCAAATTTAGTCTTTGAAATGTTGAATATTTAAATATATTGACTTTGAATTTCATTGCAATCTTAATGGTTTATTTTGTGATTCAGATCTGTATTTGAAATCAATATAATTTGAATTTGTTATTTAGAAACTGGATTGAATTAAAATGGATAAATCTAGATTGAATTAAATTTGAATTGGAACTCGAGTTGATTTGAATCAATCTGTGAAATTGAGAAATATTCATATTAATGGAAATGATATTTCGGTTTTGAAGTATAAATTATTTTGAAAGGAATACGGTGTTGTAGTGATGTTTGGTGTTTAGTAAAGTACACTTCTACATTGTAGATAGTTCCACGGATCCTTAGAGGATGGTTACTCCAAACATCCTTTGAGTTACTTGTATTTCAGTTGATATTTCACTTGAGTTGGATTTATTGATATAAGAATGTTAATCTTGAATCGAGTGTTTTGTGTTTTGCTTTATGCTCGAGTTAGACTGAGTGATACAGCATTTGAGACGCACCTTTAGAGTTTGGAGCTTCGCTTGGAGATCCAACTATTGATTCAGCTTTCGTCTTCCCTTGTTTAGGGAAGTCATCTGTTGTACTGGAGACTTAACTGAAATTGAGATATTCTGTTGTATTTTTTTCTAACTCTGATGTTTATATAGTAGGTTCATGAACTACTATTTATCTATTCTGCTTCATTGTATTACTCTGTGTATGTGATTCTGTGATTGATTTATTTATTGTATATGCTGAGTTTTGCCAAATTTTAAATTAACAATCTGTTATTTTGAGCAATTCAAGTACGACGTGTGTGGATACGAATGATTGAAAATATCAGGTCATTACAGTTTCAAAAATTTATAAGATTTATATTTAGAGTACCGAAGATAACGGAAGCTTTAAAATTGAAATTTGAAGTGTTTTGTTCAGTTTTTAAAAATATATCATTTCAATTGACATTTAAAAATAGCCTTCCGACGCACGGTCTCAGAATACGATGAAACCAATTCCATTGGATCTGTAATAGTGTATTATAGTCGGATTTCAATTTTAGTAGCATTTGGAGTTATCGTGAGGTCGTACCACATATAAACGCGTTGAAACCTTTATTGAAAATTAAATATAAATTACTGGTCCAAAAAGCTATCTTCTCCGTACGATCGAGTTAGGCCTCGAAGCCTTTTCCATTGTGCTCAAAATAGGGATATAACATCATAAACGCCTAACGGCACGCGTCGATAGGAATTCGAAAATTTATGCCTCATTTATCGAGATAATTTGAATTTAAATTATATATATATATATATATATATATATGTGCACACACATACTCCAGTCAGCCATCAGCTGTTTTGTTTTCACTTCGTGTCACTGTAGCAAGACCACTCTTTCATGCCAACATCTCCACTTGTCGCCCCTCATTCTTCTTATAAAAAGCACGCAGCAGATATAAAAATTAAGCAAACGAAAAAATAATAGCCACTCTTCTCTTTTAATTCAAATCAAACCCAGGCTCTCTCTTCATCCCTTTTCACTTGAAATCGAAAACCTTTATCTCCGCTTCATTTCAAAAATTAAATTCATTATAAAAAATGGCAAAACGAATTCGAAATCGATACGTATAAGAAAAATTAAACCCTTCTCGTTCAAAAGAAATCATCAACATTCGAATTAAGTATCGAATCAGGGGGGTCACGAGTTTTCCCCTTGGCTTGCCTGGAATCAAAAACAAGCGCAGGAGGAATTAGGGGTAGTGTCAGAAGTAAGGCCGATAGGGTCGATTGACGATCAGTGGCGTGATGCTTTGGGGGAATGGCGATAGAGACCTCGTTCTTGAGGTAGTGGCGATGATGTGCTGGTATCGAGGTCGCGATGACCGCAATGGTGAGGCAAAGGCGGGGACACCTATGTGAGGTATTCTCGATTTTTCCTCTCCAATTTAAACTTAATGAAATATATATATGCATGGAGGTAAAAGTATATAGTTGAGATTTTAAATTTGCAGTGAGATTTCAAGGACAGTTCTGTTTTGAAATTTAAATGTGTATATAGGCTAGAAAGGGATTTTTAGTTTTGTTAGAATTTAGTCGATATATATATATATATATATATATATATATATATATATATATAAGTAAACAGAAAATATATGTATATAAGATTTTGGAAAATAAATAGGAAACATAAATGTTGTAAAGTTTATATAAAAGAATCTGATTTTTTTATAAACATGTATGCATGTAATTCTAAATGAGAAATAAAGTATATATACCTATATCCATTTTAATTACTAGTTTAAATTAAAATTAATTTATTAAGGTGGTTAATGTGGTTAATAAACTTATTTAAATTATTTGGTTACTAAAAGATATTTTAAAGGGAAAATTGGTTTAAACTAAATTACTAGTTGACTAATTTATTAAAAAGGAAATTGATTGCTCGATTTCTTCGAGTATTAATAAAATTTACAAGTATTTATACAAGGTCTAAAATCATGGAGAAACAAGTCGAGATAGGAGTGGATGGAAAAATAAAAAAAAGGTGAGTTAATCTCACTCATTTGGATTACCTTTTAAATTTAAATAGTTAAATTTAAATTATTGGATGTTTGCTTGAATTGATAAGTTATATCAGCTTGGATGTGATATGTTATATATAGTGTGTATATATATTGGAGTGATTGATTTCCTGCATTATATAGCTGATGAGACCCTATGTGCCCTGCATAATAGCGGATGACCCTTTATACCACGATATCCTTCCTTGAAGCGAGATTGGTATTTTAATTGTGTCTAACATCTGTGGATGTAGGGAACAGGTTGGAGGGATCCAACTGGATTCTTCAAAATGTTGAATTATTATATATTCAGTAATGTGATTTATGTGATAATCTATGATGGATTATATTGATTTTATTAGGAATTAAAATTATTGAATGATATGGCTTGGTTGGAAATATATTGGTATTTTGAGAAAACGAAATATATATATAAAAAGTTTGGATTTTTAAAGGAAATAAAAGGAATTTTTAAGTAAAATAATTATAGTGAATTTGGATGTATTAAAGGAATGAATTCGGGAAAGGGATAAAAGTTTGATTTTAAATCCTATTTAATAAATTCTAGGGAATAGGAAATAGAGAATTTTAGATAAATGGGAATAAAAGAGTTTGAGGACTTAAACGATATTGACTAAGAATTAAAGGATTTTATTTTAAAATTCAAGTCTTAAATGGGTTGGGAAAAATAAAAGGGGAATTTTGAAATAAAGGGTGAAATTGATATTTCAGATTTAAATAAGATTTTAAATCTTAATAAAGAAGTGAATATGAAATTATTGGGTTTGAATAAATTTGGATAAATAAAAGAATTTATTTTAAAATGGAGTTGGTGCAGGAAATCGATTTGAAAACCAGCTAAGGGTTTAAACTATTATTAGAGGAAAATGAGATTGTGAAATTTATAAACAGGGTTTGTAAATAAAATATTTATCAGAGGATAATTTTGGAAGTATAAATTCAAGATGATAATTTATAAGGAAAGAGTGATTTGTTTAAAAATAACTAGTGGTTTTATTTTTAAGTGTGGAAAGAAAATTACGGGTTTGAGGCGTAAATTAAGTTGGGATAAATCGAGTAGGATTTATAAAGGATTAGATGGACTATATTGGAATAGAAAGTTTATTTTCCTGGAAAAGCAAAGTATGTTTTCGAAGCAGATTTTTAAGTATAAGTTAAAAGTTTTAAAGTTGTTTTAAAAGAATGGTTTTGAAAAATAATTATTTAAGTGTTTAAATTTTTAAAGATAAATATTTATTAAGTTAGTTATAGTAGTAGTTATTTTTAAAGGTTAAATTGGTATTATGATTTAAAAGATAATTATTAAACATTCATATTTAAAAAGTAGCTTTATTTTTAAAAGTAGTTTGGTTAAAGTTTTTATTTGAAAAATTAGTATAGAATTTTATAAAATTTATTTTGAATAAAGTCTTTTAAGTGGTTTTATTTTAAAATGTTTTAAGTATATATTTTTGGGCAAAGTGATTTAATTTGTTTAAAAATCTAATTCAATAAGATTTGGTGTTTTCTATGAAAATAAACATATGGTTGAAAATTGTTCCATAAGAATAAAAAGTGATTTGAAAACTATTTTTCAAAGGGATGAAGAGTGGAAATATATCTTGCGAAGATATTTTGAAATAAATAACTTACGAAATTATTAAGGCCTGATGGTTATTTGTGGATTTTATTTGATAGTTAAATGTCCGACTATCAATATTGGCCAATGCCCTGATCGTTTCGAAGAGATCGAGATCGGGATTAATTTTCCGAAAAGCACTTCGATCTGGTTTGAACGTTTTCGTGAGGAAGACAAGACCTTGGAGTCGAAGATAGATGTAACGACCCAGAATTTTTAGAAATTAAAATTTGAATATTTAATTAATTTTAAATATTAAAAAGTGAATTTATAAGTCAAATAAATTTTTATTTGAATTTTTGGATTTAATTGAATAATTAAATCGATAATTTAATACGTTAAATTATGGAAATAATTGAAAATCGGGTTAAATATGATTGAAAATGATTTGTAAAATTTTATTTTATCATATGGGAGTTAGAATGATATTTTAGAACTTTTAAAATCGAATTAAAAGTTAATTTGTGAAAATTGAATATTTTAATATTAAATCGACTAGTGAAAATAGTCAATTTTTGAACAGTCTCAGAATTGAACGAAACCAGTTCCATTGGATCCGTAATAGTTAGTTATTACCGGATTTCAAATTTCGTGTCAATCGGAGCTATCGTTTGATCGTGGCAACTCGAAACGCATCGATTTATTTTTAATTTAAATTTGACGAGCTAAAATAGCCATTTTTCAAAAAGTCTCGGATTTCGACGAAACTAGTTTCATCGGATCCGTAATGTGATATTATTGTAAGGTTTCAAATTTCAAGTCAATTGGATTTACCGTTTGTCCTGTACGAATTAAAACGCCTAGAAATCGACTTAAATCGGTTTAATTTAAATTGAGCGTTTACAGCCATAACTCGCACAGATGTCCGAATTAGCTTTCGAAACCTATTCCATTGTGTCCGAAACGCGGGGTAAACCCTAGAAACGCTGGTTACGGCGCGTAAATCGGAGTTCGGAATTTCCGGGATGAATAGTGTTCGAATTTTCTTTATAAATAGACATGAGCCTTCATAATTTGATAAAATAATAAACCCTAATTCTAATTTGCCCTAGCCGCCACCCACATAACCCACGGCCAGAAATGCTCCCATCTTCATCCCCAAAAATCTTCTAATCTATGCATCGATTCATGAAAGTTTCAACTAGAGTATTGTAGAGGACAACACGAACTAGAGATCCAACGGTTATGATCGCGAATGGCTTCACGGATTGATGGGAAATCGAGTGGAAAGGTGGCCGTTCATCACACGTGCGCACGTTAGAGGGAGTGGCCGAGCTCCATATGCTTCTGGCCGAGCATGGCTATGGTCATGAGCTTCGAGATGAAGGTGGTTTGATCGAATATCGTTGAGAAATGGAGGAGAATTTTTTAACCCTAAATTGCAAAATGGGTTCGGCCTCAAACGTGTTTTACTGGAGCAATTTGCGTGAGGGGGGAAGAAAGAATGTGGACGGGCCTGATGAGGGGGGGGGGAGAGATCCAAGGGTGAGGATGTGTGTATGTAGGAATTAATTTAAAATTATGTTGTAATTATTAAGTTTAAATACGTGTAAACTTCAATAATTCGTAACTTTTTCATACGAGGTCGAAAACGCGCGAAACCAGTTGCGTTGGAATCGTATGGACGAGCACTACGAAATGGAGTTGGTTTGGAGTCGTTTGGAGTTAGTGAGAATTTTGGGTAAAATTAAACGTCCGTTTAATTTTATTCGAAATAAATCGCTAAAACGGAAATTAAAACCAAGGTGAGAATTTCTCACTCAATCGAATCAGTTTCGGTTTTATTTTAAATAGTTAGATTTAAAATATTTGAATGCATGTTTGAATGATGATTGACATCTATTGATTGTTAAAATAGACATTATACGCCGTTAGTAAGCGGATGTTATTTATTAAAAACATATACCGCGAATATTTCATAAACAGTGAAATTGGTATTATATATAATATCAATATATATATATATTGGCATATGTATATATTGGAGTTGATTGATTTCCCGTATTTTTTAGCGGATGAGACCCTATTACGCCGTTATTAAGCGGATAATATTTAATAAGAACATATACCGCGATAATTTCGTACTGGAACGAAATTGGTATTGTGCTAATGTTTGTGATGCAGGAAACAGGTTGGAGGGATCCAACTGGATTCCTCAACAGTATTTATTTGATTATGGATATTTTGATATTCGTTGATTATCATATACGATATGTGATATCGTTGTTGTCGTGATTGACTATTTGGTATGTAGCATCATTGGACCAAGTTTTGGAATTTTAAAATGATTTTTAAAGTGATTTTTGAAGTATAAAATATTTTTGGAATTGATCCATGTTAAATAAATAAACGTTATAATTTTCAAAGTTATAAAATTATGGTTTTTGTGAAATATAGTTAAAAGCTGATTTTTGAGAAATAAGGGTTAATGATTTTATAAAATAGTTTAAATTGGATTTTTGAATTATTATAAAAAATTAAAATATAGGATTTATAAAATTTGATTATTTTATAAATCGAAATGGTGAAATTATAAAGGAATTTGAAGACGTTTTAAATAATAATATAAATTGGTTTATATTAAGAGATTTATAAACGGATATTTATAAATTGAAATATTGACATTATAAAACGAGTTTTTATAAGTGTTTGAATGGAGTGAAAATGAATTTTTGTAAATGAATGGAATTTATAAAATTATAAATGGAGAAGTTATAAATGAGATTTATAAATAGTAAGATTTATAAATTTGTGAAGTTATTAAAAGAATAGTTTTGAATAAATCATTGAATCTTATAAGTTATAAAATTTATAATTATGAAGTTTAAAAGAACGATTTTGTAAAATAATCGTTTTATAAGCATTTAACTTATAATGTGAACTTTTGGTTTATAATTGAGTTATAAATCGAATAGATTAATAAAAGAGATTTATAAAAAGGAGTTATAAAATAAATAGAAATGGAAATTTATAAACGTTGTTTTATAAATTCGCCAACGACTTATTTTGATAAGTAAATGGTTATAACTTATAAATGGAGCTATATTCACGTTTTTGAACTGTGAATAATCCTTTAAAATGAAATGAATAAAAGGATGAAATTTGTTAACAAAGAATATTCACGTTTTTGAATAGTGAATAAGATGTTAAAGAAATTGTTTTGAATGTGAATGTTTTAAATAGAATTAAAACGATCTAACGATGTTTTAAAAAGGTGTTGAGATTCGAAACCATAGATTTCAACATTCATTGTTGAAATAGATGTTTCGAGAAATAGAAGGAAATGATGGACTATAACACTGTTGTTATAGTAAATAATTTCCGAAAGGAAATGTTTTGAATAGTATTGGGATTTATATATCTATTTAATTTCGAATCCCTATACTAGTGATTTCGGGTTGTCGTAACGATGTTTTACGCAACATTCGTTTTGACCCAAATAAATATGTTTAAGTGAATGATTTCCTTAAAGAATGAAATATATACTTAATCTCGATTTAAGTATATTGAATATTTTCTAAGTGTTGAAAATAAATAAAATTTGTGAATTACTTATGAATAAATAAGTATGGAAATGTTTTCCAATATGAAGTGAATATTTAGAATTTATCTTTTTGAAGATAAATTGAAAATGGATAGTTGAAATCGTATATGCATGAATATTTTTGAATATAAATTCACTAAGGAATTTATAAAAGAAAGTGGAATTTGTTAAAAATAAATATTGATTTATTTTTGAAGTGTTGAAATTTTATATCAAGTAAAGATATTTTGGAAAGTAAATAATTTGGAAAATTATTTGGAAACTGGTAATGTATGCATATCAATTGATAGTTCAATAACCGACTATCAATATTTCCCTTTGAATGGGTACTTGATGTGATTTGTTTGAATCTGAATGCCACACTTATTTTTGAATAAGCGCTCACTATTCGGGTTAACCGGGAAAGGACCATGGGGTCGTATAACCCATTCCGAATATGTGATACATCGTTGTAAATTGCATTGAAGATCGGTGTTGAAGACCGAGTTTTTGCGAAAGCGATAGGATGACCTATCGATTGTCTCTGCACTGGGTAGCTCCTGGTATAGAGATTCCTTAAGTGATGGGAAATTCGATCGGGATTGTGAATACCCGGATTGCAAGGGCTTCGTAAGAAGTGCCTTCGGTTTTGTTCGAGCCCGGAACAGACTTGTATGGATTGTATGTCTGACATTACAAGTTGAGATATAAAGCCGATTTCTTTCAAATATATTTCTGTTGGTGGCGGAGAATTTATTCTTTAGCTTAACACCCTTCTCTGAGACGTACGTGCTCAGAGGTTATATAGTTGAAGTTATCAGCGATATATTCCCAATTTGGTAATGTGATATGCTGAGTGATGCTGAAATGATCATTGTGTTGATTATTTGTGATAGGATCGTTTATTTGATCGTCTATCCTTGTGATCATTGTGTTGATCATTTGTTGACCCAAAGCATGGCTTTTGTATAAAGTATGTTTTTGTGGACGTGAATTCGTCGAGCCTCACACCCCGTGAATGGTCAAAACAGGAAAGAAGCAGCAAGGTTATGAGGGGTAGCACCCTTTAGGATGTGTCCATTTCCTTCCGGAAAAGGGTGGTATCATGGTATGGAGCCCAGATACTTACTCATGTTGAAAACACTTTGTTATGATTGTGTGAATTGATTACGAGCGCTCGGTGAAAAGGTCCCAAAGGACCGGGGGATGGCATATTCGGTCAGTTGTTACTCAGTTAGGGGTAACCCGGCCTTGTGTTGGCAGAGATCCGGTTTGGTTCTCGGGGATGTCCATCCAGAGGCATTCTCATGTGGCAATGGGAAGTTCCTTGGCCTGATCATTCGTTGGAAATCCAATTCCCAATACGAAACCTGTACGGTATTAGTTGTAGAACCTGCCATTCACTTATGGTGGTCACCACTGTTTGGATGGTAGCTATAGTAGGCACGATAATGGTCGTATGTTGGCTAAGATTTATATTCTACTTTCGAAATGAATTTTTCTCTACACTATGCACTAATAATAATATCAAATGTTATTTTAAATGCGTATCAAGCATCTTTGGCTATCATAAGGAGAAATCTCCTTCGATTCTGCGTTTGCATTGTGTGTGTGTGCGGGAGGCCTTATGGTAGTCTCATTTTTAAAAGCATTGCGAATTGACTTTAAAAATATTCCTCTATTTTGTTTTCAAAGATAAATAAACTGTTTTGAGTTCTCACACCAGTCACATGACTGACTTGGAGTTTATTGTTTTCCTTCCTAAACTCTGGGTGCCCACCAATTTTCACACGGGCAGTCAAGAGTTAGGTTTATCAGGATATTCAGGAGTTGCTGGAGGCAAGCTGGATGGCATGGCGTATTACTAGTTATATAGCATTTCTTTTTCCGCTGCACTGTTTGTTGTTGTATGTTGTACACTCTGATGATATGATGTAATGAAATGTGATGTAATGTAATAACTGATATAGTCCTTTGTTTAAAGATTATTCATTTATTATTATATGTTGTTCCGCTGCGAATTGTGAGATTCTGATGTTGTTCTATTGTTTCCTTTCAGTCCCGTTCTATTTTTCTGTTTTTCTGTTTTCTTTCTCTATTTTCTATCTTCTTCTTCTACCTTTTTCTTTTCTTAAAACCATAACATCTCGGTTTTCGGCCTTCGATTTCTCGGCAGTCGATAAAGTGAGTGTCGATGTTGAATTTTCGAAAGTCGAAAATTTTCGGGGCGTTACATTTGGTATCAGAGCTGATGGTTAAGCGACAACCATGGTTCTGTTGGGTATTATTCATTAGAGATAGAGTCAGCAGTACTCTAGAATGAATTTGAGTGTAATAATAGCTATGAGAGCGTATTTGTTAGTGAATATATAAAACTGTTTTATATTGTGATGATTGGTTTGTTGAGTGGTATATGAACCTTCGTCGGCGCAGCTTCGAAACTGAATCGAAGGGGTTTCTAAACACTTGAATAGAACAATTCGGCACAGTATTGTTTTTAAATTGGGTAAATGAAATAATTTTACCTTGATTATATTTTATATATATAAAGAAATAATTTTCTGGAATTATTAAAGTGTATATAAGAGTATTGTTTAGATGTTTGAATAATCTAAATTGAAGAATAATTGTATAAGCAAAAAGAATTATAAGAGTTGAATTATAATTAAAGTGATTTACAATTATGAAATAAACTTATATATATAAGAAGTGAAACTATATGAATATAGTTATGAATATGAGTTGTAAATAAAAATGAGTTTGGATAAGTGATAAAATTTGATTTTGGTTAAAGTTAAATGGAAATTTACTTTAGAAATGGAAGTATAACTTAAGTGATATGGAATGAAGTTGATATTAGTATCAAAGTAAAATATTAAAGTTAAGTGATGGATATGAACTTAAGTTATATAAATAAAATTCAACTGTTGTAAATGAATGGATTGAATGTAAATCAATTGAATGTGAATAAAATTGGTATGAAATATGAATATAAGTGTTAATTCATTAAAATCTAATGTTATTAGAAGTTGAATAGTTGAATGAAAATCAATTAAAATTTAAACCAAATAGAATGAATGTAAGCAAAGGAATTTGGTTGAAATTAATATATAAACATTGGTTGTTATATGATTGTTAGTTGATTGTATATAATTCATTAAGTGTTAATGAAATTGATTAATGAAATTAGAAGCTAAATTAATTGAAATCCAATTGGAAGTTAAGTAAATTTTGAATAGAAGTGAATTTGATTTGGAAGTGAACCAACTTGAATATGAATTAGTGAATATAAGCAAATTGAAAATGAATGTTAGTAAATCCAATGTTAATGAATCAAATGTGATTTGATATTGAAAACCTATTTCATTGAATATTAATGAGAATATAAATAAATATTGATTTGATAGTTGAATGGTAGTTGGTTGATATTGCATTTGTTGTTTAGTTGCATTTGCTATATTATGTAGTAGTTATGTTGCTATATGTTGTATATTGATACTATTGTCATATATGCATGATTCTCATGTTGTTGGTTGAGTGATTAGTAGGTGCGGATCGCGTTTGCTTCGCATTTGGAGCTCGCTTTTGCGCTATATTAGCCATATATACTTGCTAATAAAATATAAGGTACATATCTCGGATTAAATATCGTACTTTTACACTTTTTCCCTTCGGGATGCCTCATTACTTGATGAGATGTATATTTGTGATATATATACTGTCATTTTTTTTCGGATCGAGCCGCGCAAAGGAGACTATGGCGAATTTTTCCGAAAATTTAAGGCGTTAGAAAAAATGTAAGAAAATTGGAAATTTTTGAAAACTTTAACCTTTGATTTTGGAATTGAAAGTTAAACAATAGTAATTGTTTTTGAAAAGATAACTAAGTATGATTTGAAACTTAGTAAAGTATTGTAAGGAATTTAATTATGAATTTTGGAAAATTAATAGATTCTGTAACTTTCTTACTTGTAATTTCGAGGACGAAATTCTTTTAAGGGGGGAAGATTGTAACGACCCAGAAATTTTAGAAATTAAAATTTGAATATTTAATTAATTTTAAATATTAAAATGTGAATTTATAAGTCAAATAAATTTTTATTTGAATTTTTGGATTTAATTGAATAATTAAATCGATAATTTAATACGTTAAATTATGGAAATAATTGAAAATCGGGTTAAATATGATTGAAAATGATTTGTAAAATTTTATTTTATCATATGGGAGTTAGAATGATATTTTAGAACTTTTAAAATCGAATTAAAAGTTAATTTGTGAAAATTGAATATTTTAATATTAAATCGACTAGTGAAAATAGTCAATTTTTGAACAGTCTCAGAATTGAACGAAACCAGTTCCATTGGATCCGTAATAGTTAGTTATTACCGGATTTCAAATTTCGTGTCAATCGGAGCTATCGTTTGATCGTGGCAACTCGAAACGCATCGATTTATTTTTAATTTAAATTTGACGAGCTAAAATAGCCATTTTTCAAAAAGTCTCGGATTTCGACGAAACCAGTTTCATCGGATCCGTAATGTGATATTATTGTAAGGTTTCAAATTTCAAGTCAATTGGATTTACCGTTTGTCCTGTACGAATTAAAACGCCTAGAAATCGACTTAAATCGGTTTAATTTAAATTGAGCGTTTACAGCCATAACTCGCACAGATGTTCGAATTAGCTTTTGAAACCTGTTCCATTGTGTCCGGAACGCGGGGTAAACCCTAGAAACGCTGGTTACGGCGCGTAAATCGGAGTTCGGAATTTCCGGGATGAATAGTGTTCGAATTTTCTTTATAAATAGACATGAGCCTTCATAATTTGATAAAAAAATAAACCCTAATTCTAATTTGCCCTAGCCGCCACCCACATAACCCACGGCCAGAAATGCTCCCATCTTCATCCCCAAAAATCTTCTAATCTATGCATCGATTCATGAAAGTTTCAACTAGAGTATTGTAGAGGACAACACGAACTAGAGATCCAACGGTTATGATCGCGAATGGCTTCACGGATTGATGGGAAATCGAGTGGAAAGGTGGCCGTTCATCACACGTGCGCACGTTAGAGGGAGTGGCCGAGCTCCATATGCTTCTGGCCGAGCATGGCTATGGTCATGAGCTTCGAGATGAAGGTGGTTTGATCGAATATCGTTGAGAAATGGAGGAGAATTTTTTAACCCTAAATTGCAAAATGGGTTCGGCCTCAAACGTGTTTTACTGGAGCAATTTGCGTGAGGGGGGAAGAAAGAATGTGGACGGGCCTGATGAGGGGGGGGGGGGGTGAGATCCAAGGGTGAGGATGTGTGTATGTAGGAATTAATTTAAAATTATGTTGTAATTATTAAGTTTAAATACGTGTAAACTTCAATAATTCGTAACTTTTTCATACGAGGTCCAAAACGCGCGAAACCAGTTGCGTTGGAATCGTATGGACGAGCACTACGCAATGGAGTTGGTTTGGAGTCGTTTGGAGTTAGTGAGAATTTTGGGTAAAATTAAACGTCCGTTTAATTTTATTCGAAATAAATCGCTAAAACGGAAATTAAAACCAAGGTGAGAATTTCTCACTCAATCGAATCAGTTTCGGTTTTATTTTAAATAGTTAGATTTAAAATATTTGAATGCATGTTTGAATGATGATTGATATCTATTGATTGTTAAAATAGACATTATACGCCGTTAGTAAGCGGATGTTATTTATTAAAAACATATACCGCGAATATTTCATAAACAGTGAAACAGTGAAATTGGTATTATATATAATATCAATATATATATATTGGCATATGTATATATTGGAGTTGATTGATTTCCCATATTTTTTAGCGGATGAGACCCTATTACGCCGTTATTAAGCGGATAATATTTAATAAGAACATATACCGCAATAATTTCGTACTGGAACGAAATTGGTATTGTGCTAATGTTTGTGATGCAGGAAACAGGTTGGAGGGATCCAACTGGATTCCTCAACAGTATTTATTTGATTATGGATATTTTGATATTCGTTGATTATCATATACGATATGTGATATCGTTGTTGTCGTGATTGACTATTTGGTATGTAGCATCATTGGACCAAGTTTTGGAATTTTAAAATGATTTTTAAAGTGATTTTTGAAGTATAAAATATTTTTGGAATTGATCCATGTTAAATAAATAAACGTTATAATTTTCAAAGTTATAAAATTATGGTTTTTGTGAAATATAGTTAAAAGCTGATTTTTGAGAAATAAGGGTTAATGATTTTATAAAATAGTTTAAATTGGATTTTTGAATTATTATAAAAAATTAAAATATAGGATTTATAAAATTTGATTATTTTATAAATCGAAATGGTGAAATTATAAAGGAATTTGAAGACGTTTTAAATAATAATATAAATTGGTTTATATTAAGAGATTTATAAACGGATATTTATAAATTGAAATATTGACATTATAAAATGAGTTTTTATAAGTGTTTGAATGGAGTGAAAATGAATTTTTGTAAATGAATGGAATTTATAAAATTATAAATGGAGAAGTTATAAATGAGATTTATAAATAGTAAGATTTATAAATTTGTGAAGTTATTAAAAGAATAGTTTTGAATAAATCATTGAATCTTATAAGTTATAAAATTTATAATTATGAAGTTTAAAAGAACGATTTTGTAAAATAATCGTTTTATAAGCATTTAACTTATAATGTGAACTTTTGGTTTATAATTGAGTTATAAATCGAATAGATTAATAAAAGAGATTTATAAAAAGGAGTTATAAAATAAATAGAAATGGAAATTTATAAACGTTGTTTTATAAATTCGCCAACGACTTATTTTGATAAGTAAATGGTTATAACTTATAAATGGAGCTATATTCACGTTTTTGAACTGTGAATAATCCTTTAAAATGAAATGAATAAAAGGATGAAATTTGTTAACAAAGAATATTCACGTTTTTGAATAGTGAATAAGATGTTAAAGAAATTGTTTTGAATGTGAATGTTTTAAATAGAATTAAAACGATCTAACGATGTTTTAAAAAGGTGTTGAGATTCGAAACCATAGATTTCAACATTCATTGTTGAAATAGATGTTTCGAGAAATAGAAGGAAATGATGGACTATAACACTGTTGTTATAGTAAATAATTTCCGAAAGGAAATGTTTTGAATAGTATTGGGATTTATATATCTATTTAATTTCGAATCCCTATACTAGTGATTTCGGGTTGTCGTAACGATGTTTTACGCAACATTCGTTTTGACCCAAATAAATATGTTTAAGTGAATGATTTCCTTAAAGAATGAAATATATACTTAATCTCGATTTAAGTATATTGAATATTTTCTAAGTGTTGAAAATAAATAAAATTTGTGAATTACTTATGAATAAATAAGTATGGAAATGTTTTCCAATATGAAGTGAATATTTAGAATTTATCTTTTTGAAGATAAATTGAAAATGGATAGTTGAAATCGTATATGCATGAATATTTTTGAATATAAATTCACTAAGGAATTTATAAAAGAAAGTGGAATTTGTTAAAAATAAATATTGATTTATTTTTGAAGTGTTGAAATTTTATATCAAGTAAAGATATTTTGGAAAGTAAATAATTTGGAAAATTATTTGGAAACTGGTAATGTATGCATATCAATTGATAGTTCAATAACCGACTATCAATATTTCCCTTTGAATGGGTACTTGATGTGATTTGTTTGAATCTGAATGCCACACTTATTTTTGAATAAGCGCTCACTATTCGGGTTAACCGGGAAAGGACCATGGGGTCGTATAACCCATTCCGAATATGTGATACATCGTTGTAAATTGCATTGAAGATCGGTGTTGAAGACCGAGTTTTTGCGAAAGCGATAGGATGACCTATCGATTGTCTCTGCACTGGGTAGCTCCTGGTATAGAGATTCCTTAAGTGATGGGAAATTCGATCGGGATTGTGAATACCCGGATTGCAAGGGCTTCGTAAGAAGTGCCTTCGGTTTTGTTCGAGCCCGGAACAGACTTGTATGGATTGTATGTCTGACATTACAAGTTGAGATATAAAGCCGATTTCTTTCAAATATATTTCTGTTGGTGGCGGAGAATTTATTCTTTAGCTTAACACCCTTCTCTGAGACGTACGTGCTCAGAGGTTATATAGTTGAAGTTATCAGCGATATATTCCCAATTTGGTAATGTGATATGCTGAGTGATGCTGAAATGATCATTGTGTTGATTATTTGTGATAGGATCGTTTATTTGATCGTCTATCCTTGTGATCATTGTGTTGATCATTTGTTGACCCAAAGCATGGCTTTTGTATAAAGTATGTTTTTGTGGACGTGAATTCGTCGAGCCTCACACCCCGTGAATGGTCAAAACAGGAAAGAAGCAGCAAGGTTATGAGGGGTAGCACCCTTTAGGATGTGTCCATTTCCTTCTGGAAAAGGGTGGTATCATGGTATGGAGCCCAGATACTTACTCATGTTGAAAACACTTTGTTATGATTGTGTGAATTGATTACGAGCGCTCGGTGAAAAGGTCCCAAAGGACCGGGGGATGGCATATTCGGTCAGTTGTTACTCAGTTAGGGGTAACCCGGCCTTGTGTTGGCAGAGATCCGATTTGGTTCTCGGGGATGTCCATCCAGAGGCATTCTCATGTGGCAATGGAAAGTTCCTTGGCCTGATCATTCGTTGGAAATCCAATTCCCAATGCGAAACCTGTACGGTATTAGTTGTAGAACCTGCCATTCACTTATGGTGGTCACCACTGTTTGGATGGTAGCTATAGTAGGCACGATAATGGTCGTATGTTGGCTAAGATTTATATTCTACTTTCGAAATGAATTTTTCTCTACACTATGCACTAATAATAATATCAAATGTTATTTTAAATGCGTATCAAGCATCTTTGGCTATCATAAGGAGAAATCTCCTCCGATTCTGCGTTTGCATTGTGTGTGTGTGCGGGAGGCCTTATGGTAGTCTCATTTTTAAAAGCATTGCGAAATGACTTTAAAAATATTCCTCTATTTTGTTTTCAAAGATAAATAAACTGTTTTGAGTTCTCACACCAGTCACATGACTGACTTGGAGTTTATTGTTTTCCTTCCTAAACTCTGGGTGCCCACCAATTTTCACACGGGCAGTCAAGAGTTAGGTTTATCAGGATATTCAGGAGTTGCTGGAGGCAAGCTGGATGGCATGGCGTATTACTAGTTATATAGCATTTCTTTTTCCGCTGCACTGTTTGTTGTTGTATGTTGTACACTCTGATGATATGATGTAATGAAATGTGATGTAATGTAATAACTGATATAGTCCTTTGTTTAAAGATTATTCATTTATTATTATATGTTGTTCCGCTGCGAATTGTGAGATTCTGATGTTGTTCTATTGTTTCCTTTCAGTCCCGTTCTATTTTTCTGTTTTTCTGTTTTCTTTCTCTATTTTCTATCTTCTTCTTCTACCTTTTTCTTTTCTTAAATTTTTCTTAAAATCATAACATCTCGGTTTTCGGCCTTCGATTTCTCGGCAGTCGATAAAGTGAGTGTCGATGTTGAATTTTCGAAAGTCGAAAATTTTCGGGGCGTTACAATAGAGCAGTGAAGTGAAAGGGCTAATCGCTACTAATCCTGAGGGTGATTCCAAATAGATGCAGTAGGAGTAGTGCCTTCGGTTCCGTTCGAACCCGGAACGGACTTTTATGGATGAATGCTATCAGAACATCATCAGGAAGATGGTAAGCATTCTAAGTGAATGTGTGCTAAAAAGGTAATGCATAACCTTGAGCCTCATCAACCTTGAATGGCTAAAACATGGGAGGTGCACGCAAGGCTAAGTGGCTAGCAACTAATTAGGGTAAGGTCGTCCCTGTCTAGATGTCCCTTTTTATTCGGCTGTGTGGGCGGTTGCTGATCCCAACCGCTGGGTGAGCTTATTCAGACTATCCAATAAGAGGTAGCTCCGGTCTTATGTAGCAGGGGGTCAGGTTGGATCCTCGGTTCGATGGTCTAGACCACGTACTGTGACGAGCGGTACCCTAGTAGCCCTACCATTGTGTGGAATCCAATCTCTAATAAGCGCCTGTACGGTTTTGATTGTTCCCAAGTATTATTGGAACGTGAGATGCAAGCATTTTAGCAAGATTCTATTTTACTTTCTATAGACACTATTATAATATCAAAATGTTTGGTTATCGTAAGGTAAAAACCTGGCATTTTTATTTGTGGCGTGGTCTTATGAGGTACCTTTGATTTCAAAGGATTTTGAAAACTTTAGTAATCCAATTGAGTGTGTTTTCTCACGCTAGTTTTCCAGACTAATTCGGGTATTGTTCATTTATGATACTCGGGTCAGACTGAGTAATACAGATATAGGATAGGATGCTGTGGAGCTTAGGAGACGAGCTGGATGGCGAGACGTATCACACGTACTTGATGTATATTCCGATGTGTATGATTAACTACATAGTCAGTTATTGTGAGGACAAGTTATGATAATTGTCCAGTTTATGCTATGAATTTTGTTGTACTCTGATGATGTGATGTATATAGCAGATACAGTTCTTTGTATAAAGATTTAGTCATTTATCTATTATATATTGTTCCGCAACGTTTGTGAGATTCTGATGTTGTTCTCTATTTCTTCTTCTACCTCTTTCTTCTTTAACCCTAATGGTTTGAATTTCCGGCATTCAATAGTTCGGCATTTGATACAGTGGACTATATTGATGACGATATTCGGGTGTCGAAAATTTGGGTCGTTACAAGGATATTTTAAAACTTTTATTGCATAATTGACTTATACTTAATAGATTATGTTTTAGATTCTTAACTGATAAAATGTTTGTAATAAGAGGTAAATTAGATGTACCGTAATTGCTCACATCGCCTTTGCCGATGATATAGCCCTTGGAATTATCTTCAAAAATGACAAAACCTCCATCTGAGTATGTAATATTTATCAGCATATCTTTGTCGCCTGTCATGTGTTTTAAGAACCACTGTCGAGTATCCATTTTCCTCTTTTCTTGAGTGGTACTTCATTATCTTTGGCCATAAAACATACGTTGGCTTGTTCTTGATCGCTATCACTCTCACTTTCATAAGAAGAGGAGGAATCTGAATCATCCCATTTAACTGAAAAGGCTTTTCTTCTGAATTTGTCCTTCTTTTATTTCAATATTCTTTCTTTTTATCTGGACAGTCCTTCTGTATATGCCCCTTTTTATTATAGTTAAAGCACTCCATAACTGATGAAGACGAGGTTTATTGCTGTTTGAGTTTCTCTTGGCATTATTTTTGTTTCCTTTTCTATATTTCAAGAATTTCTTGAAGTTTTTGGCAATAAAGGCTAGGTCGTCTTTGTTTGAATTTGGTTCTTCTTGTTCTGCATGGAATGCTACATTCTTTTTATCTTGAGCTTGAACTCTTTTAGCCCGCAAATTCACTTCATAGGACATTAGATTTTATATTAACTCTTCCAAAGTTTTTTTGGAAATATCATTCGCTTCTTCAATAGCGAGAACTTTTCTTTCCCATTCTTCCGTTAAAGAGTTAAGCATTTTGGGTACAGTATCAAAGACTGAATATTTTTCTCCTAGTCCTACTAATGAATGATAAATGTCATAAAATCTTGAGTACGTATCATTTATAGATTCATTTTCTTTCATTCTAAAGTTTTGAAACTGACTTTTGAGCATGGATATTTTGCTTTGTTTACCCTTGTTGGTCCCTTCGTATATAACTTTGAGTGTATGCCATATTTCATATGCAGTATTGCACGTGCTAACATGGTTAAACTCTTTTTTATCTAAGGCACAAAATGACATATTCATGGCTTTTGCATTAGCTGTGGCATCTAGTTTCTGTGTATTTAACCAAGTAGAATACTCTTCAGTAGGAATAATATATTATGTCTGAGTTATATTCCATGAATCAAAACCATTTTCTTGCATATAAATTCTCGTTCGTGTGGCCTAATAGTTATAATTCATGCCATTAAATAGTGGTGGACGTGCAGTGGATTGTCCTTCAATGAAGCTAGTGCTAATGCTAGTGCTAGTGTTAGTGTCCATATTATTAGATTATCAGATAACTGTGTTACAGTTATATAATGACCTTGCTCTGATACCAATTGAAAGTGTGCTATGGATCGTGTCATATGGATATATGATAATATAGAGTATAGTTATGATAACAATACAGTAAATAGTGCAGAATATAAAACCAGTATAATAAAACGACACCAGAGATTTTTATACTGGATCGGAGCACCGTCCTAGGTCCAGTCCTAGACTCCTTCTCGAATTTCACTAAAACAATAACCCTACCTTAACCCGGAGGAACAGGTCTATACAACCCCTGAGCAGCAGAAATAGGATGTTGCCTCAATTGCCAAAGATGACTTCACAGCCAGTGCAGCAGAACAGGACTTCAACAAATACAAAAGATTATTTTGACTTTGTGTGTTCTAATAACGCTGATTTGTGACTTGTGGCACACTCTTCCTATAATCTTCTCCTCGTGTATAAATATATATATATTTGAAGTTTATGAAGAATAGAAAGGTATAATATTGCTTTTATGCAGAATAAATGAAAGTACAATAGCAAGCAGCTCGGTGATTTGTAGAGTATAGAGGTTAAAGAGCAGCGACCGTTGGTGAAGAATTTCGATTGAAGTGTTACGTCCAAATCTTTTCGTCAAAGTTCGTAACTCTTCACAAATAGTCATGTCTTTTCAAAAATTGGCCATTGTAGAAATTTAGTCTACTGAACCTCTAGGTCAGTCGACTAAATATTCAAATGAATTTTTAAAAATATATCTGTATATCTGTGCATGTTGCACAGATTTTCTAAGGTCAGTCGACTGACATGGTAAAATCTGTGCAATTTGCACAGTTTACACAGGTTTAGTAATATATACAACTTTAAAATACTTTTATATATTTTATATGCTTATATATGTATAAAATATTTAAGAATAAGATGATTAAATATATAAGCTAATATATACGTAAACGAGGAGAGATTTTAAAAAAATTGACCTAAGACTCAAAATTAAAATAATATAATTAATGCACCGGTTTTGAAGTCATGTCTCCTTGTAGAGTATATGCTCTTTTTGTCGTAGCAGTCATCAAATATGTATGTCGTAGTGATAGTTTGGCGCCATGAATCAAAACCGAGTCTCAACAACTTAGTCTTAATCTATTTTTATCTCCATTAATCAATCTTTAGTCAAAACAAATCAACTCCTTTCTCAACCAAACTTTGGCTAAAACCTTAGATCGTCCTGATAACATGGAAAAGCAATTCAAAAGTGGAAGAAGTTTGAAGAAAATTGTGATCCCATCATGGGCCGTAAGCATTAAAAGAAGGATGGATGTAACGACGGACCCTTGAAAATCAGCACTTAATACATCCATGGTATCAAATGCCGAGCATCCAAATGCCAAAAAGATAGATTCTTAGTGTAAAATAAAAAGAATAGGGAAAACAAAATCTCATAGTGAAATGATAATATATAATATAACAAAAACAGTAGAAGATTTCACTCTAAGATACATGGTATAACAAGGTTAAATACAAACCTTATCAGCATGGACAGTTATAACTCAATTGCTGATAGGTATACATAATAATACAGTAGAAATTAAAAATACTAGACAGGTGAACATCCATTACTCCTCTATGAGCTCCATGTCCCACCAACAAAAATTTGAAAAATACTCAGTTTGACTCGAGAAGTATATAATAAAATAACACTCGGATCAATCTCGAAAACTTGCGTGAGAAAACTCAAGAAATATAATGAACATATGGTAATCTATGAGACCATGCCACTAAACATGGAATATGTTTTAACTCATAAAAACAACATTCATATATGAATGAATGGAAGCAAATTAGTACAAAATCCAAACTTAGAGAATGGGCACAAATAGTTAAACATAGAGAAGTGCAAATGGCATTTCTCGATGAAATTAAGAAAACAATTTAAGATTTGAATCAAAACAAGGAAGACGGATTTTTTCAACAATGACTAGGAGGGTGCGCACCCTTACTGAAAGTATACTCTAGAAAATATACTTGAGAACTATGATGGCTCTTGGACACTTCCAAGCCGGACCCCACCAACCTTACCGAGTATTCGAGTATATTAAATCTCTATGCACAATTGAAACCACTCCAAAGTAAGTTTGAAAATACCTTAATGGGAGCAACCCCATATAGCTTGGCTTCTACTAGCTCTTTGGTTTTAGTCATTTTTGACAGAGGATATCAATGCTCCAAACGAGCAATATTTCACCCTAGATTGATGAAACTCAAAGAAGGATGTCAATAGTCAATAAATCAACTATTTGAAATAAAAAAAAGACCTTTTATGGAAATTAAATCTCATACACTTATCACCACTCATCTATTTCAAACTTGTACTATCTCTTTGTTTACAATGAAGCCGGACAAGTTATGGCATTATTGCCTCTCAGAGCTTACCTCGACGTACATTCTTAACTTTCAAGATAGAGACAAGTTTTCGTACATTGATGTTTGGTGTTAAATATATGCCTAGATCCTTTTCATATAAGCAACATCACTTATGGAAATTAAATTTCTTACCCTTATCGCTAAACTTAGATATTCAACTCATATTATCCCTCTCTTAAAAATGAAGCCAGGTAAGTCAGGGCATTGGTTGTTATTGGCCTTTCCCAGAGAATCCAATTTTTGAATCTCATGGATAGTAACGAATCTACATTTTCGATGTTTTGTTTAAAGGATAAGACAATATCATTTCCATGGATGAAATCAAACTTGAAAACTTTTTGAAACATTAGACTCACACTTGCACTTGATTGTCAAATCACAAATATTTGTAAACCACTTTAAAACATTTCTTCAAAATATTCCTTTAGAGAGCTAATTATATTTCTAAGTATATCAAAAAAAGGTTAAAAATAAATATCATTAAAATATTGTTTACTATATACCCAAAACCATTTACACTCAACTTTATCCTTAAAACAATCATTTTAAAGATTTTTTCATTTATGAAATATCATTTATAAATCAACTTATTATTATCTTTAAAAAAACTCCACCAATAATTTAAGAATATCAACATTTATTAAGTCAGGTAACAAGTTTTCTTAATCACTCTATGAAATCGTTTATTATAACAAAAGTAATAATCCTTGAATTCTGTCTCAATTCTCAAAAAACATTTATTACAACCACGGTGTTGTGATCCATGTTTCCTTTTCACTTTCTATAAGCTGAGAACCATTTCCTTTTTTCCAAAATAAAAATTTCTTCTCTGATAATTTATGTTAAATCCTTTAAAATATTTATATAAATTTCAAACCACTTTTAAAACACTTCAATATAGGTTAGAAAGATACTCCGAAAAAAGTGAAGAAGAAAAATCAGGTTTAAAACTATTTTTATAAAAGTTGGAAATAGTGCCGCTAAAAAGAGCATGAAAAATTCCTTCATATCGGTTCTTTTCAAATTTGAATTTTCTCTATATTTTTACAAAGTTTGAATACTATTTTTATTTTTAGAACAACATATTATGAGTCTAGCATGCGATCACAAAATTTTTGAGAATTTGCTGTCAATAAAACCCAATTTAAAGTTGTTTTATTACTTGACTTTTGAACAACAAAAACGTGATCAAATCCTTTCTAACTTTCAACATCTTTGGGGTTAGGTTTTATAACTTTTTCCGAGCCATCAAAACTTTGTTCAAACAACAATTTAAAAGCGCAAAGCATGACCAAATAGTTAGTGATGTAAACACAAGCCTAAGAGCAACTAACAAAGATTGAAAAAGGAGATTTCATAAGTGTCGGTATAGCGATAATCAATATAACGATACTTTCACAAACTACCAACAAATCACACATATATTTTAATAAAACTTCAATATAAGCAACATAAGTATAAAAGTGAATCAATATTGGCGAAAACCCCAAAAGGTCTCTCTATAAAAGTCTCATGTAAATCTCATGTATGTATGTTCTTCGAAGTGTTCCTTAGTGACCTATTTGCTACGAAAATACTTCCACTTGCTTATGTCCCATACAAAACAATGGATATTTATATCATTCGCTTACAAAGAGGGAATAACATCTAAACAAGCAATATACATAAATACAAACAATATCAATAACAATATATATTTTACAACACCTAGTAAATTTTTAAAACCTTTTAAAAATGAGATTAATGCAATTCTAATTCAAAAGAAGAAACACTTCCTACCACAACAAATCAACAACATGCTACTTCATACCTCATCCCAAACTAGGTCCAAACTACCCCCTTTCCTCCAAATGCTCATGTCTAAGCCTAGGAAGGCCAAGAAAATTGAACGGGGAAGGTAGAAGTGGACGGGCTTGGCTCCAAAACTTCGACCTTTAGCATGTTGGTAGTGTTTCCAAGATTGTTCTAAGGTTATGGAAGGAGTTTTTTTTTAAAATATGAGCTTTTATTTTGCTTTTGAGCCTAAGAGCTATGAATGAAGACTGAGGGAAATGGGAGCAAAATAAATGGAAAACTGTAAAAGGTAGGGCAAAGGTATAAGTGAACTTATATATTTTTGAGAAAAAGTGGTAAAAGACCTTAAATACCCCTTTGCCAAATTACTTGACTAACCCTCCATGAAAAACTCCATCTTTCATGCCTTGATTTAAGCTATGTTTTTTGCCATACCTTAAGTACCTTTGTCCCCTCTTTCCTATGGCTTTGCCACCATAGGAACAACACTTAACATCACATTAGAAGTGGTGAAAGCACATGGAAAAAGTCTTCCTTAAAAGAAGGCATAAAGGATTCATATCACACTTAATAATTTTCTAATAACACTTTAAGAACACATGATTTATATAATCTATTCTATACGTTTTGAACTTTTATTTGATGTGTATAAGTGTGTAACAAATGTGGATATGTGTGCGCAATAACTTTGCAATAATATCTATAACGGCTCAGAATTTTACCACCTTGATTTGCAAATATTTAATAAATTTTAAATATTCAAATAATAGGTTTTATAATTATAATATAACTCTTTTAAATAACAACAAATGATTATAAAATAGATTTACAACGACCCAAGGTTTTTCCATTTTGAAATAGGCTATTTAAATATTTTCTACATAATCAATAAATGGATTTTTATTAGCAAATAAACCTATTTTAGTTATTTAATAATGATGATAAGTGGTTTTCAAATTTTTTTACCAGTATAGATAGTTCAAATAAAAACAGAAAATGCGGCCGAAGAACGTTTTTTGAAATTTTGAATTTTCGACACCGAAAAGTTATTGACAAAACATTATGCACATTTGTTTTAAACTTGCACACACTTATAAACTAGGGTTTGATCAAATTTGCAAATAATATACATGCATATACATGTATACATACTTGAATACTTAATAATATATACATATACATTCATGATATGACTATTTATGCATATTTATATACATACATATATAAAATAGAGTTTACATATAATAAAAAGAAGTTTTAGAAAATGATTTGGATATTCATAAAGGGAGTTTATAAAAAGGTTTGGATATTTATAATAAATTTATATAAAAAGTTTGGATATTTATAAAGGAATTTATATAAATGGTTTTGAATATTTAGAAAAAGGCTTTATAAATGAATCTGGGAGTTTCGAAAGCATTTTGAAATGGATTTGGACATCAAGTAAAAGAGATTTCATGAAGGAAATACATTTGATTAAAAAGGATTTATCAAAAGAATTATAGAAGGAATTTGAGATCCTGGCTTCTCTAAACTGACCTTTAAAAATGGTGGCATCGAACATCTATTCACTTAACACCGAAGGAATAGTGTTTGGGTTGTCCTTACCTCCAATTTAAACAACATTTGTTTAAAACATTTTAACATGATTTTAGAGTTAAACCAGAGAGATAAGTATATGAATGTCTTAAACAAATGTTTTGAAAATAGATTTATTAAATATAGTTTTATTTTGAGGCTTAGTGGTTGCTATGGATGAATAAATCTCAAATGGAATTGGTTGTTGTTTGTTTATTTGATAGTTCAATAACTGACTATCAAATCTAGACCTGTTTGGTATGTCGGGTATATTCGAGCTCCCCGGTGAGGACTCGATTGTTTAGCGCACAATTCCAAAAGAACCAGAATCAGTAAGCTGGAAATTATCGCTTAGTTTTGGTGACACTGGTCCCTGGATTTATCCCAACCACTCCAAACTAACAAGAAACGATGTTAAATCATATTGCAGTATGTTATGGAGTTATACTATTCTTCTTGAGGGTTATTCCAAAGTAGAAGATAGTACCATGGAATGTTTGTTAGACCCTAGAAAAACTTACATAGATGAATGCTGGCATTGTATATAAGGCTGGAGGGCAGCGTTAACATTCTAAGATAGTTCACTAGTATGAAAGGTGGTAAAGCGTAGCCTCAATGCCTCATTACTGGGAAAAATGGCAAAAACAAGGTATGTAGCGGAGCTATGTGGTCAGTTACCATTAGGAGCTGCCATCCCATTCTAGATTGTCCATATTCGAGTTGTTTTGTGTGCAAACACCACGATATTATAAGGCCTCGGTGTCAAAAAGGGATGAGGTAATCTGATTGGCTGTGTTAATGGAGCAGCTGGCTCTGTGTAGCAGAAGTGCAAGAAGTTCTTATCAGACTCTGTTGCATTTTCTAGGAGTGTACCATCAAAAGGTTGTCCCTTACCATACCATACTATGGAATCCAATCTCCAATATGTGCATTTACGGTTTTGATTTTAGAGCCTAGTATGCTGAAATTTAATATGGTAACATTTCAGTTATCGTAAGGTAAAAACCTATTCGTGTTTATATGCGGCTTAATCTTATGAGATGCCTTTGATTTAAAGGTTTTATAAAGTCAAAGACTTATGCTTTACTTACACCAGACCCATGTCGAACCCAAAGTTTATTTTTCTTTTCATAAACTCTTGGGTGGTTAAATTTGAATGGGAGCCAAGTAGTTCAGGTTTTCCCCCAGATTTACCTAGGAGGAGCTTGGAGCAAATGAATTCATCGATAGCTAGTTATTACCTTGTTTTCCACTGTATTTCATGTATATTGAATTGGTTTGGTAGGGACAGACTGTTTTAATTATCCTAGGGTATAATTTGTATTAGTATGACTCTGATGTAATGTTTTTGAAATGACTTTGTAACATATTATGCTGGGTAATATATATTATTCTATTGCACTGTAAGATTCTTTGTTGTTAGTTCTTCTCTATCTTTTCTTTATTTCACCCCTAGTGACCTATCTTTTTGAAGACCAGATGATCGGCACATGAATACCTAGGATGTATTAAGTGTCGTCTTTGGTAGTGAGAAAGGCGGTTCGTTACATTTTGGTATCAGAGCTTAGGTTGAGCGAACACTTAGGCTTCGGTGGAGTAAACTCGTTGTAGATAGGGTCAGTAGTGTCGTTGAATGAGTCTGAGTGTATTATATATATGTATATACATATATATATATATGTATGTATGTATGTATGTATGTATGTATGTATGTATGTATATGAGTGTGTATTTGTTAGTGAATAAAAATATTTTATATTATGTTGTTTGACTAGTTAAGTAGCTTAAGAATTCTGATCGATGTGCCTGATCAACGACATCGATAGGAATATCCTGAACACTAGTTAAATTGATATAATATTTTTTTAATTTTAGTAAAATAATTTTACCTAGGAAAATATTTTCTATATATAAAATGGGATGATTTTCAAAATCTATGTAGTTATCTCTAAGTAGAGTGGGTTAGGAGTTAATAATATTTCAATTATTAACATTCATGGTTTAACATGTCACGCTCGTCTAGTTTTTAGCATTGACTACGGTCAGATTTAATAATAGATTTCCTTTTTCCATCATGGGTGGGTAGATAGAATTTGTATGAATATTGAATCAGACAACATATGAATAAAGTTACACAATTTGACTGTAAGGCATTTACGATTGTTAGGTTAAAAATTAAATTTTAATAAAGGTGTTTACTAAAAGAAAATCTGAAAATAGTTTTATAAGATGAATTAAGAGAGACAATTTTACAAATCAGAACTATTAAATGTGTATTAAAAATGAAAAAAGGTTTTGAGAATGTTAAATCACGGTGGCTTTGATAAACTCCAAATGATTATGGAAAATAGCAGTAATCTTTCTTAAAGATATTTTAAGATATAAGTATTTTAAAATAAAGTTTGGGAGTAAGGTTTCTTTTGGATAGCTCGGGAATAAGTCTTAATCTGTTTTGTGGTGATCAGAATAATTTTCTAAGTGACAATCAAATGTTTAATTAGGCAAATACGATGGTACACTTGGTAAATTATTCTCATTGTCATTGTATAAATAGAAACAAGTTCAAATCTGAATGAATCCAAAGCAAGTGGATGATTTTGTTAAAAATTATTTCTCTATAAATAATTTTGCTTTGGGAAGAAATTTTAAAAAAAAATTATTAACTTGTTCGAGTGTCTCGAAAATGGCCAAAAATGGGTAAGAGATGTGTTTGGATGGCGAACACTTCTTTTTAGTATTGCGCTTCTTATAAACGGATATATGCTACTATTTGGTAACACCCAATTCCTTGACATCATTTTGGAGTATCTTAGTCTATGTGTATGTTTTCAAAAGGTTTTTGAAACAAAAACTTAGGTATTTGTTCTTGGATCCCTTAAAAGGATTAATAAATGAAGTTTTAATTAGGTTAAGTTTAATAAAGATATTTAATAAACTTTGTTTATTTAAACTGCGTCTTTTGACTTTAGCATCTAGGATGTGAAGAATTATTTGATGATTAGGCCAACTAATAAACATTTTCACCTTAATAGCATCTAAGAAAAAGTAGAATCTAGATGGAGTTTAGATACCAGCATCCTACTCTTCTTAGCTACTTACCAGACTAATTATGGTAAAGAGGTTGACTTGGTCGACTTAGTTTCAAGGTCCGAATTATTTTTGGCCTGCATCTAATAGTTAAAAATTAAATAGAATTAAAAATCAAATGCTTGTATATACTCCTAGGATGTAGAAGAGTATTATACGAGTTAATTGACTTTAAAAAAATGATTCTCATAAAGCATGGTGGGAGGCTAGAAAGTAGTTAGACAGTAAGGATCTTTAGATCGGTAAGTAGGTTGTATGAAAATAATTTCTCATTTTCATATCGTTCTCGATCCTAGACTCGAATACATGACTGGAGGAGTTTTGCACCATTCCAAATAAGGATTTGTCGATCGATTTTTTACGGCGAGCGTTGGTAATGGTTCTTACATGGAACCAAAAGTTGTCTATCATAGTTTATCGCAATGCAAGGAGAATAGAGGTTTCTAATTAAGAGGTTTGGTCAAAGACCACACTAGGAAGTCGGGTGAGCGATACTTGTTCGAAAGTGAAGTTTTGTGTTCAAGTGAATGATCAAATTGGATTTTTCATTGGAATTATCTATGTACATCATACAAAATGGTGAACAGTTTAAGTGTTTCAGGGAATTAGGGTTGTACAATTTTAGTAACGAAATTCTTTTAAAGATGAAGAGTGTAATGACTCAGAATTTTACCACATTGATTTACGAATATTTAATAAATTTTAAATATTCAAATAATAGGTTTTATAATTAAAATATAACGCTTTTAAATAATAACAAATGGTGGTAAAATAGATTTATAACGATCCAGGATTTTCCCACTTTGAAATAAGATATTTAAATATATTTTATATAATCAATAAATGGATTTTTATTAGAAAATAAACCTATTTATTTAATAATGATGATAAAATAGTTTTCAAATTTTTTTACCCATATAGATAGTTCCAATAAAAATAGAAAATATGACCGAAGAACTTTTTTGAAATTTCGACTTTTTGGCACCAGGGAAAACATTGTGCACATTTTTTTAAACATGCACACACTTATAAACTAGGTTTTGATCAAATTGGCAAATAATATACATGCATATACATATATGAATACTTAATAATATATACATATACATTCATGATATGACTATTTATGCATATTTATATACATATACGTACATACATATACATACATACATACATACATACATATATATATATATAATAAGCTAAGTTGGTACCTAAATACCACCTAAAACACCTAGGTTAATACATGAGAGTACCGAGGGGGAAGGCGAGTGGAGAAGCACGGCGGGGCGGTATAACAAACATGCTTTCATGAAGGTTTGTTATTATTTTACACTAAATGTCATTTTACTAAATTAACCCTCTCATTTTCTATAAATACCTTCCATCTCTACACATTCTTCCTTTACACCATCGTTTACATACTCATTTCTATCATCTTTATGTCTACAAGTTCATCCATTGCTTCCAAGAGAAATTCCTGATCTAAAATTAGTGAGCACACTTCTAGAACAAGCTAAATAGCCTTACGTCATTTCTAAATATCATCCTCCACCAAAAAAACCACTACATCCCAAAAACTCTAAAGGTCGAGCCCTTTGTTGCAAGATCATACCCAATCTTGGTGGTTAGCCACTCATAGAGTCTGTTTCTATAAGGTTCTAGGTTGTAGTCAAGCTTTAGTTGATGTTTGGTTTGAAGTTGTTTAGTTGGTGAGTAAAGTTCGTGTTTTTAAAATTACTAGCTTTTTAAGTTGTAAATTATGAGTTAAGATGTTGCTTATATATGCAATAATGTAACGTGTTATGTATGTGTAACAACCCTAATTTTGATTAACATTAATTAAGACATTTAATTAGTTGAATTAAATGGAAAAATGTAAATACTTAAGGGAATTGAGATTTGAATAATAGAAGGATAGCCATGGAATATTAAACAAATAAACTAAAGGGAATTAAGATGAAATAGGAAAGGCCAACGGATAAGGGAAAAGTATGAATATGTTATATTCTTATAATCTAAACCCTCATGCACTTTCATTTAGCACATTCATAAGAAAAACTAAATTAAAGAGGAGGTCGGTCACCATTAGAAGAAGTAAGAAGAAGAGAAGCTAAAACTGAGAGGAAGGAAGCTAAATCAATCTAACTCAAGAAGCAAATCTCAAACTCCTTAATCACAAGCTAAAGATGAATAATAAGCTACATCTCATATTTTCTTATTTTCAATTATGGTTGAGATCCAAAATTATTTTGCAAATGATTCGCCATGTTTTGATTGTTTAAATAGATATATATGCTAGTTGATGACTTTGCAATTTCGTATAGATTTTATGATAAGATATAACTTGAAAAACCAATCAAATGACATTTAAATGCCTTGCGATTTTGATATAAATTCAAAAATATTATTTTTAAGTTGGGTTTTAAGTTTCATAATTTTCTGAATTAATGTGGATTTATTATGAATTTCTAGTAAAGAAAATGGTTAATTGTTTTAAAATTAATTATGGTTATCTTATATTGGTTTTGGTTTGAGAATTTATATATACTGGAAAACATATTTAAACTAACTTATTGGAATTTTTATAGAATTTTCCTAAGTGTTTTAATAAGTATATAAAATTAGTTAGTGTATGAGACTTAAATATTTTATATGTTTATAAAAGGAGAAGGGGCGATTTGTAAATGTTATAAATTATTAATCTCTGTAATTTGGTAGCATTTTAGAAAATATTCTGGAAAAGTATTGCCAACCAATCATATGTTAAAAAAATTAGGTTAGTTGAAAAGAAATTGCATTTTAAAGTTAAAAATCAGTTTTTATAAGATTTTGCTATTTCGCCACTTTCAGCGGCTACCTTTCGACTTCATACATCTGCCTCCACCTCAGTCGAAACTAATACATATGGTATCAAAGACTTGGTATGTAATGGATTGGACATAGGAGAAAGGTATAGAGTTGAAACAGGGCTTTCGAAGGGGTCGAGACCTTGTTTTGCTTTCAAAAGGAAATGTCGCTTGCTTTGCTTTCATAAAGAATGCTTTCGAATAAGAAAGCTTTCGATTTGGTCAAGTGTTTTAAAGAGCTTTCGAAAGAAGTTGCCGCCTTTTTTTAAGAAAATGCTTTCGAAGGGTCGAAACCCCTGCTGCCCTATCCTACCTTCTGAAGCAATGACTTCGAAAGGTTCTTTCGCTTAAAACCCCGAGCCGCTTCTCCAATGCTTTCAAATGGGTTGTTTTCGACACTATCTACTTCTTTCGCTTAGGAAATTTCTTTTGAAAGAGTTATTTTTGACTTAGTTCTTTTAAGACCCTTTATGAGATTTTGAAAGTAAAACCCAAAGGTTTCGAAAGGAATGGTTTTAAAGGGCTTCGAAAGGTTTCTCCACCCGTTTTCACTTAAACATAATGCTTTCGCAAGGCTTGATTTATGAAAAGAACTTAATGCTTTCAAAAGGTATATAACAAAGGTTTCGAAGGGGTGGTTCCTTAATATGTTCAAAAGGTTTACCTTAGTGTTTAAATGGAGGATTTCAAATGTTTTCGAAAGGCATATTTAAAGTGTTTTAAAAAGAGGATGTCTAAGGTTTTATAAAGCTTTTGAAAGGATAATTTCAGTGTTTTTGAAGGGTCTGTTGTAAATGGTTTGAAAGGCATGTTTTGGCCTTTTGGCTCAAGGTTATAAAGTAAAGTAGTTATTTGTATCGAAAGGGTTACTTTCAATGGTTTCAAAAATGGTACTTTCAAGGTTTCAAAAGAGATTGTTTAAAGGTTTAAACAAAGATTTTGAATGTTTCATCAACAATATTTTGGGTTATATATATATGTATATATATAACATGGCAAAGTGATTTGAGTATAGCATAGAGTACATTTTCCTTTTTTAAGTATGATTTATAGGGTTAAATCAATTTGAAGGAATTGTTTTCAAGGAAAATTTGATAGGGCAGTTGACCCTAAGTAAATGACTCAGATATTAGAATACTGGATGGGACAGATATGGGGTCGCGTCCTATACTTTAGCTAGTAGCCCTTAGCTAATACAAGTCCAAATTTTCAATGTGTAGGGCTTTGTCACAGGTAAGACTAAAATGATGTTACACATAGAAAAGAATATATAAAGTAAAGATAGGTTATTGGTGAGCCCGTAAAACCATTAAAACCAGTTGACCCTAGGAGAAGTAAGCTAGGGACAGACTGTCTAGGAGATTGTCTAACAGAAGTTAGATTATTTGTTTATTTTGTTTAGTAGGCATGAGTTAGCCAAAGATTACTAGTTAGCCGAACAAAACTATAGTGTTCGGATAGATAGTCCATTGATTACCCAATTTGTATCCATACATGATATTGTTATTATTGCTTTAGCCAGTTTGGTTGTAGGATTTTGATTTACAAAAGTATGTTTTAATAAGGGATATCAGTCAGGGAAAACCTGTTCCGCTAAGCGACGTGATGTCACTTGATATCAGTAAACCAAGATGTATAGTGTTATTCACAGCAAGCTTTATTTCCGACTCGAAGTTTTTGTTTTTTCCCTTAAATTCTTGGGTGCTTATAATATGATTTGAGTAGGTTGGGAGTTGTGGATTCATTGGTTTTAGTAGGTGTATGAATGAAGCTCCGAAGGCATTTATGAGGCATGGATAGCTATTCAGGAGTTGTTATTTTTATTTTCTCTGTTATTTATTAAGATTATTATGTCTATTTATTACTCTGATCATTCAAAGGGGCATCTTCGTATGTCACACTTGGCATATTTTGTAATAATTAAATTTGATTAAAACCTGAGAAACATTTAGGATTATGTAATGGAATATGAAACATGTTTTTGAAATGTTATCAGAAAAGTTGCTATTTTTGGAATCTGTGATTTTGTTTCATATTCATGTGCTTCTGATATTATGGATATCATTTACATTATCGTATTTTGTCATTGGGAGTTAATACTATTGATGGATGCAGCATCTGTAGTACTTAGCTTTGGACCTCAAGATAAGGAAGTTACAACTTGGTATAAAAGCATGGGATTATCAAAAACTTTAAAATGCAAATGATTTTGAAAACATAATCCTAAGGAATTAGAGAAAAGATTAGGGTATGGGATAACGCTATAGTAATGTACTTGTATTTTTTATATATAAGTATATGTTTTATCTCAATTCTCCCATTAGGCTATTCTTCTGTATATTACGAAGACTCCAATGCAGATATGGATGCTAGAAGTGGAAGAGTTAACCTTGGTAGGAGAAGTACCACAACTAATGGAAATGCCAAACTAAATACCAGAAGGAACTCCGGTTAGGCACAAGCTGCAAATGTGGGTGCTGGGGTCCCTTAAGTCGACATGAGAGCAATGTATCAGTTCTTTGTAAACATAATGCAAGCTGGAGTTGTTACTGCAGTAGTTATAGGAAATGCTGGAGTAGGAAATCAAGAAGCTCCGGTGGTGAATAACTATGCTTTTGAGTAAAGATTATGCTTGGCTAGGAGGAAAGCCATTTATTGGTTACTTTATTGCGAGAGGACTTTCGCTGATTTGGGCTTCATGATGTGCAGAAGAGGAGACTTGCTTCTAGGCAGCTACAAGGAACAGCACTGTACTAGTGGAACTGTGTTATAGGTGGAGTTAACGATGAGACAATGACTTGGGCTGAGTTCAAAAGATTATAGGGGAAGAGGTTTATGTCGAAGATTGCTAAGTCTACTCTGCTTTGGAAGTTCACGGAGCTGGAGCAAGGAGATATGACCGTGCTTGAGTATGCGACCAGGTTTGAGGAGCTAGCGAGATATGGCTACGCTACGGTTGATACTGTGATTAAGAGGAATTAGAAGTTCATTCGTGAGGTGAAGCTTGAGCTTGCTAAGGCCACATTACCGCGTATTAGCGATCGATGCATTGTTGTTGTCGAGACGGCCTTGAGGCATGAAGAGTTGCTTTCTTTTCTTGAAAGAAGAAAGGCAAAGGAAGCTCAAGGAGGGCAGAATCAGAAAAGGAATTTTTTCCACAAGAAAGGGGCTCAAAAGGGTAGAGCTGCTAAGAAAGGAAAAACGGAGGTTGTTTGCTATAAATGTGATAAGAAATGGCATTTCTCAAATAAATGTCGCTTGGAAGATGGAAAGAAGGTGATCAAGAAGAAGAATATTAGATGCTTTAATGGCGACCAAATTGGACATAATACGAGTCAGTGCAAGGAGCCAGCAAAGGATGGAAAAGGAAAAGTGTTTGCATTGGAGCCAGATACCTTGAGGCCAACAACAGAGGAAAAGGGAAAGGCTATGTTGGGAAGTACGCTTATGATTCATGGTATGTCAGTTAGCATTCTATTTGATATTGATGCATCGCATTCATTTATATCTCAGTGTTTGGGAGATAAGCTTAACTAAGAACCCTCATACCTTGTTACTTCCTTAAGGGTTTCATATATGATAGGAGGTTATGCGACTCTTAGGATGAAATATGACCACCAAGAGTTTGAATTGTTAAGTCATACCTTTGTTTGCAGTTTGCATGTGTTTGATTTTATAGGATTCAGAATTATTTTGGAAATAGATTGGTTAAGTAGATACGATGCTAGGATATTTTTCCATGATAGAAAAATATTGCTTAGACACCCTGACTGTAGTGGACGGATTATATACTCCATAGAAAACCCTAGTTATGAAGTTAACGCTTTGTTGGGTGTTGTGGAGGAAGAAGACAAGCTAAATCGAGTTTTCTTTGTTAGAGATTTCACAGATGTCTCTGAACCTATAGTAGGATTGCAGCTGAAGCGAGCCATTGTGTTTTGCATAGATTTGGTACCAGAAGCAGAACCGATGAGTAGATCACCAAGCAGAATGACACCTACCGAGATGAGGGAGCTCAAGGTGTAATTGGTGGATTTTGAAAGTAAGAGTTTTATCAAACCAAGCAGTTCACCTTGAGGAGTAGCTGTAGTGTTTGCTCAGATACCGGACGGATCGTTAAAGTTATGTGTTAATTATCATAAGTTGAATGAGACGACGATAAAGAATAGATATCCATTACCTAGAATTGACGATTTGTTCGGCCAACTGAGTGGAGCCAAAGTATTTTTCCTGTTGGACTTAGCAACAGGGTTCCATCAGCTTAGAGTGGCATAGGATAGTATTCCTTTGATGACATTTTAGGACCAGATATGGATCGTACAAAGGGTTAGTAATGCCGTTCAGACTAACTAATCCGCTTGCATGCTTTATAGATTTGATAAACCAATATTTCGAGAGCACTTGGATAGGTTCTGTTGGTATTCATAGATGACATTTTGATATACTCTAAGGATGAAAGAGAGCATGAAGTTTATCTTAGAGTGGTGCTTGAGACATTAGAGAGCATTAACCGAAGGCAAAGTTTTTTAAATGTCATTTCTGGAAGAGAGAAGTGAAGTTTCTTGGTCATGCAGTCTCATTGAAAGGGTTTTTTATAGATCCGACTAAGATCGACGCGGTGAATAATTGGAAGAGACCCAAGATAGTGACTAAGATAAATAGTTTTCTTGGATTAGCTGGGTATTATCGGAGATTCATTAAGGATTTCTTGCGGATAGTGGCACCGATGACCAAACTAATGCGAAACGATGTGAATTTTTTCTGCACCAATAAGTGTGAGGAGGAATTCCAAAAGCTAAAACACTTATCGACTGATGCACCAGTGTTGGTTATTCTAGAGGAGAATCGGGACATAGTGGTGTACACGGATGCTTATGGAACATGATTAGGAGCTGTGTTAATGCAAAGAGGTAAAGTGATTGCCTATGCATCTCGACAGCTTAGACCGCATGAGGTTAAGTACCCCGCTCATGATTTGGAATCAGCTGCGGTAATTTTTGCATTAATGGTGTGGAGACATTACCTTATGGGAGGTAGATTTGAATTGTATATGGATCATAAGTTGCTAAAGTTTTTATTCTCGAATATGGGACAACAGAGGTGGTTAGAGTTTTTAGTCGCTTATGATTTTTGTATTGAGTATGCACCAGGTAAAGATAATATGGTTGCAGATGCACTAGCAGAAAACATTAGAATGTAGTGTTGCCAATGATAGTTGAGTGGAAAGATTTAGAAGCATTGTCTACATGCATGATACAATGGAGATCTTAAGCTAGGTCAAGTAAGGAGATTGCTTTTAAGCAGAAGGAGGATCCATTTTTAGTTGAACTGATCAGAAAGTTAAGGGATGAAACAAAAAGCGATGACCTGAAAGATTCAGTCTTGACTAAAATGGGTAGTAAAGGAAGAAAGAACAATTAGGTGTATTCCGAATGTGAGAAACATTAGGAAGGAAGTTCTAAAACAATGTCTTTGTTCGAAGTTCACTGTTCATCCAGAAGAAACTAAGATGTATTAGGATATGAAGTGAAGTTTCTTTTGGGAAGGTATGAAGAGGGATGTAGGCTTATGGGTGAAGCAGTGTTTGAATTGTCAACAAGTAAAAGCTAAACATCAAAAACCAAGTGGGTTACTTCATATTTTAGAGGTTCTAGTATGGAAATGAGATTCTATTTCGATGGATTTTATAGACTGGTTGCTAAGGTCAAATCAAGGAAATGAAAGTATATGGGTCATGGTGGACAGATTGACCAAGAGTTCCCATTTCATTTCAGTTAAGTAAACTAGGACGGCACCTATTTTGGCTAAGTTATTCATGAAGAATATAGTTAGACTTCATGGAATTCCTAGGAGTATAGTAAGAGATAAGGTTCCTTATTAATTAGCGAGTTCTAGAAGAGTCTACTGGATACCTTAGGTACCAAGCTCGAGATGAGAACCGCTTACCATCGTTAGACAGATGGGCAAACAGAAAGGACTAACAAAGTCTTAGAAGATTTGTTAAGAGCATGTGTGCTATACTTTGGAGGATGATGGGAAGATGATCTACACTTAGTCAAATTTTCATATAACAACGGTTATCAGGCTAGAATAGGGATATCACCGTTTGAAGCTTTATATTGAAGGCCATTCAAATCTCCAGTTTGTTGGTTAGAGACCGAGGATAGGTTAATTCTTGGTTTGGATTTGGTTAGAGAAGCTGTATAAAAGATTGAGTTAATTTAAAATGAAAGAAGCTCATTCTAGGCAGAAGAGTTATTCTGATAAGAGAGGAAAGATATGGATTTCTCAGTTGGTGATCATGTTTTCCTCAAGTTATCATAATGAAAAGGTGTAATTCGATTTGGGAAATCATGGAAATTGGCACCGAGGTTCGTTGGAACATTTCCTATTCTAGAAAGGATCAGGAAGCTTGCATATAGGGTAGAGTTACCTAATAGTTTGGCAGGAGTCAACGGTGATTTTTATATTTCTCATCCAAGGAAGTGTGTCCGAATCTAGACACAAATATATACCAACTACGTTAGAGGACTTAGTAGTAGAGCCAATTTTACTATAGTTAGAAAGCCAGTTCGTATAGACGCTGGAGATGAGAAGAGGCTAAGGAAAAAACAGTCGGGTTAGTTAAAGTCCGGTGGAGCGACAACGAGGGAGACTGTACTTGGAAAATTGAGTGCAGGATTTGTGACGCGTATCCTGACTAGTTTCATGGTATATTTTACCTTTATGATTGATTTGTATGAGTACCTTGTCGTAATTTCGAGAACAAAATTCTTTAAAGATTGGAGTCTGTAACGACTCTAATTTTGATTAACATTAATTAGGACATATAATTAGCTAAATTAAATGAAATAATCTAAATGGTTAAGGGAATTGAGATTTGAATAATAGCAAGGTGGCCGTGCCAAATTAAACAAATGAACTAAAGGGGATTAAAATGATATATGAAAGGACAATAGATAAGGATAAAGTAGGAACAAGTTATATTCTTATACCCTAAACTCTCATGCATTTTCATTTTACATGTTCATAAGAAAAACTAAATTAAAGAGGAGGCCGACTACCATTAGAAGAAGGAAGAAGAAGAGAAGCTAAAACAAAAAGGAAGGAAGCTAAATCAATCTAACTCAAGAAGCAAATCTCAAACTCCTTAATCATAAGCTAAAGGTGAATAATAGGTTATATCTCTATTCTTATTTTCGGTTATGGTCGAGATCCGAAATTATTTTGCAAATGATTTTCTATGTTTTGATTGTTTAAATAGAGATATATGCTTGCTGATTATTTATGCTATTTCATATGGATTTTAAATAAGTTTAACTTGAAAACCCAATCAAATGAAATATAAATGCTTTGTGATTTTGATATAAGGTCAGATATATCATTTTAGGGTTGGGTTTCAAGTTTCATAATTTTCTGAATAAATGTGTATTTATTATGAATTTTCGAGAGAAGAAAATGGTTATTTGGCCTTAAAATTAATTACTATTATTTTATATTAGTTTTGGGTCAGGAATTTATATATGTTGGAAAATATATTAAAACTAATTTATGGGAATTTTTGTATAATTTTCCTAAGTGTTTTAATAAGTAGATAAAATTATTTAAGGTATGAGACCTAAATGTTTTATATGTTTATAAAAGGAGAAGGTGCAATTTCTAAATGTTACAAATTATTAATCTCTAAAATTTGGTAGCATTTTTATAAAAGATTTTGGAAAAGTATTGGCAACCAACCATATGTTGATAAACAAAGCAGGTTAGTCGAAAAGAAATTGCTTTTTAAAGTTAAAATCGATTTTTATAGAGTTCTGTTGTTTCGCCACTTTCGGCAGCTACCATTCGACTTCATACTTCCGCCTTCATCTTAGTCAAAACCAATACACATGGTATCAAAGATTTGGTATGTAGTAGATTGGACACAGGTGAAAGGTATAGAGTTGAAACAGGGCTTTCGAAGAGGTTAAGACCTTGTTTTACTTTCAAAAGTAAATGCCACTTGATTTGCTTTCGTAAAGAATGCTTTCGAATAAGAAAGCTTTCGACTTGGTCAAGTGTTTTAAAAGAAAAGATCTTCCGAAAGAAGTTGTTTCCTTTGTTTTTTTAAAAATGATTTCGAAGGGGTCGAAACCCCTATTGCCGCATCCTAGCTTTCGATTCGTTGTGTCGGGTCGTAAATAAACATCGATTTCTTGTGTCGAGTCCTCAAGGCCAGGAACGAAAAATAAGAAATATTTATTGCATTTTCATACACATCCATGGAGGTAAATTATAAGGTGTGTTGATAATGGGCCAAGATGAATATTCAGCACCAAATTGAGAAAATGGTGAAAAACTATCCGTACATAATCCAAGTCTAATATTATGACTCTCCATTGAAAAATTAGGATAAGTTTTCTCGTAATGCTCCCACGCTTCTTAATCGGCTGGATGTGCCAAAGTACCTCTTCTTCCGTTCTTACACCATGCCAACTCATATGAGATGCAGTTACAAAAGATGCGTATAATCTTTGAAGCCTATGAGTGATGGGTAAGTAATGCATACGCTTGTACGGAACTTCATTTTCTTTCTTTTTTCTTGGTTTGTATCTTTTCTAATTATATATTTTACAATTCCTAAGATTTATGTCTTCTTTTCAAAACAACATGCAACCATTTAAACATGTATCTATTTTTTGATAAGGTAAACCAAAAGCTGACTTAAGTTTTCTAACTCCATAATGATTTTCACACATTAGATCAGGCGGCACATGTATTTTTGCAACTTGTACAGCGGCTGTAAATCTGGCTTCGGTGATGTTGTATTTAACTACATTGTAATGCATTATGTAGTTACTGATAGCTGGGTGCCGCTTTTACAACCATGCTAAAGTGGTTTCTTAGCAACATCCAGTAAATCATAAATTACTTTGCTTTAATATTTGGTTCTTTAACATTTTCGTAATCGTCGTCAACTTCAACCGTAGGGAACATTGATCGTGCTACATCTTCGACTATATTTTCTATACGGTTCTTCATAACAATTTCATTACCAATAATGTCTAATTCAGACTCTGAAGAAGTATTTACTGTAACTTCTCCATGACGATCCTAAACACAATACTCCGATACGAAACGGTTTTTGCAAGTGGACTTTCACAATACCGGGTAACAAATACTTCAAATTTCTACACCTACTACACAGACAATGAATTTCTGCATTGTTTCCGTTACTACTTAAAGAAAATTCAACAAATACGTTTATACCATTATAAAAATATTCATTTATTGGACTCTCAACCCCCTTCTTTGATACATCCATCTCCTCCGATCAATAAAATAATCGATCATTTTTCCTATTTGAAAAAATATGTCACAAATTCAAAAATAAATATTGGTCATATTGCGAATTCACATTTTATTTTTCAATGTATCGATACAAAAACTTATACGCGTCAATTTTACTCTACTTAAGAATGCAATATAGAAGTGTTGATTTATGATTTTTTTCCTGGTCGGTCATCCTACTTCCCATTACAAATACAGTAAACACTTGCATTTCGTACATTATTTCATTTAAACGATTCAGCAAAATTTCGACAGCACTTCCCTTTTGTTTTCTGCATTGTATACAAATGCATGTACGTAGGAAACAAAAAAGAAAAGTGACAGTGAAATTTTGTGAATCATTTGAAACGAAATTATGTACAAAATGTAAATGTTTACTGTGTTTATAACTTGTCCAATACAGGAATAAATCCAACAAGCATTGTACAAGATGAATATAAATGGTCGTTTTGTGACAAAAATGACTATTTATATAATGATCATGTACCGCACCCGTCGGATGGGGCTAAAAACTCTCTAAGAGATGTAAATAATAAGTATTTTATATATAAAGAAATATTTACAAATTTTATAAATTTCAAAAAATTATTAATTTATCATATTTGCTCCGCGTACCTCATCGAATAAGGCTTCTTTAGTATTGTTGTCATTTTTCAATATAGTCAAATTCCTTATAGACTCGTGCATTCGTTATTATTGCACAAGTCAAGATGTTATATGACTTATATCTTATTTCAATTAACACAATACAATGGTAGAAACAATGCATTTACAATGGTTTACGAATACACACACAATCACAAATTATACTTACATTTCACAATTTCACGATAACATATCAAATAGTTATACCATGAGATGCTATAAACCATTATTACGCTAGTGGAAACAATTGAAATCACTAATTAGCCCTAATTTATCAACTTGCACAAATCTAGATTTAGGGTAAAAATTAGATTTTTGGTGAAAATAAAAGATTATACCTGATTTACAGAGCAATAGACGTCGATTACGCAACCGGAAAGGATCCAAAAGCTTGAAATTGTTGATTGGAAGCTTGGAGGGGAGATTTGGGGATTAATGGAGGAAAAAACCGAGCAGGAAATGAGGAAGAAAGGCTTCGACTGAAATAATGTTCGAGAATTTTTTACGGACGCCGATGGCACGTCGGAAACCATCGAAAAAGAGCCGTCGGAAGCCGCCGCCAGTCTCTGTCAGAATAATAGTCTTTTCTAGTAGTGTGATATTTTGGATACCATTACCGTATTTTATCACTAGAAGTTAATAACATAGATGACTGCAACATCTGTAGAGCTTGGCTTTGGGACTCAAGATAGGGGATATTACAGTATGTATGCATATACGTTGATTTGGTGTTGATTGCTTATGTCGAAGTTTGAGTAGGCGATAAAGATTTTAACTTGAATATTAAAAAGTTAGTTAGTATTGTGAAGTAATACTTTGTTTATGACTGTACTATAATGTTATGATGTGATATTACATAGGAATGTTATATGTTCTCTATGTGATTCATGACATAAAAGTAGTAATTCGCTAACTAAATGCAACGTAGAAATCCGTTTTTTGTCAAAAGTTTGAGTTTTGTTTCAAAGTTTGAGTTTTGTCTCAAAGTGAAAAGCTTTTAAGTTTAAATATTTGATCTTGGGTTCAAAAGCTTATTTTCATGCTCTAAAGAAGATAAGAGTTCAAAGTTGAAGTTTTAAAAGTTAAAAGATCAAATTTTCAAGTTTTGAAACTACGGGTCGTATGGCGATAGTCGTTATACGCACAATTCGCAAAAACAAAACTACTTCCAAATCTGAAACTTGTTTCCACCTAAAACTTTTGAAAGGTGTTTTCTAAATTTTTCATAAGTTTTAAAGTTAAAAAATAAGATTTTGAAGTTAACAGGCTAAAAAACCAAGTATTGAAATTACAGTCTGTATAGCGATAGTCGCTATAAGTGCAGTTCGGAAAATCTTATTATTTTTGTAAACTAAACTGTTTAAACTTAAAATCTTTTTAGGAAATGCTTTATAACTTTTAATTCACAAACAGAGAATAATTATTTAATTATTTAATGGTTTTATAATTGATTAATTAATTAATAAAGGTTCGGCGCTTATTCATTTGTTAATAATGGTTTTTAAACTTAAATGTTAATCAATTAAGTTAATCGTAATTTGCCACTTAATTTAAGTTAATTATTACTAATTAAGGTTTAAAAATTATTATATAATTATTTATTACAGATCATTATTAATTAATTTTTATTTTAAAAAAGGTTTTGTAATTAATTTTTGATTAAAGTTTATTATGTTAAGGTTTATTTGAGGTGTAATTACCTTTAATTAGGTTTTAATAATTATTTAACAAGGATTTGATTCTCATTTTCAAGGGTTTTAATTTATTTTAAAATCAGTTTGAGTTTATGTAATCAGTTTTGTTTTAAACTGTTTTCGTTTCAAATTTGTTTTAAACCAAGGGATTTCTGTGTCACTTATCCATAAGAAACATCATATGATTAGGAAAACTAAATGACTTCTATCTGCAGAACAAAACACAATTCTGCTACTACAAATTAACCTAGACATTTACTTTATGTTAATTGATTGTTATGTGTTGATCCCTTATGTACCTGTTGTTTTGTGGTGCCATCTTAAACTGGATAAGTAAAACCAAATTAAAAGCACTGTTGTGGTCATTAAGCCTCCGTTTTCTTTTGTAAGGGTAAATATTTCATTTTCTTTCTGAAATGGTTCCTAAGCTAGTGCATTTGAACAAGATATTTAAAGAATGATTTGACAAATGGTTTTACTAAAGTTGTTTTAACTGATGGAACTGGTTTCCATGTTATAAAAAGAAGTTTTTATAAAGGGTTTTATAAATGAAATTTAAAATTCATAAGTTGTTTTCGGTAAATGAATTCGATTTTTAAGCAATGAATATTTCATAAATAAGAGAGATTTATAAAATGGTTATTTATAAAAAGGCTTTATAAATGAATCTTGGAGTATGGAAAGCATTTTGAAATGAATTTGGATTTCAAGTAAAAGTGATTTCATTAATGAAATGGATTTGATTAAAAAGGATTTATCAAAACAAATATAAAAAGAATTTGAGAACTGGATTTCTCAAAGCTGACCTTTTAAAAATGGTGGTATGGAACACCCGTTCCACACTTAACATCGAGGGAATAGTGTTTAGGGTTGTCTTTACCTCCAATTTAAACAACATTTGTTTAATCCTTTTTAACATGATTTGGGAGTAAGAAGTTATTCGCAAATGTTTTATGAATATACTTATGTCAGAGAGATAAGTATATCAATGTTTTAGACAAACATTTTGAAAAGAGATTTATTAAATAAAGATTTGTTTTGAAGCTTAGTGGTTGCTATGGATGAATAAATCTCAAATGGAATTGGTTATTGTTTATTTATTTGATAGTTAAATAACCAACTATCAAATCAGGACCTATTTGGATTCAGGAGGTATGTCGGGTGTATTCGAATTCCCCAATGAGGACTCAATTGCTTAGTGCATACTTTCAAAAGAACCAGAATTGAGTTAACCAGAAATTATTGCTTAGCTTTGGAGACAGGGGTCTTCGAATTTAACCGAAACACTCCAAACTAATTATGAACGATATTAAATCATATTAAAGTGTGTTGTGGAGTTATTATTCTACCTGAGGGTGATTCCAATATAGAAGATAGTAACGTGGAATGTTTGTTCGATCCTGGAATAACTTGCATGGATGAATGCTGGCATTGTATCTCTGCTTGGAGGGCAGTATTAGCATTCCAAGATGGTTTGCTAGTATGAAAGGAGGTAAAGTGTAGCCTCCAAGCTTCACAACTGGGAAAAATGCAAAAAACATTGTATGCATCAGAGCTAGGTGGTCAGCTACTATTAGGAGCCGCCATCCCATTCTAGATTTTCCATATTCAAGTTGTTTTGCAGGAAAACACCGTGGTAGTATAAGGCCTCAATGTCAAAATGGAATGAGGTAATCCGATTTTCCATGTTGAAGGGGTAGCCGACTCTGCGTAGCTGGGGTACAAGAAGTTCTTATCAGACTCTAGTGCATTTTCTAAGGGTGTACCATCGAAAGGTAGCCCCTTATCTTGCTATAGTATGGAATCTAATCTCCAATACGTGCCTTTATGGTTTTGACTTAGAGCCTAGTATGCTAGAATTTAATATTGTAACAATTTCAGCTATTTTGATGTTTATTTGAAACCATAGACATCATTATAATATTACTAATGCATACATACATACATATATATGTATGTATGTATGTATATGTATATATATATATGTATATGTTTTGGTTGTCGTAAAGTAAAAAAAATTCATGTTTATGCGCGGCGTGGTCTTACGAGATGCCTTTGATTTAAAGATTTTTATAAAGTTAAAAACTTATGTTTTACTTACACCAAACTCATGTCTGACCCAGAGTTTATTTTTCCCTTTTCCTAAACTCTTGGGTGCTCAAATTTGAATGCGTGGGCAAGTAGTTCAGGTTTTTCTTCAAATTTACCTTGAAGGAGCTTGGAGCAAGTGGCTTCATCGATAGCTAGTTAATACCTTATTTTCCGCTGTATTATATGTATATTTTATCAGATAGGTAGGGACAGACTATTATAACTGTCCTACGGTAGAATTTGTATTAGTATGACTCTGATGTAACATTTTCGAAATGACATTGTAACATATTATGTTGAGTAATATATATTGTTCCATTGTGTTGTTAGATTCTATATTTGTAGTTTCTTCTCTTCTATCTTTTCTTTCTTTCACCCCTAATGACTTGTCTTTCGAACGACTAGATGATGGGTGCATGAATACTGAGGATGTATTAAGTGTTGTCTTTGGGTAGTAAGAAATGCGATTCGTTACAACTTCCATTCGATAAAATGTCGCAAATTCGAAAAATGAATTTTTGTCATATTTTTGTTTTTCCACCAAACTATTTATCTATATAAACAAATTTACAATATGATTTTACTATCATTATTTATTAATTTAAAGGAGTTTAATAACCCATTACATCCATTTAATTGGTATTTAATTTAATGGAGTTATATTCTTCCCCCTTAAAAAAATTTTATCCCCAAAATTATTACGGAGTGGATAAAGTAATACCCCTACCTAAAATCAAATTACTTACTTGGTTTTCAGTAATTTGATTTGTCATATTCTCTTTATGGAAAATCCATATACAAAAATTATAGCAGAATTATAGAGAAAACTCTGTAATAAAGTGGTATGCATCCAATCTTTTTGAAAGGTATAGAAATAAATTCCCAGGTTTCTATGTTCAAAAATATATTTTTGGATTCCTCCAAAGAGGAATATATCAAAACCAAAATTAATTATGGCAAAGAGGGCGCTCCACCTACCGAAGCATGGAATAACTCTAGAATTAAAACAATACAGAGCATCCAGTGGCATTTTGGTTCTTCCCTAAACAATTACTAGAGTAAACAAATTTACCTGATAATTCTGCCAAATTGAAAGACCCTCAATCGCTTAAATTTAGGCATAATAAAAATATTTGAAAAATCACTTCATAAAACTCTTTTCAAATGTCCTTAAGTAACAATACTTCATCAATGTTTTCAAAATAATAATAGTATTATTTCTTTTAAAAATTCTTTCGAAATAATTTTTTCTAAAGCGTTGGGATTTAAATCCTAAAAAATAACAACATTAAAATCCTTTGCTTATAAAGTCACACTCTATAAACCATAGAATATAAAATCACACTATCAACCAAATCAAATTCCGTAAAGGAATAAACTAACACTTGACATTATTTAAAATGTTAAATGTCTAACAAATAAGATTTAGAATTTTGCTTAGGTTCACAACTTTCTCGATCGTCCAAGGATATAGACAATTTCCTAAGCATGCCATTATGCTCATTAGCCCTTGGTTATTGCTTAGAAGATTATCTAAGCCGCCTCAGAACAAAATTGTAAGTCACTCCCTTAACTTCCCTAAGCCACAAAACATAGCATACAAATGTACTTAAGCCCATACGATGTACATGGGTCATCTGTACGTAATATCTGATCTGACCACTTTCTCAGATACATAAACTTTACTTCTGAAACATCATCGCTCACTCAATCTCCCTAGTGCGGACTCCAATTAGGTTCCTTGGTTAGAAACCTCCATTCTCCTTACATAACTATATATTATGATAGAAAACCTCATTATCATATCAAGAACCTGAATCAAGTGTTCGCCTTCAAGAATCAAGTAAGAAATCCACGTTCGGACTGTTGTGAATCGCCCGGATGTTATGTACTTGAATCATAGGTCAACAATCATGTGAACAAAACGATCTACGTACAACTAACGTACTTAATCCCATTGGTTTCTGTTAACCCGCCTTTTGGAAAGGCCACGGACAGGAGGATTTAACTACAACAACTTCACGATTGTCGAGGATGAAATATGATGGATTCAGTTCAAATGGATGGTGTTCACTTGGGATGATGATAGGTCGTTCGGTCGAAGTGAAGTGATTCGAAGTGTTTGGTATTCAACCTTGTGGCTTGGCCGTTCAGCATGGCAATATTCGGTCAAGGTATGGAAGTTCAGGAAGATCATTTGGAAGTCTTTCGACATTGGATGTCGTTCGGCATCGTACCTCGCTCGGCATTGAAGTCACTCGACATTGGATGTCGTTCGGCATCGTACCTCGCTCGAAATTGGAAGTCGCTCGGCATTTGAAGTCGTTTGGCATCGTACCTCGCTTGACATTGGAAGTCACTTGGCATTAGATATCGTTCGGCATCGTACCTCACTCCGCATTGGAAGTCGCTCGGTATTGGATGTCGTTCGGCATCGTACCTCGCTTGGCATAGGAAGTCGCTTGGCATTGGATGTCGTTCGGCAACGTACCTCGCTCGACATTGGAAGTCGCTTGACATTTGACGTCATTCGGCATCAAACATCGCTCGTCATCGAGGGTCGTTTGGCATCACGGGTCACTCGGCATTAGACATCGCTTGGCGTTTTGGTTTGGCCTTGGTTGCCGCTCGGCATGCATGGGTCGGCATTAAGTGGCTCGGCATTGTGGGATACAGCTAGGCCTAGGTGGCTCGGCAAACGTCGCTCGGTCGGGGACGAAGGATGTGCATGGTTCAACAATGGCCTTCATGGGGCAAAACTACTTAGGAGGCCCAACAACCTAGTTTTGTCTATAAATAGAGCATGTGGGTCTCCAAACGGGAGATCTTCTTTTCGGCACTCTAGTTTTCTATTTTCTAACGCTGAGGTTACTCTGCCATCTTGCAACTGTAATCGTTTACTACAGCAATAAAAAGGAAAATTTCTAAAGTGGACGTAGGCCGGAGTTAGTCGAACCACTATAAATCTGTTGTTCTTTACTGCTTTCATTTTAATTTTGATTGTTCTTCACATTATTATCCTCAACATATACCCTATTTGTTATCTGTGACTGTTAGTTGGTGCTTTCATTTTCTTTTGGGTGTTAGTGACCAATTTTGTGACGCCCCACCTCTATACCCACGCTAGCCAAGAGCATTACGGTGAATGCTGTCAACTAGCGCGGAGAATAAGGCTGTTGAGGAGCGACCATCCGTGTAATTGCTTTGCGCGAGCATTGATATGTCAGATAGTATAATATCACCCTCATCATCATCATCGCCATCACGAGGATTTAAAGAATATAAAGATGCAACCAAGCTGGAATCCGAATCTATAAGATTAATAGAAATCTGCTTAACAGATTAAGGATGTCGAAGATGAATAGTCCTCTCAGGACATAGGATATGAGCTTCATAACGGTTAAGCCAATCCATTCCCAAAATCATTCCAAAGCCTAAATAGCGCATGACATGCAAATCGGGTCGGAAAGGAAAATCACACAAAACGATCTCGACATCTTTACACAATAAACTGACTGTCGCGGATCCACCAACCGGATTCGCAATTCTCAAAGAAATCATTAAACACAAAACATCCAAAGAAAAGGTATCAACAAGTTCTTTTGATATAAAAGAATGGGACGCACCCGTATCAAAAAGAACTCGAATAGGATGATCACGAAATAAAATAATTCCTTCCAGAATAGAATGAGAAATACCTTGGCCACGAGATGTGTTGCCAGGGGCTTGAGCAACATTAAGCTTTCCCTCCTAACTATTTTGAAGTTTGGGACATACATGCATAAAATGGTCCGGGCTCTTGCAATAGCGACAAGTACGAGGCTTTGAACACTTATTTGCAAAATGGTCTCTGGAACCACAGTTAAAGCATTTCCCTTCAGTAGAGGAAAAGGTCTTTGCAGCAGGAGTTGCTTGTCTCCCTTTCTTATTGGGATAAGGGCCTTTGAATTTGTTTGGCCTCTTCTTGTTGTTGAAGTTTGGTTTGGAACCCACCACTTCAACATCATTCTCCCTATCCCCCTCTTCAAGACGAAGAGCGATATCAATGAGTTGGTCGAAAGAAACTTCTAATTTTAGAAGTAATGGCTTCTTGAGATTTTTGTTTAAGCCATAGACGAACCTCTGGTTCTTCTTTAAAGGGGTGTTGATGTATTCAACCCCGTATTTAGAAAGCGACTCGAAGGAGGCGACGTAATCGGTCACAGAGGACTCACCTTGAACAAGGTCTATAAATCGTTGAGCCAATGCCACTTTCTCTGCTTCTGGTACAAATTTCAACTCGAAGCGTTCCCGGAATTGCTCCCAGGTGAGATCCGCTTCATTAATTTCAGAAATAAGAAGTTCGTACCAGTCCAATGCTCTTTCTCGGAGCATACTAGAGGCCACCCGAACTCGGTGAAGGTCAATAAGATTCATGCGAGAAAAGATTCGATCGCATGACGTTAACCAAGCTTGTACTTCAATAATAGTTTCGGAACCTTTGAATGGCTCCCCACCCAAATTAGTGTAATCGCTGCACAAGCGTGCAAATCCCGACTTTGGGTGAGTAGGTTCCGGGTTAGATCCAGCTGCTTGAGCATTTGTCACTAAATCAAGAAGCTGTTGAGCAGTCATAAAAACTCCATCCTGGGGCGGAGTGCTAGATGGTACGGCTCTGGGGCGGCCTGGTCTAGACATTTCTCTTCCTTTAGAAAGAAAGAAGAAGAAGAAAAAGGTTATTCACCAAATTGAATATCAAGTAATCTTGATAGATAAACAAGGAATCATAAGGAAAATGGGATGAATCGGTACGAAGACTCGAATTAAATCCTAAAGCACGACTCCTAAGATGGACTTAGGATGATGATCCTTGCTATAATATTCCATATTGTTCCAAAGTTTGGCTCTGATACCAAGCTGTGACGCCCCACCTCTATACCCACGCTAGCCAAGAGCATTACGGTGAATGCTGTCAACTAGCGCGGAGAATAAGGCTGTTGAGGAGCGACCATCCGTGTAATTGCTTTGCGCGAGCATCGATATGTCAGATAGTATAACATGCATTTCTTTATCAAGAGGGAAGTCCGACATACCGACACAACCTCAAAGCTACTACACAGTGGCTATAATATCTTCAGAAACAAATATAGAAATAAACATAACATAAATCAGTCACAGACAATTCATATCACAAAGGCGGAAATAGATATGAATATTACACTAGGAAGTGTACATCAGAGTAGTGGTCCAAAAAGATCCACGATATCACAAAAGAATAGTTACACGAACTACACAAAAGAATAAGTATACATTATGGAGTCTATATCTCAATTGTATACAATCCAAAAACTACTAATCTAAGTAGTTAACCAAAAGTCAGAGAAATCAATCCCAAGTGAGAAGTCAAGCTGAAGCACCTGTAACATCTCGGTCTGACCCGAGTATTATTTAATAAGAAAATAATAAACGGATCAGTCTAACTATAAATATCAGATGAAACGATATAGAATAAGAGATATGACTAAACGCATAATAATCACAATGCCAAGCTGTGATATATATAAGTAATTGAAAATCAACAAGAGATTAATCAATATCACCAATCTATACAAGAATCAAAGGAAATGTCATACTCCTTATTTCGTTCACCAAACCATAAATATTGACGATTATATCAATGTCAATCACAAAAGTCAATGACACACAAATTCACCGATGCACAAATATTGATAAAACTTATCAATGGAAATCACGAAAATTGGTGAAGCACAAATTCTAGAAATCATCTCAAGAAATCCAGTAAATGACACACAAATTCACCTATACACAAAAATTGATAAATCATATCAATAGAAATCACAAAAAAAGGCGAAGAAGGAAATTCCAGAATTCGACACACGAAATCCAGAAATCACACAAAATAGGGGGGAGGCCTATCACACGAACGGGAGCATGAAAACTCACCAACATATGTATCACACGAACGAGACGCTTTCTCATGGTAGCTAGCCATTAATTTTTGACACACGAACGGCCCAAAGACATGGGGCGCTACCCCATCAATTTGAGTTGAAACTCCACAAAACGGGGTTTAGTCTCCCTCGCAGACAAAGAGACATCACACATTGCTAGTCTAAATCACAAAAAATGATCGTCATGATCATCAAGAAGTGTCAATAACAGTAAGCTAGTAAATATATGAGCTTAGCTTCATGTCCCATAACCACTAGCTTAACTTAAATATTTATGAACAAATTGTAGATCTCCACTAGAAAATTGTCACAAGAGTTTCAATTGAACGAGTCCAAGAATTAACCGACGAAGTAAACGCAAGCGTTTCATACCACTTGTTTTACTAAGTCGTTTAATTAGATTTCTTATACGAGTGAGGTAAAGGTTTGTATATACTAATAGATTGGAAAACGGTTTAAGAAACGAGCTTTGTACTAAAATAGAGTTGAAATCATTTGAAGAAAGAGTTTTGATATTTACTACTAGTATAGAAACCTTTATATTTTTAAAGTGACAAATCACAAAGAAGATTGTAGGAACAATCAATCACTAAAATTCACACACGAAGATGTGAATAAAAATCCAACGAAACCGATGAAGAATCCATCAAAATGGATCTTCAAAAATCCCTAAAAAGGAGTCATCAAAGTCATAACAAATGATAACAACACATAGGAAACAACACGAATCGATTAAAGTTGGAAATTCAAACAACTAGGCGAAATAGGCAAAAATGCACCAGGTCGGTCGGCCGGCTACAGAGCTCGGTCGACCGGACCCTGTTCTCAAAATTCCTCAGGAAGCAGGTCGGTCGGCCGAACCCTGTACTTGGTCGACCGAACCTTAAACAGAGAAGTGCCTATGCACTTGGCAGCAGGTCGGTCGGCCGGCAGCAGGGCTCGGTCGACCAGACCTATTGTCAGTCCCTTCCCAGTCCATCCAATTGAGGTCCAACCTCGACCAAATTGCCTTCTCTCGAGCAACGGCACTAAGGGATTATGCCAATCAACTACCCGGCCCTATATGCTCCTCGATGCATCACCAAAAACATGTTCAAACATCAAAGTTAGGATTTTTAACGAATTAAACTCAAAACACCAAAAATTGGAATATTCTCCAAATCAATCCCAACCAAAAGCAAATGCACACGAATAAGTGTTAGGAATTCATACCTAACATTCGAAGATAAAAATAAGCATAGATGTGAGATAAAAATCTCACCTTCGAACCCAAGAAATTGAAGAAGAAGCTTGAAAGCAAAAAGGGGAATCAACCACTCTTCAAATCCAACTCAAGAAGCTTGATTCTAAGTTAAAAAGAGAAACATTTCCCAAATTAGGTTTAGGAATTTTCTGAAATCAAAGAGAGAATGAGTTGGGGAAGAAGAAGAGAAGCTTACCAATGGGTTCTTCTATTAGTTTGGAGTTAGAAATTGATTTGCAATTGGAAACTAGGGTTTTGGATTTCTATTTCCCATTCTCTTCCACCATTAATCTCTTTAGAACTGAAATTAGAGGAAGAGGGGGTGAATTAAGAGGGGGGGGGGGTTTCAGTTTGGGGTATTAAGCTAGAACATTGGGCTGAACCCAACCTAAACCCAAAGCCCAAGTGAAAAGTAGCAAAATTCTACTTTCTCCAAACATATCGAAGCTTATACTCAAAAAGGTCGCAAACGGCATTTTAAACTCAATGGGAGTGGTCCCGAGTCCTAATTCGACCGTATGCAAAATGTAGCTTTTCGGACTAAATTCCGAGTATCGATAAAATATTCAAATAAAATATTAAAATATAAAATCGACAAATATGCGGGTTGTTACAGACTCCCCTCCTTAAAGAAATTACGTCCTCGCAATATTTAAGAAGAAGATATATAGTAACAACCATAAAAGCATATTTAACACAAAAGAAGTTTGAAATAAGAGGTTCACCTTAAAGAGCACGAGAAAGTAAGTCCAGATGTGTTCGCTCGATGAACTCTCTAGATTCCCAAGAACAATCCTTAGGATTTGAAGACCATTGAACTTTCACAAGCCGAACATCTTTATTTCGAAGACGTTTGACCTCCGAAGCAATAATTCGAATAGGATGCTGCTCATAAGTTAAATTAGGCGAAACTTCAATTTCTTCCACAACACCGGGCTCAAGAATAGAATCGGAATCTCGAAGATACTTCCGAAGTTGAGAAACGTGAAACACGTCATGGATAGCAGAAAATTGAGCCAGTAATAAAAGGCGATAAGCCACGGAACCAATACGTTCGGTGATAGGAAATGGCCCAATATATCGAGGCGCTAACTTTCCCGATCGACTGAAACATACAACACCCTTCATAGGTGAAACACGAATGAACACAAGATCTCCCACAGAAAATTCTAACTTCCTTCTTCGGTTATTGGCATAGGATTTTTGTCTACTCTGGGCTTCTTTCATCCTATGTCGAATAAGTTCAATCTTTTCTTTGGAATCACGAATAAAATCTGGACCTAAAACCAGTTTCTCACCAGCCTCAAGCCAACAAGAAGGAGATCGGCATGGCCTTCCATAGAGTGCCTCGAAAGGTGCCATACCAATATTAGATTGGAAGCTATTATTATAGGAAAATTCAACAAGAGAAATATGATCTTCCCAACTTCCACCAAAATCAAGAACACAAGCATGAAGAAGATCTTCAAGAGTTTGATTCACACGCTCTGTTTGTCCATCAGACTGAGGATGATAAGCGGTGCTAAAATTAAGCTTCGTTCCCAAAGCTTTTTGAAGACTCTTCCAAAATCCACTAGTAAACAATGGATCACGGTCGCTAACCATAGAAGTAGGAACTCCATGAAATTTAACAATCTCTTTGATAAAGAGCTTAGCCAAAAGAGGAACGGTTCGGTTAGACCGAACGGGGATAAAATGGGCAGATTTAGTAAGCCTATCAACAATTACCCATATGCTATCATGACCCGAACGAGAACGGGGAAGGCCATCTATAAAATCCATGGAAATTTGGTCTCACTTCCAAATTGGAATTTCTAAAGGTTGCAATAACCCACCGGGCCTTTGATGTTCGGCCTTAACGAGTTGGCAAGTCATGCAACGCTTAACGAAGTTAGCGATGTCAAGTTTCATTCCCTCCCAATAATAAAGCCGCTTCATATCCGCGTACATTTTATTACTACCAGGATGAATAGTAAATTTAGAACGATGTGAATCTTCTAAAATATCTTTACGAAGATCACCAATATTTGGTACGATAAGTCTACCAAATTTTCGAATGCCGCCACGAGAATCGATATTAAAGTCTTTCAAACCTTCGATATCAATTTTATCCTTAATATTTTGGCCAAGAAGAGCCAATTCGGGATCTATCCTTTGAGCTTCAAGAATGTGGTCTAAAAGAGAAGGACGAGCCTCAAGGCTACATAAAACAAATGATGAGCATAAATCAGAAAAACGGTCTCGAATTTCACAAGTGGATAAAATCTCGAGATCGTTCCATTCGAATATCATCATAGAAACAACCGCTTGTTGTTTACCGCTAAGAGCATCGGCGACACGATTACCCTTACCGGGAGTATAAAGAATATCAAGATCATATGGTGCAAGAAATTCGAGCCAACGCTGTTGACGCAAATTAAGTTCCTTTTGAGAGAATAAATACTTCAAGGATTTATGATCGGTATAAAGAACGAATTTCTCTCCTAAAAGATAATGACGCCAAATCCGAAGATCAAAAACAATAGCCGCGAGCTCTAAATCATGAGTGGCATATCTAGTCTCAACAGGCTTTAATTGCCTAGAAGCATAAGCAATAACACGTTCTTTTTGCATAAGAACGGCACCCAAACCAACACGAATGGCATCGGTATAAACAACGAAATCTTGATTCCCCTCAGGAATAACAAGAATAGGAGCATCAGAAAGAAGTTCTTTTAATTTCTGGAAAGAAGTTTCACATTTGTCCAACCAAATGTATTTAACACCTTTCTTCGTTAAGCTAGAGAGAGGGACGACAATTTTAGAAAAGTCTTTAATGAACCGACGGTAATAACCCGCCAATCCGAGAAAACTACGAATCTCTGTCACATTCTCCGGTCTCTTCCAATCTTGAATCTCTTCAATCTTTGAAGGATCCACGGAAATTCCGGATTCGGAAATAATATGACCGAGAAACTTCACACTAGATTGCCAAAAATGGCATTTATAAAACTTTGCCTTTAATTGATTACTCCTAAGAGTTTCCAACACAATCCGAAGATGTTTTTCATGCTCCTCCTCGGTTTTAGAATACACAAGAATATCATCAATAAAGATGAGAACAAACCGGTCCAGAAAATCTTTGAAAATTCGATTCATAAGGTCAACGAAATTAGCCGGAGCATTCGTTAGACCAAATGGCATAACAAGCCATTCATAAGATCCATAACGAGTATGGAACGATGTCAAAGGAATGCTATCCTCTGCAATACGAAGCTGGTGAAATCCAGTACCTAAGTCTAATTGTGAAAAGACTCTAGCACCACAAAGCTGATCGAATAGATCATCAACCCGAGGTAAAGGATATTTATTTTTGATAGTAAGATCATTAAGCTTGCGGTAGTCAACGCAAAGCCTAAGTGTTCCATTGGATTTCTTCACAAAAATAGCCGAAGCTCCCCAAGGCGAGGAACTAGAGCGAATAAATTGCTTCGTCTCCAATTCGGATAATTGTTTACGCATCTCCTCGTTTTCTTTATTGGACATACGATAAGGAGGACGAGTGATAGGTTGAGCTCCAGGAATAAGATTAATTCTGAACTCAATTGCTCGCTTAGGTGGTAATCCTAAAACAGGCTCGAATATGCCGGAAAATTCACGAACGACGTGAATAAGAGAAATAATATCACCCTCATCATCATCATCGTCATCACGAGGATTTAAAGAATATAAAGATGCAACCAAGCTGGAATCCGAATCTATAAGATTAATAGAAATCTGCTTAACAGATTGAGGATGTCGAAGATGAATAGTCCTCTCAGGACATAGGATATGAGCTTCATAACGGTTAAGCCAATCCATTCCCAAAATCATTCCAAAGCCTAAATAGCGCATGACATGCAAATCGGGTCGGAAAGGAAAATCACACAAAACGATCTCGACATCTTTACACAATAAACTGACTGTCGCGGATCCACCAACCGGATTCGCAATTCTCAAAGAAGTCATTAAACACAAAACATCCAAAGAAAAAGTATCAACAAGTTCTTTTGATATAAAAGAATGGGACGCACCCGTATCAAAAAGAACTCAAATAGGATGATCACGAAATAAAATAATTCCTTCCAGAATAGAATGAGAAATACCTTGGCCACGAGATGTGTTGCCAGGGGCTTGAGCAACATTAAGCTTTCCCTCCTTCCTATTTTGAAGTTTGGGACATACATGCATAAAATGGTCCGGGCTCTTGCAATAGCGACAAGTACGAGGCTTTGAACACTTGTTCGCAAAATGGTCTCTGGAACCACAGTTAAAGCATTTCCCTTCAGTAGAGGAAAAGGTCTTTGCAGCAGGAGTTGCTTGCCTCCCTTTCTTATTGGGATAAGGGCCTTTGAATTTGTTTGGCCTCTTCTTGTTGTTGAAGTTTGGTTTGGAACCCACCACTTCAACATCATTCTCCCTATCCGCCTCTTCAAGACGAAGAGCGATATCAATGAGTTGGTCGAAAGAAACTTCTAATTTTAGAAGTAATGGCTTCTTGAGATTTTTGTTTAAGCCATAGACGAACCTCTGGTTCTTCTTTAAAGGGGTGTTGATGTATTCAACCCCGTATTTAGAAAGCGACTCGAAGGAGGCGACGTAATCAGTCACGGAGGACTCACCTTGAACAAGGTCTATAAATCGTTGAGCCAATGTCACTTTCTCTGCTTCTGGTACAAATTTCAACTTGAAGCGTTCCCGGAATTGCTCCCAGGTGAGATCCGCTTCATTAATTTCAGAAATAAGAAGTTCGTACCAGTCCAATGCTCTTTCTCGGAGCATACTAGAGGCCACCCGAACTCGGTGAAGGTCAATAAGATTCATTCGAGAAAAGATTCGATCGCATGACCTTAACCACGCTTGCACTTCAATAATAGTTTTGGAACCTTTGAATGGCTCCCCACCCAAATTAGTGTAATCGCTGCACAAGCGTGCAAATCCCGACTTTGGGTGAGTAGGTTCCGGGTTAGATCCAGCTGCTTGAGCATTTGTCACTAAATCAAGAAGCTGTTGAGCAGTCATAAAAACTCCATCCTAAGGCGGAGTGCTAGATGGTACGACTCTGGGGCGGCCTGGTCTAGACATTTCTCTTCCTTTAGAAAGAAAGAAGAAGAAGAAAAAGGTTATTCACCAAATTGAATATCAAGCAATCTTGATAGATAAACGAGGAATCATAAGGAAAATAGGATGAATCGGTACGAAGACTCGAATTAAATCCTAAAGCACGACTCCTAAGATGGACTTAGGATGATGATCCTTGCTATAATATTCCATATTGTTCCGAAGTTTGGCTCTGATACCAAGCTGTGACGCCCCACCTCTATACCCACGCTAGCCAAGAGCATTACAGTGAATGCTGTCAACTAGCGCGGAGAATAAGGCTGTTGAGGAGCGACCATCCGTGTAATTGCTTTGCGCGAGCATCGATATGTCAGATAGTATAACATGCATTTCTTTATCAAGAGGGAAGTCCGACATACCAACACAACCTCAAAGCTACTACACAGTGGCTATAATATCTTCAGAAACAAATATAGAAATAAACATAACATAAATCAGTCACAGACAATTCATATCACAAAGGTGGAAATAGATATGAATATTACACTAGGAAGTGTACATCAGAGTAGTGGTCTAAAAAGATTCACGATATCACAAAAGAATAGTTACACGAACTACACAAAAGAATAAGTATACATTATGGAGTCTATATCTCAATTGTATACAATCCAAAAACTACTAATCTAAGTAGTTAACCAAAAGTCAGAGAAATCAATCCCAAGTGAGAAGTCAAGCTGAAGCACCTGTAACATCTCGGTCTGACCCGAGTATTATTTAATAAGAAAATAATAAACGGATCAGTCTAACTATAAATATCAGATGAAACGATATAGAATAAGAGATATGACTAAACGCATAATAATCACAATGCCAAGCTGTGATATATATAAGTAATTGAAAATCAACAAGAGATTAATCAATATCACCAATCTACACAAGAATCAAAGGAAATGTCATACTCCTTATTTTGTTCACCAAACCATAAATATTGACGATTATATCAATGTCAATCACAAAAGTCAATGACACACAAATTCACCAATGCACAAATATTGATAAAACTTATCAATGGAAATCACGAAAATTGGTGAAGCACAAATTCTAGAAATCATCTCAAGAAATCCAGTAAATGACACACAAATTCACCTATGCACGAAAATTGATAAATCATATCAATAGAAATCACAAAAATAGGTGAAGAAGGAAATTCCAGAATTCGACACACGAAATCCAGAAATCACACAAAATAGGGGGGAGGCCTATCACACGAACGGGAGCATGAAAACTCACCAACATATGTATCACACGAACGAGACGCTATCTCATGGTAGCTAGCCATTAATTTTTGACACACGAACGGCCCGAAGACATGGGGCGATACCCCATCAATCTGAGTTGAAACTCCACAAAATGGGGTTTAGTCTCCCTCGCAGACAAAGAGACATCACACATTGCTAGTCTAAATCACAAACAATGATCGTCATGATCATCAAGAAGTGTCAATTACAGTAAGCTAGTAAATATATGAGCTTAGCTTCATGTCCCATAACCACTAGCTTAACTTAAATATTTACAAACAAATTATAGATCTCCACTAGAAAATTGTCACAAGAGTTTCAATCGAACGAGTCCAAGAATTAACCGACGAAGTAAACGCAAGCGTTTCATACCACTTGTTTTACTAAGTCGTTTAATTAGATTTCTCATACGAGTGAGGTAAAGTTTGTATATACTAATAGATTGGAAAACGGTTTAAGAAACGAGCTTTGTACTAAAATAGAGTTGAAATCATTTGAAGAAAGAGTTTTGGTATTTACGACTAGTATGGAAAACCTTTATATTTTTAAAGTGAAAAATCACAAAGAAGATTGTAGGAACAATCAATCACTAAAATTCACATACGAAGATGTGAATAAAAATCCAACGAAACCGATAAAGAATCCATCAAAATGGATCTTCAAAAATCCCTAAAAAGGAGTCATCAAAGTCATAACAAATGATAACAACACATAGGAAACAACACGAATTGATTAAAGTTGGAAATTCAAACATCTAGGAGAAATAGGCAAAAATGCACCAGGTCGGTCGGCCGGCTACAGAGCTCGGTCGACCGGACCCTGTTCTCAAAATTCCTCGGGAAGCAGGTCGGTCGGCCGAACCCTGTACTCGGTCGACCGAACCTTAAACACAGAAGTGCCTATGCACTTGGCAGCAGGTCGGTCAGGCGGCAGTAGGGCTCGGTCGACCGGACCTATTGCCAGTCCCTTCCCAGTCCATCCAATTAAGGTCCAACCTCGATCAAATTGCATTCTCTCGAGCAACGGCACTAAGGGATTATGCCAATCAACTACCCGGCCCTATATGCTCCTCGATGCATCACCAAAAACATATTCAAACATCAAAGTTAGGATTTTTAACGAATTGAACTCAAAACACCAAAAATTGGAATATTCTCCAAATCAATCCCAACCAAAAGCAAATGCACACGAATAAGTGTTAGGAATTCATACCTAACATTCGAAGATAAATATAAGCATAGATGTGAGATAAAAATCTCAACTTTGAACCCAAGAAATTGAAGAAGAAGCTTGAAAGCAAAACGGGGAATCAACCACTCTTCAAATCCAACTCAAGAAGCTTGATTCTAAGTTAAAAAGAGAAACATTTCCCAAATTAGGTTTAGGAATTTTCTGAAATCAAAGAGAGAATGAGTTGGGGAAGAAGAAGAGAAGCTTACCAATGGGTTCTTCTATTAGTTTGGAGCTAGAAATTGATTTGCAAATGGAAACTAGGGTTTTGGATTTCTATTTCCCATTCTCTTCCACCATTAATCTCTTTAGAACTGAAATTAGAGGAAGAGGGGGTGAATGAAGAGGGGGGGTTTCAGTTTGGGGTATTAAGCTAGAACATTGGGCTGAACCCAACCTAAACCCAAAGCCCAAGTGAAAAGTAGCAAAATTCTACTTTCTCCAAACATATCGAAGCTTATACTCAAAAAGGTCGCAAACTGCATTTTAAACTCAATGGGAGTGGTCCAGAGTCCTAATTCGACCGTATGCAAAAAGTAGCTTTTCGGACTAAATTCCGAGTATCGATAAAATATTCAAATAAAATATTAAAATATAAAATCGACAAATATGCGGGTTGTTACAAATTTTGGCGCTAACATTTTGGTGCTTTCACTGAGAAGGCAAGCACTTAGGGATCTTGAAGCAAGGAACTCGGATTCTAGGAGGCAATGGCTAGGCCATCAACAAGGAAGCAAGTGACAGAAAGGAGCAATCGGGAAGGAAGTCAAGTGGCTTCCTTTGGAGCTGGAGTAGGTCAAGCATCCATCTACATCACCAGAGACGAGATGGAAGCAATGTTGAAAAGACAAGAGGAGATGATGCAGGCTCTTCTCAGATAATTTACACAAGCAGGAAATGCAGGAGCTTAGATCCGTGGAACTGGATCAGAAGCGCTTTGTGATATCCTAGGAATTTCTAACAAATTTAAATGTGATAATCTCCATTTTAAATTAATTAAAATTGATAAAATTGTTATTTTAAACAATAATAATAATTGTGCTGTATATATGAAGATTTTAAATAGAATTGTTATATACAAATGGAATTTGGGTTTGTTAAAATTGCATATGTTTATCAAATTGATTTTTAAATTGAATTTGAACTTTAATTTGAATTTGGATATTTAAATTGAAATTCAAAAGATAGTTATATATATATATATATATATCTTAAATCATACTTTGGTTTTAAAATGTATTTTATTTAATTTTATTTAGAACATAAATTGTTTATATTATTTTTTTAAAGGAATTTATTTATATAAATTAAAATAAGTATTTATAAATTAGGAAATCAATTGTAAAAAGCTTTCTAAAACATTTAAAAATCTAATTTTGCATGAGAGTAACATGTGTTAACTTGTAATCATTCTTAATAACATGTGTTAGCTAATTATCTAAGGGAATTGACAAGTGTTAATTTTTATTTGAATTCTCTTTTATTTTTAATAAAATTTAATTTAAACCATTATTAACTTATACCATTCGTCTTCATGTCCTTTCTTATCTTCACTTTCTAAAATCATAAAAGAAAGAGAAAATTCTAAAGAACAAAGGACTGTAAAACCATATTCTAGTAAAAACTAAAACAAAATTTAAAAGCAAATCACCCCTCTTTTCCAAGATTTGAAAACATTCAAAGTTTAAAGGCAAGAAGCAAATCAATTCAAGAACAACCACTTCAAAATTTTAAATAGCCAAGAGGGAGATCTGTAGGGCATCATTACCTCAGTTTCAAGCATCTAATCAACTCCTGTTTCAGTTTTCAAGCAAGCTTTTCTGTTTCAAATTAAAAATTGCTTCAACCCTTCTCTGCACATTAGCCTGGTGAGTAAACATTTTTTTTTATAAAAGCAGTTTTAAGAATCTGTGATTCAACCTTGATGCATGTGATGGATTGTGTTGTGATGATGTATAAATGTTCATATGAATGTTATCTATGAATGCATGTTGAAATGTGAAATGTCTGTGTGTGTATATATATAGTTCCTGTATACAAAAATCTTCTCTATTCTTGTTACAGAATTTAAATTCCTTAAAAAATTCATATCTCTTATTTCAAGCAAATTTAAGCTTGGATCTTTGAATGAAAATTGTTTGCTAGGATATGATGATAATTTTAAAAATAGTTTCAGGGTTTAAAGTTAAACAAATTATTTTTAAAATTGAAAGAACAGTGAAATGCTTAAAATTAAACTATCTTAATCCCTAAACTGAATTTAATGAATGTAATCGTGATTGAAAATCACGAATTTGGGTATGCATTTCTTGACTTTTAGATTATTAATTCATTGGAATTTTCGAGATGTTCGAATTGGGCATTTTGGGTGGTTGCCGATGAACGGCGACATCGAGGTGGTTGATGTTTGGGCTGGAGAAGGTCGGAGGCATGGGGGTCTCATGAAAAATGCTAATGGGATTTTTCATCGTTCGTTGCAATCGGAATTAGGCGAACTAGGGTTTTGTTCGAGGTTTGGTTCGTCGTTGTTGACGAGGAGAATGTGGCGTCGGTGGCTCATTGTAGACGATCGCGAAAAGAGGAATGGGTGTTGGAAGGTGTGGCGAGGCTTCAGTAAAGGGGGTAGGTGATCCAAGATCATAGGCATCGGGAAGGTGAAGATTTCCAGCCATGGTGGTTTCCAGTTTGGTCGAGAACGCCTCATTTTCGATTCATATGGGTTTCGATCGATCTTGGTTCTCGTATGTGTTAGCGTGGGCTCGAGTGGTTGTCGAGGGTCGCCACAATGACCTCCGATGGTCGGAAGCGCCGGTGTACGTGCACCACATACATGTCGTATCTGGTATGTAAGTTGCTCGGGTGGGCTCTCGTGTGAATGAAAATTAGACTCAAAATTGCGATAGCGGAAAACTTGTTTTGGGTGTATCGAGTTTACTCGAGTGCTATCTCGAGTACTCGAGAATTTGTGGTTTTGGGCTCGGAAATGTTTTGTTTCCAGTTTTAACCTGTTTAGTTTTTAAACTAAAAAGATTTTCAATTTTAAAAGTAAACTTAAATTTTAAGCAAAGTTTTACCTGGTTCTAAAAGAGGTGTAAAATGTTTAAGTTAGAAATGATGTTTTAAACATATTTAAATTTTGAAAGGTATGGATTTCAAAATTTTAAATCTTGCTTTAAAAATAGTTTTGATAAAAATTACATTAGGGTAATTTTGTAATTAGTTTATAAATGTTTTCAACTTAAATATAATTGTTGAAATATAATTATAATTTGAGTAAAAAGTATTTAACTTGAATCAAAGGAAGATGATTTTAATAAATCATCTTCAAGCTTTTGAATTTAATTTAATGTAAAGTGAAAGTTAAGGGTTAATGCAATAGACGATTTATCTTAATTTAATCATGTATTATTAACTAAGGTAATGAAAGTATAATTACTTAATTAACTATGATGTTTAATTTGGGTAATTAAAATAAGATAAATTAATTTTTGAAATTAATTAAGCATAGATGATCACTTAATTAAGGATTGATTAATTCAGGGTAATCAATTAAAAAATAATTAAGTGATTAACTAATTAATTACTTAATGTAAAGGAAATATTAATTACATAATGAAGTAATTAAAGGAATTAAGTACTCAGTGTAATTAATTAAGTTGATGTGGTTAATTTTAGTTAATTAATTAAGTTTAATTAATTAAAGGTAATCAATTAATGTTGGGTTAAGTATAATTACTTAAGGTAATTAATGAGGTGTAATTATTTAGTGAAGTAATTAATGGATAATTACTGGATGTAATCAATTAAAAGGAAATTACTTGATGGAAAGTAATTAAAGAATAATTACTTGGTAGAGGAAATTAAGTAATAATTACTCAATGTAATTAAAGAATTAATTAATATAATTAATAAGTAGTTGGTTTAGTTGTTGAAGTAATTAAGGAAAGTTAATGACAGATTATGATTAATCAAGGTTGATTAATGAATGTAATTGCGTTAAAGGTTAATTATTAAATGAAATTTAAGAATAATTAACTAGTGAAAGTAATTAGAGGATCATTAATTAATGTAATTAATGAAAGTGATCAATCATGCCTATGAATAATTGAATGATGATAAGTGCCTTGGATTGGTTTATATCTCTGATATGAATTGCTTTGTGATATGATATGTATGGGTGGACAGTGATAATGTGATTATCTATCAATTATGAATTGTTGTGTAAAAGTGTTATCCGGTAATTAAAGTTGAACTGTATTTCACTTGAATAACTTGGGTTAATATGGTATTGAACTTGAAGAGACCGGGGTCGGGTATCAGTAAATACCCGAAACCACTTCGTTTAATAATCTACAATAATTCTATATAGATTGATATGTGAAATTAATAAGGCTGGAATGGAATAATATGGACCTTTGAAACTAACTAAAGTTACTTGGGGATCGATTTGTGAATTAAGTGTTGACCATAACCAGTTTTGAACTCGTAATAAAGTACGAGTTACCTCGGGTTTTATATAAGTTTTATGTTGTTGTATGCTTTTGTAATTCATGTTAGATGGGTTTATTCACGCTGGTTTCCAGGATGACCTAAGTGTTACTTTTATGTAATGCTCGGGTCAGACCAAGTAATGTAGATTTTTAGGTAAGGACGTTCTGGAGCTCAGGAGACAAGTTGGATGGAAGGAACGTATAGAGTATTCCGCTATGTATATTATTGCTTGTAATTCTGGAATATGTTGATTTTAACTATTCAGTGTTTGTGTATTGGTTGTAACTCTGATGTATAAATATAAATTGACAAATACAAATGGAATTTGGATTTGTTAAAATTACATGTGTATATCAAATGATTTCTAAATTGAATTTGAAATTTAATTTGAATTTGGATATTTAAATTGAAATTCAAAAGATAGTTATTTATATCTTAAATCGTACTTTGGTTTTAAAATGTATTTTATTTAATTTTATTTAGAACATAAATTGTTTATATTATTTTTTAAAGGAATTTATTTATATAAATTAAAATAAATATTTATAAATAAGCAACTCAATTATAAAAAGCTTTTTAAAATATTTAAAAATCTAATTTTGCATGAAAGTAAAATGCGTTAAATTGTGACCATTCTTGATAACTATGTTAGCTAATTATCTAAGAGAAATGGCAAGTGTCGATTTTTATTTTAATTCTCTTTTAATTTTAATAAAATTTAATTTAAATCTATATTAACTTATAGCATCCATCTCCATATACTTTCTTATCTTCACTTTCTAAAATCATAAAAGAAAGAGAAAGTTCTAAAGAATAAAGGCCTGTAAAACCATATTCCAGTAAAAATTAAAACAAAAATTTAAAAGAAAATCACCCCTCTTTTCCAAAATTTGATAACATTAAAAGTTTAAAGGCTAGAAGCAAATCAAATTCAAGAACAACCACTTCAAATGTGTAATCAGACAAGAGGGAGATCTGTAGGGCATCATCACCTCAGTTTCAAGCATCTAATCAACTCCTATTTCAGTTTTCAAGCATGCTTTTCTGTTTCAAATTAAAAACTGCGCCAACCCTTCTCTGCACATTAGCCTGGTGAGTAAAGATTTTTTTTTTAAACGGTTTAAAAATCTATGATTCAACCTTGATGCATGTGATGGATTGCGTTGTGATGATGTATATATGTTCATATGAATGTTATATATGAATGCATGTTAAAATGTGAAATGTCTGTGTGTCTGTGTGTGTGTGTGTGTGTGTGTACAAAAATCTTCTCTGTTCTTGTTACAGAATTTAAATTCCTTAAAAAAAATCATATCTCTTATTTCAAGCAAATTTAAGCTTGGATCTTTGAATGAAATTTATTGTTAGGGTATGATGATAATTTTAAAAATATTTTCAGGGTTTAAATTTCAACAAATTATTTTTAAAATTGAAAAAACAGCGAAATGCTTATTTATGTTAAAAATCAACTATCTTAATTTCTAAATTGAATTGTATGAATGTAATCGTGATTGAAAATCACGAATTTTACTATACATTTCTTGATTTTTAGATTGTTAATTCAGGGGAATTTTTGAGATGTTTGAATTAGGCGTTTTGGGTGATTGTCGATGTATGGCGACGTCGGGGTGGTTGATGTTTGGGCTGGAGAAGGTCGAAGGCATGAGGGTCTCAGGAAAAATGCAAATGGAATTTTTCATCCACTGTGGCAATCGGAATTAGGCGAACTAGGTTTTTGTTTGAGGTTTGGTTCGTCGTTGTTGACGAGGAGAATGTGGCATCGGTGGCTCGTTGTAGATGATTGAGATGAGGGGAATGGGTAGTGGAAGGTATGGCGTGTGAGAAATGTGGATTAAGGATCTTAAGGCTAGGATAAACACTAAAAGGGGGTGAATAGTGTTTTAGTGAATTATTAACTCTTTTTGAGTTTCTGTTAATTTAAACACAAATGTATGCAATATTCAGACACGGATATGATCACAGAATCAAACACAGATGCAAATATAAAGTAAAAGCAGTAAAGGAAAGAACACACCGGATTTTATACTGGTTCGGTGTTACCCTACATCCAGTCCCGCACACAAGTACAGATTTCCTTTTAAAAACAATCTTTACAATTACACCCTCGATTTCAAGGCAACGAGGTACACCCTCCAGATTCACAATCCTCTGGTTAGAGATACTTGATTTCCTGGGTAACAAGTTCACCTAATTGATTTCCAAGGCTACAATCACATCTTATCTCGCTTGATTGATTTCCAAGGCCACAATCATACTTTTTCTCGTTTAATTGATTACAAAAAGCCTATAACTCTGAATAGCACTGAGGATCTTGTTGAGATAGTGATAGAGAATCAAATCAGAGATAATCTAGTTAGATTCAATGTTGGTTTCGGCAGAGTAATGGTAAGAATATGTATATAGAAATGTGGATGAAGAAGAGGAGTGAAAAACCAGAAAATCTATACAAAAATTCATTGAAAACATCCCCTATTTATAGAAGAACAATAGCCATGTCTATTCGTGAAGAGATATGACGAATAGCCACTCCTTTTGAAATTTAAATTTTGAAACCAACTGACACTTTGTCGACATGGGTTCATTGGGTATGTCGACATGCCCAAAGAATTTTTGGTTATACATTTTTCTTTGAAAATAACTTCTATCTTATATTAAAACTATTTTAATCTTTATAAATATACTTGTTTATAGTAAAAATACATAAGTAAATATATAGAATAATATATACAAAATTTTACTATAATTTTATATTATAAATATTTAAATATTATTGTTAAAGATAGTTAAAACCATGGATAATTTGATTTTGAAATTAAAGATTATTTCGAGGCTAAAAGTATTTTGAAATCAAGATAGATGTTTTTGATGCTTTTAAAAGGAAGGTTTTGAAAACATTTTGAAAACAAGATATAATTTTGCAAGAATCATTTTGAATAAAAATTAGCGGATACAAAACAATGTTCCACTGTATTTTTCGTAGGTTCCATCCTACTCAGGGTTCCATCCCTTTAATAGGCTCGAAGTGGATTCCATTCCACGAATAAATTGGATTTTAAGATGTTAGTGCTTTTCTAGGAGTTTTAACAAAATTTCTAATTAAAAGATAAATTACTTGAACTCTTGAAATCTTGATAATCTTGATACACATAAGTCTTCAATCTTGATATCTTGAATCTCTATACTGTACAGTCTTCATTTTTGGTACCTGCATGGTTAAATCCTCCATATACACACATATATATATATATATCTAAACTTATACTGTTATTATTTATATTTTATGATCTATTATAAGGTTGTTGTCATCAAAACCATCATCTCAAGAACTAACAATCTCCCCCGTTTTGATGATGACAACCTTTTTATATAATATTACTTCTTTCCTAATAACTCCCCCTTAATCTATGCCTAACTACTCTATTTTATATGTCTCCCCCTTTGTCATCAACAAAAACTAACTCCAAATATATCAACAAAAACTATATCTCTTCCCCTAAATCTAATACTCTATGACATGTGATTATAATGATAGTGTTTCATAAATAATCAAAACTTAGATCTAAAACTAGAACTTAGTCCTAAACTACTAACTAACGTAACTAAGTATCCATATAATAATACATATAAGAACACAAATTATTCGTTAATTATATTGTTGTATTTACATTTTCGTGGGAAACGTAAGAAAGAACGTACACCAAAAGGAAAAAGAGAAAAGAAACTAACGAGTGTCTTTGAAAATGGAAGATCTATGAATTAAACGGTATGGATAGTGGAAACAGAAATTTCCACGTTGTTCGACAAGATTTCCATCTTTGTCAAAGCACACTTCTCCAATGCAAACAACTTTGTCGTCATCTTCCGCGTGCACTTCTTCCATATGGACTTCTTCTTCTTCTCCTTCTTTAGTGGCCTCTTGTATTTGATCTCCTAAAGAGTCTTCGTCAATCAAGATAGGGTTATCATGATTATCCATTAGAAATTTTTGCAAATTCCTAAGGATTTTGCCTTGCCTCTCTTGTTCCTTGGCCATTCGAAGTTGCATTACTTGGATTTCAGTCATTAACTAAAGTGTATCCTTCAGAGAATCCTCCATTTTCGTCACACGAGCGAGAGTAGTACGTTGAAATGGACCAGAAGTGGGAGAAGGAAACGAAAAGGTAGAATTTTTGTTTGATTTGGAAGAGGAGGCCATTGATTATTAGATTTTAGAGGATAAAACAGAGAAATAACAGAAAGAATGAATAAAATTTCGAAAATGGGAAGAATATATAACATTTTATTTTTTAATTTTGGTGGGAAAAAATTTAAAAATAAAAAACGTTATATGTCGACATGGGTTGGGGAGGGTATATCGACATGGTCCTTTAAATTTTTATTAATTAATCTATTTTGATTTAATTTTTAATTGTTATTTATATTTTATATTTCAGTTATTGAACAAATACCTAATTCTCTTCTTAATTTAGTAAATATAGATTCATTTAATGGTTTTATTAATATATCAGCAATTTGATTCTCGGAATTAATATGTTTAGTTCGAGCATGATGAGTAGTATTTTTGGAAAAATTTATCGCACTAGTATTATCACAATAAATTAGTGTTTTGAAAAATTGAAGCCATAACCTTTTAAAGATTGTTGCATATATATTACTTGAGAAAAAGCCAAAGCAGCAGAATATATTCTGCTTTAGTTGTTGATAAAGAAACTGTGGTTTCCTTTTTACTAAACCAGGAAATCAGAGAATGCCCTAAAAAATGACAAGTTCCACATGTACTTTATCCGTCTGATTTACAACCAGCATAATCAACATCACAGTAAGTTATTAAGTCAAAAGAATTATTTTTAGGGTAAAATAAGCCATAGTCAGAAGCGTGTTTAACATATCTTATGATACATTTTACGGCTTTTAAGTGGGTCTCTTTAGGTTAGGATTGATATCTTGCACAGAGACAAACACTATGCATGATATCAGGTCTACTAGCAATAATATGGAGTAATGATCCAATCATTCCTCTATATAACTTTTGATATACATCTTTCGAGAGATCTTCTTTACTAAGGTACTCATTGGTTGCAATGGGAGTGGATTTTCCACTCGCAGTAGTCAAACCAAATTTATTAATTAGGTTTTTAGCATATTTTTCTTGACTAATAAAGATACCATTATCTAATTGTTTTATTTGTAATCCTAAAAAGAAGTTTAATTCACCCATATGACTCATCTCAAACTCTTTTGTCATTATTTCAGAAAATTCTTTATTCATTTCAAAGTTAGTTGATCCAAAAATGATATCATCTACGTAAACTTGTACTAGTTGAATATCATTTTTATTTCTTTTAATAAAAAGAGTATTATCTACTTTACCAGTTTCAAAATTTGATTGTAATAAGTAAGATCTTAGTCTATCATACCGGGCACTAGGAGCTTGTTTTAGACCGTATAAAGCTTTCATAAGTTTTTAAACATGATTTGGTAATTTGTCATTTTCAAAAAGTGGTAGTTGTTCAACATATACTTCCTCTTTTACAAATCCATTTAAAAAGGCACTTTTAACATCCATTTGAAATAGTTTGAAATTATTATGATGTGTGAAAGCAAGTAGAATTCTAATGGCTTCTCATCTTGCTACGGGAGCAAAGGTTTCATCAAAATCTATTCCTTCTTGACAAAAACCTTGAGCGACTAATCGGGCTTTATTTCTAACTACCTCTCCTTGTTCATTCATTTTATTTTTATAAACCCATTTAGTTCCAATTATAGTTTTATTCTCATGTCTAGGAACAAGTTCCCAAACATCATTTCTAGTGAATTGATTTAATTCTTCTTGCATAGCCAAAATCCATGAATCATCAGTTATGCTTCTTTTGGATTCTTGGTTCAATAGTTGATATAAAAGCTACATTAATCATTTGACTTAGTCGATTTCTTTTTTTAACAACAAATTGCATATCTCTTAGTATATTTTCAATAGGGTGATCTTTTAAAAGTTTAGTCCTTTTATTAGGATGATTAGTTCCATTATAAGTTTCAGTAGACTCTTGATTTCGAGTGATTGAATCCTCTTCATCATTTATATCTTCAAAATTTTTGAGATATTCATCGAAAGAAACATGCATTGTTTCTTCGATGTTGTTAGTTCTTAAATTAAATATTCTGTACGCTTTACTTTGATTAGAATATCCAATAAAGATACCTTTGTTGGATTTAGGATCAAATTTATCTAAGTTATCTTTGGTGTTTAAAATAAACGTTTACTTCCAAAAATTCTAAAATAAGATACTCTAGGTTTCTCTATATGAAGAAGTTCATAAGATGTCTTATCAGTTAAAGGTCTAATTAAAATTCTATTTAAAATATAACAGGCAGTAGCAACTGCTTCTGCCCAAAAATACTTTGGTAATTTACTATCTGAAAGCAAGGTTCTCACACACTCTTGAATCATCCTATTTTTACATTCTACTACTCCATTTTATTGTGGAGTTCTTGGAAATGAAAAATTGTGAGTTATTCCCTTTTTATTGCAGAATTCTTCAAACTTTTCATTTTCAAATTCACCATCACGATCACTACGAAAGGTTATAATTTTTAGAGAAAGTTGATTTTGAATCGTTTTTGTAAAGTTCTTAAAACATTCAAAAGTATCACTTTTATGTTTCAAAAATATTGTCCATGTAAAACTAGAATAATCATCTACAATTACAAAACATATTTACTATGATTTATTGACAGAATTTGAGATGGACCAAATAAATCAAGGTGAAGTAATTCAAGAGGTTTTGAAGTTGAAATCATATCTTTTAATTAAAAAGAACCTTTTTTAAGTTTTCCTAATTGACATGCATCACATAGACTATCTACTTTTAAATTTTTTTTAGGGAGACCTCTTACTAGATCATGTTTTGACAGTCTAGATAAGAGTTTGAAATTCAAATGCCCAAATCTCTTATGTCAAACCAAAGGGTCACTTGTATTTGCTAAAAGACACAAGTTATCATTTGAAACTTTCATACTAAGAATATAAATATTCTTTTTCCTGATTCCCTCAAATATTATGGTCAAATTATTATCTTCAATGCAACACTTATCTTTTTCAAATTTAATTTTATATCCTTTTTCACAGAGTTGACTTATACTTAGCAGATTACGTTTCAGATTTTAACTAGCAAAACGTTAGTAATAATAGGAGTTTCAGAGTTACCGACTTTGCCGATGCTAATCACATATCCTTTTGAGTTGTCTCTGAAGTTAACCAGTCCTCCATCTTTCTATATTATATGATTCAACATTTCTGGATTGCCAGTCATGTGAATAGAACATCCACTATCAAGTATCCATTTGTTCTTTCTGATCTGCACAATTTTGTGGATTAATTCCTCAATTCCCATAAAGCATGTTTTCTGCACGTCAAACAATTTTGGTAGACAACTTGAATTTGAACATTGATTATATGCAGACTCATGGGACAACGATGATCTGAATATTTCTAAACTAGTATTAACAAACATAGCCATTTTAAAAAAATTATCAAAAATCAGATTATGAAACTTTGAAACCTTGCTTTGATATCAAATGTGAGAAATGCAGATTAAGGATCATAAGGCTAGGATAAACACTAAAGGGGGTGAATAGTGTTTTAGAGAATTATTAACTCTTTTTGAGTTTTTGTTGATTTATTCACAAATGTATGCAATATTAAAAAAAAAGATATTATCACAGAATCAAACACTGATGCGAACGTAAAGTAAAAGTAGTAATGAAAAGAATACACCGGATTTTATACTGGTTTGGAATTACCCTACATCCAGTCCCACACACAAGTACGGATTTCCTTTCAAAAACATTCTTCACGATTACACCCTCGATTTCAAGGCAACGAGGTACACCCTCCAGATTCACAATCCTCTGGGTAGAGATACTTGATTTCCCAGGCAACAAGTTCACCCAATTGATTTCCAAGGCTACAGTCACACCTTATCTCGCTTGATTGATTTCCAAGGTCACAACCGCACCTTTTCTCGTTTAGTTGATTACAAAAAGCCTATAACTCTGAATAGCAATGAGGGTCTTGTTGAGATAGTGATAGAGAATCAAACCAGAGATAATCTAGTTAGATTCAATATTCATTTCGGCGGAGTAATGGTAAGAATATGTATATAGAAATGTGGAAGAATAAGAGGAGTGAAAAACCAGAAAATCTATATAAAAATTCGTCGAAAACATCCCCTATTTATAGAAGAACAACAGCCATATCTAATCGTGAAGAGATATGACGAATAGACACTCCATTTGAAATTTAAATTTTGAAACCAACTGACACTATGTCGACATGGGTTCCTTGGGTATGTCGACGTGCCAAAGGAATTTTTGGTTATACATTTTTCTTTGAAAATAACTTCTATCTTATATTAAAACTATTTTAAACTTTATAAATATACTTGTTTATAGTTAAAATACATAAGTTAATATATAGAATAATATATACAAAATTTTACTATAATTTTATATTATGAATATTTAAATATTATTATTAAAGATAGTTAAAACCATGGATAATTTTATTTTGAAATTAAATATTATTTTGAGGCTAAAAGTATTTTGAAATCAGGATAGATATTTTTGATGCTTTTAAATGGAAGGTTTTGAAAACATTTTGAAAACAAGATATAATTTTGTAGAAATCATTATGAATAAAAATTAGCGGATATAAAACAATGTTCCACTAGATTTTTAGTAGGTTCCATCCTACTTAGGGTTCCATCCCTTTAACAGGCTCGAAGTGGATTCCATTCCACGAATAAATTGGATTTTAAGATGCCGATGCTTTTTTAGGAGTTTTAACAAAATTTCTAATTAAAAGATAAATTACTTGAACTTTTGAACTCTTGATAATCTTGATACTCGTGAGTCTTCAATCTTGATATCTTGAATCTCTATACCGTATAGTCTTCATTCTTGGTACCTGCATTGTTAAATCCTGCATATACATATATATATAAACTTATACTGTTAATATTTATAATTTATGATCTATTCTGAGGTTGTTGTCATCAAAACCATCATCTCAAGGACTAACATGGTGAGGCTTCAGTAAAGGGGGCAGGTGATCTCGAGGTCGGAGGCGTCGGGAAGGTGAAGATTTCGGGCCATGGTGTTTTCCAGTTTGGTCGAGAATGCCACGTTTTCGATTCGTATGGGTTACAATCGATCTGGGTTCTCGTATATGTTTGTGTGGGTTCGAGTGGTTGTCGAGGGTCACCGCGATGACCTCCGGTGGTCGGAAGCGCTGGTGTATGTGCACCACGTGCATGTCGTATCTGGTATGTGAGTTGCTCGGGTGGGTTCTCGTGCGAATGAAGGTTAGGCTCGAAGTTGCGATAGTGGAAAACTTGTTTTGGGTGCATCGAGTTTAGTCGAGTGCTGTCTCGAGTATGCCTCAAGAATTTGTGGTTTTAGGCTCGGAAAGATTTTGTTTCCAGTTTTAACCTGTTTAGTTTTTAAACTAAAAAGATTTTCAAATTTTAAAAGTAAACTTAAATTTTAAGCAAAGTTTTAACTGGTTTAAAAGAGGTATAAAATGTTTAAGTTAGAAATGATATTTTAAACATATTTAAATTTTAAAAGTTATCGATTTTAAAGTTTTAAATCTTGCATTAAAAATAGTTTTGATAAATATTACATTAGGGTAATTTTGTATTAGTTTATAAATATTTTCAAATTAAATATAATTGTTGAAATATAATTATGATTTAAGTAAAAAGTATTTAACTTGAATCAAAGGAAGATGATTTTAATAAATCATATTCAAGCTTTTGAATTTAATTTAATGTAAAATGAAAGTTAAGGATTAATATAATAAATGATTTATCTTAATTTAATTATGTATTATTAACTAAGGTAATGAAAGTATAATTACTTAATTAACTATGATGTTTAATTTGGATAATTAAATTAAGATAAATTAATTTGTGAAATTAATTAAGTATAAATGATCACTTAATTAAGGATTGATTAATTAAGCGTAATCAATTAAAAAATAATTAAGTAATAAGTAATTAAGTGGTTAATTACTTAATGTAAAGGAAATATTATAAATAATTACTTAATAAAGTAATTAAAGGAATTAATTACTCAGTGTAATTAATTAAGTTGATGTGGTTAATTTTAGTTAATTAATTAAGTTTAATTAATTAAAGGTAATCAATTAATGTTGGGTTAAGTATAATTACTTCAGGTAATTAATGAGGTGTAATTGATTAGTAGAGTAATTAATGGATAATTACTGGATGTAATTAATTAAAAGGAAATTAATTGATGGAAAGTAATTAAAGAATAATTACTTGATGGAGGAAATTAAGTGATAATTACTCAGTGTAATTAAATGATTAATTAATATAATTAATTAAGGAGTTGGTTTAATTGATGAAGTAATTAAAGAAAGTTAATTACTAATTGTGATTAATCAAGGCTGATTAGTGAATGTAATTAAGTTAAGCTTAATTATTAAATGAAATTTAAGAATAATTAATTAATGAAAGTAATTAGAGGATCATTAATTAATGTAATAATGAAAGTGATCAATCTTGCCTTTGAATGATTGAATGATGATAAGCGCCTGGGATTGGTTTATATCTCTGATATGAATTGCTTTGTGATATTATATGTATGGGTGGACAGTGATAATGTGATTATCTATCAATTATGAATTGCTGTGTAAAAGTGTTATCCGGTAATTAAAGTTGAACTGTATTTCACTTGAATAACTTGGGTTAATATGGTATTGAACTCGAAGAGACAGGGGTCGGGTATCAGTAAATGCCCGAAACCACTTCGTTTAGTAATCTACAACAATTCTACATAGATTGATATGTGAAATCAGTAAGGCTGGAATGGAATAACATTGACCTTTGAAACTAAGTAAAGTTACTTGGGATCGATTTGTGAATTAAGTGTTGACCATAACCAGTTTTGAACTCGTAATAAAGTACGAGTTACCCCCGGGTTTTATATAAGTTTTATTTTGTTGTATGATTTTGTAATTCATGTTAGATGGGTTTACTCACGCTGGTTTCCAGCCTGACCCGGGTGTTACTTTTATGTAATGCTCGGGTCAGACCGAGTATTATAGATTTTTAGGTAAGGACGTTCTGGAGCTCAGGAGACAAGCTGGATGACAGGAACGTATAGAGTATTCCGCTGTTTATATTATGGTTTGTAATTTTGGAATACGTTGATTTTAACTGTCCAGTGTTTGTGTATTGGTTGTAACCCTAATGTATAAATATAAATTGACAAGTACAGTTTTCTTTGTATATCTATTATTATTTGATATTATATTTTGATCCGCTGCGAATGTGAGATTTTGTGACTTGTTTTCTGTTTCTTCTTCTATTTCTTTTCTTCTTTTCCTAACTATTTGGAATTTTTGGGATCGGAAATTTCTGGTCATTACACGCTTAATCAGCAAGCGGAGGAAATGGCTCAGTAGGGGGCAGCCCCCAATCAGCAGACGGCTATCAACCTGGATGGATCTAGACTCGGGGGCATACAACCAGGAAACATTGGACCAATCCATAGAGGGATACCAGATGACTCTATGCAACCCGACACCAATAGGACTGCAGGAATGCGAGATGAGGAGTATGTGCTGGAGTTCCTCGTGAACTCAGGGGGCAGACCGGAGGCAATGGACAAGGATTACAGCTCGACGACAATGACAGATTAGCGGGGATGGTCAGACGGGCTATGAGAGGTGGATTAGTAAACAAAGACTTAAAGGATGTGAATAGGAACCCCTTTACTCCTAATATCAGGCATGCTTGGAATCTACCGGAATTTAAGCTACCAATGTTGGACATGTATGATGGGAGAACGGATCCCACCGTTCACTTGACAAGGTACATGAGACATATGGATGTACTGGGTGCATCGGATGAGGTCATGGCTCGATGCTTCCCATTGTATTTGACAGATAACTCAGCAATGTTGTTTAGACAACTGGAGAGTGGTTCTATCGGTACATGGACGGAGCTGATTGAAAAGTTTGTGAAACAGTTTCAGGTCCATATAGTCAGACCCAAAAACGTAATGACCTTGACATTGATGAAGCAATGGAAGGGAGAGTCACTCAGGAACTTCTTAACCAGATTTAACGCAGCAGCAACATCAGTGGATCGACCCGATCCGCCAATGGTCTTGATGGAAGCAGTCTCAGGAATCACGGATAATTCAGATTTCAAGATATCACTGGAGCGGGACCCACCAAGGGACCTCGGGGAGTTCTATCATGAGGCGGAAAGGCTCCTGAGACAGGAGGATGCGCAGGCTAAGAGATTTAGGAGAGAGGCTGAAGCTTATGCAGTGTGGGGTGGAGGTCCATCCAGGGAGGATCCAACTAAAGATGATAAAGGAAAACGAAAAACGAATAGCAACGGTGGCACTTCGAAGAGGCCTCGAAGGGAGTCAATGTTTTCTTCTTACACAGATTTAACTAAGACTCTAGAATGGAGTTACTTGGATACTCGAGGGTGCCTCCAATATCGAAGGCCGGCAAAGAGAGAGCCTTTAGAATATGAACGGACATCGGGAAAGCATTGCCTATTCCATGAGCTGGATGGGCACAACACAAACGATTGCAGGCATTTGAGGGATATCATTGAGGAGCATGTAAGAAATGGTCATCTACAGTAGTATGTTAGGAATCGAGCTGTGGCAGTGGGACAGAAGCGACTACCGCCTACCTCGAACGAAGGTGGCACTAGACCTGGGCAACGTCAGCTCATTATCAACTAAACAGATTTATGGTTTTGAATAAGTAATAGAACATAAAGTAATACGGCCAGGTCACTTACACACGTACGAGATCGAGGACGTCCCCTAAGCGTGCTCTGAGATGATAAAAGCCCGTACTACTTGAGTTTATGAAATCCAACTTTCTTTCCATTTTTCTGTAAACTTTGGTTTCCTCATTCATACTTTGGACATTTACTTTTCTTTGGTATGGTTTTGGAGTTTGGATTGAACTCCCGGTTTGGTTGGTTTTTTGGTTCGCCATTTTGGTTCGGATATTCGATTTTTATTTTAAGTAGAATTTTTGATATGGTTTTTTGGTTTTTTGATTGGATTCGGATCATTGTAATAAACAGTTTAGGTTTTACAATTACTGTCTCGACCGGAGAGACGGGGCAGTGATCGCAAATTACGAGTCCCTTTGTCAGAGAGCGATGGAATGTACTCGGACAGAATATCAAGTCCTTAGCCGGAGTACCGAGGCCGGTGAGTATCAAAGTCCTTGGTCGAAGTGCCAAGGGGGTGAATATCAAAGTCCTTGGCCGAAGTGCCGAGGCCGGTGAATATCAAAGTCCTTGGCCAGAGCGCCAAGCCCGACGAATATCAAAATCCTTAGCCGGAGTGCCGAGGCCGGTGAGTATCAAAGTCTTTGGCTGGAGTGCCGAGGCAGGTGAGTATCAAAGTCCTTGGCCGAAGTGCCAAGGCCGGTGAATATCAAAGTCCTTGGTCGGAGTGCCGAGGCTGGTGAGTATCAAAGTCCTTGGCCGGAGTGCCGAGGCCGATGAATATAAAATGTCCCTGACCGGAGAGTTAAGGCTGAAGAAAATACAAGTCCCTGACCGGAGAGTCGAGGCCAGAGAACATACAAGCCCTTGATGGGAAAGTCGAGGCTGGAACAGAATAACGCGACCCGGCGAGTTCTACGGATTCAAGGTTAAACCCGGAGAGGTCATGGACTTAATAATATGGTTATGAATAGGATATGGACTTCGGATATCAGATTTGAGGCTATTTAAAAAAAACCTTCCAATAGCAAGGCATGTTTTGGAGGGCAAGTGTTAACCCGTCTTTTCGCAAGGCCATGGACAGACGGATTTAACTAAAACAACTTCACGATTATCGAGGCTGAAATATGATGGATTCGGTTCAAATGGATGGTGTTCACTTAGATTGATGATAGGTCATTCGGTCGGAGTGAAGTGGTTCGAAGTGTTCGAAATTTGACCTTATGGCTCGGTCATTCGGCATGGCAATATCCGATCGAGGTATGGAAGTTTAGGAAGATCATTTGGAAGTCGTTGGGCATTGGATGTCGTTCGACATCGTATCTCGCTTAGCATTGGAAGTCGCTCGGCATTGGATGTCGTTTGGCATCGTACCTCGCTCGGCATTGGAAGTCGCTCGGCATTGGATGTCGTTCGGCATCGTACCTCACACGGTATTGGAAGTTGCTCGGCATGTACCTCGCTCGGCATTGGAAGTTGCTTGGCATTGGACGTCGTTCGGCATTGAACATCGCTTGGCATCGAGGGTCATTTGGCATAGCGGGTTGCTCGGCATTAGACCTCGCTCGGCGTTGTGGTTTGGCCTTGGTTGCCATTCGGCATGCGTGGGTCGGCATCAAGTGGTTCGACATTGATGGGATACGGCTCGGCCTAGGTGGCTCAGCAAATGCCGCTCGGTCGGGGACGAAGGATGTACATGGTTTGGCAATGGCCTTAATGGGCCCAAACTACTCAGGAGGCCCAACAACCTAGTTTTGTCTATAAATACAGCATGTGGGTCTCCAGATGGGGGATCTTCTTTTCGTCTCTCTTGTTTTCTATTTTCTAACGCCGATGTTACTCTGCCATCTTGTAACTGTAATCCATTATTACAGCAATAAAAAGAAAAATTTCTGGAGTGGACATAGGCTGGAGTTAGCCGAACCACTATAAATCTGTTATTCTTTACTGCTTTCATTTTAATTTTGACTGTTCTTCACATTGTTACCCTCTACCTATACCTTATCTGTTATCTGTGACTGTTAGTTGTTGCTTTCATTTTCATTTGGGTGTTAGTGACCAATTTTGGCGCTTATAGTTTCTTGACAACAACAATCTCTTTCTAAATCACTTCCATTTTCATTTACGGCATTTCATTTAATACTGAAATTAATGTTAAATCATTTCACAAATTTCCATTTAATTTTATAAACATCTTACAAAGAAATAACTATATAACACATTAAATTAAAAACTTACTCCACTCTTATTAACCTAAATAATACTCTTCTGCATCCTAAGAGTGTATACAAAATGTCAATTTCATTTTACTTTTCAAAATTAAAATGGAGGCTCAAACATAATATGGTTCCTAGAACCAAGTCGACTACTTCTATATCGTTACATATCCAGTCCAACAAGTAGCTAAGAAGAGTAGGATGTTGGTATCCAAACTCAGTCCTAGAGCCTACTTTTCCTTAGACATCCCAAGTAATGATGTTTATTAGTTGGCCCAATAATATCAAATAGTTTATAGACTTAGATGTTTAAACAAAGATACAGTTTAAATAAAACAAAGTTTATTTAAACCTTCCAATCTAATTTAACCCATTATAAAAATTGCGACAACCCGGAATTTTGGACAATATCAATTTAACAATCTGTATTAATAATTAAATTGATTTGATAATTTATAATTTTTATTTAAATTGGTAAATTTAATCTTTTAAAGATTAATAAATATTTAATCTCGCAATATTGATCAATATCTTTCTAACAATTTAAAATTGATAAGATATATCTTTCAAAGCTAATAAAATTATATTCTATTTATAATATATATATATATGATACATATATATATATATATATATATATTGAATAAGAAGATCTTTTGTTTTAAATAAAAGATGAATTTCAAATTATAATGTATATGTAAGTATATGTTATAGTTTGAAGTTGTTTTGAAATTTAACATAATAATTCTCAAAATTTATGTTAAAAATATTTTCTACTTGAAATGTAAGCATATTTGTATATAGTGAAGTTTGGTTTGAATTTGATAAAAGAACTTTCAAAATTTTAATATATATATGTATATAAATTGTAATTTGAAGTGTATAATTTAATATAATACATTTCAAAGGATATTTGGAATTTTAATTTATAACTCTTAAACAATAAATATAAATGTTTTAGATTTTAAAATACATGTATAAGAATTTATTTGTATTATAATTTGTTTTATAATATTTTCTTTAAAAAGTGAATATATATACATATATAAGTATTTATTAATTAAGTAAATTAAGTGTGTAAGCTTTATATTAACATTTGAATTAAATAAAAATTTATTTAAAAATACTTAAGGACATGTGTTAATATCTTAAGACATCTATGTAACATATGTAAGGCAATTAAGAGATATAAGTGACAAATGTAAGTTTTAAAAACAAGTGTCATTTCTTAAAATTTTATTTTCTTTGATTTTTCATAATTTAGTTCATAAAAGCATACATTCTTCTTCGAATTCTTTTTCCTATTTTCAGCTGAAGAAAAAAGAATTTCAAACTAAAATCTTGTAAAAAACTTTTCAACCATTTCAAAATTTTCCAAATCTTGTAACCCATTTTCAAATCTGGAAAAAAACAATACAACAAATCAAAGCTTCAACCTGAGGGATTTCAAGCCAAATTGAAGTTTAACAGCAAGTTTCAACACTTAAATCAACAATTTGTAGGCATGCAAAGGATTTCAACAGCAAAGCAATCAAATCATTTTCCGGATAAAATTTTAAAGCCTGGAAGAAAATTTAGAACCTACTCTCTGCCTTTTCAAATTGTGAGTAAATCTTCTTTTTATAAACAGATTTGAACCGGTTATTAAACATAGATATTTGTGATGATTTATACAGTAGTACAATTGCAAATGTGTTGTGAAGATGATTGCATGTATGTATATAAAGATGATACGCATGTATGGTGACTGTATTTATATGTATAAGCATGCTATGTTGTTTACAGGTTTGGATCATTCAATTAATTCAAAATCTCAACATACAATCAATATTAAGTCTTGATTTGCAAATGAAATATGATTGAATTAGTGTAACACGATTATAAAAAATAAGCCCAGTAATTTATAATTAAAATTTGTCTTGAATTTTTGAAAATAACAGTAATATATACATTTGAGCCAAAAATCAATAAACTCAATTTTTAGTTTGGATTGCATGAATGAATTCGTGATGGGAAATCATGAATTTTAACACTCATATCATGATTTTTAGTTTGCTGATTCATGGGAATTTAGGGGTCATTCGAATTTGGAGTTTTGGGCGATTGCCGATGAACGGCATCGGGGAGTTGTTTGATTTTTGGTCTGGAGGTGGTACGAATGATGGCGAGTATAGGAAAAATGATGGTGGTTTTTCTTATTGGCCGAGGTGATTGGATTTTGATGGAGTAGGGTTTCCTCGTAAATTTTTGTAGGCCTTTGTTTTTGCGACGGTTGCGTCATCACTGGATCACCGGGGACGATCGCGTTAGGGTGAATGGATGCTCGGGATCGAGGTGATTCGATGGTGAGGTCGGCAGGGTCTAACGGTGACGGGTTCGTCAGCGTTGGGAGGATTTTGTTCAAGTCATGTTTCTAGTTTTTGGGATTTGGTGCTCGATTTCGAATAGGCGACGTTTTTATGGATTTGTTGGTCGTGAAGCTCGTCGTGGTCGTCGGCGATTTGGTGGAGGCCGAAGGAAGGGTCGGCGTCGCATGGTTCGCCGAGCATCATGCACGCGTGTATGATGTATCTGGTAGAAGAGAGGAAGTTTGGGAAGAAGGTGCTTGCTTTGGTTTTGGTTCGTGCAAGTGTTAGGTTGGTCTCGAAGCAGTTTAGTTTGTGTTTGACTTGAGGCTAGCTCGAGTTTTTGGAGTGTTCGACTCGGGTTTGACCCGAGACGATTTCCTGTGCTATTCAAAGCTTAATTTTTTATAAAAGAAAATAAATTTACGAATTTAAAACTTGTTCTTTTGAAATAAATGTTAATCAAACTTTCAAAAGTGTTAATTGAATTTATTTTCAAATTTAAAATGTTTAAGATAATTGCTTTTGGAAGTAATTAACTTAATTAAATTTTGAATTTTAATTCAAAATGGGTGTTTTCAATTTGAAATATTAAATCAAAGTTTTTAAGTAATGTTTTAAAACTAAGTTTTCAAATTATATTGAAATGGATAAATTTTAAGATGCGATAATTAAGCTTCCAGAGATAAATATTTATACAATCTAAATTAAACGGTTTTAAAAGTTTCAAAGATTTTAAAGTTTAAATTAGATGATTAAATTGTTTTAAATTTCAAATTGATTTCTAAAAGCTTTATTTTCAAATAAGGTTATTGTTATAATTTTGTAAACCAATAAAATAGTTTGTCTTTAAGTTATTAAGATTTGATTAATTCAAATAATTAATTTGTGAAGATAAATAAGGTTAATTTATTATCGTTATGAACTTAAGAATACTTAATTAATATGATTTGTTAGTAAGTAAAAATTTAATTAAGATAAATGATTTTTCTCAATTAATTAAGGATTTTTAAATATAAGAAGTTAACTAATTTTAAATTAATTTTAAATTATTAGTTAATTATTTGTTTAATTTTAAATAATCACTTAATAATGAATCAATTAAGTGTAATTACTTAATGAAGTAATTAATGGATAATTATTGAATGTAACTAAGAAGAAGAAATTATTTATGGAAGTAATTTGTGTATAACTACTTATGGAAGAAATTGAGGGAAGTGATTAAGGGTTAGTCACATGATGTTATTAATTTAAGGATTAATTAATGTAATTGATTTGAAGTTAATTAATTAAAGAGTAATTAATTAATTAAAGAATTAAGGTTAATTAATGGTGGGATTAATTACTTGTTAAGGATATTAATTAAGAGAGTAATTAACTAATGAAAGTAATTAGAGAATAATTACTTATGGAAGTAATTAAGGGAAAATTACTTGGTTAATTTGGCTAATTTATTTATGTGATTAATTAATTAATTAATTAATGTGATTATTTTAAGATTAATTACTAAATGTAATTAATTAAAATATGATTAATCAATGAAGTAATTAATTAAGGGTTATTGATTAATGTAATTAATTAATGATTACTTAATAAAGTAATTAAAGATTTATTAATTAGTGTAATAAATCAAAGGATTAATATAATTAATTAAGAAGTTAATTAATTAAGATAAGTAATTACAAGTTTGTTAATTACTGTTTATGATTAATTAAGACTAATTAATGGGATGGTTAATTACAAATTAATTATTAAATGGTTAATTAATTAATAAGGATCATTAGTTAATATAATTAATGAATTAATCAAGGTTGATTAATAAAATTAATTAATTAAAGTATTATTAATTAATTGGAATTAGTAAAGGTTTAATACAAATTAATTATAGTTAAATAAATAAAGGATCGTTAATTATTGTAATTAATGAAATAATTTAAGGTTAATTACCGTATATGGTTATAATAATTAATTTGTGTAATTAATTAAAGGCTAATTACTTAAATGTAATTAAAGGATGATTAATCAAGGAAGATTAATTAAGGAAGATCATTAAGAGATGATTAATAAATTAATTTGTAATTACTTAATGAAGAAGGATTAAGGTAATCCAATTGATTAAGAAAGAACCAAACCTGCATATAGATGATTAATTAATATTGAATGATTGATATTGGATGTTTGAATGATGTTGGATGATTTGGGTGTGATATCTCTGATATGTGATATGTGCTGCTTTGTGAGATAATTGGTTGATATGAATTATCTATTGTGATAATGTGATTCATCTATCTGTTATATTATTCTGAATATAAGTTTAATTGTTTAAAACCCTTAAACAACTTGGACATTTAAAATGGCGTTTGGACTTCGGTGAGACCGGGATCGGGTCTCCATATATGGATATCCGAAAACCACATCGATCCAAATTTAACGTTTGGTCATGAATCACAGAGAAGAGCTTAGTGAAGACTCGAAGTGTAAAAACTATTCGTTAATATAACTCTGAGGGTGATTCCGAGATGAGTTTGACGGAGATAGTACTTTCAGGTTCGAGATGGTGATTCAAAGTGCAAGGGCTATGGTCGTTGACTCTGAGGGTGATTCCAAAATGAGTGCAACGAGATAGTGCCTTCGTTTCGTTCGAAACCGGAACGAACTTGTATGGATTGAATGCTCCCAGAACATCGTCAGGTGGACGATGAGCATTCTAAGATAGATGTGTTCTATAAAGGTAATCGTTGCCTCAAGCCTCATCAACCGGGAATGGCTAAAACAGGGGAGGTGCAGCAAGGTTAAGTGGGTCATGCCGAAGTAGGACGAGATTTACCCCTGTCTAGAGGTCCCTTTCTATTTCGGCATAGTGTGTGGTTGGTCGCGCCAACCACGGGGTGGTCTTGTTCGGGACTATCCAGTAAGGGATGGTTCCGGCGTTGTGTTGCAGGGGATTGAGAGTAATCCTCGGTACGGTGATCTCGGCCCCGTACTATGACGGGCGGTACCCCAGTAGCTCTACCATTGATGGAAACCCATTCTTCCTACGAGACCCTACGGTTTTGATTGTATTACCCACTTTTGTGGCTAGTAGCTGGAATTTAATCATGTAACAATTTCGGCTATTTCTTATTTACTTGAAAACCCTAGAAACAATTATAATATCACTGGATTTCCTATCAATTGTTTTGGTTAGCGTAAGATAAAAACTTTTCCATGTTTATGTGTGGGAAGTCTTACGTGATACCTTTTCTTTTCTAAGGATTTTCTGAAGTTAAAAAATTTTAAACCGTTTGCTCACACCAAACCCCTGTCTGACCCAAGTGTTTATTTTTTGTTTTATTAAACTCTTGGGTACTCATATTATGTATGAGTAGTCGAGGGATTCTTTTTAGCTTTGATGAATTGTGGAGGAGATTTGGAGCAGGAGGCTTCAGTGTGAAGATATATAATGGTTCCGCTGTGTTTGTGATCTGATAGCTTGAGTTGTGTAGTTAGACAGATGTTTATAACCGTCTAATATGAATGTATGAGTTGTGTAACTCTGATGTATATGATACTATGTAATATTTTATGTGATATATTATATTTCATTCATTCCGCTGTGAGAATCTATTGTTGTTGAGTTTCTTCTTTTCTATCTTTTCTTCTTCTATCCCTTTCTTTCTTAAATCATGATGCATTTTTTTCTGGTGATAGAAAGACGGGTCGGGACAGTTGGTATCAGAGCGTTAGGTTGAGCGAATACCTAGGCTCCGGAGTGGTGTCTTTCTTGAGAGAGCGTACTTGTAATTTTTATATATAACTATATATTTATATATCTACCTGATTTGTTGAATTACCTATTCGGATTCTCCAACATAAGTTATAAAGGTAGATAAGGTGGTGTGTGTAACACGACTGCCACTAATGGAAGAGGTCCATATGTTGAGGTTGGAAGTATATTTTTCGAGACTGTAGACCTAATACCGCCTCCGGTGAGCTTTGCAGCTTGGAGTAAGGATTTCTCTGATCTCCGAAGGAAATCTTTTAAAGATTCGAAGTTTGTCTTTGAAGTGTAAGGTTTGATCTGTCAGAAGTGCACAAGTAAGTGATGGTATCTTGATAACTGTGTGGTGAGATGCAGTATCCATGGGTATTTCCGAAGATGTTTTCTGTGACGCCCCACCTCTATGCTCACAATAACAAAGAGTATTAAAAGGTAATACTGTCTGTTATTACGAAGAATAAGGCTGGATAGGAGCGGCCATCCGTAGTTAGGCATTATGCTAGTATTGGTTATCTCGATAGGAGTGGTATATATATTACCAACTGTGACGCCCCACCTCTATGCTCACATTAACAAAGAGTATTAAAAGGAAATACTGTATGTGATTACGAAGAATAAGGCACAGTACAGAAGCACTAGTCACTAACATATAAAACTGGAAACCAATGCAAAATATTGAATTCCAATGACGAACCGCGATCAAGCATACAGGTCAATGAAGTTTCAAGTCAAAGCCGAAGCCATCAGAAATTCACAGAAAACAAAGAACAAAATCAACAAATCAAAATCTCTTGGTTGCAAAGTTACAAACTCCAATTTCTTCTATATGGCAAGTCATTGAATCGCATACACAATATAAAATGCCGAAGTCAACATAAAATCAAATGAAAATCATCAAGCCATGGATAACAAGGAATCAAACCAAGTCACAGTTCAAAACCGCGTGAATTGAAAAAGTCAGAGAAATCATCAACATCTAAACGAAATCATATGGCCAAAGCACAATGTTGAAATAGAGGTGTGAGTGAAAATCACTCACCATACCTCAGCCGAAATTCCCTTCCCCCCCTTTCAGCTCGCCATTGCACAGCCTGACCACTTCGTAAAATTTTGAAACCCTAGCCGCCATTTTTTTCGTTTGTTTTGTTAAGGCTTGCGAAGAGAAATGAATCGAGAGGGAGGAAACGACATCTTCCTTTGATACAACATAGCACCAATAAAAAATGTGGGCCAAGATTTTATTTAAAGCCCACACAACCCTTAACCATTTTTAAAAGAATCTCTACCTGATTAAAAACTCCCAATAGCAATATAGATAGAAAATTTAATTGTCTAATGATGATAATTAACTGGTGCAAAATCCCGGGTCATTACATTTTCTCTTGAAGCAGTTTTAAAAGTAGTTGAGGAGCAGTCTTTACCTGCCGCAGGGAAGATTCGTCCGTGTAGAATTTATATGGATCTTTAGCAAGGAGGTTGGCTGTTTTGGAATATAAGACTAAGGTCTATAAGTTGCTTCGCTTCGACATGGTCTCATTGTCATCCCTTAAGGAGAGCAAAATGTTGAATTGCCATTTTTTTATCTGTGTTTTTGATAGAATAGGTTCTTTTGTCTATAAGATTTAATTGCCAGTTTGGATAACTGGGATTCATTGTATTTCATGTATCTCTGAGGGGGTACGTGTATGATTCATCGTTGGTTGTAGAATCTACAGTTCAGTTGGATTTTGGAAGTTGAGCTAGACTTGAGTATAGTATGATGTTCTGTTCAGACTGATGGATCTAGAAATGAGAGGAGCTCTGGATATTGGTGGTGTGTTTAGTTTAGATTCTGTAGAGCGAGTCTCCTAGTGATTTATACTTGGGAAACTCTAGATAGTGTAATAAAGATCTATCCTGATTTGTGTCAGGATAATTAGTTAGGTTTGTTTGCTTGATTGATTGCTATGGTTGTTAGTAACTAGATAATAGGTATGCTTTGCTATTTAAAATTAAAATCTTTGCTGGGTTATTAAATTATCTTTGCTTTTAAAATTTGGGGACGAAAATCTTTTAAGGGGGAGTAATGTAACGATCCGGAATTTTAGGCAATATCAATTTAATAATCTGTATCAATAATTAAATTGATTTGATAATTTTTGTTTATAATTTTAATTTAAATTGGTAAATTTAATCTTTTAAAGATTAATAAATATTTAATCTGGCAATATTGATCAATATCTTTCTAACAATTTAAAATTGATAAGATATATCTTTCAAAGCTAAAAAATTATATTCTACTTATAATATATATATATATATATATATATATATTGTGAATAAGAAGATCTTTTATTTTAAATAAAAGATGAATTTCAAATTGTGATGTATATGTAAGTATATGTTATAGTTTGAAGTTGTTTTGAAATTTAACATAATAATTCTCAAAATTTATGTTAAAAATATTTTCTACTTGAAATGGAAGCATATTTGTATATAGTGAAGTTTGGTTTGAATTTGATAAAAGAACTTTCAAAATTTTAATATATATATGTATACAAATTGTAATTTGAAGAGTATAATTTAATATAATACATTTCAAAGGATATTTGGAATTTTAATTTATAACTCTTAAACGATAAAGATAAATGTTTTAGATTTTAAAATACATGTATAAGAATTTATTTGTATTATAATTTGTTTTATAATATTTTCTTTAAAAAGTGAATATATATACATATATAAGTATTTATTAATTAAGTAAATTAAGTGTGTAAGCTTTATATTAACATTTGAATTAAATAAAAATTTATTTAAAAATACTTAAGGACATGTGTTAATATCTTAAGACATCTATGTAACATATGTAAGGCAATTAAGAGATACAAGTGACAAATGTAAGTTTTAAAAACAAGTGTTATTTATTAAATTTTTATTTTCTTTGATTTTCATAATTTAGTTCATAAAAGCATACATTATTCTTCGAATTCTTTTTCCTATTTTCAGCTGAAGAAAAAAGAATTTCAAACTAAAATCTTGTAAAAAAACTTTTCAACCATTTCAAATTTTTCCAAATCTTTTAACCCATTTCAACTGGAAAACAACAATGCAACAAATCAAAGCTTCAACCTGAGGGGTTTAAGCCAAATTGAAGTTTAACAGTAAGTTTCAACACTTAAATCAATAATTTGTAGGCATGCAAAGGATTTCAACAGCAAAGCAATCAAAGCATTTTCCAGATAAAATTTTAAAGCCTGGAAGAAAATTTAGAACCTGCTCTCTGCCTTTTCAAATTGTGAGTAAATCTTCTTTTTAAAAACAGATTTGAACCTGTTATTAAACATAGATATTTGTGATGATTTATACAGTAGTATAATTGCAAATGTGTTGTGAAGATGATTGCATGTATGTATGTAAAGATGATATGCATGTATGGTGATCGTATTTATATGTATAAGTATGCTCTGTTGTTTACAGGTTTGGATCATTCAATTAATTCAAAATCTCAACATACAATCAATATTAAGTCTTGATTTGCAAATGAAAGATGATTGAATTGGTGTAACACGATTATAAAAAATAATCCCAGTAATTTATACTTAATATTTGTCTCGAATTTTTGAAAATAACAGTAATATATACATTTGAGTCAAAAATCAATAAACTCAATTTTAAGTTTGGATTGCATGAATGAATTCGTGATGGGAAATCATTAATTTCAACACTCATATCATGATTTTTAGTTTGGTTATTCATGGGAATTTAGGGGTTGTTCGAATTTGGAGTTTTGGGCGATTGCCGATGAACGGCATGGCGGAGTTGTTTGATTTTTGGTTTGGAGGTAGTACGAATGATGGCGAGTATAGGAAAAATGATAGTGGTTTTTCCTATTGGCCGAGGTGACTGTATTTTGATGGAGTAGGGTATCATCGTAAATTTTTATAGGCCTTTGTTTTTGCGACGGTTGCATCATCACTGGATCAACGGGGACGATCGCATTAGGGTGAATGGATGCTCGGGGTTGAGGTGATTTGATGGTGAGGTCGGCAGGGTCTAACGGTGATGGGTTCGTCAGCGTTGGGAGGTTTCGTTCGAGTCATGTTTTTGATTTTTGGGCTTTGGTGCTCGATTTCGAATAGGCGACGTTTTTATGGATTTGGTTGGTCGTGAAGCTCGTCGTGGTCGTCGGCGATTTGGTTGAGGCCGGAGGAAGGGCCGGCTTCGCAAGGTTCGCCGTGCATCGTGACACGTGTGTGATGTATCTGGTAGAAGAGAGGAAGTTTGGGAAGAAGGTGCATGCTTGGGTTTTGGTTTGTGTAAGTGTTAGGTTGGTCTCGAAGCAGTTTAGTTTGTGTTTGACTCGAGGCTAGCTCGAGTTTTTGGAGTGTTCGACTCGGGTTTGACTCGAGACGATTTCCTGTGCTATTCAAAGCTTAAGTTTTTATAAAATGAAATAAATTTACGAATTTAAAACTTGTTCTTTTGAAATAAATGTTAATCAAACTTTCAAAAGTGTTAATTGAATTTATTTTCAAATTTAAAATGTTTAAGATAATTGCTTTTGGAAGTAATTAACTTAATTAAATTTTGAATTTTAATTCAAAAAGAGTGTTAGGAATTCATACCTAACATTCGAAGATAATTATAAGCATAGATGTGAGATAAAAATCTCACCTTTGAACACAAACGTTTGAAGAAGAAGCTTGAAAGCAAAAGGGGAATCAACCACTCTTCAAATCCAACTCAAGAAGCTTGATTCTAAGATAAAAAGAGAAACATTTCCCAAATCAGGTTTAGGAATTTTCTGAAATCAAAGAGAGAAAGAGTTGGAGAAGAAGAAGAGAAGCTTACCAATGGGTTCTTCTATTAGTTTGGAGCTAGAGTTTGATTTGCAAAAGAAAACTAGGGTTTTGGAGTTTTAATTTCTCATCTCTCCCACCATTGATGCTTTATAACTGAAAAGAGGAGAAAGTGAGGGTGAATGGGGAGGAGTGGCTCAGATTTGAGTATAAGTTAAACATAGGGCTGAACCCAAACCCAAACCCAAAGTGAAAAAGTAGCAAAAATCAACTTTCTCCAAACATATCGAAGCTTATACTCAAAAAGGTCGCAAACGGGATTTTAAACTCAATGGGAGTGGTCCCGAGTCCTAATTCGACCGTATGCAAAAAGTAGCTTTTCGGACTAAATTCCAAGTATCGATAAAATATTTAAATATAAAAATCGATAAATATGCGGGTTGTTACAGACTCCCCTCCTTAAAGAAATTTCATCCTCGCAATATTTAAGAAGAAAATATAAAGTAACAACCATAAAGGCATGTTCAACACAAAAGAAGTTTGAAATAAAAGGTTCACCTTAAAGAGCACGGGAAAGTAAGTCCGGATGTGATCGCTCGATGAACTCTCTAGGCTCCCAAGAACAATCCTTAGGATTTGAAGACCATTGAACTTTCACAAGCGGAACATCTTTATTTCGAAGACGTTTGACTTCCGAAGCAATGATACGAATAGGATGTTGCTCATAAGTTAAATTAGGTGAAACTTCAATCTCTTCCACAACACCGGGCTCAAGAATAGAATCAGAATCTCGAAGACATTTTCGAAGTTGAGAAACGTGAAACACGTCATGGATAGCAGAAAATTGAGCCAGTAATGCAAGGCGATAAGCCATGGAACCAATACGTTCAGTGATAGGAAATGGCCCAATATATCGAGGCGCGAACTTTCCCGATCGACTGAAACGTACAACACCTTTCATAAGTGACACACGAATGAACACAAGATCTCCCACAGAAAACTCTAACTTTCTTCTCCGGTTATCGGCATTGGATTTTTGTCTACTCTGGGCTTCTTTCATCCTATGACAAATATGTTCAATTTTCTCTGTGGAATCACGAATAAAGTCTGGACCTAAAACCAGCTTCTCACCGGCCTCAAGCCAACAAGAAGGAGATCGGCATGGCCTTCCATAGAGTTCCTCGAAAGGTGCCATACCAATACTAGATTGGATGCTATTATTATAGGAAAACTCAACAAGAGAAATATGATCTTCCCAACTTCCACCAAAATCAAGCACACAAGCACAGAGAAGATCTTCAAGAGTTTGATTCACACGCTCGGTTTGTCCATCGGACTGGGGATGATAAACGGTGCTAAAATTAAGCTACGTTCCTAAAGCTTTTTGAAGACTCTTCCAAAATCCACTAGTAAACAATGAATCACGATCACTAACAATAGAAGTAGGAACTCCATACAATTTAACAATTTCTTTGATAAAGAGCTTGGCCAAAAGAGGAACGGTTCGGTTAGACCGAACGGGAATAAAATGGGCAGATTTAGTAAGTCTATCAACGATCACCCATAAGCTATCATGACCCGAACGAGAACGGGGAAGGCCATCTATAAAATCCATGGAAATTTGGTCCCACTTCCAAATTGGAGTTTCTAAAGGTTGCAATAACCCACCGGGCCTTTGATGCTCGGCGTTAACGAGTTGGCAAGTCATGCAACGCTTAACGAAGTTAGCGATGTCAAGTTTCATTCCCTCCCAATAATAAAGTCGCTTCATATCCGTGTACATTTTACTATTACCGGGATGAATGGTAAATTTAGAACGATGGGAATCTTCTAAAATATCTTTACGAAGGTCACCAATATTTGGTACGATAAGTCTACCAAATTTCCGAATGCCGCCACGAGAATCAATATCAAAGTCTTTCAAACCTTCAATACCAACTTTATCCTTAATATTTTGGCCAAGAAGAGCCAAGTCAGGATATATACTTTGAGCTTCAAGAATGCGGTCTAAAAGAGAGGGGTGAGCCTCAAGGCTACATAAAACAAGAGATGAACATAAATTGGAAACACGGTCTCGAATTTCGCAAGTGGATAAAATCTCGAGATCGTTCCATTTGGATATCATCATAGAAACAACAGCTTGTTGTTTTCGGCTAAGAGCATCGGTGACACGATTACCCTTACCGGGGGTATAAAGAATATCAAGATCATAAGGAGCAAGGAACTCGAGCCAACGTTGTTGACGCAAATTAAGTTCCTTTTGAGAGAATAAATACTTCAAGGACTTATGATCAGTATAAAGAATAAATTTCTCTCCCAAAAGATAATGACGCCAAATTCGAAGGGCGGAAAATAATAGCCGCGAGCTCTAAATCATGAGTGGCATATCTAGTCTCAGTAGGCTTCAATTGCCTAGAAGCATAAGCAATAACACGTTCTCTTTGCATAAGAACGGCACCCAAACCAACACGACTAGAATCAGTATAAACAACGAAATCTTGATTCCCCTCGGGAATAACAAGAATAGGAGCATCAGAAAGAAGTTCCTTCAATTTCTGAGAAGAAGCTTCACATTTGTCCGACCAAATGTATTTAACACCTTTCTTCGTTAGGCTAGTGAGAGGCACGACAATCTTAGAAAAGTCTTTGATAAAACGGCGGTAATAACCCGCCAATCCAAGAAAACTACGAATCTCCGTCACACTCTCCGGTCTCTTCCAAATTTGAATCGCTTCAATCTTTGAAGGATCCACGGAAATTCCGAATTCGGAAATAATATGACCGAGAAACTTCACATGGGATTGCCAAAAGTGGCATTTAGAAAATTTTGCTTTTAAATGATTACTCCTAAGAGTTTCAAACACAATCCGAAGATGTTGTTCATGCTCCTCCTCGGTTTTAGAATACACAAGAATATCATCAATAAAGATGAGAACAAATCGGTCGAGGAAGTCTTTGAAAACTCTATTCATAAGGTCAACGAAATAAGCCGGAGCAATCGTTAGACCAAATGGCATAACAAGCCATTCATAAGATCCATAACGCGTACGGAACGATGTCAAAGGAATGCTATCCTCTGCAATACGAAGCTGATCAAATCCAGTAGCTAAGTCTAATTGTGAAAAGACTCTAACACCACTAAGTTGATCGAAAAGATCATCAATCCGAGGTAAAGAATATTTATTTTTTATAGTAAGATCATTAAGTTAGCGGTAGTCAACGCAAAGCCTAAGTGTACCATCGGATTTCTTCACAAAAATAGCCGAATCTCCCCAAGGCGAGGAACTAGAGCGAATAAATTGCTTCATCTCCAATTCGGATAATTTTTTACGCGTCTCCTTGTTTTCTTTATTGGACATGCGATAAGGAGGGCGAGTGATAGGTTGAGCTCCAGGAATGAGATTAAATCTGAACTCAATTGCTCGCTTAGGTGGTAATCCTAAAACGATCTCAAATATGTAGGAAAATTCACGAACGACGTGAATAAGAAAAATAATATCACCCTCATCATCTTCATCGTCATCACAAGGGTTTAAAGAATATAAAGATGCAACCAAAGCAGAATCCGAATCTTTAAGAATAACAGAAACCTGATTAACAGATTGAGGATGTCGAAGATAAATAGTCCGCTCAGGACATAGGATATGAGCTTCATAACGGTTAAGCCAATCCATTCCCAAAATCATTCCAAAGCCTAAATAACGCATGACATGCAAATCAGCTAGGAAAGGAAAATCACACAAAATGATCTTGACATCTTTACACAATAAACTGATTATTGCAGATCCACCAACCGGATTCGCAATTCTCAAAGAAGTCATTAAACACAAAACATCCAAAGAAAAAGTATCAACAAGTTCTTTTGATATAAAAGAATGGGACGCACCCATATCAAAAAGAACTCGAATAGGTAGATCACGAAATAAAATAATACCATCAAGAATGGAATGAGAGATACCTTGACCACGAGATGTGTTGCCAGGGGGTTGAGAAACATTAAGCTTTCCCTCCTTCCTATTTTGAAGTTTGGGACTTACATGCATAAAATGGTCCGGGCTTTAACAATAGCGACAAGTACGAGGCTTTGAACACTTGTTCGCAAAATGGTCTCTGGAACCACAGTTAAAGAATTTCCCTTCAGTAGAGGAAAAGGTCTTTACAGCAGGAGTTGCTTGCCTCCCTTTCTTATTGGGATAAGGACCTTTGAATTTGTTTGGCCTCTTCTTTTTGTTGAAGTTTGGTTTGGAACCCACCACTTCAACATCATTCTCCTTATCCGCCTCTTCAAGACGAAGAGCGATATCAATGAGTTGGTCGAAAGAAACTTCTAATTTTAGAAGTAATGGCTTCTTGAGGTTTTTGTTTAAGCCATAGACGAACCTCTGATTTTTCTTCAATGGGGTGTTGATATATTTAACCCCGTATTTAGAGAGAGATTCAAAAGACGCGACATAATCTGCCACGGAAGTTTCACCTTGAACAAGGTCTATAAAACTGTGAGCCAAAGTCACCTTCTCAGCTTCTGGTACGAATTTTAACTCGAAGCGCTCTCGGAATTTCTCCCAAGTGAGATCCGCTTCATCAATCTCAGAAATAAGAAGTTCATACCAGTCCAATGCTCTTTCTTAGAGCATACTAGAAGCCACCTGAACTCGGTGAAGATCAATGAGGTTCATGCGAGAAAAGATTCGATCGCATGTCCTTAACCAAGCCTGGACTTCGATAATAGTTTCGGAACCTTTGAATGGCTTCCCACCCAAATTAGTGTAATCGCTACACAAGCGTGCAAATCACGACTTTGGGTGAGTAGGTTCCGGATTAGAACCAGCTGCTTGAGCATTCGTAACAAGGTCAAGAAGTTGTTGGGTAGTCATAAAAACTCCATCTTGGGGAGTGGCACTAGATTGACCGGTGCTGGGACGGCCAGGTCTAACCATTTCTCTTCCCTTAGAAAGAAATAAAGAAGAAGAAAAAGGTTATTCCCAAAATGAATATCAAGCAATCTTGATAGATAAACAAGGAATCATAAAGAAAATAGGATGAATCAGTACGAACACTCGAATTAAATCCTAAGGCACGACTCCTAAGAAGTACTTAGGACTATGATCCTTGTTAAATTATTCTACATTGCTCCGAAGTTTGGCTCTGATACCAAGCTGTGACGCCCCACCTCTATACCCACGCTAGCCAAGAACATTACAGTGAATGTTGTCAACTAGCACGAAGAATAAGGCTGTTGAGGAGCGATCATCCGTGTAATTGCTTTGCGCGAGCAGCGATATGTCAGATAGTATAACATGCATTTCTTTATCAAGAGGGAAATCCGACATACCGACACAAACTCAAAGCTACTGCACAGTGGCTATAATATCTTCAGAAACAAATATAGGAATAAGCATAACATAAATCAGTCACAGACAATTCATATCACAAAGGCGGAAATAGATATGAATATTACACTTGGAAGTGCATATCAGAGTAGCGGTCTAAAAAGATCTACAATATCACAAAAGAATAGTTAAAGAACTACACAAAAGAATAAGTATACATCATGGAGTCTATATCTCAAATGTATACAACAAAATAAACTACTAATCTAAGTAGTTAGCCAAAAGTCAAAGAGATCAATCTCAAGTGAGAAGTCAAGTTGAAGCACATGTAACATCTCGGTCTGACCCGAGTATTATTCAATAAGAAAATAATAAACGGATCAGTCTAACTATAAATATCAGATGAAACGATATTGAATAAGAGATATGACTAAACACATAATAATCACAATGCCAAGCTGTGATATATATAAGTAACTGAAAATCAACAAGAGATTAATCAATATCACCAAATCTACACAAGAATCAAAGAAATGTCATACTTCTTATTTCGTTCACCAAACCATAAATATTGACGATTATATCAATGTCAATCATGAAAGTCGATGACACAAAAATTCACCAATGCACAAATATTGATAAAACTTATCAATAGAAAGCACAAAAGTCAATGACACACGAATTCACCTATGCACAAAAATTGATAAATCATATCAATAGAAATCACAAAAATAGGTGAAGCAGAAATTCCAGAATTCGACACACGAAATCCAAAAATCACACAAAAAAGGGGGGAGGCCTATCACACGAACGGGAGCATAAAAACTCACCAACATATGTATCACACGAACGAGAAGCTATCTCATGGTAGCTAGCCATTAATTTTTGACACACGAACGGCCCGAAGGCCATGGGGAGCTACCCCACAAATTTGAGTCGAAACTCCACAAAACGGGGTTTAATCTCCCTCGCAGACAAAGAGACATCGCACATTGCTAGTCTGAACCACAAAGATGATTGTCATGATCAACGAGAAGTGTCAATTACACTAAGCTAGTAAATATATGAGTTTAGCTTCATGTCGCATAACCACTTTCTTAACTTAAATATTTACGAACAAACTGTAGATCTCCACTATAAAATTGTCACAAGAGATTCAATCGAACAAGTCCAAGAATTAACCGACGAAGTAAACGCAAGCGTTTCATACCACTTGTTTTACTAAGTCGTTTAATTAGATTTCTCATACGAGTGAGGTAAAGGTTTGTATATACTAATAGATTGGAAAACGGTTTAAGAAATGAGCTTTGTACTAAAATAGTGTAGAAATCATTTGAAGAAAGAGTTTTGATATTTACTACTAGTATAGAAACCTTTATATTTTTAAAGTGACAAATCACAAAGAAGATTGTAGGAACAATCAATCACTAAAATTCACATACGAAGATGTGAATAAAAATCCAACGAAACCGATAAAGAATCCACCGAAATGGATATTCAAAAATCCCTAAAAAGGAGTCATCAAAGTCATAATAAATGATAACAAAAAATAGGAAACAACACGAATCGATTAAAGTTGGAAATTCAAGCAACTAGGCGAAATAGGCAAAATTTCATCAGGTCGGTCGGTCGGCTACAGGGCTCGGTCGACCGGACCAAAAAAAACAGAAATGCTTGGGAAGCAGGTCGGTCGGCTGAGCCCTATAACCAGTCGACCGGAGCAGATACAGAAAGGTGCCCATGCACCTTAGTAGCAGGTCGGTCGGCCGGCCCAGGGGTTCGGTCGGCCGACCCTGATGTTCTGCAAATTGATACCTACTTAATTGATGTGCAAACTCCACCAATTCGCAACCGAACGAGCATTGGCACTAAGGATTTATGCCAATCGACTACCCGGCCCTATGAGCTCCTCGTTGCATCACCAAAAACACATTTGAACATCAAATCATGATTTTTAAAGAATTGAACCCAAAACACCAAAAATTATAATATTCGCCAAATCAATCCAAACCAAAAGCTAATGCACACGAATAAGTGTTAGGAATTCATACCTAACATTCGAAGATAATTATAAGCATAGATGTGAGATAAAAATCTCACCTTTGAACCCAAATGATTGAAGAAGAAGCTTGAAAGCAAAAGGGGAATCAACCACTCTTCAAATCCAACTCTAGAAGCTTGATTCTAAGCTAAAAAGAGAAACATTTCCCAAATTAGGTTTAGGAATTTTCTGAAATCAAAGAGAGAAAGAGTTGGAGAAGAAGAAGAGAAGCTTACCAATGGGTTCTTCTATTAGTTTGGAGCTAGAGTTTGATTTGCAAAAGAAAACTAGGGTTTTGGAGTTTTAATTTCCCATCCCTCCCACCATTGATGCTTTATAACTGAAAAGAGGAGAAAGTGAGGGTGAATGGGGAGGAGTGGCTCAGATTTGAGTATAAGTTAAACATAGGGCTGACCCAAACCCAAACCCAAACCCAAAGTGAAAAAGTAGCAAAAATCAACTTTCTCCAAACACATCGAAGCTTATACTCAAAAAGGTCGCAAACGGCATTTTAAACTCAATGGGAGTGGTCTCGAGTCCTAATTCGACCGTATGCAAAAAGTAGCTTTTCGGACTAAATTCCGAGTATCGATAAAATATTTAAATATAAAAATCGATAAATATGCGGGTTGTTACACCCCACCTCTATGCTCACAATAACAAAGGGTATTAAAAGGAAATACTATCTGTTATTATGAAGAATAAGGCTGGATAGGAGAGGCCATCCATAGTTAGGCCTTACGCTAGTATTGGTATCTCGATAGGAGTGGTATATATGCATATATTCTTTACTTTTCTTTTTCATCTCTTTGTTCATTTACTCCCATCGACATATTCAATTCCAGTATATAACGAACTACGATGGTTCATAATAGTTTAGGACAACATATATAATAATAACATAGATAAGATAAACCCAGAACACAAATAATATAAAATCTCAAATATATATAACTGATGTCAGTTACAATACATGTGATACAACTACAACTGTCGACATCTGAAGTTACATATACAAGTACATTATTGTAAATAATATACATGAATACATACAATCCTATAAAATAACACTGACTACTACAAAAGATATGAAGAGACTTCATAGCTCAAGCAGCATCCCAAAGCGAGATATCAACAGCCTGCAATAACTCAGTCTGACCCGAGTATTAATTCGAAAGAAAATAATACGCGGGTCAGTCTAATTCAAACTCAGTAATTAATACTCGAAAGCAATAACAATCAAATAACAAATAGACGACAATCACGATAAATCTTGCATATCCAATCCTTTAATAAGAAAATCGGATAACGGTAAATATAACACATAACAGCATTAAACAGCAAATCAGCAAAGCCAAATCATCAACAAAGATAAATAGAAGGATTATCAATGAAGATAATTAAAAAAACAACAGAGTTACCTAAACAGCAATTAACAGCAAAATCTAATTATGAATAAAATAATTAGAAACAAATAATCTAATTATCTAATAGATAATTAGATAGCAACAAAATAATCAAATTAAAGCAAATCAAAATACAATTTCAAAATATATTGAATTGGACACACGAAACAATTCAAGCAATTGAAATTATCAATTATAACATCAATCCTGATTTGGCTGCAGTACACGCTCACGTGCACTGCCTCGCCACTACAGTGATGAAATATGCAAAAGAACAATGAATCAGAAGAAAATGGCACTAACTCGAGATCAAGCTCAAATTATACAAACAAAACCCAAAACTGCATAATCAAACTGCAAATGTCACAAAGACTGAAAGGCAACTCAATTGGACAGTGCCATCAAAATGACATGACAATACAGACTCGAAGCAATGCAGTGATATGCACAGTGCACGGCAAAACTCAATACAGCATAACAAAAATGCACTAAGGCACGAGACTATCAAATACATAGGGCAAAAGATGAATGCATACACCTGTGTTGACACAAATATATACACACTGCAAATATAAGTGCAGACGACTACAACGACCAGAGACTTCAAAGAAAAGCAAAGAACATAAAGTCACCAGAGAGTATGCAACCTGAATCAGAAGCATGTGCACCAAAAACCATCAATGAACAAGACAACAAGATGAACCAGACCAGGCAGCAAGCATTCATGAAACAAAAATGCCGACCGACTCGAATATCACAAAACACAGCAACCCAAAAATTGCTGCAATAGATATATGGTACAATGCACATCATACATAAGGTTAAAGTTACAACCTTAAGTATGCATACATGAACCAAAGATAAAGCTACAGCATGGCATGACCAAGTTAAATCAGAGACCTCAGAACCACGATCATGCTACAGGTATGAACAGAGAACACTTGCAACAGTGGTGATGCAGTGCAATACAACATGAATTACTGCAGTGAACCAAATCATGAATGAAAGTGCTTCCAGAGGCAGTGAACCAAATGGCCTAAGGCAAACTACAAATGCAACTGAACAGTTCAACATGATATCAACCCAATGCAGATAACATGAATGGTCATAGGCATGAACACAACATCATCAGAGACTGGTGCAAGCTTATAGCCAAGTAAACAAAACAAGTCAGTAAAGATTCATCGAAGCCAGAAGCAACAGAATTACCAAACTCGAAGTCAAGTGATAAAAATCAAGTCAAAGCCTGCTAATATCAAAAACAAGTTGAAGCCGAAGTCAACAAGTAGAAATAATAGAACTAGGTCAAGTTCAAATGCAAAAAGCTCAAAGTAGCAGTTTCAAAAGCCAACAGAGAATTCAAAGCAACAGTTAATGTCCGAAGTCAATACTTAAAGCAAATGCAAATTCAAAATGAATTCTCATCTAAAAATATTTTCACAAAATCATGCTTGCAGATTTCAAACCCAAATCAGTGACGTGGTATTCAGAAATCAAACCAAGTCAGAAAAATCATCAATCATCGAAACAAAATTGAACTACCGAAGCATAGTACTAAGATCGAATTAGAATGTGAGTGAAATCCCTTGCCTTGTTTCGAAGATCACAGATCTAATTCGCAGCCGAAATCCCCTTTTCCAATCCAAGCGAACAAAGATAGCAATGCCAAAGATCGAACAGATCGGAATTGTAGTAGTGGCAAACCAGAAAATCAGATAATACATCGTCAAACCAAGTCAAGCCATGGCGGCCATGAAATCGTTCAAACCCTAGCAGCCATTATTACGAGTGTTTTGTTTTGGGCTTGCGATGAAAAGAATGAAGGAGGAACCGGGTATTTACTTGATAATTATCACAGCACCAAAACAAAAGAAACGTGGGCCAAGATTCAATTTAAAGCCCACATAATCCCTTAACAAATTTTTAAAGAATTTCAACCCGATTAAAAACTCCCAATAGCAATTAGCTAATAGATTTAATTGCCTAATGACGATAATTAACCGGTGCAAAACCTCAGGTCGTTACAAACTCCCCTCCTTATAAAAATTGTGTCCCCGCAATTTTCATAACTAAAGCCATCCATAATGATTATTTTCCTAACATAAACTGGTTAACTAGAAAAATAAAGGTCAAGAACACAAACGCCAAAGAAATCTTTTAATTTCATAAAAGAAATTCGCAAATTGTCAACTAAATCTAATTATCAAATAGATAATCAGAAAATAACAAAACTGAATAAATACAATTATCAGCAACATTTAATTATCAATTAGATAATTAGGACACAGAAATCACAAAATAGAAATATCTAATTATCGATATGATAATTAGAAAACAGCAAAATCTAATTATCAACAATGATAATTAGAAAACACAAATCACAAATCGCAAAACCGCAAATTTCTAGTTATCAACCAGATAATTAGAAAACACGAACTTCACAATCAGCAAACTCTAACTATCAACAGAGATAATTAGAAAACAGTAATTCAATATAATCAACATAATCTAAAATCAATTAGAGACTAGAAAATCTCATAATCAGCAAAATTAGCAAATATCTAATTATCAAAAACGATAATCAGAAAACAACAATTATCTAATTATCAAAAACGATAATCAGAAAACAACAAATATCTAATTATCAAAAACGATAATCAGAAAACAACAAATATCTAATTATCAACTAAGATAATTAGAACTCAAATCAACAAATATCTAATTATCAACTAAGATAATTAGAACTCAAATCAACAAAAATCTAATTACAAACTAAGATAATTAGAACTCAAATCAACAAATATCTAATTATCTACTAAGATAATTAGAACTCAAATCAACAAATATCTAATTATCAACTAAGATAATTAGAACTCAAATCAACAAATATCTAATTACCTGCTAAGATAACTAGAACTCAAATCAACAAATATCTAATTACCTGCTAAGTAATTAGAACTCAAATCAACAAATATCTATTTATCAACTAAGATAATTAGAACTCAAATAAACAAATATCTAATTACCTGCAGATAATTAGAAACAACAAATATCTAGAAATCAAAAATAGATAACTAGACAAATCAACATAAAAGTGGATCGATCCCATCATATGGCGAGTCTAAGCTACGTCGCACGTGCATCAACATATGGCCGAAGCCTACCAAGTACTGTCATCATAATTTTGGCGCCCAACAAATGACCCGAAGGTCCAACATATGACCCGAAGGTCTAGTACTGGTATTTGACCCGAAGGTCTAGTACTGGTATTTGACCCAAAGGTCCATCATATGACCCGAAGGTCAAGCATAGCGGCTTGAAAGCCAATGAAAATCATCAAAATCATCAAACAGCAAATATTTCGATTAACGAGTCCGGAATTAACTGAAATAGTAAAAGTATGGTTCCATACTCCGCACTTTTGCTAAATCGTTTAAATCTCTTCATCGTTTCCTTGAAAGTGAAAAATTGTGTATTTTAAATAAATAACATTTTACGTTCTCAAATGGACAAGTCCGGAATTAATCGATTCAGTAAAATGAGGGTTCATGGTCATCAATTTTGCTAAAGCGTTTAAATCGCTTCCTCATTCTTTTGAAGGCGCAAACTGTAAAAATATTGAAAACAATTTTATTTTAAAATGATTTGAAAACCCATGATTAAAGCAGCAACGTCTGTAGCAATGTTGATAAGGAAATTGCACTTCTCAAAACACCATAAAAAGGGGCATCAAATCAGCATTGTGGGATAACCGCTTGAAAATTCACTTTAAATTTGACGGTTACTGAAGTCAAAGCGACAGTAATTTTTATACGTCAAAATCTCATCAAGATAATTTGGATCAAAATATACTACCGGTGTAAAAATCCCGTTATAAAAATAACGGCAACCAAATACATTTTAAAACCAAACACTGGTTCAACGTAAAATTAATGCAGTAACATGCAACTCATCTTTGCACGCACACTACAAGATGAGCAAAGAAATCACTCGATTATATCTTCAATGAAGATAATTTAAAACAACAAAAATCTAATCAATCACAAAACACAATTTCACTTTTATTTTTAAATAAAGATATTTAAAAAATTTATCATAATTTCAAAACTTTAGTTTTGACTCAAAGCATAATTAAAAACATCAACAAATAGTTGTAACACATGTTCCATCTAAGTTATGTTCTATATTATGTCCATAAACCCCTTGCTCTGATACCAATTGTGACGCCCCACCTCTATGCTCATAATACAAAGAGTATTAAAAAGAAATACTGTTTGTTATTACGAAGAATAAGGCTGGATAGGAGCGACCATTCGTGGTTAGGCCTTACGCTACTATTGGTTATCTCGATAGGAGTGGTATATATATGCATATATTCTTTCTTCTTCTTTTTCATCTCTTTGTTCATTTACTCCCATCGACATATTCAATTCCAATATATAACGAACTATGATGGTTCATAATAGTTTAGGACAACATATATACTAATAACATAGATAAGCTAAACCCAGAAAACTGATAATATAAAATCTCATATATATATATATAACTGAAGACAGTTACAATACATGTGATACAACTACAACTGTCGACACCTGAAGTTACATATACAAGTACATTATTGTAAATAATATACATGAATACATACTATCCTACAAAATAACATTGACTACTCCAAAAGGTATGAAGAGACTTCATAGCTCAAGCAGCATCCTAAAGCGAGATATCAACAGCCTGTAATAACTCGGTCTGACCCAAATATTAATTCAAAAGAAAATAATACACGGGTCAGTCTAATTCAAACTCAGAAATTAATACTCGGAAGCAATAACAATCAAATAACAAATAGACGACAATCATAATAAATCCCGCATATCCAACCCTTTAATAAGAAAATCGAATAACGGCAAATATAACAAGTAACAACATTAAATAGCAAATCGGCAAAGCCAAATCATCAACAAAGATAAATAGAAGGATTATTAATGAAGATAATCAAAAAAACAACAGAGTTACCTAAACAGCAATTAACAACAAAATCTAAATATTAAATAAATAATTAGAAACACATAATCTAATTATCTAATAGATAATTAGATAGCAATAAAATAATCAAATTAAAGCAAATCAAAATACAATTTCAAAATATATTGAATTGGACACACGAAACAATTCAAGCAATTGAAATTATCAATTAAAATGTCAATCCTGATTTGGCTGTAGTACACGCTCACGTGCACAGCCTCGCCACTATAGTGATGAAATATGCAAAAGAACAATGAATCAGAAGCAAATGGCACCAACTTGAGATCAAGCCCAAATTATACAAACAAAACCCAAAACTGCATAATCAAACTGCAAATGTCACAAAGACTGAAAGGCAACTCAATTGGACAGTGCCATCAAAATGACATGACAATACAGACTCGAAGCAGTGCAGTGATATGCACAGTGCACGGCAAAACTCAATACAGCATGACAAAATGCACAAAGGCACGAGACTATCAAATACATAGGGCAAAAGATGAATGCATACACCTAAGTTGACACAAGTATATACACACTGCAAATATAAGTGCAGACGACTACAATGACCAGAGACTTCAAAGAAAAGCAAAGCACATAAAGGCACCAGAGAGTATGCAACCTGAATCAGAAGCATGTGCACCAAAAACCATTAATGAACAAGACTACAAGATGAATCAGACCAGGCCACAAGAATTCATGAAACAAAAATGCCAACTGACTCGAATATCACAAAACACAACAACCCAAAAATTGATGCAATAGATATATGGTGCAGTGCGCAGCATACATAAGGTTCAAGTTACAACCTTAAGTATGCATACATGAACCAAAGATCAAGCTACAGCATGGCATAACCAAGTTAAATCAGAGACCTCAGAACCATGACCATGCTACAGGTACGAACAGAGAACACTTGCAACAGTGGTGATGCAGTGCAATACAACATGAATTACTGCAGTGAACCAAATCATGAATGAAAGGGATACCAGAGGCAGTGAACCAAATGGCCTATGGCAAACTACAAATGCAACCGAATAGTTCAACATGATATCAACCCAATGCAGACAACATGAATGGTCACAGGCATGAACACAACATCATCGGAGATTGGTGCAAGCTCATAGCCAAGTAAACAAAACAAGTCAGTAAAGATTCATCGAAGCCAGAAGCAACAGAATTACCAAACTCGAAGTCAAGTCATAAAAATCAAGTCAAAGTCTGGTAATATCAAAAACAAGTTGAAGCCGAAGTCAACAAGTAGAAATAATAGAACCAGGTTGAATTCAAATGCAAAAAAAATCAAAGTAGCAGTTTCAAAAGCCAATATAGAATTCAAAGCAACAGTTAATGGCCGAAGTCAATACTTAAAGCAAATGCAAATTCAAAATGAATTCTCATCTAAAAATATTTTCCCAAAAACATGCTTGCAGATTTCAAACCAAAATCAGTGCCGTGGTATTCAGAAATCAAATCAAGTCAGAAAATCGTCAATCATCGAAACAAAATCGAACTGCCAAAGCATAGTACTAAGATCGAATTAGAATGTGAGCGAAAATCACTCACCTTGTTTCAAAGAGCACATATCCAATTCGCAGCCGAAATCCCCTTTTCCAATCCAAACGAACAAAGATAGCGATGCCAAAGATCGAACAGATCGGAATCGAAGTAGTGGAAAACAAGAAAATCAGAGAATACATCGTCAAACCAAGTCAAGCTGCGGCGGCCACGAAATCGTTCAAACCCTAGCAGCCATTTTTACGTGTGTTTTGTTTTGGGCTTGCGATGAAAAGAATGAAGGAGGAACCGGGTATTTACTTGATAATTACCACAACACCAAAACAAAAGAAACGTGGACCAAGATTCAATTTAAAGCCCGCATAATCCCTTAACAAATTTTTAAAGAATTTCAACCCGATTAAAAACTCCCAATAGCAATTAGCCAATAGATTTAATCGCCTAATGACGATAATTAACTGGTGCAAAACCCCGGGTAGTTACATGATTAATCAATGAAGTAATTAATTAAGGGTTATTGATTAATGTAATTAATTAATGATTACGTAATAAAGTAATTAAAGATTTATTAGTTAGTGTAATAAATCAAAGGATTAATATAATTAATTAAGAAGTTAATTAATTAAGATAAGTAATTACAAGTTTGTTAATTACATGGTTATGATTAATTAAGACTAATTAACGAGATGGTTATCTACAAATTAATTATTAAAGGGTTAATTAATTAATAAGGATCATTAGTTAACATAATTAATGAATTAATCGAGGTTGATTAACAAAAGTGATTGAGGTTTAATGCAAATTAATTATAGTTAAATAAATGAAGGATAATTAATTATTGTAAGTAATGAAGTAATTTAAGGTTAATTACTGTATATGGTTATAATAATTAATTTGTGTAATTAATTAAATGCTAATTACTTGAATGTAATTAAAAGATGACTAATCAAGGAAGATTAATTAAGGAAGATCATTAGGAGATGATTAATGAATTAATTTGTAATTAATTAATGAAGAAGGATTAAGGTAATCCAATTGATTAAGTAAGAATCAAACCTGCCTATAGATGATTGATTAATATTGGATGATTGATATTGGATGTTTGAATGATGTTGGATGATTTGGGTGTGATATCTCTGATATGTGATATGTGCTCCTTTGTGAGATAATTAGTTAATATGGATTATCTATTGTGAATGTGATTCATCTATCTGTTATATTATTCTAAATATAAGTTTAATTGTTTAAAACCTTTAAACAACTTGGACATTTAAAATGGCGTTTGGATTTCGGTGAGACCATGATCGGGTATCCATATTTGGATATCTGAAAACCACATTGATCCAAATTTAATGCTAGGTCGTTAATCCAAGAGAAGAGCTTAGTGAAGATTCGAAGTGTAAGAACTATTCGTCTGTATAACTCTGAGGGTGATTCCGAGATTGTTTTGACGGGGATAGTACTTTCAGGTTCGAGATGGTGATTCAAAGTGCAAGGGCTATGGTCGTTGACTCTAAGGGTGATTCCAAAATAAGTGCACCGAGATAGTGCCTTCGGTTTCGTTCGAAACCGGAACGAAATTATATGGATTGAATGCTCCCAGAACATCGTCAGGTGGACGATGAGCATTCTAAGATAGATGTGTTCTATAAAGGTAATCGCAGCCTCAAGCCTCATTAATCAGGAATGGCTAAAACAGGGAAGGTGCAGCAAGGTTAAGTGGGTCATGCCCAAGTAGGATGAGATTTACCCCTGTCTAGAGTTCCCTTTCTATTTCGGCTTAGTGTGTGGTTGGTCGCGCCAACCACAGGGTGGTCTTGTTCGGGACTGTCCAGTAAGGGATGGTTCCGGCCTTGTGTTGCAGGGGATTGAGAGTAATCCTCGATACGGTGATCTAGGCCCCGTACTATGACGGGCGGTACCCCAGTAGCCCTGAAATTGATGGAAACCCATTCTTCCTGCAAGACCCTAAGGTTTTGATTGTATTACCCACTTTTGTGGCTAGTAGCTGGAATTTAATCATGTAACAATTTCGGCTATTTCTTATTTACTTGAAAACTCTAGACACTATTATAATATCACTGGATTTCCTATCAATTGTTTTGGTTAGCGTAAAGTAAAAACTTTTCCATGTTTATGTGTGGGAAGTCTTACGTGATACCTTTTCTTATCAAAGGATTTTCTAAAGTTAAACAATTTTAAACCGTTTACTCACACCAGACCCCTGTCTGACCCAAGTGTTTTTTTTCTGTTTTATTAAACTCTTGGGTACTCATATTATGTATGAGTAGTCGAGCGATTCAGGTTAGCTTTGATGAATTCTGGAGGAGATTTGGAGCAGGAGGCTTCAGTGTGTATATATATAATGGTTCCGCTGTGTTTATGTTCTGATACCTTGAGTTGTGTAGTTTGACAGATGTTTATAACTCTCTAATATGAATGTATAAGTTGTGTAACTCTGAAGTATATGATACTATGTAATATTTTATGTGATATATTATATTTCATTCGTTCCGCTGTGAGAATCTATTGTTGTTGAGTTTCTTCTTTTCTATCTTTTCTTTTTCTATCCCTTTCTTTCTTAAATCATGGTGCGTTTTTTTCTGGTGATAGAAAGACGGTTCATGACAAAAATACTTGTATTAAATTATCTCTTTTCCATCCAAGAGTTAGAATTTCATTTATCAAATCCATGTTTTATCAAAATACCTTTTATTTTAAATTAATTCCCTTTACGAAACTTAAGAACTAAATACCCGATTTTTATTTTAAAACCCCTTTTGAAATCATACTACATGTATATATATATATAATAATTTTAACAATTTATTCAGTAACACTAGCTTTAGATTCGTTCGATTTTGAATTCATTTTTATCGCACAATGATTAAGAGAATAATTTACTAAGTGCACTACAATGTTCGCTTAAGGAAACATTCAATTATCACTTAGTAGATTATTAAAATTACCATAAAACTTAATCGAGATGATTCTTCGAACTGTCCAAAGAAAATGTATCTTTCTTTAAAAGTTCATTTTGAAATATTTATATTTATAAATACTTCCAAGTAATACTACTATTACTTTTCGTAGTATCTTTTTGAAATCTTTCTAAGTAATACCAAGATTTAAATTCTCAAAAAAAAAGTTTACTTATAAAACACCATTTGTAAATCATTTTATATACCATACCCATATAAAATGCACCTTTAAAATCCTCTTATATCACTATAACTTCCCTTAATAAACTTTTCACAAATATTTATCCTCTAAATGTCTTATCTTCCTATTTAGATTATATTAAACAACTTTATTAAAATATGACTTTCAACTTAACATTTTCACCAAACACCTTATAGTCAAACCGTAAAACTTAACTCACAAGGGATTTATTTTAGTGCACTCACAATTATCAAAATAATAAATGCTTATAAACTGGTCAAGCATAAATCATCATTTAATAATCAATAGTCAATGCTCCTAAACTACCCGAGCATGAAAAATCATACAACAATGATAATAGAGAAATATTATCATTTTCTAACAAACAAACACATCATTAATAACTATATCAATTTTGATAATTATTCTTTTTATATATAAGATATATAATCCTAGGTAAAATATTTCATTTACCAATTTTTCGAAAATAAGTATCGTGTATGTTTTCCTTGTGCAAGCATTTACGGTCTCTATCGATAACGTTGATCGGGCGCTTCGACCAGAATCCATAAGCCACTCAGAAGATTAATTAACACAATATGCTTTTATAGCAATAACAAACACGCTATCATATAAATAATACTCTCGGCTCAGTCTAGGTTGTCACTTACCATATTTCTAATGGGTTACTCATTATAGGGCATTACTACCACTATCTTTAATCAACCATACCTAACCAAAGCAAAGCTTTCTGTTTAACCTTCAGCTCTGATACCAAATGAAATGACCCGTCTTTTCGACCCTCAAAAGTATGCACTTAATACATCCACGATATTTAGATGCCGAGCACTCAAGTGATGAAAAGACAAATTGATAGGGTAAAATAAAAGAAAATGAATAGAGGAAACAAAATCTCACAGCGGAATGATAACATATAATATAACAAAGACAACAAAAGCTGACACTCTATGATACATAGTATATCAGAGTTAAAAACAAACCTCATCAACCTGGACAGTTATAATCCCCTGACCTTACAATTGCTAATGGGTACACATAATAATATAATGAAAATTAAAAATTCTACAGTAGGTGAACATCCAACTCTCCTCCATGAGCTCCATGTCCCACCAATGATAATCAAGAAAAATACTCGGTCTGACCTATGCATTATAATAAAATAACATTTGGATCAGTCTGAAAAACTAGTGTGAGAAGACATAAGAGATATGATGCACATATGATAATCTATGAGACCATGCCGCCTAACACCGAACGAGTTTACTTCACTACGACATCCATATATAAAAGAATGGAAACAAATCAGAATAAAATCAAAACTTGAAGAATGGACACAAAAAATTAAACATAGAGAAGACTAAAGACACTTCTCGATGAAATTAAGAAAACAATTCAAAGATCTGAATCAGAACAAGGAAAATGAATTTTTTCAACAATGACTAGGAGGGTGCACATCTCTTACTGAAAGTATACCTCTAGAAAATATATTTGAGAACTAATATGGATCTCGGACACCTCCAAGTTGGACCCTGCCAACTTTCTCGATTATCTGAATATTTTAATCTTCATGCGCATACAACCGAAACCACTCTATAGTAGATATTAGAATACCCTAATGGGAGCAACTGCACATAGCTTGGCTTCCACCCGTCCTTTGCTTTAGTCATTTTCGATAAAGGATATTAATGCCCCCAAAAAGAGCAATAAATTGTCTTAGATTGACGAAACTCAAAGAAGGATGTCGACAGTCAATAAATCAACTACAAAAATAATATAAATGATCGTATATGTAAATTAAATCTCAAATCTTATCACTACTCGTTGATTTCAAACTTGCTCTATTCTTTGGTTAACAACGAAGCCGGATAAGTTGGGGCATTATAGGGCACATGGATGAGTGATAATGGGTATTGCTTGATGGATGCCATGGTTGCTTCCTTTGGGGGGCTATCATTCGAGGATATCACTAGGAATAGATACCGGAGATATGGATATTTCACTATTGTAATTTGTATGGTACCTTTGTGATATTGTAGAGTAGCATATCATAATGTTATATTCTAACTCTTTAGTTACAGGGGCATGTCAGGTATGCTTCGTATGTGCTTGTTCCTTACCATTCCCTTACCATATTTACTTGTATAGTATTTTGAGACTCATTTACCACTCACACTTGGCCATTGTCTGACCCAAGATTTTATGCTTTGCTTCTTATTATTTTTGGTACTCTTAAATAAGTAGACTAGATAACAGATCTAGGTGATGCAGTAGCATTCGGAGGATAGACTAGATGGAACTATCTTGTATTATGTATATATATGGATTTTTACGCTTTTCCATTGAGCAATACTGTGGAGCCTGTAGCAATGCTTGCTTATTTTTATTTGTTGAGACAGTTTATTTGAGTTGATCCAGTTATGTATTCTATGACATTTAACGTATAACTATGTGGATATTATACTCTGATGTTTAATTCATATTGTTATTGCTATCTGTTTTGTTGTATCTGTGATGTTATGTTTTATCCATACACTGTGAGATATACGATATGTTATATGTTGTGTTTGTTATTATTATTCATCTTAATGATAGTCCTGTATCGGTCGGGCATGACTTTAGAGCACAACTTGTATGCTATTGGTGTAGGTGGTATTGGTAGGGCTGGCAATTAGAACCGAGAACCACGTACCTGAACCGAATGGACCAGAAAAAGCCCAAACTCGAACTGAACCCGACGGGTCAAAGAAGGGGTCTGGGTGATGAAAAATACCATAAAGACTTGATCAAACCTGACCCGATCTGAAAGATCCAACCAAAAAATATAGAAATACATATGTCGCAGGTGTTATTAATCAACGTTCACGACAGAAAATTCTATCGATTAGAATACCGTCGAAAATGTAATAATAACTGTAAGTGTACTGTGTACTATTGTAATACAAATGCGAGTACGGGTCTATCTATAAGAAAAGAATCAATTTAAGATTACTCCATCAAATTAGGCCAAAAGTGAAAGGAGATTGTTAACTAAAAATTATTTACAAATGAAACTAAAACTAGAGTGAATATGAGAATAAAACCATGAGATTAAGGAGCAATTTAAAGGTAAATCCACTTCCAATCAATCATATAAATCAATATAAAATTAATCTATAATCTCTCTTCTTAATTTTGCGTAGAAATGATTGATGTATTTATTATAAGCATGGTATATTTGAGCTATTAATTTGCTATTAATTAGCATAACTTAAACCATCAAACTCTAACAAACCATTCAAACTCATTTCTAAAATCTCATGAAAATGAACATGTAATTAAAATAAAATTTAATTTAAGCATGATCTATTTGCTATTTTGAGATTAGTAATATAGAATATCAATATTGATTTTTCTTTTATTTCATGATCAAAATCACTTAGGCAAATGATCAAATAGTTTATGTTTATATTGGATTAAGCATAGCCTATTTGAGTTGTCGACATAGGCTACCAAATCACTAAAAACATAAACTGCCATCATTATTAATTTCCATTAAGCACCAAACAAGAGGCTATAAGTGCAGTCATTCTATTTTGATTTAGTATGATTCATGAGAGCTTCATTACCCTAAATTGAAAGGGTTTAGCTTCTCATAATTGAATTCATGTCAACACAAAATGACTTAACCATAAAAACAAGGAAAATAAGGGCTAATTAATAGAAAAAAGAACTAACTACGTGCATAAAATAAATCTAAACTAATTGCGTAAATAAAAAAAGAGAGCATAAGATAACATAAAGAAAATGAGTATAAAAGAAAATTGCATTAAAAAAATGAACAAGGCTAAGAAGCCTTTAAAGTGACATTTTATTTAACACTGATTTTATGCTACAAACATGCATCAAGAGAATAACAAGCAAGAAGATTACATGAAACATAAAGAGGTATTTATGCCTAAAACCCTAATTCCATTTTTAGGGTACTACCTAAAATACCCTTAGTTTGTGCAGCCTCTAAGTAATCATTGAGGAATTAATTAGTCCTGCTAACATGTATTTTTGCCTTTAATCTCCACCAACATGTGCATTTGCTTTTAATTGTAGTCCATAAGTAAGTGGGCATGTTGGTTCCTCCATGGTACATTATTTCCATTCTCTTCTCATTTTTCAATTTCCCATGTATATGCATGCATAAGCCTCTTCTATTTCGGGTCCGAAATTCCTACAAAGCAAAATAAAATGTGCGAGTAAATTTGCTTCAAATTAGTTTGCATAAAATATCTATTTTGCCCAATGTTAATGTATGAGTGATGATTTGAAAATCCCTTTGAATTTTTGGTTTCGACATGTAAAATTACCTTAATGTACCTTTTATTTTAACAAAAGAAGATTAAATATGAGGGCATAAATATACACTTTTACATGCACATCAATATCCCCACATTTGTCTTTTTATTCATCCTCGAATAAAGTAAAACTAGGATTAATCTATTTTCGTAGGAAACACGATTGCATTGAGCGTATACAACAAGTCGTTAAACCTCTAGATGTTCCTAGAAGGATGAGTGTTGTTTCATTAGGGTTTTAAGCGGATACTACCCAAAATCCAAATGCGATATGGAAATTCTAATGCAACTACATGATGCAAGTTCTCGAAAATATTTACAAATGAAGAATTTACTTTTAAATTGACACTAGTAAGTTAGATATAAGTTTTTTTATTATCAAGAAGTTTTACTCATTTTACTCATCAAACTTCCCATAAAAATTGAATTATCATCACAATTAGACTCTTATTTGGCTAATTGTTTCAGTTGGCAACATAGTGCAACTATAAAATGAATCCTTTAGTTGATTATCAAAGTTTTGCAAAGTGGCATTTTTATTTATTTTGAATAACAAGCCAAATAAATTAAATGAAGACAGTACTTAGGCTTTAATTGCTTACTCTCCCTATTCTGAAAAATATTATTGTTCACACACCTAACTCAGATATACCGGGGTCAGATATACCGGTCATGCACTACTTTCAGGCTTACGTAAGAAGAGTATAGAGCGTAGCAAGGGTACACACTTGCGTATGAACACATGGTTCTAGGTATTTATTATTCTTATTTTAATTTTATTTACATACACCTAACTCAAATATACCAAGGCCAGATATATCGATCATGCAATGCCTTTCAGGCATATGTAAGAAGGGTACAGACCATGGAGGGTGTACACACTTACGTGTGAACACGCGACTCTAGGTGTTTCTTATTATTATGATTTTTTGAAAAGATAGAGTTATGAAAAATCACCTTAACACTACTTAACTTAAAGATCGAAAATATTATCGCCTTTACTTTAAATCACTCACTCTTTTGTACAAAGATTACGATTAGGATATACTTCACAATTATCACCTATGAACCTTCCTATATACTAGTTGCACCATAGTTGCTTGTAATCAAACTTTCCTTTTTATTTTTGTTGAGATAGGTAATTTCACAAAAACTTCAATTTAACAACCAAAAACATATACTTATTCTATCGTATTTCTTAAAAAGGAAATCAGTATGCTAAAAAAATGCTTTGGATTTTTTACCTTTTTTTGAAAGAAATTGCAAAAATAAACCATGAAAAATAAAAATAAACATGAGACACCCCCCAACACTTGATTTCGAATGTGTCCTCACAATCAATGCATGATATAATGAGTGTAACGGAGAAATTTATTACAAATTTACAAGAGAGGGTTAAAATTTCTTACTAGACGTAGTGTTGCTCATGAAGAACAATAAGCTCCTCCTCTCGATCGCTCGCCAACTTCAAGTAAGGTTTTAAACGATGACTATTGACTTTAAAAATCGATCAATCCATAGGGTTTTCTATTTTATGGCACCATGTGAAAAAACAGTACGTACCAGTATGGTACCTTCCATCTTGATTTTAATTTTCCAAGGAACAGATGAAGTCGAAAGTCATACAAAAGAACTCTTTGATTTGGCGAAAATATTTTTCTTAGGATTGAATTGTCATGAAAAACTTTTGTTTTTTCTGTGTAAATTTTCTCATTTTCACACACATCGTTCCTAATTGCTCAAACTTGTTGGTTTGTAATTTTCTATTTTCGCCAACTTTTTTAAGCTCAAAGTTAATGTTCTTAATCGCCCACAATGCTTTATGTTCAAGTTCAACAGGTAAATGGCATGCTTTACCATATACTAACCTACAAGGAGACATCACTAAATTAGTTTTATTCGCAGTTTTATAAGCCCAAAGCGCATCTGTCAATTTATGAGGCAAATCTTTTCGATTTTATTAATGGTTTTCTCCAAAATTTATTTGATTTGATAATAACTTCAACTTGACCACAAGTTTGAGGATGATAAGGAGCGGATAACTTATGGGTATCGAGTATTTCTCCTTAGAGTTTCAATGATCGATTACAGAAATGGGTTCCATTATTGCTTATTATTGTGCGAGTGTTCCAAACCTTAAAAAGATGTTTTCTTTTATGAATTTTACAACAACTTTGTGGACATTTTTTTTAAAAAGAATGGCTTCACCCATTCAAAGACATAATCAGTAGCAAGAAGAATGTACATATTTTCGAAAGAGTTGGAAAACGGTCTCTAAAAGTCAATACCCTAAACATTAAAGATTTTGATCATAAAAATGAAGCTCAAAGGCATCACGTTTCATCAAGAGATTTTTCCTAACATTTGGCAGCGATCATAAGTTTTACAAAACTTGAATGCATCTTTGAAAAGTATAGGCAAGTAAAAATAATATTGGAGCACCTTTTTCGCTATTTTCTTAGGAACGAAATGACCGCTACAAGCTTGGTCATGACCAAACCAAGGGACACTCTTAATTTCACAATTTTCGATGCAATGTCGAATGATTTGGTCGGAACAGTACTTAATAATGTATGGTTCGTCCTAATAGGAATATTTCACTTGGGAAAGAAATTTATATTTATCTTGTTCTGACCAAAATGAATGAGTTCCCTTAGTGACCAAATATTTCACTATATCAGCATACCATGAATTGATGGAAACAGAAAGGAGTTATTCATCAGAAAAGTTCTCACTGATGGATAAAGAATATGGTGCGTTTGGAAGAAACGATAGATGATCAGTAAATGATGTTGTCAGATCCTTTTTGTCTTTGATCATAAGGTCAAATTCTTGAAGTAAAAGGATCCAACGGATCAAATGGGGCTTTGCATTCTTTTTAACGAAAAGGTAACTAAGAGGGAGTGGTCAGTGTAAACCACAATGTGTGAGCTAATCAAATAAGGTCGGAACTTTTCGAGCACAAAGACTACTGCTAGAAGCTTTTTTCAATGGTTGTGTAATTAAGTTTAGCATCATTTAAAGACATACTAGCATAGTAGATGACATGAAGGATTTTATTGATGCACTGTCTTAGGACAGCTGTAACATCCGGTATTTTCAACCATTCGCATATGCACATGTCGGACTTGAATTGCTCAAAATACCGCGTTGTAAATTAAATTTGGAAAATCTCAGAATATACAGTAAATAAAAATCACAGATCACAGACACAGAGCAATAATAATGCAGCAGAAGTAAAAGAGATAGCAGTTCATGAAGCTATTATATAAATATATCAGAGTTACATAAGATACAACAGAAGAATTAAAGTACAAAAGAGTCACAATACATAGAAGTATGCTAATACAAGAGCTGAATTAGAACAACAGGCTGAAAAAGATAAAACTAGACAAGTAGATAATCTCCAGCGATCAAAATCTCCAAAGAGTGGAAATCCAAATCCATGAATAATTAGGCTGACCCGAGCGTAAATAAAAAAACAAACACTCGAGTCAGGACATACATACTTATACAATGTAAACTAACTCAAGTGAACTGTAGTAAATGTACAAGTAACTTAATGGATGCTTGAGACCGCTCATCCTCTAAAGATCCGTTAAACTATTTACTATGTAGTAATATTGCGCTATTATAATTATGTCTATCTGTAAAATAAACTTACTTTAAAATAGCGTTAAGGAGTGACCCAATATTCCCCTTAACACAAATAATGCCGGTAGTCTATATAGTACCTGCATATCTCCTGATCGGGAGACTATGAGAAGATGCTGCATAGGTACGACACAAATAGAACCTCGTAGTAAAGGCTCGATATGGTAGGTGACATGGCACACAAGGCCATGCCAGGGTAGATATACCAACTACGACACTTGGGCTGGTGGTAACGCATCAGCCACATACGCCCACCTCGAAACACATTCCCAAAATGCGAGGGGTGCCTAAACAATCAAAAAGCAATAGAATGGTATCAAAGAAATGCGTCCGACCAGAGAGCTACTCTTTTTGGCCCGAGACCGCTCCTGTTTCTGCCACCTTATGCCAACTCACGGGAGTTAGGTCCACGTAATATACCTCAAGAACGTCTCCACCATCCTACTTCATTCTGAAATCTCCACCGTGTACACGGTTGTCAAAGTGGTTTTTGGTATCGACAGAGAGTATGCCCATATCCGATCCCGGTCTCTTTGCCAACCAATCGTTATTATAACTCGTGGTTATAACTTAAAAATAATATTTTATACTTCAAAATAAAATATCATTTCAATCCAAATCTTTATCAAAATAAGATTTAAATCATTTCCGAACCATTTCAATATATCAACATACCATATCTTTCAAATTCAAATATTTATCAAAATAAATATTAAGTCATTTCCAACCATTTCAATATATTAAATAATCATATCCTTTCAAAACTTCATTTCAAACCATTTTAATACATAAATATCGTATCTTTTAGAACTTTATTTTCAAATCATTTTAATATCAAAATATCATATCTTTCAAAACTATAATTTTAAATCATTTTAATATTAAAATATCATATCTTTCAAAACCTTATTTCAAATCAACATATAAGTTCAAATCCAAATATTCAACTTTAAATACCTTCTAAATTCAAGATAACATTCATTTTTATCCTTTCAAATCACCTTTAAAATGATTTATTTTCCAATTAAATTTATTCATTTAAATTATTTAAAAGTGAAGTTATTATTCTTTCAAGTCAAGTATTTAATTTCCAAAGTTTCAAACCATTCTGAGCTCATTAACTTAGTTAAAAACCATAAACATTGGAAATTTCAGCCTTACGCAGCATTTAGAAAAAGCTGTTATAAGTTATACTTGAAAACATATTAATTCAACAAAGACAGCATTTAAAAACTACTGTTAAAACTCAGTTTTAGTTCAATTTTTAGTTTAAAACAGCAAAGACAGTATTTCCAGAAATGCTGTAATAGTTTAGGTTTCAAATTAAAGGTTTTTATTAATTTCAGCAAAGACAGCAGACCACTAGAACATATACAGAACTGCTGTTAATAGGCCTTTATTTAGTTTTTAGCCATTTAGTTTACTTCAGCAACTACAGCATTTCAGAACTGCTGTAATAGCCTTTTTAGTAGATTTTAGTTCATTTACACTAACCATAGCATTTCTGAATGCTATTAAAAGTATTTTCCAGATTTTAGTGTATTTCCAGCAAATAATAAACTTTAATTTAAACCATTTAAACATTATAAAAATCATATTTTAACATTCAAAAATGTTTATTAACATACCTTTAACATATGATTTTTATATAAAATAAATTTCTAATAAATAAATCAAATTTTTCAATAAATTTACTTAACAAATTCAAGTGTATAATTTACTTTCCTTCACATATGCCATTTATTAACACTTACATTTTAAATTTCCATTTTCACAAATTAAAATAAATTTCCAATTGATTTCATTTAACTAAAACCTTTAATTAAACCAAATTTCACATTTCCAAGTCAGGTTGTATTTTAAAATTACACATTTAAGCATTCATTTATTTAACCATTTAAATTCATAGAAAAATCAATAATTCTTTAATAAATCACTTAAATTCAAATTTAAATCAAATTATCATATTTACCATTTTCAAAATTAAATTAAATTCCCATATTATCTATATAACTTAAATACCATTTTTAAACCAAAATTTTCCAAATTTCCAAACTTAAGTTATATTCCAAAATTCAATTTAACCATTTATTTATTTAACATTTCCACTTATAGAAAAATCATAAATCCTTTTTTTAAAACATAAAAAAATCTATTCAAATCAAATTATCATAAATTTACATTTTAAACCACTTAAATTTTATTTATATAACCTAAATGTCATTTTAAAAGCCAAAGTCCAAATTTCCTAATTTAAGTTATATTTTAAAAATTCAGTTTAATCATTTAATTATTCAACATTTTTAACTTGTAGAAAAAAACAAAGTTTATTATATAAACATTAAATCTAATCTAAATCAAATTTCATAAATTTACACTTCTAAGAATACTTACAAATGTTCAAAATGCTTTATAAAATACCCACGGGCCTGTATATATTTTTCTAACCTATGTCAAGTGATACGGATATATATCATTTCAATGCCCAGATTACAAATAAAATTCAGGTTCTACCATTTCAAACCCGCAAATCCCAAGTTAAAACAAAATAAATAAAAACCGTTCAGGCCTACCATTTCAGCCCATAACGATTTTTCCCTATTCTAAAGTCCGTTCGGGTATGCATCATTTCAACCCATAGTGAACCTAATCTACAAAGAACTTGTAGTGTGATAAATAGATATAAATGAACAGTTAACAGCATATAATAGAAATGGATGATATGAAAGGAAAATTAACAAGTTTAACATCATAAATTAATAATCGTAGGTAGGTATAACATAACAAAATATTCTACACATTCAATTGTTGTCAATTCACATAATTGCATAAGTATGAATGTCAGGTGAGATTTACTCACCTCTATAGCTGGAGATTGCAATTCAAATGACACAACATAAAGACCAGACTTCAGACTCGAGTGGAGAGCGAGAACCAAGCTATGGATCTTATGTCACAACCCAAAAAAAAACAAAATGCATTTATAAATTTCAACACAACATTGAAATTGAATAACTTTGAAATCAAAAACAATTTGAATGGAACAATCTTTGCCTTACTTCCTATATTATTTTGCACGGCCTAGGAGTTGGATTTTCTTGGGTTTGGACACGAGTAGGCTCGGGTATAAGCATAGGAATGCACAGCCTATATGCTAGAACATGGAAGGGAGTTACACTTGAGAATGTGAAGAGGTTTTCAAGCTAAAAGCATGGTTTTGGTTCAACAAAGAGGCTCGGCCATGGGGTGTTTGGGCTCGGCCAGCGGAGTGTGGGTCTAGACAGGGGTAGGAGGGGTGAGTAAGGGTCTAGACAGAGGTGGTGATGGTGGCCTAAGGTGATGGTGGTGGTGGAAATGGAAGTGGTGAACAAGTGGTGGTCAAACAACATGCTTTCAAGGCTTTAGGTTGCATTTTGGTGGATTTTATCATCATGGTGGGCTCGTCTATGGTCAGGGCTGAAGCGGTAAGTGGTGATGATGGCAGGGAAGAGATTTAGGAGGTAGTGGCCATGGCTATGGAGTGGAGGCCGATCAAAGTATCCATGAAAACAAGGCAAAATACTTTAAAAAAAAATAAGAAGAAAAGAATAAAAAGAGATGTAGCCATTACCAAGTTTTTCTCAAGCCATGAATCAAAATGAGGAAGATGGTTTTTGCGTGAAAAGTAAAACGAAATTCACTGCTGAGAAACAAAAATGCACGGCTAAACAAAATTAAATGAAGAGTTATGGAAATTGATAAGTCTAGCAATTGAAAAGTCATAGGAAAAGGAAGAGTCATATCTCTTTAATTTACCATTTCTTTTATAACAAATATAACAAAATAAATTCAATAAACATAAATTAGAACATTACAACACCAATAATATATTACTTATATAAATTAAAATAAACAGTTTTGTTAAATACAGCAAATTACACAAAATGTTTAAAAAGGGCATAACTTCCACAATATAAGTCGGATTTCAACGAACGAAAAGCAGTACTCTTAAAATTTTATTTACTTTCATAATAAAGGATAAAATTAAAATTTTTAAACTTTCAAATTTTAAATTTAAACGTCAAAGTTCGACCATATTGAACAAAATAAATTTTTTGCAAAATATTCTATTTAATCATGTTTGGAATTCTAATTCACATCAAAATCAAAGTTTATATTTGACACAACAAAATTATCTAAATTATATAAATAAAATAAAGTAAAATCAAAATTCAACTAAAATAATTACAAAATACAGGGTTGTTACACTCTCCCCCACTCAAAACTTTTCGTCCCCGAAAACGACTTAGGTACGGGAAAGCATGGAAAAGATAGAAATGAAACAAGATTAAGACAAGGTGACAAGAAGATTGAGATTATACCTGATAACTGTCGTTATAGGTAAGTTTAACAAGGTGGAGATGATCTTTCCAAGATCCTCCAGAATCAAGAACACAAGAACGAAAAAGGTGGATTCAAAATGAGTACCAAAGATTATGAAAGATTATAGAAAGATTTCTAGACAGAAAGATTATAGAAAGATGCCTATACCAGTCTGTAGCAAGATGAGGATAATAAGGACAACCAAAAGATAGTTTGAAAAACAAAATAAGGAAATAAATTTGAAACCATGGAAATTTCAACTTAAATAGAAAATAAATTTTTACACAAGTTAAATAAATCTTAACTATCACAAATTTCATTATCTTATTATCCAATCATATTAAATTAACAATTTTAAAACCATGGGTTTGAAAAATAATCATTTATTATACTCATAATGCGCTTAATAAATTTAACTCTTCTTTATTCCTAATAAAAATTAAATTTATTTCTCTCAATATATTTATCACTTATGTTAAATATACTTACACTTATTATAACTGCTTTATTTTATTCTAAGTTCTTTTAACATCATTTTATTGTAAGTTATTTAATTTACCTTTTACTCTATTTACCCCTGTTAACCCTTTTTTAACTAAAATTTAAGTGTATAACATTTATTATAACCACTCAAATTTTATTTATAAAATCCTTTTATATTGTATATCATCCAATTACATTGTTAACTTCTGAAATTAAGGTAAGTTATATTTGAATGCAATTGTATTATGCAATAAAACTTTCCAATTAAATCATTTCATGCTTGAATATTCATCCAAAAATTTTGATTTTCTTTTTATAATTGTAATTATTCTTTAAAACAAAATTTAAGAATTAAATTTCCAATTTCCTTCAAACCATTTTGAGATAAATAAATACACATGCACTATATATACGAGTATATATGCACGTCTAGATGGACTTGCATATAAGTAATGAACGGTATTCTTAGTTCCCAATGATCAAATACTTTTCCTGAGATATTCAATGTTCTGAGCATATATGAAAGTACATATACATCTTGCTCCTCTTTTGTTTTCTAACTTAGATTATAACATGTCGGTCCCTCATGCTTCCAATTAAAATTCTAGACCTCCTTATCAAACTATACTAAGATTTAGCATTTACAGTAACATTATACATTCGAGACAAACTCCTATTTGTTATCAAATTCTCTATTTAGTTTTATTATTTCTCCTGTTTGCAACATGCTCTCCAATCAACCCATACAATCTATACCATGCTTTGTAACATGCTTATTAACATCAGACACTCTTAAGGGCTTATGAAGCCCTCTGACCTTCGTGCTTATGAACATCATTTATTAGCTTTGTTTCTACATTTTAATTCTCTGCCTTGCTGCAAGGCAACTCCCTTCTCTTCTTTTCTTACCTTCTCCTTGTCTTGTCATTCTGGATTCCTTTTGACCAGTTTTTCTATAATGAATTCCTTTTTACCACATTCCTTGGAGGGCTCTTGGGTTTAATGTCATTAGCTTCTAGGTCTAGGGGTCTTTTAAATCACTCATGGGATCATACACACTCATGAGCTGGCATCATTTGCTGTTAAGGCTTCTGGTGGAAAATTCAATGGTACCTGCACAAATTTAAAACTCATTAACTCGATTTCTTTGAAAATTTAGGACATAAGACTGGGATACTCATTAGATAAAAGCATAAAAATTTAGGGTCGAGAAAGTTTTTATCACGATCCGAGGAGCTTACAGTGAATGAAACAATATTTGAACCTTACAAAATTAATTAGAATGTTTTGTGACCCACTGAAGAAAAAGATAATAACAAATTAAGCTAAATTATTAAAAGATCACATGGTTATACATTGAAATGAAAACAAATTAGGAAAAAAAACCAAACCAGATTGGATTTCATTGATTGGATCCTAGACCACTGGGTCATGAATATGAGCATCTGCGTCCACTCTTTTAGGTATGCTGAGATCAACTCGCTTTGCTACTGCTTGCTGCATTAGCATCTCAATTCCTATCATTGGGAAAAATAAATAAATGATTTGTGGATAAGATAAAAGAAGGATGTAATGACCATGAAATGTAGAGAAAAAACCTGCATAGTCACTTCTTTTCCTGTCACTTCTTTTTCAGTTTAAAAGACCAATAGTTATGAAGAAGCATTTTGATACTGGTATTGATATAATGCTATAAAATAAAATAATAATTAATAATCGTGGATAACATCTTAAGTTGTACATAAGGCGGTGCAAAAATGTTTAACTGCTAGCACTCTATAAAAGCATAGTGAATACAACGAAGGCTTATGTGCATAGTTACGTTTCCTATTTTTGCATTTGGTTTGAATGGTTTCTTAAATCTCTCTCTACAAATTCAGCAATGTGACCCAAGCAATGTAACTCATGTTTGAATTTTTGTGGCATGTGTAATAAGTTGTTTATGCAAGTACATTCCTCTTCCCTAAAGAGCATTGACAACTATATACATTCAAGAGCAGTAATTATAAATACAACATGAACATCCCATGTCGAATCAAATCAATTATAATATATTATAACTCAACTGTATGAAAATTCATTACAACTCGGCTATATTAATCTATTTTTTCGATTATCAGGAAGTGAAAAATAGGTTGAAGGGCTTCTCATTGCAAGGTAAAAAGTTTTAAGGACAATTTATAGGAATTTTCAGAAATAAATCTTAAATTCACCTTTAACTCATACCCTTCGCTTTGACATAATAGTTTTATTAACACCAGCAATATGATCCTATACAATAAATAAATTATATACTCAATATGTATGCATGTAATAATAATAACTAAACGGTAAAAAAGTGCTTGAGTTTAATAACAATACAAAAAGAATGATGGGTTCACTTCACGATGGCACATTGGCACCTGATTCCGCTCTTCATTTGACTTGTTGCATCATCATGTTATACTCTAAATCTAAAAAATGTTGCCAATGTGCCATCATCTATAGAACTGTGCAACAAACCTGCAAATATAATGTTTTGAAAATATGTAAAACATGTGTAATTAAAGCATATAAAACAACCCATAAAATATCATCATTTACAGATGCACATTATATATAAATCAAGAAGAATAAAAATCAATAGAAAAAAATCCATCCAATTCACTTTGATATCCCTAAATGGGATAAGCAAACTCTTTTCAAGTTTAGATTCTAAGCCCAGAAATCTGGAGTTTCTACTTGTTGCAGCTAGTGCACTCATTATAGCCGAGTTTATTTAAATCCACAATGAGGCCACAAACAATCATACTGATTCAAAGCTTGACAATTTTATAAACCTAACATCCAATAATCAAATACAGTAAAATCTAGCTCAAAACACTATTACACTACAAAAAGAAGATGATTAACCAAATGCAATTTCCAGTTATAAAAATTTCATCACATGAATTTCCAGTCATGTCCATAAATCTCTTGAGGTACTAATAATGTTCAATTGGTGCCCCCTTGGTAAGTAACAATTGTATGAAAATTTATATATCCTTATGTTTTCATGTAAATTTTCTAGCTTGTGGTAGTTCTATAGCGTGAAAATAGGTTATGCATCGGTGATAGAATGGAACCTAAATTAGGAAAAAATAATAAGTTCATCCTTGTGGTTTTTCATAATTGGTTCAAGTTCTTTTTAGTCATCAAATCTTCAGGTTCATTAGAAACATTATGGATTCAAATTAACTTGTTGTTTAAAAATGGAAATCTATTAGGGTCATGATCAAGTGAGCTCCTCTAATAACCAGTTTCAGAGCCCAATGACAATCACTCGAAGAAGCTTGATAATATAGAATAATGCACTACAAATGTTGCGTACATATTTCCTAGTGTATTGAGGGTTTTACATGACCCATAGTGCAACTGACCATGACTTCAATTAGCAGAACATCAGACCATAAAAAGAAGATTGTGCTCCCCAAGGAATCATTAATTCTAAAAGTATAAAGTTCAATCATAGACATCTAATGACATCATACCTAGATTTTCAAAGAATATTATAAGGAGTAAGTGACTCGATTGATGTTCAATTGCATACACAAAGGCTCATATTTGAGATGAGCAAACATAATTGATGTCTTTTGGGTTGCATGAGCTTCCTTATGAATACTTAATTTGGGACAATTTATCCAACGATATTTCATTTAGAAGACTGACCTTGAGAGTAGTTGCCAGTGAGCATGAGCCATTAGAGTTGAGATATAATTGATGACCACTCAGGATATTTTACCATCTTTAGTTTACTAAAAATAAAATCAATAGAGAAGGAAATGAAAATGCATTGGTTAAAAATGTTGTCTGCACAATATGCGTTTAGAAATTAATAAATCAATCTTAATTGTACCACTAAGAAGAATTCGATCATCAGCATGTCACTCAGAAATAAAGTCTTATATCTATCAACGAATAATAAAGTGAAATAACAGAAGATAAATAAGCGACACTAAATTAAAAACAAAAAAAATCTAGTTCACATACCTAAAATGAAATATACAATTTCTTTTGCTTTTTATGTCAAGGGAGTTTTAGACTATACATTTTTATTAGCAAGCACTATATCTTTGTGATAAAATATGCATGTTCAAAAAAATATCTTTGTAATATGAATTCATTTAAAAGAAAGCATTAAATGGATAAATATATTTCCTCTTTGGGGCTCATTTCAATATTAATCACTTTTTATTAAGCAATTTTTCTTGCCTTTGCTAATATGAACTCAAGGTCTTCCAGTATGCATAGTACAAACTCATACTTGGGAATCAAATAAGAAAATAAGGAAAGATAATATTTGGAGACCTAAGACGTGAAATATTTCAAGTGCTTATGTGTACATACATACAGATAATATATATAACTTTTTCAATTAGTGATACTCATATGCAGCATGCGAGACACAAATTTGTCAAGAATGCATTTATACCCATTTTTCAATTAGCAATACTCATATATAGCACGCCAGATACAAAATAGTCAAGAAAGCATTTAAAAACCCATTTTTCAAAGAGATACACTATTGTATTTTCAAAAAAATATTTATCTACCAGCTCGGTTTTAAAAACACATGACTATATTATAGTACCGTGTCAATGGCGTAATATACATATTCCATAATTTATCAATTCACCAATTTCATAAGCCCAAACTATTAGTGGATTTTAATACATAATGCTAGGTTTTAGCGGAATACGTAAGTTTTACAAATAATTTAGTTCTATGAGTGGTTGCATAGGTTAGAAGTATATTATTACGGAAGTTAAACAAAATCGATTTTGAGTATTTTAAAGTTTGGATATGGGATATTTAAAATGAAAAAATCAAAAACAAAATAAAATAATGTTAATAACATTTTGAAATTTCAAATTAATAAGATAGTAAATTTTATTGTAGGAAAAAAGGAAACACTTCAGGTGACAACTCTTTTTAAAGCCAAGCTAACCATAAATTAGAGGGGAAAACAGTCTCATATAAATGAACACAGAGTTATAAGCAAACAACAAAGTTATACAGATACAATGTACAGCTTACACCACTCAAAAGAATTAAAGTTCTCTGCTAACTAAAGTATGATTAACATAAGTGTTTAAATAAGTGAAATGAGCTGACAATTAACACAGAGTTAAAGGATGGTGTTGTTAACAATTTGCCATCAGATTTAAAGGAGGCCAGAACAATCATCATTTGCAGGTGCCATAAATTATTATATATTTTTATTTGTAATATTTTTTGTATGTTTATTAGTGGTAGAGGTATGAAATATCATGTGCATGCTTATTTCCTAAGGGTGGGAAAGAGTCATAGATAAGGTCGGTCGGGCACTGCACCACATTCCACAGAACCTAGATTATTCTAACATATAGTATGTAAACAAATATGTTGGGTGCTGCATATTTACCAATAACTGTATGTTAGGAAAATTTGAAATTTACGAATTATTAAACAAAGATATCTTTATACTTTCAGCTCAGTCTTTAAAGAGATGAAAAGGATAAAAATATCAAGCCAATATGTAAAAAAGAAGTATAAAACAATAAGCATCAACACCTAGAAAATAGATAGTTGAAACCTGATTATTACATGATGATAGCTATATACTTCACTCGCATACTATTGTTAATGAAAATATCCACTTAATTAACAAAAATCATCAAAAAATTTACCTTTGGTGGATGTTCCAAACCCTCCAGACTGTATCAGCTCATTTCAAAAAGCATGCATAAATAGACGAACAGAGCAACTTCATTGCAGAACAAAGCAGCCAAAGGTAACTTCCAAAAAACTGAAACAAAATTTAAACAAATTGGTAAAACCATAAGTTAACAGATTCAGAACTAATACTGAAATCAAATTTAACAGATAATAATTAAAATCCGTTCAAGTTTTTGAAAATAAACAGAAAATTACTTAAAATCAGCTCAATGGTTGCGCTTAATCGTCATTAAGTGCTAACCTTCGTTAATTGCTAATCGCGATGCTGCTGCATAGGGATTGGAAATCGATGGTTATGTTTAGTTTTCAAGCCAGTAGGCATGGGAAAGGAGAATTAGGGATTTCAGTTTCAAGAACAGATGTGGAAAATGTGAGAATGAGATATATAGGAGAACACTAAGACAAAGGGAATATATCAATTAGAACAAAGAACGGTGAGTAACGATGTCAAAAATTAAAGGAAATCGAAACATGTAAACTATTTTAATGAAATATATAAATTACAAACGATTGTACTTTCGAGAGAAAGAAGAAGGTGGTAACAAACATGAGCTATTTCTGGCGATCCTTCCAATCACTCATCGTGGATGCTACTTCTCTAGTAGCGCCGTTAGTGTTGATTCGAAAGTAAAAGAAACTGATTTCTTAGGATTGGATTGGATGATGATGATGACGACGACGAATAATGAATTCTAGGTTTTGAGGGATTGAATTTTGGAAGGCGGACGAATTTGGAAGAGACGCATTCAGGTTTTACGAAACGATAAAGGAAATGAGAGGGCATGCAGAGCTGATGGGAAATGTAAGGGCATTTCGGGGATTTCAAAATGACGCGATTGAATTTAGTTGTTTGAATTTACATTATTAGTAGTGAAGATATATTCATTCAAATTTAATCTTGTATTGGCATATGTTATAAATCCAGTCATATTTTAGAAATTCAAATCTATTAAATTCTTAAAGCAACACTGTAGAAAGACTACAGAATGGTCTCCTTACTTCGAAACTCGAAAATGAATGTCGATGATGTCGTGGTCATCACCGAAATTATTTTCCAGCGACCAAGAGAGGAGCACTAATTTTATACTTTAAAATTCTTTGAAAACAAATTTCTATTCGAAAATACTTCAAATAATATACTTTAAAACTTAAACATGAGGTTTGAAACCATCGAAAATTAAATTCTCAAATTTCTTGTTTTAAATTCATTTCAGTTCCCAAATTAGTTTATAAAAAACTATTTATAAATTCATTTATAGAACAGTAAATGATAAATCAAGTATTATCATTTCAAATAATCAATTTAAATCAATTTATTAAGTTCCATAAATTTACTTATATATCAAAATTAATTTCATTAACCAGATTTTAAAATAATATTCTGTCAATTTGTTCTGTCAAAGTGTTTTAGAAATCCTATCGCGTTGATCAGATGAATCGATCGGAAACCCAAATCAATATCATAAACTCAAACAACACAATATATAAAACAAAACATAGATTTACAAGTACAATTCAAAATTTTAGGAAGAATAGGTTGGAAACAAAAGACAAGATGATTAATTAACAAAATAGGGAGATGGGTAAGCTTAAATAAATCGCGGGCAACCTTAATCAAGTCAATCGTGACTTAAAGAATAAGATCAATGCGGATTTTTCTGGGGTAAATCTACATTTGATCCCAAGAGAGAGAGTTTTGAATAACAAAAGATATTAGGATCTAAACCAAAGATAGATATAAATCTCTGGTGAATCGATGCGAATTGTAAAGGAGTATCCTCCTTTTACAATTCAATTTGAAATCGACGAGACCGCCGACTCACTAAAAAGATCATTCGAAGTGGAGTTATGGGATACTCCAGAATCAAAAGAAGATGAATAGTGAGGGGTACGAATGGATTTTGGAACTGTAGGGAATGTTCCAAAATTCAAAGGAAACTCGAAGCAAAGAGGAAAGATTCAAACTCGAAAGAAAGTGAATCTGTAAATAATTTACCATATATTCTAAGTTTTGCCTCAAAGCCAAAGCTCTGATACCAACTGTAACGCCCGGAATTTTCAACCATTCGCATCCGCACATGTCGGACTTGAATTGCTCAAAATACCGTGTTGTAAATAAAATTTGGCAAATCTCAGAATATACAGTAAATAAATATCACAGATCACAGATACAGAGCAATAATAATGCAGCGGAAATAAAAGAGATAGCAGTTCGTGAACCTACTATATAAATATATCAGAGTTACATAAGATACAATAGAAGAAATAAAGTACAAAAGCAGTCCCAACACATAGAAGTCTACTAATACAAGATCTGAATTAGAACAACAAACTGAAAAGGATAAAACTAAACAAGTAGATTGTGACACCCCATCACTATACCCATGCTAGCCAAGAACACTACGGGTAATGTCGTCAACTAGCGCGGTGAATAAGGCTGCTGAGGAGCGACCATCTGTATAATTGCTTTGTGCGAGTACGATATGCCAGATAAAAGTATAACTTTCCATCTCGAAAGGAAATCTAACAAACCGATGCAAACTCAAGCTACTACACAGTGGCTATATATAATCTTCGGAAACAAATATAGAAATAAACATAACATAAATCAGTCACAGATAATTCATATCACTAAGGCGGAAAACGATATGAATATAACACATGAAAGTGTAAATCAGAGTAGTGGTCAAATAAGATCCACAATATCACAAAAGAATAGATACAAGTGCTAGACAAAAGAATATGTAAACATTAAGGAGTCTATATCTCAAATGTATACAACAAAAGCTACTAGACTAAAGTAGTTAAGCAAAAGTCAGAAGATGGTTCCAGATAGGAAGTGAAGTGGAAGCAATTGTAATATCTCAGTCTGACCCGAGTATTATTTAATAAGAAAATAATAAACGGATCAGTCTAGTTATAATTATCAGATAAAATGAGATATAAGAAGAGATATAATAAAAAGACGTATGATAACCAAAAATGTCATACTACGACAAGTATACATTAGAAAATCCACAAACGTCATACAATATCTCAAGAACCCCATAGAATCAAAAGAATGTCATATTCTTTATTTCATTCACCAAGCCACAATGAAATGAAATACATATCAATACCAATTGTAAAAGTTAGTGAAACATAAATTCCAGAAATCATCAATTAGAAATCCAGAAAACACAAGAAAAGGATGGCCAATCCCAAACGGAACGCTATTCCATAGACCGAACATCGACGCACCTAAATAGAGACGCCACATGCACAGTCAAACATCGACGCACCTAGAAAGGTACGACCCATGCAAAGAAAAACATCGACGCACCTAAATAGGTACGGCCCATGTAATGTCTAGCATCGATGTACCTAGAAAGATACACCCCATGCATAAATAAGCATCGACGCACGTAGAAAGATACGCCCCATGCATAAATAAGCATCGATGCGCGTAGAAAGATACGCTCCATGCATAAATAAGCATCGACGCACGTAGAAAGATACGCCCCATGCATAAATAAACATCGATGCACCTAGAAAGATACACCGCATGTAATGTCTAACATCGATGCACCTAGAAAGATACACATGCAAAGTCGAACATCGACGCACCTAGAAAGATACGCCCCATGCATAGACGAACATCGACGCACCTAGAAAGATACGCCCCATGTCCCGACTTATTGAGCCGATTGCTCCATGAAGTAAACAAACATCGACGCACCTAAATAGATACGATCCATGTGTAAATAAATGTGACGAGAACGGATTTCGCCCACTCGAAAATCGACATCCATACTTCATATCGTATTCGAATGCCCTAGATTCGACCGTTCAAATCCGATTCGCCGGAGCTTATAACAACATTAAGTAAATAACACAGCGGAATAAAAGAATAATACATTGATATACAGCTTTGATACAATATCTGATACAACAGGTGATCCAATAGATATCAATATACATCAGAGATATGATACAATAAATAGCAGCGAAAAAGAAAATAGATGACATCTAGCAACGGAACAATATAACTCTAAGATAGTCTTCAAAAGAGAACTCCAAAAACTGCAACTCCATTTCCAAGAATCAATCCAACAATAGCTCGAACTCCCAATAACGATGCACAAAGATAAGCAAGACTGGTGTGATCCAAAGACTTGAACTAGCTCCAGATAACCTACTATTCTGACTATCTGAAAAACCCAACTCTAGACTGCTCGTGTAGAAAATAATGAGCACCCAGAGTTTAGGAAAGAAACAATAAACTCCGGATCAGTCGTGGGACTGGTGTGAGCAACAAAAACAGTTTATCTTTTAAAACATTCAACAAAAGATTTTCAAAGTCAATTCGCAATGTTTTTAAAAATGAGACTACCATAAGGCCTCCCGCACACACACACAATGCAAACGCGGAATCGGAGGAGATTTCTCCTTATGATAGTCAAAGATGCTTGATACGCATTAAAAAGAAACATTTGATATTATTACTAGTGCATAGTGTAGGAGAAATTCATTTCGAAAATAAAGATATAAATCTTAGCCAGCATAGACATTTCGAACTATGCCTACTATAGCTACCCTCTAAACAGTGGTGACCACCATAAGTAAATGGCAGGTTCTACAACTAAAACCGTACAGGGTTTCGTATTGGGAATTGGATTTCCAACGAATGGTCAGGCCAAGGAACTTCCCATTGCCACATGGAAACGCCTCTGGAAGGACGTCCCGATAACCTAACCGGATCTCTGCCAACACAAGGCCGGGTTACCTTTCAAACTAGGTAACAACTGACACGAGTATGCCATCCTCCGGTCCTTTGGGACCTTTAACCGAGCGCTCGTCACCATCATCACACAATCATAAATAAAGTGTTTCAACATGAGTAAGTATCTGGGCTCCATACCATGATACCACCCTTTTCCAGAAGCAAATGCACATACCGTAAAGGGAGCTACCCCTCATAACCTTGTCGCATCTTTCCTGTTTTGACCATTCCGAGGTGTGAGGCTCGACGAAGTCACGTCCACAAAGACACACTTTATACAAAAGCCGTGCTTTGGGTCAACAAATGATCATAGAAATGATCACAAAGATAAACGATCAAACAAATGATCTTATCACAAATGATCAACACAATGATCATTTCACAGCAACACTCAGCATGTCACATTACCAAATTGGGAATATATTGCTGATAACCTTCAACTACATAACCTCTGAGCTCGTACGTCTCAGAGAAGGGTGTTAAGCTAAGAGAATAAATTCTTCGCCACCAACAGAAATATATTTGAAAGAAATCGGCTTTATATCTCAATTTGTAATGTCAGACATACTATCCATACAAGTCTATTCCGGGCTCGAACAGACCGAAGGCACTTACAAAGAAGCCCTTGCAATCCGGATATTCACTAATCACGTTCGGACTTCCCATCACATATGGAGTCTCTATACCGGGGACCAGTCGATGCAAAGACATTCGACGAGTTGTTCTTACGTTTTCAAAAATATCCGGTCTTCAACACCGGTCTTCAAATGCTATCCATAACGACATATCACATATTCAGAATGGGATATATGACACAAAGGTCCTCTCCCGGCTAAACCGAACAGTGAGCGCAGTATTTCAAAAACATATGGATGTTGGGATTTCAATTAAGTCACAACTTAAAACCCAAAACTTTTCTTCAAATGGTTTAAACCAATTACCATTTCAAATCTTTATATTACGAAAAATATTAATTTCACAAAGATCAATTTATAGACTTTAAAACAATTTCCATTCCAATTGGATTAACTCATTAAATCTTTAAATCAAAGATTTAACTCATAGTTTTCAAAATTCGATTAACTTGTTGAATCTTCAAATCAAAGATTCAACTTATAGCTTTCAAAATCATTTCCAAAGACTCATTCATAGCCTTTCAAATACAATTTCAATTCAAGTTGGATTAACTCATTCGGTCTTTGGATTAAAGACTCATTTCATAGCTTTCAAAACATTTCAATTCTATTTCAAACCTGAAACCTTTTCAATATAATTTGGAGATCCTTTCTTTAAAATGAAAGCTATTATTATTTGAAAACAAGTAGTTTTCGTTTCGAAGAAATTCAGTCTCATTTATACAAGTTAAAATCTTTGGGTTAATTCAAATTCCCAAAAACAACACCTTAAAATGGTTTAAAACCCATATAAACCGGTATACCATTTAATATCATAAATACTGAATATAGAATTCAATTTCAAATATTGAATTCAAATTTAAATCAAAATATTTAAATTTCAAAACTCAATCAAGTTATTCAAAATAAATTTCATCTTTGAAATTCCATTTCAAAAGCTTTTCACTTTAAACCCAATCCATTTCCAAAACATTTGAATTCAAATATTCAAATTTAAAACTATTTCAAAAATCTGTGACTTAATCGATTTCCTCGTGAAATCCATATTGGTGTGTGTGTATAAGTGTGGTCCAGGGGTTTAACACACTAGTGCAACATCATTTCAATCATCACAGATTAAAACATAGAAATATAGTTGATAAGCGATATAAACTATAACGCTTATCGTCTATTCACAGATTCACAGATAATATACAAATGTAAATAAATGAATAAATTATACACGGCTCAATCCATAGAACAAAATGTCACAAATAAGATATATCGCAAAAAAAAACCAGACATCAGGAATATCAACAATTCAACCATTCAATAAGACCTAAACATTGATAGGTAAAATTTATAATCAACAGATTAATTTAGATCAGATGAATTACTTGTCATTAATCCTGGTTACTTAACATAAGTTAATTTCAAATCATCTGAGATAAATTTCCTTTTAATTATTCTTTAACAACTCATTAATTGATCCATAATTTTTTTAATTACTTATGTGTAAATTGTTACTTAATGAATCCTTAAATTTTCCTTTTAATAATTACGTATTGATTAAAGGCGATGTGTTTGATTGATCACTAATTATTTAATTACGTTAATTAATTTCTAATTAAATAATCATTTAATTAGTTGACAACTATTTATCTATTAATTAACTTTAAATAGTTAATAAAATTTCTAATTTCTAATTGATTAAACACAAGGTTATAAATCTCAATCTTTAATTTCAAATTTATTTAACCTTAAATTACTTTAGTTAAATTACAATGAAATTAATTACATTATTAATCAACTTATACTTTAAATTAATTATTAATTTTACATTTGCAAATATCTTTTTAATAAATTTTAATATCAAATTTTAACTTAAACATGTCAAACTCATTAACTTTATTAATACTAACCTTTGTCAAATAAAATAACTTAAAAGTTATTAAGTTAATCCACATGAAAATGGGACCCACGACCCGTGAAAAAAACGCTGGGTTACTCGAGTAACTCGAGTTCCTCTATCCATTTACCAGTCCCACTTTCTTCCTAATGCCTGCTCCTTCTTCTACCCGTTCTTCCACCTTCTTTTCTCTTTTATTTATTTATTTATTTATTTTTCAAATTTCAACCAGCAGTTATACATATATCCTCGCGCAAATACCCTGGAATCCCGATGCAACTCCCCTCTTACTCGAGTCGAAGCAACCTACGACCCCACTGACATGCTCACGCCACCGTGCACGTGCATGGTGGTTCGCCTCCCCTCCGGCAACCCACGATGCCTCCAACAAGTCACAAATCACCCTCCAACTCGAAAACAATCTCCAGTTCGTCGCAAAATTCACAAAATCAAAAAAGGGCCTGTTGCTCGAACCCTGTAGCTTACCACATTCGACACTTCCAACTCGCCACCGTCCCTCACGCCACCGAAGTCACCCAAATCTCATCCACGCCTCGCCAATCAACCACGAACCCATCCCCCCTTGGTGCGATCGAACTCGATGCACCACAGTCGATGAGATTGCCGCGTCATCTTCGTTGAACAAAACTGAAGCTTAAACCCTAGTTTGTCGATTAGTGACCACCGCCGCATACTAAAAATTTAATGAACATTTTTCCAAAGATCGACAGCCTTCACACCATCTTCGATGACAATCACGACCCTCGAATCATAATAGTTCGTCAGAATTTGATAAAAATGCATTTCCAGTTCATCTTGAAATTTTGAATCCAATATCAAACTACAAATCCTGATTTGATTACCTAAATTCATAATTTTGAAATACGAACCCATTTACATGACCAAAATTTAAAAACAAAAACATTGAATTTCCCAGAAATGGATTTTACTGTAAAATATATATTTTGAAATAATTATTTAGCTTAAGCTCTTGAAATTTATTTTAACTATAATGCCATGTTGCTCCAATCATCTTTCCTTCAAAAAATTTAGTTTTGAATTCGCATAAATAGGGAGATATGATCTTTTTTTTCTTAAGTGTTCTTACATGTTAATATTAAATAGCCTGTATATGGATATACCCAGACATGTATAGGCACATGTACAAATTATTCCACTATATTCAACAGAATTCAACCATGCAAACAATTTTCACCATTCCATTTCATAGAAATAAGGTATAACATAAATTCAAGTTGGTTAGTTTGCTCACAGATTTGTGTTAGGAGCAGAGTTGCTCTATTTCTTTGACACAGACTGGAAGTTGCAACTGAAGCTCCCTCCTTTGATTCTCTGATTTATTGAGATGTTTGTTGTTTAAAGTAAAGCTTTGTTTAGGTTTGTAAATTATGGTTGGAATGGATGAAGGAGTATGGTGTAAATATAGAAGAATAGTTTGCACAGGGTGAGTATAGGCAAGTACAGATTGATATAAAAAAAAGACTAAAACCATGCTTTCACTTGGCTGATGGGATCTTGTATTATGGGCTGGTTTGAAATCATTAAATGCTTCATGCTTCAATGTAACAGCCATCTTATTTTAATTCTTGCAAGTACATTATGCATACACTTATATAGATATGTTGTTTGGTTTGTGTTTGCTTTTAACATTGAATTCATCACATATTTATTTTATTGTCTCCTTGTTTCATAAAAGTTTCATATAAGTTTATATGTATTTCTAGGTCATTTTTATAACCATATGATTTTATTATAACATACATAAGTCAATGTATTTTATTTGTTACAATTTATACTTTTGTTTCGTTTATTTTGCATATTTATTTACAACTTTGTTTCATATTTAAATGTCATTTCTTTTCTTTTCTTATGACTTACATATTAATTTTCAACTTAAATACTTATTGTCTTGTATTTTTATTTCTATTTATTTTAACTTAAATTATTTATTTTACCTTAATATTTATTGTTTTATATTAAATTTATAAATTCAAATTATTGTTAACCATCAATTGTAATACTTATTATTATCAATTATTATTAAACCATTCATTTACAATTCATATCTAATGTATATACATATATATCTCTATATTTATTTTTAAAACCATTTATTTAAGATTTTATTTCAAATCCAATTTAAATATATATTCACATATATACAAATTGTCAAATCCATATGACTTAATAAAATTTCTATTTGAATCAGGGAAACTCGCTGCCATTTAAATCAATTTATCTTACAATTTTATTCAAAAATTCATTTAAATTATCAATTTAAATTCATAAAAATCTGGGGTCGTTACAAACTTCCCCCCTTAAAAGAATTTCGTCCTCGAAATTCGCAGGCACGAAAACAACACAGGATCTCCTATAATTCCTCAAACTTAAGATATGAATTCTAAACTCAAATCGGAATATCTCAAAAATATACCAATTTGTCCCTCTTCGGACTTCGATCTACCCAAGAAATTACAACAGAATTTCAAATTCGGCTTTAAACGAAATCATTTTATCGATACAATTCGATTTAGCTTCATCTTTTATTAATCAATTTTTAACTCAATTTAAAATTTCCAATTTATTCAAAATTCCTAATTTCAAATTTTCAAATTCATATTCATTAAAGTTTAAATCAAAAAAAACTGATGAAATACGAAGAAAGAATTTCTACAACGATTCGTAGGGCATCCTCGCACCGAAACTTCTTTCTGGAGCTGTCACAAAGAAATCAAAAGAATTTAGAAACGAATCAAAGAAAATTTGATAGAGAAAGATTGTTTCCACTGTTGTTACAGAGCATCGACCATTTATAGTGATACTCCCCTGTCCCCTATCGCGTTCTCTTCTTGCACTCATACTCACTATCAGTGGATAGCAAGAGAATTTACTGAGGCATTCAAACAGATATCTTAGGGATAGACTCATTCTAAGGATACTTCACCCTATCTCTAATGAGTTACTTAATGTGTTATACTCCTGAGCTAAAGTTCAACCTTAGCTCTGATACCAAATGTGACGAGAACGGATTTTTCCCGCTCGAAAATCGACATCCATACTTCATATCGTATTCGAATGCCCTAGATTCGACCGTTCAAATCCGATTCGCCGGAGCTTATAACAACATTAAGTAAATAACACAGCGGAATAAAAGAATAATACATTGATATACAGCTTTGATACAATATCTGATACAACAGATGATCCAATAGATATCAGTATACATCAGAGATATGATACAATGAATAGCAGCAGAAAAGAAAATAGATGACATCTAGCAACGGAACAATATAACTCTAAGACAGTCTTTAAAAGAGAACTCCAAAAACTGCAACTCCATTTCCAAGAATCAATCCAGCAATAGCTCGAACTCCCAATAACGATGCACAAAGATAAGCAAGACTGGTGTGATCCAAAGACTTGAACTAGCTCCAGATAACCTACTATTCTGACTATCTGAAAAACCTAACTCTAGACTGCTCATATAGAAAATAATGAGCACCCAGAGTTTAGGAAAGAAACAATAAACTCCGGATCAGTCGTGGGACAGGTGTGAGCAACAAAAACAGTTTATCTTTTAAAACATTCAACAAAAGATTTTCAAAGTCAATTCGCAATGCTTTTTAAAAATGAGACTACCATAAGGCCTCCCGCACACACACACAATGCAAAAACAGAATCGGAGGAGATTTCTCCTTATGATAGTCAAAGATGCTTGATACGCATTAAAAAGAAACATTTGATATTATTACTAGTGCATAGTGTAGGAGAAATTCATTTCGAAAATAAAGATATAAATCTTAGCCAGCATAGACATTTCGAACTATGCCTACTATAACTACCATCTAAACAGTGGTGACCACCATAAGTAAATGGCAGGTTCTACAACTAAAACCGTACAGGGTTTCGTATTGGGAATTGGATTTCCAACGAATGGTCAGGCCAAGGAACTTCCCATTGCCACATGGAAACGCCTCTGGAAGGACGTCCCGAGAACCTAACCGGATCTCTGCCAACACAAGGCCGGGTTACTTTTCAAACTAGGTAACAACTGACACGAGTATGCCATCCCCCAGTCCTTTGGGACCTTTAACCGAGCGCTCGTAACCATCATCACACAATCATAAATAAAGTGTTTCAACATGAGTAAGTATCTGGGCTCCATACCATGATACCACCATTTTCCAGAAGGAAATGCACATACCCTAAAGGGAGCTACCCCTCATAACCTTGCCGCATCTTTCCTGTTTTGACCATTCCGAGGTGTGAGGCTCGACGAAGTCACGTCCACAAAGACACACTTTATACAAAAGCCGTGCTTTGGGTCAACAAATGATCATAGAAATGATCACAAAGATAAACGATCAAACAAATGATCTTATCACAAATGATCAACACAATGATCATTTCACAGCAACACTCAGCATGTCACATTACCAAATTGGGAATATATTGCTGATAACCTTCAACTACATAACCTCTGAGCTCGTACGTCTCAGAGAAGGGTGTTAAGCTAAGAGAATAAATTCTCCGCCACCAACAGAAGTATATTTGAAAGAAATCGGCTTTATATCTCAATTTGTAATGTCAGACATACTATCCATACAAGTCTGTTCCGGGCTCGAACATAACCGAAGGCACTTACAAAGAAGCCCTTGCAATCCGGATATTCACTAATCACGTTCGGACTTCCCATTACATATAGAGTTTCTATACCGGGGACCATTCGATGCAAAGACATTCGACGAGTTGTTCTTACGTTTTCAAAAATATCCGATCTTCAACACCGGTCTTCAAATGCTATCCATAACGACATATCACATATTCGGAATGGGATATATGACACAAAGGTCCTCTCCCGGCTAAACCGAACAGTGAGCGCAGTATTTCAAAAACATATGGATATTGGGATTTCAATTAAGTCACAACTTAAAACCCAAAACTTTTCTTCAAATGGTTTAAACCAATTACCATTTCAAATCTTTATATTACGAAAAATATTTATTTCACAAAGATCAATTTATAGACTTTAAAACAATTTCCATTCCAATTGGATTAACTCATTAAATCTTTAAATCAAAGATTTAACTCATAGTTTTCAAAATTCGATTAACTTGTTGAATCTTCAAATCAAAGATTCAACTTATAGCTTTCAAAATCATTTCCAAAGACTCATTCATAGCCTTTCAAATACAATTTCAATTCAAGTTGGATTAACTCATTCGGTCTTTGGATTAAAGACTCATTTCTTAGCTTTCAAAACATTTCAATTCTATTTCAAACCTGAAACCTTTTCAATATAATTTGGAGATCCTTTCTTTAAAATGAAAGCTACTATTATTTGAAAACAAGTAGTTTTCGTTTCGAAGAAATTCAATCTCATTTATACAAGTTAAAATCTTTGGGTTAATTTAAATTCCCAAAAACAACACCTTAAAATGGTTTAAAACCCATATAAACCGGTATACCATTTAATATCATAAATACTGAATATAGAATTCAATTTCAAATATTGAATTCAAATTTAAATCAAAATATTTAAATTTAAAAAATCAATCAAGTTATTCAAAATAAATTTCATCTTTGAAATTCCATTTCAAAAGCTTTTCACTTTAAACCCAATCCATTTCCAAAACATTTGAATTCAAATATTCAAATTTAAAACTATTTCAAAAATCTGTGACTTAATCGATTTCCTCGTGAAATCCATATTGGTGTGTGTGTATAAGTGTGGTCCAGGGGTTTAACACACTAGTTCAACATCATTTCAATCATCACAGATTAAAACATAGAAATATAGTTGATAAGCGATATAAACTATAACGCTTATCGTCCATTCACAGATTCACAGATAATATACAAATGTAAATAAATGAATAAATTATACACAGCTCAATCCATAGAACAAAATGTCACAAATCAGATATATCACAAAAAAAACCAGACATCAGGAATATCAACAATTCAACCATTCAATAAGACCTAAACATTGATAGGTAAAATTTATAATCAACAGATTAATTTAGATCAGATGAATTACTTGTCATTAATCCTGGTTACTTAACATGAGTTAATTTCAAATCATCTGAGATAAATTTCCTTTTAATTATTCTTTAACAACTCATTAATTGATCCATAATTTTTTTAATTACTTAAGTGTTAATTGTTACTTAATGAATCCTTAAATTTTCCTTTTAATAATTACGTATTGATTAAAGGCGATGTGTTTGATTGATCACTAATTATTTAATTAAGTTAATTAATTTCTAATTAAATAATCATTTAATTAGTTGACAACTATTTATCTATTAATTAACTTTAAATAGTTAATAAAATTTCTAATTTCTAATTTATTAAACACAAGGTTATAAATCTCAATCTTTAATTTCAAATTTATTTAACCTTAAATTACTTTAGTTAAATTACAATGAAATTAATTACATTATTAATCAACTTATACTTTAAATTAATTATTAATTTTACATTTGCAAATATCTTTTTAATAAATTTTAAAATCAAATTTTAACTTAAACATGTCAAACTCATTAACTTTATTAATACTAACCTTTGTCAAATAAAATAACTTAAAAGTTATTAAGTTAATCCACATGAAACGAGGACCCAGGACCTGTGAAAAAAACGCTGGGTTACTCGAGTAACTCGAGTTCCTCTATCCATTTACCAGTCCCACTTTCTTCCTAATGCCTGCTCCTTCTTCTACCCGTTCTTCCACCTTCTTTTCTCTTTTATTTATTTATTTATTTTTCAAATTTCAACCAGCAGTTATACATATATCCTCGCGCAAATACCCTGGAATCCCGATGCAACTCCCCTCTTACTCGAGTCGAAGCAACCTACGACCCCACTGACATGCTCACGCCACCGTGCATGTGCATGGTGGTTCGCCTCTCCTCCGGCAACCCACGATGCCTCCAACAAGTCACAAATCAGCCTCCAACTCGAAAACAATCTCCAGTTCGTCGCAAAATTCACAAAATCGAAAAAGGGCCTGTTGCTCGAACCCTGTAGCTTACCACATTCGACACTTCCAACTCGCCACCGTCCCTCACGCCACCGAAGTCGCCCAAATCTCATCCACGCCTTGCCGATCAACCACGAACCCATCCCCCCTTGGTGCGATCGAACTCGATGCACCACAGTCGACGAGATTGCCGCGTCATCTTCGTTGAACAAAACTGAAGCTTAAACCCTAGTTTGTCGATTACTGACCACCGCCGCGTACTAAAAATTCAATGAACATTTTTCCAAAGATCGACAGCCTTCACACCATCTTCGATGACAATCACGACCCTCGAATCATAACAGTTCGTCAGAATTTGATAAAAATGCATTTCCAGTTCATCTTGAAATTTTGAATCCAATATCAAACTAAAAATCCTAATTTGATTACCTAAATTCATAATTTTGAGATACGAACCCATTTACATGACCAAAATTTAAAAACAAAAACATTGAATTTCCCAGATCAAATGGATTTTACTGTAAAATATATATTTTGAAATAATTATTTAGCTTAAGCTCTTGAAATTTATTTTAACTATAATGCCATGTTGCTCCAATCATCTTTCCTTCAAAAAATTTAGTTTTGAATTCGCATAAATAGGGAGATATGATCTTTTTTTTCTTAAGTGTTCTTACCTGTTAATATTAAATAGCCTGTATATGGATATACCCAGACATGTATAGGCACATGTACAAATTATTCCGCTATATTCAACAGAATTCAACCATGCAAACAATTTTCACCATTCCATTTCATAGAAATAAGGTATAACATAAATTCAAGTTTGTTAGTTTGCTCACAGATTTGTGTAAGGAGGAGAATAGAGTTGCTCTATTTCTTTGACACAGACTGGAAGTTGCAACTGAAGCTCCCTCCTTTGATTCTCTGATTTATTGAGATGTTTGTTGTTTAAAGTAAAGCTTTGTTTAGGTTTGTAAATTATGGTTGGAATGGCTGAAGGAGTATGGTGTAAATATAGAAGAATAGTTTGCACAGGGTGAGTATAGGCAAGTACAGATTGATATATAAAAAAGACTAAAACCATGCTTTCACTTGGCTGATGGGATCTTGTATTATGGGCTGGTTTGAAATCATTAAATGCTTCATGCTTCAATGTAACAGCCATCTTATTTTAATTCTTGCAAGTACATTATGCATACACTTATATAGATATGCTGTTTGATTTGTGTTTGCTTTTAACATTGAATTCATCACATATTTATTTTATTGTCTCCTTGTTTCATAAAAGTTTCATAAAAGTTTCATATAAGTTTATATGTATTTCTAGGTCATTTTTATAACCATATGATTTTATTATAACATACATAAGTGAATGTATTTTATTTGTTACAATTTCATACCACTTGTTTTACTAAACCGTTTAATTAGATTTCTCATACGAATGAGGTAAAGGTTTGTATATACTAATAGGTTGGAAAATGGTTTTATAAACAAGTTCGATATTGAAAATAGAGTTTAAATAATCTTTGATAAAGAGTTTGAATATTTACTACTAGTATAGAAACCTTTGTATTTTAATGTGACAAACCATAAAAATGATTGTAGAAACAATCAATCATTAAAATCCACATACGAAGACGTGAATCAAATCCAAAGAAACCGATAAAGAATCCATCGAAATAGATATTCAAAAATCCCTAAAAAGGAGTCATCAAAATTATAATGAATGATAACAACAAATAGGATCATCACGAATCGATTAAAATTGGAAATTCAATCCCAAAAGGCAAAGTGGGCTGAAATAGCAAATTCAGTTGACTAAACATAGATTTCAGTTGACTAAACAACAAATTCAGCTGACTAAACAGAGATTTTCAGTTGATTGAATTCTGCCTGGAAACATTCTGTTTCCAGGTTCAGTCGACTGAACAGAGAATTTAGTCGACTAAACCCTGCCTGGAAACTTTTTGTTTACAGGTTCAGTCGACTGAACAGAGATTTTCAGTCGACTAAACCCTGCCTGGAAACTTTCGGGTTCCAGCTTCAGTCGGCTGAACAGAGATTTCAGTCGACTGAATCATGCCTGGGCTGTTTTTCAGCCTATCCAAATGAAGAGCAAACTCTTCCAAAATGCTACCGGACGAACACTGGTTCTAAGGGTTTATGCCAATCGGCAACCGACCCTATATGCTCCTCGGTGCATCATCCAAAGCATGATCAAACATCCATAAAAGGATTTTCACACAAATTTGACTTAAAAACTCAAAAAATTGGAATATTCACAAAACCAATCCAAATCAATAGCAAATGCACATGAAGAATTGTTAGAAATTCATACCCAACAACCAAAGATAATTATAGTCATGAATGTGAGATAAAAATCTCACCTTTTTACAAAATCAATGAAGAAGAAGCTATAGAGCAATGGCAAGAACAATCACTCTTCAATTCCAACCCAACAAGCTTGAATCTAAGCTTAAAGGAGAAACATTTCCTAAATTAGGTTTAGAAAATTTCTGAAATTGAATGGAGAAAGAGTTGGAGAAGATGAAGAGTAGGCTTATCATTGGGTTCTCTTGAATTTGGAGCTAGAAGTTGGATTTGCTAATGAAGACTAGGGCTTGGAGTTTTATTTTCCACTCTTTTCCCCCATTGTTGCTTAAAGCTTAAAGTGTTAGAAATATGAAATGAAGTAATGAAGAGTTGGAGTAGAGCTAGGGTCTTAAGATGGAATATTGGGCTGAAACCCAAACTCAAACCCAAAGTGAAAAGTAGCAAAATTTCACTATCTCCAAACATATCGAAGTTTATACTCAAAAAGGCCGCAAACGACATTTTGAACTCAATGGGAGGGGTCTTGAGTCCTAATTCGGCTATTTGCAAAAAGTAGCTTCTTGGACTAAAATCCGACGAACGATGAAATATTTAAATAAAATATTTAGTTATACAATCGATAAATATGCAGGTTGTTACAAACTCCCCTACTTAAAGAAATTGCGTCCTCGCAATACTTAAGAAGAAAATAAAGAGTAACAACCATAAAAGCATATCAATACAAAAGAAATTTGAAATAGGAAGTTCACCAAAAAGAGCATGAAAGGGTAAGCCTAAACGGGATCGCTCGATGAATTCCCAGGAATCCCAAGAGAAATCCTTAGGATCTGAGAACCAATGAACTTTCACAAGAAGAACATCTTTATTCCAAAGGCGTTCAACCTCCGAAGCAATGATGCGAATGGAATGTTGCTCATAAGTCAAATCTGGTGAAACTTCAATTTCCTCAATAGCACCGGGCTCAAGAATAAAAATCGGAAACATAAGAGTATTTCCATAGTTAAAAGACGTGGAAAACGTCAAGAATAGCAGAAAGCTAAGCCGGTGCAAAAAAAGGGTACGCCGGTGCAACGGCGTAGTACAAAAACGGTACGCCCGAGAAACGAGAAACTCGAACAATTTCGAAACACCGACGTAGTACAAAATTGGTACGTCCAATGAACATATAACCGGAACAACGATGTAGTATAATAATGGTACATCTGTTATCCCGCTTTTTGGCAAAGCCGCGATACCAAAAGATCGATCAGAAACGGAGAACAGTTCGTCTCAGAGACCGGTCATACTTCGTCTCGCTATGGATATCACTGAATTTTGTCCAAGTCCAAATTGGGCTACAATTGATAGGACACGGCAAGAAAGACCATAGGAGCTAACATCTCAAGTTTCAAGTCAATCCGAGTTCATACGCTCGAGTTATGATCGATTCAATTTGAAGGGGAAGGCTTAGGTTTCGAACCCATCGTTGACCAACGGTTCGAAACGATCACTTTCAATCGATAAGTTTCGAATCCACCGAACCACCTCGGGTTCGACTCCATCACCTTCGAATCCATCGTGTTCGAATCGATGGGCTTCGTATCCATGGAGAAGTGACACAGTTCGTATCCACCACAAAGCCTTGTTCGACTCCAAACAAGAACCCTTGTTCGAGTCCATCATTGGACATTGCTCGAACCCAAACATGGAACCTCGTTCGAACCCATCCATGAAGTCATGTTCGAACCCATCCATGATGCCAAGTTCGAATCCATCCTGTGTAGCCTCATTCGAATCCACTGGGTCAACCAACCTTGATGGCGTGTCTTCCATCGGTTCGAATTCGCCGAGATATATGGAGTCGAAGCGGTCAACTCGGAGTGAAAACCGGATTGATTCGAAGTTTGCGCTCCACGTCACCACGAAGACGCGTGCCATGATGGATTCGAAACCATTGGTTCGAAAGCATGGTTTCGAACCAAACAGCCATGTAATGAACCCCATTTCGAATCCATCATATCTCCCAATCTACTGATCTAAATGCCATGAAATTTTCACAGAAGCTTGCATACATGTTGAAGAATGTCCACGCCAAATTTCACCTCGATTGGATGAATTCTTGATCGGTTCGAATGGAGTTCAAACCGATGCCAAAGTGGGCCCAAACTTCCTGAGACCGTGCGTGTGGGCCCCCTCACGTGCCAGAACTGGTCTCCCGAGTTTTCAGCGAGATATCAGCAGCCTACGCCTACAAATAGAGCCCCAGGGACAACGAAAAAGGGACCTTTCGACTCTCAAGCGCCCAGACTCTGCCGGATCGAGATCTCCATCGTCCTACATCATAATTTGACTGTTGATTTCGAATTTCCAATTGTAACTTGCTGTTGATCGCTGCAACAACTTGTAATCATTGAAAGAAAAGCAATAAAATATCAAAACACTTCACAGTGGACGTAGGCAACACGCCGAACCACTATAAATCGCTTGTCTACGCATTTCCTTTACTGTTGATTGGAGTTTTTGTTAGATAATATCTGTTTTGAACTTACACTCTTGACTATTATCTCTTCAACGACTCCGGAAGAGTGTTGTGCCCAATTTTGATGCAAACACTTTGGTGCTTTCACTGAGAGAACCCAGCTTTTCTCCTGCTCGTTGGATCTGTCATCGGTACCGGATTGAATAAATCTAAGAGAGAGATTCAGATCATTAAATCCGACTTCCTTCCCTTCTATTCAGATTTGCATAAAGTCTAGGAAAGGAATTCAATTCTCAAGATGGTTAGCACAAGAACCACTTCAAACGCTGTCAACCAAGAAGAACAGGATAGACAGAATCCTGCCCCTCTACCTTCATCTAATCAAGATGCCGCTGGGCAATCGGAACCGTCAGGACCGGTCACCCGACAAGAGTTGCAACTGCTACTCCAAGAGCTGACCCAGAGTCGCCGACAACTAGAAGAACAGCTACGCGCTAACGCTAAGTTAATCAACAAGTTGGATCGCCAGAAATGAAAGAGATCCACAAGAGATCGTGCTTCTCGCTCTTCCAGCGAAAGTTCTTCATCTTCTGATTATCATAACCGACCTCCACGACCCCGGTTAGATGGGAGTCGTATGCCACCCGTTGGAAACCAACCGACATTGACCGTTGGACAAATAAGAGTTGGTCCGTCAGCCAATTTCCAAACTGGACCCTCCTCCCGAGGAGGTGTCGTTCCTCATCACGTCGCAGAATACAGCACCACTAGCGTTGAGGCTGAACCAGGGGTCGACGCTCAAGATCATTCGGACCTGGACCGTCGTCATAGCGGTCGTACTCCTGAACCGTACGTCCCAGAAGACTATGAGCCAAGAAGGCGAGACTTGGACCGTCGATGATATCCGGTTCAAGCCCAAAGTATGGAACGTGATCATACTCCGGCACAAATGCCGGATCTTTCAACTATGATACGTCAGATGATCCGTGAGAGTCAGGGATTCACAAACGACGATTGGGGAGTTTCTCGAAGTCACACTCCCTTTACGGACGATGTTCTTAGTGCTGAACCCCCATGGCGATTCCGAATGCCCACTCTACCCATGTACGAGGGAAACTCCGACCCCAACCAATATATTCTAAAGTATGAATGGTCGATGACCGCTGCCAGAGCCGACGATGCAGTGAAGTGTCGTAGTTTCCCCATATTCTTGGGGGGCATCGCCACCATGTGGTTCACTCGATTGCCACCTCGAACCATCTCTTCCTTCGATCAGTTAGCCACAAAATTCGTTGAGCAATTTCGCATGCACGTCGCAAGGCCAAAGGATGTAAACACTCTATCTAGTGTCACGCAAGCTCCCGGAGAGACGCTCAGGCACTACTTAGAGAGATTCCATACTGCATGCGCGGAGATTAGTAATCCAAACGATAACTCCATCCTTATGGCGCTGACTAAGGGGATCGACCCCGATTCTGAATTCGGTAATTGGCTAGCTGGGAAACCACCTGCGTCATTGGACCGTTTTCATGCCAAAGCAGCTCAATTCCTGAGACGGGAAGACGCGAAACAGTCTAGGAAGCAAACTGACGAAGGGCCAAATGCGAAGGGACCCAAAGCAATGTTGCAATAAAACAGTCCGGTGAGAGCTCCGGAAAAGTTCAGTTGAACATTAAAAATAAACAAGCTCGGCGAAGAGAGAGCGTGAATCAACTTAAAAAACAAGATCAAAATCGTGGCCCGCAACGCAAAAATCCGATGTTCGACAGTTTTACTCCTTTGAATACTTCACTGGAGGACTTGTATTTGCAGACCCGTAATACAATTCAATATGAAAAACCTGCTCCAAGACCGTCGTCAGAAAGACAAATCCAGACGGGAAAATTTTGCAGGTTCCATGAAGGCTACGGGCACAATACGAATGAGTGTCGTCACTTACAGGATCTTGTTGAAAAACTGGTCAGAGAAAGGAAGCTGGAACAGTTTGTGCGGACACCGCAGCCCAGAGAAGTGGGCCCATCCAATCTAATCAATGAACCCAATCGACCGAGGCTGGAGGACTCGACTTGTCCCCGTGGAAGATTGGTGATAAACGCCATCAGTGACGGGCCTACCTACTCAGGAGCCTGGAATGACGAAGAACCTCGTCACTGTCACACATGACAGGCTCCCTCAATCTATGAATACTTTGCAGTTTCTTTTACGTTCTGAAATTTGAATTTGTAATAAGGCACTGACTTTGCCACACTTTCTTATTTTAGCAAATAAAATGCTATCTCTTCGAACTAAAGCTGTGATTCACCGAATACAACGTTCAACAATCACGACACACGAAGAGCTAAGTTCCATCAAACAATGGAATTTATTCAGATAGCGAGTGACTGTGTTACAACCGGCCACTCACTAAGTGAAATCCCAGCTCGGGGGCAAGCCATCACATCAAAGGCTGAATTGGACCAACACACGACAGTCCATTCAATGATTCGTTCCCAGAGCACGAACGGACTCCAACTTCCCGCAGCGCGAATTGGAGTATAAACATTCAATAATTCGTTCCCAGAGCGCGAACGGACTCCAACTTCCCGGAGTGCGAATTGGAGTATAAACATTAAACAATTCGTTCCCAGAGCGCGAACGGACTCCAACTTCCCAGAGCGTGAATTGGAGTATAAACATTCAACGATTCGTTCCTAGAGCGCGAACGGACTCCAACTTCCCAGAGTGTGAATTGGAGCATAAACATTCAACAATTCGTTCCCAGAGCGTGAACGGACTCCAACTTCCCAGAGCGTGAATTGGAGTATAAACATTCGATTCGTTCCCAGAGCGCGAACGGACTCCAACTTCCCAGAGTGTGAATTGGAGTATAAACATTCAATAATTCGTTCCCAGAGCGCGATCGGACTCCAACTTCCCAGAGTGCGAATTGGAGTATAAACATTAAACAATTCGTTCCCAGAGCGCGAACGGACTCCAACTTCCCAGAGCGTGAATTGGAGTATAAACATTCAACGATTCGTTCCCAGAGCGCGAACGGACTCCAACTTCCCAGAGTGTGAATTGGAGTATAAACATTCAACGATTCGTTCCCAGAGTGCGAACGGACTCCAACTTCCCAGAGTGCGAATTGGAGTATAAACATTCAAAAATTCGTTCCTGGAGTGCGAACGGACTCCAATTTCCCAGAGTGTGAATTGGAGTATAAACATCAAATCTATCGTTACCGGAGTGTGAACGAATTCCTAAGAAGCCCAAATAGGTGTGACTGACCATCTATCGGCTGACTCCAACTTCCCAGAGTATGAATTGGAGTATAAACATAAATTGTAGGTTACCGGAGCGCGAACCGAAGCATCCGTGCTAACTCCAAGTTCCCAAAGCATGAATTGGAGTATAAACATAAATTACAGGTTCCCGTAGCGCGGACCGAAGCATCCACGCTAACTCCAGATTCCCAGAGCGTGGAGTGGAGTGTAAACATCAATTCTAGGTTCCCGAAGCGCGAACCATACTACAAACGTCGATAACTCCCAAATTCCCATAGTGCGAACCAAGTTATCAATTACAAATTATCCTAAGTCCCCAGAATGTGGACATGCGCTTAAGGTTTGCAATAAACGCACTCAACCACCAAAGCACAAATGTTATTCCCCGAGACTAGGGGGCAAAAAAGCTAAGTGTTAATCGCTAACCAAAGTGATACAATGTCTGAAATTCGATTATTCGTCGACTACGACTTGCGACCAAGATTTTCAGACTTGGCGAATAAAACAAACTCTACTTGACGGTAAAAACACCACGAGTACGCCGGACTGAAAACATAACGCTACAAACATTTAGGCACAAAAGAAATGAGAGTTGAAATAAAATTTAGTTTCTAGAGTGTGATCCAAATCCAAATTCCCGGAGAGCGAATTGGAATGCGAACACTACCTCTTGGTTCCCGAAGTGCGAACCGGAGTGTAAATGTCGACCCTAAATTTCCAGGATGCGAACCGAAGCATTAACTTTGAAATAATTCTAAGTCCCCGGAGAATGGACCGGAGTACAAGCCTTAACTCTAAGTTCCCAAGACATGGACTGTATCATAAACATCGATAATCATCGGGCTCTCGGGGCATGAACCAAGCTATTGCTCGTAAATTATTCTAAGTCCCCGAAGCGTGGACATGCGTTCAAGATTCGCAAAAAAGCACGGTCGTAAACCCATCATCACAACACTTAAGTAGAAAACATAGTTGAAATAAGAAAAACAAAATTTTATTTCAACTAACTGAAGACAAGAACTTACACGCAAATAAGTTCTTCCAAAAAAGAATGCCTGCTAGCAGGGGCCGAACCCGCATCTATCCACGGCCTACTAACAAAACACGAAAACAAGTTCCTATCTACCAAAATATCTGCTTGGGAGGCCGAATTACTCTTTCTTTCTTGGTTTCCTTATCAGCGGTTCGTCATCAGAATCGCTAGGAACGGAAATCCTTCGTTTGGACGACCTCCTCACTGGCGGTTGCTCTGCGGCCGGGGGCATAATTTCTACGTCCTCCTCAGAACTTGAATCTAAATGAAGGCTCCCCGCCGGAGGAGTAGGAGGGACCGGACCTGCAACGGAAGATGGAATAGGGCCACCACCAACACTACCGCTTTGCCCCTCAGCTTCTAATTCAGCTTGAATCTCGGCCAGGATCTCTTCATCACGAACCGTCTGGGCTTGGCTGGGGCATCTGCAGTCTGCATTGAAGAGCTGGAGGTCGACGGAAGGTCACTAATGATAAATGGCAAGTCAGTGAAAGAGCCACCCTGTTGGCCAAGCAGCTCACTTACCATTTGTTCGTCAAGAGATAGGGACCTCCCCTGCGCCGCCTCGGTTGATACTGTAGTCACAACAGTAGTCTCGGTGGCGATGGCCTTATCCCCTTTGCTCGATTCCTAGGTCGCGACAATCGAAGCAGCTCCAGTCACTAAACAAAGATAAGGAGAAGTTATCAGTAACCGCTTCAGAACAAACTCTCTATTTAGAAAACACTTGAGATAAATCAGGAATACCTTCCCCAGTTTGACTTGCGAACGACTGAGCGGCCTCAGAAGCATGCTCCCGAATGGGAGATAACCGCGGCTGTTCCGGGTCATAAGCGGGAACGGTCTGTGAACTAACCACAGATACAGGCTCAGACGGAGGCGGAGCGGTGACTTCGAGAGCAGTGGCACGATGCTTAACGCCTGACCCTTCTCCGACCTCCAAAGATCGACTGCCAACCATCCCCTTCTCATGAGCGATCATAGCATCATGGAGGACCTTCTTTTCCTCATCTGTTAGCAACCGGTTTTCGAGCTCGAATCGGTCGACCGATTCGCCCGGGTGCGCTTCCTCTTCCTCTTCAACCAATCGTTACCAAGCACTGTGGAGATGCACTGGGTAATCCTGAAGCCAGGCCAAGTTTCGGTGCTTCAATACATTGGCGTTGTAGGTGATAAGCAGATCTTCAATGTCGGCCTCTAGCCTGGCCTCGGCTTGCTGAATTCTCTCCTCAATCTCCGCCTCGACCACTTGAACTTTGGCCACTGCCTCATCCCGTTCGGTCCGGAGTATCACAGCTTGTTCGCACGCCTCCTGGGCTGCATTGTTTGCATCGTCCCTATCCTTGGCGATTTCGGCGAATTTGGATTTGAGCTCATTTAGCTCCTTTAGCGCCGCATCCCTCTCGGTAGTGACCAGAGTATTCCGATGGCCCATGTCCTCTACCGTGGTGTAATGCTCACGCTTCATTCTATCCATCGTAAGTTGGGCTTCATCGGCCTTTTTGATGGCTTCCATCTATGATTTTCTGGAAGATTCGGCCTCGGTGTTCAGCACATCGATAATACGGCTCTTTTGGGCCAACTCAGCCTGCATTTTCTCAATGGTGGCCCCACGCTCAAAGGCCAGTGACGATGCTTTTTTGGCCACCTTACCACGCCCTGTACTGGGCATAAAAATCGTGCACATAATCGTGCGTCGTCTGCTCGGCCTCCGGCGGAATTCTTTTCAAGTGAAGAGGAAAGATATAGTTGTCGAAGCAAATATTCGGAAAGTCCTTCTTCAGCTGAGCAAGCCTGATTGCTCCTTCTCCCGAAATTTCAGTGGGAGGTTGTTCCGCAATTACTGGAGGCATTGCCTCAGATCTGGGATGGCGAGGTTCATGCCTAGAAGATTGAGAGGTCGACTGGTAGTGTGAGGAATCAGAAGGACGACGAACATGGACAGGAGGCTGTATAGGAGCTCTTGGAGGAGGGGTGCGCGATCGAGACCGATGTCTGTAATCCCTATCTCTCCATTCTTGGCTAGAGTACCCAGAGTACCTGCGATCGTAACTCCTATCTCCTTCTCTCCGTTGTGAATCATAATATAAGGAAGATCTGCGAGCATGTCGTAGGCTCCCTAGCATCGAACCACGTCCAGTCATAATATCTGCAAAGCAAAATGAGAATAGAGTTAGTGGTTTCTCGAAACCGATGACCTAAGACTCGGGACTATGTGGTGTCATGAAATGTGTATGAATATGCATTTCCCCTGACCAACCAGAAGTGTCGACTGAGCTAGTAATAAAAGGCTCGCTCAATTCAAGAGTACGATGAAACTCCTCCAACCCGGCGTCTTGCTGAAAAGACACATCATCCGGGATTGGAAGGTCGGTAAGCTCTTCGTAAAGACTTTCGGTTCGCGGAGGAGACATCTCGGAAATTCTAACTCCGGGGGAGGATCGGGCCGTGACAACCGACTTCCATCTCCCCTTCTTAGTTGACGTGACGACGGCTGCCTTACCTTTTCTTTGCTCTTCCACATCTTCAGCCACGTCTGTAGGCTCCAACAACGGCTCGTCGTCAGTGTGAGTTCTTTCAGAATCAGCCTCCTCGGCTATAATAACTTTGGGCTTCTTGTGCCTGACTCGTTTCTTCAAAACGGCCTTTAATGCCCCCTCAAACAGTATGCTATGTCCACGTTCAATCAATCCGTAAGTTCGGAGATTCGTATCCATCAAGAGCAGCTCAATATCCCTATCTCCACTCGGGACTTCTCGAAGCGCTCGCACCATCTCCCTAAAGTGCTCGCCCTCAGGTCGCTGAATCGTCGCTGTAAAAAAAAGAGAAAAAACATAAGTTTCACTTCAACAGCAATTGCCTTAGTAATTACTTGGTAACTCAGCTACACTCACGTCTGACTAACCATCGCCGGGCAAACCCCGGAGGACATCTGACATAGAACCATTCCGTCCTATAGTAGCTCAACCTGGTCCAGGACCCCGTGACCACTTGGCAGTTCATCACCGCTTCCAGAAATGTGAAGGAAGGATAATCACCCCGAGTTTTGAAATTGAACAAGTATCTGATCTCAATCGGGAGTGGTGGTCAATGGAGATATTCCATAAATGCAATGAACAAGTTATCGATCGACGCATATCCGTTCGGGTGCAGCTGAGATGGGGCGATCCTTAAAAACGACAATACTTCCCTTATATACTCGTTGAACGGAGGAAGTGTCCCGGCCGCACACGCGTGGCGGTTGAATGCAGTATACCCTTCCGGTGGATTGTGCGGTCTATCATTCGGCCCTGGCAATAACACGTCATCCAGTGACAGGCCGTGCCTCAAGCATATTCTCCCTAACATGTCTTCGGAAATGTTCGATGGGACGGAATCCGACGGATTAGCAATGAAAGACGCAGTGGGAAGTTCGTCCGGGGCCGGACCAATGATCTCAGGTTCAATATCTGGAACCTCTACCCTCGGGGCACTTGTGCTTTAAACCTCCTGCTGTTGCGAACATGACGGTTCCATAACTAGCTAACTCATGAGAAACCATCGTTAGACGACAAAGGACCCGTGCGTTCCCCATTGTAAAGTGTATGAATGTATGTTGTGCAGTGCCATGCATTACTTGAATGAATATCGCAGAGTTAAAGAAAATATGCACACAACAAAGCTATGGAGTCCAGTTACAATGACCGTCATCGCTGACCGTCATCGCTAAACCGTTTATATGGTAAAAATCGATTCGGATAGAAGTTGTTATAGTTCCATCGACGAGCTTCGAAAGGCGGTAAGGTATGCAGTGTAATATTCAAATCCAAATATGTAGGAATGAAGCTCGTCGGAATTATGCTCAGAAAATATCAAACTTTGATATCCATTATATGGAGTTTCGAACCGATCACAAGTAACTTGTTCGAACCCATCATCATACCCTTTCGAACCGACGCAAAGTAGCGAGTTTCGAATCGATGGTCAAGTGCCAAGTTCGAATCGATCAATGAAAGGTGACTTCGAACCGACACAGCAAGACACGCTTCGAACCAATGAACAAATGCCAATTTCGAATCGATTAGTGAAGGACGACTTCGAATCGATCCTCGGTCAGCTGGTTCGAACCGATAAGGAAGCCCTCAATTTGACATCGATCACGTTCGAATCGATAGCCTCCGTATCGATGTAAAATTGAGAACTTCGGAACGACCGCAAATGGGTTCGAATCCATCGATTCGAATAGACCCTTCGAAGGGATCCAACCGGTGCGAACTGCGCCGCCCCTATAAGGTCATACCAGGGATGCAACATCATCGATTCGAACACAAGTCCCTGCGTTGGTTCAAAATTCCTCCAAAAGCCAGATCTGGATTTATCAAATCCCAAGAAAGGCCGATCGATGAAGGAGTGATGGGTTCGAGGTAGCTTTGTCGTGTGAATTCGAGGTTAGTTACCTAGTTTGGATGATAAGTTTGAGGAATTGAAGATTTGGATCTTAAATGGTTCGAATACGAAAGCACGGCACCTTCTTCTCTGGAGTTTCGAGTGCACAGTAAAACAAGGCAAGAGTAAAAAAGTAAAAAGTGAAAAATGGCGAACCCTCTGCTATTTATATGGCACGTTGAGTGCAACCGAGACGATTCCCCTTCCAGGTAAACTTGACCGGTCGCAGCCAGTTAACTTGTGGATCGATTCGAAGTCTCCATTCGAAACCATCGGCCTAGGACCCCATCGATTCGAAGTTACCTCCACGTCTCATCGGTACGAAGCGCGCAGCAAGGCGACGAGCAGCATCGATGCGAAACAAACGCTGAAACCATCGGTTCGAAAGCCCTTGTTCGCATCAACGACTTCGTATCCAACCGTCACCAATCGTTTCGAACCCCTAGTTCGCATCCATCATTCCATACCGGTTCGAAGATCAGTTTCGAGCCCACCATTGCATAAGCGTACTCCACCCATGTGGATGTTGACTTCGAACCCATCGGTTCGTAATGTCGCAGTCACGCAACGCAGAGTCATTTCCTTCAACCTTCTGCATCGGTTCAGGAGAGGATCGATATGAAGGAACCTTCCAAAACAACCATCAAGCATTGTCTCAATTCAAATTTCAAAATCGGTTCAGGAGAGAATCGATACGAAGTTCAATAGCAAACAAAACTAACACGACTCATGGACGCACGACGTTTACAAGGGTCAAACTAACATATATGCATATATGTCGAACTAACGATCGATTTTAAACATTTACAGGGATCAAACACTCATCCTGTTACAAATGCAACAGCCAACGACAAAGCACTATTATACAGCAATCAATCATATCAACACAAGGTTACAACCATACAGCATACGAGTTTCAACAAAAAGGAGAGCAATGATTGTTTTGAAAAATGGCAGCTGTTCAAAGCACGTCATGTTCCCACAAGACATACTTTGGGGGGCAAAATGTTATCCCGCTTTTTGGCAAAGCCGCGATACTAAAAGATCGATCAGAAATGGGGAACAGTTCGTCTCAGAGACCGGTCATACTTCGTCTCGCTATGGATATCATTGAATTTTGTCCAAGTCTAGATTGGGCTACAATTGATAGGACACGGCAAGAAAGACCATAGAAGTGAACATCTCAAGTTTCAAGTCAATCCGAGTTCATACGCTCGAGTTATGATCGATTCAATTTGAAGGGGAAGGCTTAGGTTTCGAACCCATCGTTGACCAACGGTTCGAAACGATCACTTTCGAATCCATAAGTTTCGAATCCATCGAACCACCTCGGGTTCGACTCCATCACCTTCGAATCCATCGTGTTCGAATCGATGGGCTTCGTATCCATGGAGAAGTGACACAGTTCGTATCCACCACAAAGCCTTGTTCGACTCCAAACAAGAACCCTTGTTCGAGTCCATCATTGGACATTGCTCGAACCCAAACATGGAACCTCGTTCGAACCCATCCATGAAGTCATGTTCGAACCCATCCATGATGCCAAGTTCGAATCCATCCTGTGTAGCCTCATTCGAATCCACTGGGTCAACCAACCTTGATGACGTGTCTTCCATCGGTTCGAATTCGCCGAGATATATGGAGTCGAAGCGGTCAACTCGGAGTGAAGATCGGATTGATTCGAAGTTTGCACTCCACGTCACAACGAAGACGCGTGCCATGATGGATTTGAAACCATCGGTTCGAAAGCATGGTTTCGAACCAAACAGCCATGCAATGAACCCCATTTCGAATCCATCATATCTCCCAATCTACTGATCCAAATGCCATGAAATTTTCACAGAAGCTTGCATACATGTTGAAGAATGTCCACGCCAAATTTCACCTCGATTGGATGAATTCTTGATCGGTTCGAATAGAGTTCGAACCGATGCCAAAGTGGGCCCAAACTTCCTGAGACCGTGCGTGTGGGCCCCCTCACGTGCCAGAAGTGGTCTTCCGTGTTTTCAGCGAGATATCAGCAGCCTACGCCTATAAATAGGGCCCCAGGGACAACGAAAAAGGGACCTTTCGACTCTCAAGCGCCCAGACTCTGCCGAATCGAGATCTCCATCGTCCTACATCATAATTTGACTGTTGATTTCAAATTTCCAATTGTAACTTGCTGTTGATCGCTGCAACAACTTGTAATCATTGAAAGAAAAGCAATAAAATATCAAAACACTTCACAGTGGACGTAGGCAACACACCGAACCACTATAAATCGCTTGTCTACGCATTTCCTTTACTGTTGATCGGAGTTTTTGTTAGATAATATCTGTTTTGAACTTACACTCTTGACTATTATCTCTTCAACGACTCCCGAAGAGTGTTGTGCCCAATTTTGACGCAAACAACATCCATTGATCCAGATAAGACGGAACATCGATGTAGTATAATAACAGTACATCCGATGAACCGAACACCATAAAAGAACATCGGACGCTAGTCCATAAAAGAAATGAGACGAAGCTCAATAAAACAAAGTGTATCGAAACTTCCGATGAACTTGGTAAAAAGATCATAAGATACAAGGAATTTGAGCCAACGGGGTTGACGCAAATTAAGTTTCTTGGGAGTAAATAAATTTTTCATAGATTTATGAACAAAGTGGAGAATAAATTTCTCATCCAAAAATGGTGATCCCAAATTCTAAAAGTGAAATCAATAGCCGCGAGCACTATATCATGAGTGGCATACCTAGTCTCGATAGGCTTTTATGACCTAGAAGCACAAGTGGTAGAACGTTTTCTTATGCAAGAGAACGGCATCCAAACCAATACGATTAGAATTGGTACAAAAGATAAAGTCTTGGTTCCCTTCGGAAAACACAAGAATAAGAGTATCGTAAAAGAATTCTTTCAAATAATATTCTTTCCCAAAAAGCTAAAATTTTCAAAATTACAATTATCTCAATGTAAAAATCTTTCCAGAAAAATTTACATTTTACCAGTCAAGATATCGTGTCTGATTGTCTCATCAAAGCGTTTAGGAAATTCTTATCGATAACGGTGATCAAGCGCATCGATCAGAACTCTTAAAACACTAAATGGGCAATACAATCACAAAATCATCTTTTATAGGATAAATAAGTCTCTTAAAAAGTTTTAAGAATATTCTTTGCTCTTTTTAAGAACAAAATCAATTATACTTACAAATAAATCTTTATGAAAAAGATTTGTAAAAATTTTAAATTTCTATTTTCATCCAAAATCAATAAATACAAGAATGGTCTCATCGAAATATTCATAGAATACTCGATTTATAGAATGGATGAAATTAGCTGGACAAACCGAATGACATAATAAGTCATTCATAAGAACCATAACGAGTGCGGAATGCGGTAAGTGGAATGCAAACTTCCGCAACTCGTAACTAATGAAAACTGGCGGTAAAGTCGAACTAAAAAGACCTTACACCACACAAAAGATTGCTTAGGTGATAGTCCTAAGACAAATTCAAAAATACCGGAAAATTTCTCAAACAACATGAATGAGAGAAACAACACTTTCCTTATAAGTGGGCTTAAGGAATAAAATGATGCCATCAAATTGGAATCGAAATCATAAAGGAAAAATAAAAATCTGCTTAACAGATTGAGAGGTCGAAGATGAATAGTTCACACGGAATAAAGGATATGGCTTCACAATAATTTAGCCCATCCTTTCCAAAAATCAATTCCGAAGCCTAAGTAAAAATCGGCGCGGAAAGAAAAATCATATAAAATAATTTCGACATCAATAAAAAAGCAAATTGAGTGTTGCGGATCTACCATCCGGATTCGCAATTCTCAAAGAAGTCATCAAGCCAAAAATATTCAAAGAAAAAGAATTGACAAGTTCTTTTGATATAAAAATAATGAGATGAACCCATATCAAAAAGAACTCAAATAGGTAGATCATGAAATAAAACAATAGCATCAAGGATTGAATGAGAAATACCTTGACCAAGAGAAGTGCCACTAGGGGCTTGCACTGCATTGAGCTTTCCCTCCTTCTTACTTTGAAGTATAGGACATGCAGTAATATGGTGACCCGAATTTTTACAATAGCGACAAAAGAGAGGTTTCGGACACCTATTACAATAATGGTCTGTGGAACCACAATTGTAGCACTGTCCTCGACTAGAGGTAGGAATCTTTTCTACCAGAGTTTGTTGCTTCCCTTTCTTGTTGGGGATGGGGCCTTGAATTTGATAGGCCTTTTCATGTTGTCATTGAAGTTTTGTTTGGCAACCACAACTTCAACATTACTCTCTCTAACGGCCTCTTCCAAACGTAGAGCGATATCAATAAGCTGATCAAATGAAACCTCTAGTTTCAGGAGTAATGGCTTCTTAAGATTCTTATTCAAGCCATAAACAAATCTCTGATTTTTCTTCAATGGGGTATTAGTGTACTCAACCCCGTATTTAGAAAGAGATTCGAAAGATGTGACGTAATCCGTCACAGAAGATTCACCTTGAACAAGGTCAATAAAACGCCGGGCCAAAGTTACTTTTTCAGCCTCCGGCACAAATTTCAATTCGAATCTTTCTCGGAATCGCTCCCAAGTAAGATCTGCTTCAATGTTTTCAGAAACCAAAAGCTCATACCAATCTAATGCTCTTTCTTGGAGCATACTTGAAGCCACTTGGACTCGATGTAAATCAATAAGGTTCATGCGAGAAAAGATGCGAAGCATGATTTGAGCCAAGCTTGAATTTCAATAACACTCTCGGATCCCATGAATGGCCTTCCACCCAAATCGGAGTAGTCTCTGCACAAGCGTGCAAAATTGGATCTAGGATGAGTAGGCTTTGGATTGGGTCCGGCAGCTTGAGCATTCTTCACGAGATCTAAAACCTGCTGAGAGGACATAAAAACTCCATCTTGGGGAGTAGCACTAGATTGACCGACGCTGGGACGGCCAGGTCTAACCATTTCTCTTCTTTAAGAAAGAAAGAAAGAAGAAAAAAAAGGTTATTCACAAAATGGATATCAAGCATTCTTGATAGATAAAACAAGGAATCATAAAGATAATAGGATGAATCGGTACGAAGACTCGAACTAAATCCTAAGGCACGACTCCTAAGAAAGACTTAGGACGATGATCCTTGTTAAATTATTCAACATTTTTCCGAAGTTTGGCTCTGATACCAAGCTGTGACGCCCCACCTCTATACCCATGCTAGCCAAGAACACTACGGAGTAATGCCGTCAACTAGCCGATGCAAACTCAAAGCTACTACACAGTGGCTATATATAATCTTCGAAAACAAATATAGAAATAAACATAACGTAAATCGGTCACAAATAATTCATATCACTAAGGGGGAAACGGATATGAATATAACACATGAAAGTGTAAACCAAAGTAGTGGTCAAATAAGATCCACAATATCACAAAAGAATAGATATAAGTGCTAGACAAAAGAATATGTATACATTAAGGAGTCTATATCTCAAATGTATACAACAAAAGCTACTAGACTAAAGTAGTTAAGCAAAAGTCAGAAGATGGTTCCAGATAGGAAGTCAAGTAGAAGCAATTATAATATCTCAATCTGACCCGAGTATTATTTAATAAGAAAATAATAAACGGATCAGTCTAGTTATAATTATCAGATAAAATGAGATATAAGAAGAGATATAATGAAAAGACGTATGATAACCAAAAATGTCATACTATGACAAGTATACATTAGAAAATCCACAAAAGTCATACAATATCTCAAGAACCCCATAGCATCAAAAGAATGTCATATTCTTTATTTCATTCACCTAGCCACAATAAAATGACATATGTATCGATGCCAATTGTAAAATTTAGTGAAACATAAATTCCAGAAATCATCAATTAGAAATCCATAAATCACAAGAAAATGATGGCCAATGCCAAACGGAACGCTATTCCAAAGACCGAACATCGACGCACCTAAATAGAGACGCCACATGCACAGTCAAACATCAACGCACCTAGAAAGGTACAACCCATGCAAAGACAAACATCGACGCACCTAAATAGGTACGCCCCATATAATGTCTAGCATCGGTGCACCTAGAAAGATACACCCCATGCATAAATAAGCATCGAAGCACCGAGAAAGATACGCCCCATGCATAAATAAGCACCTAGAAAGATACGCCCCATGCATAAATAAACATCGATGCACCTAGAAAGATACACCCCATGTAATGTCTAACATCGATGCACCTAAAAAGATACACCCCATGCAAAGTCGAACATCAACGCACCTAGAAAGGTACACCCCATGCATAGACGAACATCGACGCGCCTAGAAAGATACGCCCCATGTGCCGACTTATTGAGCCGATTGCTCCATGAAGTAAACAAACATCGACGCACCTAAATAGATACGACCCATGTGTAAATAAACATCGACGCACCTAAATAGGTACGACCCATGCGAGAAATGAGATGAAGCTCAATAAAATGAAGTTCAGTCCTCCACGTGGACAAAGAGACATCGCACATTGCTAATCTAAACCATAAAATGATCATCATCGATCATTAAGAAGTGTCAATTACACTAAGCTAGTAAATATATGAGCTTAGCTTCATGTCCCATAACCACTAGCTTAACTTAAATATTTACGAACAAATTGTAGATTTCCACTAGAAAATTGTTACAAGAGATTCAATCGAGCAAGTCCAAAAATTAACCGACGAAGTAAACGCAAGTGTTTCATACCACTTGTTTTACTAAACCGTTTAATTAGATTTCTCATACGAATGAGGTAAAGGTTTGTATATACTAATAGGTTGGAAAATGGTTTTATAAACAAGTTCGATATTGAAAATAGAGTTTAAATAATCTTTGATAAAGAGTTTGAATATTTACTACTAGTATAGAAACCTTTGTATTTTAATGTGACAAACCATGAAAATGATTGTAGAAACAATCAATCATTAAAATCCACATACGAAGACGTGAATCAAATCCAAAGAAACCGATAAAGAATCCATCGAAATGGATATTCAAAAATCCCTAAAAAGGAGTCATCAAAATTATAATAAATGATAACAACAAATAGGATCATCATGAATCGATTAAAATTGGAAATTCAATCCCAAAAGGCAAAGTGGGCTGAAATAGCAAATTCAGTTGACTAAACAGAGATTTCAGTTGACTAAACAACAAATTCAGTTGACTAAACAGAGATTTTCAGTTGACTGAATTCTGCCTGGAAACATTCTGTTTCCAGGTTCAGTCGACTGAACAGAGAATTTAGTCGACTAAACCCTGCCTGGAAACTTTTTGTTTCCAGGTTCAGTCGACTGAACAGAGATTTTCAGTCGACTAAACCCTGCCTGGAAACTTTCGGGTTCCAGCTTCAGTCGACTGAACAGAGATTTCAGTCGACTGAATCATGCCTGGGCTGTTTTTCAGCCTATCCAAATGAAGAGAAAACTCTTCCAAAATGCAACCGAACGAACACTGGCTCTAAGGGTTTATTCCAATCGGCAACCGGCCCTATATGCTCCTCGATGCATCATCCAAAGCATGATCAAACATCCATAAAAGGATTTTCACACAAATTTGACTTAAAAACTCAAAAAATTGGAATATTCACAAAACCAATCCAAATCAAGAGCAAATGCACATGAAGAATTGTTAGAAATTCATACCCAACAACCAAAGATAATTATAGTCATAGATGTGACATAAAAATCTCACATTTTTACAAAATCAATGAAGAAGAAGCTATAGAGCAATGGCAAGAACAATCACTCTTCAATTCCAACCCAACAAGCTTGAATCTAAGCTTAAAGGAGAAACGTTTCCTAAATTAGGTTTAGTAAATTTCTGAAATTGAATGGAGAAAGAGTTGGAGATGATGAAGAGTAGGCTTACCATTGGGTTCTCTTGAATTTGGAGCTAGAAGTTGGATTTACTAATGAAGACTAGGGCTTGGAGTTTTAATTTCCACTCTTTTCCCCTATTGTTGCTTAAAGCTTAAAGTGTTAGGAATATGAAATGAAGTAATGAAGAGCTGGAGTGGAGCTAGGGTCTTAAGATGGAATATTGGGCTTAAACCCAAACTCAAATCCAAAGTGAAAAAGTAGCAAAATTTCACTATCTCCAAACATATCGAAGTTTATACTCAAAAAGGCCGCAAACGACATTTTGAACTCAATGGGTGGGGTCTTGAGTCCTAATTCGGCTGTTTGCAAAAAGTAGCTTCTCGGACTAAAATCCGACGAACGATGAAATATTTAAATAAAATATTTAATTATACAATCGATAAATATGCGGGTTGTTACATAGATAATCTCTAGCGATTCCAAATCTCCAAATAGTGGAAATCCAAATCTGTGAATACTCAGGCTGATCCGATCGTAAATAAAAATACAAACACTCGAGTCAGGACATACATACTTATACAATGTAAATCAACTCAAGTGAACTGTAGTAAGGGTATGTTTGGGGCCGCCCATCCTCTAAGGATCCGCTAAACTATTTACTATGTAGTAATGTTGCGCTATTATGATAATCTATCATTAAAATAAACTTATTTTAAAATAGCGTTAAGGAGTGACCCAATATTCCCCTTAACACCAATAATGTCAGTAGTCTATACAGTAACTGCATATCTCCTGATCATGAGACTATAAGAAGATACTTCATAGGTACGACATAAATAGAAACTCGTAGTAAAGGCTCAATATGGTAGGTGACACGGCACATAAGGGAATGTCAGGGTAGATATACCAATTACGACACTCGGGCTGGTGGTTACGCAGCAGCCACATACGCCTACCTCGGAACACATTCCCAAAATCGTAGAGGCGCCCAAACAATCACAAAAGTACTAGAATGTAACGAAGAAATGCGTTCGACCAGAGGAGCTACCCCTTTTGGCCCAAGACCGCTCTTGTTTCTGCCACCTTATGCCAACTCACGGGAGTTGGGTCCACGTAACATACCTCAAGAATGTCGCCACCATCCTACTTCATTCTGTAATCTCCACCGCGTACATGGTTGTCAAAGTGGTTTTCGGTATCGATAGAGAGTATGTGCATGTCTGATCCCGGTCTCTTTGCCAACCAATCGTTATTATAACCCGTGGTTATAACTTAAAAATAATATTCTATAATTCAAAATAAAATATCATTTCAATCCAAATTTTTGTCAAAATAAGATTTAAATCATTTTCGAACCACCTTAATATATCAACATACCATATCTTTCGATTTCAAATATTTATCAAAATAAATATCAAGTCATTTCCAACCATTTCGATATATTAAATTATCATATCATTCAAAACTTCCTTTCAAATCATTTTAATACACAAATATCATATCTTTCAGAACTTCATTTTCAAATCATTTTAATATCAAAGTATCGTATCTTTCAAAACTTTTTTTTCAAACCATTTTAATATTAAAATGTCATATCTTTCAAAACTTTATTTCAAATCATCATATAAGTTTAAATCCAAATATTCAACTTTAAATACCTTCTAAATTCCAGATAACATTAATTTATTATCCTTTCAAATCACCTTTAGTTTGATTTATTTTCCAATTAAATTTATTCATTTAAATCATTTAAAAGTGAAGTTATTATTCTTTCAAGTCAAGTATTCAGTTTCCAAAGTTTCAAACCATTCTAAGCTCATTTTCTTAGTTAAAACCATAAACATTGAAAATTTCAGCCGTACGCAGCATTTAGAAAAGGTTGTTATAAGTTATACTTGAAAACATTTTAATTCAGCAAAGACAGCATTTAAAAACTGCTGTTAAAACTCGGTTTTAGTTGAATTTTTAGTTTAAAACAGCAAAGACAGCATTTCCAGAAATACTGTAATAGTTCAGGTTTTAAATTAAAGGTTTTTATTAATTTCAGCAAAGACAACAGACCACTACAACATTTACAGAACTACTGTAATAGACCTTTATTAAGTTTTTAGCCCTTTAGTTTACTTCAGCAACTACAGCATTTCAGAACTGCTATAATAGCCTTTTTATTAGGTTCTAGTTCATTTACGAAACCATAGCATTCCTGAATGCTATTAAAAGTATTTTCCAGATTATAGTGTATTTCCAGCAAATAATAAACTTCAGTTTAAACCCTTTAAACATTATGAAAATCATATTTGAACATTCAAAAATGTTTTCTAACATACCTTTAACATATGATTTTTATAAAATAAATTTCTTATAAATAAACCAAATTTTTCAGTAAATTTACTTAACAAATTCAAGTGTATAATTTCCTTTCCTTCACATATGCCATTTATTAACACTTACATTTTAAATTTCCATTTACACAAATTAAACTAAATTTCCAATTGATTTCATTTAACTAAAATCTTTAATAGAACCAAATTTCACATTTCCAAATCAAGTTGTATTTTAAAATTACGCATTTAAGCATTCATTTATTTAACCATTTAAATTCATAGAAAAATCAATAAGTCTATAATAAATCGCTTAAATTCAAATTTAAATCAAATTATCGTACTTACCATTTTCCAAATTAAATTAAATTTCCATATTATCTATATAACTTAAATACCATTTTCAAACCAAAATTTTCCAAATTTCCAAACTTAAGTTATATTTCCGAAATTCAATTTAACCATTTATTTATTTAGCATTTTCGCTTATAGAAAAATCATAAATCCTTTATTTAAAACATAAAAGGATCTATTTAAACCAAACTATCATAAATTTACATTTTAAACTACTTAAAATTTTATTTATATAACCTAAATGTCATTTTAAAAGCCAATGTCCAAATTTCCAGATTCAAGTTATATTTCAAAAATTCAATTTAATCATTTAATTATTCAACATTTTTAACTTATAGAAAAAAATCAAAATTTCTTATTTAAACACTAAAAATCCAATTTAAAACAAATTTTCATAAATTTACACTTTTTAGAATATTTAAAAATATTGAAAATACTTTATAAAATACCCACGGGCCTGTTTATAATTTTCTAACCTAGGTCAAGTGATACGGATATATATCATTTCAATCCGTAGTTTACAAAGAAAATTCGGGTTCTATCATTTCAAACACGCAAATTCCAAGTTAAAACAAAATAAATAAAAACCGTTCAGGCCTATCATTTCAGCCCATAATGATTTTTCTCAATTCTAAAGTCTGTTCGAGTATGTATCATTTCAACCATAGTGAACCTAATCTACAGGGAACTTGCAGTGTGATAAACAGACATAAATGAAAAGTTAACAACATATAACAGTAACAGATGATATGACAGGAAAATTAACAAGTTTAACATCATAAATTTATAAACATAGGCAAGTATAACATAACAAAATATTCTACACATTCAATTGTTGTCAATTCACATAATTGCATAAGTATGAATGTCAGGTGAGATTTACTCACCTCTATAGCTGGAGATTGCAATTCAAATGACACAGCGGATTCCAAAACATAATGAAAAGACTACAGATCAAGTGGAGAGTAAGATCCAAGCTATAGATCTTATGTCACAACCCAAAACAAAACAAAATGCATTTATAAATTTCAACACAACTTTGAAATTGAATAACTTTGAAATCAAAAGAAATTTGAATGCAACAATTTTTGCCTTGCTTCCTATATTATTTTTCATGGCCTAGGGGTTGGATTTGCTTCGGTTTGGATATGATTAGGCTCGGGTATAAGCATAGGAATGCACGGCTTATATGCTAGAACATGGAGGGAGTTACACTTGAGAATGTGAAGAGGTTTTTAGGCTAAAAGCATGGTTTTGGTTCAACAAAGAGGCTCGGCCATGGAGTGTTTGGGCTCGGCCAGTGAAGTGTGGGTCTAGATGGAGTGCAGGTCTGGAAGGGATAGGAGTTGTGAGTAAGGGTCTGGACAGAGGTGGTGGTGGTGGCCTAAGGTGGTGGTGGTGGTGGAAATGGAAGTGGTGAACAAGTGGTGGTCAAACAACATGCTTTCAAGGCTTTTGGTTGCATTTGGGTGGATTTTATCATTATGGTGGGCTCGGCTATGGTCAAGGCTGAAGGGGTAGGTGGTGATGATGGCAGGGAAGAGGTGTAGGAGGTGGTGGATGTGGCTATGGAGTGGAGGCCGATCAAAGTATCCATGAAAACAAGGCAAAATACTTTTAAAAAAAATAAGAAGAAAAGAATAAAAAGAGATGTAGCTATTACCAAATTTTTCTCAAGCCTTGAATGAAAATTAGGAAGATGGTTTTTGCGTGAAAAGTAAACGAAGTTCATGGCTAATAAAAAAATGCACGGCTAAAAAAAATTAAATGAAGAGTTATGGAAATTGAAAAGTCTAGCGATTGAAAAGTCATAGGAAAAGGAAGAGTCTTGTCTCTTTAATTTATCATTTCTTTTAAAACAAATATAACAAAATAAATTTAGTAAATACATTTAAAAACCGAAAAAAAATGAAATAAAATGAAAATAAATGATTAAATTTAAAGAAAATAGAAAAGGAATTAACGAAATTGCTTAAAAATTCAAAATAGGGTTCAAAAATTACAAATAAATCATCACTAGCCTTAAAAAAATATCCACTTCATTTTAAAAATATTATAAAGCAAAAATATGAAATAAAATAATTTGTTTATCATTTCTAAAATTAAATAGATAGTTAAATGGGAGAAAAATAGAAAAAGAACTAAAGAAATTGTTTAAAAATGGCAAATAGAACATGAAAATTTCAAATAAGTTACCACTACCTCTAGAAAAATTTCTATTTCACTTTAAAACAAATAAAAGTCAAATAAATAAATGAATGAAGAACATAATAAAGTGGGAATAAAAATAAAATAAGTTCTGAAGAAAAATATAAAGATAAAAATAGAATTACTCTAATTAATTGAAAATTGGAATTAAAATTTACAACAAAATACAACTGACATTGGAAAATGTCAATTGCATTTTTTATATAATGTTTTAAAACCAAAATATATACATAACATGTTATTTTACACATGAAAACATAAATTATAACATTACAACACCAATAAAATATTATTTATATAAATTAAAATAAACAGTTTTGTTAAATACAGCAAATTACACACAATGTTTAAAAAGGGGATAACTTCTACAATATAAGTCAGATTGCAACGAAATGAAAAGCAGTATTCTTAAAATTTTATTTACTTTCATAATAAAAAGTAAAACTCAAATTTCCAAACTTTAAAATTTTAAATTTAAAAGTCAAAGTTTGACCATATTGACCAAAATACACTTTTTTGTAAAATATTCTATTTAATCATGTTTGGAATTCTAATTCATATCGAAATCAAAGTTTATATTTGAAATAAAAAATTATCTAAATTAAATAAACAAAATAAAGTAAATTCAAAATTCAATTAAAATAATTACAAAATACAGGGTTGTTACAACAGCGCCAACCGTAAAGTTTGAAGCATCACACATTATTTAAAAAGAAGGATCCTAATTGGGCGAGTGAATGATTGGAGCATAAATGAGTTCATTTTTAAGACGTTTGAAAGATGAGACTTCATCAGAATTGAAAAAAAGGAATATTTTTCCTAAAAGAGTAGTCAAAGGTCGAGCAGTTTTGTTAAAGTCCTTTACAATGCATCAATAAAAGCCAACATGTCCTAGGAATGATCGAATATCCACAACGGATTTGGGAATGGGCAGATTCGAAATAACATCGGTTTTTTACTTTATCTACCTCAATTCCCTTATTTGATATGACATGTATAAGGACTATGCCATGTTTGACCATAAAGTGGCATTTTTCCGAATTCAAAGTTAATTGTTTCACTTTACAATGATTAAGAACCAACTCGAGATGATGTAGGCACTTGAAAAAATAATCTCCAAAGATAAAGAAATCTTCCACAAAAACTTCATTAAAACATTCGATAATGCCAGGAAAGATGCCAATCATGCATCGTTGGAAAGTCGCATGGGCATTACAAAGACCGAATGACAAACATCGATAAGTAAAGGTTCTGAAAGGACACGTGAAAGTCATTTTTTCTTGATCTTCTAAAGTGCTTGGAACTTGGTTATAATCGTAATAACCATCTTGAAAAAAGTAGGATTCATGGCTAGTTAATCGTTCAAGCATTTGGTCGATGAAAGGAAGATGGAAATGATCTTTACCTGTTGCAGTATTTAACTTTCGGTAGTCAATTCAAACATGCCAACTTGTTTGAGTCCAAATTTGAATTAGTTAGCGTCATTCATGATAACGGTGATACCGGACTTTTTAGGCACGACATGAATTATGCTAACCCACGAACTATTGGAGATGGGATATATGATACCGTTATCATGGAGCTTAGGAATTTCTTCTCGAATCGCATCTTTAATATTGGGTTAAATCTTACGTTGCGCATCACGAATGGATTTGGCTTTGTCAATTAAATGAATGCGACGTTGAACAATAGCATGGCTAATTCCCTTAATGTCGGTAATGGACCACACAGTAGCCTCTTTGTTTTTCAACAAAATTGAATGAAGGTAGGCTTCTTGATCAAGAGAAAGATTTGAAGAGATTATGACAGGAAACATTTTGTTTTCACCTAGTTATGCGTACTTAAGGTGATCAGGAAGAGGTTTGAATTCTAACCTAAGAGGTTGCTTAATCAAATAATTTGGTTGAAGTTCTGACTCAACCGAAAGGGATTCAAATAGAAGCATGTTTTCAATCTCATTAGGTCCGTCTTAAAACAGTTGTTCATATTCGATCTCACGTTCGTTGTTAAGGTCGACGGTTTCGTTGTCAAAATTTTCTTAAATGGAGCTAACTTCCAACATTTGGTCAAGTGGTTCGTTCGATTGATTTTCAAGATTGAAGATGTTAAGATCCAAAGTCATGTTACCAAAAGAAATTTTCATTGAACCGTTTCGATAATTGATTGGGGAATTCGAAGTGGCTAAGAAAGGTTGTCCCACAATAAGTGGAATTTGACTAACTGGATTATTCATAGGTTGTGTCTTTAGGATGGTGAAATCGACGGGGAATATGGATTGACTGATTTTTGTGAGTACATCCTTGATTTCCCCTAAAGGTTTCTTTATCAAATGATCGACAAATTGAAGAGTTACTTCCATCAGTTTTATTTCAACCAAGCTAAGTTGCTAGTAAACTGAATAACAAATCAAATTAACACTCGCACCCAAGTTTAGTATGCATTTATTGATCGTTTTATCTCTTATCTTGCACGAGATCGTCAGACATCTAGGATCTTTGTATTTTATGGGAATTGATTGAGACAAGACTTCGCTAAGACCAGCAGCTACGAGAAATTTCTGGGGTACATGAATGTGTCATTTTTGAGTACACAAGTTCTTTCGAAGCTTAGCGTAAGTTGGGACTTGTTGAAAGATATCAAGGAAAGAGTTGTTCACTTTGGCTTGCTTTAAAATTTCCAACATCTTTTTCATTTGATCGGAATGTTTCTTAGGTCAAAGCTGTGTAGTTAATGCCCTGCTATTACCCCGCTACAACCCCGCTATATCTCATAGAGGATTTCTACTGCTACGATTTTTTCATATAGCCCCAAAATATAGCCTTTCCACTTTAATCAAGTAAATCATCGCACCTATGATCCAACCAATTGGGAGAGAATCAATAGATTCTTTTTCGGGAGCGATTCATCCTTCCCGAACGCAGCAAACAACTCTCTGTTGTACTGCGCTCTTCAAGTGTGCTTGTTCCCCCTTCTCCCTTACCATGGCAAGTCTTTGTGGGATCAGGTCTCACTCAGTAGGCACATTGCTTCAGAAAGAAGGTACGTACGTCGACTCTCTTGTTCGAGTAAGCATAAGCAGTTCGAGCCTCTTTCAAATTCTCAGAGAGATGGTTAGAAGAGGTCCTCCCGAAGGAGTTACTTTTTCTGATTTTACTGAATCTGAGTTCCGTGATTCTATTAATACAATTTTTTATTAAATTAATTATTAAATTTAGTAATAGTATATGCGTGAGACACAATCTAAATCCCCGCTATTTTCGCTATATCCTGCTATATCCTCTATATTCCGCTATTTCCGCTATATCTTTTTTAATAAAATGAATTGAAAATTTTCATTTATACATTATAGAATTATGAAACTAATTTATTTGATTTAATTTTTTAATATATTTTCAGAAATGAAAATACTCTAATATTCTACCAAATTCAATTATGTTATATAACAGTTTTTCGTTTATTTAAAATATATCGGCACATATTTTTATTTAAAATTATTTATGTATTATTTATAATTCAATTGAATGATAATTTTTCCTTTAATTACCGTTTATCTATTTGTAAAAACATTAAGTACGAGTTTTATATGCTATTTTAGAGCCATCCTCTATATCCTGCCATATCCTCGCTGTATCCCTGCTATGACCTTTTGCACCTCCACCGCTTTGAATCTACCAAGCGCATTAACTGCACAGGGTCGAAGTCGATGTGGAAATGGAATTTGATACTGAGTAGGTCGATCAACTAGAGTAGAAGAAGAATTTGGATTGGAATTTGATTCGATATTTGACTCGATATTGTGTTCAGAATTGCATATCGCTTTCGAAATATTAAGAGGTGCTTTTAGTAAATCGTTTGGATTGACAACTACGATTATTTAACCGGAATGCAAATTCGTGATAGCATTTATTTTGTTCACATTACTATCTTGAATGACATAAGCTTGATTTGAGTTCATGATTTGATTTCTAGGCTTCGGAACTGGCAAACTTAGGAACGTGCCTCATTCACTTTCACTCATAGAAGTGGCCAATTGACTCGTTTGCATTTTGAGTTTAGTAATCGATTGACTCATATATTGCATGTACAAGATTAATAAATATTGCAAATTGCTATTTGAATGGGGGTTTTGAGTGGTCTCTTTAACCATAGTTTCAAGACTTTTCTCATCTTAGGGAGCAAAAGATTGTTGCAGTCTATTTTGAGATGGAGGCATAAAATTATGTTGAAAGTAGTTGGGCCGAAAAGGAGGATTCGAAACATTGTTCGAAAATGTTTGAAAATTGGGTCGAAACAAATTCATGTTAGAATTATTTTGATAACATGCAAAGTTAGGATGATTTCTCCAATCCGGATTGTACATTGAAGAAAACGGGTCATTCTTAACTTTGTTAAAAGCGTTGAGTTGCTCTAACGATTGAGGGCAATGATTGAAGATGTGATTCGGATCGTTACATTTATAACACAATGGTTGAGAAGCTTGGTTCATTTGATTAGATGAGAAAATATTGTCGAATTTATTGATCATCGCATCGATTTTCACTTCCAAAGCCAACAATGATCCTATCAAGTGTGCGTTTGATAGTGAATAGATGGATTTCTCATTCGAACGTTTCCATTGGGATGATATTTAGCCAAGTTCTCGAGGAATTTCCAAGCATCATTGTAATATCCCTCACTTGGAGGTCCAAAACTAACTGTTACGGATGTTGTAGTCATCTATAGTTACTAATTCTCGATGACCAAATACAATAATGTTAGATACATTAATAAAACAGAAACACATGGATATGGAAAAAATTTAAAATTACAAAACAAATTTCTTATTCCACTTCAAATCCATTTCAAATTCATTACATAACCACATTTCGTGAATCAGGTTCGTAGAAATACAATTATCAAAAAATATGCCAAGATCGACATATTAAGATGCCCTTTTGGTTGATCAGAGTCTAAACATAGGAAATTAAACAACTTTGCCGTTACATTAAAACATAGCGGAATCAAACAGAAAGAATTCCTAATAGCTAGATTGCCTCCTACACGTATTCGGAAGCTTATTCATCGAAAGGAGAACCTAAAAACCTTAATCTCAAACTACTCAAAATCAATTGAGCACTTGAGATTTTAAGGGTAAGACATAAACATTGAGTCAGAAAAAAAAGTCTAGTACGAATAATAACCCACCATATCGAAACATATATATATATATATATATATATAGTGAGACCTCGCCACTTAGCGGAATGGGTTTTCTCTCACTAGTGCCTTAACCCAATGTAACAACCATATAATGTACACCTGCATCCACAATGGTTCAAACATAACATAATAAAAGTCGTTTTGATGATATGAAATCATGCAATATGCTCTTGATTACCCATCCTGTAACATCCGCCTTTTCGCACGCTTTAAGTCGACATACTTGCCAATTCAAACCGTTCGAAAGGTCGGATTTTTATGGGGTAAATAAGAAAAAAACGAGAAAGAAATAAAACAAAACAGAATCTCACAGCGGAAGGATAAAATATAATAATCAAATATATACAGTTTATAAAGCTATTTTAAAATATTCGATTATACTTATACAACATACATCAGAGTGACACATACCATATACCAATGCAGCGGAACAATATGAGTGTAGTGGAATATAATAAATAATAACAATAGAAATCTCCATCTTCGTCCTCCAGAGCTAAAGTCTTCGATCCTGAAACACTTGGACTGACCCGAGCCAATTGAAAAGACAAAACACTCGAGTCAGAACTAAAATATCTTATGTAAGTTAAATCAACAGGAATAAATACGAGTGCAGTAACTTAAGAGATGCTCGGGATTTACATCTCCTAAGGATCCGTTAAACAAATAACTATGTACTATATTTCATGATTAAAATAGTGTCCAATTGCAAAATAAACTTACTTTTAAATAACGTTAAGGGGTTACCCATATAGCCCTTAACACAAAATATATTCCGATAGGCTATATAGTACCATAAACTTCCCCGTACTGTGCGTTGTCAGAGGGCACTCTATAGGTATGGTACAAAGCCAAAATCGTATAAGGTGCGCTAGGGTAGGTGACACGGCACAACTAGGCAATGCCAGGGTAGATATATCAATTACGCTTCCGGGTCGGTGGTAACGCATAGCCGCAGCTACCGCCCACCTCGAGCCACACCCCCAAATCAAAGAAATCAAAAGTGGCCACCGAATAAACCAAAGTCAGAGTAGAATATCGAAGGGATGTGTCCGATCAAAGGTGCTACCTCAATTAACCCGTCGATCGCTCCTGTTTTAGCCACTTTATTCCAATTCACGGGAGTTGGGTTTACGTATTTACCTCAAAGGAAACACGTCACCATCCTACTTCATTCTGGAATCTCCACCGCGTACACGACTGTTAAAGTGGTTTTCGAGGTTGGCAAAGAGTATGACAACTTCCGATCCCGGTCTCTTCAACAACCAATCGTTATTATAACACCGCGTTTATTTCAAAATAATTTATACTTTAAAACTAGAATATAATATTTCTTTCAAACCATATAAATACGATATCATTTATATTTTTAAAAACCCAACTCAATATGATATCATTTTTATTTTATTAATATCCCTTTCTCAAAATCATAATATTTTCAAATATATATACCATGAAACCATAGCTTTGAAACATAAATTTTAATAATTAATGGTTCAAATACTATATTACTTTATATAGTAAACAGCTTCTTCAAATTTAACAATAAATTCCCAATATCAATTCGAACCTCCATATAAACCATTTTAATTCCTATATATTTCAAAGCTTAAATATTCTATATTTCAAGACTTTATAGTTCATATATTTCAATCTTTAAATATTCCACTATTTCGAAAATGGATTCTTTGATAATTTAATACATGTCAAATCAAATTCCTATTATTTAAATTTGAAATATTTACTTACTAAATAAATATTATTCAGGTAAAACCCTTAAACTTCAATAACAGGATATTCTTTTAATTAAATTAACTTGATAATATTCTTTAAACAAATTTGATATTAGTTTAAATCCTCAAATCAAAAATCAAGTTATAAGATCATACCCTTTAAATCTTCATTTATTTACATTTCAATACAAATTTTTCGAAGATAATTCTTAAATACTTTAATTCAATCGTATTCACATTTATCTTCAACTTTACTTTTATTTGAGTTATTATAAACTCTATATACAATAGAATTTCAAATATATTCTTAACCATATTATATAAACGAAATCAACTTCATTATTTAGCTTATTTTAAAATTCGAAACAAATTTATACATAGCTAAATTCAAGAATTTTTACTACATATATATATACATACATACATATATATATATATATCAAAATTTAATATTTATTAAACCGTATACTTTCCAAAACCATAGAAAATCATTTCAAAAATAATTTTATATATATACCGCGGTGCCTGTATATAATTTTCTGTCCTATGGTCAAGTGATACGGATATTTATCATTTAAATCCGCAATTTAAAAATAAAAAATGCGGTTGTATATCATTTCAAACCGCAATCCTGAATGAAATGAAAATGCATAATAACTTGCAGTTTATAAAATATAAATACAGCATCCATTCATACATCATATCAATCATCAAACGTTTATCAATTTATCATCCAATTCAAACAATCACTTAAATAAATAACAGTTAATTACAGACAGTTAATTTTCAATAATGAATTAAATAACTGTTTAACTGTAGTTTATATGCAATAATAAATAAATTTAACTAGCAGTTTATATGCAATAATAAATTTAACTAAAATTTTAACTGGCAGTTTATACGCAAAAATGAATTAAATAACAAGTAAATTATATGAATGCAAATTAACTGAGATAATGATGAAATATATGCCAAACAGCGATAAATAAATTTCTAAACACATCATAAATCAATTTAACAAACATAAGAAATTTTAGAAATTGTGAGTGGGTTAAAACACTCACCTTTTGAATTTAAATTGAATTTAAATCCAATTCAATCCCAAAATTTGACCAGTCTCGGAATCTATCCAAACCTGAGCCAAAAAGTCCGTAATTCTAATACAATCCCAGCAAAACAAACTGCGCATGAATCCGAGCTCGTATGAAAAAGTTAGGAAAATTAGAAGATTGGAAAATTTTGGTCCTGAGTCGATTACGGGTTCAACTTCGGTCCACCGCCTCAATTCCGCGGTGCTTGCTTGGAGATTTTGCCAAAACGACCAGGAGCAACCCGAGTAACTTTCTTCCTAACCTGAAGTAGATGCAGCATTTTGGCCTCTGAAACTCGAAGCGCGACCAAAAGTTGCTACAGATCCGCAAAGTTTTCTTTTTTAAATTGAAATTTGATTGGGAAGATTAGGGTTTGCGGTGGAATGGGGAAGAGCATACATTCAGAATGAGGAATAAGCAATAATCTAGGGTTTATAACCATATATATGTAGGCAAACAGAATAGAAAGAATGGGCTAGGTTGGATTTGGGTTTTGAACGATAATTGACCCGAAAAGCCCGTTTCGATTTCGAAACGAAAAAGGGTTAACCCATATATCAAAATATATGTTTAAAAATATTTTAAACGCGATGGAAAAAGTTTCACGTCTGAACTCCATCGTATGAAGAAGTTATGCTAAATTCAAATTTTTCAAGTTGATTTCAATTGATTTAAATTGCATAAATTTCAAGGCGCTTCGAGTCCGTACGATCAAACAACAAGTCTGATCGCTACGAAACTTAAAACCTACAATAATTCACTGTTATGGATCCGATGAAACTTGTTTCATCGAAATCCGAGTCAGTTTCCAAAATGGCTATTTTTCCATCAATTAAATAGGCAAATTAATTAATTAAATCCAATCTTTAAATTTCAATCTTATAATTGAAAATTTTATCACTTTTATATTTCTTAATCATTTACAAAAATTTAAACAAGTTTAGATGTAATTTAAGAGTTGATAACTCTATCAATTGCAGTGTTAATTTCTCCAATTATAGTTTTTATTTCGTTTACTCAAAATAATCTCTTTATTATAAATTGAATCCAAATCAATTTTAATAAATTCCAACTAAACTGATTAGAACAATTCCAATCCCTTAATTGAGTCTATTATTACTCTATGCCATAGTTAACACTTGTCTCACATTTCATTCCACTAATATATTCAAATTTCATTTTCATTTCAATTAGCGTGATAATTTAATTTCATTTATATTAAATTCATTTACACATTAATTAGTTTCCAAATAAAATGTTGGTTCAATTCAACTCTTTTATTAAGTCTATTATTAATATATAACTTAGTTGCCTTTTTGTCTTATATTCCAATACAATATATACCCCTATTTATCTTACTTTGTATTAAAGGTTATGTTTTCAAAATGTGAAATATTGTTAATTACCCTCATAAATTAAGGGTTTAAACCAATATATAAATTTAACTTAATTCCCTTCCTTTCCCAATTTATTACTTATGAAAAATTTCACATTTTCTATTTATTTATTATATACACTATTCGTAAATTTACAATTCCCATTATTCCATTATTACATTTACGCCTTCCGATATTATATTAATAATCACCAAGTAACGTTTATTATCAACTGTAAATATTATAACCACTTACGGACATTGATTTTATAAATTTACTATTTATTACGTATTCTTCATCAGTTAACATAATTTTGAATTCCTTGCCCAATTTACTAATTTCAATCAATCCTAACTTTACCATCTGTCTCAGTTAATAGGGCGTGCACTAATTTAGTTATTGCGTTAATTCTTATTAATATAACATTAAGGCTCATTTAATTCCAATTGATTCACATTTTAATTATTAAACCAAATAAATTGACATTTTATGGATATATTCATATTGAATTATCAAATTACAGTTTATCCCTTATTATTCCATCAATTAATTGTAACTTTGAATTTATTCCCTTTTAAAGATTTCAAATCAATTACAACTTTACAATTTTTCCAGGTAATGGGTATTCCATATTCAATTCTAATTTTATTTTATTATGTTAATATACGTCTATTTACATTTAATTTGAATGAATATTATGTTTTTAAATGTGTACTTCTATCCATTTAACACATTAATTAAGGTTTTTAAATACTATACATTCTATAAAATTTTCAACATTAAAATTTTCATTCTATTTTCTTTACATACTCGACGTATTAATTAATTAACATAATTTGAACTTTATTTCAAATAAATTCATTGACAAATAAATTAGGTAATTAATAATAATTGTACCTTTAACTTTATTTCCAAATATCGTACTACCTAATTTCCTTTAATTGCAATTTGATTTCCAAATCTTATGCAACATACTAAAGAAGTAAATACATATATTAATTGATTCGTTTTTCTCATTCATTACTTTAATATATCCCTTTTAACAACTCCTAACCATTGTCTTAACATTTCACACAAATGTAACATTTAATTACATTTATTATAATTCAACGTTGGCATTTATTTTCATAATTTACTGATTGCATTCACTTATATTTTATCCTTTTACTTTACTTTTTACTTCTTACAACCTTTTTCTTTTATTCATTGGTTTAGATGTTTATTTTAATTATTCCTTTATTACTTAGAAATCTTATTTTATTCATGAATGCCATCATTTATCAATTACATAATTTCATTTATTAATATTCATGTTTAATTCAATTTCATTGCACACTGATTCATTAACTAAAGTTTTACAATCATATATTACTTACCTTCTTATTATATTAAATTAGTAGCATTTCAATTATACTTCTGATTATACATTTCATTAGTTAATTCAATATTCTCATTTATTTCTTTTATTAAACTTATAATCAAGTATGACAAATTTCATAATTTCAATTGATTGCACTTACATTTTGAATTTGTAAATCTAAATTTCAATTGCTATATTTAAATTTCTAACATTTGCTTCATCATAACTTCTAAGATTTTTATTTCTTCCTAAATTTAATTGTAAAATTTAAATTAAACTTACAAATTTATTAATCAAAATTTATGGGTCGTTACACATCCCGATGTACCTGACTATCTAACTCAAGTTATAGTTTCTAGGATCACTAAGCTATTAGTTCTCATAGGCTGATTAATAACCTGTTAATTCTTTATGGAAGTCCTATCATCTTTCATAGTTTTCATAGGGTCACTATGAACCTATTGATTCCCTACCAATACTATCATCCTATCATAGTTTTCATGGGATCTCTATTAACCTATTGGTATCCACTAATAAATTTCTCTAGTCATAATTTTCATGGGATCGCTATGATCCTATTGGTCCCTCAAATAACTTCTCTCATATCATAGTTTTTATGAGAGCACTATGAACCTATTGATCTTCTTCAATAACTTAATTCGGGTATAATTTTCATGTGATCATTAAAAACCTATTGGCCCCTGGCAATAATTGTTTCCATACATAGTTTTCATGGGCTTACTAAGAACCTGTCTAACCATTAATCCTTTGATCAGTCTTTGGGCATCCTATTTTCTGGTCTGCCTAACCCCCTGGATGCAATTCTACTCATACATTAGTTAACTCAATATATATTCACTGCTTGGTCAACCTAACCGGTTACTTTACCCTTAATACCCCAAAATGCAGTTAAGGGTCAATATGAAGTGAATGTGTTTAGAGAAGAAGCATATATGATAAATTATCATGACATAATAATATAAACATTCAAGGTTAAATTTCCTTATAATCAGTTCTTAAATGAAACATGGTTAATACATTTAAGATATTATCTTTAGCAAGGAAAGCTTCTTCAAAACACCAAAGTTAAATGCCATTTCAAAATCTATTTCATATTGCCGTGGGTTTATCTTTAAAAATGAGATTAGGTTCTTTGTTTTGAAAACTAAGGCTTTCAAAACCTTACACCTTCTCTTTCAAAACCATTAAAACATAACTTTTGAAAATATTCAAAACCTTCTTTCAAAACAGTCAAGGTACACCTTTCAAAACGCTCAAACCATTTCTTTCGAAAGCATTGATACCTACCCCTCGAAAGGATTAAAACATTCTCTTCAAAAGTATTAAAATTTATCTTCCAAAACCCATTAGTTCAAGTAGTATTTATAGAAGCATGGCTTCGAAACCATATGAAAGTATCTCTCTCAAAATCATTGGATTTAATCTTAAGTACAACTTCTGGGTCAAAGAGAACATAAGCAAAAGTAACCCTTTCGAAAACATTAATCTTCAAATAAAAGAATTTGGGAGACATATGGCTTCGAAACCACCCTTTCAAAAGCATTGGTAAAAGCTGCTACCGAGACCGTTTCTAAAGCGTTGGTAAAAGCGACTATTGGGACCTTTTCGAAAGCATTGATGTTCAAGTAAAGAACTTGGGGGAAGAGGATAGTTTTGAAACCCTTTCAAATCCACTGCCTCCCAAAACACATGTTAAAAGCGGCTATAACAACTCCTCAAATGCTTGGAGAAGGCAACTTCAAATTTTACAAAGATGAAAGCTTCCTTCCAAAACATTGAATTAAAGTTATAAAGAAAGCAGCAGCTGGGTTTTGAATGGGTTCCCAAGCGGAAGCCCTTTCGAAAGCGCTTTTTTCAAACTGAATATGCGGCAATTCAGTCTAAAGCTACATTTAAAACAAAGGCTGCAACCTTGTCGAAATCTCTTATAGTTGGTCTCAACCCTTTCGACAATGCACTACGTATTAATTGCTCCAATGCACTACGTATTAATTGCTTGGTACCACGTATTTTGGTTTCGAATAGGTTCATGGGCGAAGTTATGGTGTCAAAAGCTACTGATGAAAGTGGCAAAGTAGTAAATTTATGAAAAACTATTTATAACCTTCTAAAGTAATTTTTTCCAACTAACTTATCTTATTTTCCAAAATATGGTTCGTTGCCAAATCTTTAAAAAAATCGTTTCTATAAGTCTGTCGAATTCTTCAAATTACGTTTGGATTTGTTTTACTAAGAAGCCCTTCTCTTTTACTAAACAATTAAAATATTTAAGTCTCTTATCTTAAATAATTTAATTTTCATAGTAAATTACTTAGGAAAAATCCTCAAAAATCGAAATAAATCACTTTTAATATGTTTTCTAACATATTGAAATTTCATATCCAAAATTCATATATATTTACCATAAATAAATTAAACCCAAGTTGTCTATTTCTTCCATTCGAAAATTCATAATAACTTATCCATAACTTGAAATATTATGAAAAAATTAAACCAATCTCCAAAATGATGTTTTACATAACATATGAAATTCTCATGGCATCCGTAACCCATTTCACATGATTTTAACCTTAAAATCGAATCAAACCTTTTTCAAACATACTTATTTAAATCAAACATGGCACATAATCAAAGCATATCATTATTCAAATCTTCCAAATTATTTTAAAATTTAACCCTGAAATTTAGATGTTCATAAAAACACATATGAGATGGTTTTGATCATTATTCACCCCCCATTTGGATAAGGAACTTGAGATTTGCTCTTTCTTTAATCTACCTAGCTTGAACCCAAGCTTTAGATTTTTATTTTGAACCCCTTTTCTCCTAGGGTTATGGCTGACCTTGAAGCACATTTTTTATGTTTTTATTTTGTGAAAATGTGAATGAGAATAAGGTAATGGTTTATGGGTTATGAGGTTATGATATATGGTTATTTCCCATTTTACCCTTGCCTTATTCTCTTAAGTATTTACTTATAAACCATTCTTATGAATTCATTTAGTTAAGGCACGACCCTATTACATTTCAAATCTCAATGTCCTTATCACTCTAGTCTCTACATTATTCTACTTAATTTATCTAATTAAATCTCCTGAATAATGTTATTTAATATTAAGGGTGTTACAATCGTCATGATGTTGGGCGAGAAAATTGCCTTGGCACATCGATTCAAACATGATTTTTGAACTAATTTCAAGTCCATCGTATAAGAATTGGCAATGAGTCCATTTTTCAAAATTATGGTATAGATATTTTATTAAAAGCTCTTTAAATCTTTCAAAGTATTTACCAAAAGGTTCACCCCTAAATTGATGATAGTTTACAATTTCGTTTCATATTTTGGTCGTTTTTTCCAAGGGTAGAACTTTTTTGTGAAAACTTTAACGAATTCATCCCAAGTTTTGATTGAATTCGTAGGCAAGCTACACAATCTTTTTTCTGCATAATCGGTAAGGGAAAATGGAATTAACCTAAGTTCGATCCCATCGACACATAATAGTTGAAGTTTAATGGTTGAACAAACTTTTTAAAAATTCGTTAAGAAGATATATGGGTTATCGTATTCAAAATTGCCAAATTTCGGAAGCGTGACAATATAAGTTTAATGAATTTCGAAGTGATTACCCGTTGGGGCGGGTAAGGTGATGCAAGAAGGAATAGAAACTCTTTAGGAAAAGATTCTATCCGTGAGAGTTCGGGGAGGGTTTTCATTAGCCATCATTGGTGGTTCATTTGTTCAGGTTAAACGGTTCAACTTGTATCACGAGTCCATGCACTCATGCACAAGTGAAAAGATCAAGGAGAAAAAGACGTGAAAATAAAGGTAAAGAGAATGAAACAAGGTTAAGAGAATGAAATGGAGTGAAAAATTCTTTTCTTTTGTTTTTTTTAAAGAAAAATATTTACCAAAAAGAAATTTTTTCTAAAAGGAAGATTTATTTTATTTTGGAAAAATTTTCTTTTTTAAAATGTTTTTTTCTTCAGTTTTGAAAAGATTTTTTGGATTTTTGACTAAAAACTAAGTTAAGGAAAATGTGCTTTTTTTTTACTTTGATTATTTGTTTTTTCACATATGCATGAACTAATGTAACTAAGTGAATGCAAGAACTTGACTACAAATTTTCTATCCTTAGTAGCAACTAAATAAATACAAGAACTTAACTATAAAATATTTTTTAACTCGATAACAGATAGGAGTTATTGGTACACCACGAATCAACGTAGCAATGCAGCCAAAGGTTTAATTATCTTTAGAGAAACAATCACTATAATATCTATGAACCACCGTAATATTTATAAATGATTGTTGCTCTGTTATAGCTTAGATTCTAAGAAATAAATTGTTAAAAGAAATCAACTTATCAAGTTACGATTTTGCCCTAGATGAGCTCATGCCTCCCTTAAGTCCAACCCTTAACCGTTATCATTAATCAAATTCTAAGATGATATGCAATTTGTGGGCCAAGGAAGGGGTGATGAAATCCTCCACTTTATATGAAGTTGGGTATTGACCTTAGAAAAATAAAATAAAATGAATACAAAATAGAAATCAAACGTGTATTAACAATACAATTACAAATGAGATTTTTTTGAATATTTTTAAATGCAAGCAACCAATAATGTAAGGAAAATAAAAATAGAAGATAAGAACATGATACCAGAGTGTGCAGAATTATTAGTAAATTATTTTAAAGCAGCAATTATTTTTAAAGTAAGCAAGCAGAGGAACATAATTATTTAGCAAGCTATTCTTCTCCTTGTCTGCTTTTGCAATTTGCAATCTAATATTTGAAATGATACATGTATGTATGTATGTATGTGTGTGTGTATATAAATAGGAATGTCTATAGGGACACAAAATATAAACACAATTGGTGAGACAAAGTATCTGCACCATTGGATCACCCCCTGAATTCCACCTCCTATATAAGGACAAAAAGATGTAACGGTTTAGATCTCTTGTGTCACCCAATTGTGTTTAATTTCATGTCCATATAGATGCCCCTTATATATATATATATATATATATATATATATATATATATATATATATATATATGAAAGCGAAAAACTTAAAACTTAAAACAAAATAAATAAATAAAAAGGATAAAAGAAGAAGGAACTCAAAACACAGACCAAAACAATCTCAGCCCAACACACACAAAACAAGTCCAATTCAGCCCAGAAGTAAAAGCTCAGTAGCAAACAACATTTTCAATCCAAATTCTCAACCCAAAATTCCCAAATCAACTCCGAATTAAACTACACTTGCACAACAAGGAAAATTGATTTGGGAAACAAAACAAAACAAAATCAATCTCATCAGCTTATATATGTATATGTGTGTGTGTGTATGTATGTATCCATGCAATATCTAGAAATCAATTCAAAACAATATCAAAATAAAAACAAACAACCCGATAAACTTGTAGCTGGTTTGTGGTCATTATGATAATCGTGTTCTGGTGATTGATAGAAGCCAGATGGTGAGGTTGCAGTTGCCATTTTTGGGTGAGGCGTTGCAGTCAGGTTGCATGTCGTGGTTGTTTGGATGGAATTGTCGATGGGATTCGCGTGCGTTTTTTTGGTTGTTTGAGATTGGGTTTGAAGTAAACAGTCCTATGATTCTGATGGTTTGTAGGTGAAGGAGATTGTTAGTTTGGTCGCGATGTTTGGAAACGTTGTTTGTGTTTGTGAGGTGATTGTTTGAGGTCAGAGGGATTCGTCATGATCAAAGAAGATGATTTGTTGATGAGGTCGATTCTGGTTTTGTTTGGAGACAGCGTTGGAGGTGATTGGTATGATTGCGGGTTGTGGGAGATGTTGAAGTGTTGGTCGGCTTTAGGTGATCGGAATTAGGTTGTTGTATTAAGTGATGTGTTGGCAGAGAATTTAGATGTTGATGACGATGAAGTTGGCAGTGGATGTCGTGGGTTTGCTAGTTAAGGTCAGAGGAAGGTCGACGGTTGGATGCGGTAGGTGATTCAACTATGTGATCAGTTGTATTATCTGTTGGTAGCGATTTTGATTGATGATGGAGTCGTGGGAGTTGCTGAAGTGTTGGTCGGCTTTGGGTGATCAGATCAGGAAGCGGGTATTGGTTGGAGCGAGGAGTATGCGACTGTAATGATGGGTTTGTAGTGTGGCAGAGGTTGGTGTATTTGTGGTGTTGACGTAGCAGAGAGCGCAGAGTGGAAACTGATGATTAAAGATTGTGGGTTAGTTGTGGAGGAGGAACGATTGTTTGAAGCAACGGTGAGGTGGATATGGTGATGGTTGCGGGAGTGAGGTTTATTGAGTTAGCAGTTTGCAGTAAGGTTGATGTCGTTGCAAATAAAATGCAAACAGTAAAATGTAAAATAAAAGGGAACTAATATAAACAGAGAAATGCGATAGGTGCAATTGTAAACTGTGAGGACCCGGTTCTTCGACTTCCGAAAACCGACATCAAAACGTCTACTGTATCAACTGCCGAGCAATCGAATGCCGAAAAACCGAATTCTTATGGTTTAAGAAGAAGAAAAGGATAGAAGAAGAAAGAAAAGGATAGAACAGAATAGAAAGAGACTACAGAACAGTATCAGAATCTCACAATCGTAGCGGAAAAATATATAATAGATAAATGAATAATATTTAAACAAAGAACTATATCAGTTATTACATTACATCACATTACATTACATTACATCATCAGAGTGTACAACAACAAACAACAACAAACAGCGGAAAAGAAATACTATATACTAGTATTACGCCATGCCATCTAGCTTGCCTCCAGCAACTCCTGAATTCCAGAATATCCTGATAAACCTAACTCTTGACTGCCCGTGTGGAAATTGGTGGGCACTCAGAGTTTAGGAAGGAAAACAATAAACTCCGAGTCAGTCATGTGACTCGTGTGAGAACTCAAAACAGTTATTTTCACAAAGAAAATCAAAAGAATTTCGCTATGCTTTTGGAAAATGAAACTACCATAAGGCCTCCCGCCACACACACGATGCAAACGCAGAATTGGAGGAGATTTCTCCTTATGATAGTCAAATATGCTTACTACGCAGAATCCTTTGATTTTTATTATTTTTAGTGCATAGTGTAGAAAACATTTCGAAAGTATAATATAAATCTTAGCCAACATACGACCATTATCGTATGCCTACTATAGCTACCATGTTCAATAGCAGGTTACCGCCACATTCCATGGCAGGTTATACAACTAAAACCGTACAGGGTTCGTATTGTTTCTTTGTATTTCCAACAAATGGTCAAGCAAAGGAACTTCCTACACCGAAATGGGTACGCCTCTGGAAAGACGCCCCGAGAACCTAACCGGATCTTTGCTGATACAAGGCCGAGTTACCACACGGTTCTGGGTGCAATGAAGCTGTAACTTGATAACTCCCACAAAAAGTATGCCATCCCCCGGTCGTTACCGACCTTTATCCGAGGATCCTCAATACCAACAACCACAAAGTAATAATTTTGCAGCAACCACATAGGTTAAATATCTGGGCTCCATACCATGATACAACCTCTATCCAGAAGAAAATGGACATACCTTAGGGGTGCGACCCCTAAAAAAAAACCTTGTTGCAACATTCCTGTTTCGACCATTTCCGGTTGTGAGGCTCGACGAAGTCTCGTCCACAAAGCTACGCTTTTTCACACAGCCACGCTTTAATCAACAAATGATCAATAAATAATCATCACACGGCAACACTCAGCATGCCACATTACCAAATTGGGAGTATATCGCTGATAACCTTCAACTACAAAACCTCTGAGCTCGTACGTCTCAGAGAAGGGTGTTAAGCTAAGAGAATAAATTCTCCGCCACCAACAGAGATGTATTTGAAAGAAATTTGCTTTATATCTCAAAATGTAATATCAGACACGTAACCATACAAGTCCGTTCCGGGATCGAACGGAACCGAAGGCACTTCCAAAGAAGTCCTTGCAATCCAGATATTCACTAATCACGTCCGGATTCCCATCACAAAGGGTAATAAATCTCTATATCGAAGATCAGCCGATGTAGAGACATTCGACGGTAATCCTTCCGTTTTCAAAAATATCCGGTCTTCAACACCGGTCTTCAATGCTATCCATTACGTCGTATCACTATTTGGAATGGGTAATCCAAATAATGAGCAATAATTTAAAAATAAGTGTAGCATTCAATTTCAACCAATTCACAACAAATACCTATTTAAAGGTCAATATTGATAGTTGGTTATTTAACTATTAATCAATATTCACAACATCACCCGATTATAAATAATCTCCCCGAATTATTTATTTTTCAAATTATCTTTACAAGATATATATTCCACACTTTAACCATTTGAAAACCAATTTCAAATCAATTTTCAACTTTACAACTTTCATTTCAAAATGGTTCATTTAAACCAATTAAATAAATTCTTACCGATTTATTAAATTTACGTCCTAAATTCGCAAATATATTTACACACTTTAAAAATAAATCAATGTTTATTTTTAAACAAATTTCTCTTTCTTTTATAAATTCCATAGTGAATTTACCTTTCCAAAATATCTATGAATATACGATTTCCAAATCGATTTCTAATATTCATTTTCAACTTATCTTTAAAAGATAAAATCTCAAAACATTCACTTCATATTGGAAATACATTTCCATACTTATTAAATAATAAATAATTCACAAATCTATTCATTTTCAACATTTTGAAAATATTCAGTATACTTAAATTCAAATTAAGTATATATTTTATTCTTTAAGGAAAACATTCACTTAACACATTTATTTGGGTTAAAACGAATGCTGCGTAAAACATCGTCACGACAACCCAATAACACCAGTATAGGGATTCAAAATTAAGATAGATATATAAATCCCAATATTATATAAAATATTTCCTTTCGGAAATCATTTACTATAACAACAGTGTTATAGTCCACCATTTCCTTATTTCTCGAAAACGTCTATTTCAACAATGAATGTTGAAATCTATGTGTTCGATATTTAATGCATTTTAAAACATCTTTAAATCGTTTTAAATTTTATTTAAAACGTCACTTCCCCAAAACATTTCTTTAATATATATTCACTATCCAAAATCGTGAATATACTCCATTAACCAAATCCAACATTTTCTACACATTTTATCTAAAGGATTTTCCACTATCCAAAATCGTGGATATACTTCCTTTAATAAGCTACAATAATTAACTTATCAAAATAAGTTGATTTCGGATTTATAAAACAACGTTTATATATTCCACTTATATTCATTTTATAAAAACTTCCACTTATAAAATCCCTTAATGAACAAATTCTATTTATATCTCATTTAAATGCCAAAATCCAATTGATAAGTGAATTACTTATAAATCCTTTATTTTACAAAATCTATTCATTTTATAAGTTCACAATTTATAAATCTATAAATTTCATTCACTTATGAAATCCTTTTATACTTCATTTTAACACTTATAAAAACTCGTTTTATAATTTCAATATTTTTAATTTATAAATATCAATTTTATAGACCTTTTATATAAACCGTTTATAATAATTCAAAAATCCCAATTTAAACCATTTTACAAATTTACCAACTATTTATTTCAAAAATCACATTTCGGTTATATTTCACAAAAATCATAATCTTTATAACACTAAAATTATAACGTTTATTTATTTAAAATGAATCAATTCCAAAATTAAAATTTTACTATGAAATCTCAACTTAAATTTTCAAAAATCCAATTTTATTTATTTTCGGCATCTAACGATAGCAAAAATATATTCGGCTAAATTTTAGCCTTTAACGATCTCAATCACAAAGATAATCACATAGATTATAAATAGATCAACACACAACACTGAAACCAATTCAATCATTTGAGGAATCCAGTTGGATCCCTCCAACCTGTTTCCCTGCATCCACAGATGTTAGCACAATACCAATTTCACTTCAAGACGAAATATCGCGGTATATGGGATTTATAAAATACTATCTGCTATTATGCGGCACAATAGGGTGTCATCCGCTATATAATGCGGGAAAATCAACTCCAAGTACATATATAATACCAATTTCACTTCAAGGTGAAATATTCGCGGTATGTGTTTTTAATAAATAACCTCCGCTTACTAACGGCGTATAATGTCTATTTTAACAATCAATAACAATCATCATTCAATCATACAATCAAGCAATTTTTAAATATAACTATTTACAAATTTAAATCGAAACAATTCGATTGAGTGAGAAGTTCTCACCTTGATTTCAATTCGGTTTCAGCTTTTATTTCGAATAAAATTAAACATGCGTTTAATTTTACCCGAAATTCCAACTAGCTCCAAATGACTCCAATCTAGTTCCATAGCGTAGTGCTCGACAAAACAAAGCCAACGCAACTTGTTTCGTCAGTTTTCGACCTCGTATCACAAAGATATGATAGTTTCAAGTTAACACGAAATTTAATACAAATTTAATTTCAGTTTTCTTTTATATTTCTATAATCTTAAATCTCTGCTGTTAGATTCAAAGCAGAAAATCAAGGCCGTTCATCACTTCTTCTCCACCGCATTTTGTTTCAGGCAACTACGAACGCATTAAACCCAACTTCAACGCCTAGGGTTCCAAATCGCGGCCACCATACTCCCCTCTAGCTCGATCAGAGAATACCACAACGTAGCCCACACACAACACCAACAATACCCAGAGCCCGACCCCACTCGGCTGCACCCCCTGCACGCAAAACGAGGCCGAACGCGGTGACTTCTTGCTGGTTTGCCGTCGATTCGCGCCACCAAAAACGATCATCACTGTTCATCTTCAAGATCTCGTCGAGCCCTACCTTTTTGCAGTTGGAGGTTTGTTGAAATACTTCACGGATTGGAAGAAAATTGGAGGAGAAAGAGAGAGTTTTTCGGCCATTAATTATAGAAGTGGCGGCCGGCTCTTTGAAGTTAGGGTTTGCAAATTTTATGCAGAGGGAGGTCCTTTTATAGAAAATATCCAAAAACACTATTCATCCCGGAATTTCCGAACTCCAAATCTAGCGTGGTGACCGTCATTTCTAGGGCTTACCGCGCGTTCCGGACACAATGGAATAGGTTTCGGAGGCTAATTCGATCGTCTGTGCGAGTTATGGAAAATAACGATTGATTTAAAATTAAATCGGTTAATCAATTTTTTGTGCGTTTTAGCTTGCCGCGGACAAACGGTAAATCCGATTGACACAAAATTTGAAACCTTACAATAATATGACATTACGGATCCGATGAAACTGGTTTCGTCGAAATCCGAGACTGTTTGAAAAATGGCTATTTTAACTCGTCAATAAAATATTAAAATATTAAATTTTCACAAATTAACTTTTAATTCAATTTTAAAAGTTCTATAACATCATTCTAACTCTAATATGACTAAATAAAATTTTACAAATCAGTTTTAATCATATTTAACCTGATTTTCAATTATTTCTGTAATTTCAACTATTAAATAATCGATTTAATTATCCAATTAAATTCAGATACTCGAAAAATAGATTATTCGACTTATAAATTCCACTTATTAATATTTAAAATTAATTAAATATTTGAATTTTAATTAACAAAAATTCTGGGTCGTTACATAAACAGAGAAATGTAAAAAAGAGGAGAAATGTGAACAGAATTGTAATGTAGATTTTTTTTCTTTCATTTAAAAAACCAATGGTACACAAGAACAACAGATGGTAACGAGAATAACAGAGTATAGTAGAAGTGTGAGTAAGGAAAAAAATAAAATACACACAAGAACACTAACAAATGCTCACTAAACAAAATGTAACAAATGTAAAATCCTTCACCAAAATTTTTTTAACTAAAAATAACACAAAATAAGAAATAAGATAAAAAAATGTAAAAATAATTCAAAGAGAAAATTTAAATTGCTTTCCCGGCAACGGCGCAAAAAACTTGTTCGCGACGAAAAATTCTGTCAATTAGAATACTGGCGAAAATGTAATAATAACCACAAGCACACGGCGTACTATTGTAATACGGTCGATCCATAAGAAAAGAATTAATTCTAAGATTACTCAATCAAATTATCCCAAAAGTGAAAAAAGATTGTTAACTAAAAATTGTCTAAAAATGAAACTAAGAATAGAGTGAATATGAGAATAAAACTATGAGATTAAGAAGCGATTTAAAGGGAAATCTACTTCCAATCGTTCACAGGAATCAATACAAAATTTATCTATAATCTCTCATTTTAATTTTAAGTAGAAATGATTGATGTATTTATTATAAGTATGGTTTATTTACGCTATTAATTAGCACAACTTAAACCATCAAACTCTAACACACCATTCAAACTCACTTCTAAAATCTCATAAAAATGAACATGTAATTAAAAATAAAATTTAATTTAAATATGATCTATTTGCTATTTTGAGATTAGTAATATAGAACATCAAATATTGATTTTACTTTTGTTTCATGATCAAAATCACTTAGCCAAATGATCAAATAGTTTATATTTATATTGGATTAAGCATAGCCTATTTGAGTTGTCAGCATAAGCTACCAAATTTACTAAAGAACATGAACTATTATTTTTCATCAAGCACCAAACAAAACACTACAAATGCAACCATTATATGTTGATTTAGTATGATTCATGAGAGCTTCATTACCCCTAATTTGAAACGGTTTAGCTTCTCATAGTTGAATTCATATCAACACAAAATAATTTAAGTATAAAAAGCGAAGAAAATAAGAGCTAATTAAAGAAAAAAAGCACTAACTACTTGCATAAAATAAATCTAAAATAATTGCATGAATAAGAAAAAGAGCATAAGATAATATAAAGTAAAAGAGCATAAAAGAAAGTCGTAGTAAAAAAAGGAACAAGGCTAAGAAGCCACTAAAGAAACATTTTATTTAACATTGATTTTGTGCTACAACCATGCATAAAGAGAAAAATAGGAAAGAAGATTACATGAAACGTAAAGGGGTATTTATACATGCCTAAAATCCTAATTCCATTTTTAGGGAGCTATCCAAAATATTCATTATTTTGTGTAGCCTTCAAGAAATCATTGAGGAAGTATTTAATTCCACCAACATGTGATTTGCCTTAAATCTCCACTAACATGTGCATTTGCTTTTAATTGACGTCCATAAGTAAGTGGGAATTTGGGTTCCTTCAGTGTGACGACCCATGAATCTGCACCCTTTGAATCGACAATAAACCACACATGTCCGATCCAAAAAGCACAAACTGACGCAAGTCAAGAGAAACAAAAGAAGAGAGAAGAAGAGAAGAGAACAAAGAGAGAAGATAGAACCAAACAGAACAATACAGAATCTCACATCATAGCGGAAAACATATAATATCATATCAATGATCTTTACAAAATAGAAACCGTATATATACATACATCAATCAGAGTACAAGAATCAATTAATAGTTATCAGGCTGAACAGATATAATAGCATGTTCTCACAATTGCCGATAATATACAACAATAAGCACAGCAGATAATCCAAACAAAACCGATACGTGTATACGAAAATGAAGATGTCCAGCTCTCCTGCTGAAGCTCCAAAGCACCAAATCTGAACCTGTAAATATAATCCATCTGACCTGAGCATTGAAAGGGAAGAACGCCCGGATTAGTCTGGTAAACGAGCGTGAGAAACAAATCGACCGAATTTGTTAAATTATCAAACTTTTCCTTCATCAAAACAAAAGTATCTCGTAAGTCATGCCTACACATAAACACGGACATGTTTTTACCTTACGATAAATAAAATATTTCATATCAAATCATCTGATATTATACTAGTGTCAAGTATACAAATAATATTAATCATAGCAGAAATTGTTACATTAATTAAATTCCAGCATATAGCCCAAAAATGGTCATATAATCAAAATGGCAGGCGCGTAGTGGAGTTTGGATTTCCATACAAAAGACCAGGTGAAGGGACTACCTTCCGAATGGGTACACCTTTAGATGAATGTCCCCCGACACAGAACATCTGCCCTCAACCAATAGAAGAGAAACCCACATGGTACTGAATATGCCATCCTCTGGTCGTTACCGACCTTTTCCGAGGGCCCTCATAACATGCAAACCACAATAATCAGATACACGACATCTTAGCGCGTAAAGATATATCTAGAAGAGGATGATCATACCCTATTTGGGAGCGACCCACGTAGCCTTACCGCATCTAACCCTGTTTAGGTCATTTCCGGTTTATGAGGCCTGAGGTAACGATTACCTCTCACTATCCCAATCACATCACTTGGAATGTCACATGGCCATTTCCGTTGACTACTAATAGCCTTCCTCAAAAATACAACCCTTAAGCTCATAGTTCTCAAGGAAGGCGTTAAGCTAAGAGAAATTGTATTCTCCGCCACCACTGATGTACGTTTGTAAAACCAATGTATGTAATCTATAGAAATGCAATGTCAGACAAACATCCATACAAGTGGTCCAGGAATAGGACAAACCAAAGGTACTTTCCTACCATATCCTGTCGGAAAATCCCTAAGATTAGTAGCGAATAGACCTTGCATTGGATATTTCATAATGAAGAGACCACTGCTACTATATGTATATTGGGATTTTAACCCCAAACGATCAACAAGAAGTCTTCCACTATGAAAATCCGGAATATCAATATCATCAAAACCAACCTGCATAATTTTTGCATATACATTGGTCCGAAGTGGTTTTTAGAGAAATCTGATCCCAGTCTCTTCGCACCAACAACGCAAAAGCGTTTCTCAACCTCACACAAAAACTCAGTCTCATAGACTTATCACGTCTCCAACTTTCGACTTGTTATCCTTCGGGCCAAGAAGGAACCTCGATAGATTGGAGTAATACTCTGCACTATACGAATCAACATCCTTAACACAAATGATAATCAAACGTACACAGAAGGCAACATAATAAGTGTACGACTACCGCATCAAGTCGAGGAACTAAAATGTCCAAATTTGATAGTCGGTTCTTTAACTATCAAAACAAACAAACAAATATTTAACACCATAACAATTACTAGGCCCTTTTAATTAATCTTTTATTAATTAAGTCACTTGCCAAATATTCACTTCAAATTATCTTTAAAAAGATATAATTCAAAACCATTTCAATATTGGAAAATATTTCCATATACTTATTTAATAATAAGTGATTCACAAACCTCTTTATTTTCAACACATAGAAAATATTACATATACTTAAATCACGATTAAGTATATATTTTATTCTTTAAGGAAAACATTCTCTTTAAACACATTTATTTGGGTCAAAACGAATGTTGCATAAAACATCGTTATGACAACCCAAAATCACTAATATAGGGATTCCAAAATAAGATAATATATAAATCCCATATACTATACAAAAAAACTTTCGGTAATCATTTACTATAGCAACAGTGTTATAGTCCATCATTTCCTTATTTCTCGAAACCTCTATTTCAACAATGAATGTTGAAATCTATGTATTCGATACTTAACACATTTAAAAACATTTTTTAATCATTTTATTCCATTTAAAAACCACTTCCCAAAGCATTTATTTTATTTACATGATTATTACTCGCTGTCCAAAATTGTGACAACCCGCCTTTCTAACCACAGAAAGACGTATCATCAATAAGAAAAGAAAGGGATAGAAATAGAAAAGATAGAAAGAAAGACAACAACATCAGAATCTCACGGCGGAAACGGAAAAAAATATAATACATCACATAACTATTACATAGTTTACATATATCATAGTTACACAACATCATTTAAACATGACAGTCATATATACATCTGCCATTACATACATCCCAAAATACAACATACATCAACTAATACAGCGGAACTAGATAGATATATACGTCTGGACTCCTGCTCCAAGCTCCTCCAGAACTCAACAATCCAAAACCTATCACTTGGCTACTCATAAAAATTTGAGTACGCAAGAGTTTATGAAAAACAGAAATAAACTCCAGGTCAGACGTGGGTCTGGTGTGAGTAAACGGTTTAAAGTTGCTTAACTTTGAAAACATTTGAAAATAAAGACATCACGTAAGACTTCCCACACATAAACACGGGTAAGTTTTTACCTTACGCTAACCAAATTTTTTTTTATAGGAAATCCAGTGATATTATAATAGTGTCTAGGGCTTTCAAGTAAAAAACAGAAATAGCTGAAATGCTTACATTTCACATTCCAACATAGTTGGGCACAACCAAAACGTACGGCGCTTATTGGAGAATGGATTCCATACAATGGCAGGGCTACTGGGGTACTGCCCGTCACAGTACGGGGCCTAGATCACTGTACCGAGGATCACTCCGGACCCTCTACAATACAAGGACGAAACCATTCCTTACTAAACAGTTCCGAACAAGATAACCCTGTGGTTGTAGCTAGCAACCGCCCACACAGCTGAATAAAAAGGGACATCTAGACAGAGGTATATCTCGTCTTGCTTGGGTGCTATCCACCTAACCTTGCTGCACCTCCCCTGTTTTACCAATTCCCGGTTGATGAGGCTTGAGGCTATGATTACCTTTATAGAACATATCTATTAGAACGCTCATCGTCCTCCTGACGATGTTCTGAAAGCATTCAATCCATACAAGTTCGTTCCAGGTAAACCGAAGGCATTCCCTCGTTACACTCATTTTGGAATCACCCTCAGAGTTAAAGACAATAACCCTTGCACTCTGAAACACCATCTTGACCTTCACTTGCAAATGTCACGACCTAACGTTTAATTTGGATCGATGTGGTTTTCGGATAATCATAACTGACACCCGATCCCGGTCTCATCGAAATCCAAACGCCATTTTAAAAGCCAAGTTGTTTAATAGTTTAAAAATTTTAATTAAACACTTTGAATTCACATATAGATAAATCACAAACAATCATCATAGATATATCAAAGCATATCACAGAGTATCACAGAATATCACCAAATATATATCACAAAATTCAGATATTCTACTTATACAATCATCCATAAGCAAGCATCTTTAATCCTTATTATAATTAATTCGATTTAAATTAATTATTTGAAAATTAATCACTTAATCCAGTTTAATTAATCATTAGTTAATTAAATATTCCATTTCAATATATTTAATTAATTAATCACTTCTTGATCAATTCGTTAAACCTTAATTACTAAATTAAATACCCCTTAATTATTAATTAATAACCATAATTATTAACTAATAAAACTTAATTTCAAATTAATTGATCCTTAATTATTTATTTAATTAACTACTAATTATAAATTAATTAACTTTAATTATCTAATTAATAATTTTTAATAACAAATTAATTAGACACTTAATTATTAATTAACCAATCTTTAATTACAATTATAAATTAATCTCCCAAAACTATTAATTAAATAGTCATTCATCTTAATTAACATTTTAAGAAAAATCTTCCCTAAACTTTGAAATCAATTTATTACTAACTTGAAAACTTTAATTAAGTTTAAATCTTGTCTTACATTAACTACTTAATTAAAGTATTAATTGGATTTTAAAAACATTCTAAAGTATTAAATTAAATAATTAAAACTTATAATAAATTCTTAACTTAAATTGTTAAACATTTATTAAATCGACAATACTTAAAACTTGTTGAAAAATAATTTGCTTTGCTTTGCTTTATTTATATTGCAAGTTTGAAAACCAATCCGTGTACTTCCCAGGTTTTACTCGACTAAACACTCGAGTTTCCCACCATTTCTCTCGAGTCAATCTTCTCTTCCTCGCATACGTTCTTCTTCCTCTTCTTTTTATTTATTTCCAGTTCAGTTGAGTTTAAGTTTAAGTTTAAACTATAATATCAGTTAAACATTCTAACGTACTCGATTTCTAAACCGAAGCGATCCACCATTTTACTCGAGTAACAACTCGAGTCGTTCTCCATCCAACAAATGCTGACACATACCTACGTCGTACACGTGCATGGTGTCTCGTCGTCGCCCAGACGAACTTCACTACCTCCGGCAAATCGCAAAACTCACCTACACTCGAAATCAAAACTCGATTCGGCACCAAAAATTCTAAATCGAAATTTAGCATCTCGCTCGTATTCCTGAATTCAACCCATCCAACAAAATCACTTCGCCCAAGTTGCTCCGACCACCGGATATGCTCCATCTCCGTCCACACCAGATCAACACCCCATTCTACTATTCCCTTGAGTTTCGAGAAGCTCGATCAAACAGAGGAGACAAACTTGTCTCGTTTTCTAACCTCAACAAACTCGAGCCTTAAACCCTAAACTGGCCTCGTCCCTTCAATTCGTGCAATAGAAAATTTATTTGACAATTTTTCTGAAATCATCGATGATCAAACCTGCTTCGCGCAAAATTTCAACATCCAATATTGGATCGATCATCAGAAAATGGTTAAAAAGCATATTTTGTTCAAATATGAACTGCTCATAGAATACTAAACTAACAATTACCATTTTTGTTTTAAAAATCTTATTTTGTAGTGCGGATTCAAGTTATGAAATTGAATTAACTTTTTTAAAACACTCGAATTCAACATATAATTGTATGTTGTACTGTAAAACAAGTTTCCAGTTGATATATTTCACTAACATGTCTAAAACAAATTTGTATATCTTGATTTGTGTTTAAGCAACTTATTTTTCTTTAAACTACAAGACTATAAATGGCTTGATGAAGAAGTTTTAAATTTTGATTAACTATTTAACTCTGTAACTGCAATAGAGAAGAATAGTTAGATAAAAGTTTCACAGAACAATTCCTATATATGTACAGAGCTATATTTAAAAAAAAACATATGTAACACAATATTACTCATGAATATCCGGCACAGATTTAAATATGTTTAAGTCTTTTTAAAATATGTTTACACCTGAAAAGTTTGTGAACAGAGAGCTGCTTCCTGTTTTAAAAACTGCAGTTTGAATCTGCCTTTGAATCCTGTTGCTTACTTTGTTGAATTAAATTTGAGTTTTGTAAAATGATGATGCTTCTTATTTTCTTCTTCTGGTTTTGCTTAGTTGTTGAACGAACTGGAACTAGCCTAGATGTATATATAAAGAAAACAGTTTGTACAGGGTAGGCTTTAACTGGTTTAGTTTTCTTCTTTTTGTTTTGACCAGATTTTTTCTTTTTCTTTTTGACTAAATAGGATTTTTTTCTGAAATGAAAAGATTTGTAAATATTTGAAATGACTTTATTTTGGCTGAGATGATAGTATTAAATGCATGTGCTTCCCATTTTGTTTACATACTTATCTCATTTTGTTTTTTTATTATATCTGTACATAGACACTTTGCAGGTAGACATTTTGTTATTTTATGTACATAGATATTGCATTTGCCTTGCATACACATACATACATTTTGTCCGGTTTTGATTTACCTTTGTGCTTAATACAAAAATTATTATAGTTATTTTTATGTGTTTATCTTATGTTGCTTCACATAATAACCATTTAAATATTTATTCTCATATATTTTTTTCTATTATAAGCTTAAATTATCAACACTTAATTTATATTCATATATTTTATACTTATATTTAATATTGATAAGATTTTATTTTATTTTAAACATTATCATCTATATTGCATTATATGTATATTTATTCCAAACGTTAATAAGGTAGAGCCTTAAATTTAATTGAAAAAGATAGATTTATTGTAAATATTTTTGAAAGGCTTTATATAAATTTTCAAATCAAAGTTTCCATTTCAAAATACATATGTATATAAATAAATGGAAAATATTTCAAAAGTCCTATCTTTTTAAAATGATAAGTTTACATTTTATTTAATTAGATTAAATACTTATTAAAGTAATATTGCCAAAATCCCAAGTCGTTACATTCCTCCCCCGTTAAAAGAATTTCGTCCCCGAAATTTAAAACAAAAGATAATTCAAAAGCTTTTATATCAACAATCCAAGCCTACATATCATTCATACATCAAATCAACCAAAAAGTCTATCCTAATAAACATTACTGGTTATCCGGACACAAATCCGGATAGGCGTTCCTAAAACTATCCAGAGTTTCACAAGTACAATCTCTGGGATCCTTGCTCCACTGCACTTTGATGAGCTTCACTACTTTGCTCCTGAGTTGGCTCTCGTCTTGATCAACAATCCGAACTGGATTCCTGACCACGGTCAAATTTGGCTCGACTTCCAAATCTTGCTCGACTACTGGTTCTACAACTAATGATGGATCATGAACAAACTTCCTTAGATGGGATACATGAAATACACTATGAATTCCAGACATCCATTCTGGCAATTCAATTCTGTAAGCTAACACACCAATTCTTTCCAGCACCCGGAATGGACCAATATATCTCAGGGCAAGTTTTCCCACCTTTCCGAATCTAATAGCTCCTTTGATCGGGAAACTTTGACAAAGACTAAATCTTCGATCTCAAATTCCAATTGTCTTCGCCTTTTATCTGCATACTTCTTTTGACGGTCCTGAGCAGCTCTCATCCTTTTCTTGATAAGCTCAACTTTTGCAGAAGCTTCACGAATCAAATCTGGTCCAAGCACAAGACAATCTCTCGACTCTATCCAACAGGATGGGGATCTACACGGTCTTCCATACAAAGCTTCATAAGGAGTCATCTTAATACTTGCCTGGTAACTGTTATTATATGAGAATTCTACCAGATGTAGATGGTCTTTCCAAGATCCACCAAAATCCAAAACACAAGCTCGCATCATATCCTCTAGAATTCGGTTCAGCCTCTCTGTCTGTCCAACTGTCTGAGGATGATAAGCTGTACTCAATCTCAAACTCGTTCCCATAGCTGATTGCAGAGCCTCTCAGAATTTGCTGGTGAAGAGAGGATCTCGATCACTTACTATATTGACAGAAACACCATGCAATCTGACTATCTCCCTCAATAAAATCTCTGCCAGAGAAGCTGCAGTACGAGTTGCCTTAACCGGTATAAAATGGACGCTCTTAGTTAGACGATCCACAGTCACCCATATTCCAACGTTTCTTTTCTTGGTTCTTGGAAAACCGACGATGAAATCCATCGAAATCATCTCCCGTTTCCATTCTGGAACTTCCAAAGGCTGTAATAATCCGACCGACTTCTGCTGATCTCCTTTCACTTGCTGATGGATAGCACAACTATTAACGAAAGCAGCTACATCCCTCTTCATGCTCGGCCACCAGAAAACTCTTCTCGTATCTTTATACATCATAAAAATTCCTAGGTGGATATTCAGTCTGGACACTCAGCTAAGACTTCTTGCCTTAATCCATCTATATTAGGTACACACAAATGACCATTAATCCTCAAAGCACCTTGATCGTCCACCTTGAAATCCAAATATCGACCATCCTTGGTTCCAAGAATTAGTTCCTCAAAAGATATATCCTCACTGCTTGCTTAAGATTCTTTCCTGGAGAGATGGAACAACTTCCAAAAGAGACAGAACTGCATTCCTGCTAAGAGCATCAGCCACAACATTCGCCTTTCCCGAGGTATAAAGAATATCCAAATCGTAGGATGTCAGAAACTCAACCCATCGCTGCTGCCTCAGATTGAGATCCTTTTAAGAGAAAAGATATTTCAATGGTTTGTGGTCCGTGAATAACTCAAACTTCTCCCTCAAAAGATAGTGTCTCCAGATTTTTAATGCAGAAACAATGGCTAACAACTCAAGATCGTACATAACGTAGTTCCTTTCATGTAGCTTTAATTGCCGACTCGCATACGCAATTACTCTTCCATTTTGCATCAACACTGCTCCCAGCCCAACTATACAAGCATCTGTACAAAATTCAAATTTTCTATTTCCATCCGGAAAAGCTAGCACAGGTGCACTGGTTAGCCTCGTTCTTAACTCCTGGAAAGCTTCTTCACACTGGGGTGTCCATTTGGATTTAGCTTCCTTCCTTGTCAGCTTAGTTAGGTGCGAAGAAATCTTGGAATAGTTCTTGATAAACTTTCTGTAGTAGCCAGCTAATCCCAGAAAACTACGAACTTTAGTCGGTGACTTCGGTTGCTTCCATTCTAGATTAGTCTCAACCTTCGTTGGATCTACAGAAATACCTTCACCAGAAACAATATGCCCCAAAAATTTGACTTCCAATTTCCAAAAATGGCACTTAGAGAACTTCGCCTTCAAAACATGCCTTCTCGGTGTCTCCAACACAATTCTCAAATGATGCTTGTGCTCTTTTTCAGACTTAGAAAAGACCATAATATCATCGATGAAGACCAGAACAAACTTATTCAATACATCTCGAAAGGCTCGGTTCATCAGATCAACAAAGTAAGCAGAAGCATTGGTTAACCCGAAAGGCAAAACCAACCATTCATAGAAATAATTCGGTCCCCTAAATGCAGTTAAAGGGATATTGTCCTCAGCTACCCTTAACCGATGGAAACCTAAAGCTAAATCCAGTTGAGAAAAGACAGAAGCTCCATGCAGCTAGTCAAAAAGATCATCATTACGAGGAAGAGGATATTTATTTCGGATGGTTACTTTGTTCAATTCTCGATAATCCACACAGAACCTTAGCGATCCATCCGACTTAGTGACAAACACCGCAGCAGAACCCCAACAAGAAAAAATGGGCCTAATCAATCCCTTCTCGAAAAGATCCTGAGTTTTCTTAACTAACTCCTATCTCTCTCTAGGAGCCATCCTCCTACTAGGCTGAATCACTGGTACTGCTCCTGGAATCAAATCAATATGAAGAGATGCGGAGGCAAACACTTGACTTCCTCGAATACATCAGGGAAATCTTGGACCACGTCGATATCTTCAACCTTCTCTTGAGAAGTCTCAACTCCATGTAAAAGACTACTCAAGTGAATTCCAGAATTATCACATGCCACTCTAGCAATTCTACCCAAATCGGTTTCCAACGAAACTGTTCTCTCATCACAATTCAGGACAGCCTTGTACTTATCAAGCCAATCCATCCCCAATATAAGTTCAAACCCCTTAAAATTCAACACATAAGGGTCACAAGAAAAACTATGGGACAGATAGGAAATCCTCAAATCTGTACAAATCATATCTAATTTGGTTACCCCTCCTATAGGATTAGATACAAAAATGGGACAGTCTAGTGTACTAGGGGTAAGAAAGAACTTCTCTGCAGATTCCAGAGAAATAAAACTCAAAGAAGCACCTGAATCAAACAAAACTTTAATATACTTGCCACCTAAAAGTAATGTACCTTCCAATACTTCCTTGCCTTTAGATGAAGTAGATGGTGCACCCTCCAAATCAAATACCTTATTCTGCTGAGCTTTATAAAGAAGCGGGCAATCCTTGATCATATGACCTGGTTGGTGGCAACTGAAGCATAGAGATCTCTGAACCAAAGCCGAACCCGGTCCACTCTGATGTGACTACTGCTGCTGTTGCTGAAATCCTTTCCTGGGACACTTATTCGCCAAGTAACCTTCTTGTTGACATATATAGCATTTGCGAGGTCCGTTGTTACTTCCAGGCTTCTTCTTGTTCTGCTTCCTCCAATTGGAATTGAACTTCCTCTTATTTATATTAGCAAAATTCCCTCCCGATGCTGCAACTGGTGCCACTGATCTCTTATTCATCAAATCCTCATATCTCAGTGCCATATCAATTAACTCCACAAAAGACCCTTTCAAATGCGTCGTCATCTTTTCATGAAATTCCGGCCTCAATCCTTGCACAAACGTTTCATTCTTTTTGAGGGGAGTGTCAATGAGTCCTAGTCTGTAGCAAGAAAATTAATTGAATTTGGTCTCATACTCCGCTATAGTCATGCTACCCTGCTTCAAATTCAAAAAATCCTGGTACAGGCGAGTTTTCCTTACAGTTGGCAAGAATTTCTCCTCAAACAACTCTTTAAATCTTTCCCAAGAAATATCACCCTTAGAGATATTTGGTATTGCTGCATCCCACCAGGCTACAGCGCCTTCCTGCAATTGCCATGAAGCCATTTCCCTTTTACGCTCATCAGACAACTTCATACTCTTAAAGATGCGCTCACAAGAGCGTAGCCAGGCTTGGACCTCAATTATCGATTCTGACCCATTAAATGGTTTACCTCCAAGGTAGATGAAGTCCTTGCATAAAGCGGCAAAACTAACCTGAGGCGGTACTGGATCTACAACCTCACTAGCAGTTTGACTTTGTCCATTATCAGTCGAGGTACTGGCCCTACCTCTTCCTCTTCTTCAAGAACTCATATTGGCCACCTGGATAGGTAAGTCAACAAATTTAGATAGGTTTATAGTTATATAAAAATACAAATACGCACTCTCAAGATAAATACTATTCCAGAGCCTAGATATTATCTCAACTTATGCTCTGATACAAACTGTGAAGACCCGCCTTTCTAACCACAGAAAGACGTATCATCAATAAGAAAAGAAAGGGATAGAAGTAGAAAAGATAGAAGGAAATAATAAAAACATCAGAATCTCACAGTTGAAATGGAACAAAATATAATACATCACATAACTATTACATAGTTTACATATATCAGAGTTATACAACATCATTTAAACATGACAGTCATATATACATCTGCCATTACATACATCCCAAAATCCAACATACATCAACTAACACAGTGGAACTAGATAGATATATACGTCTAGACTCTTGCTCCAGGCTCCTCCAAAACTCAACAATCCAAAACCAATCACTTGGCTACTCATAAAAATTTGAGTACCCAAGAGTTTATGAAAAACAGAAATAAACTCCAGGTCAGACATGGGTCTGGTGTGAGTAAATGGTTTAAAGTTGCTTAACTTTGAAAACATTTGAAAATAAAGGTATCACGTAAGACTTTCCACACATAAATACGGGTAAGTTTTTACCTTACTCTAACCAAAACAATTTTATAGGAAATCCAGTGATATTATAATAGTGTCTAGGGTTTTCAAGTAAAATATAGAAATAGCTGAAATGCTTACATCTCACATTCCAACAAAGTGGGCACAATCAAAACGTACGGCGCTTATTATAGATTGGATTCCATACAATGACAGGGCTACTGGGGTACCGCCCGTCACAGTACAAGGCCTAGATCACTATACCGAGGATCACTCCCGACCCCCTACAACACAAGGCCGGAACCATTCCTTACTGAACAGTTTCGAACAAGATAACCTCACGGTTGTAGATAGCAACCGCCCACACAGCCGATTGGAAAGGGACATCTAGATAGAGATATATCTCGTCCTGCTTGGGTGCTATCCACCTAACTTTGCTACACCTCCCCTATTTTAGCCATTCCCGATTGATGAGGATTGAGGCTACGATTACCTTTATAGAACATATCTCTTACAATGTTCATCGTCCTCCTGACGATGATCTGAAAGCATTCAATCCATACAAGTTCGTTCCGGGTTCAAACGAAACCGAAGGCATTATCTCGTTACACTCATTTTGGAATCACCCTAAGAGTTAACGACAATAACCCTCGCGCTCAGAAACACCATCTCGATCTTCACTTGCAAATGTCACAACCTAACATTTAATTTGGATCGATGTGGTTTTCGGATAATAATAACTGGCACCCGATCTCGGTCTCATCGAAATCCAAACGCCATTTTAAAAGTCAAGTTGTTTAATAGTTTAAACAATTTAATTAAACACTTTGAATTCACATACAGATAAATCATACACAATCATCATAGATATATCAAAGCATATCACAGAGTATCACAGAATATCACCAAATAGATATCACAAAATTCAGATATTGTACTTATACAATCATCTATAAGCAAGCATCTTTAATCCTTATTATAATTAATTCAATTTAAATTAATTATTTGGCAATTAATCACTTAATCCTGTCTAATTAATCATCATTTAATTAACTATTCCATTTCAAACTGTTTAATTAATTAGTCACTTCTTGATCAATTTATTAAACCTTAATTACAAACTTAATTACCCCTTAATTATTAATTAATAACCTTGATTATTAATTAGTAAAACTTAATTTCAATTTAATTAATCCTTAATTATTTATTTAATTAACTACTAATTATAAATTAATTAACTTTAATTATCTAATTAACAATTTTTAATTACAAATTAATTAGACACTTAATTATTAATTAACCAATCTTTGATTACAATTATAAATCAATCTCCCAAAACAATTAATTAAATAATCATTCATCTTAATTAACATTTTAAAAAAAAATCTACCCTAAACTTTGAAATCAATTATTACTAACTTGAAAACTTTAATTAAGTTTAAATCTTGTCTTACATTAACTACTTAATTAAAGTATTAATTGGATTTTAGAAACATTCTAAAGTATTAACTTAAATAATTAAAACTTATAATAAATTCTTAACTTAAATTGTTAAAAATTTATTAAATCGACAATAAATAAAACTTGTTGAAAAATAATTTGCTTAACTTTACTTTATTTATATTGCGAGTTTTAAAACCAACCCAAGTACTTCCCATGTTTTACTCGAGTAAACACTCAAGTTTCCCACCATTTCTCCCGAGTCAATCTTCTCTTCCTCACGTACGTTCTTCTTCCTCTGCTTTTTATTTGTTTCCAGTTAAGTTGAGTTTAAGTTTAAACTATAATATCAGGTAAACATGCTCACGTACTCGGTTTCTATCCCGAAGCGATCCACCATTTTACTCGAGCAACAACTCGAGTCGTTCTCCATCCAACAAATGCTGACACATACCTACGTCGCACACGTGCACTGCGTCTCACCGTCGCTCCAGCGAACTTCACTACCTCCGGAAAGTCGCAAAACTCACCTACACTCGAAATCAAAACTCGATTCGACATCAAAAATTCTAAATCGAAATTTAGCATTTCGCTCTTATTGTTGAACTCAACCCATCCAACAAAATCACTTCGACCTAGCTGCACCGACCACCGGAGATGCTCCAACTCCGTCCATACCACGTCAACACCCCATTCTACTATTCCCTTGAGTTTCGAGAAGCTCGATCAAACAGAGGAAACGAACTCATCTCGTTTTCTAACCTCAACAAACTCGAGCCTTAAACCCTAAACTGGCCTCGTCCCTTCAATTCGTGCAATAGAAAAATTATTTGACAATTTTCCTGAAATCATCGATGATCAAACTTGCTTCACGCAAAATTTCAACATCCAATATTGGATCGATCATTAGAAAATGGTTAAAAAGCATATTTTGTTCAAATATGAACTGCTCGTAGAATACTAAACTAAAAATTACCATTTTTTTAAAAAAAATCTTATTTTGTAGTGTGGATTCAAGTTATGAAATTGAATTAGCTTTTTTAAAACACTCGAATTCAACATATAATTATATGTTGTACTGTAAAACAAGTTTCCAGTTGATATATTTCACTAACATGTCTAAAACAAATTTGTATATCTTGATTTGTGTTTAAGCATCTTATTTTGCTTTAAACTGTAAGACTATAAATGGCTTGATGAAGAAGTTTTAAATTTTGATTAACTATTTACCTCTGTAACTACAACATAGAAGAACAGTTAGATAAAAGTTTCACAGAACAATTCCTATATATGTACAGAGCTATATTTAAAGAAAAACATATGTAACACAATATTACTCATGAATATCCTGCACAGATTTAAATATGTTTAAGTCTTTTTAAAATATGTTTACACCTGAAAAGTTTGTGAACAGAGAGCTGCTTCCTATTTTAAAAACTGCAGTTTGAATCTGCCTTTGAATCCTGTTGCTTACTATGTTGAATTAAATTTGAGTTTTGTAAAATGATGATGCTTCTTATTTTCTTCTTCTGGTTTTGCTTAGTTGTTGAACGAACTGGAACTAGCCTAGATGTGTATATAAAGAAAACAGTTTGTACAGGGTAGGCTTTAACTGGTTTAGTTTTCTTCTTTTTGTTTTGATCATATTTTTTTTCTTTTGACTAAACAGGATTTTTTCTGAAATGAAAAGATTTGTAAATATTTGAAATGACTTTATTTTGGCTGAGATGATAGTATTAAATGCATATGCTTCCCATTTTGTTTACATACTTATCTCATTTGGTTTTTTTTATTTTATATGTACATAGACACTTTGCAGGTAGACATTTTGTTCTCTTATGTACATAGATATTGTATTTGCCTTGCATTCACATACATACATTTTGTCTAGTTTTGCTATAACTTTGTGCTTAATATAAAAATTATTATAGTTATTTTTATGTGTTTATCCTATGTTGCTTCACACAATAACCATTTAAATATTTATTCTCATACTTTTTTTCTATTTTAAGCTTAAACTATCAACTCTTAATTTATATTCATATATTTTATACTTATATTTAATATTGATAAGATTTGATTTTATTTTAAACATTGTCATCTATATTGCATTTATATGTATATTTATTGCAAATGTTAATAAGGTAGAGCCATAAATTTAATTGAAAAATATAGATTTTATTGTAAATATTTTTGAAAGGCTTCATTTAAATTTTCAAATCAAAGTTTCCATTTCAAAGTACATATGTATATAAATAAATGGCAAATATTCCAAAAGTTCTATCTTTTTAAAATGATAAGTTTACATTTTATTTAATTAGATTAAATATTTATTAAAATAGTATTGTCAAAATCCTGGGTCGTTACAAAAATCATGAATATAAACCATTTATCAAATCCAACATTTCTACACATTTATTAAAGGATAATCCACTGTCCAAAATCGTGAGTATAATCCCTTTACCAAAACATAGCTATTGCATATTTGATTAAAGGATTATCCACTGTCCAAAATCATGGATGAAATTCCTTTAATAAACTTCTATATTTAATTTATCAAATTCAATTGATTTTGGATAAAACAATGTTTATAAATTCCATTTATATTTTATAAAAACTTCAACTTATAAAATCCATTTATTCACCAATTCCTTATATACCTCATGTATATGCCAAAATCCAATTTAGAAGTTAATTACTTATAAAGTTCTTGTTTACAAAATCATTCTTTCATTTTATAACTTCACAAATTTATAAATCTATAAATCTTATTTAATTATTAAATTAGATTATAACTTCGTTATAGCATTTACAAATTTCCTTTATAATTCCATCACTTTTGATTTATAAAATTCAATTTTATAAATCTTATATATAAAACATTTATAATAATTCAAAAATCTCAGTTTAACTATTTTACTAAATAGTTCACTTCATATTTCAAAAATCACATTCTGATTATATTTCAAAAAAATCATAATTTTTATAACATAAAAATTATAACTTTTACTTATTCAAAATAAATTCATTTCCTTATAAATTCAAAATTAAATATTTTCAAAATCACTTGAAAATCCTTTTATTTGAAAATCATCACTTAAACAATTTTAAATTTTCAAAATAGGCCCAATGCTGCAACAGCACTATATACATCAATCATGACATCCAAAACATCACATATCATATGATAACAACATATACATCATTATCTGTAAATAAATTCAACACTGGTAAGGAATCTAGTTGGATCCCTCCAACCTGTCACTTGCAACATATATACATATTAGAAAATATGTACAATGTCCGCTTCGAGGCTGATGCGCGTACAATGGGTCATCCGCTCGTACACGAGAATGTATAGGATCTCATCTGCTTCAGTAGGCAGGAATATATCCAAATACCAATCAATATATCATATATCATCCAAAAACTCATCAATCGGCATAAAATAAATTTATTCTCACTTATATAAATATATCAGTGAGTCAGAAAGAGTGAGTTGTACTTACTGTGATTCCAATAGCAGTTGCAGTATTTTATTCCGAATAAAATTAAACAGCCATTTAACTTTACCCAAAATTTACACTAGCTCCAATCAACTCCAAACCAGCTCTAAAATGTAATGTTCGTCAATACGGACCCAATGCAACTTCTTTCGTCAAAAACAGACCTCGTATGAAGAAGTTACAACATTTTAAAGTTTATACGAATTATAATATATAAATTATTTACAAATATTTTTAATTTTAAACCTCACCTCAATCGCAGCTGCACGTTTTATACAAAACAAGATCTGGCTGTTGTTTTAATCTTCTCCCTCACCAGGCTACAATCGTGCAAATAAATCCAACCTTTACCATCTTTGACCGACCGCTGTTCCTTCTACGAGCCACCTGAAAATGATGAGCCACCATGGTCGCGAAGCCCTACGCGAGCTCCATCAGTGGCCGAAGCACGGTTGTACTCGGTGCCATCTTCCTCTTCGAAAATCGTGTTCAAACACCAGCGTTTGAATGAAGTTTGTCGTCGATTGGCTAAGCCTTTGGCGATCATGACCGTTGATCGTGGAGAGATCGACGAGCTCTCCAACATTGATGTTGGAAGTGAAGCTTGATAGTGAAGGGATCGAGAGAAAAACGAGGAGGAAGGTGGGACATTCTGGCCATTAAAGTTTGGTGGCGGCTAGGGTTTAAAACCCTAATGCTTGTGAATAATGAAATGATGGAGAGCTTTTATATAAAATTTTGCGACACTATTCACGTGAAAAATTTTCGAACTCCAAACGAAGCGTGCCGTCTGGCTTTTATAGGTTTCACCACTATTTCGAATACAATGGAATATATATCGGAGCCAATTCGATCATATTTGGGAGATTGGTTTTCGGATCGACTTATTTGAATTTAAAATTCACACAAGCAAATTTCTAAGCCTTTTAGCTTCCTCTGGACAAACATAAATCCGATTGACACGAAATTTGAAATCCTACAATAATATAACATTACGGATCCAATTAGTTTCGTCGAAATCCGAGATTGGGTGAAAAATGACTATTTTACAAGTTAATTAAATATTAAAATATTCAATTTCTGCAATTTAACCTTTAATTCAATTTTAAAAGTTCTCTAACATCATTATAATTCTACTAGGATTTAATACAACTTTATAAATCATTTTGTTCACATTAAATTCAAATTCCAAATTATTTACACAATTCCAAATATTAAATTAAAATTTTAATTATCCAATTAAATTCTCATATTTTATAAATAAGTTATTCAGCTTATAAAATTAACTGCTGAATATTTAAAGTCAATTAAATATATGAATATCGAATGATTGAAATTCTGGGTTGTTACATTCTCCCCTACTTAAAAGAATTTCGTCCTCGAAATTATCAAATAAGAAACAGTCACAAAATCCATTAACTTTTCAAAAACAATTTGTTCAAATTGGATTACCAACATCATTAACTAAACTTCTTATAAAAACTTTTCTAAGTTTTCAAATCCATTTATAGTTATCTTTTCAAAGCCAATTGATATCGTTTAACTTTTATAACTCAAAATAAAAATTCCCAATTTTCTCAAAAATGTCTAACGCCTTAAATTTCCAAAAAAAATCGCCATAGCCTACTTTGTGTGGTTCGATCGTAGTAGGATCACAACATATATATATATATATATATATAATCTTTGAGGATGAGGCATCCCGTAGGGAAAAAAGTGTAAAAGTACGATATGTAATCCGACATATGTATCTTATATATTATTAGCGAGCGTATACGGCTAATATAGCACGAAAGCGAGCTCCGAATGCAAAGCAAGCGCCATACGCACCTACTAAACACTCAACAAACAAATGAGAAACATGTATGTATTAAAAGTAATATCAATATACAACATATACCAATACAACAACTATATATGCCAATATAGCAAATGCAATTAACCACAATTCCAACCATCATACAACAATCATCCAACTAATCCATATCCATCCAATCAATCCATAACCAAATCAACATAAATTCATTTCTAATTAATATTTATTGAATTGGTTTTCAACTTAAATCACATTTGATTCATTGACATTGGATTTTCTACCATTTATTTGTTCAAATTTAATTAGTTTAATTCACTAATCACATTCAAGTTTGTTCACTTTCAATTCAAATAAAATTCAATTCTATTTAGATTTGCTTCACTTCCTATTTGAATTCAATTATTTATCTTTCAATTTCATAAATTCAATTCCATATGAATTTCTATACAATCAACTAACATCCATCTAACGATCAATGTATACCAGCATAACCAAATTTATTTACTTTACATTTCAAGTTAAATTTCGTTATATAACTCAAATTCATTTAATCACTTTATTTCATTAACTCACCTGCATTCACTTTCACTATACAACTTAAATTCATTCTGATTTAACTCAAATTCTATTTTATTTAACTTCTACTTAAGTCAAATTTCATTTCATTATTCAAAATCAGATTTTCGTTTTGCTTAACAAAATTGTTTAACCATTTTAATATTTGGTTTTACTTACAGTTTCTCATTCTATATGTTATACAACTTATTTATTCAAACTTTCAAATTCAAATTATATAATCATCTATCTCTAAGTTTAATTTTCGTTTCAATGGCTTATCTAATCTAGTTCAAATTATTTAACCTTCTGTAGTTAAATTTCAAATCTTATATTTTATTATGCTAACTCAAATTTATTTCAACTTTACCAAAGTTAAACTTTTTTTTCATATTATAAGCCCAAAACACATTTTACTTATATTTATCAGTTTCAACTTGGATTTTAAATTCAAATTAGTTTATCACAACAAAACTTAAATTTTAATTTACTATCGGTAGCAAATCAATCATATAGAAACTCGAAAATGATACTGATGATGCTGCAGTCATCACCCTTATTATTTCCCAGCAATGGTAGTGAATTCAGTGTTTTTTAATTTTTTCAAATTCCTTTTTACATTTATAAATCTTCTTACTCATATAATTTATTCTTTTACGATTGTTGTTTTTATTTAGATTATTCAAACAGCTTTTATTAACTTATATATTTACATTTTCAAACAACCAAACAATTAATTTATATGCACTTTAATAATTCCTGAAAATAATTTCCTTTATATATAAAATATAATCGAGGTAAAATTATTTCATTTACCCAATTTAAAATGATACTATGTCGACTTGCCTCGTTTAAGTGTTTGGAAATCCCTATCGATAACACGGCGTCCCACATACCGACCAGAATTCGCAAATAGCTCAACGGATAAGCAAACACAATATAAAACATTTTGTATCACTAACAAATATGCACTCATATATATAATACACTCAAACTCAATCTAGGATGCTATTGTCCCAATCTATACTGAGCACACATCAAAGCTTAGGAATATACAAAATCTAAGCTTTGATACCAAATGTGACGACTCGCAAATCCGTACCCTTTGAATCCACAATAAACCACACATGTATGACCCATAAAACACAGACTGATGGAAAGTCAAGGGAAAGAAAAGAAGAGAGAAGAAGAGAAAAGAAGAAAGAGAGAAGATAGAAACAAACAGAACAATACGGAAGCTCGCATCGCAGCGGAAAACATATAATATCATAACAATGATCTTTACAAAACAGAAACTATATATATATATATATATATATATATATACACACACATACATCAATTAGAGTACAACAATCGATCAATAGTTATCATCCTGAATAGTTATAATAACATGTCCTCACAATTGCCGATAATATACAACATTAAGCACGGTGGATAATCAAAATAAAACCGATACATGTATACGAAAATAAAGATCTCCAGCTCTCCTCTGAAGCTCAAATCTGAACTTGTAAATATACTCGGTCTAACCCGAGCAATGAAAGGGAAGAACACCCGGATCAGTCTGGTAAACCAACATGAGTAACACACTCATCTGAATTTATTAAATTATCAAACTTTTCCTTTATCAAAAACAAAAGTATCCCGTAAGACATGCCCACACATAAACACGGACATGTTTTTAACTTACGATAACTAAAACATTTCATATCAAATCATCCGATATTATACTAGTGTCTAATATACAAATAATATTAATCATTGCCGAAATTGTTACATTGATTAAATGCCAACATATAGCCCAAAATGGGTAATACAATCAAAATGGCAGGCACGTAGTGGAGTTTGGATTTCCATACAAATGACCAGGTGAAGAGACTACCTTCAAAATGGGTACACCTCTAGATGAATGTCCCCAAGCACAGAACATCTGCCCTCTACCAAAATAAGACCGACCCACCTCTATAACTAGATGGTATCGAATATGTCATCCTTCGGTCATTACTGACCTTTTCCGAGGGCCCTCATAGCATACAAACCACAATAATCAGATACACGACATCATAGCGTGTAAAGATATACCTAGAAGAGGATGATCATACCCTACTTGGGAGCGACCCACTTAGCCTTGTCGCATCTAAACCTGTTTTGGTTATTTATGGTTGATGAGGCCTGAGGTAACGATTACCTTTCACATATCCTAATCATATCACTTTGAATGCCACACGGTCATTTCCATTGAATACTAATTGCCTTCCACAAAAATACAATCCTTAAGCTCATACGTCTCAAGGAGGGTGTTAAGCTAAGAGAAGTTGTCTTCTCCGCCACAACTGATGTACGTTTGTAAAAACCAATGTACGTAATCTATAGAAATGCATTGTCAAACAAACATCCATACAAGTTGTCCACGAATAGAACAAACCAAACGATCAAACGATCAACAAGAAATCTTCAGGAATATATGTATATTTGGAATTTTAACCCCAAACGATCAACAAGAAATCTTCCACTATGAAAATTCGGAATATCAATATCATCAAAACCAATCTGCACAATCGTCGCATATACATTGGTCTGAAGTGGTTTTCGGCAAAATCTGATCCCGGTCTCTTCACACCAACAACGCAAAAGCGTTTCTCAACCTCACACAGAAACTAAGTCTGATAGACTTATCACATCTTCAACTTTCAACTTGTTATCCTTCAGGCCAAGAAGGAAGCTCGATAGATTGGAATAATACTCCACACTAACACAAATGATAATCAAGCCTACACAGAAGGCTGCGTACTAAGTATACGACTAAATAGTTCCCACATCAAGTCGAGGAACTAAAATGGCCAAATTTGATAGTCGGTTCCTTAACTATCAAAACAAACAAACAAATATTTAGAACCATAACAATCACTAGGCCCTTTTAATTAATCTTTTATTAATTAAGTCACTTGCCAAATATTCACTTCAAATTATCTTTAAAAAGATACAATTCCAAAACCATTTCAATATTGGAAAACATTACCATATACTTATTTAATAATAAGTGATTCACATACCTCTTTATTTTCAACACTTAGCAAATATTACATGCACTTAAATCACTATTAAGTATATATTTTATTCTTTAAGGACAACATTCTGTTTAAACACATTTATTTGGGTCAAAACGAATGTTGCGTAAATCATCGTTATGACAACCCAAAATCACTAGTATTGGGATTCAGAAATAAGATAGATATATAAATCTCATATACTATACAAACATTTCCTTTCGAAAATCATTTGCTATAACAATAGTGTTATAGTCCATCATTTCCTTATTTCTTGAAACGTCTATTTCAACAATGAATGTTGAAATCTATGTATTCGGTACTTAACATATTTTAAAACATCTTTTAATCATTTTATACCATTTAAAAACCACTTCCCAAAACATTTATTTTTTTTAAATGATTATTATTCACTGTCCAAAATCGTGAATATAATCCATTTATCAAATCCAACATTTCTACACATTTATTAAAGGAAAATCCACTGTCCAAAATCGTGAATCTAATCCCTTTACCAAACCATTGCTATTGCATATTTAACTAAAGGATTATCCACTGTCCAATGGATGAAATTCCTTTAATAAACTTCTATATTTAACTTATCAAATTCAATTGATTTTGGATTTATAAAATAATGTTTATAAACTCCATTTATATTTTATAAAAACTTCAACTTATATAATCCCTTTATTTACAAATTCTATATATACCTCATTTATATCCCAAAATCCAGTTTATAAGTTAATTACTTATAATTTATTGTTTACAAAATCATTCTTTCACTTTATTACTTCACACAATTCATAAATCTATAAATCTTATTTACATATAAGATTCGATTATAACTTCATTTTAACATTTACAAAACTCCTTTATAACTCCATCACTTTTGATTTATAAAATTCAATTTTATAATCTTATATATAAAACCATTTATAATAATTCAAAAATCTCAATTTAAACTATTTTACAAACTAGTTCACTTCATATTTCAAAAATCACATTCTGATTATATTTCACAAAAATCATAATTTTTATGACATAAAAAGTATAACTTTTATTTATTCAAAATAAATTCATTTCCTTATAAATTCAAAATTAAATGTTTTCAAAATCACTTGAAAATCCTTTTAATTTGGAAATCATCATTTTAACATTTTTAAAATTCCAAAATAGGCATAATGCTGCAACAGCACTAAATACATCAATCACGGCATCCAAAACATCATATATCATATGATAACAGCATATACATCAATATTTGTAAATAAAATTAACACTGGTGGATAATCCAGTTGAATCCCTCCAACCTGTCACCTGCAACAAATATACATATTAGAAAATATGTACAATGTCCGCTTCGAGGCAAACGTGTCAACAAAAGGTCATCCGCTCGTACACGGAAACTTATAGGGTCTCATCTACTCCAATAGGTAGGAATATATCCAAATACCAATTAGTATATTATATATCATCCAAGCAATCATCAATCAGCATAAAATAAATTTATTCTCGCTTATATAAAAATATCAATGAGTCAGAAAGAGTGAGTTGTACTCACTTTGATTCCAATAGCAGTTGCAGTGTTTTATTTCGCATAAAATTAAATAGCCGGTTAATCTCACCCAAGTTTACAATAGCTCTGATCAACTCCAAACCAGCTCTAAAATGTAGTGGTCGTCATTACAGACCTAATGCAACTTGTTTCGTCAAAAATGAACCTCATATGAAGAAATTACAACATTTTAAAGTTTATACGAATTATAACATATAAATTATGTACAAATCTTTTTAATTTTAAACCCCATCTCAATCGCAGCCGCACATTTTATACAAAACAAGATATGGGCATTGTTTTAATCTTCTCCCTCACCAGGATACAACCGCGCAAAGGAACCCAACCTTCACCATCTTTGACCGACCACCGTTCCTTCCACTAGCTACCAGAAAATGATCGGCCTCCATCGTCGCGAAGCCCTACGCAAGCACCATCAGTGGTCGAAGCACGGTTGAACTCGATGCCATCTTTCTCTTTAAAAATCATGTTCGAATGCCAGCGTTTGAATGAAGTTTGACGTCGATTGGCCAAGCCTTTGGCGATCGTGACCGTTGATCGTGGAGAGCTCGACGAGCACTCCAACGTTGATGTTGGAACCCAAGCTTGATAGTGAAGGGATCGAGAGAGAAATGAGGAAGAAGGTGGTACATTTCTGGCCATTAAAGTTTGGTGGTGGCTAGGGTTTAAAACCCTAATGCTTGTGAAAAATGAAATGATGGAGGGCTTTTATAGAAAATTTTGCGACACTATTCACCCAAAAAAATTTCGAACTCCAAACGAAGCATGTTGCCTGGCATTTATAATGTTTTACCTCTATTTCGAACACAATGTAATATATATATATATATATATATATATATATATCGGGAGCCAATTCCATCATATTTGAAAGATAGGTTTTCGAGTCGGCTTATTTAAATTTAAAATTCACTTAAACAAATTTCTAAGCGTTTTAGTTTCCCCCGGACAAACCGTAAATCAGAATGACACGAAATTTGAAATCCTACAATAATATAATATTACAGATCTAATGAAACTAGTTTCATTGAAATCCGAGACTGTGTGAAAAATGACTCTTTTTACACGTTAATTGAATATTAAAATATTCAATTTCTGCAATTTAACCTTTAATTCAATTTTAAAAGTTCTCTAACATCATTATAATTCAACTAGGATTTAATTCAACTTTATAAATCATTTTTATTCACATTTAATTCAAATTCCAAATTATTTTCATAATTTCAAATATTGAATTAAAAATTTAACTATCCAATTAAACTCTTTTATTTTAAATATAATTTATTCAGCTTATAAAATTAACTTCTGAATATTTAAAATCAATTAAATATATGAATATCGAATGATTGAAATTCTGGGTCGTTACATTCAGTTGCACTATTTACATCCTCTTCTCATTCTTTTGATTTTCCATGTATATGCATGCATAAGCCTCTTCCATTTTGGGTCCAAAATTCCTACAAAAGAAAATGAAAACGTGCAAGTAAATTTTCTTCAAATTAATTTATATAAAAAATATCATTTTTCCCACATGCTAATGTATGAATGATGATTTTAAAATCCAATTGAATTTTTGTATTCGACATGTAAAATCACCTTAATATGCCTTTTTTTAACAAAAGAAAATTAACATGAGAGTATAAACATACACTTTATATTCACATCACTCAACTGAACCCGAACCAATCCGATCCGAACCAAAGCTTGGGATAGGTCGGTTCTAGGTTTTAAAATGTGTAGTTTGAACCTGACAAGACACGACTCGCTTAGAACCGAGACCCACCGGGTCAGGTCCGGGTCTGAATCCATCGGGTCGGGCCTGGGTCCGTTGGGTCAAGTCTAATTACCAACACTAGATATAGGGCGTTTGTCACATTCTAAGCGACTAAAAAGTTGTAAGTTTTATAAACCCACACTAAGGAAAAAACTTTAAGATGGAAACTGCAGCAATTTTTGAGAGTGTTCAGATTGAGGGAGATATAAAATATGAGTCATTGACAAGAAGTAAATTTGAAACCATAATAAGACCATGTTAAAAAAAATTCTTCAACTTAAGGTTAATGTTTCAAGAAAACAAATTCAATGTGCAGAGTCACTAAGGAAATCCGCTTGAAAATGAAGAAATATTGTTCTAGATGACTATGTAGTATTTCTCCATAAAGATAAATAATGAATTAGTGAACATGTTTCTGTTGGCTTACATCAATCCACACAAGAGATTAATTTGAAATGTGGATTTAAGGTATGAATATATAATGTGAATCTATAAAGAACAATAAAGTTTGAGATCTTTCCTTTTACCTTAAGGTAACAATATCATTATTTATGAATAACTATTCAAAACCAAAAGGGATTTAATGGGTAATGTGGAAAGGTATAAGGCTCATTATATAAAAGAACACAGCCAAATGGAAAATGACGTTATCTTTTTAAATAGACTTTCTCTTTATTTTTACTGAAGGACTCTTCTGAATTATTTTGAAACATGTTACAAATTGTAATTTTGAGCAATATCGAAAGGATATTATAGTTTGTTTCTCAATGAAGACATTGATGAAACAACTTTAAAATCCTACTTATAGATTACTCTTTTGCATTAGGGATTCAAACACAACATTATTATTCATGCGGTAATATTTGGATTATCACAAAAGAGCTGGGTAGATATGTGCTTAAAAAGGTTTGGTATACAAACTACGAATCAATTGGTTCTCTTTTGCCAAAATAGACAAATAATGTCTTATATAGTAATATAAGAACATCCTTGAAGCTAAAGAGCAAAAGATTCCTCATGCATTTGTAGTGCAGAGTCTAATGCATACTAAGACATATACATGTATGGATATTGCATGTATTGTTTGGTAGATATCTTACTGACATTGAAAGTGGATCGAACCAAAATGGTTATGAGATATCTTTAAGGAACAAAAAGACTATATGCTTATAGATAAAAAGATCGGATTGGTTGGAGACCATAATCCAAATATATTGGATGCAAGAATACAAAAGATTCACTTCAGGTAATAATGATTTATTTGGGTGGAGCTATATAAGGAAAGTTATTATACAAACACTTATAGCCTTCTCTACTATGCAACTTATGTTTAATTTTTGTTATGGGACTTCCAACGATAGAAAATAATTGCAAAATTTTGTCACAAAGTTCTGAATTATTGTAAAGGAAATTGAAAGAACATTAAAGTAATATTGTGACAATTACCAATATATTATTATTCAATAAGGGGGGAGTGCAAAATAGATTGTAATTCTTAAAGTATATTGTGACAAACTCCATTATGAGGGATCCGCTTACAAAAGGATTATCTTCCCTGGTCTTTCGTGAGCATGTTGCTCAATTGGTGTAACTTTTATGCAAGGGTATTTTGGTTCAGAGAGAGTTTGTACTTAGTACTGTCACATTGCTCTATACTTCGGTTATAGATATACATATTAAGTTCTTTTGATCAGAATTAAAATAATAAAGTTTTATTTGCACTCTAAATTGTTCAAATATTGAACCTTTTGATCTCATTAAAGTATAGATTATATTTAATGTAATTTCAATGCTACACATCCATGATTGATCTATGTCATTTGATTGTATTGGTATTTTGATAATTGATGGGATTAATTATAGTAAAGGTAATGAATGCAACTTTTATCCTTTTTAAACACAATTAATATATGATATTGTTTCTGATATACTTTATGCTATAAATAGCAATTTTTGGAGCTTATCTATATATAATAGGAATACCTTGATTTGAAGCTTTTGAAACGTCTAAAACATCCTTCTAACTTTCTACAGTATGAGAAGGATACTATGGTCATTTCTTCCTAGCTCTCGCGCCATTAAAAATTACTCGATGATTTTATTATTAACTTCCTAAATAGATCCAAACCCTAAATCATTCTAAATTCTTTGATTGTTTACTTCCTGGCTTAATTCAGGAATTTCCAAATCAAGCTTAAATTATAGCTTCTATTTTCTGCAAAAATAGGTTCGACGAAGGGAGCATAACAGTTTTTACAATTGTTTTCATTTTACCTTTTACCTTCGTTTTACACGTTGTTCCATATGTAATGGCCACCTAAAGCATTTTTTTGCATCATTCTTCCATTCAACCGACTGATAATATTGGTTTTTCGCACGAGGCCAATAAAATGGTGTTCTTAACTTTTGTTTTGTCTAATTATTTTCATTTTCTCTTGATGATTTACACCGAACAACCAAAAACAATGAAGTTTTAACTGCTGATTTTGTGTTGTCTCAGATTTAATAAAAATAAACTTGCTTTGGGTAGATAGAACAACCAACCTGTTCGAACTATGAAGTTTACTTGGCTATACCTGCTTTACCATCTGTATGAATTTGATCGGCTGAGACATATCGTTGTATGGATTGTGAATTACGCTTGCATACTTATTGTTTATTTTAATGTCACATCTAATTATTTATAGGTATTTTGAAATAAATTCATATCACATATTTAATAAAATGAATAGAATCTCTGCCTTTTTCATTTTTTAGATTTAATACATCTAAAAAGAGCATGCTAGCATCTCAATTCAAAATAGTTGAACTTATAATGTTATTTTTGGATTCAAGATCCAAAAATTCCAAACTGGAAAGGAAAATAGGTGTATGCATACAGTTATGTTGGTGATAGGCAGCCGGTAGTGGGGATTTTGTTTTAGATCAATGGATTGAAATAAGATAATATTCTTTTGTAATCTTTTATTTCTCTTATAGCAATGATGATGATAGTGTGTTGGTTGTTTTCACTGCCTTTGATTTATCATTTAGCTAGGTATTATTTCATCATGTTTGATATCATTAAATGAGTTAATCTGTATACAGTATCATGATACATTTTATTGTTCAATTACTGTGATGCACATGTTATTTATTGTATAAAGAGCTAAAATTATTTATGAGTTTTGGGCAATAAATGTCAAATGCAATAGAGCCCTAACCACTCAAAAAGAGCAGATACAAAAATGTAATTAAGATTTCATATTTGGTAGGTGACAATGAAGATTTGGATTTTCCAAAAAGATGGTTTTTATGTGTAGTATTTTGTTTGTTTTATAATACTGTTTCATGCCCATCTCTGAATATATTAAAATAGTTTACACGTAGTCCATTAAACAAAATAAAAGTTGGATTTATTGCCCTAGATGTTAACTCAGTTCATAACTTCATACACATTTTTTACCCACATCATTTTTGGTTGCATTTTTTCTATTGCTCTTTCAAATCATTCCTTTGCATACTTGAAAAATATAGTCAAAATTTTCAAAAATTATTAGTATGGAATTGATTGATGTTGGAATTTTGTCTCTTTTGATCATAAGCATGTTTTGACTTTATTTACTAAAGCACTTTTGCATGTGTAACATGTTGACAAATTTATGAAACTCGATAAATAGTAACTATTATTATACACACTAACACATTCAACCCTGCTTTAAAAATATTATTAACTTCAAGTTTTGATTGTTGGTTAATTCAATTATAGAAGAAAGATGTGAAATTGTACGAAAGCCAAATCTATGTAATTAATTGTTAAAATAACACGTAATATGATATTGAGACCAATATTTTAATCTTCAAAATCTCCTCCTATGAATTTTTGTTGTTGTTGTTGTTGTTGTTGTTGTTGTTGTTCTCACTTCATAATCCTGAAGTAATAAAGTAAGTCCTTTTCCAAATCCAAGTACAGCAAAATTCACATGAGCACGATTTTACAATACAACTAAATATAAACTTGAAGTTTCGGTTTTTTTATTAGGTGGGATTAATATTTTGACATGCTCCATATTTTACCTATGAAGTAGAATAACAAGCATAACTCTATCATTACATGTAACTTAAGTAACATACACAACTCCATAATTTACCAACAAATGCAAGTAAAATATCATACATAATTAGAAGTATAAAAAAATTGTTAAAGGGCATTAAAATTGTTTATTGCATACACATGCTAACACAACTCAATTTTATATATGATAAAAAAATATTTTTTGAATATCATTTGACAATCTACATTATTAGTTTTAGATAATAAAGTCATGACAAGATTTATACATATCACCACAAGCAAAGGATATGCCTCGGTTCAACAAGTTAATGTAGTAAAATATATACCATAGTGGATATGCATGATAGAGATGGTCTCCTATTCCATAAATGTGAGTCCTTCAACCTTCAACTTTGGCTTCCAACTCATCACCCTTATAACATTCGAAGAATATATATTATTGTGTCTTGCATAAGCAATGGAACAAGAAGAAACATTTTCTTCAACTTTTATGTAATGTACAAAAAATTTATGTAATTAAATCAAATAGAGAAGATAGTGGGATGGAAGTCAAAGATTCCTTGATTGGATTTATGATTGGTTTGTGTTTTCTTTTTTCATTTTTAACGTAAGATATGAGCATGTTTACTGGATCAGAGTTAGATTTGGAATGTACTAGGACGAGAGATATGATACATTACTAGATTTCTTTAATGTTGTACTAATATTTATCATGGTGTGGTTGTCAATGATAATATTTAGATAAGATATCAATGTAAAGGAAGACGTAAAGAATCAACTGATAGCTTAGGAAGCTAGACGAAGGAGGAAATCAGAATGTATGTATTCACAAAGAGAAGCTTTCTCGCAATAGTTATGTTGTCTCTTACTTAGCATGGGCAGAGTAGCATGCAAAAATATAACGGATAAACTTTGGAATGGTTAGAAGTTAATGTGGTGTTTGAAAGTATGTACTTAAGTGTATATACTTAAGGGTAAGCCTAATGTTTGAAAGTATGTACAAATATGTCAATACAATTTATGAATATGTTTCAAAGTTCTTGATCAATGGTTTTTTTTCATATTTTTTCATGTTAATTAAATGAGTTAGAAAAGTGAGCCATTATGGTTATTTGAACCTTCTTCAATACTTATATATTTTTCAATTGTAAGCACACGACTTAAGTTTAACCTTAAGTTTAACATTAATTTCAGAAATTGAAAGAGAAAGATAAGTATTCATTATTGTCTTTGTACATGTCCAATAGACATCCCTCGATGCTATGGGTCACATAAAAGTATCCGTTAGAAAATGTCTTTAACTCTACCATCTAAATCCTTTTGGTTATTGATGTAAATCTTAAGTCCGGATTAAGGAGGAAATAAAAAAAATTATGAATAAATAGCATATATTTCTTCATTCACTCAATGTAATTTCCTTGACGTGCAAAGCATGTCCTGCATAACGATATAACATACAGGTTGCATCAAACGACAATCATGACTTTTGGTTCAACACATTTTGTAAACTATGGTATGCAAAGTGCGGTCAACTCACAACTTTAAGATTATATGGATGATACTACTGCTCCTTGAAAGCATATCAATGAATCATGTTTTTTTCTTGTTATAGTGGCGATGTCGAATATTCGAATATATTTAGGCTCCCAAAAAATAAATTTAAGAATGAGTTTGAGAACTCATATCATGATAGCTTTATGTAACTCTACAAATATTCATTGAATTTGAAATAAGTAGACAACGTTTGTTCATGCTTTTATTTCAAGCTTATGAGTATAATCTACATAGTATATTTTCTCACTCATATTTAAAACAAATTGATATTCGGGAATATAGGAACCGAGTTTTGTGTGTTTTTGTTCATAATATTTTACAATGAAATCATATTTATTTGTGTCAAGTATTACATGCATATAACCATTATTTCATAATAAAATAAATTTGCTTCCAATTTTCTTTGCATACGTCCAACGGACGTACATAACGTACTGGTAAAGTTAAATACATTTTAGCTTATTACTTATGTGGCACTGGGGAGGTTGTTGGAAAATTTCAGTATGTGGGCCACACATGTAAAATAAAATATGGTATACTATTTTGAGTAAAGCCTAATTAAAGTGATCAAATAAAGTAATAAAATATTTAAGGCGTAAAGATGTAACTATAATGAAAAGAATACGTAGATATCAGAGTGATTTTCAATTTGTTGAAGGGCCAAATTTAAAATAATACTAATATGTGTGTGTGTGGTTATGGTCCTCGAATTGCACAAGTTCTATTTTTCTCTTAATCCTCTTCTGAAGAGAAAAATAAGATGTAGACTTTTGATAATTTGAAAGATCGGATCCAGGTCTTATCTTTTAGATCTGTCTCTTTCTTTTAATCAGTTCATGAAAGCAGCAACTATGGATTCAAAACTAATATCAGATCTACGGTTTATGTCAATTTGAAAGATCAAACCAATTCATTTTCTTTTTCAATCAACAACTATGGATTTAGGTACGGCTTCCGCTAATTTATTAACTTTTTCTAATTTCTTCTCAATCAAACCAATATGCGTCATATATTCAGATACAAGGTTTCATGATTAATCAATCTTAAAATATATTGAAATCCTAATATGTCCTACTTGGGGTCGAGCTTGAGCCCACCTTGAGTAAATTTTGAGCACTCCATCGAGTGCCAAACCAATGCCATGCTCCTTGCCAACTGTGTAATGCTTCATTCTACGCGGTTCCAACTCGAACCTTATGTGCTTGAGCGGTCTTTTCCCCGAAGCATGCTTCGGTTTTACCCGGGTCGAGCTACCTCTTGCTTCTTAGCAGGGCCGACTCGATGGTTTTAGTTGCCTAAGACGGATAAAAATTATTTTTATCATTTGCTGCCTCTTTCTTTTAGAATCATAATATAAAAAATTATGTACAAAATATATCCAAGGCACAAGCATTAACAAGAAAAAAAATTAGCTTCAAAAGATGATGGCAAATTTATGACCGGCATTTCATTAGCAAAAACAAAATTAACCATTAACAAAATATAAGCATCATCACTAACCGATTATTAGCCAAATTAGCTGTTAGTAATTATTTGGCATTAACTTGTTTTTCTTTTTCCCTAACCACCCGAATGCATGAACTATATATGCAGTGACTAATTAAAGAAAATGCATATTGATTAATAACGGAGAATAATTTACTATGAAATGAATTCACACTTGAAGGATGAACAACGTAAAAATATGTAAAATTGAAGTTGAAATCAAGTTAGGGCAAATAACTAGAATTTCAAAATGATAAACCAGTAAACACAATAAAATCGGTTACTCACATGATTTAGGGGAAAAAAATTAGAGTTGGTGGCTTCCACTTCGAGTCTTCAAGACAACGTCGATGGTCGCAGGTCGAAAGAGTGATTGGAGGCTTTGAGTTTGAGACAGTGTCGGCATCTTGGAGTTCGAGGGAGAGTCATTGGTGACTATTCCAAATAATATTTTGAGTTTTTTTTTTGTCCGCCGGTTTTTTTGTTGCTCTGGACAAATGTCTCTCTTGTCCATACATTGGACGTGCCTGCTTGTTCGCTCTACTTTGAGGTTTGACTCCGGGTCAAACTTTGAGTGACTTGAATCAAGAATTGAGCATTTTTCATATTATTTTATTCACTTTAAGCAGTGTTCCAAGCTACTACAAGTGTTTTATCAAGCGTTTTCACTTTGTTACTGACTAGTACTGCCACCTGCCTTTTGTCAATTTTTGGTAAAATCCAAAGCGGTCTTATAGTGTCTTTGATCTATTATCTTTTGTCAATATCGACAAAGGTAGAGAACTATATTTACATAAATATAAATCTTCTGAGTATTGTCAACACGAGTATAATAGGAGAAGATGATAGGAAATGAAGGCTGAAGAAGGTAAAAGTAAACCAAACGAGCAGCACTGGTAAGATGCTTTTAAGCCGGTGAAGTGAGAACACAAAGCGGCTTCAAGGTCGCAATAATTTCATTCCTCCAGACGAAAAAATTGACTTCAATGGAATATAACAATCACACATGGCCTCTATACCAAATGCAGGGCACAACTAACCTATGGGAAGTAAGGTATTTAAGCCCACAAATTAAGGATGGATCATATATGAATATGATGAATAATATGTACTTTATTCAGTAATTTATGACATAATGTAATCTTTTTTGATGTACTTAATTTAGGATGCTCTCAATAAGTGAGGATATAGTATAGCTCACCCATTTCAATTATTCGCAGTACATGTTATTCTTGTCAAGCACTGCTAAAGATACCAAATAACATATATATTCATGGTTATATCAGTAGGACTGTACAAGCATGTTGATGGATTAAATGCTTTCTTATGCAATGAATATAATTCAGGTAAATGAATTTGTTACTGCTTTTTTCATTGTACTACTTTGCACAGTTGGTTTAATGGTTGCTTTCGCACAAGAAAACAAGAAGAGGTTGGTGTTACATGATAGATCACAGACTGCAACGGGAGAATACGAACGTCTCTAAACTAACAACAGAACAAACTACTTGACTGTAATACAAACAAAAGCATGTACGCTCTCTGGATCCGTTGCTAATTCTTCTATTCTGCTGCTATGCTACGGGCAATTATTTAAATGTTTCTTTTTTGCAATACCTAACAAATGGACCCTAAAATATCATCTCATCCATATGCGTATCCATCATAAAATCTCACTGGCCACTAATATTTCGGTAAAGTTCTGATGATATTGCTTTAAACATTGATCTGATTTCACATGTTTGAAATGCAAAGTGCAAGCATAATCTGGCTATTTTGACAACCAATCAGATTCTAAAACAATGTCGAATGCGTGATTAAGTTATATACTATTAATATGCCTGCAATAGAATATACGAAGTTGAAAGTTTTTATGACGTATAGAAACAAGTGGACAGAATTATCCCACTCAAACTCAGTTTAGTCGATCCATGCTAAATTACTACTTATTATCCAGCCCACATGTTTCCAGCGTATTTTTAAAACTAGTTAAGGTTCTGGGGAAATTTAATAAAGAAGAGGAACAACTCTTGCTTTTCATGGTGCAAATTAATCCCCTACTAATCACACAACACCTCTTACTATTCATAGTGTAAATTATTCCCCTACGAATCGCAATAATATAAAGGTTATGTTTAAATAAATAGAATTAGTAATCCACGGCATAATTCCAAATTCAGAATCATCAAATTAAGTGTAACAATAATGGTTCAAACTATTTGCACTTCTGCAAATACAAGTTTCAATTTAATAACAAAAGGTGCGATGTTGATAATATTTTGAACATTTTGTATGCTTTATATAGATGTATTAATATATTGATTACTTTAATATAATGCACATTATTTCAGTAAAACATATAGAATTAGAATAGTTACATAAGTTATAATATAATAACGCAATGAACGAAACAGTAATAGGTTGGTTGCGCTATAACTAATGCTACATTGCACTGAATTAAAAGAAAAAACATTTGTTTCACAAAATTTCGTTGTAGCTTTATATTTCTACAAGGGTTTTGTTATTATGTGTCCTAAGGGCACATGTTAGCAATGATTGTTTCAGGTTAAAAGACAAAAAAAAAACTGAGTTAAATATCTATTTTGCCCTCAAACAAAAGTAGATATGTTGAATGTGTGATTAATTAATTTGCTTCTCATAGTTCATGTGGATAATATCACTTACCTTTGGCATATCTTTTTATGCACGACGGTACTTGCAAATCAGGTATTACAGTGGTAATACTCAGAACTTCATATGGATGATGATGTCGTTCATCATTTTCCTGGTGAAAGCCGGTATATGATTAATAATTAGGTCGGAATTGAAGAGGAAAACTTCCGAGAGTTCGATAATCATTCAGTAGTGGATGATGATGTATTAAACCCAATACGAGGATTGTATTAGTATAAGATGCTAGACTTTTAGTTCTCCATTTTAACAAGGAAGCTGATATTTTAGAGTTAGTGTAACACGCTGTAAAATAAACATTAATTAATTAAAAAGAATTTATAAATAATTGTTAAAGCTCAAAAATGAAATTTGAGCAAACATCACAATTAGTTATGAAACATGAAACATTGTATTCATGGTGCTTTTCTAATCAACTTTCATGCATAAAGCTTTGCGATCAGAGTTCAAACGAGGAAGTTATCAAAGTTTGAAGATTTTGGATCGAAAATAATTAAAAAGGAATTCAAAAGAAATTAAATAAGGAGATGAATTAAAATTAAAGCCATTAATAATTAACACCCGAACTCCATCGGTCAATAGCCAAGGAGTAGCCGGTCGACTAGTTGGTAAGGGCCGGGGCGATATTGAACCTCGACCTAACGGTACGAATTTACTAAATAATATTATAACAAATGAAATTGGTTCCAAGACCTACAAATACAGGCATAGCCCCTCATTTTCTTCTCATATTTTCTGAACTGAGCGGTGAAGCTCTGTCATTTCTCCTTCTTCACTACTTCTAAAAATTATAAAAATAATATATACACACATTTGAGAAAGGCAGGGAATAAAAGAGAAGAAAAGGAGTAGGGTGGGAAGTAAAAGGAGTAGGTTGGAAAGTAAAAGAGAAGAAAAGAACGAGAGAATCCATTCCGCGAAAAAGGTCATTTGAATTATATAATATATATTCCACTCAAACTCAAATCTCCTCTCAGATCTGTAATTCTAATATTATGTATATACTTTTAATACATATTTCGATTGTAAAGAAAAATGAGTCAAGTAAGAAGAATATATTTGGATCTAGAGACTTGGAAGCCATAAGGTGAGTGTAAAACTACATGATTTACATAATACTAATTTCATATCGTTAAATTCTATGTAGTTTATAGCTATGTGAAAACCATGGAATTGTAGGCTTAATGATGGAATCTAATTTGAAACCATTGCCTATATATTCGATAATTTGAATTAATTGATTAAAACGGTATATATATATATATATATATATATATATATTTAAATCTAGAATTTTTGAAGAAATATCCCTTAAATTGATGAAATAAGATATTGATAAGATTGAGTGGTTATTTTTGGATTATGTTATTTGGATTTAATTGCAAGGTTCTAAATCTGATTTTGGATTTAAACTTTCTATATTTAATCCATTGGAATTGTAGAATGTACAATTTAGTGTGTTTATTGTCATGTGAAATTTCATAAACTACCCAATATTACAGTTATATGTGAAAAATTGTGTGTTTAAAATGACAAAGAAAATCCACACATCCAGATGAAAGAGATGTTCAAAGTAGAGATTTCTCCATAATTTGCACCATCTATTTCAAAAAAAAGGAAAAAGTAAATCCCTTGTAATTACAAACACAGCAGAATACCACTTGTTGATAGTTTATGGAAGATTTGCAATGGCAATATTTCCCTTTAGGAAAGATACAGTTCCAATGTATTAAAATGTAGACACTATGCCATAGATGGCCTATTGCAACGAAAATACAAGATGTTGTTAGCTACAATGTAACGATAGTTACGCTGATTTTTGTCTATTACAACATTAGCTTCAGGATGTTAGCATAGATATCAACACTATGTTGCAGTAGCTATAGACTTATAAAAATATTATAAAAAATGAGTGCGGGCTGGAAAAAAGCGGACTGAAATAATTTTTAACGCGGGAAGCAAAAACAATGCGGCAAAAGTTAACAAAATATTGAAGGGTTTCATTCAAACACTTAACAAAATACGTACTCCACCGCTCAACCTCTCAAACACTCAAACACTCTGCGATTTCAATTAGGGCTAAAAGTTCTAAGTTTACAAGCTTAATTGGGGTTCGATTACAGCAAGTTCGAGTTCAAGTTCAATCAGGACTTCGGTGTTTCAATTAGGTCTTCAATTGGGGTTCGTTTGGGTTTTGAATTTCAATTAGGGCTTCGATTTAATCTTCTGCTTAAGGTATCACTCTATGTATATTTCAAGTTTTTCCTGATTTGATTGTTGTGTTGCCTAATTTACTGATTTACTTGTGAGTTCAGGTGTAATCATATTCCTAATTCTATTATTGTGTTTGTCTTTGTATGTTATTTGTGTGTAAATTAGTGATGAACGACGGAGAAAAAATAAGGGCAGAACTTCCTAAGTTCAGTGAAGGATATATCAGTGGAGTGAAACGTTTTATTCAAAATACTTCTTCTAGATTCACGGTAGGTGATGAAATTACATGCCCTTGCAAAAAGTGTCATAATCGCAAGTGGCATCGTCAAGAGGTAGTCTACGACCATCTGATTTGAAATGGTCCATCTGAATTGTACGTGAAATGGATTTGTGAGGTTTCCTGTCTAGATCCTGAAAGTAGCGATAACGATATGGATCGTGAAGCGGGAATAAACTTTGGAGATAATCTCGATGAGATGTTGCATCGTACTTGTGGAAATATGCAGAACAATGAAGGTGGATCTTCTGATGGAGCAAATGAAGTAGATGTCGATGCTAGAAAATTTCATCATCGTGTGGAAAAGGGAAAGCAGCCATTATATCCCAGGTGTACTAAATTTTCGCGATTAAGTTTCATCGTCAGGCTTTATTCTTTAAAATGCCTACATGGAATCACCGAGTCTGCATTTACCGATTTATTAGAGTTGCTAAAAGAAGCTTTTCCACAAGCCCACGTCCCTTTATCTTTCAATGCTACCAAAAATATCATTAAAGATTTAGGCCTCGATTACCAAAGAATACATGCATGTCCAAATGAATGCATGCCATATTGGGCAGAAAATGAAAAGGAAAATAACTGCAAAACTTGTGGTTTTTCAAGGTGGGCTATACCGGAAAAGAAAGTGGGTGTTGACAATGATCCGGAGCAGCGGATTCACAAAGTACCAGCAAAAGTGATACGTTATTTTCCACTAAAACCAAGGCTGCAAAGGATGTTCGTGTGCAAGGAGTATGCAAAACTTATGATGTGGCATGCAGTGGGACGAAAAAATGATGGCAGACTTCGACATCCAGCTGATGGCGAGGTTTGGAAGACGATGGATGCCAAATATCCTCATTTTTCATCTAAAAACAGAAATATCAGGTTAGGAGTAGCAGCTGATGGATTCAGTCCTTTTCGTACAATGACTACAGCTAAGAGTACATGGCCAATCATATTGGTAAATTATAACCTTCCACCTTGGTTATGCATGAAGCCAGAAAATTTGATACTTTCAACCCTTATCCCTGGTCCACAGTCTCCTAAGAATAGCATTAATGTCTACATGCAGCCTCTTATCGCAGAATTGAAAGAATTATGGGGTCTTGGCATACAAATTTATGATGCCTTAACTGGTGCTAATTTCACGTTACGTGCAAGCGTGTTATAGACGATCAGCGACTTTCCGAGCTATGCAATGTTATCCGACTGGAGCACAAAGGGTTATTTAGCTTGTCCCGTATGCCATTTCGAGACTTCTTCAGCTTACTTGAAACATAGTATAAAAAATGTGCTACATGAATCATAGGAAATTTTTAGATCTGGAACACAAGTGGAGGTTTGATAAGAAAAGGTTCAATGGTGAAATTGAAATGGGAACATCTCCGGGAATTTTATCCGAGACAGACATTGAAGAATTGTTGGCTGGTTATGAACATATTTTTGGACAGAAAGAGGTCAACAAGCATAAAATTGAATGCCCTTTTAAAAAGAAGTCAATATATTTTAATTTACCATATTGGAGTCACAATGCATGTCGACATAACCTTGATGTTATGCACATAGAGAAAAACATTTGTGATAACATACTTGGTACTTTACTAAATATTGATGGAAAGTCGAAAGACCATATAAGTGCTCGGTATGATTTACAAGAGATAGGCATCAGGGAGGTCCTTCATCTGGTTCTATCAGCTGATGGGAATTACCTTAAGATCAGGGCTGTTATATTTGCAATGATGGACAAAGAGAAAGAAATATTTTGCTCGGTGTTATAGAATGCTAAACTGCCTTATGGTTGTGCAGCTAGTATCAGCCGGTATGTAAACAAGGAAGAGATGAAAATTGCAGGGTATAAGAGCCACGATGCTCATTTTCTTCTCCACTACTTGCTGCAATTTGCTGTGAAGAAATCTGTAAAACCTGAAGTTGCATTAACTATGATAAGATTAGGTGCATTTCTAAGAAGTCTTTGGAGTAAAATTATCAATTTGGCTGATCTCAAGAGGCTACAAAAGGAAATTGTGGAAATTCTTTGTCAAATTGAGATGATATTCCAAAATGCTTTATTCGATATAATGGTGCACTTGGTAGTTCATTTATGCAAGGAAATTGAATATGATGGACCTGCACATCTTTATTATATGTTTCCTATTGAGCGTTATCTTTGTAAACTGAAATCATATGCTCGCAACAAAAGTAAACCAAAGGCGTCCATTGCTGAAGGTTATCTTGTAGAAGAATGTTTGATATTTTGTTCAAGGTTCTTAGGTGGCGATGGAGCAGGAAAAATGAAATTTGAAACCTGTCCACAGAATCTGGAATATCCTATTGGCACAAGAAGAAATAAAGATGGAAAAGGTATTCATCTTAAGGATTCTCAATGGACGGTATGTCACCGTTACATTCTATTCAATCGTGGTAACAAGCAAATAAAGAGTTTATTTGAGTAAGTTTTTAAGTTTTATTTTTATTTTAGTAATTATTGAAGAATTAGAAAATTTGTTTCTATCTTTTATTAACCAGGTCTTTATTCTTGGGAACATCGAGCTTTAATTGATGGTCATGCCATATCAAAAAAATATAAAAGAGAGAGAGAACACGGTGAAGAATTTTGGAAGTGGTTAAAGGAAGAGGTTGGGAAAAAGGAGGACATTTCTAAAGAAGTACAACTGCTTGCAATGGGCCCTCTTCCAACAGCTAAGAGGTTTACTGGGTATGCCATCAATGGACACAAATTTTATACAAGGTTCAGAGATGCCAAATGTACAACACAAAACAGTGGTGTATTTTTGACAGCCTTGACTACTAGCTTTGCAAGTTCGAAAGAATAAAACCCATTGGTTGGTGAAGTTAATTACTATGGATCAATTGAGGAAATATTGAACTAGATTATTGGGGAGAATTTAGTGTGGTTTTATTTAAGTGTTGTTGGTACCAAGAAGAGAAAGATTTATATAGGCTGACTCGTGTCAATTTTAATCAATTGTGCCAGAATTCTTATCCTTATGTTATGGCTTCACAAGTACAACAGGTGTTTTATATAAAAGATCCAATTGATAAGATGTGCCACAATGTTATCAAGAAATTGCCGAGAGACTGGTGTGAAATCGAAAGAGAAGATGCAAATGAAGATTTGAATGATATCCAGCCTGCTTATGGAATGGGAAATCAAGATTTTCATGTTCGTTGGTGTAGAGATGACGTCCCAATAAGACGAATCCGCCTTCCACCTAGCAGAGTGAAAGAAAATGCTTCTTAATTTCTGTATATCACTATCATATTTAACTAAGTAACTAATGTACCAAATTTAAGTAAGAAAATGTTGTTTCTGCCTTGATTAAATGTTGTAACTGATGTATCATATTTGTGGCTTTTTTATCTCTTTTTTAGTGTTTCTGCCTTTATTACATTTTAGTGAAGTGACTGTTTTATTTTGTAATGCAGTTGGTTTATTTTAATTTGTAATTATGTCGTTCTAATGTTAATGCCTTCATTTTGTGTAGGATTGAGGCAAATCTTAAATTCCATCACAAGGGAAAATTTGAGAAGAACGGATATGTTGGTGGAGAAGAGGCTTCTGTCATGGGCATTGATCTGGATATGTTTTCTTACATAGTACTGATGGAGTATGTCAGGGATGAGCTAAAATACACTGAAATTGGAGGAGTATATTCATGGAAAGGTCCATTGAGTGGGTGGAAATTGGTGACCAGTGATGCAGATCTGTGGGAATTGATGCAAATAAAAAATAATGGTGATTATATTGATTTCTTTCTCGGCACCGTGGTCGATGATAAAATTGAGCCAATGAAACAAATGCAGCCACATGTCATCGTACGCCCAAGGAAGAATCTCTGTCTCCAGGTATAAAAATATCTTCTCATTTGTACTATTTTGATGAATTTGGTCATAAGAAAACTAACGATGAAACAACCTATTTATGATTACTTTCAAATGAATTTAAACCAAGATCCAATTTTGGGCATCCGATTCGAAAATTCATAAATAAATCATACAGAAGCTCGTCCAAAGTAAGTGATAAAAACTGAAAGTAGTTAGCTTTTTGACTGGAAGAAGATAAAAATATCTTCTCATTTGTACTATTTTGATGAATTTGGTTCTCGCATGGCTGAATTTATTTTTCATTTTGCTGCTTTTAGTGTACATAAATTTTTTGTTCATTTTTGTTTGAATATTAGGACTTGTTTGATTTTTAGTGCACTTAGTAGAATAATAAAGGAACTGGAATATTAGTGCACATGATCAAGTCTTAATTTCTTTAATTAAGTTTAAATAATTATGTTTATGACATGATAAACTTGACTTTTATGTTGTTGTATGTTTGCAGCTGCGAAATCACAGAAACGGCAATTTGTCACCACTCACCATCTGCAACAGGCAGCAAAAAACAAGAAGCAGACTAAAGTCTTTACTCCGATTCGAAAGTCGGCATGGCTAAACAATCCACTTACCGACGAGACATAGACTGATCAAGTCTTTAATCCTAGAAAGCCGGCACGGCTAAACAATCCACTTGCCGACGAGGCGCAGACTGATCAAGTCTTTAGTCCTAGAAAGTCGGCACGGCTAAACAATCCACTTACCGACGAGATGCAGACTGATCAAGTCTTTAGTCCTAGAAAGTCGGCACGGCTAAACAATCCACTTACCGATGAGACGTAGACTGATCAAGTCTTTAGTCCTAGAAAGTTGGCACAGCGAAACACTTCACAAGTGAGCGAAGCTGCTTTGAGTCTGTAACGATCCCGGATTTAAATTGAGTATGAATTGATAATTAATTTCATTTTTGAATAATAACCGTGAATTGATTGAAAATTTAAATATAATGTTAGTTAAATTAAGGATTAATTGAAATTAATTTGAACACCTATAAATAAGATAAACTATAGAATATAAAGTCAAACAACATATTAATAAAATTTTATAAAATGCAAAGTGAATACATAAGACAAAAGGACAAGTATATAGACAAATGTTTGATAAGTAACACATTAGAAACAAATTCAAAGTTAAAAAAAAAAAAAACAAGCTACAGCCACCAAGGATATCAACTAAGTAAATAAAACAAGAAAAATATATACATATGAGTGAAGCTTGCAAAAGAAGGAACAAATAAATTTGTACAAGGTAATTAATGCAAGATGTTTTAGCACACAACATCATCTTATCAGTCGAAATCTTGTTTGCTTAAAGCAAGCAAAGAAAGAAAAATGTAAATATATAGCTTGCAAAAGAAGTAGACATATGTACTTCATAATAACTTTTCAGCCGAAAATAATATGATTATTAGCCTCCAAAACAAAATCTTGTTGGTCAAAAATTGTAGGCAAGTCAAGAATGAAACAAGATAAAGTAGAGAATAGGAAAATATCAACCTGTACAAAAAGATATCACCACCTGTAAACTTCATTTCCTATATATATCAAGCAACCTTATTTCAATTCGTTCATCAAACATAAGCAAAGAACTGAAGTAAGCATCATATACAAAACTAAAACAAAATTCAACTAAAACAAACAACTCAAGTCAAATTAAAACCAGAGGAAGCTCAGCCTGTGTCAACATGAAAGCACCTCTGTTTTCTCTCAACACTGTGAGTAACATCACATCCCAAATGTCTTAAGTATATTCATTCTGATGAATGTTCTCTTTGAAGTTAGTTCATTTGTGAGTAAACATCAAATCTTGAAGTTTCCAGATTAAAGTTTAATTGAAAAATAGTTCAGGGGATTCATTGACCATATTGTATTGTATATGCTTTAGCTTGAGTTTACTTTTGTGTTCTATATATCTCTGTTTATAGTTGCAGGGTGAATATCTTTTTTTTTTAAAATTCAAATTATTGTCTGCTAATCATTGTTAGATTTAAATTTTTCAATCAAACCAGAGATATAAACTTAGATTAAGATTTTTTGAAACTGTTTAAACATTTTTTGAAAGGTATACTACTGTAAACTGTTTTACAGATAATCATGTGATTAGTTGATAAAAATCGATTGTTGTAAAATATTGATTTAAGATTATATATTGAATTCATATTGCAAGACATGATTTTTAAAACAAAAATCAAGATTTTTAGATTTATATTTAAAGAGCAGTTTATATATAAACATAGATTGCATTTTTGCAAAATTCTAGTTATCAATCCAATTTAAAATGATGGAACTTGAATTGGAGTTAGTGTGAACATCATGGACCTTAGGAAAATTATCAGTTAAATTTTCAATTGTGTATATTGTTAGGTTGAACCATTTTTAGGGTTTTCTTCAAGTTTTTGGTCATATCTGTTATGTGTCGAGTGCGTCATCAATACGCGATCGAGTCGCACAAGATTCTGGTGGAGGGTTGCTTGGTAGGTTGCCGTAGTGTGGCCAAAGTTCGAGCGCCTCCGATGGTCAGTATGGGTAGGGCGAGGTGTTTTCTCGTGGTTGTTCGAGCTACTGGTTCGAGCTACAGACTTTATATTGATTTCGACTTTAATTCGAAATATTGGGTTTCGATTTCAAGTTGGGGGTCGAATCGCGGTTTGTCGGAGGTGTCGAGAGTTGCCGGAGGGTCGGCGAACCACCGTGCACGTGCACGGTGGCGCATGAGGGTGTATGCAGTTTCGTTGTTCGTCGCCTCGAGTGATACTCGAGAAAAATTGGAGTTTGCTTCGGGTTTCTCTAGCATATGCTAGTGTGATTGTTTAACTGCAGTTTTATAACTTAAAAAAAAAAAGAGAAAGAATCTGTAGAAGGAGAAGAAGAACACGAGTTTTGGAACCTGGGAAAAGGCCTGAGTAGTTCGGAATGATGCCAGGTGCTCGCGTGTTTGACTCGAAGTCGTATTCGAGTTCTTGGATGTTAGACTCGAAGCAGAGAATGGTGAGACTCGGGTCAAAATGTTTGCTTCAAGTTTACAAACCTGTTTGGTTGCCTGAGTTTAAAACTGAGATTTAAAATTATAAAATAAGATTTAAATTAAATTTTAAATCAAAGTTAAGTTTGAATTCGAGTGAAGTTTAAATCCCAGTTTTGAAATAAGATAAAGTTTTAAATTTAAAATTCATCCTTAAAAGGTTTAAAACGGTTGAGTTTGAAGGAAATAAAGTTTTAAATTGTAAATAAGTTTTTAATTCAAATCTAAATTTGGATTCAAATATAATTTGAATCCTAGTTCTGAAATCAAGGAAGTTTTAAAATTTAAATTGTTTAAATAACTTAAAAGTGTTTAAGCAAGTAAGTGAAAATAAAAGACTTGTATTTAAAAATGAATTTGAAATGTGTAAAAGAAAGATTTAAAACAAGTTAAATTAAAAACTTGAAACTGGAGTTGAATTTAAATTGAATTCTAGACCTTGAAATATAAACTAAGTTTTATACATTTATATTTTTAAATAAGTGAAATGTTCAAGTATACTTAATTTGATTTTTACCCTTTTAAAATTTCTTTAAAATAAAAATACTCCTTCAACCAATAAAGGATTCTAAAAAAATTAGTTTTTTAACTTTATTAAAGATAAATAAGGGTTCATTTTAAATCTTGGATTTCAAATGGAATTTAAAAGACAAGTTTGAAAATAAAAGTTTCAAACATATTTGCAAAAGATATTTAAATCATTTAAAAGAATGAGTTTATCTTAAAAGTTAGTTCATGATTAAGGATTTACTATTTAAGAAATTAATTATGGATTAATAATTGATTAGATAAGTAATTAGGGATAATTGCTTATTATGATAAATTAAGGATAATTAGTCAAATGGTAATTAATTAAGGATTAATAAATAAATGTGATTAACTAAGATTAATTAAATGATCAAGAGGTAAAGATTCATTAAGTAAGGAATAATTAATTTATAAATTAAGGAGTATTAATTAGATATTAATTAATAATTAAAGTTGATAAATCAAGTGATTAAGCAATAATTAATTTAAGAATAATGTGCTAAATTAACCAAAACAATTAATTTATTTATTAAAAGTTAATAAGTTAAGGAAAGTGATTAAGAAATAACTATTACTTAAGGAGTAATTACTTATTTATTGCAAATTAATTACAAATAATTAATGAAGGACTAATTATTAACTAAGGGTTAATTTATGATTTATTAAAGAATAGTTTGTTAAATGTTTTGTAATTAATTGATTTTTAATTTACTATGACCAGCAAAACTTTTCATATAACTTAATCTGATTTAAAATCATCAGATAATCAAATTGACCCTATTTATGGATGTTTGGACTATATTGGATGATGAATTGTTTGATACCTCTGGTATGTGAGGCTTTGTGATATATCCTGATTTGTGTTGTGATTTGTGATGTAATTATCTGTGATATATATATATATATATATATATATATATATATATATATATATATCTGTGATTTGTGATTGAAGATAAGCGTTATAGTTTATATCGCTTATCGGATATATCGTTGTATTTGATCTGTGATGATTGAATGATGTTGCACTATTGTGTTAAACCCCTGGACCACACTTATACACACACCAATATGGATTTCACGAGGAAATCGATTAAGTCACAGATTTTGAAATAATTTTCAAGGTTGAATATTTAAATTCAAATGCTTTAGAAATGGATTGGGTTTAAAGTGTAAAGCTTTTGAAATAGAATTTCAAAGATGAAATTTATTTTGGATAAATTGATTAAGTTTTAAAATTTAAATATTCTGATTTAAATTTGAATTCAATATTCGAAATTGAATTCTATGATCTGGAAACTAGGGACTAAAGATGTTATACCGGTTTATATGGGTTAAACTATTTTAAAGGTATTAATTTGGGAATTTGAATTTAAATTCAAAGGCTTTAACTCGTGTAAATAAAACTGGATCTTTCTGGAACGAAAACTATTTGTTTTCAAATGATAAAAGCTTTCACTTAAGTAATGAACGTCCAATTTGTGTTAAAAAGGATTTCAAGTTTAATTGAAAATGATTTTCCAAGTTATGGGAACGGTTTGAAAGCTATAAGTTAAATCTTTAATTTAAAGATTTTAAACGAGTTAATCCAATTAAAATGGAAATTGATTTGAAATCCGCAAATGGATCTTTGTGAAAATGGGTGAACTTAGTGAAATAAATCTTTTGTTTAAAAAGATTTGAAAATGGTAATTAGTTTAACCATCTAAAGGAAAGTTTTGAATTATTAAGTTGTGACTTAATTGAAATCCCATATCCATATGTTTTAAATGTTGCGCTCACTAGTCGGTTTAGCCGGGAAAGGACTTTTGTGTCGTATAACCCATTCCGAATAGTGATACGACGTATATGGATAGCATTGAAGACCGGTGGTGAAGACCGGGTATTTGCGAGAACGATAGGATGACCTATCGATTGTCTCTGCACTGATTCGCGCCGGTATAGAGATTTCCTTTGTGATGGGAAATTCGATCGGGATTGTGAATACCCGGATTGCAAGGACTTCTTCGGAAGTGCCTTCCGTTCTGTTCGAACCCGGAACAGACTTGTATGGATTGTATTTCTGACATTACACTTTGAGATATAAAGCAGATTTCTTTCAAATACATATCTGTTGGTGGCGGAGAATTTATTCTCTTAGCTTAACACCCTTCTCTGAGACGTACGAGCTCAGAGGTTATGTAGTTGAAGGTTATCAGCGATATACTCCCAATTTGGTAGTGTGGCATGCTGAGTGCTGCTGTGTGTTGATGATCATTTGTTGATCATTTGTGATCAGAGCATGGCTTTTGTATAAAGCGTAGCTTTGTGGACGAGACTGCATCAGGACCTCACACCCCGGAAATGGTCAAAACAGGAAAGATGCGGCAAGGTTATGAGGGTCGCGCCCTTTAGGGTGTGTCATTCCCTTCTGGTAAAGGGTGATATTAGGTATGGAGCCCTGATATTTAACCTATGTGGTTTCTCCAATCTCATTTAACCTATGAGGTACCTCGGATAAAGGTCCCAAAGGACCGGGGGATGACTTGCTCGAGTAGTAGTTACCTAGTTACAGAGGTAACCCGGCCTTGTGTTGGCAGAGATCCGGTTAGGTTCTCGGGACGTCCCGCCAGAGGCGATCCCATGTGGCAGTAGGAAGTTCCTTAGCCTGACCATTTGTTGGAAATCCATTCATCCAATACGAAACCCTGTACGGTTTTAGTTGTAGAACCTGCCATTCACTTATGGTGGTCACCACTGTTTGGATGGTAGCTATAGTAGGCATAGTTCGAAATGTCTATGCTGGCTAAGATTAATATTCTACTTTCGAAATATTTTTCTGCATCTTGCACTTATAATAATAATATCAAAGAATTTCGCGTATTAAGCATATTTGACTATCATAAGAAGAAATCTCCTCCAATTCTGCGTTTGCATTGTGTGTGTGGCGGGAGGTCTTATGGTAGTTTCATTTTCTAAAAGCATTGCGAATTTACTTTAAAATTCTCTTGTTGTTTATTTTTAAAAGATAAACTGTTTTTGTTACTCACACCAGTCCCATGACTGACCCGGAGTTTATTGTTCCTTTCCTAAACTCTGGGTGCTCACTATTTTTCACACGAGCAGTCTAGGGTTGGGTTTTTCAGATAGTTAGGTTTGTAGATTTTCTGGAGCTAGTTCAGTCTTTGGATATGGACGAGGCTTGCTTCTCTTAGTATATCATGATGTCGGTTCGAGCTGCTGCTGGAGTTCTTCCATGAAGACTGTCGTGAGTTATTTGTTCCACTGCTAGTGTTATCTATTTTCTTTTCCGCTGCTATTTTATTGTATCATATCTCTGATGTATATCGGTATCTATTGTATCATCTGTTGTATCAGGATGTTGTATATTGATATTCATTATTTCTTCCACTGTGTTGTTTACTTAATTGTGTTATAAGCTCCGGCGAATCGGATTTGAACGGTCGAATCTGCAGCATTCGAGTACGATGTAAAGTATGGATGTCGATTTTCGAGCGGGAAAAAATTCGCATTCGTTACAGAGTCCATGCATGGACAGGAAAAAGGTGATCAGCAAGAAGTCAACTGGAGTCGGTAGGTCTACGAAGTTACCAGAGAAAAATCCAACTGAAGTCGGTAGTTCTATGAAGACACCAGAGGAGAAAAATCCAACTGAAGTCAGCGATGCAACTTTTAATATCAACTCAGCAAGTGTCAGGAGTAAATTGGATGTTCTACAATCTGATGAAGAGGAAGAGGAAAATATGGATGAAAATGAGATTCTAGTAAGAAGACTACAATCTGACCTTCTAATATGATGTTCTACATATTTTGCTTATATTTACAATAATGTCTTGTTAAATTACTTTCAGGATGATGATCTACCACCTCCGCCACCTCCGCCGCTTACAGAATACGAATGGGAGAGAGCTAAACATGTGTCGTAGAAGAATAGTGCTTTTGAAGCTCTTGGGATGCCTACATTAGTTACTGGACTGATAAATGAATTTAAAAAAATAAAGGAAAATCAAAGATGCCAGCTGAAAGCGAAGATTATGCCCCAGAACAAGAGGAACCTAGTGAAGATGATGCTTCAAAAAATCCAGTAAAGATGCGTTATAGCTGAAGATTTAATTTTATGTTGGTAATTATAGACTAGCTTCCTTATTTTTTTTATTTTATTGTTTTTGTGTGCGTATTTTCACTACGCCATAGATGGCCTTCTGCAACAGATTTGCAAGGTGTTGCCAGCTAAAATGTTGCGATAGGTATGCTGATTTTTGTCTATTGCAACACACGCTTTATGGTGTTAGCATAGATATCAGCAAAATGTTGCAGTAGCTATAGCTGTATTCAAATTAAAAAATTAATAAAATTAGCAATCCGCGTGAATACGATCCAACGATCTATATTTAATACGACTGTTAAAATGGATCACCGCTGCACTTTTTACCAAATTTTCGTTTTCCCGCGTATGTTGTTGTAGATCCCCTTTTAGTTTTCAATTCATAATTCTCAAATCAAAAAGCAAATTCACGAAATCCTGCAATTTCATACTTCCAATTCGCGATTAGAATCAATTCATAATTCTCAAATCAATTCGCGTGGAGATGGAAGATGATTTCAGGCGATTAGAATAAATCAAGTATCAAGTTCCAATTCGCGATTCATCTTCTTTGGGGATCCGCAAGTCTGACTGATGAAGTCGCCTGCTGCTTCATGTTGCGTTCAGTGCTTGGAAAGTTTGCTGAAGATTGCCGAGATAGAGGCTTGGATACTACTGAGATTACGATGCCACTGGCCGGTGATGCTATGTTTCAGATCCATAGTGGCTCGCAGTGCCATCGTTCGGTCTAGAAGCGAAATTAACAACAGACAACGAATGTTGTGTTTCAGATCTAGAAGCAAAATCAAGGGCGTCATCTTCAAATTCAGTATCTCAGACTCAAGCATCTTCTCAGCAGCAATCTGTTTTGCATATGAAGGCTTCTGGTTTGTTTTTTAATATTATTTGTGCTTTTTGATGATTTCTTCTTCAGTTTTTGAAGCTTGGGAATATGTTAGCTTATTAAATTTGGATGTTTTGCAGCTCCTAAGAGAAAAATTCATTTCATAAAATATGTATCCAAATGAGTTCAGATTCTTGATGGATACTAGTTTTGTTGTACAGTCAAATTTGGTATTCAGGCTCAACTTATATATTTAGTTTGTTAGATATATATCTAACCTTAAGTTTGTTAGATATATTTAGTAAATTTTAACTGAAATGTAAGATACATGTCGAACTTCAAAAGCTGGGGTGATTTTGTATGTACTTTGATGGAACTCTATTTTATCAACAGATGTAGCCAAACAGTCGAATTTGAATGAAAATGAAAATTCTTTTTCCCTAAACAGCATCTACTTACCTCTACTATTGTATATCTACAAGGTTGAAGTATGTGGAACAAGAACTGGCAAAAAAGAGAGGTAAGCATGTTGAGTCAGGAAATAAAGAGGACAATGATCCGGTGGATGAATTTTATGTTGTACCTGAGCATCTTAAGGTTAGCTTTTGAGTGTGATTATGAAGTGTAAACTGCTACTCCATTCTCGACTGGTAGCTTAGCAGTTTGCATTTTTAGAATTTTTAAAATTTCATAGGATGTACTGATGATTGTAATTTCTTAATACCTGGTAGCCTAGCAGTTTGCATTTCATAGAATGTATTCATGAGGCAAATGTGGTAAATCTTTCTTGACTGGAAACCATTGATTAGCAATGACCATAATGTTGATTAACAGGTTGTGGCATTTGTCGTTTGAAATATTTGATGTTGATTAACAGATTTGGTTTCTTAAGAATACAAACCATATTTTGATTGTGTTCCATACATCAGTGTACAAGTGAATGGTAGTCAGCCTCTGGTATTTAGATATTGACCCACTCGCCCATGTGCTATAAAGAAAAGAAAATGTAGGCAGACTTTTCTATAGCAGGATTCTACAGCGAACTAACTGAAATCACTTCCTCCGCATGTTACTTTCAGGTATGCACCAGATTCTTTTTTTTCCTCAGCTTCTCTTGTCTATCGTATTTTAAACCATGCATTATTCCACAACCAGGCGGTGTTGCTTCTGGATTCAAACATGCTGAAGTTAATGAGGATGAGCACGAAACATGGCTATTTGTTTGTAGGGGAAAGCTCATGGTCCATGTCGAGGAGGTAACTTTTATCATGTTGCCCTGGTAGACTTTGTGTTATTTTTATTGCAAAAACTTATTGCATTAGAGCCGTTGTTTTTAGGTTCCTTTTGCTAGAACTTCTCTGGGACATGACGACATATATATTTTGGATACAAAGACTAAGATATTTCAGTTCAATGGTTCGAAATCTTCTATACAAGAAAGAGAAAAAGCTCTCGAAGTTGTGCAATACATAAAAGATACGTATCATGATGAAAAATGTGATGTTGCAGCTGTTGGTGTCTGTATTTGTCAGTGTCGGTGTACGTATAAATTGAAACTGCATATGTAATGAGTGAACCGAGTGATGTAGTGAGGAATATCTGTATATGTGAATATCAGTGTTATATATCATTGAATTGTAAAATAGTGGAGTCAGGAATTTGTACTATTTCAAATGTTGAAATAAAATATTTATTTAAATAAATTACTGTTTAAATATCAAATTCTGTGCAATAGCATTTTATTAAATAAATATTTATTTCTATTAAAAAATCAAATATGCTCTACATTGTGGGCTCCACAACTTCAGAAAGTTAATATCTATAGCAACAATTTTGAAATGTTGCTACAGATACCTATGGGTGTTGCCATAGACCCAAATAAGGTTCTATTGCAACAATATTACTTATGTTGCCTTAGATAGTCAAAATGTTGCCTTTGAGGTCTAAGGCAACGGCAAAAATTGCATCACCCTAAAAGTGTTGCCATAGACCTATGGCAACATTTTTCGGGCCTGAGCCAACATTTTTTTTGTGTTGCAGAAGGCCATTTATGGCGTAGTGTTTAGAGAACCAAAAAGGTTATGATTGCAAAGCCTCAGTCTTGACCAACAACTCGTTCACGGGCTATTGTTGAATCTGCAACTAATAAGAATGCAACTCCGAAGGCAGTGGAAAATCCAGTTTCTACACAAACTGTTGATCCACCATGTAGCGTTGAGTTACCACACAATGAAGGAATAGGAACAATGGCTGCTTATTTGGCTATGCGAGAAGGCTAGAAGAATAACAGTAGTGGAAGTGGAAGTGCAAGGAAGAAGGCTGTTGTCGGAAATGTCTCGACAATATTGAAAACAAAGAAGATGAAGTAGAAGAAGCTGAAGGTATTATCTAATTGAGTTCTGATTTTAATAGTTTAAGTTCTCATTTATGTTATGTCTAGCCTTCTCATTACTTTTGTATGTACTTTGTAACAGTTGTGGGAGCTCCCAGAAGGTTCAGGGGAAAAACAAAGATGGATAAAATTCATTCAAGGTCATATGACAAAAGAGTTCTAATCCAAATGAATCATCGGGGCCAACCTGTTTTAGACGATGGCCAAGTAATGTCTGAACAAAGTGCTTTTTTAGGAACACTAAAGAGGAGTGTTCCACTTACTTACAAGTCTTGGTTTGATGTTCCTTCAAGTTTGAAAGGCACGTTGTGGGACTATGTCAAGGTAATTTGCAAACTTAGCTGAATTTTACTTAAATATATGAAACTTGTCACAAAAGTAGCATGACTGTTCTTTTTAATATTTGATTTCTACTTAAGCAAAGGTATATTATTCTGGATGAATGTGAATATTGGGTTTTGAAGTCAATTCGTGACTCTTGGAGGGGGTATAAGAGTCGTATTAAATAGGCACACTATATGGCTTATGAAACTGATGAAGAGAGGCTTGAAAATAAGTCGGACGAAATTCCACTTACGGATTTCAGAGTACTCTCGATGTATTAGGGAGATGAAAAAATTCGCGTATAATTTTAAGTTTTATCACAGAATTTTTTTCCATTTTTATTCATTCAAATCAGGCAGATAAACATCTTTATTTCATGTTTTTGTAGTCGAAGGCCCTTAGAAATTGTGCAAATCGGAAATCGTATACAGACACACACACTGCTGGTGCAAAAAAAATTCCCAAATTCGGCATAAGATGGTATGTATTTTGCTTATTTTTATGGTTGGCTGCAGGTATGCATTTTATTTTATCTGAAATTCCTCTCCTTATTTAGCAAAGCGATATATGTTCCCAAAATAAAAATAAAAATAACTACATATATGTTCCAAAATAAAATATCACCTCACTCAAACAAATAAGCAAAATAAATATTAGTGATATATGTTCTGTTTATGATATAGAAATTTGTAACTAAAAGAATAACAAGCAGGCTATATAATCTGATCTGTCACATTAATCATCCAGCAAATGTTTTTATTTCAATTTTAATGTATTAATTTTTATTGTATCTGTTTATTATTTTTGCATTTTTACATTAATTTACGACTCAATAGCTATTAATAACATTTGCTAAAAAAGTACATAAAATCTATAAAATATAAATAAGCCTTTCTTTGCCCCTCTTTGGCATAGAAAACTCAATTCTTCTTTTCCAAACCAGTGTCCGTCATGCTCATGCATTTGTACGCATTTGGTCAATATACGTCTGCAAGTTAGATGCATATTAAACATTAAATATGAGTCCAATCCATCTCTGTGGAAATTAAGTAATTTTTAAACTATTGGATACACTCTTAACTCTTAAGCATATGGATGTCAAGTTGATGCCTGTCTTTTGTCTGCTGTATGTTGATGGCTTTACTGCCTTGCTAAGCTTAAATCGTTTTAGTATTATATATATATGTTCTTGGCTCATGGGTTAATCATGGGGTAATCTTAGTTTTGCATCATATTCTAAGATGAATCATGGGATATTTGTTATCTCTGTGCTTACAGTTAATAATCTAAAAGCATAGACATATAGGATATTTACTATGCAAATTTTCCTTAGCTCAGCCTTGAATTTTGCAAAACTGACACATCGCTTGATACTATGCTTGAAAAAGCTCTGATATTGTTGCTACATATGTTGTGATTTTATACTTGTTGTTTCTTTATTTTTGCACTTGTAAGCTGCTTGAGAACTTACTGTTGCTCCATTTTTGCATCTGTGAGTTGCTCGAGACTTTTAGCTTGTGTGCACTTGTGGTTTCTGTTCTTCATTTGAACCGAGATTTGTTTTTATGTAAAGACGATCATATTTACCTTAGTTTTGCTTTGACTTTGAGTATAATTTCTGAATTGATTAGTGATATATGTTCTGGAAAAATTGGTTTGATATCCTTTTGCTGTCTAACTTTTTTCATTTAATATGTATCAGTCCAACGAATCAGATAGAGAACTTTTTGTTAAAACTCGCAAGCGGAAAGAAGGAAAGGTGTATAAGGCTGATACTTCAGTTATAAAGTATAGAATTGTAAGAATTTTATTTTCTCTTCAATCAGATGTCAAAAAAAGGCTTCATTTTGCGCTTCGACATTTTTGTAGAAGTAGATCCTGTTTTGTTGAAACCTATAGCAGGATATTTTCTGAATCCATTTTAAAACTGTTAATAGATATTGCAACACAATTCTTGTTTAAGAAACTTGTTTCAAAATTGTTAATTTTATTTAATGTCACGTTTCGAAACTGCTTTATTTTGCAGGATAAGATTGAAAAAGCAATAGGTGAAGGAGGAAGTAATGGAGTTGTTCAAGAAATGATTTCTGATGGAAAGTCGCATGGTCCATCTTGACTTATAGGACGACACACAAAGTCTACAGAAGTTTCAAAATATGCCCCAACAACAAGCACATACATACAGGAGCTGGCAACGAAGATAAGGGAAAATATAGCCGACGAAGTCGAAGCAAAGGTGAACAAGAAGGTCCAAAATGAATTTGACGCAAAGGTGAACCAAAAAGTTCGGGAGAACTTGACATGGGTGCTTAAGAAATTAGGCGAAGCAAACCCTGACATGCAAATTGATGTTGGGGATCTTTGTGCGACCGTCTGCAGTGATGGCACTGGAGGCACTGATGGCACTGATAGCACTGGAGGCTCGCAAATATGAATGTACTGTTAATAAGTAGAATTTAGTATGTACTGGTTGTAACTATGAATACACTGGCTATGTTTTTAAGTATGTTTGTTATTTTATACTTGACTAAGTAAACTTGTGTTGTTGTGTAATGTTTCCATTAGATATGATATAATGTTGCAGTATAATGTTGCCATAGATATGATATAATGTTGTAGTAGTATAATGTTGCAGTACATTTCCAATTTAAATTGCAAAAGGTGTTGTCATAGATATGATATAATGTTGCAGTATGTGATGTTAAATGTGGTAATAAATTGGCAGAGTGTTGCCATTTGATAGTAAAAGTGTTACCATAGATTAATGAATATGGGCCCCACAACAGGGTTCCGTAAAGGTGGGCCACATAATTAGTGGGCCCACATGTTGGGGCCCAGATTGTGGGGCATACTTTTTAGTAAATTTGGTACATGTGGCAACAACAGAACCGATGTTACCCTAGGGTCGCAAAGATGTTGCCTTTGACTCTAGGGCAACGCGGCAAAATTCATCACCAAGAAAGTGTTGCCTTTGCCCTTTTTTAGCCTACAGCAACATTTTTTGGCACTTCCTGCATCACTTCTTGGGTGTTGCAGTATGCAATCTATGGCATAGTGAGAAATCGGGATTTACACATAAGTTTATATTCATAAATCCCTAAATGTAGAAATATAGAATTATAAATAATACTCTTACTAATAAAGCACATACGTATAAAGAAAGTATAAGCTCAATAAATAAATTAATAAACGTTGATTATCATACTAATTACAAATAAACCTAAAATACAAATACTAAATAAATTAAGAGTTAAAGGGGAGTTACAGAAACCAAATAAATATAGGTATTAACCCGTTTGGTAGATTCAATTGCTACGACCAAATGGAAGATTGATGGAGAAAGTAAAATAGGAAAGATTAATTAAATTTTGGAATGTAAAAACGAAAGTCATTAATATTTGTCCAATTTGAAAATAAAAGATCATTTATGAAGGGCATTTAATAATATTAACGAGAATAGAAATTTAAAGGTAGTAATGTATAAGATAAATAGGAAAGTTCATAAAAAGTAAATAAATGAACGAATACGAAATGAACATAGGAGGCCCAATAATTTCGACAATTGATAAGGCCCCAAAAATACGTTAGCAACGGGTGTGAATTAGTGGGACTAGCCTAATATTTGGGTTAATTGTAAATAACTTAGTTTAGTATTGGTTGGGATGAGAGGCCAGTAGAGTTACACAATATAAGTTTGTCCTCTGCAAGAGGCTAACAACAGTTGTGTATATGTGCTTCTGATGTGAGACATCTCCAATTATAGGACCTATGAGAGGGATATACATGCATGTATGTATTGGGAAAATATATCGAGGATTTGCCTCAAGTTGAAGTATTAAATGGTTGGAGTACCTTTGGGGTGGTCAAGGGGTTTACTCTGGGGTGGAAGGTATTAAATGGCCAATAGGGCCTGCCACTTCCCTACTAAGGAGTTTACTCACGATAGTGTCGAATTGGGAATAGGTTCTTCTTCAATTCAAAAACAGAGGTACTAAGGAACCATAATAGGCCATTTCCTTGATTTATGCTAGGCAAATCTAAATGGGAGCTACGTAGAGAGACCGGCACTATGCAAGCATTATGTATCGGTATTTGTAGAGTAGGGCTAAACGTAGGTCGAGTACTTCGTCGGTCCCACGCGGTCGGTAGTGAAGGCTCAGGTTAAGCCCGTATAGATTACACTTCCTACTGGTGTATAGTTCGCATGAGATATGCATGTCCTCAAAGTTTGGTTGTCTTTGTTTAGTTGGAGGTAGGCTAGCTAGCCCTTTGATGAGTTGCTTCAAGATGCGTTAGTTATATGGCTAGTTTAAATTATAAAGCCGTATCTATGAGTCATCGACCTTCGCAGTTAGGGTTGGTTGACCGGCGATTACATTACAGAGGTTTTTTCTTTAGGAGAATACAGCGACGCCCATCCATACACACACGCGTGCACACACTCATACGCTTATACATACTCATACCTTAGAGCAGTTTAATTAGGTCGTTAGCACATATGGGGTTAAAACCTCTAACTTATAAATAGGAGACATAAACTTGAACAAGATGTAATTGGCACAAACAGTGTTATAAATAAAGTATGTAATTTACCTGTCACTAGAATGTTGTTTTGACCCCCTCCGTGTTACAACCCATAGGATAGATTTAGAGGGACAAGACACTGGTACTAGTCGGGAATGGTAGATGAACATGACTTTTCATTCATGCTCAGCACTAACAAGGCAACTAGATACCCAAGAAATAATATTGATTCCAAGATAGTAGCCTTAGTTGGTTTATATGTTCTATTATATTTTACTATTCCGCTATGAGTTCATAGTTAGCTCTCTGATATACTTATGTTTATTACAAGTTGCAGACATCAACGATCCGTATCCAAATGGACTTAGGTTTTCGATTTTGTCGAAATTCGAGCTATTTAGGTGCGGGTGGTTATAATTTGGTTCCTCAAAAGGATAAGCCCATTTTTTGAAAGGTGGAAAGGTTAACTTGAGAGACTGTTGTGCTTAATGAAAATGTCGAGAGAGTTTGCAACCCAACATATTGAGTAAACTCACCATCATGATAGCGGATGCGAGGTCCTCTTTATGTATTCTACAGTTAGGAGCATGAGCATGACATTAGCATTTTGTGAAACTAAGCAAACTTGTATATGCATAGGATTTTTCTCGAAAACTAGGGAGCAAGCACTTGATTTTTCCACCCTTAAGTATAATCATAGTATTAGTGTTAGTTGTTATTGTTACTTAAAGGTTTGAGTGTTTGTTGCATACCATGTTAGATGGTATCATGCTTGGTTGGAATATGCATTTGTTTTGTGCCAGTATACATGTATGATAGTATCGATTTGCTTGGTATTCTTACGATTGACTATGTTGTATGTTATTGTGTGTGTCTCTATATGCATGTTATTGCATGCAAAGATGTATACTTTTATATGTACAAGCATGTATGTTAGAGTTGTGTAAGAATAGCTATTTGTAATAATTAGAATCCATGCACAATCGAAAGTTGAACTCCAATCACAATGAATAGAAGGTCTAAATGGTAGGATTTAAAAAAACATAACATCGTAATACAATATAAATGAGTCATGTCTCATTGTGGAAAGTAAAGTACAATGTAATGACTTCTCCATGTATAGAACATGCTAACCCTCATATATGTAACAAATTAGTCAACATATAAGGAGTTAAATTTTCATACATAGATAGTCTAATACAATAAAAAGTCTAACATGAGAACTAAAGGAATCAGACCAGCCAAAAGCAATTGAAATAAATATATTTCGAAAAAATTCCTATTTTTTATCTATTGGGCCTACGCAGTCTAAAATATTATTTGATCCAATATAATAATGATTTAGATAAAATTATTTTTATTTAATTTGGTTGAAAGGATTTCTAAATTTATTTTGAATTTATATATATACTACAATGAATGTAGCGAACACATTCATGTGATTGAATGCTAGAGAAACATACAAGTAGTAGAGTGTGTGTGTGTGTATAAGTAAATATACAAAAGTTTAGGGAAAGAAATATTTTGTTCTTTCTCTTAACACAGATAATTAATTAAAGTAAGACAATAAATGTAGAGAGAGAAACCTTTCATTTCTCTCTATCCCTTTAACTAAATTAATTGGCATATTAAATGACATTTACTACTGAATTCACGCATACCTTTGTTGTCCAAAATTTTGACATATATACATACACACACGTATGTATATGTGTATGTATAATGACTGCTTACACTTATACATAATATGTTAACAAAGTATTTTACTAATAGACAAAAGTTAACTTATATATACATAGCAGGACAATCAATGAATTAAAATAGGTATTCATGAAGAAGAAAAGGTGGAGAACTTTCCTCCTTCCTTTACTCATTCATTCAATATCATTTCAAATTAGCAATTAAACTCTTAAACATATATGCGTATAAAATTAATTTTGATCGTTCTCATATTTTAAAATCTGTAATTAAAAAATATGAATCAAGTATCAACTTAGGAAGAATTTTAAAGTTAAACTTGTAATTTTACACAAAAGTATAATTTTTAAACTTTAAATTAAAACAACACGTACATATATGTATACATATATATAATAAATTATAAACTGTGTTTTAAAATTAAAATTACAAACGTGTATGTAAAGTTTATGATTTAGCATGTATTTGGATTTAAAGATAACAAATTAAAAGGATAAGATTAAATTGGAAAGGTTTTAAATGTTTATGATATTTTACACAAAAATCCACTAATGGTTTTTTTAACAACTTTCAAACAAAAGTATACGATAATAATAAAAAATTATACTCAAACAACAACGGTATAAAACTTATATTCAATTTACAAATCATTTCAAATAAACATCATATGTAATTTGAGTTGAAAAAATAAAATCACGTAGATAAATTTAAATTAGATTTCAATCAAAATAGTTATTGTTTTGTTAAATAAATAGTTTTTAGAATAAGAACAAAAGGGACAACCTTAGGCATGTATAAATTCATGGTAAAATTCCAAATCTAAACTATATAAACATCATGAACAGGAAATTAAATAAAATGTAATATGTCATAACAAATGTTAAGAAGATGAACATGTAATGAAAAGGAGATAACACAAAAAGGATCTAAATCAAATTAATATTATGGACATATGTTATTAAAGAAGACGTGAGAAAAAAGAATTTAATTCAACCTAAATAGATAGGCTTATATTCATATGTAATATGAAATAGATCCAAAGCATATGAATAAGGTGAATATAATAATAAATAAAACTGAAATTTTACTTAACATGTTGCCAAATGAATGCACCTAGAATGATGATACATACTCGAACGTTCAAGATCCACACCCAATCCTTGTAAGAGACCAATGAACCACTTATGTATCATTTTATTTGATGTTTTTTAGTTGGAAGTGTTTTTGTTTCGAAAGGGAAGATGACATTTCAATTATGACCTAGAAAGAAGGAGAAAAAGTAAACAAAAGAAAGAATGAAGCATCTGTAGTAAATGAATTAGTTGATTTATTTTAATTGAAAGAATGAAACCTTTCACGTTCTTTAATAAAATTTCCACAATGAAGTCCCTTAATTATTTCTCTCTTTCTTCACTTCTCTCTTCACATAGTACGGTTGAAATTACATGCCATCAAATGACATAAAACTTCAATAATTCCCTTCATATAATTATCTTTAAACCAGTTTAAAATTACACCTAGATCATATATCAATGCACATAAATTAACTTTTTAAATGCATTCAAATAATTATAATCCACTCCCAAGGATTAACTAAATTAAATAATAATTAATATTTCTTAAATATTAATTGGTTTAATTAATTTACAACATTTTGCAAATTAATTAAACCATGTGGTTTTTTAAAGACTTCATCATTATGGTTGTGCAATCAAAAGTCCAAATTCAATCAGCGATTAATATCGAACAATTTAAATATTAAAGTTCACGTATCATCTTAACTAGTGGTGTGATATTTTGGTTGAATTTATTGCTTATACATCTTTAGGTAAAACCCAATTTTACTTATTATGAGCAGTATCTAGTAGTGATGATTACTTACACCAATTCTCTTCGTTAAAACTATATCACAATAGGACTTACGGAACTTGGTTTTGGTCAAATTTCCAACCTTGTTCACATTCAAATTTACAAGTAAAATAAAATCCTTGATTCATTAATAAAATCATTATTAACTGTACTACTCTGTTCAGAGACTTTGACTTTGAGTTCACTTAAGTTGACCTCGTGATACTGACTCCATTTACCGACGAGATAAATTCTCTCTTTAATAATGTTTCACTTCTAATGTTTCCACTTGACCCAACTATAGTCGTTCGATGGACATCGTGCCACAGTTTAACTATAATCAAAGAGAAGTTTTCACATTAAAACTCAATAATATTCACAATTCAACGGAATTGTGTAAAATTACCACATAGATATTCTTTGTCTGACCTTAGTTATATATATCCACACATACAAGCACGCCAAAAGAAAACAATTAAGCGAGTCATTTCATAATTATCCAATAACTATTAGTATGTAACCCCTTGTTGCTCCTAGCAGTCTGAGTAACACACTGCCCAACATTTGGAGAGGGTTAGTACTTTAGTCTCAACAAATGTATCAATATCCAGTCTCAATACACCTTGACTAGGAATATTTAAAATAGTATATTTATTATATTGCAATAAATTACTCATGGTTACAACACATTGTAACTACTATAATAAAAGCGTACCATTTGTGGATTTTCTGTTAAATATACGCAAGTTGAAAAATTAATTATTTATAACAAGTATATAAACACCTTTTATTTTGAACAAGATTGGTTATTAAGTTAAATTTATGTAACAAATTATGTAATTGCCCCTACGATATACCCCTAGCTCTATTAGTCTTCCACTCGTACTTCTGGTCAATTATGGAATCTTATTTCAACTTCTTTAATCAATTTTCTCAAAACTAATCTAGTTAGTCCCTTAGTAAGAGGGTACGCTATTTTGTTTTAATTATCTGCTCTCCCAATCAATTTTCTTCAATGCTAATAAACTACATTTATCATGTGGAACTATTTGGAGTATGTCGCTTGAATTGTGAGCTCTAAGTTCTTTTATCGTGACATGGTTATTCTATAACAATGTCATAGAATTCTCAACATTTGAAATTTCCCTTTGCTCAATTATAAATTTAAGCATTCATTTATACTTCTTATATTGTAGTAACCTTTAGTTGAATTAGCCACTACATGTTATTTGGAACAATTCCAACCTAAAGGTCTTAACTTATGTTTGAACATTAATTTAAGACTAACAAGCTATACTCGATATTACTAATAAAGTTCGAGTCTGTGCATCCCTTCATAAGGAGTTCGTTGTTTCTATAAACAATTCTCTAATATTTCATAAATATTTGAGAACACTCAGAATATACAGAAATCTAAATTCAGATTTGATGCTCATTCTATGTATTATATACATAACAAAGTGTGATGTTGTAGACAATATGGCGTGTACAATAATTCTCATTGCCAATGCATAAGCAATCCATCTTACATGCTCGATATTAATTAATTTAATATAGTGCTATGTATACCGTTTTGAGGTATTCCTAACACCTTTTATACTGGTTATAAAAGATGTCATTTTCAAATCTAGTATAGAGTATTAATCAACCAAGCTAACATGATTTTGCTTTGGTTTGGCAGATGTATCTGCTCATTGTTAGGGTTTGTGGCTTGATGGTGAATCACTGCTCACTTCATCAATTTTTAGTTCCTGTTTCAATCGAATGAAGTTCTTCTTCGATAAAGGCTTTGTGAGTATATCTGCTCTTTGGTAAGCTGCTAGTACGTGATTTACATTGAGGTTTCCTTTTATGACTTGTTCTTTGACAAAGTACAAATCTAGTTCCATATGTTTTGTTCTTAAGTGTAATACAGGTTTGGCTGTAAGTGCAATTGTACTCATGTTGTGTAACGTCCTGCCTTTTTATACGCTTTAAATCGACGATAAACCACACACGTCAGACTTAAACCATACAGAAGGGTGGATTGTTATCAGGTAAGTAAGAAAAAGAAGGAAGAAATAAAACAAAACAGAATCTTGCAGCGGAACGATAAAAGACAATAAGCAAATATACAGTTCATGAAGCTGTTTTGCAAAATATTCGATTTTATTTATGCAATACATATCAAAGTTGCACATATCAGTGAATAATAATTAATGCAGCGGAATACGGTGTGAAGTGGAATAATATAATAAATAACAATAAATCTTCGTCTTCGTCCTCCAAAGTACGGTCTTCCAAATTCTGAAATGCTCAGGCTGACCCGAGCGAATTGAAAAGACGAAACACTCGGGTCAGAACTAAAAGATCTTATGTAAGTTAAATCAACCGGAATAAATATGAGTATAATGGCGTCGGAGATGTTTATGGGGTTTGACATCTCCTAGCCAGTGTTTAACATGAGTGCAGTAACTTAAAAGATGCTCGGGGTTCACATCTCCTAAGGATCCATTAAACTATTTACTATGTAGTAATATTTCGCTATTATAATAATGTCTATAGTAAAATAAACTTGCTTTTAAATAGCGTTAAGGAGTTACCCAATCTCCCCCTTAACACAATAATAGTCCTAGTAGTCCATCCAATATCATAGTCCCTCCTGATCGGGAAACCAACAGAGGATACCACACGGGCTACGGAAGAAAACCAAACTCGTACAAGGCACGATAGGGTAGGTGACACGGCACAACTAGGCAATGCCAGGGTAGATATACCAATTGCTATCCGGGCTGGTGGTAACGCGTAGCGCGTAGCTACCGCCCACCTCGAGCCACACCCCCAAATAAAAAAAAATCAAAAGTGGTCACCGAATCAATCCAAAAGTCAAAGTATAATATCGAAGGGATGTGTCTGATCAAAGGTTCTACCTCATTGGCCCGAGAATCGCTCCTGTTTTAGCCATCTTATGCCAACTCACGGAAGTTTGGTCCCTGTATTTACCTCAAAGGAAATGCCCTCCACCATCCTACTTCATTCTGGAATCTTCACCACGTACACGGTTGTTAAAATGGTTTTCGAAGTTGGCATAGAGTATGACAACTTCCGATCCCGGTCTCTTCAACAACCAACGTTATTATAACACCGTGTCATTTCAAAATAATTATACTTCAAAACCAGGATATAATATTTATTTCAAAACCATGTAAATACGATATCATTTCAAATTTAAAAACCAAAATCAATATGAGATTCCTTTTATTTCAAATCAATATAATATCATTTATTTCACATATATCCCCCTTTTAAAATCATAGCACTTCCAAATTTTATAACATCTGAAATTTTAACACCTTTAAAACATAATGCCATGAAATTCATAACTTCGAAACATTTCAATTTCTATAAACATTTCAATTTCGATATATTTCAAGGCTTAAAATATTCCAAAATTTCAAAACTAAATTGATAATTTCGATTCAACAATTAAATTTCCTATTATTTAGTTTTGAAATAATTTATATAATAAACCCCTTATTATTTAAATAAAACTCAAATTTCAAATAACTAGATATTGCCTTCGATTCGTTATACTTGAAATAATCATTTAATTCATCTAGACCCAAAAATCAAGTTATAATAATTATACCCTTTAAAATTCCCAACTTAAAAAATCTCCCATCAACCTTTTTTGAGTTTAATTCTCAAAAAAAATCAATTTCATAAAATATCATATTTATCTCAATTTCAAATCAGATTTTATTCGAGTAAAATTCTTAAATAATTTGATTCAAATCAATTTCCTATTTATCTTCCCATCTTAATTGTATTTAAGGCAATATAAACTCTATATACAAAATAATTTATAAATACTTTAACCATATTATATCTTAACAAAATCAAACTTCATTATTAAACTTCTTTACACTTAAACAATTTTATACATAGCTTAAACAAAGAATTTAACTATATATAAAAGAACATTTATAAAATATCCAAATCAATATCTCATAAAATCATATTTTTCTTTACAAAACCATAGAAACCATTTCAAAATATTTTTATATATAGAACGCGATGTCTGTATATAATTTTTTATCCTATGGTCAAGTGATATGGATATTTATCATTTCAATCCGTCATTTAAAAAAAATAAAAATACGGTTATATATAATTTCAAACCGCAATCCCGAATCAATAATGACAAAGCAATAAAGAACTTACAGATTATGATGATATAAATAAACATCCATTCACCCATCATAAAATCATACATCCATCACAATCGTCATCCAAACAATCAATCAACTATCAATATATAACTGATAATATTTAACAGGTAATTAACTGGCAGTTATATTCAATAATAAATTAAATAACAATTTAATTTAAATAAATGCAATTAACTGAGATGATGATTAAAATATACTAAACAGTCATAAATGAATGCATAATCACAACATAAATTAAATTTAACGAACATAAGAAATTTTAGAAGTTGTGAGTGGGTAAAACACTCACCTTTTGAATTTCAATTGAATTTAAATTCAATTTAAACCCAAAATTTGAACAGTCTCCAAATTCGTCCAAACTAGCATCAAAGTGTACGGAATTCCAATACGAACCTAACGGAGAAAACCGCGCGTGAAACGGATGTCATACGCAAAAGTTATTAAAGCCAGAACATTTGAACGAATTTCAAATATATAAATAAAATAATAAAACACAAGTCAACGTCCATTACCACATCATCATCTTTCTCGTTTCAGCAAAAACAAACCTGCATTCCACAACCCCATAGTCGTGCCTTTTGACTGCCTCTAACGTCGCCGTCCCACCCTAATTCGACACGACGCAGCCACCACAGGAACCACCTCCTCCTACATCGGCCGCACCCACTCAGGTCGCCCAGAAGCTCCGCGCGCCACCCCCCTATCGAAGCACCAATTCACGAAATTCGAGAGCCACATGTTGAATTGGAAGACGTGACCACTGTCGATAGCTTCCTGACACTCCTCTCGACAAAACCCAGAAACCAATTTTGCTAATTTGCGTCGAAATGAAAAACCCCAATTCGCGATTTAGGTTTCGCGATTTTGCCCTTTGACCACGATTTCTCGCTGACTCGAGCATCACTAGCAAAAAAAGAAGCTACGCATAGATTCATATCGATGAAATATTCGATATATATTTTCTTCAAATTTTTTTGAGGAGTTTGAATTTCTGGATTTGAATTTGTTTTGTGTTTGGATCTAGAATTTGTTTGTCTGTCATTGAGGAGGAGAGATAGCTGAAATATACGTACATACAAATGAGAAATAGGAGTAGGCTAGGGGTTTATATCCGGGTATTTATAGACAAAGTTGAAAATAGAATAGATGGAGCCGATTGGTTTACGCGTTGAACGATAAAATGGCCCGAAAAGCCTGTTTCGACTCCGGAACGAAATTGGGTCAAACCATATATCAAAATAGATGTTTTTAAATATTTTAAACGCGATGGAACAGGTTTCAAGTTCAAATACCATCATATGAAGAAGTTATGAAAAAATCAATTTATTTCAAATTGATTTCAATTTCATTAATTTCAAGGCGTTTCGAGTCCGTACGATCAAACGACAAGTCCGATCGCTACGAAACTTGAAATCCTACAATAATTCGCCATTACGGATCCGATGAAACTAGTTTTGTCGAAATCCAAGTCAGTGGCCAAAATGGCTATTTTCCCATTGATTAAATAAATTAAAATTTAATTAATTAAACCAAATTTCCAATTTAAATTCTAAATTGACAATTCTTATCATTTTTATATTTCCAGATCATTCACACTAATTTAACAAATTTAGATGTCAAATTAAAGTTAATTAATTTATCAATTTCAGTGTTTATCCTTAATTTATTGAGTTCAGAAATTATAAATAAATTCCCAAAATTCCATTTAATTAAATCAATCCATAATTATTCCATTCATTATTGTCAAATAGAGGGGTTTAACATTGGATTCAAAGCTATTACATAAATTTTCTCATATTATCTTTATTTCAAACTGCATAACCTTTAATTTCAAATAACGTAATATTTTTAATATTTAACTCCACTTATTTGCAATTTATCAAATTATCTAACTTTAAATTCCAATAAATTAATAAATCCTGCTTTCCATTCTTTTAATTCAACTAATTATCATATTATAAATAAAATTTACATTATTCCCAATTTTTACCTTAATTTACATTAACGTACCATTTAATTCAGATTTATTGCAATTGATTACCCGTTTTAATTTAATAAACTAAATAAATGATTACTTTATAATGATTGTTGCCACTAACCCTCACTCATATTTATACAAGTTATCATTTCCAAACGGTTACATATAGAACATTTATTTTATTCAATCCCTGTTTATTCATTTTTAATTCATTGATTAATTAAATATTTACATTTATTTTTCCTATAATAATTTATTACCAAATATTCTCATTTGCACTCAATTATAACCCAAATAGTTGCTTCAATCAATTGGGTTTGCATTGAATTACTTATTTATAAGCTTACATTTACATTCTTGCCATTAATTTGAAATTTTCCTTATTTTTCTTATTATGAATCAATTATACCCTACCATCTTAAAGGTGATGTCAACATTCTAAATTATTAATTTACCTTTTATATTCCATTATAAATTAATGCACACATACAAATTAAGATTTTTAAATCAAATTAATCATTTCATCTTGGTTCCATTCTTCTATTACATCAACTATTACTTTATGAATAAAATTAGCATTCTTATTCATTTTGTTACATTCACAGTATCCGCAATTGTCTTAAACTGGCTAATGTAACATTAAAGTTCATTCAGTTCTAATTGATTCCCCATTAAATTTAATAGACCAATTAAACAGGTAACTTATAACCATTGTTATCATAACTTTTAATTACACATATGAATTCACTATTCACAAACAAATGTTACAATTCTTACATAAAGTTGATTTTATTCAATTACCATTCTATCTATTATCTCATTAATTAATTCATATTTACATCCACTTCCGTATATAAATTTTGTAATCAAGTTATAACCTTTACATTGTTTCACTTGTTGTAATTACATCCAAGTTATTAACAATTAACCTACATTTATACAGTTTCAATTCATTTTAGTTATTATTTCATTAATACTATTTCCAATTTTATTTCTTTCAGTATTAATTACACAATCATATTAAATTAACAAATTATAATGTTTTCCACTATTTCTTTATTGGGATTTCATTCCAATTATCAAGAATTAATTTTATTCACCATTACAACATCTAATTTCTAACGTTCGCTCCAATATAAATTATAAGATTTTCATTTCTTTCTAAATTTAATTACAAAATCTTATAAATTTAACCAGATCTAATTATCGAAATTTACGGGTCATTACATATTGTCACACCAGATTGTAGCTTTATTGTGTATTTTGATTCTTAATTCACCTAACAGTGATTCAATCCACATAATCTCTTCAGTGGCACTAGCACTAGAAAAACTTCTGTATTTTGCTTCCGTACTAAATCTAGAAATTGTTGCTTGTTTTTTCAAACACCGTGAAACTGGATTTTGACATAGAAATATGCGGTAACCTGTTGTAGAACGTCGATCATCCATGTCTTTTACTCAATTTGCATTTGCACAGGCAGAAATATTGATTGACTTGCATGATTGTAGAGTTAGCCCATGATTTAGTGTCCTTTTTAGATATCTTAAAATTCTTTTAACAGTTTTTCAATGTTCATATAATGGCCTTTGCATGAATTGACTTGTCTTATTCACACTGAATGAAATCTCTGGTCTTGTGATAATTGCATATTGTAGTGCACATACTATGCTCCTCTATTTCTTGTCATTTGTAATTGGCACTCCTTTATTTTTTTGATAAGTGCAGATTGCTCATTATAGGAGTAGGTAGTGCATTTGCATTCTCCATTTTAGCTTTCATAAGAATCTCAGTGATATGCTTCTTTTGGCTTAGCTGAATCTTTGTGTTTGAAATTTTGTTTACTTCAATGCCAAGGAAGGTAATTTAGATTGCCCACATCCTTGATAGAGAACTCTTTGTTTAGTTGCTTTATGATGTAGTTGAATTCTAATTCATCGTTTCTTGTAATTAGAAAATCATCAACATATATTAGTATATAAGTTACTGTGTTATTACCGAATTTTGTAAATAGAGAGTTGTCTGATTTGGTTGGATTGTAGCTCATTTTGATCAAAGTTGAATTTAGCTTATCGAACCAAACTCTTAGTCCTTGCTTAAGCCCATAAATTGATTTGTTCAATTTGCATACAAGTTCTTCATTGCTGCTCCTTTTAAACCCATTTGGCCACTCCATGTATACTTCTTCCTGCAAATCACTATTCAAAAATGCATTATTTACGTCAAGTTTCTTTATGCTCTAATTTCTGTGCAAGGAAATTGTGAGGATTATTCCAATTGATGTTGGTTTCACAACAGAGGAGAAAGTTTCATTAAAATCAAACTCATTCTGTTGTGAATACTCTTTTGCTACCAATCTTGCCTTGTACTTTGAAATTGAACCGTCGGCCTTTTTTTAACCTATATGTCCACTTGCATCCTATAATATTTTTGTGCTTTGGTAAAGGGACAAGGTCCTAGACATTATTTTTTATCAGTCCTTCATATTCTTCATTCATGGATGCTTTCCACTTTTCACTTTCTATTGCTTGATATTAAGTGCTTGGCTCTTCACTTTTAGCAATTGTGTTGTATATTTTTTGCTTGAATATTCCCTCCTTTTCTCTTGTGATCATGTAATGATCTATTTTTTAGGAATAGATTGTTGAGCGGTGTTGCCAATTGTGGTCTCCTGTTGATCAATAGGTGGTTCTGAATCATCTATTGGTTGACTGGATTTAGATTGGTTGCTGCTTTGTTGTGGAGTTTGATGTGAGCTTTCAGAATCCTCTTTTTGTTCTTGACCAGGTTCGAAATTGAACAGTGTGTGTTGTGGACATGGAGTGTCCAGAACAGTTTCAGTTGTAGCTTGTTCCATCAAGTCTGGTATTGGTGGTATGGAAAATCTTGCATTGTATATTTTTTGAGAAGTTTTGATTTTTGTTTTACTGAATGGAAATATTTTCTCATTACATACTACATGCCTTGATATGAATATTTTTCCATTGCTACCTAAACACTTGTACCCTTTTTTATTGGTTGCATATTCTAGAAAAGTGCGCGGTGATGATCTAAAATTCAATTTGTGAGTATTATATGGTCTTAGACAAGGAAAACATAGACGCCCAAAGTTCTTAAATCATGGTAATTCGGTTTTACATTAATAAGAACTTCCATAGGACTTTTAAATTGCAATACTTTTGTTGGTAATCTGTTTATTAGAAACACACTAGTAGTAAATGCATTAGGCCAAATTTTTTGTAGTAATGAGGCCTGAGCAAGAAGTGTTAAACCAGACTCAACAATGTGCCTATATCTTCTTTCTATCGATCCATTTTTTTAGAAGTATAAGTGAATATTGTTCTATGAACAATTCCCTTTTTTTACAATACTCTTTAAGTGGATGAAATTTAGTTCCACCATCTATTTGCATAATTTTCACTTGACAATTAGTTTGTTTTTCTACTAAAGCAATAAACTGAAGCACTGCATTATAAGTTTCAGATTTTGATTTTAAGAAGTAAATCCAAACATGTCTAGAAAATGCATCTATAAAGGAAATTTAATATTTGAAAACATAATCAGCACTAATTGGTGCAAGCCTCCGAAAATCAGTTGCAACTAGCTTTAATGGTTTGTTATAAGTGGTGGTTGAGTCTGAAGAGGCAAGTTCGTGACTCTTTCCCATTTGACTATGTCCAAACATAAGGCATAAAAATGTTTTTAAAAGACGTACTATTATAATTCAACATTTGTTTTACAACATTTGCATTTGGATGTCCTAGCCTACAATGCCACGTATCAAAAGTCTTATAGTTACTTGCTTAAGTTATTTTAGAACAGTTACACCATTTATCTTTAAAATCTTGATTTCTTGCATTATGAACGTTGAAATTGTATAGGCCTCTACACTCCTTACCTTACAAAAGAACTTCACCAGTCAGAATATCTTTGACTAAACAATGTTTAGGGTAGAATTCAAAATACACATTGTTATCCTTTGCAAATTGTGAAACACTCAATAATTTTTTTTCTCATTAATGGAACTTTTAAAAGATTATTGAGATAGAGTTTTCTTACACCTTTGATATATGCATTACCAATATGTGTAATGTTAATAGGCTTACCATTTCCCATGTGAATGCACTGCTTATTTTTGTACTCCTTATTGTCAAGATTCAAATTGCTGAGATTATTTTCAATATGATTAGTGGTTCCTGAGTTTGGAAATCAACTTTCATCTTGAATGTCTTTATTTTTGTTAGTTCTTTCTTTCTGACTCTTTGTATCCTACTGAATGTTGATCATATTTGCACTTTGATAAAAAAAAGTATTGTTCTTTTCTTGATAGGCTGAAGTGTAGTTTGCATCAAATCTGAAATAACACTTATTTGCACCATGACCATATTTTTGACAAAGTTGACACCTTAATCTACTGCTGTTGTTATTATACCACCTTCCACCTCTGCCTCTGGATCTATTTTGACTGCCCACCCCTTTGATTTCTGTTTTTGTAATTTCTTTCTTGGTTCTTTGATGCAAATTTGACTGTGAATTCTTGTATGGCTGGTTTCTTGTGTTCTATTCTTCCTTCATGAGCAAGAAGAATTGAGTGTACATACTCAATGGATGGCAGTGTTTCTTTAAAGGATATTACTACCACTACTACTTCATATTCATCATCCAAACCATTTAATATTGACAACACTTGTTCAGTGTCAAAGGCCTTATGGCTTGCTGCTGCCAGTTGATCACAAAGTGTCTTGACTTTTGGTAGATACTCTCTCATATTCATGGTGTCTTTTCTTAAATTTTGTAATTGTCATTTGTAGTGCATAACCCTTATTGCAGATTATGAGTTGAATACTTACTCTATTGAGTGTCAAATCTTATGAGATGACTTGCGTCCTATTAATTGTGGTAATAAACTTGCACTAGTTGATAATAATAGCCAAGAACCGATGAGACAATCTTGTCTTTGATAATTTATTTAATCTTTATTGACTGTCATTTTGCCTTCATTATCTGCAGTGTGCCTTGGTGGTGTAATCAATGTTCCAAAAACATATTTTTCAATGACATATCCTCCCACAACAGTTTCTATCTGAAATTTCCACAGCAAGTAATTTAATTCATCCAGTTGTATCGTAATTAACCGACTTTATGGTTTGACCAAAGCTTTGAGCAGTTCTTGAGTGGTTGCTAGCTGAGAAGGATTGGTTCTTGAATTATTAGAGGTGGAACTGGGTGTGATATGCTCAATTTCACCTTCTGCCATATCAGAATCTTGAATTTAGAAACTGATAAGTGATGAAATTCAAAAAATGGTGGGATTCAGGTTGCAAAGATTGACGATGAACTTGGTATTGAGGTCAAGAAATTTGCAGCCAGAGTGAACTGGGTGACGAATTTGCTCTGATCGTACTCATTAGGCAAGGCACATGAAGTAATGCGTGAAAAGGAATCAAGAACTACAATTCTTGATGCTATAAAGAATTGGTTTTGAGAGAAAGAAACACTCTCTGATGATGAGTTTTCTTCGAGGGGAGTAATGGTACAACCAACTTTAGACGATGACTGCTTTTTTGTGAAGCTCCAACAAGGCACTTTGATTAATGACTGTTAGGCAGTGTGCTTTGATACCATGTTAACAAAATTAAAGAGAATGTAAATTGTAATTTGTATTTATCTCTACACTGAAATGTTATTTACATTGTATTTACAGTGTATATTCTTGTATTGGGTCAAGTTATGAGATCGTACATAACTCGCAGGAGCATAATACAATATCATGCCTAACTTTACATTATTTGATACCATGTTTCATTATCCCATTTGATAGAAGTTGTTCATCATTATGTCGTTCCACCATCCTCTCTGTCGTCCCTTCCATCTTCCTTCCATACCTTTCATCGTTCTTTCGTTCTTTTCATGTTTTATAATTAATGTTGAAAACCCAAAACATAAAATAAGAAATAAGCTAAACGGCTCCAAAGTCTCTTTGACAATATTCTAATTTAAACATGTGAGTTAATCAAACCGACTGTTACATATGTTTGTCTACTGTAGAGTTGCTAAACCAAATTGTGTGAAGCCAAAAAATAAAAAATGTGTCTTTTAAGTTTTCTCAATCTAATTTACCTTATTCTTTCCATTGTATTTTCTCTCTAGTAGATTATCTCCTTGGATCTCTACAAGACTAACTTTTTTTTTTTCATAGCATGTTACCATTTACCGTGTAACTAAAATTAATGAAGAACCAAAGTAAATATTTTTTGAAATTATGTAATCCGACGATCAATTTCCCACCGTAATACAGTTATATTAGTAAATTTCCCGAATTTCTGGGAGCAGGTATTACGGGTAAGTAGAATAATGTTATACTTCCATTGGATAGCAATGAATAACATGTTTGCATAGCATGATTGACAGCTGCTGCTGTTGACGATTTTAAGCACTGTTAGGAACTCACGTAAAAATTGTGATAAATTAACTCGAAAAGACATTTTAGTCCTACCACCCAAATTTCCAACTAAAATCAATCCCCGCGAGAAAAAACCTCCGAAAAAGCCGTCGGTTGAACAAAAGCCTCCAAAACCCCAGTGGCATTTTCGTCATTTACTATCCAAGATCCCTCACTGCACATGGGCGGATCCTACTGCCTCTGTTTGCATTCCCCTATTCCCCATTCTGCACCCTAAAATAAGTGTGTGACTCCTAATCCCCACATACCACCAACATTTAACTAAAATAATAATCCAAATAATCCACCTTCCTCTATAAAACTCATTTTGCCGTTACCACACACTGGCATCTGTAGAAGAAGAAAGCATTTGTTGTCTGTAACCATTTTTGCAACAATGTCTGCTTCTTCTTCTTCCTCCTCCTCCTTCGTCTTCTTCCTTCTATGCTCTTTAATCATTTCTCTAAGCTTCCACATTTGCCACTCCAATCCCGTTTCCGACCTGCATTGGCACCCTGCTACCGCCACCTGGTACGGCAGCCCTGAAGGCGATGGCAGCGATGGTAATTATATTCTCATTTTCGTCCTTTTTAATAAATTCGTTAAGTTGAGTCAATGGTCAGTAATCAATAATCAATAGACAAATGAGTAGCAGAATCCAACAGATTATTATATTTGGTAAAGAGCGAATACTCTGAAAAGCCTTTAAAGCTGCTTATTTCATCTATTTTTTTATCAAAACGCTCACGCGCACTCACTCTTCAGTCTTCATGGCCGTTAAACCAATTTTTAATCCCATACAGCTTCATGCACAGCAGACAGTTTTCTTCACTTACGTCCACTTGACACGTGTCCCTCATTTTATGGAGTTGATACGCTGTTGGCTATATGGCCCATTACAATAAGTCAGAGTTCCATTTTGCCTTTCGCTGTTTTTGATTCAATTGAAAATTTTGATAATAGGCGGAGCATGCGGGTACGGGTCGCTAGTGGATGTAAAACCGTTAAGGGCAAGAGTGGGAGCAGTGAGTCCTGTGCTGTTCAAAAATGGAGAAGGGTGTGGAGCCTGCTACAAGGTGAAATGCGTCGACGCAAATATTTGTTCGCGGCGTCCGGTGACGGTGATTATAACCGACGAGTGTCCAGGTGGTTACTGCGCGTTCGGTAGGACGCATTTTGACATGGGTGGAGCTGCATTTGGTAGGATGGCGGTCAACGGCGAGAATTCACAGTTGAGAAATCGAGGCGAGATCTCGGTTCTTTATAGGAGGTAACAATAAATTTTGGTCTTTTGCGTTCGGTAATTAGTGGCAAATGAATTTTGTTGCTTGGAATAAACAGAGAAAATGCTTTACGTGTTCGCTTGATAAAGCAAACTGTTTACTCCCTGAATTGATTGTTCAAATCAATACAATTTGATTGGTTTGTTTATGTTTTTATTTGTTATCAAAACTCTAATTCTTGGTCCAACTATTTTGACTACCTATATTGGACAAATATATGTTAAAATGATTTAAATAACAATAAATTTTTAGTTACAAAATTTCCTTTTTCTGTAAAGAAATTAACCCTATAACTAAATAAAAAATTGATGTGGAAGAAGAAAATGTGCTTTCTACTCATGTTTTTTTTTCATGGTACAACAAATTCATCATTTAAGTGGAGAGTTAAATAATAAGATGATGGTTTGAAATGAAAACCGACGCATAATATTCGTAACTTTATCAGCGTTGAATATAACAAAGTTAATTACACTCATAAGCACCAAGATTAGTGGGAAGTTGGACCTATAGCTGCATAAAGTGCACCTTTAAAACATTATAGTACTTGCATATAAACGTATACAGACACATATATTTGTAATTTTTTCTCAGAAATAAGGACATTCAGAATACTATTTTCATGCAAAAATGTACAGGACTCCGTGCAAGTATCCAGGAAAAAATGTGGCATTTCATGTGAATGAAGGCTCCACAGACTACTGGCTTTCACTTCTGGTCGAGTTTGAAGATGGGGATGGAGATGTTGGCTCAATGCACATCAAACAAGTACAATTTTAGATCTCCATAAATTCTCCTTATTATGTTAGACATATATAGCTTTAATTTCAACCATTACTGCATATAAACGTGAATCTAAGACGTACATTAATGCAGTCGAGTTCAAACGAATGGTTAGAGATGAAACACGTATGGGGAGCAAACTGGTGCATCATAGGTGGCCCTCTAAAAGGACCTTTCTCTGTGAAACTCACCACCTTATCCACCCACAAAACTCTCTCTACCAGAGATGTCATTCCCAAGAGCTGGTCTCCTAAAGCCACCTACACTTCTCGCCTCAATTTTCATCTCTGATCATCATCATACAGAAGCCATTTAAAGGCTGTTCAATTATATATTTATATATATTTATAAGTTTCTATATAGATGTGAGTATGTGATCTTGTGAAATCTTGTGTGTTTTTGGAGTTTTGTTTGCAATAGGCTGTTGTAGAAGATGGTTGTAGCCCTCTCTTAAATGAAAGAGAGCGAGCGTATATTGGTTATTTGTATTATTGCTTGTCATTTATGTAAGACTTTTTGTGAGGACACATCTATACATTTAAAGAGATGGGTCTTCTGTGTTTGTTTTTGCTTCAGAAATTAATGCTGTATGGATGATATGATTTTATATTTGAGTGCTGTATAATGAGATGCTTTTTCACCCATTTTGAGCATCGAGCAATAAACTTTTTATTAGTTCTTATTTCTAAATAATGTATCTTTTTTTCTTTCTTCCTCCACATGCGGATTCATTCTATTGTTAATATGTTATGCACAGGTCTGCTGCTTCAGAATAGTGATGTAAATTGCTGCGTTGAATGTGACTGAATAAACAAATTGGTTTTGGTGATCTTTACATGAGGAAAAGTACATTTACTCGGAGAAAAATGTTCACATTGTTGGACTTTACATGGCCCCCTTTTGGAAAAGAGGCACAATATCACATGCTAAAATCTTTTGCATGCTCACTAATTTCATACTGCATTTGACAATGTTTGGTCCCCAAATATATGGTTGTCACTAATAACCTAAAAGTAAAAGGAAAAGGTTAAATGCTATATTTGCACATGTAAAGGAGCTTTGTTGAACTACTAAATTGAATTTTCTTCCATCAACCTCTTTTTTTTTTTCTCATTGAATAATTAAATTTTCAAACCAACTATAAGACATTTTTCTTACATTGATTAAATTGGATGAATTATACTGAGGTTTTTCTTAGTGGAATCATTGTTCTTTAGCTCTAATACACGACATAAATGTAGAAAATAAAATAATCAATCGCTACGTTACTCGCCTTGTCATCCACTAATATCTCATTTTACTTGATCTCCTTTCACGTACCAAATTCTCTTTCACAACTTAAAATCCTTTGTCTTTGATGAAAATAAGATCCTACGTAAATATAAATCGAATACTATTCACGTTGAGCAATTGCTTTTGCGAATGACTTAGTAGTTCCCTAAAAAAACTAAATAATGCTAACAATGGTGAAAACTTCCTCCCATCTTCTATACTTTTTTCTCACTTCTCCAAATCTCCAAAAGTATAAAATTTTCACAAAATCGTTCCTCAACAACCTCACAAATCTATGGTGTTTGTAGATTTTGATTCTTCAAGCTTTAGTGATGGTTACCTAGTAAAAAATGTTATACGATCAGTATACCAAAACATGGACCAATATGTTATAAATTCATCACACAAGTTTACAAATCAGATTTCTACTACTTTGTAATTCTGCATTAGTTATTTTGAACAATAACTATGTTGTAATTAATGTACAACAATAAACTATAGCAATCACGACAACAAATTGCTGTATTAAACTATAACGATAAGCAAGCATTGTACTACTTCGTAGAAACAGCACAACGTTGAAACGGAAAGATTACAGAATATTGTATATAAATATATAAGTAAACAGAAATCTAATTAGATGAAAAAGGAAATTACGTCTGAGACTTGTCGTAACAATTTCCTTAAGACTTTATTCAAAGTCTCACAAGATACAATAGACGTGATCTGCTCGAGATTGCTTTGAGTATGATCTTCTGTGTGATATGTAGAAGCGCATAGATCTTGTAACAACCCAGTATTTTGTGAATATTTCTATTTGTATATTTTAATTATTTTAATTGAAATTCCTGATTTAAGAAAACTTTATTTTATTTATTAAAATGAATAAATTTTGTTATTTTAAATATAAATGTTGATTTTTATGTAAATTATAATTTCAAACATGAATAAAAAGAATATTTCCAAAAAATATGAATTTTGGTCAAAGTGGTGAAACTTTAACTTTTAAATTTAAAATTTAAATATTTGTACTTTTGAATTTTATCTTTTATTATGAAAATAAATTAAATTTCAAGTATACTGCTTTTCGTTTCGTTGAAATCTGATTTATATTGTGAAAGTTATGTTTTTTAAAATATTATGTGTAAATTGATTTATTTAATAAAATTGTTTGTTTTAATTTATATAAATAATATTTTTATTTGTCATATCTTATTCTAATTTGTGTATATGTGTGTAATATGTCATGCTATGTATATAGTTTATTTTTAAAACATTTTTGAAGCGTTGTAGTTATTTTTCCAAAAACTAGTTATATTTTGTTTTCAATTTTCGATACTAGTTTACATATAATAACTATTTTCTTATATTTTTCTATATTTTCTAAAATTTATTTATTCATTTCATTTTCACTTTATTTTTTATTCATTTTATTTTATTTACATGGTTTTTTTTAGTTTATTTGCATAAAAGAAAATGGTAAATTGAAAAGACAAAAACTCTTCATTTGCTTATGACTTTTCAAATACTTTGCCTTTTCATTTTTGGCAGTTCACCACATATCTTTTGGCCGTAAGTTTCATATTGAATTTCACATGAGAAAACACTTTCTCACTTCACTTTATATGCCATTTTCAGATCTGAAGAGAAAGGTAATGGCTTCTTAAAAAAATTTCTACTCTTTTCTCTTCATGTTTATTGAATTTTCCTTTAGATTTTGCCTTGCTTCTCCTTGTCATGATCGACCATTTCCCTTCCACCACCTCCACCGTCCAGCACCACCACATCCACATCACCCTCCTCCCCTCTAACCAGCGCAAGGCCGTGAGCACCCCTTGAAGCAATCACCACAAAAACTCCACAAACACCTTGAAATTGCCATAGCTGAAACCTTAATGCACATAGCCCTCATTTTTCTACCTTGCCACCTCCTTAGCCGCCGCCATCTGCTCCTCCACCACCTCTGGCTACTGCTCCAGCCACCACCAGACCTGCTCATACCATGGCCGAGCCCAATTCACCTCAGACCGAGCCCAAGTGTTGCACCAATCTCCACTTATTTGCCTTAACCCTTTGCATTCTCATGTCATAACTTCCACCACTTCATCACCTTGCTAGCCACGTGTCTTGACCCATACTCGAGCCCAATACACCATCATGGCCGAGCATTAGAGACCCTTAGGCCGAGCATATGATGGTTGAGGCAATGGTCAAATCATGTTGTAATTTGTTGCTTTACTTTAAATTGTTTTCATAAGTATATTTGGGTTGTAAATTCTTGTGCAATATCTTGTTTGTTTGCTGTGTACAAGGTAATCACTTTGGCTCTCCCCGCACTTGAATCCATGGTCATGCTATCGTGCTTTTCGGATCTTTGTTTGTGTGTCTGAATCTGTACTCCAGCTTGTTGAGGTGAGTAATTCACACATGACATATGTACTTATATAATCAGTAAATTGACACCATGTGAATCTGTAGATCTATATTATCCTATTATAACTGCATGTGATATGATTTATATGATGATCACCCTGTTTATACACCTGTTATATCATCTGTTACTACTATATGATTCTATTCTATTATTTATATCAGTTTATCACGCTGCAAGTCCCCTGTAGATTAGAATCACTATGGGTTGAAATGATACATATCCAAACGGACTTTAGAATAGGGAAAAATTGTTATGGGCTGAAATGATAGGCCAGAACGATTTTTATTTATTTCAGTTAACTTGGGATTGCGCGTTTGAAATGAGAAAACTCGGATTTTTCTTTGTAAATTACGGATTGAAATGATATATTATCTGTATCACTTGACCAAGGCTAGAAAACTATATACAGACCCGTGGTTAAAATATATTTTTCTAAAATTTTAAAGTATTTTTAAAAATGTAAATATTATGATACTTTGATTGAAATTTAACTAAAAATAATTTTTATAAAATATTAGTGATTTTCTACAAGTTAAATAAGTGAAATAAATAAATGGTAGAGTAGAATTTGAAATATAAGTAAATTTTGGAATTTATGATTTGGTTTATAAATGTAGTTTAAATCAAGTAAGAAGATATGATAATTTGATTTTAAATTTTAATTTAAAATGATTTTATAAAGTGTTATTGATTTTTCTATGAATTAAAAATAGTTAAATAAATAAATGTTTAAAATTTAAATTTGAAATATAACTTAACTTGGAAACTGTGAAATGTGTTTTAAAAAGAAAAGTTAAGTTAAGGAAATAAAATGGAATTTAAATTTAGTTTATGAAATGGTAAATTAAATTAAAATGTAAAGTAAATGAAATGTTATAAAATTATACATTAATTTAATAAGTAAATTATTAAAATTTGATTTTTGTATGAAAATTTCACTTTATAAAATCATAAATTAAAGGGTATTTAAATGATTGTTTTAAAGTCAAATTATTAAATTTTATAAGTTAAAATGGTTTAAATTAAATTTAATTGTTTATGAAATTGTATTGAAAGTTTGGAATTTAATTAATAGCATTTCAGGAATGCTATCATTTCTGAAGTAAAGGATACTACACCATTTCTAAGAGCTATAATTGATACAAATGAACTAAAAGACAAAAATGAACCAAGGGCTATTACAGCACTTTTGTAAGTGCTGTAGTTGCAGAATTAAACTAAAGCTTTTATTTGAAACCTAAACTATTCCAGCATTTCTGTAAATGCCGTCTTTGCTAAACTGAATTGTTTTCAAATGTAACTTACCATAGCATTTTCTAAATGCTACGAAAGCTGAAATTTCACCCTTTTAATAAATTTAAGTGAATAAATGAAGTCTGAGAGGCTAAATTCTGAGAAATTGAATATTTGATTTTTAAAGTATAATAACTTCATTTTAATTGGTTATAAATGGAATATTTGATTTGAAATATAAACCATTTTTGAAATGTGATTTGGAATGGTATTTAAATTAAATAAAAATGAATGTGGTTTGGAAGGATATGATATTTTGATATTTTAAAATGAATTTGAAATGATATTAAATTTTGAAATGATATTTGATTTTCGAAGTATAAAATACCATTTTGGAATTTTAACCACGGGTACACTTCTCTGTATGCCTTGTGATTTTAGATGTATTTAATTTATGGTTTAACTGATCCTTAGAGAATGGGCGATCCCTAGCATCCTTTAAGTTGTTATGCATTACTACTACAGTTCACTTGAGTTGGTTTACATTATATAAGTATGTATGTCCTGCCTCGAGTATCTTGTGTTTTACTTTACGCTCGGGTCAGCCTAAGTATTTACAGCTTAGCTTTGGATTTCTCTTTCTGGAGCTGGGAATCGCTGGAGATTCTTTTTATCAAGTTATTCATCTATTTCTGTTTTAGTTCATATATTCCAACGCTTGTATTAGTGATCTTCTATGTATTTAGGATTTCTATTATATTTGTTTTTAGACTGATATTATGTATTTTGTTTTTTAGACTTTGTTATAGTAGCCTCGTGAACTACTATGATATATTTTATTTCCGCCGCGAGTTATTCTGATATTTCTGTGTCTGTGATTCTGTATGATTGGTTTTTTTTGCTCCAAATTATATTACAATGCGGTATTTTGAGCAATTCAAGTCCGACATGTGTGGATGCGAATGGATGAAAATATCGGGTTGTTACATTTGGTATCAGAGTTTTGGTTTTAGGCAAACCATAGTCTGCGGAGAAAAAATTCATTAGAGATAGGGTAGAAAAACCCTAGAATGAGTGAAATCAATATTAGAACCATTTCCTTGTGAGAGAACGTATTTTCGAAGTATAAAATGATTTCCAAATGATTTTAAAGGATTTTCAAAGATTATATTGGTATAAATTTTCTTATTTTGAAATCAAGATTTTCTAAACTTCATCCCTTCTGTATCCACCTTGATAGTAATCTCTTGGTTAGGATTCTTATCGATTATGATCCCTTCTAAAATCCAGTCTTGTCTTCCCTATTTTACCCTTTTGATTTTGGAGCATTCCATAATTCCACTTTGAATGACCTCTATAAAGATTGATGATTCCACAAATCTTTGAATGATTTATAAAGGGGTGAAACTCCTTTACAATCGGCGTTGATTCACCGGAGATTCTGTATCCTCGGTTTACGATGCTATCTACCTTCTGTTATACATGGATTTTATCTTTGGCGATCGAATGTCGATTTGCCTTAGATTTCATCATTGATTATATTCCTGAAGTCACGGTTGACCCGGTTATGGTCGTCCACGATTTATAAAGGCTTATCCATCTTTTACTTAGTAATTAAATTATCTCATCTTCGTTCGAGCTTATCATCGAACCAGAATTCTATTTGATTAGAGTTTCTCTAAATCTGAATCTCTGTTTGTTTTGAAATCCATCCTTGAATCATCCCTTGGAAATTTGTGTTTGGATGTGTTTTGAAATTGTATATACATCGAAATTATTATTTTGATAAGGATGATTTTCGATAAGGATTATATATGTTTTAAAAAAAAAGAAAATTATAATAAATTTGATTTATGTAAAAATGATTTATAACTGAAGGGTTTGAATTTGAATTTCGAGGAATCGAACTCCAATGTTTTGAAATCGATTTTAAGATTTTGAAAATATATAATAATAATATGATTTAAAGATATTTTCCGAATAAAAAATGTTTCAAATGTATTTGAATGAATTCCAATGATTTCGAAGATATTTCAAAGAAGTTTTCAAGATAATAGAAGTCCAGAACCCGCTTATGTCGCTGGAAAATAATTTTGGTGATGAGTGCACGCATCATCGACATTGATTTTCGAGTTTCAAAGTGGGAGATAGGCCACTCTAGTGGCTTTTCTATGCGAGTGATATTGTGAAACAAATTTTGATTTCATATTTCGATGTATGATTTGATATTTGAAAGATATATGTATATGTATTTGAAATGACTAAAAGTAAGCCCGGTGTTCAGTCCTCGAGATTCGGATTTGTGTTGGTATAACCCTATCTTTGGAATTTATTAACTGATTTGTTGGTGATTCGTAACCTTTGGATTTTAAGTATGATTTCTTCGACTATTTTAAAGTTCGAACACTTCCAAATCGAGGTTTAATTTTCAAAGCTAAGAAATTTCGAAAAGTATAAAATGTTTGATAAAGTATAAGTTTAGTTTTGTATGTTTAAAGCATGAAGAGTATGACTTAAATAAATTTGAAACTTTTGTTAAGCAAATAATTTGCAAAAGGATATTTGGATCTTTTGAATAGAAATAAATAGTTTAAAGGTTTTAAGGGGATAGTTATAAATTTGGAAACCATTTTGAGTATAACTGATTCTGAGAAAAATATTTGGTTTCGAAAATAGATTAGAATTTAAAACCCAGTATTTATATGATGATTTTTGGAAACGAATTTGTTTGACAGAAATTATGTTAATTTGGAAATTTGGGTTATTTTCTAAACCTATTATTTTTGAAAACTTTGAAACTGAAGATATTTAATTTGGAAGAAATGATTTGGTGAAATAATATATGATTTTGAAACTGAATTGATATTGAAATAGATTGAAATTTGAGAACCATGTGTTACTCAATACTTGATTTGGAGGTTACCGAACTTATAAAAAATTGATTTGTATAGGTATGAAGTTGATTTGAAACTATCGTTTTGGAAAGGTACTCAATTTGGAAATAGAAATCTTATATAATTGAAGTCTATATAAGTGTGATTTGATATACTATTGATTTGGAAAATATTCGATTTGAAAATAAAATCTTATATATGATGGACATTGTATAAGTATGATATTTGAAAGTGATTTGAAAAAGTACTATATGATAAATATTTTCGAAGTAAAGATATGGAAAGTGCCTTCTGCTTGATATTCGCTTTGCGGCCACATTGTGGATTCATTCTATCTATATTATTCTCTATGATTTTTGGTTTTCTGAATGTGATACTCGAGTGTCCTACCATGGCAATCTCCATGGTTATTCTTTTCAGCGCGACGGCATAACGTAATTCACAGAGGCTTTGAGAGCCAACGGGTACGGATGTTTACTGGGGGATCCAGTCGTAACTATTGTGTACCTGCGATCTATTGGATCGCTTGGTAGCGTAATCAACTGGGGCTGTGAGAGCCTACGGGTACGGATGTTTCCTGGGGGATCCAGGCGTAACCATTGTGTACCTGCGGTACTACCAGTCTTCATGGCGTAATCACAGGGTTGCGGTAGCCAGCCTACAGGTACAGATATTGTAACGACCCGATATTTTCAACCATTCGCATCCGCACATGTCGGACTTGAATTGCTCAAAATACCGCGTTGTAAATAAAATTTGGCAAATCTCAGAATATACAGTAAATACATAATCACAGATCACAGACACAGAGTATTTAATAATGCAGCGGAATTTAAAAGAAATAGTAGTTCATGAAGCTACTATATACAAATAATATACATCAGAGTTAAATATGATACAACAAAAAGTAACAAGATACATCAGGTACAAATCAGAATACATCACTGAAATCACTGGATACAAAAAGCAAAATAGATGGCTGGATCTTCAAGGAAAGCTCCAACTCCGAAGGTGAATCTTGAATGCTAACTCACTCAATCTGACTCGAGCGTAAAGCAAAATACAAAACACTCGAGTCAGGACATAAATACTTATGAACTGTAAATAAACTCAAGTGAACAGTAACAAAAATGCATCAGTAACTTAAAGGATGCTTGGGATCGCCCATCCTTTAAGGATCCGTTAAACTATTTACTATGTAGTAATATTGCGCTACTATAATAATGTCTACAGTAAAATAAACATACTTTTAAATAGCGTTCCGGGCTACCCATATCACCCTTCATACATAATAGTCCCAGTAGTCCATCCAATATCATGCCATCTCCACTCTGGGTGACTGTCAGAGGATACCACACGGGCTACGGGAGAAAAACAAACTCGTAGTAAAGGCTCGGTATGGTAGGTGACACGGCACATAAGGCAATGCCAGGGTAGATATACCAATTACGCACACGGGCTGGTGGTAACGCAGCAGCCACATACGCCCACCTCGGAACACACTCCCAAATCAAAATCGGAGGATGGCCATCTAATCAATCACCAGTAAGAGTATAGTATCGAAGGAATGTGTCTGATCGGAGGAATGACCTCACTTGGCCCGAGATCGCTCCTGTTTTAGCCACCTTATGCCAACTCACGGGAGTTGGGTCAACGTAATATACCTCAAGAACGTCGCCACCATCCTACTTCATTCCGGAATCTCCACCGCGTACATGGTTGTTAAAGTGGTTTTCGAAGTTGGCAGAGAGTATGACAACTTCCGACCCCGGTCTCTTTACCAACCAAACGTTATTATAACGCCGTGGTCATTTCAAAATAGGTTATACTTCAAAAAGATCAAATCATTTCGTTTCAAACTATATTTCTTTCAAAATAGTTTATACTTCGAAACCAAAACCATTTTTATTTCAAAACTATTTATTCAATCAAAATAGTTTATACTTCGAAAACAAAATCATTTTTATTTCAAAACTATATTCAAATCAAAATAGTTTATACTTTATCATTTCCATCTCAAACCTATATTCACTTCCAAAAATCATAATACTTTCAAAGTTATAACTCTTTCGAAACCAAAATACTTGAAATCATTACACTTTGAAAATCATAACATTCTGAAATCATACATTTGAAATCATGAAACATTCATTTAATTCTTTACATTTTACAAATTTATTTCCAATTTAATTCAAAATTTCAAATTTCCAATTTAATTCAGATCAAACCATCAATTTCAATTCAATTCAGTTTTCTAACAAAACATTTCAAATCTTATAAATTTCAAATATAGATTTGATCTACAAAATAAGCTATCCAATTTTAATATGTTTCCAAACTTTAATATCCCACATTTCAAAACTAAACTTTATAATTCCATATATTCATATCTCAAATCTAATTTCATTATTATGTAGTTTTGAAATATTCATTTCATAAATCCAATACTATTAAAATAAACTCAATTTACAATTAAACTAAATATCCTTTCATACCAATATAAACTTCAAATATTCATTTATCAAAAGTGCATATCATTCTAATTCATATTCTTTATCAAAATAAAGATCAAATCATTTCCAAACCTTATTATCAAATCATTATTTGAATTCAAATTCAAATACCCAAATTTAAATATCATTTTTAAATAAAATAAGTCATTCATTTGTTATTTCAAATATTATTACAAAAATACATTTCAAAATTCCATTCAAAAATTCATTTATCTCATTACATCTCATTCCGTTTAACACATAACTATGTAAACTTTATTTAAATTCAAATTCAATTTAAATTCCTTAAAAATTCAAATTTAAATATTCAAAATTTCTGAAATTTCACAAATAATCCATTTCAAAAGTTAAATTAATTAACACTTTAAAATATAACACAACAGTGTTAAAATCTATAACATTTCAAAACATTGTCAAATTATAGCAACGACGGCCTTTATAAAGTGCTATTGTAGCTAATAGTTTCCAAAATGGTTTAGTTCAAGAATAACGACGTTTATAAAATGTCGTAATAGATATTTAGTTATTTCAAACATTGTTAGATTCAAAACAGTAGCATTTAAAAATGCTGTCAAAAGACTACGACAGCTTGAAGATGCTATAAAATTCCAGATTTCATTTTAGCTTTTCAAAAATAATAGTAAAACTCCAAATTTTATCATTATAACTTGAAAATCATATTTCTAGACTTCAAAATTTCACATTTAAAATCATTTTAGCATATGACTTAACACAATAAAATTTTAAGATCAAATATTCAATTTAAAAACTCCATTCATTTATTAAGTCAAAATTCACTGTTTATTAACTTATAAATTTAATAAAACTTAACATTTACTTCAGATATCATTTCAAAACTTTAAATTTAATTTCCATTATTTATTTACATTTTAAAATAAAATTTAAAGTCAAAAATCACAATTACTTCAAATTTACGTACTTAAATTCACAATTTCAAGACTTAATATTTAATTTTCTTAAAATCATAAAACATATATTTTTAAATCAAAATTTCATACTTTTGAAAATACATATTTAAAAAAAATCATTTAAAAATATACCACGGGATCTGTATATAACTTTCTAACCTAGGTCAAGTGATACAGATATATATCATTTCAATCCGCAATTTACAAAGAAAACCGGGTTTTATCATTTCAAACCCGCAATCCCAAGTCAGATAAAATACAATAAAAATCGCTCAGGCCTATCATTTCAGCCCATAATATTTTTTCCCTATTCTAAAGCCCGTTTGGGTATGTATCATTTCAACCCATAGTGATTCTATTCTAACAGGGAACTTGCAGTGTGAATATATGCATAAACAATATAAACAATGTCAATGTCACAATATAATGTCATATATCAGATGTCAGGTGATAATTAACAGTTTTAACATGGTAATAACATAACATAGCATATCATATTATCATCATTAACTTGCATAACATTTTATATTACTAAACACTTGTCATCAATTCACTATTTCATAAGTATAAATGTCAGAGTGAGAAAAACTCACATTTTCAAGCTGAAGACCACTACGACACACAAACATGATTCCAAGGGCATGACAAGCACGACAATGGATTCAAATAAGTGGAGAGAGACTAGATGATCATCTTGTAACAATCCAATAAACACAAACAAGACAATGCAACACATGAATATACAACACAAAACAATATTGAACAAGTTGAGATACAAAGCAACAAAGACAAGACGGCTTAACCTTGCCTTAACCACTCCACTGCTCGACCATAGAGGATCTTTTGCTTGTCCATTTATGTGTGTTTGGGTCAGGTATGGTATCATATAGGTCAGATTTAGCACACCCATGCACGGCAACATGAAGTGATGTGAAGGGGTAGTGGTGATAATATGAAGCATACATAGGTTCAAGTGCTAAATAGAGTGGTTTATGCAACATTTGGCTCGGTTATGCCAAGTTTTGGGCTCGTCCCTACATACTTCAGGTATGGTCAGATCTGAAATGATGTCTAGAGGTGGTGTAGGTAGGTGGTGGTTGAGCTAGGGGTGTGGCCAAGTCGAGATATGAAGGAGATAGTGAAGATAGGCTTGGCTAGGCAATGTTTTCAAGTGATGCTTGTATTAATTTGAGGAATTTGCAACCTTGGAAGGGCCATGGCCTGTAATGGTCGGTGGAGTAGGAGGGGTAGCTGCCAAGTATGGTGGAGGTGGTGGTCGTGGAGTTGGAGTGGACTAGAGGCCGAGCTATGCTAGAGGAGGAACAAGGTAGAAATCATTGAAAAGAAGTAGGAAAGATAGAATGAAGCCATAAGTTTTTTTTTTCTTTTTTTCTTCATGAAGCCGTGAGTTTTAGGGGGAAGATGAGAAAGAGTTTTCACGTGAAAAGGAAAATGGAATGTCAGCTGATGAGTGGAGTTAAGGCAGCCAATTGAAGAGATGTTGGTTGAGAAATGAAAAGACAGAATACAAAAAGGCTTGAGCAAATAAAGAGTCACAAACCTTTCAAATTTCCACCATTTCTTTTTAAGTTTTAAATACATGTAGAATATATATAAATACAGATAAAAACACGAAAATATAGTAAATAAACAAAAATAAATAAATAAATATTAATTAAATATAATTAAATTAAGAAAATAGCAAAGAAAATGTAAACTAGGCTTGAAAATTTGAAAATAAATGAAATGAACTTTGGAAAAATTATATGTACATGAAAAGTATTTATAAATAAAGATAAAGACATAAAAATAAAATGCTTACATAAAAATGAATAAATAAATTTTAATTAAATATAATTTAAATGAAGAAAATAGCAGAAAAATGGAAACTAACATTTAAAAATAGAAAATAAATTCAATGAGCTTTGGAAAAATTCAAACATCGCTTTAAAAATATTTAAAAGGTAAAAATATATGTAACATAACATATAATACAATTTATAATAAGATATGACAATTAAAAAGATTATTTATAAAATTTAAAATAAACAATATTGTTAAATAAAATAATTTACACCCAATTTTGTAAAAAGCATAACTTTCACAATATTATTCGGATTTCAACGAAACGAAAAGCAGTGTTCTTGAAATTTTATTTACTTTCATAATAAAATATAAAATTCAAATTTTCAAACTTTCAAATTTTAAATTTAAAAATCAAAGTTTGACCATTTTGACCGAAATTCACTTTTCTGGAAATATTCCATTTATGCATGATTGAAATTCTAATCCACATCAAAATCAACATTTATATTTCAATTAACAAAATATATTCATTTTAATAAAAATATAAAGTTTTTAAATTAGGAATTTAAATTAAAATAATTAAAATATACAATTACAATAATCAGAAAATACAGGGTTGTTACAGATATTTCCTGGTGGATCCAAGCGTAACAATTGTGTATCTGCGATCCATGATCGACATATTTTGGTTTGGTTATTTTGTTTGGATTGTACTTTCCATATCTATTTTTAAAAGTTTTTCCAGTATTTTCACTGGGTGTTGAAACAGGTCTACCAAGTACATGGAGAATTCTAGCTTCGCGCCTGATCAACGCATAGCCAGAGTCTACAGGAACAAAAGTAAACTTGTTAAGACATCGAGTTATAAAAGTATTTTGATAAAGTATTATATAAAGGATATTTTGATCATTTATTTCACTTGTCTAAATAATTTAAAATGTTTTAAATATTGTTTACTTCGAACTATCAAATTTGAATCAAATGACTATTCATTATATTATAAAATGATTAAAATGTTATAAATATAAAATTTTAATTGAAATTATATAGTTTTAAAAAAATGGTTTATCCTTTTCTTTCAACCTATTTTCCATTCTAGCTATTCTTATCCTCCTACCTTCTTCCTCTTCAAGGGTCCTTTCCGCATTGTGGAAAGAGTTGGTTCTTTAGCTTATCCTTTGGATTTTTTCGAGAAGCTTTCTGGAGTGCATGATGTATTCCAAGTCTCACATCTTCTCTGGTATCTTCATGACCCATCTCTTTTTGTTCAGCCTTCTGCTCTTGATAGTTTGGATATTTAGCCTAATCTGACTGTCGAAAGGAATCCACTTCGTATTGTCCATAGAGGTACGAAGCAGCTAAGAAGGAAATTTGTTAGTCTGGTCAAAGGACTGTGAAGTACTGATGATTGGGATTGTACCTGGGAAATGGAGGAGAACATTCGTGCTTCGAATCTGGAATTGTTTTTCCAGGTACTATTTGTTTTGTCTATCTTGCTTTTTCTTATTTTTCTTGTTCGTTCTTTTCGAGGACGAAAAGATTTGAGTGGGGGAGAGTGTAACACCCTAGTATTTTGTGATTATTTATATTTGTATATTTTAATTATTTTAATTGAAATTCCCGATTTAAAAAAACTTTATTTTATTTATTAAAATGAATAATTTTGTTATTTTAAATATAAATGTTGATTTTTATGTGAATTATAATTTCAAACATGAATAAAAAGAATATTTCCAGAAATTGTGAATTTCGGTCAAAGTGGTCAAACTTTGACTTTTAAATTTAAAATTTAAATATTTGTATTTTTGAATTTTATCTTTTATTATCAAAATAAATTAAATTTCAAGAATACCACTTTTCGTTTCGTTGAAATCCGATTTATATTGTGGAAGTTATGTTTTTTACAATATTATGTGTAAATTGATTTATTTAATAAAATTGTTTGTTTTAATTTATATAAATAATATTTTTACTTGTCATATCTTATACTAATTTGTTTACATATGTGTAATATGTCATGCTATGTATATATTTTATTTTTAAAACATTTTTGAAGTATTGTAGTTATTTTTCCAAAAACTAGTTATATTTTGTTTTCAATTTTCAATACTAGTTTACATATAATAACTATTTTCTTATATTTTTCTAAAATTTATTTATTCATTTCATTTTCACTTTATTTTGTATTAATTTTATTTTATTTACATGGTTTTTGTTTTAGTTTATTTGCACAAAGGAAAATGGTAAATTGAAAAGACAAAAACTCTTCATTTGCTTATGACTTTTCAAATACTTTGCCTTTTCATTTTTGGCCGTTCACCACATATCTTTTGGCCATGAGTTTCATATTGAATTTCATGTAAGAAAACACTTTCTCACGTCACTTTACATGCCATTTTCAGATCTGAAGAGAAAGGTAATGGCTTCTTAAAAAAATTTCTACTCTTTTCTCTTCATGTTTATTGAATTTTCCTTTAGATTTTGCCTTGCTTCTCCTTGTCATGATCGGCCATAGCTCCTCCACCACCTTCACCGTCCAGAACCACCATATCCACAACCACACCACCCTCCTCCTCTTTGACCAGTGCAAGGCTGTAACATTCCTGGATTTTAGCTAAAAATAATTTGATAATTGATTTATTATTTAGGATTAAATTTTGGAAAAATTAGTAATCAAATTTAATTTTGGATTTAATTGTGAATTTATTTAGAATTTATTTGCATTTGAAATATAAAAATTGAATTCATCAAATTTAAAAAGATATATGTTCATTTAGTTATAAAACGAATTATAATTGGGAAATTAGATTTTGGAATTTAATAAATATATTGACAATGAATATTGTTGATTTGAAAATACTAAAATGAATATCTTGAAAACAAATTGGATTTATTTTGGAATAAATATGAAGATTCCAGAATAAATTAGAAGTATGTGTTTATAAAATGGTATTTTGGATTAGGATTCAATTATAAACATTTTGAAAAAAAATATAGTTTTGAAATTTTTACATGTACAAAACATAAATAAACATAGTTAATATATATAAGAAAATAAAATTTGTAAATATAAAACTAACTAAGAATCTAAACATAAATTAGATTGAATATATTTAAATATCAATATATAAATAAAAACATGTTATATAGATAAGAATTATTTTCTTAAGGATGTATAAATAGTTATAAAAGAAATATAAATAGAAAATAATATAAAGATATTTGAATTTAATTTTATGAAATGGATTTTGAAGTCAAACCTTTATTCTAAAGACTTAAATACATATATAATCTATATATGTGTTTATTATTAAAATACAACTAAACTTTGAAATTAATTTCTTAAAAAAGTTATGATTTGTACAACGACTTGAATTTGAAATTTAAAACAAGAATGAATATATAATATTTACCTTTTGAAATTTAATAAATGTATTGTAAATAGAATTGATTTAATAAATAAGTTTACAAAAGCTTTATAAACTAAGGGATGTATATATGTATGATTTATTTGTTGAGTGTACAAATTGTTTTAATCCATTTCTCTTTAAAAGTTGTAAAAGTAAAATAAATACAAGTGTATGTAAATAACTTGTAAATAAATTAATAAAAAGGTTTAAAAGCATAAAGCATGTCTTCATAAATTAAAATAAAGTAAGAATTAAAACAAAGTTACAAATAAAATTTAAACAAGGGTTTAAAACTAAGTTTTGAAACTAATATAAACTAAGGGGTTACAACATAAAAATAGAAATTTGGACAAGTGTAGATCATGCACATAAGTAAATTTACAAGTGTAAGAATTTTGGCATGCAAACAAACAAGTGTCAAAATGGTTTTATAAAAAAAAATCTGGCCATTCAACTTCTTAAATCTGAAAATAAATTCTTCCTCGAAACCAGAAAATTTATCAAACATCTTCAACCTGAAATTCAGAAACAAAAACCAGGTTAAAGCTTCAAACCTAAAGCAAGCGCAGAGAAAAGAAAAAAATATTTCTTAAGAAAATCAAGTTTGCAAATCAAATCCAAGCCTGCATCTACTTCAAATATGGAATCAAACATTTTCACCCTAGTTTCAAAGCAGAGATCATCTCTACGAAGTTTCATTATCAAGCAATTCCAATTTTGATAAAGATCCAACATTTTTTCTAATCTCAACAACTCAAAGTTTTCAAAATCAAAAGCAAGTTCAAAAGGCTTGAAGCAAACCTGGAAACACTTCCACTTTCAAAAGCCTCAAACCTAATCAGGAACAAGTTCAACTCAAATGGAAAGCAAGAATTCGACTGGAAGCTAATAAATAATCTCAACAACAACTTCAGATCAACAAATTTAAAACCTGGAATCTTTAAACAAGCAAAGTCAAAATTTTCAGAAGAAAAACTACAGGCTCTGATCCAACACGCACATGTGAGCAAATTGACTTATTTAAATTTGAAATCCGTGATATATTTGATGTTTTGGTTAAGTGGTTGTTATGAGAAAAGATGGATGAATGTATATCATGTTTGCATATCTGTTTAGTGTATGCATGTCTGTAATATGCATATACTTCTCTGATTTGAAGTGCAGGCTTTAACAAAAAAAAATATCCAAATCCTCATTTTCAAATCCTCTTTAGACCCTAGGATTCAAGCAAAATGTGTTTGTTAAATAATAATTTAGCTCTTAAAAATATTTTTTAGTTTAAAAAATGAGGATAATTTGTCAGGAATGAGATTTACAGTGAAACCCAGGAATCTTGTCGAAATTCAAGTATCACATTCTTTTGATTCATCTACATCACCGTCTTCAACATCTAAAACTATGATTTTTGAAATAAATATCAGGATTTTTAACTAAGTAAATCGCAAGATATTGGAAGTTGATCAGATTCGAACATTTACTCGATTTCGGATGATCACATCGTTAAGTGGCTTCGGGATTCTAACTGAGGCTCGCTGTAGGACCAGTGATAGTTGGAAAAATCATGGGTGAATTTATTATTCACCGTGATGATGATAAGGTGAAGATTTAGGGTTTAACAACTTAATTTGGTTGATGATGGAAACGTGACGCGTTCGCTACCATGGATGGATCGAGTGTTGTCGCACCAAGGGATATCGAAGCATTGATGAACGAAGCTGCTCTGGTCAGGGTGGTGGGGTTGTAGGTGGTTGCAATCGTCGGCGCGAGGAGTTTTTGATGATTGTGTTGGGTTCTAGGAAGCGATAGAATAGCTTGATTACGATTTCATGGTGGTTTCGACGATTTGAGTGTTTGATTGAGTTGAGATGGTCACCGGCGATTTGTGCGAGATTGCAGCGATGATCTAAATGGCAATGGCGATGTGTACACGTATACATATGTCAGTGTGTCAGGTTTGGTGACTGTTGAATTTGGGTTACAAAAATGGGTCTCGGGTTTTGACTCGGGGAGGAAGGAGTTTGGCTCGAGTGTGGCTTCAATATTTATAAAGTTTAACTTGATTATTAACAGTATTGAAAGTTAAGAAATAAAACAAACAAAGTTTACCTGGGTTTTGGTTCGGGAAAGAATAGATTGTGCTCGGATTCTTTGCCATGTTAACAAGTTTAAAGTTAAACAAAATCATGTTTTAAGAATTCTCTTAAATCAATTTCTTTAAAAATCATAAGTGTTTATTTGAAGGTTTGGTTAGTTTAAGTTGGGTAAATTATTTTAACTTTGATTTAATAAATTAAAGTTTTGATAAAATTGAAGAATGATTCATTGATGTGATTAATTAATGAATGTGATTAATAAAAGGCTAATTAATAGATAGTTAAAGATTTATTAATTAAGTAATTAAAGAAAAATAAATTAATAATTAAAAGATAATTACTTAATGGAATTAATTTAAGGAAAATTAATCAGGGTGATTAATTTAATTTAAGTGATTAATTAAAAGATAATTCATTAACGATCGAAGGTAAATTAATTTGTGATTGGAAAATAATAATTACTTTACGTAATTAAGTAAGGCTTAATTAATTAATGTAATTAACTCAAGATTAATTTACTTATGTGCTGAATTAAGGGTCAATTGATTAAAATAATTAATTTAAGATAATTAATTTAAGGATAATTAAATAATTAGAGGTTAATTATTTAATGGTTAAAGATTGTTTATTTATCAATTAAGGTTGATTAATAAATGTTTAAAGGTTAATTAATTTATTATTAAAAGTTAATTAATTAAAAGTAATATGAAATTCATTAATGTTAATTAAATCAGATGATTAAATTGATCTCACTTATGAATGTTTGGATTCTATTAAATGTTTGAATGGTTTGATATTCCTCATATGTGATGCTGTGTGATATGAATTATTATGATTTGCGCTGTGGAATGAGATGTAATTTATTTACCTGTGATGTAATTTAATTATCTGCGATGAACTTATATTATTCATCGGTGATCTGTAAATGAAGACAAGCGTTACATATTTATACCGCTTATCGATATTGATATGATTGAATTTGTGATGATTGATATTGTTGCACTATTGTGTAAAACCCCTAGACTACACCTTACACACACAAATATGGGTTGCACGAGGAAATCGGTTAAGTCACAGATTTTTAATGATTTTAAAGACTGATTTTTTTTGAATCAAAAATAGTTTTGGAATTCGAATTGAAAACCTTTGAAAATGAGTTTCAAAAATAAAAGTTATTTTGAATAACTTAATAAAGTTTTGAAATTTAAATAATTTGGTTTGAATTTGAATTCAATATTTGAAATTGAATTCAATAATTTGGGAATTATGGTTTAAAAAGATTATACAAGTTATAAAGGTGTTTATATGGGGTTTTAACCATAAAAAATGTATTGTTTTGGAAATTTAAATTTAAGCCCAAGTTTTATACTTGAATGGCTTTAACTTATGTAAATGTGAGATTATTAAACCTTGTTTTGAAATTGAAGAGAGTTTTAAATGGTATATCTTTCATATAAAGATTTGAATTGGAAATGGTTTGAAAAGTTATGAATTAAATCTTTAACTTAAAGATTGGATAAGTTAATCCAATTTTGAATGAAATTGTTTTGAAAAGCCGTGAATTAACCTTTGTGGAAGATTGGTAAACTTTGTGAAATGAATCTTTTATTTAAAAAGATTTGAAATGGTAATTTGTTTAAACCGTTTAAAGAAAGCTTTGGATAATAAGTTGTGACTTAACAGAAATCCTATATCCATATGTTTTTAAATATTGCGCTCATTATTCGGTTTAGCCGGGAGAGGACCTTGTGTCCTATAACCCATTTCGAATAATGACACGTCGTTATGGATAACATTTGAAGATCGGTGGTGAAGACCGGGTATTTTCGAGAACGAAAGGATAACCCGTCGATTGTCTCTACACTGAGTCACGCCGGTATAGAGATTCCCTAAGTAATGGAAAGTCCGATCGGGATTGTGAATAACCGGATTTGCAAGGGCTTCTTCGAAAGTGCATTCGGTTCTGTTCGTACCCGGAACAGACTTGTATGGATGTGTGTCTGACAATACACTTTGAGATGTAAAACCGGTTTCTATCAATTACATTTCTGTTTGGTGGCGGAGATTCATTCTCTTAGCTTAACACCCTTCTCTGAGACGTACGAGCTCAGAGGTTATGTAGTTGATGGTTACTAGTGTTACATTCCCAATTTGGTAATGTGGCATACGAAGTGCTGCTGATCATTTGTTGATCAAAGCATGGCTTTGTGAAAAAGCGCAGCTTTGTGGACGAGACCTCATCGAGCCTCACAACCCGATAATGGTCGAAACAGGAAAGATGCGGCAAGGTTTCAAGGGTAGTTCCCTTAGGGTATGACCATTCCTTCTGAAAAAGGATGGTATTATGGTATGGAGCCCAGATACTTATTCATGTGGACACTGTAGTATATTTGTTACCGTGTGATGTTGTTGGTGTAGAGGATCCTCAGATGAAGGTCGCAAACGACCGGAGGTGGCATATCTTAGGTTTTACTCCCCGGGAAGGGGGGTAACCGGCCTTGTGTTGGTAGAGAGCCGGGTAGGTTCTCGAGGCGTCCCTCCAGAGGCGTTCCCATGTGGCAATAGAAAGTTCCTTAGCCTGACCATTAGTTGGAAATCCAATCATCCAATACGAGCCTTGTACGGTTTTAGTTGTAGAACCTACCATTTAAAATGGCAGCTATAGTAGACATAGTATAATGGTATCTATGCTGGATAAGATTAATATTATACTTTCAAAATGTTTTCCACTATGCACTAGTATAATATCAAAGAGTTTTCTCATATTAAGCATATTTGACTATCATAAGGAGAAATCTCCCCATGTGTGCGATTGCATTGTGTATGTGCCGGGAGGCCTTATGGTAGTTTAATTTTTCAAAAAGCATTGCGGATTTCAATTTAAATTCTTTTTTTGGTTTGTTTTAAAGATAAAATGTTTTTGTTTGCTCACACCAATCCCATGACTGACCTGGAGTTTATTGTTCCTTTTCTAAACTCTGGGTGCCCATAATTTTTCCACACGGGTAGTCTAGAGTTGGGTTTTTTAGATAGTCGAATAGTAGGAATTGATTCGTTAGCCTTCGAAGCCTTTTGGATTTGTGGATCACACTTGTTACACTTCAGCATTCGCGACTGACCTTGCTTAGCTTTGTGAAACGTGATGGGGGTTCCAGCTAGTGGTTTGGAGTTTTGACTTTGGAGCATTGGATTGGAGTTGCAGTTTGATATTGAAGTTATCTCTTTGTTTTCCGCTGTTTTTTATTGTCTTTGATATTCTTGTATCATATTGATATCATTGTTGTATATCATTGGATATTGTATTCATTGGAGTTGTTTATGATATTCATTTCTTTTTCTTCCGCTGTGTTGTACTTAATGTGTTATAAGCTCCGGCGAACCAGATTCAACGTTTGGATCTACGGCATTTGAATACGAGTGTCGTATTCGGTGCTGATTTTGGAAGGTCGAGTCAGGGTCGTTACAGTGGTGTCAGAGCCAAGATGAAGGTTGGAACTTTAGCTCAGAAGTATAACACATTAAGCAGCTCATTAGAGATAGGGTGAAGTATACCCTAGAATGAGTATATCCCTAAGATATCCGTTCGAATGCCTCAGTAAATTCTCTTACTATCCACTGATAGTGAGTATGAGTGCGAGAAGAGGACGAGATAGGGGACAGGGAAATACCAGTACAAATGGTCAATACCATGCAACAACGGAAATATCATTCTCTATCAATCTCCTTTGATTCGTCTTGCCAATTTCTTTGATGTCTTCGTGGCAACTCGAGGTAGAAGCTTCGGTGTGATGCTGGCCCTATGAATCGTGTAGATAAGTCTCTATTTCGTATTCTCTTCGTCAAATTTCTATCAGCTTTTCATTTTTAACTTTAGCGAAATTGAAATTTGATTTGAACTAAATTGGTTAACTAAAATATAAAGTTAAATAAATTGTAGCGATAAAACAATTTCGATTAAAACCAAATTTGAAATTCTATTGTAATTTTCTGTGAATATCAAAGTCCGAAGAGGGACAAGTTAGATATATAATTTGGGTGTTCCAACTTAAGTTTGGAATCCATACTTAGTATTTGAGAATTTTGAAAGACCGTATCCAATTATCTGTTCTTTTGGGGTCCAGATATATACTACGAAGGGTTAGTTATCCCTTCGAACTAACCAATGCCCATGTGCATTTCATAGATCTGGATGACCCGAGTATCTTGTAAAGAGTTAAATAGATTCGTTCTTGTATCTATTATTGATATTCTGATTTGGTAGGCCAAATACAGAATAGATAATCGGCTTGATTTGTGAGTCAATTCTCTATCTTTGTGTATCTATCCATTCTTTTGTTGTCTCCCTGGCAAATTCCGAGGATGAAATTTTCTTAAGGGGGAACCTGTAACATTCCTGGATTTTAGCTAAAAATAATTTGATAATTGATTTAATATTTAGGATTAAATTTGGGAAAATTGGTAATCAAATTTAATTTTGGATTTAATTTGTGAATTTATTTAGAATTTATTTGCATTTGAAATATAAAAATTGAATTCATTAAATTTAATAAGATATATGTTCATTTAGTTATAAAATGAATTATAATTGGGAAATTAGATTTTGGAATTTAATAAATATATTGACAATGAATATTGTTGATTTGAAAATACTAAAATGAATATCTTGGAAACAAATTGGATTTATTTTGGAATAAATATGAAGATTCCAAAATAAATTATAAGTATGTGTTTATAAAATGGTATTTTGGATTAGGATTCAATTATAAACATTTTGAAAATAAATATAGTTTTGAAATTTTTACGTGTACAAAACATAAATAAACATAGTTAATATATATAAGAAAATAAAATTTGTAAATATAAAACTAACTAAGAATCTAAACATAAATTAGATTGAGTATATTTAAATATCAACATATAAATAAAAACATGTTAGATAAATAAGAATCATTTTCTTAAGGATGTATAAATAGTTATAAAAAGAAATATAAATAGAAAATAGTATAAAGATATTTGAATTTAATTTTATGAAATGGATTTTGAAGTCAAACCTTTATTCTAAAGACTTAAATACATATATAATCTAAATATGTGTTTATTATTAAAATACAACTAAACTTTGAAATTAATTTCTTTAAAAAGTTATGATTTGTGCAACGACTTGAATTTGAAATTTAAAACAAGAATGAATATAAAATATTTACCTTTTGAAATTTAATAAATGTATTGTAAATAGAATTGATTTAATAAATAAGTTTACAAAAGCTTTATGAACTAAGGGATGTATATATGTATGATTTATTTGTTGAGTGTAAAAATTGTTTTAATCCATTTTTCTTTAAAAGTTGTAAAAGTAAAATAAATACAAGTGTATGTAAATAAATTGTAAATAAATTAATAAAAAGGTTTAAAAGCATAAAGCATGTCTTCATAAATTAAAATAAAGTAAGAATTAAAATAAAGTTACAAATAAATTTTAAACAAGGGTTTAAAACGAAGTTTTGAAACTAATTTAAACTAAGGGGTTTCAATGTAAAAATACAAATTTGGACAAGTGTAGATCATGCACATAAGTAAATTTACAAGTTTAAGAATTTTGGCATGCAAACAAACAAGTGTCAAAACGGTTTTATAAAAATAAAAAAATATCAGGCCATTCAACTTCTCAAATCTGAAAATCAATTCTTCCTCAAAACCAGAAAATTTATCAAACATCTTCAACCTGAAATTCAGAAACAAAAACCAGGTTAAAGCTTCAAAACTGAAGCAAGCCCAGAGAAAAGAAAAAATATTTATTAAGCAAATCAAGTTTGCAAATCAAATCCAAGCCTGCATCTTCTTCAAATCTGGAATCAAACAGTTTCACCCTAGTTTCAAAGCAGCGATCATCTCTGTAAAGTTTCAATATCAAGCAATTCCAGTTTTGATAAAGATCCAACATTTTTTCTAATCTCAACAACTCAAAGTTTTCAAAATCAAAAACAAGTTCAAAAGGCCTGAAACAAACCTGGAAACACTTCCAGTTTCAAAAGCCTCAAACCTAATCAGGAACAAGTTCAACTCAAATGGAAAGCAAGAATTCGAATGGAAGCTAATAAATCATCTCAACAACAACTTCATATCAACAAATTTGAAACCTGGAATCTTAAAACAGGCAAAGTCAAAATTTCCAGAAGAAAAACTACAGGCTCTGTTCCAACAAGCACAGATGAGCAAATTGACTTATTTAAATTTGAAATCTGTGATATATTTGATGTTTTGGTTAAGTGGTTGTTGTGAGAAAAAATGGATGAATGTATATCATGTTTTCATTTCTGTTTAGTGTATCCATGTCTGTAATATGCATATACTTCTCTGATTTGATGTGCAGGCTTTAACAAAAAAAAATCCAAATCCTCATTTTCAAATCCTCTTTAGACCCTAGGATTCAAACGAAATATGTTTGTTAAATCATAATTTAGCTCTTAAAAATATTTTTTAGTTTCAAAAATGAGGATAATTTGTCAGGAACGAGATTTACAGTGAAACCCAGGAATCATGTCGAAATTCAAGTATCACATTCTTTTGATTCATCTACATCACCGTGTTCAACATCAAAAACCATGATTTTTGAAATAAATATCAGGATTTTTAACTAAGTAAATCACAAGATATTGGAAGTTGATCAGATTCGAACATTTATTTCATTTCGGATGATCGCATCGTTGAGTGGCTTCGGGATTCTAACCGAGGCTCGCTGTAGGACCAATGATTGTTGGAAAAATCATGGGTGAATTTATTATTCACCGTGATGACGATAAGGCAAAGATTTAGGGTTTAACAACTTAATTTGGTTGATGATGGAAACATGACGCGTTCGCTGTCATGGGTGGATCGAGTGTTGTTGCACCGAGGGAAGTCGAAGCATTGATGAATGAAGCTTCTCTGGTCTGGGTGGTGGGGTTGCAGGTGGTTGCGATTGTTGACGCGAGGAGTTTTTGATGATCGTGTTGGGTTCTAGGAAGCGATAGAATAGCTTGATTTCGATTTCATGGTGGTTTCGGCGATCTGAGTGTTTGCCTGAGTTGAGATGGTCACCGGCGATTTGTGTGAGATAGCGGCGATGATCGGAATGGCGATGGCGATGTGTACACGTACACATATGTCAGTGTGTCAGGTTTGGTTGCTGTTGAATTTGGGTTAGAAAAACGGGTCTCGGGTTTTGACTCGGGGAGGAAGGAGTTTGGCTCGAGTGTGGCTTCGGTATTCATGTAGTTTAACTTGATTATTAACAGTATTGAAAGTTTAGAAATAAAACAAACAAAGTTTACCTGTGTTTTAGTTCGAGAAAGAATAGATTGTGCTCGGATTCTATGCTATGGTAACAAGTTTAAAGTTAAGCAAAATCATGTTTTAAGAATTCTCTTAAATCAATTTCTTTAAAAATCATAAGTGTTTATTTGAAGGTTTGGTTAGTTTAACTTGGGTAAATTGTTTTAACTTTGATTTAATAAATTAAAGTTTTGATAAAATTAAAGAATGATTCATTGATGTGATTAATTAATGAATGTGATTAATAAAAGGCTAATTAATAGATAGTTAAAGATTTATTAATTAAGTAATTAAAGAAAAATAAATTAATAATTAAAAGATAATTACTTAATGGAATTAATTTAAGGAAAATTAATCACGGTGATTAATTAAATTTAAGTGATTAATTAAAAGATAATTCATTAACGATCGAAGGTAAATTAATTTGTGATTGGAAAATAATAATAATTAAGTAAGGATTAATTAATTAATGTAATTAACTCAAGATTAATTTACTTATGTGCTGAATTAAGGGTCAATTGATTAAAATAATTAATTTAAGATAATTAATTTAAGGATAATTAAATAATTAGAGGTTAATTATTTAATGGTTAAAGATTGTTTATTTATCAATTAAGGTTGATTAATAAATGTTTAAAGGTTAATTAATTTATTATTACAGGTTAATTAATTAAAAATAATATGAAATTCATTAATGTTAATTAAATCAGATGATTAAATTAATCTCATTTATGAATGTTTGGATTCTATTGAATGTTTGAATGGTTTGATATTCCTCATATGTGATGCTGTGTGATATGAATTATTCTGATTTGTGCCGTGGAATGTATCCGTGATGCAATTTAATTATCTGCGGTGAACTTATATTATTCATCGGTGAACTGTAAATGAAGATAATCATTATAGATTTATACCGCTTATCGATATTGATATGATTGAATCTGTGATGATTGATGTTTTTACACTATTGTGTAAAATCCCTAGACTACACCTTAAACACAGAAATATGGGTTGCACGAGGAAATCGGTTAAGTCACAGATTTTTAATGATTTTAAAGATTGATTTTTTTGAATCAAAAATAGTTTGGAATTGGAATTGAAAACCTTTGAAAATGAGTTTCAAAAATAAAAGTTATTTTGAATAACTTAATAAAGTTTTGAAATTTAAATAATTTGGTTTGAATTTGAATTCAACAATTTGGGAATTATGTTTTAAAAAGATTATACAAGTTATAAAGGTGTTTATAAGGGTTTTTAACCATAAGAAAAGTATTGTTTTGGAAATTTAAATTTATACCAAGTTTTATACTTGAATGGCTTTAACTTATGTAAATGTAATCAGCTTTAACTTATGTGAAAGATTATTAAACCTTGTTTTGAAACTGAAGAGAGTTTTAAATGGTATATCTTTCATATAAAAGATTTGAATTGGAAATGGTTTGAAAAAATTATATCTTTACCTTAAAGATTGGATAAGTTAATCCAATTTGAAATGAAATTGTTTTGAAAAGCCATGAACTAACCTTTGTGGAAGATTGGTAAACTTTTTGAAATGAATCTTTTATTTAAAAAGATTTGAAATGGTAATTTGTTTAAACCATTTAAAGAAAGGTTCGGATAATAAGTTGTGACTTAACTGAAATCCTATATCCATATGCTTTTAAATATTGCGCTCATTATTCGGTTTAGCCGGGAGAGGACCTTGTGTCATATAACCCATTCCGAATAATGATACGTCGTTATGGATAGCATTTGAAGACCGGTGGTGAAGACCGGGTATTTTGGAGAATGAAAGGATAACCCGTCGATTGCCTCTGCACTGAGTCGCGTCGGTATAGAGATTCCCTAAGTGATGGAATGTCCGATCAGGATTGTGAATACCCGGATTTGCAAGGGATTCTTTGGACGTGCCTTCGGTTCTGTTCAAACCCGTAACGGATTTGTATGGATGTGTGTCTGACATTACACTTTGAGATGTAAAACCGGTTTCTATCAAATACATTTCTATTTGGTGGCGGAGATTCATTCTCTTAGCTTAACACCCTTCTCTGAGACGTACGAGCTCAGAGGTTATGCAGTTGATGGTTACTAGTGTCACGTTCCCAATTTGGTAATGTGGCATACGAAGTGCTGCTGATCATTTGTTGATCAATGCATGGCTTTGTGAAAAAGCGTAGCTTTGTGGACGAGACCTCATCGAGCCTCACAACCTGGTAATGGTCGAAATAGGAAAGATGCGGCAAGGTTTCAGGGGTAGCTCCCCTAGGGTATGACCATTCCATCTGGGAAAGGGTGGTATCATGGTATGGAGCCAAGATACTTATTCATGTGGACACTGTAGTATATTTATTATTGTATGATGTTGTTGGTGTAGAGGATCCTCGGATGAAGGTCGCAAACGAGCGGGGGTGGCATATTTTAGGTTTTACTTCCCAGAAAGGGGGTAACCGGCCTTGTGCTGGCAGAGAGCCGGGTAGGTTCTTGGGGCGTCCCTCCAGAGGCGTTCATGTGGCAATAGAAAGTTCCTTAGCCTGACCATTTGTTGGAAATCCAATCATCCAATACGAGCCTTGTACGGTTTTAGTTGTAGAACCTGCCATTTAAAATGGCAGTTATAGTAGGCATAGTATAATGGTGCCTATGCTGGCTAAGATTAATATTATACTTTCGAAATGTTTTCCACTATGCGCTAGTATAATATCAAAGAGTTTTCACGTATTAAGTATATTTGACTATCATAAGAAGAAATCTCCCACATGTGCGCGATTGCGTCGTGTTTGTGCCGGGAGGCCTTATGGTAGTTTCATTTTCCAAAGAGCATTGCGGATTTCAATTTAAATTATTTTTTTTGGTTTGTTTTAAAGATAAAATGTTTTTGTTTACTCACGCCAGTCCCATTACTGACCTGCAGTTTATTGTTCCTTTTCTAAACTCTTGGCGCCCATAATTTTTCCACACGGGCAGTCTAGAGTTGAGTTTTTCAAATAGTCGAATAATAGGAATTGATTCGTTAGCCTTCGAAGTCTTTTGGATTTGCGGATCACGCTTGCTACACTTCAGCATTCACGACTGACCTTGCTTAGCTTTGTGAAACATGATGGGGGTTCAAGCTAGTGGTTTGGAGTTTTGCCTTTGGAGCATTGGATTGGAGTTGCAGTTTGATATTGAAGTTATCTCTTTGTTTTCCGCTGTTGTTTATTGTCTCTGATATTCTTGTATCTTATTGATATCATTGTTGTATATCATTGGATATTGTATTCATTGGAGTTTTTTATGATATTCATTTCTTTTTCTTCAGCTGTGTTGTACTTAATGTGTTATAAGCTCCGGCGAACCAGATTCGACGTTTGGATCTGCGGCATTTGAATACGAGTGTCGTATTCGGTGCTGATTTTCGAAGGTCGAGTCAGAATCGTTACAAAGGCCGTGGGAAACCTTTGAAGTAGTCACCACAAAAACTCCACAAACATCTTGAAATTTCCATAGCTGAATCCTTAGCTGCCACCACCTGTGTAACAGTCTGATTTCTCGACGCCCGAAAAGTCGACATCAATACGTCCACTGTATCGAATGCCGAACAGTCGAATGCCGGAAAACCGAACCGTTAGGGTTGAAAGAAGAAGAGGTAGAAGAAACAGAAACAATGACAGAATCTCACATTTCGCAGCGGAACAATTATAATAGATAAATAAATATCTTTAAACAGAATCACTATATCAGTTATTACATTACATCACATTACATTATCAGAGTGTACAACAACAAAAAAGCGGAAAGAAATATTACATATATAAATGATACGCCTCGCCATCCAGCTTCAACTCTAGATCTCCACAGCAATTTCTTGACTTTGCTCCTAAGTAACTGCTAACCGGACTCTAGGCTGCACGTGTGGTAAATTGTGGGCACCTAGAGTTTAGAAAGGGAACAATAAACTCCAGGTCAGTCGTGGGACTGGTGTGAGATCTTGAAAACAGTTATTTTCACAAAGAATATAAAAAAAAAGAAATTTGTCGTGCTTTTGGAAAATGAAACTACCATAAGGCCTCCTGCCACACACATAATGCAAACGCAGAATTGGAGGAGATTTCTCCTTATGATAGTCAAACATGCTTAATACGTAAATTCCTTTCGATATTATTATTAGTGCATAGTGCAGAAAATGTTTAGAAAGTGTAATATTAATCTTAGCCAGCATACAACCATTATTGTATGCCTACTATAGCTACCATCCAAATAGTGGGGCGCCACCATAAGTAGATGGCAGGTTATACAACTAAAACCGTACAGCGCGCGTATTGTTTCTTTGGATTTCCAACAAATGATCAGGCTAAGGAACTTCCTACTGCCACATGGGTACACCTCAGGAGGGACGTCCCGAGAACTTAACCAGCTCTCTGCCAACACAAGGCCGGATTACCTCTTTAACTAGGTAACTACTACACGAGTATGCCATCCCCCGGTCCTTTGGGACCTTTATCCGAGGATCCTCTACACCAACAACCACAAAGAAAAGTATTTGCAATAACCACAAAGGTTAAATATCAGGGCTTCATACCTGACATCACCCTTTTCCAAAAAGGAAATGACATACCCTAAAGGGCACGACCCTCATAACCTTGCCGCATCTTTCCTGTTTCGACCATTTCCGGGGTGTGAGTTCCGATGAGGTCTCATCCACAAAGCTACACTTTTTACAAAGTCATGCTTTGATCAACAAATGATCAGCAGTACTTCGTATGCCACATTACCAAATTAGGAATGTATCACTAGTAACCATCAACTAGATAACCTCTGAGCTCATACGTCTCAGAGAAGGGTGTTAAGCTAAGAGAATAAATTCTCCGCCACCAAAAGAAATGCATTTGATAGAAACCAGCTTTACATCTCAAGGTGTAAAGTCAGACACACATCCACACAAGTCCGTCACGGGATCGAACGGAGCCGAAGACACTTCTGAAGAAGCCCTCGCAAATCCGGATATTCACAAATCACGTTTGGAATCCCCATCACAAAGGTGATAGAATCTCTATACCAGAGCAACCCGGTGCAGAGACATTCGACAGGTAATCCTTTCGCTTTCGAAAATACCCGGTCTTTAACACCGTCTTTAAATGCCATCCCATTTCGTCGTATCATTATTCGGAATGGGTTTTATGACACAAGGTCCTCTCCTGGCTAATCCAAATAATGAGCGCTTATTTTTTTAAAATAAGTGTTACATTAATATTTCAACAAATTACAACAATTTTCACTTTGATCTTTTAAATAAAAGATCTATCACAATCACAAAGGTTCGATGTGGGTTTCGAATATACATTTGGAACCGACCTCCGGTCGCATCGAAATTCGAATGCCATTTAAAAAGGCCAATATTGATAGTCGGTTATTTAACTATCAATAAATATTCACAACAAACACTAAGATTTAAATAATTTTCCCAATTATTCATTTTCAAAATATCTTTGCAAGATATATTTCACACTTCAACCATTTGAAAACAATTTCAAATTCACTTTTCACTCGCGGAATAAGATTCCCGATATTATTTATTTCCATTGAAAGTCTGCTGAGTTCAAATATTTTAAAATACTTTAAATCACTTATCCAAAATATATACTTGGAAACATTTAGATAAAACTATTTTAAAACATTTATTTAAATATTAGTTATGAAAATATTATATAAATGTCTCTTATAAAATTTCAAGTCCAAACTAACTTTAAAATAAAATTAGTAGATAGGGTATAAATATTTAGATAACCAATTTCTAAATCAAATTTTAATTAAATCTTTAAAATAATCATTTTAGTCAACTAAATAAATCTTTACTTTAAAGATTTAAACATTTCCTAAATAATTTCTCTAACAATATTTTTTCAAAACAATTTCTAAAACTTTTAATTTATACTTTAAAAGTTACTTTGAAAATATATTCGGCTTTTCAAGGAAGAATTCCCTTTCCATTTATATAAATTAATAAACCTTCTCGATCTATTTTAATTTACATTCCAAATCTGTAAATTTCTTTTTACACCCTTTAAAAATAAAACAATATTTATTTTTAAAACGAATTTCCCTTTCCTTTATAAATTCCTATTGTGAATTTAACTTCTAAATATCCAGTGATATACGATTTTCAAATCGGTTTACAAATATTCATTTCAGCACCAATCAAATTCAAAATTGATTTCTAAATTGATTTTCACATACCAAATCAATTTCCAAGATTGATTTCTAAATTTATTTCAACGCTAAATTTATTATCTTTTGAAACAAATTTCTTCTTTTGAATTTATTCAATTTTCTAAAGTTAATTGACTATAAATTTTCTACTGAATTTCAAAAATCAAATTTTATTTATTTCTGATATCCTACGATACCAAAAATATATTTGGCTAAATTATAGCCCTCAATAGTTTCAATCACAAATAATTACACACATATCATAAATAATCAACATACAACATACGAAACAAATTAAATATTTGAGGAATCCAGTTGGAACCCTCCAACCGGTTTTCCCTGCATCCACAGACGTTAGTACAACAGTTAAATACCAATTCCACTTCGAGGTGGAATATCGCGGTATACGGGATTTATAAAATATCATCCGCTATTATGCGGCGTAATAGGGTCCTATCCGCTATATAATGCGGGAAATCAACAACTCCAATGTATACTATATACTACTATATATAACATTATTCAGTGAATAATTATTATAAATCAATCGTCCAAGCACACAGTCAATAAATTTTAAATTTAACAGTCAAATTAAAGATCTCATCTTTAATTTGCAATCCATTCCATTCCAGACTGTTTTTCCCACAATTTTGACCTTGTATAAATATTGATAAATTTTTATCAATATTCGAGATAATCGAACAATTAAATTACTGTTTAATAATTTGATTTTTTTTTCTTCTTCTTTTAAGCTACTAATTTTATTATTTTATTTTAACTAATACTTTTAATTTAAATTAAAAACTAAATTTTGTTTACTAATTTATTGTTAATGACAAAAATTCTTTAGATTCACTTAAACAAATAATTAAATTTTAAACTGTCTTTACAAATCAAAACACATAAATCTCATTGGAATACTTTTCTATTTACATATGCAAATTTATTTATTTTTAAATTGAAAGTAACGAACAGTTTTATACTTTACTGTATATATTACACTTCTGAAATTCTTGAAATCTAATTAAAATATCTACCATTTAAATAAAATATAAATATATATATATATATACCTGTCCCTAAGTCGAGTTTGAACTCTAACGGAATCCCCTACGTCACCGGCGATCAAAACCCCAAAGCCTCGCCAACCAAACCCCTAGCCATCGAGCTCCACACGACCCTCAATTCCATCGCGACATCGCCAAGGTCTTCGAGAAATCACCCCTAACCCTAGCTGTGCAGCGCGCGCCACCATGCTCGCATGCTCCCCCGGCTTTCAGTCGATCGCGTGCCTCTTTTCCGGCCTCGCTCGAGTTCGAGCTGCCCTAGAATCCCTCACTTATAAAGATACCACCTCCCTCAAGCTCGATAGACAAATTGCGACATCGCTGCCGCCATGCCGAGGCTTCGCCTGCCAACCCTAATCCTCGCGAGCGATCTATCCCTCTTTCGAGTTTGATTAGGATTTTGAACTCGCGATTTTTTTTTGTGAATGAATTATAAAGGAGGAAGGAAGAGGAGTACATCGGCCATTGATTTTATTTAATTTAAACGAAAATGATAAACGAAGAAGCTCGGCTGTAAATATTGAAGAGGGGAAGCATGTAGAGGAAGGTAGGGTTTTGATTTTTATAATTTTTTATATTCAAAATATCTCGTATTACCTAACTCCCCGAACTCCTATCGAGGCGTGCCGCCAAACGTTTATGATGTTATAACCCTATTCCGAATGCAACGGAAAAGGTTTCGAGTCCTAATTTGATCGTATGCGCGAGTTACGAAAATAAACGATCAATTTTAAATTAAATCGATTAAAACAGTTTCTATGCGTTTTGAGCTGTCAGGGTCAAAATACAACTCCGATTGCTACGAAAATTGGAATCCAATAATAACCAACTATTACGGATCCAATGGAACTAGTATCGTCAAATTCCGAGACTGTGCCTCGAAAGGCTATTTTTAAATATCGATTTAAATCATATAATTTCAAAACTGAATAAAGTATTTCCAAATCAAATTCTGAAGCCTCCATTAATCTCAGTATTATCAATATAAAGTTTCTTAGCCATCAAATTATTTTTAATCAGCATCAAATTAAGGATTTAATATTTTACCCAAATCTTCTATAATTAAGTTTGATAATTAAATAGCTAAATTCATAGTTACATTTGAAATTCAAGCTAAACCATCATTCAAATATTTAAAATCACTCAAATATTTTCAAATTCAAATACCAAAAATTCCGGTCGTCACATCCTTCCCCCCTTAAAAGAATTTCGTCCCTAAATTTCTAGTTAAGAAGAATGATCCTCAACCCAATTTATTATTTTTCCCAATCCAAATAGTTTCATCAACTTTCCAAAACAAATCTTTTTATTTAAGACCCATCATTAATTAAACTAATTTTCCACTTCAATTATAAGTTCCAAACAACATTTTTTTCCCAATAATTCAAATTTAAATTTAAATTTCAAAATTTCAAAATTTTCTCAAAATCTTTCTAACTCTCTAAATTTTCGAAAAATATTGCTAGCTTCTCCTTTGCGCGGCTAGCTCGATACGACTACAAAATGGCACCACAGGCCCTCAGATTCCAAAAGAAAACAAAAGGCTAAGTGGCTAGACAAGAAAATCACCAAATTTCATACTAAAATTGAAATACATACCTTTCGTCGAGCAATTTAAATTTATCTTCAAAATCCCAACTCCAATTTTTTTTCTTTTTCCTGTAACCTACCTGTATATTCTACTAGCCATAATATCCAATTACAACATTCAAATATGATTTTGCGCATTCCTTTACAGAATTTCAATATATACTGCTTATACCATTTTTACTTTACTATTGAAGTTATATATCCATTTTCATTCAATCTTGCATTTTCAATTTCATTTGAATTCAATTTACATTTTCAATTTTGTTTGGATTCAATTTGTCTTCCGAATATTGAATTTTATCAATTATCTTTCATTCAAAACTGCACGATTTTAAATTAGTTTCATTTACTAATTTACTTCAATTTCAAATTTGAAATCGTTTATTGCTAACAAAAAATTTTCCCAAATTTTTTCTATCTCCCAAATTTTTCGGAACATTTTGGCAGAGTCTCCTTTGTACGGAGGAGCTTTTGCAATTTGACAAAATATATAAATATATATACATCGACCCACCCGGTCGAAAAAAACAAAAACAGTTCATATTTCCTATTTTTACTGCGTAGGCATACCTTATTAGCATTTTTAAGCAAATAAGTTTTTTATTAGCATTTTAGCGCGACCAAATCCAGCCAAACAACTTCCCTGAACCTGTACTTACTCAACTAAAACATGTCAGTGGCATATATAGGAAACTAATTTACATTTCACTTATATTTGATTATAAACACATAGTTTTCATAAGCAATGCACTCAAAATAATTCCCATAAGCAATTTTTATAAGGTTTCAATACAAATTTAATTGCTTACAACCACATTCCATATCACTTCTATTCAACTCAAGCGATTTACAATTCACTTTCTTTCATTCAATTCATTTTTTAAACAAAACGAACTCAAATCCATTTCAATTAATTAAAAAATCAATTTTATTGGCTTTCCCTAACTCATAGAATTTTATGCAATCACGTTTGCATCAAATAACAACAATTTCTATGCAAATTCGACGATATTCACTAAATAGAATATCCAATCTAGTTTATAACTAACTTAACTTGATACAAACTCAATTTATTTAAGTTATTTCAATTCAAAACTCAAATTTATTTTTCCTTGTAACTCTTCAAAACTTAAATCCTTGATTTGATTTTCATTTATCAAATCCATTCCATCGACTAATTTAATTAAGTTAATTTTACTCACTTATCCATTTTTAATTTCAAATTTCCATTCTCAATTCATCTCGAATTTATTTTATCAATAACAAGGAAATTTTCAATTTATTTCTACTTACTTGAATTTATCTGCAAATTTCAATCACAATTGAATTTTAATTTAACTAATTCAACTTTCCTATTTCATGAATTAATTAATTATCATATTAGTTTACTTGAATGCAATCCACTTTATTTTTATTTTTCCAAAGTTTGGATTTTTATTCAACTTGATCCGAGTCAAATCTCATCCCATTTTCAATACAATTCATTTACTTACAGATGTTAACTCATTTGTTCGTTCACAAATTTATCACACACTTACTTTTATTTATCCCTTTTCAATTTGAATCTTATTCCTATCAAATTTCAAATATTTTTTATGAGTTATCAAACTTATTTAGATATCGTAACATTTTAAAGAAATTCCAGAGTCTTTTTACAATTACTCATATTTCAAAACCAACTTTGAAATCAATTATATCCCTTCAAAATATTTTTCCAAATATTTTTAAATTTTAAACCCCACCAGATTTCATATCCAACTCAAAAATACTTCTCAAATAATTATTTTCTAGACATTTTGGAAACCATTTTCAAATTAAAGAAATTTAATTCTTTGGAAATTTCAATCCATCCTTTAATCCGTATTCCAAAAATTACTCTGGCATTTCATTTCAATTTATAAAACTCATTTATAAATTCATATTACCAATTTCATTCCATTAATGAATTTTATTTCAAATTATAAATCACACTTACAATTTACATTTACAATTCCCATTTGTATATGAATTCATTCCCTTATCCTTTCAATTCATATTTATAAATTTCATTTGTTAAATGAATCTATCTCTAAATCTTTGGTTATACCATTATTTCTTATTAAATTTCCATACAATAATGATGATAATTCAATATCATCACTTCCTAACAACCAAGCAACCATATACCATAAAAATTCATAGAAAATCATTTCTTTTATATACAAAAATAGTTTTGGGTAAAATTATTTCATTTACCCTATTTAAAACAATACTGTATCAATTTATTTTGTTTAAGAGTTTAGAAACCTCTATCGATTCAGTTGGCCAAACTGCACCGACCAGAATCTATAAACAATCAACCGATAAGTCAACACAATATAAAACAATTTTATATTCACTAACAAATACGCGCTCAGATCTATTATTACACCTACACTCATTCTAGAGTACTACCGACTCTATCTCTAATGAGTAATACCCAACAGAGCCAAGGTTGTCGCTTAACCAAATGCTCTGATACCACTTGTAACATATCCGATTTCTCGACGCCACAAAAGTCGACACCAATACGTCCACTGTATCGAATGCCGAACAGTCGAATGCCAGAAAACCGAACCGTTAGGGTTGAAAGAAGAAGAGGTAGAAGAAGAAGAAACAGAAACAATAACAGAATCTCACATTTCGCAGCGGAACAAATATAATAGATAAATAAATATCTTTAAACAGAATCACTATATCAGTTATTACATTACATTACATTACATTACATTACATTACATTACATTACATTATCAGAGTGTACAACAACAAAAAGCGGAAAGAAATATTACATATATAAATGATACGCCTCGCCATCCAGCTTCAACTCTAGATCTCCACAGCAACTTCTTGACTTTGCTCCCGAGTAACTGCTAACCCGACTCTAGGCTGCCCGTGTGGAAAATTGTGGACATCCAGAGTTTAGAAAGGGAACAATAAACTCCAGGTCAGTCGTGGGACTAGTGTGAGATCTTAAAAACAGTTATTTACACAAAGAATATAAAAAAAAGAAATTCGCTGTGCTTTTGGAAAATTAAACTACCATAAGGACTCCCGCCACACACACAATGCAAACGCAGAATTGGAGGAGATTTCTCCTTATGATAGTCAAACGTGCTTAATACGCAAATTCCTTTCGATATTATCATTAGTGCATAGTGCAGAAAACATTTTGAAAGTATAGTACTAATCTTAGCCAGCATACAACCATTATTGTATGCCTACTATAGCTACCATCCAAACAGTGGGGCGCCACCATAAGTAGATGGAAGGTTATACAACTAAAACCTTACAGGGCGCGTATTGTTTCTTTGGATTTCCAACAAATGGTCAGGCTAAGGAACTTCCTACTGCCACATGGGTACGCCTCTGGAGGGACGTCCCGAGAACTTAACCAGCTCTCTGCCAACACAAGGCCGGGTTACCTCTGTAACTTGGTAACTACTACATGAGTATGCCATCCTCCGGTCCTTTGGGACCTTTATCCGAGGATCCTCTAACCAATAATCGCAAAGAAAAGTATTTGCAGTAATCACAAAGGTTAAATATCAGGGTTCCATACCTGACACCACCCTTTTCCAGAAGGAAATGACATACCCTAAAGGGCACGACCCTCATAACCTTGCCGCATCTTTCCTGTTTCGACCATTTCCGGGGTGTGAGGTCCGATGAGGTCTCGTCCACAAAGCTATACTTTTCACAAAGTCATGCTTTGATCAACAAATGATCAGCAGCACTTCATATGCCACATTACCAAATTGGGAATGTATCACTAGTAACCATCAACTACATAACCTCTGAGCTCATACGTCTCAAAGAAGGGTGTTAAACTAAGAGAATAAATTCTCCGCCACCAACAGAAATGCATTTGATAGAAACTAGCTTTACATCTCAAGGTGTAACGTCAGACACACATCCATACAAGTCCATCCCGGGATCGAACGGAACCGAAGGCACTTCCAAAGAAGCCCTTGCAAATCCGGATATTCACAATCATGTCTGAAATCCCCATCACAAAGGTGATAGAATCTCTATACCAGAGCAACCCGGTGCAGAGACATTCGATAAGTAATCCTTTCGCTTTCGAAAATACCCGGTCTTCAACACAGTCTTTAAATGCCATCCCATTTCGTCGTATCGTTATTCGAATGGGTTTTATGACACAAGGTCCTCTCCCGGCTATTCCGAATAACGAGCGCTTATTTTTTTTAAATAAGTGTTACATTCAGATTTCGACAAATTACAACAATTTTCACTTTGATCTTTTAAATAAAAGATCTATCACAATCACAAAGGTTCGATGTGGGTTTCGAATATCCATTTGGAATCCGACCCCCGGTCGCATCGAAATTCAAATGCCATTTAAAAAGGCCAATATAGATAGTCGGTTATTTAACTATAAATAAATATTCACAACAAACGCCAAGATTTAAATAATTTTCCCAATTATTTATTTTCAAAATATCTTTGCAAGATATATTTCACACTTCAACCATTTGAAAACAATTTCAAATTCACTTTTCACTCGCGGAATAAGATTTCCGATATTATTTATTTCCACTGAAAGTCTGTCGAGTTCAAATATTTTAAAATACTTTAAATCACTTATCCAAAATATATACTTGGAAACATTTAGATAAAAATATTTTAAAACATTTATTTAAATATTAATTATGAAAATATTATATAAATGTCTCTTATAAAATTTCAAGTCCAAACTAACTTTAAAATAAAATTAGTAGATAGGGTATAAATATTTAGATAACCAATTTCTAAATCGAATTTTAATTAAATCTTTAAAATAATCATTTCTATAGTCAACTAAATAAATCTTTACTTTAAAGATTTAAACATTTCCCAAATAATTTCTCAAACAATTTTTTTCAAAACAATCTAAAACTTTTAATTTATACTTTAAAAGTTACTTTGAAAATATATTCGACTTTTCAAGGAAGAATTCTCTTTCCATTTATATAAATTAATAAGCCTTCTCGATCTATTTTAATTTACATTCCAAATCTGTAAATTTCTTTTCACACCCTTTAAAAATAAAACATTATTTATTTTCAAAAGCGAATTTCCCTTTCCTTTATAAATTCCTATTGCGTTTAGCTTCTAAATATCTATTGTTATACGATTTTCAAATAGGTTTCCAAATATTCATTTCAGCACCGAATTAAGTTCAAAATTGATTTCTAAATTAATTTTCACATACCAAATCTTTTTCCAAGATTGATTTCTAAATTTATTTCAACACTAAATTTATTATCTTTTGAAACAAATATCTTCTTTTGAATTTATTCAATTTTCTAAAGTTATTTGACTATAAATTTTCTACTGAATTTCAAAAATCAAATTTTATTTATTTCTAGTATCCCACAGTACCAAAAATATATTTGGCTGAATTATAGCCCTTAACAGTTTCAATCACAAATAATCACACACTGATCATAAATAATCAACATAAAACATACGAAACAAATTAAATATTTGAGGAACCCAGTTGGATCCCTCCAACCGGTTTTCCCTGCATCCACGGACGTTAGCACAACAATTAAATACCAATTCCACTTCGAGGTGGAATATCGCGGCATATGGGATTTATAAAATACCATCCGCTATTATGCGGCGTAATAGGGTCTCATCCGCTATATAATGCGGGAAATCAACAACTCTAATATATACATATACTACTATATATATAATATTATTCGGTGAATAATTCTTATAAATCAATCATCCAAGCACACAGTCAATAAATTTTGATTTTAACTGTCACAATTCAACCACCAATCAATAACAGAAATTTTCAATTATTAAAATTTTGAGTGAGAAGATCTCACCTTTAATTTGCAATTCATTCCATTCCAAACTGTTTTCTCCACAATTCTAAGCTTGTATAAATATTGATAAATTTTTATCAATATTCGAGATAATCGAACAATTCAAATACTGTTTAATAATTTGATTTTTTTTCTTCTTCTTTTAAGCTACTAAATTTTTTATTATTTTATTTTAACTAATACTTTTAATTTAAATTAAAAACTAAATTTTCATTACTAATTTATTGTTAATGACAAAAATTCTTTAGCTTCACTTAAACCAATAATTAAATTTTAAACTGTCTTTACAATTCAAAACACAAAAATCTCACTGGAATACTTTTCTGTTTACATATGCAATTTTTTTTAGATTGAAAGTAACGAACAGTTTTATACTTACTGTATATATTACACTTCTGAAATTCTTGAAATCTAATTAAAATGTCTATCATTTAAATAAAATATAAATATATATACCTGTCGCTGAGTCGAGTTCGAACTCTAACGGAATCCCCTATGTCGCCGGCGATCGGAATCCCAAAGCCTCGCCGACCAAACCCCTAGCCATCGAGCTCCACACGACCCTCAATTCCATCGCGCATCGCCAAGGTCTTCGAGAAATCACCCCTAACCCTAGCTGTGCAGCGCGCGCCACCATGCTCGCGATGCTCCCCCAGGCTTTCAATCGATCGCGCGCCTCTTTTCCAGCCTCGCTCGAGTTCGAGCTACCCTAGAATCCCTCACGCAAAAGGTACCGCCTCGCTCGTGCTCGCGAGACGAATCGCGACATCGCTGCCGCCATGCCGAGGCTTCGGCTGCTAACCCTAATCCTCGCGAGCGACTTATCCCTCTTTCGAGTTCAATTAGTATTTTGAACTCGCGATTTTTATTTTTTTTGTGAATGAATTATAAAGGAGGAAGGAAGAGGAGTACATCGGCCATTGATTTTATTTAATTTGAACGAAATAAACGAAGAAGCTTGGCTGTAAATATTGAAGAGAGGAATCGTGTAAAAGAAGGTAGGGTTTTGATTTTTATAATTTTTTATATTCAAAATATCTCGTATTACCTAACTCGAAATCCCGAACTCTTATCGAGGCGTGCCTCCAGGCGTTTATAATGTTATAACCCTATTCCGAATGCAACGAAAAAGATTTCGAGTCCTAATTTGATCGTATGTGCGAGTTACTGAAATAAACGATCAATTTTAAATTAAATCGATTAAAACAGTTTCTATGCGTTTTGAGCTGTCAGGGTCAAAAGACAACTCCGATTGCTGCGAAAAATTAGAATCCAATAATAATTAACTATTATGGATCCGATGGAATTGGTTTCGTCGAATTCCGAGACTGTGCCTCGAAAGGCTATTTTTAAATATCGATTTTAATCATATAATTTCAAAACTGAATAAAGTATTTCCAAATCAAATTCTGAAGCTTCCATTAACCTAAGTATTATCAATATAAAATTTCTAAGCCATCAAATTATTTTTAATCAGCATCAAATTGAGGATTTAATATTTTACCCAAATCTTCTATAATTAAATTGCTAAATTCATGGTTATATTTGAAATTCATGCTAAACCATCATTCAAATATTTAAAATCACTTAAATATTTTCAAATTCGAATACCAAAAATTCTGGGTCATCACAACCTGCTCCTGCACCACCTCTGGCCGCTGATCCAACTACCACCAGACCTGCTCATGCCATGGCTGAGCCTAATTCACCTCAGGCCGAGCCCAAGTGTTGCACAAATCTCCACTTATTTGCCTTAAACCTTTGCATTCTCATGTCATAACTTCCGCCACTTCATCACCTTGCTAGCCATGTGTCTTGACCCATACCCGAGCCCAATACACCATCATAGCCGAACGTTAGAGACCCCTAGGCCGAGTATATGATGGTTGAGGCAATGGTCAAATCATGCTGTAATTTGTTGCTTTGTTTTAAATTGTTTTCATAAGTATATTTAGGTTGTAAATTCTTATGCAATATCTAGTTTGTTTGCTATGTACAAGATAATCACTTTGGCTCTCCCGTCACTTGAATCCATGGTCGTGCTATCGTGCTTTCCGGATATTTGTTTGTGTGTTTGAATTTGTACTCCAGCTTGTTGAGGTGAGTAATTCACACGTAACATATGTACTTATATAATTAGTAAATTGACACCATGTGAATCTGTAGATCTATATTATCATATTATAACTGCCCATGATATGATTTATATGATGATCACCCTGTTTATACATCTATTATATCATCTGTTACTGCTATATGGTGCTATTCTGTTATTTATATCAGTTTATCACACTGCAAGTCCCCTTTAGATTAGAATCACTATGGGTTGAAATGATACATACCCGAACGGACTTTAGAATAGGGAAAAATCATTATGGGCTGAAATTATAGGCCTGAACGATTTTTATTTATTTCATTTAACTTTGGATTGCAGGTTTGAAATGATAAAACCCGGATTTTACTTTGTAAATTAAGAATTGAAATGATATATTATCCGTATCACTTGACCTAGGCTAGAAAATTATATACAGACCCGTGGTTAAAATATATTTTTCTAAATTTTCAAAGTATTTTTAAAAATGTAAATATTATGATACTTTGATTTAAATTTAATTAAAAATAATTTATATTAAATATTATTAATTTTCTACAAGTTAAATAAGTGAAATAAATAAATAGTAGAGTAGAATTTGAAATATAAGTAAATTTTGGAATTTATGATTTGGTTTATAAATGTAGTTTAAATTAAGTAAGAAGATATGATAATTTGATTTTAAATTTGAATTTAAAATGATTTTATAAAGTGTTATTGATTTTTCTATAAATTAAAAATAGCTAAATAAATAAATGTTTAAATTTTAAATTTGAAATATAACTTAACTTGGAAAATGTGAAATGTGTTTTAAAAATAAAAATTAAGTTAAGGAAATAAAATGGAATTTAAATTTAGTTTATGAAATGGTAAATTAAATTAAAATGTAAAGTAAATTAAATGTTATAAAATTGTACATTAATTTAATAAGTAAATTATTAAAATTTGATTTCTGTATGAAAATTTCACTTTATAAAATCATAAATTAAGGGTTATTTAAATGATTGTTTTTAAAGTGAAATTTTTAAATTTTATAAGTTGGTTTAAATTAAATTTTAATTGTTTATGAAATTGTACTGAAAGTTTGAAATTTAATTAACAGCATTTCAGGAATGCTATCATTTCTTAAGTAAAGGATATTACATCATTTCTAAGTGATGTAATTGATACAAATGAACTAAAAGGCAAAAATGAACCAAGGGCTACTACAGCACTTTATAAGTGCTGTAGTTGCAGAATTGAACTAAAGCTTTTATTTGAAACCTGAACTATTACAGCATTTCTGTAAATGCTGTCATTGCTAAATTGAATTGTTTTCAAATGTAACTTGCCGTAGCATTTTCTAAATGCTGCTAAAACTGAAATTTCACCGTTTTAATAAATTTAAGTGAATAAATGAAGTCTGAAAGACTAAGTTTTGGAAAATTGAATATTTGATTTTTAAAGTATAATAACTTAATTTTAATTGGTTTTAAACAGAATATTTGATTTGAAATATAAACCATTTTTGAAATGTGATTTGGAATGGTATTTAAATTGAATAAAAATGAATGAGGTTTGGAAGGATATGATATTTTGATATTTTAAAATGAATTTGAAATCATATTAAATTTTGAAATGATATTTGATTTTCGAAGTATAAAATACCATTTTGGAATTTCAACCATGGGTACACTTCTCTATATGCCTTGTGATTTTAGATGTATTTAATTTATGGTTTAACTGATCCTTAGAGGATGAGCGATCCCAAGCATCCTTTAAGTTGTTGTACATTACTACTACAGTTCACTTGAGTTGGTTTATATTATATAAGTATGTATGTCCTGACTCGAGTGTTTTGTGTTTTACTTTACGCTTGGATCAGCCTGAGTATTTACAGCTTAGCTTTGGATTTCTCTTTCTAGAGCTAGGAATCGCTGGAGATTTTGTTTATCTAGTTATTCATCTATTTCTGTTTCAGTTCATCTATTCCAGCTCTTGTATTAACGATCTTCTATATGTTTGCGATTTTTATTATATTTGTTTTCAGACTGATATTATGTATTTTGTTTTTTAGACTTTGTTATAGTAGCTTCATGAACTACTATGGTATATTTTATTTCCGCTGCGAGTTATTCTGATATTTATGTGTCTGTGATTCTGTATGATTGGTTTTATTTGCTCCAAATTATATTACAATGCGGTATTTTGAGCAATTCAAGTCTGACATGTGTGGATGCGAATGGATGAAAATGTCGGGTTGTTACAGATCTGGAAATTAAGAAATGAAGAGGAAGAAGAGAACACTCGAAGTTATTTACTGATCAGGTTTCCTTATCCTTTTATAGGCTAATTTCCAACGGTTGTGTTTGTTGGAACAATTGCATATCTTCATCTGCAACGGCCAAAAACTATCGCGGTTTGCAACTGTAGCCTTTTTTCATTTGCAATGGCTAAGACTGTCGTGTTTTGCAATAGTCGCGTCTCTTTATTTGCAACGGTCAAGAACTGTCGTGGTGTGCAGTAGTTGCGTCTGTTCATTTACAACAGCCAAGAACTGTCGCTGTTTGCAACGGTTGCGTCTCTATATTCGCAACAGCTAAAATAACTTTGCAACGCCTATTTTCAAAAGTCACATCTAATCCACTAGTTGCTTCTATTTGAATTTAAATAGTAGAAAACTATTTTCTTGCGCGTGTTTGTTAGTTCATTGCCATATAGGTCCCCCTCGTATAAAATTACCTAACCCTAAGGGCCAATATAAGTTTGAGAAAAGTAGTATATAAGCATGAACATTAACTTATTGCGATGTGGGACAATATGTCATTCACTATATAAGGGTCCTCGAACAATCCTCTACGTGAATGATGATATCCCCCACACAAAGTGTAGTATCACACAGTTCATATGAAAATAATGTTATCTCGAGGATAAGTAGATATTTCACTTTGAACTTTCCCTAGTTAAAACTTATCAGATATACTTGGCTAATCGGTGAATTATTTCATCTTGAACCGTCAGTCGTTTGTGCATAACAAGATAATAAGCTTTACAAAGCATTGTTTCCCTTCACATCCAATCTCTTGGTTGTGTTCATTTTGGTCCTGAAAAAATTTGGTTCTGCGAGTGTTTTAGAGAATTTAAGCCTTTAATATTCTCATAGAGTCGACCCAACTCACACTAACATAGGTGATCGCAACAATTAAGAGTATCCTACGTATACCCCACTTATTAATTTCAAGATATGGTCATCATTAAAAATACAGCTTTATCCTTTTAATACTTCTGTAGGCATGCATTCTATTGTGCACCATAGGAATGGAGTAGGAGTAAGTCCAAAATGCACTACTTCTTGAGTTATTCAGAACCGGTTTGCCTATTGATCCTAGTTCGTGGGATCTCCAGTCGCTAGGATATATTTCCGTATAGGGTAACTCTTGTTATTTTAGACTTTTAAACTTATTCCCCTTGATGCGCAGTCAATTTTCTCTCTTGATAATCCTTTAGTAAACGGATCTGCAAGTTTATCACTAGTTCTCATATAATCAATGGAAATAGTTCCATTTGAGAGTAACTGCCTAGCTATGTTATGGCGTCGATGAATATGTCGTGACTTTTCATTATACACAAAGTTTTGCGCTCTGCTTAATGCTGCTTGATTATCACAGTGTATGCATACGGCCGGTACAGGTTTAGGCCAAAATGGAATGTCTTCTAAAAATTAACGAAGCCATTCCGCTTCTTCGCCTTCTATATCTAAAGCAATGAACACTGATTTCATAGTGGATCGAGCTTTGCACATTTATTTAGTGGACTTCCATGACACTACTGCTGCTGCTCGGGTGAAGACATAACCACTAGTTGATTTAGATTCCTCTGAATCAGAAATCTAGTTTGCATCACTATATCCTTCTAAGGCGGCATGATATTTTTCGTAATGTAGGAAAAAGTTTGCGGTACTCTTTAAATATCCTAACAATCTCATTAGTGCTTTCCAGTGTTCCTTCCTTGGGTTGCTTGTATACCCGCTCAGTCGACTTACTGCATAAGCTATATCTGGTCTTGTGCAATTCATGAGATACATTAGACATCATATTGCACGAGAGTATTCCAGTTGCATTACACTCTCATTAGTGTTTTTGTGCAGTACTTTCGATGAATTAAAAGGTTTTCTTACTCCTTTAATTCCGTAATTTTGGAATTTTTCAATCACTTTTTCATATAGTGCAACTGATATAGATCAATTCCATTAGGTGTTTTTATTATTTTGATTCCCAAAATAACGTCTGCAGCTCCTAAATCTTTCATGTCGAAATTGTTGGTTAATATTTTCTTTATGGTCTCTATTACTTTACTATTTGGACAAAAGATTAGCATATCGTTTACATATAAACAAATCATCACGTATGATTGTCCAACTTGTTTATAATAAACACATTTATCACGTTCATTTATACGGAAATCATTTTTCATCATGACACTATCAAATTTTGCGTGCCATTGTTTTGGAGTTTGTTTTAATCCGTATAATGATTTTACTAATCTACATACTTTGTTTTTCATTTCCTTTGGAAATAAACGTTAGGAACTCAAGATAGTGGTTTTGATGACAACAACCTTTATAGCTTATTTTATTATAGCTTATATACTAACACTATTGTTTAGATATATATGAATGTTATTATGCAAGATATATATAAGGCAGGTATTGATTATTGAAGACTGTACAGTATAAAGATCAAGAATGAAGAAATCGAGTTTGATGACTCATGAGTATCAAGATCAAGATTTCAAGATAAGTGTCTAGTTTTGTTAAAACTTCATAATAGCATGGAAATTTTCATTCCAAATTTCATTTGGGATGAAACTCATTTCTACCCTCTTAGTGGCTTACAAACCCACAACAAGTAGCTTACAAACCTACGACAAGTGCTTACAAACTCAAGAACATCCTGGTTTTGTACAAGTTCTTGAGTCCTGATGTGATGAAATATTCTGCAGGAAGAAGCTTGCAAAACTACTTCAAAATGGTTTTTCAAAATGATTTTCAAAACTGCTTTTCAAAATGTTTTAGCCTTAAAAATTATCTTTTCAAATGATTTTCAAAAGGATGTTTTAGCCTTAAAATATTCATTTTTTTTTAAATAAACCCTTGTTTTAAACTTCATTTTTTTTAAAACTATCCTTTGATTTTTAAATATTCTTTATAATACACACACACACACACTCTTGAGGTTTAAAATCAAATTTATATATACATTCTAAAAAAATATTTTTCTACTCTTCTTTGTATTAAAACATAGGAAAATTAGTTTATTTACTCCAGAATCATTTCATCTTGTTCTCCTTTCAATACCATTTTCAAAACAAATTTTACATAGTTTTTTAACTAAAGATGTCGACATCATGGGATACCCCATGTCGACATGGTGCCCATTGAATTCAAAAGTTTCAATTTTCAAAAGAAGTGTCTATTCGTTTAAATCTCTTCACGAATGGTTATGACTATTGGTGGTCTATAAATAGCCTTCACAAACGAATTTTTTAACCAATTTTTTTCTTATTTTCTTCACTCCTTCTCCACAAATCAATATTTTAAAATTTTCATATTTTTAAGATCGTGTCGAAATTCTATCGAATTCTTAAGTGAATCAAATTAGAATTTCATTCTTGTTTGATTCTCTGCCCTCTCTCGAAGATCAAAGTGCTATTTAGAATTACAGGATCAATTTGTAATCAGAAGTTTTTCGAGTCTCTCTATAAGGTATGGTTATGCCTGGAAATCAATTGGGTGATCATGTGTCCCGTAAGTCAAAAGAGTTTGCCCCGGACTCGAGAGACACGAGGGTACCTCAAGGCCTTTAGAAATTGAGGATTGTAATCTTTACTTTGGTATAATAAAAATCTGTATGAGGTATTTGCCTTGGTACAAGACTGGATGCAGAGTAACTCCGAATCAGTATAAAATCTGGTGTATTCTTTCCTTTTACTACTTTTTATTTACTTTCTGTGTCTGTGTTTGATTCTATGATTGATCTTTGATTAAGTTCTGCATTTTTTTATATCATAATTTTTAAATTAGTTCATATAAAATTTAGAATCCGTTAAACACTATTCACCTCCCGCTAGTGTTAAATTAGACTTAAGATCCTTAATTTGCACTCCCTTCAATAAAACCCTTGGGTTGCTACATGTAAATCTCCTCATCAAGATTTTCATTTAAGAATGCTATATTTACATCCATTTGATGAATCTCTAGATTATATACGGATGAAATTGCTATCAACATTCTTATTAAGGTTATTCGTGTAACCGGTGAATAAGTATCAAAGAAGTCTAACCTTCCTTTTGACGATATCCTTTGGCTACCAATCTTGTTTTATATTTGTCGATAGAGCCATCTGGTTTCATCTTCTTTTTGAAGATCCATTTTCCAAATTTTATTACTTAGACTTGAATCAATTTCACTTTTGATTGCTTCTTTCCAACATGAAGATTCAGAAGATGACATTGCTTTTTTGTATGTTTGAGGTTCATGTTCTAACATGTTCGTTAGAAAATCTGAACCAAACATCTTGGACGTTCTTGGTCTTACGCTTCTTCTTGGCTTAACTTCCTCAATTTCACGATGAGTTTCTTTGTCATGTGGTTTGCTTGATTCTTCTCTTGTCCTTTTAGGGACATGATTTCCTTCATTCCTTTATGCGGAAACACATCTTCAAAGAATGAGGCATCTTGAGACTCTATGATTGTATTGACATAATATCAGCTATATCAGACTTGAATACCAAAAATCGGTAGGCACTACTATTTTATGCTAGCCCTAGATAGTAACAGTCTACAGTTTTCGGTCCAATTTTGACTTTCTTGGGAGTGGAACTGGAACTTCTGCCAAACACCCCCATACTTTGAGGTATTTGAAACTTGGTGTGTGTCCTTTCCATAACTCATATGGAATTTTTTATGTTTTGTTGTGAGAAACCTTATTTAATATGTGATTAGACATAATTAAGGCTTCCCTCCACAAGTTCATCGGTAGACCGAGGTCAATCGCATTGCTTTTATCATATCTTTTAATGTTCTATTCTTTCTCTTGGCAATGCCATTTTGTTGTCGTGAGTATGGAACTATTTTTTGATGAATTATACCAGTATCTACACAGAATTGTTCAAATGGTGATTCATATTCTCCACCTCGATCATATTTCAATATCTTGGTCTTTTTATTTAACTGATTTTCTACTTCAGCCTTATATTTTATAAGCGATGTAATTGCTTCATCTTTACTATTCAGAAGATATACATAGCAATATCGTGTATAGTCGTCAATAAAGAGATAAATTACTTTTTCCCACCTCTTGTAGATAATGATTTAGAATCACATAAATCAGTATGAACCAAACCGAGTGGTTCTGTACTTCTATCAACGGTATGAAATGGTTTTTTAACCAATTTTGCTTCTACACATGTCTCACATTTGTAGTATATATCTACTTAGAATTTAGGAATTAATCCCAAGTTTGCTAAAAAAAAATTCATTTTTTGAAAATTTATGTGTCCTAATCTATCATGTCATAGTAAATTTCATGCTCAACCAAATAAGAAACTTCCTTTTTATTAATAGCACAATCAAAATACATAGTTATATTGCCGATTACGGCTACATTGGCCTTAAATCGTCCATCACATAAATAACCCCTTCATATAGAAATTCCAGCCTTAGACAGAACTACTTTATCTGACTCAAAGACCAGACGAAAGCCTTTCCTTGAGAACACAGGTCCAGAGATAAGGTTCTTGCGGATATCCGAAACATGAAGAACTTCACTTAGTGTCACAGTTTTTTCGGATGTAAATTTGAGGACGACGGTGTCGTTACCTTCGATTATGAAAACTGTAGAATTATCCATGTAGATTTTTTCTTCCTGATCGTATTTCTTGTAAGTAGAGAACATAGATATATCAGAACAGACATGACGAGTAGCGCCAGTGTCTACCCACCACCGTGCAGGGTTCTATACTAAGTTGCATTATGAAACAACTCTTGAAAAGTTCATCTCCTCAATGGTTTAACTCAAATTTTCCACTATATTTGCCACCGATTTGTCATTCTTCTTCTTGTGTTTGCAATATTTAGCTGTGTGCCCAGTCTTTCCGCAGACCCAACATTCGCCTTTGAACTTCTTGGTTTGCTTATCTTTGGATTGATTATCCGGTGTCTTTCTCTTTTTCTTTTTGTTTTTGAAGTTTCCTTTCTTCTTTGACCCTTCTGTAACAAGTGCCTCCTCACCTTTTGGTTATGTTATTTCACGATTATCTGCCTCAATTTTTAATCTGACAATGAGATCTTCTAAGAAAATCTCTTTTTTCTTATGTTTCATATAGTTGCGGTAGTCTGTTAAGGATGGTGGTAATTTTTCTGTTTTAGCTTCAACAAGGAGGATCCTCCAACTTGATGTCCTTCTACTTTAAGTTCATGAACTATAAGTCGGAGTTCCTACACTTGACTAGTTATGGATTTGGAACCCACCATTTTGTATTCCATAAATTTATCTACTATGAACTTCTTCAAACTGATATTCTGCGTCTTATATTTATTTGCAAGTGCAATCCATAGGGATTTTCTCATCTGGCGTGGCTGATATACTTTATTTAGACCTGTCAAAATTTAACCCAACCCATTTACCCTACTTATAAATGGGTTGGGTCAACCCATTTATGAATATCATAAAATGGGTTATGGGTTGTGTTGACCCATTTTTAAAAGGGTTATAAATGGGTAACCCATTTACCCATTTATTAAAAATATTAAATTTTAATATAAATTTAAAAAATAAGAACTTTGAACATACATTATAATTTTTCATGAAGACTGACAGTTGTACTTAGAAAATAACAGGCTACCACATCCCAATATTTGAATCCACCTAGTGCAGAAGCCGCTATTTTTTTTGTTCAGACTGCAATAATTTCTTCGTTCTAACTCGGAATCAAATGAGACTTCGACCGATCAACTCCAATTTAAATTACGAACAGTATGAAACACTCGGATACTTCGTCGTGTGAACGCACACTGTAGTTCTCCAAAGAGACTGACAGTTGTACTTAGAAAATAACATACTACTACATCCCTATATTTTAGCTCCGCCTGGTGCAGAAGACGCTATTTTTTTTGTTCGGACTGCAATAACTCCTTCGTTCTAACTCGGAATCAGGCGAGACTTCGACCGATCAACTCCCACCTAAATTACGGACAGTATGTAACACTCGGATACTTGATCGTGTGAACGCACACTGTAGTTCTCCAAGGGGACTGACAGTTGTACTTAGAAAATAACAGGCTACCACACTTGCATATTGAACTCCGCCTAGTGCAAAAGCCGCTATTTTTTTTGTTCAGACTGCAATAACTCATTCGTTCTAACTCGAAATCAGACGAGACTTCGGTCGATCAACTCCCACCTAAATTACGGACAATATGGAATACTCGGATACTTCATCGTGTGAACGTACACTGTAGTTCTCCAATGGGACTGACAGTTGTACTTAGAAAATAACAGGCTGCCACATCTGCATATTGAACTCCGCCTAGTGCAGAAGCCGCTATTTTTTTTGTTCAGACTGCAATAACTCCTTCGTTCTAACTCAGAATCAGGCGGTACTTCGACCGATTAACTGCTACCTAAATTACGGATAGTATGGAACACTCGGTCACTTTATCGTGTGAACGCACACTGTAGTTCTCCAAGGAGACCGACAGTTGTACTTAGAAAATAATAAGCTAGCCCATCCCCATATTTGAAATTTGATGAAAATTAGAATTAAAATTTTAAATTTTTGTCAGATCTCAAAACATAAAACTTGGAATTAGAATTATTTTATATTTATTTATTTATTATTAGTCAAATTTAATTTAAATATTTAAATGGGTTAAATGGGTAACCCGCTTATTAAGTGGGTTGGGTCATAAATGGGTTGGGTCATAAATGGGTAAAAGAGAATGGATCATAAATGGGTTGGGTCGAACTCGACCCAACCCATTTAGACCCAACCCAACCTATTTGACAGGCCTACTTTATATATTATCCAAACAGTTTAGAATGCAAATTTGGCACAAGAAGTCCGAATGCTTCCATGAGTCAATTCTGAGAAAAACAGCTACGTCTTTTTCTCTACTGTCTTTAGGCTTTGGTTCATCCTCCTCAATGCACTTCTGCAGCCCTAACGTGATGAGATAAAACAGTATTTGATTCTGCCATGTTATGAAGTCATCACCACGGATCAGGCCTGTTGTGGGTAGCACTTTTTGTTGATAATTCAACTGTCGCCATCTCTGTTTTAGTGAAAACAGAAAAGTATTTAGATGTTATATGATCAGCATACCAAAACAGAGACCAATATGTTATAAACTCATAACACAAGTTTATAAATCAGATTTTCACTACTTTGGAATTTTGTATTAGTTATTTTGAACAATAACTATGTTGTTATTAATGTACAAGAACAAACTATAGCAATCACAATAAGAAATTGTTGTATTAAACTATAGTGATAAATAAATGTTGTACAACTTCGTAGAAACAGAACAATGTTGAAACGGAAAGCTTACAGAATGATGTATATAAATATATAAGTAAACAGAAATCTAACAGGATGAAGAAGAAAGTTACGTCCGAGGCTTGTCGTAACAATTTCCTCAAGACTTTATTCAAAGTCTCCCAAGATACAACAGACGTGATCTGCTCGAGATTGCGATGAGTATGATCTTTTGTGTGATATGTAGAAGCGCACAGATCTGGAGATTAAGAAATGAAAAGGAAGAAGAGATAATTCGGAGTTATTTACTGATCAGGTTTCCTTCTCCTTTTATAGGCTAATTTGCAATGGTTATGTTTGTTGGGAACAGCTTAATCTCTTCGTATACAATGGTCAAAAACTATCATGGTTTTCAACAGTTGCCTCTCTTCATTTGCAACGACCAAGACTGTCATGGTTTGCAACAGTCGCGTCTCTTCATTTGCAACGGCCAAGAACTGTCGTGGTTTGCAACAGTCGTGTCTCTTTATTTGCAACAGATAAAAACAGCTTTGCAACGCCTATTTTGAAAAGTTGCGTCTAATCCACTTGTCGCTTCTATTTGAATTTAAACAGTAGAAAACTGTTTACTTCTGTGCAGCAAAAATATAACAAGGCCTGCTCTTATTGGACCCGCACCCGACTCGGTACGGGACGGACGGACGGTGCAGGCGTGTGTGTTAGTTCATGACCATATAAGTCTTTCCCTTCGCACAAAATTACCTGACCCTAATGTTCAACATAGGTTTGAGGAAAATAGTATATAAGTATGAACATTAACTTATTTTTGGCGATTTAAGACAATACCTCATTCACTATATAAGGGTCCTCTAACAAAAAGTCCATTAGTAGATGGAAATAATGATGATTTTTTATTACATAATGACTCTGTTGAAGATAAAGATAGGTTAATTGATTCAAATAAATTTGATGTGAAAACTCAATCACTAGACCTTGTAGTAATTTTGGAAATATGTTTGATATCTTTTAATTTGAGAACTTTCTAAAATTTTACATAATAGCTTAGGGCATGTGGCTCAAAATTAAAATTTTTGTGTTTTATATTTTCAAAATGTTTATTAAAAGTCACAAGAGAAAATAAGAGGTGGAGAATCCTAGTCAAGGCCGACCCTATTGTTTTTGTTGCCCCAACAAAGTTCTAAAATAGTAAAATGTTTATAAGGAAAAAATATGCATTTCAAAAAAAATTGATCCTGGTTGTTTCCCTAACCGATCACATTACTTACCATTGAACTACTACATCAATGCAAAATATGGCCACCAATTAAAAGCTATTTATATACAAATAACTTTTAGTTGTTGCAATTATTAAGTCGGTTGCCCTTGTTGACAAGCTCACCTGACTACGCAATGGGTCGGGCCTGATCCTAGAAATTATGCCAAAGGTAGAAGAGAAAGGAATAAGATTATTTTAACATTTCTCAAAAGACAGAAAAAGAAAAGGTTGTTTTCAATTCTACATGTTAAAACCATTTTCTGAGTCCACCAATTTCCATACCCTTCTCCACTAACGTGTCTTTTCGAATGCGTATTGAAAATGTAAAACACTAAACTCCATGTTCAAACCAAATGAACCCTTATTTGTTTAGGATTTGGAATTGGATGGAGACATGATATTAACTTGGAATGAAGTGTATTATTATAACCATGAACTCAATGATAAAAGGAATTGTGAAAGGCACATCAATTCCCTTTAATACTAATATACTAGAGAATTAATCATCAATGTTAAAGAATTGATTTACTCACATTAATTACCATAAATATCATTAAAGTAGATAATTAATCAATAAAGGTGGAACTCAGCTCATGAGACTACTGCTGCCTTTCCCTCGCATTGTAAGGAGGCTGATGATGTTAAAAAATTGATACTTTCACATTAGCTCTCTTTAATATCAATAATATAGGGAATTAGTTGATAGTTTTCAAATTTCAAATCATCATCAAAATGTCTATAAATAGAATGTAAATAAAACAAAATATGTCATTATTCATATTCTTTTAATTCTAACATGGTATCAGCACAAGGTCCTTCCATGTTCTTAAGCCTAACAACCACACATTCTCTTCATCACCCACCCTTGCATGTTTGCTAAATTTAACAGTCACATATGCTCCACATCACCTAATATAAAACCGCCACACATGAGGGGACATGTGGAGAATAGTCGCAACCTTTAAAATAATATAGTTGGCCCTACATAAATACTAAGATATCACTCTTTGCATCACCAGTTGATTTTGTGGCAACTCAAGTGATTCTCTAAGTATTTAAGCCATTATACCAAAACATTTAATAGCACCATTTATATTTTTCCCTTTTTCTTATGTAATAAGTTAAATTCTTTTAGTTTTTCTTAAACATGACATCAGAGCTTTATATTCCTCTTCATTATCAGAGAGTGTGATGATTTTCAATCAAACTAATTTTCCACCAGTGTTTTGAAGCGAACAAAGATACTATACCCATTAGATTGTCTTTCTAATGGATAAATCCATATGTATTTTGTAAAATAATCAACAAAAATGACATAATATTTGAAATTATTAATAAAGCAAACAGGAGAAGTCCATTCGTTAGAGAATATGATTTAGACATGTGAAGTTGAAGTAAGAGAGAAAGTGGAAAAAAGTAACATGTGACATTTATTACATTGACATGCATCAAAATAAATCAGCTTTAGTAATTTATAAACAGTTAAAAATTTAACTGCATTACACATACACACACATATAATGCATTAGCTTTAAAAGTTCAATTTATAATTTAACTGCGTTAGACTTATGCAGTTCAATAAATGAAATAACTCAATTCAAAATTATTTAGACTTCTAGCCTTAAAACAATCAAAATTTTAGTTGCATTATAAAATACAGTAAACAATTATATATTTAGATTCTTGGCTTTAAAAGATTAATTTACATGTTTAACTACATTACACTAATGCAGATAATACCAAGTATGAGGCTGTATGGGGTACAATTGCAATAATTTTACTGAAACACCACACCTCTTTACCCATACTATCCAATAGTATTTATTACTTAATAATACCATCAGATAATACGAAGAATGAGACTATATGGGATACACATGTGAATATTTCTTTAGACTGACATTGGTACAAATAATAAATCATATAATAAATAACATAGCTGAATGCGGTCTTAGGACAAAGCAATAAACACGTACGACTCTAGGACATAACAATGCATAACACATTAAATGGTAGAATGCACAGAGTCAGGATGCAACAAATAAAATAAAATATATCACTTATACATAGCCCACTGGGTTTACAAAACAATAATCTTGAACCCACTATGTACATACATCACTACATCACATCATAACATATAAATAATGATGCTAAAAAATACAAAAGGGAATGTATCATCCTAATGTAATTACTAGCTCGATCGCATCATAGCATATACACAATGAGGCTACAAATACAAAGGGGAATGTATCATCCTAATGTAACTACTAGCCTCCAAAAATATCCACATGTCCAGAGAAACTACTGAGTACCTTTACCCACACTTGGAATACCTTGAACAAACCGAGTATTATAACAACACATGGATCAGACTATGTCTCTGTAATTAAATATCAGTAATGATAATAAATGTGATGTATGGGAAAATGACAATGAAAATGCATAAATATTTTTTCGTGACTTTATATTTATTTTTATTATCACTGGTTAATTAGATATATTATACTTATATGAATTTACATCATACTTCTATAGATACATGTTCAACTCATCACAATTATACACACACACATCAAAATATAAATGGTGACAGGTATATATCAACAAGTAGATCATCTAACCATGTCTATACTTAGGCGAGGGTGTAAATAGTATATGCCTATCTATCATTCCATTAGAACTAGATGGAAGACTGATAACACAAAGCCTACTCTATAGTCGCACAGGTTCTACAATCTTGGTTACCTCAAACGGTCATTGTGACACGTGTCCATTGGTGCTCGTCAATGCGATGCTACAATCATGACCTTACAAATGCTCCTATTGGTAACAGACTATTGGCCTAGGAGATACAGGGACGAACGCACACAACTATATAAATATAGGGGTGTCATAGATTTATGGAGCAACTCCATGATTAGGTCGTTAGGATGAATGCTACTCCAACCCTGATAATAGGAGTACATCATGATAGTAGGCACATAGTATATATATAAGCACTAAGCCTTGCTCACCACTAAGAGATCCATCTCATGTAAGCACTAACCTTGATATTATTATTCTCATCACTTTAGTGTCATCTACTTATAATGAATAGCCAAATGAATATGGCAATGGCGTCTCATATCATTGATGATACTCGGACGTTTATTCACTACTCATAAACTATACTCTATCATGACAATTTTCTATAAACAAGTCCAATGAACAACCGAAGAAATATTACCAAAATCTCATACCATACGGTATTATGACTCTATATATATGATTAATAATATTATAATTTCATCATTGTGTGTGTGTGTGTGTGTGTGTGTGTGTGTGTGTGTGTATATATATATATATATATATTATTTTCAATTTTGATGTTTAAACTTTAATTATTGAATTCATATACATGTGTATGTGTTAAATATAATATCATTATTTTTAAATATTAATAAACTATAAAATTCAATTTGCATACATTACTATTTACTATGATTTGTCTATATATTTTTGTTTGTTATATATATATATATATATATGTATGTATGTATGTATGTATGTATGTATGTATGTATATTATGTATATTTAATCTATATATTTATATTATATATTACTTATTTAATTTTATTTTTTTCAAATAACACGACACTGGAGTGCTACCAGTTGCACCACCGATTGATCGCGTCGGCCCCTGGCGGTCGACTAGTAGGCGATCGATTGGTGGCCATACCGATGTCACACTTTCCTGAAGCCATTTTCGATTCTCTGAGCAAATTCTAACAATCCACTTCACCATCCTCTTCTTCTACTCGATGCACACCTACCGATCGACCGATGACGCTACTGATGTCGCACTTGCCTAAAGCCATTTTCGATTCTCTAATCAAATTTTGACAATCCTCTTCACTGTCCTCTTCTTCCATTCTATGCACACCTCACTAATCGACTTTACTTCAATCCGAATATACCCATATACAATCAAACACCTCATAGGATTCAAGATTATCACAAGAGATAAGGTTTCATCGATAAAAAATTGCTTCGTCCATGATCTTATAAACATAGCATATACTTCAAGCATATTAATATTAACATCAACATGAATTGTGAGTTAAAACACTCACCAAAAGTAAGAACTTCAATTCCCTCTCCTGCTTCTTCTTCTAGCTTGCTTGCTCATGACTTTATTTTGATGATCAAACTACAATTTCTTCTTAACTGTTGGTGTGGATTGGTGTCGCGAAACATATACCCGAATTTGAGAACTTTTAGTAATTTCTTTGATTGTTTAAGTTCTAGAAATGAAGAGAAAGAAGTTAAGCTATACGAAGTATGGAAGAAGCAACATTAGGTTACTAAATTTGTGAACATACCTTTATTTATAGGAATGAGAGAAATATCTTGGAATGGATAAATCTAGGTTTTAATTAGGGGTCTAAGCTTAATTGGACCTTAATTTATTCACAAATCCACCTTTTTTTTCTTTTATAAATTTACCCTTTTTAATCTTATTTCAATCTACTAACTCATTAAATAAAATCATGTTTATTTCTTTTATCTTCCACGTAACATTATCTACCTCTTATAAAATTATTTTCTAAAATTTTTATCTATCTATTTATTAAAATTTCAGATTTTAGTTTACATGAGCAAATTCGGATGATGTGGGATGATTAGCATCCATTTTTTGAAGAACCTTGGTTCTGTAGCGCCTGAATTAATTGCTCCAGATATTTGTCATGATTCTTCCTAGCACGTTACATGGACTTGAATTATATTTGCTATGAAGTACGTGGCCGAAATGTGTGTATTATAGTGTGTTTCGCTATGAATTGTGTAAGGAATTGAGTGGGACATGAAAATTTGGAGACCAGATTTTGGAATAAACGTAGAAACAAGCAGCTTGATGCCATAGAAAGATCACATTCGCAACGCATGCACTCGTAGCAAAAAGAATTAAAAAAAAAAAACGGAAAGAAACGATTCTAAAGCGTTATGTCTGCCATACATTTTGGTTGAGGGTATGCATAATGCAAAGCTTTTATCTTCTGTATTTTGAGAGCATCTTTGGTGCAGATGTTAAATGAACCTATAATTTAGTTAAAAATTATACATGCAAGCATTTGTTAAATTAACTTCTGTTAACTAGCACTCTGGCAAGCATAAAATAGATACGAAATAAAACGTATTTAGGCTGCTGGTTAAATAAATTTCTATGATTGGTTAACCAAATCTTAGCAAGTTTAATGTTGTTTTTCAGTACCTATAAAATATAGTAGTGAAAATGTAAATTAATCACCATATATCGTGTGTGATAACATTTCGTTAGTTGAACTCAACGTCATTGTGGAGAATATTAGTGTGGGTCACCCTGAAGATAACGATGATGCCACGTGATAATTGTTAAGATGGCACTATCTTTTATATTTGTTTAAATGAGTAACTATAGTTATATTCAGCTTACAATGACAGGACATTCAAGTGATGACATTACCAGAAGATGTAAAATTGAAAACAATGGTACATGCTTCAACGGTAATTATGTGTTCTTCATCTATGTTCTTTAAAACATTGGTAAATAATAAATTAGCATGCAACCATGCATATGTGCGTGAATAAGAGCCATTCATCACAGAAAATTTAAAAAACTGACGTAGTCCATGGTATTTAAATGGTTGAGATTACTGTGTCACATGGGACAAACTAGAGCTGTTATGATAACGGTAAATTTACCATTAACATACCATTATCAGTCAGTCAGTTATTATTTTAAAGTAAAGTCGGTATACCGGCATAATCGTTACGGTAACGGTAAATTTAACTTTTTTTATGGTAAAACAACGGTAATATTTTTTCAAAACCAACTGTAACGATAATTTACCAGTTCATTCATAATACATTGATGTTCATAAAAGGTGTTGTATTACAAGCATTTAGAAATAAGAAAACGGTTCAATTTATTTCGTTAATTTGGCACAAATGATGATAAATAGACATATTTTTATGTTTTTTTATTAAGTAACCCATTGAGACATATGATGAAGCATCATTCAGTATAAAAATATATCAAATTATTATTTTTCTAAACAAACGGCAATTTATCATTACAAATGTAATTTTTGCATGCTTTCTATGTGATGGACCTCCAAACATATCATGCGCTGATATTTTAGTTGTTGCTGCAAGAGACGCTGTTGTTGAAGTAAGTCAATGTTCCGGAGCTTCTTCATCTTTGAGTTTATGTTAACATTGGCATCCACATAACTTTATTTTACGGTTTGTTACAGCCAGGAAGGTCCAACATGGGATGTTCCTAAGGGTAGATTAGACGGCAGAGTTTCAAAGGCAAGCGAAACTAGACTTTTACCAGCTCCAGTATTTAATTTCACTTAATTGAAGCAAAGTTTCTCTCAAAGAGGTCTCTCCACTAAAGATTTGGTATCCCTGTCTGGTAACTTAAATACCCTTGGACTAAATTTACACGGTTTTATATCAAAATATCCTTAGGTCACTGAACAGTTTCTGCTCACTCCATAATTTACCCAGTTTTTTTAAAAAAAAAGCAAAACAAAAAGGAGAAAAACGGGAAAAAAAAAATCTAAGGTTATATTTTAATTCGAACGCGTGTGAGAAAACTTTGTCCATTCTAAGTTGAAGTGCAATTAAGACAAAAAAGAAGCTGCGACTCTCTTTTTTCTTCTCATTTAGATTTGTTAAGAGCTACTCTATGTCATAACAAAGCAAAAATGCAGCATACATACATGCATTTGTGTGTAGAATAAAGTGAAAGGGAGAATGAATGAAATTACCATGATGATACAGGTGGTCATACCTTGGGTTTCTCCCACTGCTCCTCATTCCATAACAGGATCCACAAATTCGATTCAAAGCACGATGTGGACCCAAACATGAACCCATCCTTTGCTTTGAAACCAAAAAAGACATGCCCAACCCACAACAAGGTCAGAAATGCAGGTGCCACTTTAGATTTGACGACGGGCACATTTGACAACGCATACTACAAACTGCTGATGCAAGGAGACAGTTTGTTTTCATCCGATCAATCTCTTCTAACTGATAAGAAATCCAAGAAGTTGGTGTCAAAATATGCCGAGTCGACAGAAGATTTTAACAAGGCCTTCGTTAAGTCGATGATCAAGACGAGTAGTTTGACTGGTGGACAAGAAGTGAGGTTAGACTGCAAGGTTGTCAGATTAATCAAACTCGTAGTTATTTCAAAGAATTTGTGTGCATAAGTGCATGTTTTTGTGCTTGCATGTGTAATTTCCATAGAAATGACTGTAATTGATTGCATATTTCTTTGAAAAAGAATCACGCAATTGCTTATAAGTTGTCCTTCACATCTCTGGTCAAACGAACTCTATATATTGACCCTCAAAGGGTGATCGGGTGGTTCACATAAGTTTTAAAAATAAAGATGCGGAATTTGAACCACAATAATCAAAACACCTTTTGGAATATCTGGATGTATGCTAGGATGAGACATGCTTCCTTCAATGCTTATTTCTTGACTTTTATCATTTTACCATAAAAAAGTAGCTCATCCGGTCATTGATATGCTAAATGAGGGGAATAAGAATCGATTTCAACAATGGTGTAAATTTCTTTGAACAACTCGAAGTGTGTGTTCTTAGACCGGTGCATACTTTCTCAGAAGTTTGCGGTTAGTGCCTGTTTAATCCAGTATCAAGGAAAAAGAATTTAATTGATTGACGTGGAGATAATACACCAATAACAAATCAAAGCTATCTACGAAGTTTATGGTGATGATACAATATTCAATGTAAAAAACTGTAAAATGTTAGGCCAAATATGAAAATTTTCCATACCCATGTATGAAAATTCTGAACTTGGAACCTTCGAGTTACCAGGAATCCCCGCAAGAACAAGAACCTTCCTTGAAGCAATGAAACCTAGTCAAATCATATGCCAAACTTTCTACTCTGTCTTTGAAATAATTCTAATGAAACTGTGACGATCACCACAAACTCTAAAGGTTTTTACAATCTGAAGAGGACTTCCTGGAAGCGTAGCTATCAATCCATAAGCAACAAGTATTTCGCTATGTTGAGCTAATGTCGCCTCTTTATACTCCTCTCCTACATACTTTGCACAAATTTAGTACTTCATATTCTTTTTCTTGCACTCTTCTCATCATCTTCTCGACTTCCATATGTATCTGATCAGACAAAGGATGTAACAAATCTGAAGCTAAAACCAATGCACCTTCCGCTTCTTTCTTCACTTTTCTTTCATCCACCAGCATTCTTGTTTAACAAACACCTACTCGGTTTTATATTGTAGAAACTAGAGCTATTACGGTAAGATTACTGTTACCGACATAAAATAGTGCCAATTATACTGATAAATTAAAAATCAGTGCCGTTACTTTACCAATAACACACTATTAAATGATCATTGGTATATCGATAGAGTGGTCAACGGATGATTGGTAATGGTATAAATACCGAGTGATATAGGTAAAAAAAAAAAAATTTTGGAATTTACTCTTTAATAATAACAAAAATAAGTATGATTCAATGACAGCAAATACGCTTATTTTATGATTGATATAGATAATTGTCTTGACTTATCACCAATTATTTGCAACTATATGTTCTAATTATCTCATAAATTAAAGCTAGAAAAACAAATTAAAAAGCATTACCATGAATAGGACGACATATGTTGTCGTAAAATTCAATTCATCTTAAAAAAGGGATGTTGTTAGGATTAGTAAAATCATGACACGCACATAATCATGTGAAAATTTATCATTATTGTTGGTTTTAACATTTTCTTACCATTGATTTACCATCAATAACGATGAATTTATTGTTACCGTACCGATCATATTGGTATATCAAAAATGTTCGGTATTGATTACCAACTGCTTGACAATGGTATAGTAATGATAAATTTAACATTACCATTACCATAACATCCTAGTAGACACACGAATTTTAATATTATAGAACGCAATGTTACAACTTGTAATACATCGGAGAAGCTCCATGTTACTTTTGTTACAAATATTGGATGACAATTTAATTTTAAACTTAAAAGTAGCAAATAAGTTGATAATTCATAAGCAAGTACAATTTTCAAAACTACAGTTTTTCTTCTGCTTCTTCTTCTTCTTTTTTTTTTTTTTTTTTTTTTTTTTTGTGTGTGCGTGTTTGGGTTTTTGGGGGTGTGTGGGGAGCAAACACTTTATCTTTTTACCATTCTCTTGAAATTGCTTCAAGGTTACAAATCAATATTGTCTAAAGTAGTTATAAAATAATTGTTCCAAACCGTGTTAATGCCTGGTTATACAGGCAAGGCTTACATCTATCATTCTGAAATGTGAATATTAATTCAACGATATATATTTGTGCATGTTAACATCTCCCAACAACTAAAAAGTTCATAATTACAACTGCTAATTATGTGCACAAATTAACACCTTACCGCTATTACTAGTTGTCTTTAATTTTAGTTTGCATGAGATTTGCAGTAAGGAATCCAAGACATGAAACCTTTTCCCCATAAAAAATTTATATATTGAGTAGGCTAACACGACATAAATTGCAATAAATTAATTCAGTGTAATAACTTCATGCTCTATCCTTTCTCCAGTAATGGATTCTTAGTGAAGCAAGCAGAATATAAATACCTAAGCTACAAAAGACTACAGATTTTCATGCTTCGTAAGTATGCAACTTAAATATTATTTCATATGTACTTTAGTGTTTCTTTATTAAGTATCAGTATAATCCTACAGGAAAGCTTCTAAAGAGAAAGAAACCACAAAAATGAGAAGTTGATAGCTTTAGCTAAGCACACTACTCCACCAGAATGATTCTTGCTGATCACCCACACTGTTATTAACTAATAATTTTTCTCTGCCTTTAACAACTTCTTAGCTCAAAATCTATATATAAATCCTTAATAATGCACCTCTAATACACAATTAAGCACACATCAACAAAAACAAATGGCAAGTAGACTAGTACTACTGACTCTTTTTTCCACTGCTACTTTGCTCACCTTCATTGCTAATCATGCAAATGCATTGAGTTCAAACTACTATGCCAAAACATATCCAAATGCAGAGCAAGCTATTGCCGATGCAGTGAAAAAGGCAACAAAAAACGATAAGGCCGTTCCAGCTGCTTTGCTTCAAATGCACTTCCACGATTGCTTTATTCGGGTACCACTCACTAGTCACTACATAGGCTTTTATTTTCTGTTTTCTTGAACCATACTCATGCATAATGCATCTATGTTAGCTGATTTCTTCATTGTTTTAAAAGGGCTGTGATGGTTCAGTTTTGCTGAAGCCTACTGGAAACAACACAGCAGAAAAAGATGGACCTCCAAACATATCTTTGCATGCTTTCTATGTGATCGACAATGCCAAGTAAGCAATAGAATCCATGTGCCCTGGTATTGTGTCAGGCGCTGATATTTTAGCTGTTGCTGCAAGAGAAGCTGTTGTTGTAGTAAGCGAATGTTCCGAATATTGGAAACGAACAGAGATCGATAGATACAAAGTTAATACTTTCTCTTGAGAAGATCTGCACCGTTACTCAGCAATCCAGCAGTATAGAAGCACAGTGGTATTATAAGATGCGGGTCTGGGCTATTTCCTTGAAGCCCAATATGTAAAATACAATTCTTATAAATAGCATATCATTGTACAGAGAAATAGTTCAGTTTTGTATCATTTCATTTTACATTCTTATAATAAAGAGAAATCGCTTTTCATCTTTGTTCTATAAACTTTACATGGTATCAGAGTAAGAAATCAACCTAACAGTTGTTATCATCTAAAAGTGTTTTGCCTAACCATCATCAGAAAATATTTCATCATCTAATGGTGGTTGCAACAATGCTCCTCTCAGATCAGTGTCATCATCGAGGAAGCTGTTGATTTTAACCATCAAGATTAATTCTTACCCACTGCCCGCTGTTGTTTTACAGTTCTTGATCAAGAACTGTAAACCCTTCTAGCATCTGACCAGTATTCAATTTGTTTAGTAGCAGTGTCTCGCTCAGAGGTCATCTTCAGAGTCTATCTCATCATCAGAATTCTCTGGCTGCACCATTTGTTGATCTCAGAATATCAAGATTCTTCATCTGATCATCTGTTTTTTCTGTGTACAAATCGTTAACATGGCAGGAGACAATGTTAATGATGTTCAAGAGTCTCTCAATACTACAAGAACTTCCACTTCTCATCAGTCTGATTCACAAGATCTGCTGAAGTTAATAATCAAACCAAAAAGTCAGTTAGTATCAACTTTTCTTGATGAATCAAATTATATGTTGTAGAAATTTCAAATTGAAACAGCAATAAGGAGATATGATGTTGAAGAATATGTGTTTGGAACACTTATTACTCCAGCAAAATATATCACGGATAGTGAGGAAAAGCTTGTAATTAATAAAGATTACTCAAACTATCAAAAGCAAGATAGTCTTATCAGTTCTTGGCTATTATCTTCTATTGGTCCTACCATTCTACCTCAACTTATAGGTTGTAAAACATCTCATGAAATATGGCATTCAGTAGAACATACATTCAACACTCAGTCTACAACAAGAGTTCTTTATTATAAAAGACAGCTGCAGAATTTGAGAAAAGATGGGTTAAATATGAGAGAGTATCTGACCAAGATCAAGAATCTGTGCAATCAATTAGCTGCAGTAGGTCATAAAATGTCTGATGCAGAATAGATACTGTCTATTTTAAATGGTTTAAATGATGAGTATGAAGTAGTTGTAGCAATAATTTCATCTCAAGAAAAAACACCATTTATTGAATATGTTAGTTCTATTCTACTGTCTCATGAAGGAAGAATAGAACATAAGAAATCTGTTCAAGAATTTTCTGTTAACTATGTTTCAAAAAATCAAGAGAAGACATACAACAGCAAAAGTCAAAGAGATGGGCCATCTAATAGAGGTGGTTCATCCAACAGATCAAGAGGCAGAGGTGGCAGATTTCACAATAACAATAACAATAACAATAACAATAGAATGAGATGCCAAATATGTGAAAAGTTTGGACACAGTGCTAACAAATGCTATTTTAGATTTGATGCAAACTATGTTCCATCTCAGCCAGGAAACAACAATCAAAAGAATTATCAAAGTCCAAACATGATCAACATTCAACATGACTCATCTAGTCAGAAAGAAAATACTGTCAGTACAGATGATTCTCAAGATCAAAGCTGGTTTCCTGATTCTGGTGCAACTAATCATGTAACAAACAACCTTGGAAATCTGAATCTTGAAAACCAAGAATACAAAGGTAAACAATGTATTCACATGGGAAATGGTAAGCCCATAAGCATTACTCACACTGGCAGTGCATGTATTAAAGGTGCAAGAAAATTATATCTCAACAATCTGTTGAGAGTGCCTTTAATTACAAAAAACTTGTTTAGTGTGTCACAATTTGCTAAAGATAATCAAGTATATTTTGAATTCTTTCCTGCTTACTGTCTAGTCAAAGACATTAAGTCTCATGAAATTCTTTTGTAGGGTAAAGAGTGTAGAGGACTATACAAATTTAGTCTTGACAATTTTGAAAGTCAATCATGTAGAGATAAATGGTGTAACAGTTCTGAAATAAATCAAGCAAGTAATTATAAGACTTTTGATATATGGCATAGCAGACTGGGGCATGCCAATGCAAATATTGTAAAGAAAGTGTTGAAGAATAATAATATTTCATTTCCTAACATTTCTATGCCTTATGTATGTATACATTGTCAAATGGGTGAGAGTCACAAACCTGTTTTTTCTGATTCTAAGACTGTTTATGCTAAACCATTAGAGTTGATTGCAACTGACTTATGGGGCCCTACATCTGTAACCACAAATTATGGTTTTAAATATTATATTTCTTTTATAGATGCTTTCTCTAGACATGTATGGATATACTTCTTAAAATTTAAATCTGAAACTTGCAGTGTTGTAGTTCAATTTATTAATTTAGTTGAAAATCAAACTATTTGTTAGATTAAGAATTTTCAAACTGATGGTGAAACAGAATTTTATCCTTTAAAGCAATATTTTCAGAAAAAAGGAATCAATCATAGAATTACTTGTTCTTATACTTTTGAACAAAATGACTTAATAGAAAGAAAACATAGATATATTGTTGAAACTGGTTTAACACTTCTTGCTCAGGCTTCTTTACCACAAAATTTTTGGCCTGATGCTTTTGCTACTAGTGTTTATCTAATAAATAGACTGCCAACAAAACTCTGCAGTATAAAAGTCCTATAGAAGTACTTTCTGGTGTTAAACCAAATTATCATGATCTTAAAGTTTTTGGATGTCTATGTTTTCCTTATTTAAGACCATATAATTCACATAAGTTGAATTTCAGTTCCTTCCCATGTACTTTCTTAGGTTATACTACTAATATAAAGGGGTACAAATGTATAGATAGCAATGGAAAAGTGTTTGTGTCTAGACATGTTGATGAACAAAATTTTCCTTTTAGTCAAATACATATGAAAACTTCTCATAAAATATACAACACAAAAAATGTTGTATCTTTATTACCTGACTTGATGGAGCAAGTTGCAACAGAAAATAATCAAAATGTGCCATGTCATCAACAACTCTTATCCAACTCAAGAGTAGATGATAATCAGAAAAGCAGTTCTGAAGACCTACATCATAGTAGCAGTCACACTAGCAGACATTCTGATCATTGTCAACCAATAGGCAATATAGAATCACCTATTGATCAAGAAGATCCTTCAAGTCGCAGTACTAGTCAACAAAGTGCTACAGAAATTGTTCAACAAATAATCCCAGCAAGTACTGGTCACCATATGATCACAAGAGCAAAGAAGGGAATATTCAAGCCAAAAATATACAATGCAACAATTGAAACTAAAGAATCATGCACTTATCATCAAGCAATTCAATGTCACAAATGGAAAATTGCCATGAATGAAGAGTTTGAAGCATTACAAAGAAACAGAACTTGGGATCTTGTCCCATTACCATGAGACAAAAATATTATTGGATGCAAATGGATATATAGATTAAAGAAAAATTCTAATGGTTCAATTTCTAAGTATAAGGCAAAATTGGTAGCAAAAGGGTATTCACAACAAAATGGTTTTGATTTTAATGAAACATTTTCACCTGTTGTGAAACATACATCAATCAGAATCATATTTACAATTGCCTTATATAGAAACTGGACCATAAAGCAACTTGATGTAAATAATGTTTTTCTGAATGGTGAATTGCAGGAAGAAGTTTACATGGAGCAACCAATTGGATTCAAAAAGGAACGAACAGAAAAGCTTGTGTGCGAACTGAACAAAGGCATGTATGGTTTGAAGCAAGCACTAAGGGTTTAGTTTGACAAATTAAAATCAACCTTGGCCAGACTGGGATACAATCCCACAAAATCAGACAAGTCCTTATTTATTAAATTTTATAATAATGAAGTTACTTATATTCTAATATATGTTGATGACTTTTTAATTACAGGAAACAGTGAACAAGAAATCAATTATGTTACAAATCAGCTGAACAAAGAGTTCTCCATTGAAGATCTTGGCAATGTTAATTATTTCTTAGGAATAGAAGTCAACAAGATTTCAGCTACAAAAATTCAGTTGAGCCAAAAGAAATACATTATTGAAATTCTTATGAAAGCAAATACGGAAAATGCCAAAGCCTTACCAACTCCTATGATGAGCAGTTTATATTTATCAAAAAATAAAGGAGAACATATATCAAATGTTAAGCAGTACAGAAGTACAGTAGGAGCTTTGCAATATGCGACCATCACTAGGCTAGAAATTTCCTATAGTGTTAACAAGGCCAGTCAATTCATGCAAAATCCTTTAGATGAGCATTGGAAAGTTGTTAAAAGAATTTTGACATATCTAAATAGCACTCTGGATCATGGTTTAATTTTACAATCAAGCAATGCAATTAATGTCACAGCATATGTAGATGCAGACTGTGCAACAGATATTGATGACAGAAAGTCTATTATAGGGTATTGTGTATTTTTGGATGATAATCCAGTATCATGGTGTTCAAAAAAACAAACAACTGCACCTAGATTCAGCATTGAAGCTGAATTCAGGAGTGTAGCAAGTGCTACAGCTGAAATCATGTGGATAGAGTCATTGCTACATGAATTAAAGATCAAAACTCATAATATAGCTACGATCTGGTGTGATAATATGAGCACAATAGCACTCACTGCAAATCCAACATTGCATTCAAGAACAAAGCATATGGAGTTAGATTTATACTTCTTCAAAAAATAAGTTATTAAAGGCAATCTCAATGTTAATCACGTACCTGCAGCTTACCAAAGGGCAGATATTCTCACAAAACCCTTATTGAAGAAAAATTTCTTCAATTAAAGCAAGATCTGAAAGTTGAAGATTTTGGAAACAAGTATGGTAAGAAAGCAGCAGAGACAAATTTTATAATTCTTCCAAAAACCTCGGACTCTCTTCAACCTTCAGATCCATGTCTAAAAGCCTCAAATTTGCATCTAAAGCATACAAATTTGTCTCGATGAAAGCCAAAATCAAAAGTCTGGATGATTTTTCACACACTTGAAAGCATATAACAACCATGTCGTCGACTTCAAGATGGTTTCAAAGTCTCGATTCAGACTGATTTGAAGTATTGAAGCAAGCAGCTTTAGATTATCTGATTGATTGTCATTTCGAACAACAATCAACCAAAGTTTTATTTTTTGCGTGCTGTTCTCATTGATCTTCCCTTCCTTCATGTTTCTCACAACTAAATTTCATCAGATTCGCAAGCAATTGCAGTAGAAGAAGATTTAGAAGCAAATCGCAGCAAAGCCTAGCCGTAATAGAGTTTGAAGGGGAATATTGGAAATGAACAGAGATCGATAGATACAAAGTTAATACTTTCTCTTGAGAAGATCTGCATCGTTACTCAGCAATCCAGCATCATAGAAGTATAGTGGTATTATAAAATGCGGGTCTGGGCTATTTTCTTGAAGCCCAATGTGTAAAATATAATTCTTATAAATAGCATGTCATTGTACAGAGAAACAATTCAGTTTTGTATCATTTCATTTTACATTCTCGTAATAAAGAGAAATCACTTTTCATCTTTGTTCAATAATCTTTACACCGAAGCTTCTCATCTTTCTGAGTTTATGTTAACATCAACATCCGCATGATTTTATCTTATGGTTTGTTTCAGTCAGGAGGTCCAACATGGGATGTTCCTAAGGGTAGATTAGCCGGTAGAATTTCAAAGGCGAGCGAAACTAGACTCTTACCTGCTCCAGCGTTCAATTTCACTCAGTTGAAACAGAGTTTCTCTCAAAGAGGACTCTCCACTTAAGACTTGGTATCCCTTTCTGGTAATTTAAACTTACCTAGAGCTCAGTGTTTTTCATAACAAAGGATATAACCATAAACAAACGGGCAAACGATTCTATAAGGATATTTTGAGAGCATCTTTGGTGCAGATGTTAAATGAACCTATAATTTTGTTAAAAATTATACCATGCAAGCATATGTTAAATTAACTTCTGTTAACTAGCTCTCTGGCAAAGCATAAAAAAGATACGAAATAAAACGTATTAAGGTTGCTGGTTAAATAAAGTTCAGTGATTGGTCAACCAAATCTTAGCAAGTTTAATGTTGTTTTTCAGTACCTATAAAATATAGTTGTGAAAATGTAAATTGATCACCATCTATCGTGTGTGATAACATTTCGTTAGTTGAACTCAACATCATTGTGCAGAATATTAGTGTGGGTCACCCTGAAGATAATGACGATGCCACGTGATAATTGTTAAGATGACACTATCTTTTATATTTGTTTAAATGAGTAACTATAGTTATATTCAGCTTACAATGACAAGATATTCAAGTGACGACATTACCAGAAGATGTAAAATTGAAAACAATGGTACATGCTTCAACGGTAATTATGTGTTCTTCATCTATGTTCTCTAAAATATTGGTAAATAATAAATTAGCATGCAACCAGGGCCGGTTTTAGGGGTAGACGGGCTAGGCGTATGAATAGGGCAGCCCCCATGGAGGGCAACAGTCGTAAAAGAAGAAGAAGTAGCAATGATAAAAGAGTGAAATAAAAAAGTTGTTAAGTGAAGTAACTGAAGATGTCTGTTGTGTAGTGGTTAAAGGGAGCTTGCTAGCTGGTATTTTCTTGATGGATGCAACGTTCAATTCCTGTCTGCCACCCTTATTTTTCATACTAAGGACAAAAAAATTTTTTTTTTTGCCTAGAGCAACCAATATCTTCGAGCTGGCCCTGCATGCAACCATGCATATGTGCGTGAACAAGAGTCATTCATCACAAAAAAAATTAAAAAACTGATGTAGCCCATCATATTTGATAAATGGTAAAGATTACTGTGGTACATGGGACAAACTAGGACTGTTATGTCAATGGTAAATTTACCATTACCATACCATTACCAATCAATCAGTTACAATTTTATAGTAAAGTCAGTATGCCGGCATAATCGATACGCTAGCGGTAAATTTATCATTTTTTATGGTAAAACATCGATAATATTTTTTCAAAATCAGCGGTGACGACAATTTACTATTTCATTCATAATACATTGATATTCGTGCAAGGTGTTTATTATGGGCATTTAGAAGTAAGAAAACGATTCTGTTTGTTTCGGTAATTTAACTCAAATGATGATAAATACACTTCTTTTCTATATCGTTTATTAAATGATCCAATGAGATATATAATGAAGCATTATTCGGTGTAAAAATTAATCAACTTATTATTTTTATAGACAAACAATAATTTACCATTACAAATGTAACGGTCACCAGTTTATCGGTATACCAGTCAATCGGTAACGATAAACAATTTTAGTTTACTAGTAAAAATGGTACGATAACGATATTTACAAAATTGTAATGATAAGCATATTTATTAATAGTTAGCTTAGAAGCGCAATTTTTTAGTCCAACCGTGAAATTCCAAAATTGCCTTTATATACAATTCTTCAAAAAAATTCTCCACTAATTGATCTTAAAAAAAGTATATGCATATATGTTTCTAAACTCAGTGCATCTATTAATTGGTCCTAAAAAATAACATTTATATACCTGATCCTAAACTCGATGTATATAGCACCGTACTTTTACTCACTGTAATATTATTGTCAACTGCATATTCTGGTGAGTAGCGTTAAGAAGTTCAACATTTTATTATACTTTTATTATACGTTAGATTCAAAACATGTTGAAATAGGGAATAAATAAGCTATTATTATAATTTTTTGTTTCTGATGTTAAGTGAAAGCATGATATTTGTCCAGTATCAACGTCAACTTACAAAAACGTCTCTTTATGGATATTAAAAATGTTAATTTCACTTAAAAACAAGATCTAGCAATTTTTTTTTTTTTTGCAAATTCATAACGGTTACATATATTAGCAAACTTAATATCGCTTAAAAAGATGATCTAATAAATAATATTTCTATACATTTTTTGTTTTTATTAATTGATAACAGAAAAAAAAATTCAAACTAACAAAAAAATTTAAACGATACAATTTAGAAATAAAAATTCAAACTAGCAAAAAAAATTAAAAAATGCAACTTAGAAATCAAAATTCAAACCGAACCGACTACACATGACTCCAACGTAAAATCATTATTAAATATTTATGAAAATCATTATTTTTGAATAGTTAAGCATATATAATTTGTAATATCCGTGAAGGGTATACTATTGTCACGCGTGAAATGCGTGCCATAACACTCGTTACCATAACAGCTTTAGGACAAATAAAAAAGGGACAGTGAACTTGAACTCATTTTGGTTATGCTATGGAGTTTGCGGAAGTTCGTGTTTACGATCAACTCTAGTTTGATAATTTATAGAATTATTACCATAGGAGACGTAGCATGTATGAACGTACGTGGTAGGTTAAGATGTCATTGCATATGATGTGTACAGACTTACGCGGGTTAAATTCTTCTGTAACCATTTCTCATATTCTCATATGACGTTAATTTTTGTATCACAACACTGTTTTAATTGTATTTTGAATTCAGATAATGTATTATATCTTCAGGTGGGTGGTTGAGATTAATTTGGACATAGTAGAACAAGAGAAATAGAGACAGAAAAATTGAGCTGAACTTACGCCTTGTACTAATTATAACGTGTGCGTGACAGTTGTATGTAATTATGTACACACGTGAAACATATACTATATATTAAAAAATATAATAAACGATGGTGTTGCTTCAGACGCAATATGTAATTAAGTAGCAATATATTCCAGAGTAATCAATATCATGATATGCGGTTATATAATAGTGTGATAAATGGTAAATAATAAATCAGCAACTATGCATGTGTGTCTGACATAATTAAGCACAGTGGATGAAACTAGATAGAAAGAATCACGTGATAATTGTGATAATGAAATCACCAATAAAAAGCTAGAATGGATATTGGCACCCATTACCCAGTTCATGGTGCACAAAAGAAATGTTTAGTTTGCATCTGAACTATTCGAAGCGTTGGAGGTTAACAGTTACCGTAACTGGTCAATTATTAGCAACAGTAATATTATTAATCCCATAAATTAAAGCAGTAATAAGTATATATTTTCAAACTTAACGCATAAAAAAGACTTTAAAAAAAAGCATATTTTAAATATTCTTTAAAATTATTTTTGGACAATTTTTTGTACTGTTTATTTTTCACCAATCGAACGTGTACTTAATCAAAGTTAATATGATCAAAACTAAACTCATTTTTAAAATACTTTACAGAAGCGCAAATATTTACAGTATACAAAGTTTCCGCTGAAACTTCAAATATTTGCGATTATACAAAGGGAATTAATTTAAAAGGACAAAAATTTCTATATTTTTTTGCCTCAAGGACACGACATCAATATTTTTACCACAAGGACAAACATTATTCTAAAAATTATTCACGAGGACAAACATTTTCCAAAATTATTCATAAGGACAACAAAACTGATACCGAGCTAAAAACTGATACCTAAAAACTGCTATCGATAACTACAAACTGATACCTAAAAACTGCTATCGATAACTACAAACTGATACCTAAAAACTGCTATCAATAACTAAAAACTGATACCTACAAAAAGTTGTCCTTCAGAATAAAATATTGAAGGTCTGTCATTGAGGCTAAAAAGCTGTGAAATTTTGTCCTCGACGATAATTTCCTCTTATATAAATTGCAAATATTTGCAATTTAGCTGAAATTAATAACAAAAGTGTTTTCGGAACCAATTGTTGAGCAGTGGAACCGACGTGTTTTACAAAAGTTCCTTCAATTAAAATTTCACTATCCCCTTTTTTCACTGCTACCACTGCACATCACCTTCTCTACATCCCAAATTCTGCTCTACACAAACTACAACCCTCTTCCTACTATGCACAGTTGAAGCCCTGCCTTTGGAATCAACGAGCAAGGAGCGGAAAGAAAAAAAGTATACTCGATCAAATTTTGAAGAACGAATGGTAATCAGAGGCAAGTTCCATACAAATGCGATAGATTCTAATGACAAAGTTTGTGCAACAAAACAATGTTAGCTAGGTTCCTATCGAGGGAATAGTTTATGATAGGGAGGAATGGCGGTCGATCGTAAATGCTTTTCCGTATCATATTTATGTATTTCTAATAATCATTCACCAATTTTTTTAATTTCCTTTCAGACGTTCGAGGATGCTTGTATTTTGAAGTACAGCTGAGGACTAACAGAAACTGCGAAAAAATTGCGAAATATATTTCAAATTGCACGTGCAATTGAAGAGAGTGTGTTCATGCTTGATGCTACAAAAGATAACGAGTCGCACCAATCACCTCTATGGACCCGTACCACACAAACACAACTTGATTAAATCTAGGGATTGATTTTCCAGGATCAATGCAAAATTAGATTTAGAGGAGAAATAGTGAAGAAAGCAAACAAAAATGATTCCTTCAAAAAAAAAAATACTTTTATTGATTCAATCAACAAAATACAAAAGAGACCTAAAATTAAGAAGAAATCTCAATCTCGAACATCCAATCAAATACATTTTTCCCAAGTATCCAATTAATGAACCATATGCAAATCTATTTATAATAGTTTTCATTAGCTGTATTCTTTAATCAACCATTTTTTATTTCCATCTTTTAAAATAAATCATTCCCGTGTATATAATTATTTTTCCTTTTAGTGCAATAAAAGAGGCAATTAATTATCTTCAAAATCTACACAATCCATAAAAGAGGCAATGTATTATAGCCATAAATCCACCTCGACTAAAATATCTCTAAAATCTATTTTGGTTAGAAAATATTGTATTACAAAATCCAACAATCTCCACCTTGATACTATATTTTCAAAAATGTCTTTCAAAGCTTCAAATAATATATCCAAGGAAATAAGTGTCTCTGCCACTAAATCTCCCTCCAAACTACGCATGTCCGCCAATCGAACATGCATATCATCGGCAGATCAAAATTGTGTGTAATACCACAAAGACCTCCAAATAGGCTTTGTGGTTTTCCGTTGTTGATTCCATCTTGATTCAAACAGACTTGTCTCTCTAACTTCACTTGGATAAGATTTTGCAATCTTTAAGGTTTTTCCAAACAATGAATAAATATTATTGCTTTTTCCTTTTCGCACGCAGCACATCCCTGTTACCCTTCCAAACTCTAGTTACTCAACCTTGAGTCGAGAAGTTACAACCTTTTCCTTTCAGCTGTCCAATAGAAAAAAGATTCCTTTTAATTTTTGTGATATGTCTGATCCTTATAAGAGTCACAAACCTTCCAGTATCTATTTTCAACTTGACAGAACATGCGCCTTGAACTTGTAGATTTGCACCATTAGCGAACATCAATTTGCACGCTTCCTCCTTATAATCAGTGAATGTTTCCCTTTGATTGCAAATGTGGAAACATGCACCAGAATCTAGCACTCACTTTCCTCCCCTACTCATATCAACACAAAGAACATCAGTACCAATGCCAAAGTTTACATTCTCATCACTGTCTACCTCCAGCTTATTTTTGCATCCTTCTTGAGTTTTCATCCTCTCTTTATCTTCTCTTAATTTATTGCAAAATTTCAGCTGATTACTTGGATTTTCGCATTAATAGAAAATGAAGTCTTGATCCGTATTTGGTTTGAAAGAGCATCTTTCTCTCCTTGCAAGGTGGACCTCTAACAATGGATTTGTAGTTTTCTTTTATTTAGTGGCGTTTCCTTCCGATGAATTTATTCTCGCATCTTTTCATTAAAAAAGTTGCTAACCACAGTCTCCATGGAAACAACACCGCTAGAATTTAAATTTTTCAGTGCGACTACAAGAGTTTTCCAACTTTCAAGCAATGAGCTCATTAATATCAAAGTTTGAGTTTTGTCATCAACTTTGAAGCTTACCTTGCCAATTGGTTCACAATTGCTTGAAAGTTGTTGAAATGTTCACCAACTGGTTCGCCTTCCTTTAGTTTTAAATTGACCAACCTTCTCACAAGGAATGTCTTATTCGTCGTAGCATTTTTTTGCATAAAATCCCTTCAAATTTCTTTCATATTCCAAAAGCAATTGTTTCGCAAGCAGTGATATGGAACACATAATTCTTTATAAAACAGCGAATTATCGCCGCTGCCTTTTTGTCCAAAATTTCTCACTTTGCCTCAGTTATGCCGTTTGTCTTTTCCCCTTTGTTTTCCAAGGGTTGGCGAAGATCATTAAGATAGAGATAATCTTCCATCTTCACCTTCCATAACCCCCAATCCTTCTATTAAGCTTTTCAACACTTATCTTCTCCATAGCCAAAAACTCTTTCAAAAATTTGTGTAGCTGGCTCTGATATCAAGCACTAGGAATTTTTCAGGATCATATATAATTAGATTTAGAAGAAAAAGTAGCTAAGAAAGCAAACAAAAATGATTCCTCCAAAAACAAATTTTTTTATTGATTCAACCAAGAAAATACAAAAGATACCTAAAATTGAGAAGAAATTTCAATCCTAAAAACCTAATGTAAGGACCCGATTCTTCGACTTTTGAAGGTCAGCATCAATACGTCCACTGTATCAACTGCCGAGCAATCGAATGCTGGAAAACCGAATTCTTAGGGTTTAAGAAGAAGAAAAAGATAGAACAGAACAATATCAGAATCTCACAGTCGCAGCGGAACAACATATAATAAATAAATGAATAATCTTTAAATCAAAAGAACTATCTCAGTTATTACATTACATCATCAGAGTGTACAACAACAATATACAACACAATACAAGAATGGACAACTATACAAACGTGTCCCTACAAGTGAATTTACAGCGGAAAGATAATATCATATACAAGTAATACGTGTCGCCATCCAGCTCGCCACTTGAGCTTCATAGCACTTCTGAATCCAGAATGACCTGATAACATGACTCTAGACTGTCCGTGTGGAAAATTATGGGCACCCATAGTTTAGAAAGAGAACAATAAACTTCAAGTCAGTCATGGGACTGGTGTGAGAACTCAAAACAGTTGCTTATCTTTTAAAACAACAACAACAAGGGAAGTGAAAAATATCCCCAATGCTTTTGGAAAATGAAACTACCATAAGGCCTCCCCGCACACACACAATGCAAACACAGAATTAGAGGAGATTTCTCCTTATGATATTCAAAGATGCTTACTATGCGAAACAAATCATTTTTGATATTATTATTAGTGCATAACGATGAAAGCATTTCGAAAATAGAATATTAATCTTAGCCAACATAGACATTTCGAACTATGCCTACTATAGCTACCATCTAAACAGTGGTGACCACCATAAGTAAATGGCAGGTTATACAACTAAAACCGTACTGCGTTCGTATTGGAAATTGGATTTCCAACAAATGGTCAGGCTAAGGAACTTCCTACTGCCTCATGGGATCGCCTCTGGCGGGACATCCCGAGAACCTAACCGGATCTCTGCCAACACAAGGTCGGGTTACCTTTGTAACTAGGTAACTACCTCTCGAGTATGCCACTCACCGGTCCTTTGGGACCTTTATCCGAGGGTCCTCTATCACCAAGCAACAACCACACAGAAAATGAGATTGGAGCAACCACATAGGTTAAGCATCAGGGCTTTATACCTGACACCACCCTTTTCCAGAAGGAAATGACATACCCTAAAGGGCGCGACCCTCAATAACCTTGCCTCATATTCCTGTTTCGACTATTTTTGAGGTGTGAGGTCTGACGAAGTCTCGTCCACAAAGCTACACTTTTTCACAAAGCCACGTTTTGATCAACAAATGATCAATAAATAATCATCACACAACAACACTCAGCATGCCACATTACCAAATTGGGAATATATCGCTGATAACCTTCAATTACATAACCTCTGAGCTCGTACGTCTCCGAGAAGGGTGTTAAGCTAAGAGAATAAATTCTCCACCACCAACAGAAATGTATTTGAAAGAAATCTGCTTTATATCTCAAAATGTAATGTCAGACACGTAACCATACAAGTATGTTCCGGGTTCGAACAGAAAAAGAAGCCCTTGCAATCCAGGTATTCACAATCCCGATCGAGTTTCCCATCACAAAGGAAATCTCTATACCGTAGCTAACGGTGCAGAGACAATCGATAGGTCATCCTATCGTTTTCACAAATACCCGGTCTTCACCAACGGTCTTCAATGCTATCCATTACGTCGTATCACTATTCGGAATGGGTAATCCGAATAACGAGCGCAATAATTTAAAAATAAGTGTAGCATTCAATTTTCAACCAATTCACAACAAATAGCCATTTAAGGGTCAATATTGGTAGTCTGTTATTTAACTATCAATCAATATTCACAACATAACCCAATTTCAAATAATTTCCCAAATTATTTATTTTCAAAAATATCTTTATAAGATATATTTTCCACACTTCAACCATTTGAAAACAAATTTCAAATCACTTTTCACCTTTACAACTTTCATTTCAAAATGGTTCATTTAAACCAATCAAATAAATCCTTGCCGATTTATTAAATTTACGTTCCAAATCCGTAAATTTATTCCACACTTTTAAAAATAGGTCAATGTTTATTTCTAAAACAAATTTCCCTTATAAATTTCAATTGTGAATTTACATTTCCAAATATTCACTTTTTTATACGATTTTTCAAATCGATTTCAATTATTCGCTTTCAGTTTATCTTTAAAAGATATAATCTCAAAACATTCACTTCATATTGGAAAACATTTTCATACTTATTCAATAATAAGTAATTCACAATCCCTTTATTTTCAACATTTGAAAAATATTCAATATACTTAAATCCAAATTAAGTATATATTTTATTCTTTTAAGGAAAACTTCTCTTAAACACATTTATTTGAGTCAAAATGAATATTACGTAGAACATTGTTACGACAACCCAAAATCACTAGTATAGGGATTCGAAATTAAGATAGATATATAAACCCCAATATTATACAAAACTTTTCCTTTCGGAAATCATTTACTTTAATAACGGTGTTATAGTCCACCTTTTCCTTCTATTTCTTGAAAACAGCTATTTCAACAATGAATGTTGAAATCTATGGTTTCGATACTTAATTTAAAACATCTTTAAATCGTTTTAATTCTATTTAAAATATCACTTTCCCAAAATATTTCTTTAATATATTATTCACCGTCCAAAATCGTGAATATACTTCATTTACCAAATTCAATTTCTACATATTTATTTAAAGGATTATCCACTGTTCAAAATCATGAATATACTTCGTTAACCAAATTCAATTCCTACATATTTTATTTAAAGGATTATCCACTGTCCCAAAATCGAGGATATATCTCCTTTAATAAGCTATAATAATTAAACTTATCAAAATAAGTCGATTTCGGATTTATAAAACAACGTTTATAAATTCCATTTATACTTTATAACAACTTCACTTATAAAATCACTTTATTAACAAATTCTATCCATATCCCGTTTATACGCCAAAATCCAGTTTATAAGTTAATTACTTATAAATCTTTATTTCACAAAATCTATTCATTTTATAACTTCACAATTTATAAATCTATTGATTTCATCCACTTATGAAATCCATTTATACTTCATTCCGATACTTATAAAAACTCGTTTTATAATTCCAATATTTTTAATTTATAAATATCAATTTTATAAATCTTTTATATAAATCATTTATAATAATTCAAAAATCCCAATTTAAACCATTTTATAAATTAATCAACTACTTATTTCAAAAATCACATTTCAGTTATACTTCACAAAAATCATAATTTTTATAACATAAAAATTTCAACATTTATTTATTTAAAACGAGTCAATTCCAAAATTAAATTTTATTATGAATTCTCAACTTAATTTTCAAAAAATCAAATTTTATTTATTTTCGGCATCTAACGATGCCAAAAATATATTCGGCTAAAATTTAGCCTTTAACGATTTCAATCACAACGATAATCACGCAGATTATAAATAGATCAACATAAAACATTGAAACCAATTCAAATGTTTGAGGAATCCAGTTGGATCTCTCCAACCTGTTTTCCTGCATCCAAAGATGTTAGCACAATACCAATTCCGCTTCAAGACGGAATATCGCGGTATATGGGATTTATAAAATACTATCTGCTATTATGCGGCGCAATAGGGTCTCATCCGCTATATAATGCTGGAAATCAACTCCAAATACATATATAATACCAATTCTATATCAAATTGGAATTATCGCGGTATATGTTTTTAATAAATAACATCCGCTTAATATACGGCGTATAGGGTCTATTTCAAAACAACAGATAATGAATTATCATCCAAGCATACAATCAAGAAATTTTAATCTAACTATTTAAAATTTAAATCGAAACAAATTCGACTGAGTGAGAAGTTCTCACCTTGCTTCCAATACAGTTGCAGTGTTTTATTTCGAATAAAATTAAACGAGCATTTAATTTTATTCGAAATTCAAACTAGCTCCAAACGTTCCAATCCAATTCCATTGCGTAGTGCTCGACAAAACAAAGCCAACGCAATTCATTTCGTAATTTTTCAACCTCGTATGAAAAAGATATCAATTTTTAAAGTTTACACAATTTATATATATAAATAATTTCATTTTCTTTTTAAATTTTTTAACCTAATTCACATCACAGCCATGCATTTTGAAACCCTCAGATCTGAGCCGCAAGTGCCTTCTTCCCAAACGTTCTTGCCTCCAGGTTGAGCGCGTGAATGAAGATAACCCATGCCGTTCCATTAGGGTTACATGCTGCTCTAGCTACCATCACTTGATGATGATCGGAGACCGGGGTTTCGATTCCCCTCACACGAGCTATCTTCGGCCTGAGTATGGGGAAGCTCGGTCTCCCCTGCGCCTCGAAATGCATGCATGAAGTTCTGCCATTCAAGCTTGATTCTCTTTCGATCCAATGCGTATTTTTCGATCTCGACCGCTGGAAGCGTAGTTCGCAACGTGCTCTGCGCTTTTCTAGTTAAGAGTTTCTGGTGAAAGTTGATGGATGCGGAGATAATGGAGGAGGAAGAAGATGTTATTTTGGCCATTCATGTTTTAGGAGGCGGATGAAGCTTTAGATTAGGGTTAGGTTTTCTTTGTTTGCAATTTGTGAGGTTGGAGGGGCTTATATAGAAAATTCGCCAAAACACTATTCATCCAAAATTTTCCGAACTCCAAACGAAGCGTGCCGACTGGAGCTTCTAGGGTTTACCCCACGTTCCAAACAAAATGGAATAGGTATCGAGAGCCAATTCGATCATCTGTGCGAGTTACGACAATAAACGATCAAATTTAAATTAAATCGATTAAACTAATTTCTATGCGTTTTGGCTTGCCCCGGACAAACCGTAAATCCGATGGACACGAAATTTGAAACCATACAATAATATAACATTACAGATCCGATGAAACTGGTTTCATCGGATTTAGAGACTGATTGAAAAATGACTATTTTCACTAGTCGATTAAATATTAAAATATTCAATTTTCACAAATTAACTTTCAATTCAATTTTAAAAGTTCACAAACATTGTTCTAACTCCAATATGATTTAATATAATTTTATAAATCAGTTTTATTCACATTAAACCCAAATTACAATTATTTACGCAATTTTAAATATTAAATTATTGATTTAATTATCCAATTAAATTCAGATATTCGAAAAATAAATTATTCGACTTACAAATTTTACTTTTTGATATTTAAAATCAATTAAATATCTGAATTTCAAATGACAGAAATTCTGGGTTGTTACACCTAACAAAATATACGTTTCTCGCAAATCTAATTAATGACCCGTATGCATATCGTTTATAACAGTTTTGATTAAATACATTCTTTAATCAACCATTTTTTATTTCCATCTCCAAATAAATCCTTCCCATGTATATAATTATTTTCCTTTTTAGTGCAATAAAAGAGGCAATTAATTATCTTCAAAATCTATACAATCCATAAAAGAGGCCTTGTATTGTAGCCAAAAATCCAACTCGACTAAAATATCTCTAAAATCTATTTTAATTTGAAAACACTGTATTACAAAATCCAACAGGGATATGATGAAGTTTACACTCCATTTGAAGATCTTAGTGCATAATCATCATAGTCTGCACAAATTACTACAAATTTTGGATCATTTGTTAATCCAACATTATGATTTGCTCATCATTCAGTAGGAGGAATGTAGAAGGCATCGTAACGAGACCGACGATAAGATAAACGAGATTTTCGATTTGATACACGATAAGAAGCTAAAATATCTCACTTTGAAACAGAAACCCAAACCTTACTCAAACCCCAATGCCAATGAATAATACAAATAATAAAAATTATACTAGAATGTTTTCAACTTTTACCACTCTTGCTACTCTTGTGAAGCGGTTGCAAGAAATCAATGTCGCCGGAGCATTATAACTTCTTACGATAAAAAATATAAAGAGAAATGTTTAATGTTTTAGACAATGATATTGCCAATATCAGATCAAACTTTGGATAAAACATATGCAGCACAAAATGTAGTAACAAATATTTTGAGATGAAGTTGTTTAGGAATAGTGTTTTGTTATTTCCTTACGTGTTTTTTATGTCTATTGTATTTTTGTTTTTGTTATCTTTACCCCAATATACAAGTATTTTTTAAAAACCTTCATGGTTTTCTAATTGCAATTTTCCTGTTATTTTCAAATATAACAATAATTTCAATACAATTCATGACATTATTTGGCAAATACTTAAGATAATTATGGAACAAAAATAACAATAAATATTAATAACTAAGAAATGAATATTCCTTTTAGTTTCTCATTTCATTTCCCTCTTCTTAAACTTTATACTTTCATTACCCTTTCAAACACACCTTTAAATGCCATAAATATATCCTTAGTATCACGACCAAAGGTTGTACTGTTAATAGTAAATCTCTGCTACCAAAAATTTACTAATACGTTGGCTACCATTTTTAGGTTAATTTGGTACACTAACACCATTTGCACAATGACGATAAATTTACTATTTAATGATAAAACATTGCTAATATTTTTCCAAAAACGATGGTAATAGTAATTTACCAGCTTATTTATAATACAAGAGATTTAACTGCATACACATGCGTGCATAATAAAATAATTAGTATGTAAGGTATATGTTCTGTACATGTGAAGCAAAATAATTAATACAATTGATATATGCTCCAGACAAAGAAAATAAAACTAATGTAAATTTGATGCCTGCTCTACGCATGAAAGACACAACAATAAGTGCAAACGGCAAACACTCTAAATTTAAATAAAATGTTTAACAATTCAAAATTTAAAAACTTAAATGACCAATGCTGACATAATAACATCAGCTTAACATATGTTAACCTATAGAGAGGTTTAGTTTATACGTGATATGGTGGTTAACATGTACCGACCGATGCCTTGGATACATGTAAGTTAAACACTTAAATTTTTTTCCTTCACTCTTGACTTCCACTCTTTGCTTTAGTTTTCAACCTAGGATTTCATAAGGTTTCCAACTTCAAACTCCAGCTCTCATCTGTCCTTCTACTTGCCGATCCAAGGTAGATTGTCACCTTCACTATTTTGATGTTGCACTTTATCATAAATTTCCACCATCATTGCAGCCAACCCCTTGTTTAAACTGCCTCCATTGACCCTTTTTTTCTTCGCCGCTGCCTCTTCTTTCAATCCGCACCGATCGATTCCAATTGACTTGAGGTAAGGTCGAAACAATACAAGGAAAGAAAATTAAGTGTTTTTTTTGTGTGAGAAAGAGGATGAGTTTGTGTAAGATAGAACTTTGCTATGGGCTTGATGATATCAAGCTAAATTCGAAAAATTAAGGATGCATATTGGTGAATTCGAGCGTCAACATATCCTAGAATTCACGTTCCATCAATGCTTCTATTGTTGGTTGAGAAAGCTCAATTCTTTAAAAATTGCATCATGTCTTCGGAATATGTCGATCGTGAGTCAGAGATCCAATATATTGGATCCATTCAGGGCTGTTAACATAAATCCTACGTCGACAATTCCCGTCCAACACACAATTCCATTACTTGCCAAAGCTCATTTGCCAGCACAAGCAAGTTTTCGTTCTACACAGTGGGCTTTATACACCGCGTACAAGACACAGAGTAAATACACAACGTATGACACATATACTGCCCTTATTCAATGTACAAAATTCAATGGGTCGGCATGTCAATGTCCGTTTGAAAGAGTTTGTGGAAATTTTATTCAATAGAAAAATGAATCACTAGATTGATACTTCGGTTTACATCTTATACTGTATTTATACATGACAACAGTTGCAATTTGAAAGAAAATAAAATTTTGGGCCTGGCCCATCTCATTCCGGCCTGCTTGCATATAATGTTGCTCCGTATTGTTAAAACACTGCTTCCTCATATTATTTGCTCACGATACATTCTTATTTCCCCCCTTCAAACGCAACCCTAGGGTTAGGGTTTGTAGAGAGGCGATTGAGAAATTCTCGTGATTGCTTTAGAAAGTTATCTTCTTTTCTTTAGATCTGAGCGTGAGATGATGAATCTCCACTGGAAAAGCAAGAGATCTGGCACCCTTGCTTCGGCAGGTGGAAACCAGAGGAAATTTCTTCCTTTCTCTTCACTGTGCTTGAGTTCTCAGGAATCTTTGAGTTAATGTTGGAATCTGAGATGGTTGAAGATGTTTGAACTTCGTCGTCTTCAACCTTCAGGTCAGATCTGAACTTATTGAAGTTCTTTGCCGATAACGCCTTAGTGAGAACATCTGCGCGTTGGTAAGTGGCAGGTATGTGTCTTATTTGAAGTTTTCCCTTCTGAACGAGTTCTCGAACGAAGTGTAGATCTATCTCTATATGCTTGGTTCGAGAATGAAGTATTGGATTGGCTGACATGTATGCTGTACTTTGGTTGTCACACCATAGAATTGTATGTTATCTGATTTCTGCTTTAACTCATTCAGTATGGGCTGTAGCCAAATGATTTCTGCAGTAGCGCTTGCTACACTTCTGTATTCGGCTTTGGTGCTTGACCTTGATATGGTTGCTTGTTTCTTCGAACACCATGATATTAGGTTATTTCCAATGTATATGCAGTAGCCCGTAACCGATTTTCGATCATCTGGGTCTGATGCCCAGTCAACATCAGCATATCCTACTATATTCAAGTTGTTGCATGCTTTAAGATTTAAGCCATAATTCATTGTTCCCTTTAAGTATCTGAGAATTCTCTTTACAGCTTTCCAGTGCTCGTTAAGTGGATTCTGTAAAAATTGAGACAACTTGTTAACACTGTAAGCAATATTAGGCCGTGTTATAGTTGCATATTGTAATGCCCCTATAACACTTCTATACTGTTTAATATTAAGTATGGCTTCTCCCCTGTTTTTAGAATAATGTTGACTGCTTATCATAGGAGTTGGTTGTGCCTTTGCATCACTCATTTTTGCTCTGTCTAATATTTCCTGAATATACTTCTTTTGGCATAGTATTATTTCTGAATTTGCCTTTCTTTTGACTTCTATGCCTAGGAAGTAGTTGATGTTTCCAAGATCTTTTACAGAAAATTGCTCATCTAAATATGTGATGATATGCTTGATCTCCTCTCTGTTATTACCTGTAATAATTAAGTCATCAACATATAATAGTATGTACACTGTTGATAAATCATTAACTTTAATAAAGAGAGAGAGAGTTGTCTGATTTGGTAGACTGATATCTGTTGAATATGCGCTTTGCGCTTATATGATTTTTGTTTGATGATAATAAACTTATATATATTCGTTTAAATGTATTTGTTAATATACTATTCTATTTTTCACAGTTTTAATAAATATTCGTTGAATAAAATAAATTACATAGAATTTGAATTCAAACAGATATTTTATTCAAATAAATATTTATTACAACTTTGAATAGTACAATTTCAAGCTCTCACTATAACTATACAACTTTGATTACAATTACATCACAATTTCATATTTACAGTTGACCTCACTACATATCACTCACACTCGTATTTATCTTCAACTTTATTCCAGTTAGAATCCAGCATCTGAGCAATCTGCAAAAATATTCACTAACGCAGTAAAATTGAAAATAAAATATTTTTGCAATATAAAATAAAAGATGGATTTTGAAAATATGATTTGCCTCAGTTATTTGGGTTATTCGTCATAATTTAAATTTGAAATCATCATACACGAACAACTTGTGACATACACAGTGTATTACTGTATATGCCACAAGGCTGTGCACGCCGATATATACACTTGATTGATTTACAGGGACAGGTGAGCACAGGTCAAACCCAAATGAAAAACCGGGTTCAACTCACGTGCAATAATATAAAAAATCACGACTCGAGCACAAGGTCAAACCCGAGTTTTTATTAAAAAAAAACTGGATTCAACACAGGGCAGGTCACAAGTCAACTAAAGTGCAACAAGTATTGCAGTAATAAATGCATCTCATATACAACATCAAAGCCAGTGCCGACATGAACAGAAGTCAAGTAAAATGAAACATACAAAATGCCAAGTAAAGTTCATGTAAAACCGACCAGAGAAGCCATATGCAGCAAACAACAATAAAGTCGACGTTCACAGTGAAGAAACCAAGTGCAGACCACAAAGACTCAATACTCAATGCATGCAACAATGTGCACAGGCCAGAAACAACAACTCAATGCAACAGTGAAGCTACTGCACAGCAACATGAATGAAGATACAGGGAAGAGACATGTACACATGGGAAGTTACCCAAAACAGACTGCACAAATTCAAGACAGCACCAAAGACTCAGCAGTGGCACATGACCACCAAGCAGTGACATTTCAAGTGAATCGAGTTCAAGTCAAACCAATATGATGATAACACAGCAACAATGAAACTAAAACAATGAAACTGACTCAAAGCACAAAAGTGCACAGCAACCATCATGAACACAGTTAAGACCACAAAAGGCAAGTATGGACAGAGCTCGAGCACAATTAAAACTCAAGCAAATGAAAACATCACAGTGACATGCTACAACTTCAAACAGGCAGTGCACATGTGAATCAAGTGACCAACCAGAAGTACAACATGACCAAAAGTATATAGTAATGCAACATGGAGTGTGCAAGTGCAATTCGAATTGACAAAACAGTTTCAAGTTGCAACAAGCAGTTGCAACATGGCAAACAGAGACATATGTATATGAAGTGACAATTCGAGCAACAGTTCGTGTATGCATCAGTAATCGAGCAAACAAAATCAATAATACAACAGTGACAAACATCATATGGAAATGCCCAACACAAATGGCCAGAGACGAAGACTACAAGATGAACAAAGAAATTCACGAAACCAAAAATTTACGCAGAAGTCAAGTCAAATCAAACCGTGATGACCAAGGCAACTAGCTTAAACCAAAAATGCCAGCAAAAATCGAAGTTGAACAAGTTAGAATTAAATACCGTGGTGGCCAAGCAAAGCCGTGACCATCAATATACGTTTTGATCAAGTCAGAAAACATCTCAATCATTGAAACAAAATCAAGTGGCCGTGATGAATAATATGACAAATTCAAATGATTTTATACGAACGCAAAATTAGGGTTTTGAATCCTATATAAACCCTAGGATCATCATCGGCAAATCCATTCGAGTTCGAGCATAAAAAAGAACAAATCATCCAACTCGAATCACGATCGAGTTCAAGCATCAACCAGTAAAGAAAAAGAGATTAAATTACATACCGAAGCAAGGAGTCGAACTCGATCGAACAACGAAGCAGCCAAGAGCGAACGAACGAGAACAAAGCACACGAAAAAGGCGCAGCTTCAATATCCTAAATTCGAATCAAGAGCCGAAGCCCTAATTTGGAGTAGAAGAGCCGAAGCCCTAATTTCAGAAACAGGACGAAGCCGCCATTCTCACAAGCAAAGGAACGGGCCAAGCAAAAGAAGAAGGGAACGGGTCATAGAATTAAAAAAAGGGGCCGGCCTTATTATAAAAGGCTTTAGTTTAATTAGGGTTATTTTTAATTAGGGTTTAGGGTTATTTGTTTATTTGTCTTTTAATTGTTGTTTTTATTTTTTCAAGTCAAAGAATTTGTAAATCACCACCTAGGGATTATGTCGTGTCAGATTGTCTAGTTAGAATTAGTTCAGTGAGCAGGGTGTGCGAGTTTGCAGAGCTCTATAGGCGGGAGCAGTGTTTGCGAGTAATCAAAGCTCTATAGGCGGAAGCAGAGTTTGCGAGTAATCGAAGTTCTATTGTAGGCGGGAGCAGAGTTTGCGAGTAATCGAAACTCTATAGGCGGGAGCAGGGTGTGCGAGTCTAGTAGAGTGTTTGTGAGCGGGAGCAAATGTTTGCGAGTCTAGTAGAATGTTTGTGAGCGGGAGCAAATGTTTGCGAGTCTAATAGAGTGTTTGTGAGCGGAAGCAAAAGGGTCTGCGAGTCTAGTAGAGTGTCTGTAAGCGTGATACTGTTTAATTCTAATAGAAATCTGTGAATGCAGCAGTAGGCAGGGGTTGCCGAAGCTGGGTAAATTTTGTGTGTGGTTTACTTTTCAGCATATTTATTTCTGCGGTTTATTTCTGTGTTTAAATCGAGAAAATTTGCTATAACCCTATTCACCCCCCCTCAAGGGTTAATCTAGATCCTACAAGTGGTATCAGAGCCCGGTATTTTGTTTTTAACTCTAGAGTCATGAATCCACCAGATAATATTTTTGTTGAGGGTCGTTTCAATATTATTCCTTCTATTTTCGATGGAACAGATTTTTTGAATTGGAAATTGAAAATGGAATTTTATTTAAAATCTGTTAATATTAAATATTGGGATATTATTGAAAATGGGTGTGATATAACAAATAAGGAAATTATCTCGATTAATGCTCTTGCTATGCATATATTATATTCTCATATTAATCGTGATAATTTTTATTTTGTCTCTCATTGTGAAAATGCACAGAAAATTTGGAAAACTCTCGATGCAATATATAGTGCAAAAGTCATCAGCAATGAGAAGTCCTCCACAACCGACTCAGTTAAAGAAATACGCTTAACAGGATTGGTAAATAGCAGTTGTGATGAGGATGATGATGATGGTGCAGCCGAGCTGGCCTTATTAATGAAGAATTCAAAAAGGAAATTTGCAGCCACGTGGAATAAAAGCGATAGCAGTGAAATGAGAAAGCAGATATCATGGGAATATAACCGATAGCGACGACGACGAGCCAAGCGAGGTATCAAAACTTACTCACTCTGAATTACTTATTTATTTCCACAAAGTAAATGGCTGTTTTAAACGACTTAGGGAGAAGTATGCCAAACTTGAATCACAAAATGATACTTTGTTAGAATTAAATGAGCAACTCGACAAATTAGTTAAAACCTATCAAAGTAAGATCCCTAAGTGTGATGAGTGTCCAACATTCGAAAAGGAAATTGAAAAATCAGAAATCAATATAAAATCACTTGAAAATGAAATTCTGATTTTAAAAGAGAATGAAAATAATAGGAGAGAGAATTCTATTGAAAAGTGCACACAATTGATAAATGAAAATGAATATCTCAAAACACAAGTCCAACAATTGTCAACGACTTTAGATAAATTTTGAAAAAGTGAAAAATCGTTGAATATGTTAATAGGAAAACAAACTATCAATATTGATAGACAAGGACTTGGATATACTCACTCTGAATATGTTAGAAATGAGATTAATCAAGAAAATTCAATGTGCACGATTTGTAGAAAATTTGGACACAATCAAAATAATTGTCGGTATTGACCCAAACATGTGAAAACTATACCAATTTGGGTTCCAAAAGGCACAAATATAAAATCTTTGAAAGTCAAACAAATTTGGGTGCCAAAAGGAACATATATAAATAGTTTTGGGTCTCCAAAAACATATTTTTCATATTCTGCCACTAACAATCATGGACCTATAAAAACAAATAGGTCACATAAATCTTTTCTCGTGTAGGTGTGGTGGCAGGCTAAGGAACAACAACAGTGTTCTCTGGATTTTGGCTGTTCCAGAAACACAACGGGCGACAAAGCAAAGTTCCTTAGCCTAGTATAAAGGTGACAGAATCACAATGGATAACAACGAAAAATTATCGTAAAGGTAAAACATGTAAAATTATCTTTAACGATATATTAAATGTGATTATCTACACCATACTCTAAATTAAAATCAGCCAATATTGAGATGAACAAAAGATGATGATTTTGATTCTATGACTTTTTCAAAATATTGACCAATCACCTTTAAATAGAATTACTTGGAGTAATTAAGATGGTTGACTGATTCGGATTTAACTAATATGATTTTTAGACTTGTTCTTATTTATGACATTGATTTGTGCTTAATTGATGACCAATCAGATTTTCAACTTTGAACTAATCGATATAAATTTGTTCGGTCAAATGATGGTATTTGATTACTCATGCTACACGTAGATATATTTTAGTCACTGCTTGTAAATTTGCACGATTTCAAATTTCATGTGAAAGCTGTTAAAAAGGATTTTATGAAATTGTTGAAACTTTATGAAATTGTTGAAACTTCAAGAAATTGTTTTGAAATAATAATGAAGTTTTAATGACTGTTGATAGTTGTTCATCCTACGGTTTCTGAAATTAACACTATGATATTTGTTTGAGTGTTAACATGGCTTCATTTCAAATTTCATTCTGAGATAGTTTGTTGAAATTTCACAAATCTGGTCTTTGACATCCAACGAGTGAATATTGAGTGAAATTTAAATTCAGATGCAGATTACACTGGTAATATAGTTGATAGAAAAGTTACTGGTGGAACGTGATTAATTTTTTGAAACATTCATTTGCTGCATTGTTTTTCGAAGAAAATATCTGCATATTTTTCACTTGAAATAATTTTCAAATAGCAGAAAATTTTCTTATAAAACCCCTCGAGAAAATCATTTTTGACCATATTTACAGATTAGTCATTTTTATTTGATTTTAAATTTTGACTAATCTAAATCCCCAATGATTATCGAAAAGATGAATAGTGATTGAAAAAGTGATGAGTGTTGATATTTATCATATATTAAAACTCGAGAAAGTATAATTAGAAAATTTCTTTAGAATTTCATAACAAGAGTTATAAAAACTTTTTGTTGGGTAAAAATTCCATGACCATTTCTATTTCTAACATCTTTCTATCGACCATCACTCATCAAGATCATATTTAGTATGTAAATTTGTGGTAGTTTACAAAGGAAATCATTTGTTCTTCAATATCTTTTAATTTGTGAAGGAAATTATTTGTGCTTCAATTTATTATATTTAGCAATAAAAATAAATATCCAAAGTATTCACTCTCATTTAAAAGTCATCACGGTTATGCATGGGTGAATTACTTGGATTTTTGATTATGTGCTTCCATGCTCATTTAAAAGTCCTCACGGTTATGCATGTATGGAACGCATATCAAATTTAATTGATTTAATAGACAAGTTGATTCTAATCCCATTTAAAAGTCCTCACGGTCATGCGTGGTTAGAAGATACTTGATTTCATTTTTAAATTAAATTGGAATACTACTAATCTCATTTAAAAGTCCTAACGGTTATGCATGGTTAGTAGATATTCAAATTTCCTGAAATAAATATACCACAAATAGACAGAACTGTATGATTTTTTTTATGAATTTATCCCCATCATTTCTGAAAGTGAAATATGCGCCTAACAAGGGTAATTATGATTTTTGTTTGAGTTTTATTGAAATTTGATATTTATATTCAATTGAGTTAAATGTTTGATTCATGTCTGTCACTTCATCCCTATTTCTATAACACTGTTATTCTTTTGCTGATAAAAAAAGGGGGAGAGAAAAGTTAAGATTTTGTCAAATAGAATCAAGCAAAGGTCAAATAATTTTCCATTTGCATATAGGCTCATTTATATATTTCTATTTGTATGCATATATGTAGGGGGAGTATCATGTAGAGAGGAAGCATTCAAATAGGGGGAGCAAATTGAACGATCAATCAAATACATTTAATACATTCAAAATCTTAAATATATGTTTGTTATCATCAAAAGGGGGAGATTGTTGAATATGCGCTTTGCGCTTATAAGATTTTTGTTTGATGATAATAAACATATATATATTCGTTTAAACGTATTTGTTAATATACTATTCTATTTTTCACAGTTTTAATAAATATTCGTTGAATAAAATAAATTACATAGAATTTGAATTCAAATAGATATTTTATTCAAATAAATATTTATTACAACTTTGAATAGTACAATTTCAAGCTCTCACTATAACTATACAACTTTGATTACAATTACATCACAATTTCATATTTACAGTTGACCTCACTACATATTACTCACACTCGTTTTTATCTTCAACTTTATTCCAGTTAGAATCCAGCATCTGAGCAATCTGCAAAAATATTCACTAACGCAGTAAAATTGAAAATAAAATATTTTTGCAATATAAAATAAAATATGGATTTTGAAAATATGATTTGCCTCAGTTATTTGGGTTGTTCGTCATAATTTAAATTTGAATTCATCATACACGAACAACTTGTGACATACACAGTGTATTACTGTATATGCCACAAGGCTGTGCACGCCGATATATACACTTGATTGATTTACAGGGACAGGTGAGCACAGGTCAAACCCAATGAAAAACCGGGTTCAATTTACGTGCAATAACATAAAAAATCACGACTCGAGCACAAGGTCAAACCTGAGTTTTTTTAATAAAAAAGTGGATTCAACACAGGACAGGTCACAAGTCAACTAAAGTGCAACAAGTATTGCAGTAATGAATGCATCTCATATACAACATCAAAGCCAGTGCCGGCATGAACAGAAGTCAAGTAAAATGAAACATACAAAATGCCAAGTAAAGTTCATGTAAAACCGACCAGAGAAGCCATATGCAGCAAACAACAATAAAGTCGACGTTCACAGTGAAGAAACCAAGTGCAGACCACAAAGACTCAATACTCAATGCATGCAACAATGTGCACAGGCCAGAAACAACAACTCAATGCAACAGTGAAGCTACTGCACAGCAACATGAATGAAGATACAGGGAAGAGACATGTACACATGGGAAGTTACCCAAAACAGACTGCACAAATTCAAGACAGCACCAAAGACTCAGCAGTGGCACATGACCACCAAGCAGTGACATTTCAAGTGAATCGAGTTCAAGTCAAACCAACATGATGATAACACAGCAACAATGAAACTAAAACAATGAAACTGACTCAAAGCACAAAAGTTCACAGCAACCATCATGAACACAGTGAAGACCACAAAGGCAAGTATGGACAGAGCTCGAGCACAATTAAAACTCAAGCAAATGAAAACATCACAGTGACATGCTACAACTTCAAACAGGCAGTGCACATGTGAATCAAGTGACCAACCAGAAGTACAACATGACCAAAAGTATATAGTAATGCAACATGGAGTGTGCAAGTGCAATTCGAATTGACAAAACAGTTTCAAGTTACAAGCAGTTGCAACATGGCAAACAGAGACATATGTATATGAAGTGACAATTTGAGCAACAGTTCGTGTATGCATCAGTAACCGAGCAAAGAAAATCAATAATACAACAGTGACAAACATAATATGGAAATGCCCAACACAAATGGCCAGAGACGAAGACTACAAGATGAACAAAGAAATTCACGAAACCAAAAATTTACGCAGAAGTCAAGTCAAATCAAACCGTGATGACCAAGGCAACTAGCTCAAACCAAAAATGCCAGCAAAAATCGAAGTTGAACAAGTCAGAATTAAATACCGTGGTGGCCAAGCAAAGCCGTGACCATCAATATACGTTTTGATCAAGTCAGAAAACATCTCAATCATTGAAACAAAATCAACTGGCCGTGATGAATAATATGACAAATTCAAATGATTTTATACGAACGCAAAATTAGGGTTTTGAATCCTATATAAACCCTAGGATCATCATCGGCAAATCCATTCGAGTTCGAGCATAACAAAGAACAAATCATCCAACTCGAATCACGATCGAGTTCAAGCATCAACCAGTAAAGAAAAAGAGATTAAATTACATACCGAAGCAAGGAGTCGAACTCGATCGAACAACGAAGCAGCCAAGAGCGAACGAACGAGAACAAAGCACATGAAAAAGGCGCAGCTTCAATATCCTAAATTCGAATCAAGAGCCGAAGCCCTAATTTGGAGTAGAAGAGCCGAAGCCCTAATTTCAGAAACAGGACGAAGCCGCCATTCTCACAAGCAAAGGAACGGGCCAAGCAAAAGAAGAAGGGAATGGGTCATAGAATTAAAAATAGGGGCCGGCCTTATTATAAAAGGCTTTAGTTTAATTAGGGTTATTTTTAATTAGGGTTTAGGGTTATTTGTTTATTTGTCTTTTAATTGTTGTTTTTATTTTTTCAAGTCAAAGAATTTGTAAATCACCACCTAGGGATTAGGTCGTGTCAGATTGTCTAGTTAGAATTAGTTCAGTGAGCAGGGTGTGCGAGTTTGCAGAGCTCTATAGGCGGGAGCAGTGTTTGCGAGTAATCAAAGCTCTATAGGCGGGAGCAGAGTTTGCGAGTAATCGTTCTATTGTAGGCGGGAGCAGAGTTTGCAAGTAAACGAAACTCTATAGGCGGGAGCAGGGTGTGCGAGTCTAGTAGAGTGTTTGTGAGCGGGAGCAAATGTTTGCGAGTCTAGTAGAATGTTTGTGAGCGGGAGCAAATATTTGCGAGTCTAGTAGAGTGTTTGTGAGCGGGAGCAAAAGGGTCTGCGAGTCTAGTAGAGTGTCTGTAAGCGTGATACTGTTTAATTCTAATAGAAATCTATGAATGCAGCAGTAGGAAGGGGTTGCCGAAGCTGGGTAAATTTTGTGTGTGGTTTACTTTTCAGCATATTTATTTCTGCAGTTTATTTCTGTGTTTAAATCGAGAAAATTTGCTATAACCCTATTCACCCCCCCTCTAGGGTTAATCTAGATCCTACAAGTGGTATCAGAGCCCGGTATTTTGTTTTTAACTCTAGAGTCATGAATCCACCAGATAATATTTTTGTTGAGGGTCGTTTCAATATTATTCCTTCTATTTTCGATGGAACAGATTTTTTGAATTGGAAATTGAAAATGGAATTTTATTTAAAATCTGTTAATATTAAATGTTGGGATATTATTGAAAATGGGTGTGATATAACAAATAAGGAAATTATCTCGATTAATGCTCTTGCTATGCATATATTATATTCTCATATTAATCGTGATAATTTTTATTTCGTCTCTCATTGTGAAAATGCACAGAAAATTTGGAAAACTCTCGATGCAATATATGGTGCAAAAGTCATCAGCAATGAGAAGTCCTCCACAACCGACTCAGTTAAAGAAATATGCTTAACAGGATTGGTAAATAGCAGTTGTGATGAGGATGATGATGATGGTGCAGCCGAGCTGGCATTATTAATGAAGAATTCAAAAAGGAAATTTGCAGCCACGTGGAATAAAAGCGATAGCAGTGAAAGTGAGAAAGCAGATATCATGGGAATATAACCGATAGCGACGACGACGAGCCAAGCGAGGTATCAAAACTTACTCACTCTGAATTACTTATTTATTTCCACAAAGTAAATGGCTGTTTTAAACGACTTAGGGAGAAGTATGCCAAACTTGAATCACAAAATGATACTTTGTTAGAATTAAATGAGCAACTCGACAAATTAGTTAAAACCTATCAAAGTAAGATCCCTAAGTGTGATGAGTGTCCAACATTCGAAAAGGAAATTGAAAAATCAGAAATCAATATAAAATCACTTGAAAATGAAATTCTGATTTTAAAAGAGAATGAAAATGATAGGAGAGAGAATTTTATTGAAAAGTGCACACAATTGATAAATGAAAATGAATATCTCAAAACACAAGTCCAACAATTGTCAACGACTTTAGATAAATTTTGAAAAAGTGAAAAATCGTTGAATATGTTAATAGGAAAACAAACTATCAATGTTGATAGACAAGGACTTGGATATACTCACTCTGAATATGTTAGAAATGAGATTAATCGAGAAAATTCAATGTGCACGATTTGTAGAAAATTTGGACACAATCAAAATAATTGTCGGTATAGACCCAAACATGTGAAAACTATACCAATTTGGGTTCCAAAAGGCACAAATATAAAATCTTTGAAAGTCAAACAAATTTGGGTGCCAAAAGGAACATATATAAATAGTTTTGGGTCTCCAAAAACATATTTTTCATATTCTGCCACTAACAATCATGGACCTATAAAAACAAATAGGTCACATAAATCTTTTCTCGTGTAGGTGTGGTGGCAGGCTAAGGAACAACAACAGTGTTCTCTGGATTTTGGCTGTTCCAGAAACACAACGGGCGACAAAGCAAGGTTCCTTAGCCTAGTATAAAGGTGACAGAATCACAATGGATAACAACGAAAAATTATCATAAAGGTAAAATTGGTAAAATTATTTTTAACGATATATTAAATGTGATTATCTACACCATACTCTAAATTAAAATCAGCCAATATTGAGATGAACAAAAGATGATGATTTTGATTTTATGACTTTTTCAAAATATTGACCAATCACCTTTAAATAGAATTACTTGGAGTAATTATGATGGTTGACTGATTCGGATTTAACTAATATGATTTTTAGACTTGTTCTTATTTATGACATTGATTTGTGCTAAATTGATGACCAATCAGATTTTCAACTTTGAACTAATCCATATAAATTTGTTCGGTCAAATGATGGTATTTGATTACTCATGCTACACGTAGATATATTTTGGTCACTGCTTGTAAATTTGCACGATTTCAAATTTCATGTGAAAGCTGTTAAAAAGGATTTTTTGAAATTGTTGAAACTTTATGAAATTGTTGAAACTTCAAGAAATTGTTTTGAAATAATAATGAAGTTTTAATGACTGTTGATAGTTGTTCATCCTACGGTTTCTGAAATTAATACTATGATATTTGTTTGAGTGTTAACATGACTTCATTTCAAATTTCATTCTGAGATAGTTTGTTGAAATTTCACAAATCTGGTCTTTGACATCCAACGAGTGAATATTGAGTGAAATTTAAATTCAGATGCAGATTACACTGGTAATATAGTTGATAGAAAAGTTACTAGTGGAAGGTGATTAATTTTTTGAAACATTCATTTGCTGCATTGTTTTTCGAAGAAAATATCTGCATATTTTTCACTTGAAATAATTTTCAAATAGCAGAAAATTTTCTTATAAAACCCCTCGAGAAAATCATGTTTGACCATATTTGCAGATTAGTCATTTTTATTTGATTTGAAATTGACTAATCTAACTCCCCAATGATTATCGAAAAGATGAATAGTGATTGAAAAAGTGATGAGTGTTGATATTTATCATATATTAAAACTCGAGAAAGTATAATTAGAAAATTTCTTTAGAATTTCATAACAAGAGTTATAAAAACTTTTTGTTGGGCAAAAATTCCATGACCATTTCTATTTCTATCATCTTTCTATCGACCATCACTCATCAAGATCATATTTAGTATGTAAATTTGTGGTAGTTTACAAAGGAAATCATTTGTTCTTCAATATCTTTTAATTTGTGAAGGAAATTATTTGTGCTTCAATTTATTATATTTAGCAATAAAAATAAATATCCAAAGTATTCACTCTCATTTAAAAGTCCTCACGGTTATGCATGGGTGAATTACTTGGATTTTTGATTATGTGCTTCCATGCTCATTTAAAAGTCCTCACGGTTATGCATGTATGGAACGCATATCAAATTTAATTGATTTAATAGACAAGTTGATTCTAATCCCATTTCAAAGTCCTCACGGTCATGCGTGGTTAGAAGATACTTGATTTCATTTTTAAGTTAAATTGGAATACTACTAATCTCATTTAAAAGTCCTAACGGTTATGCATGGTTAGTAGATATTCAAATTTCCTGAAATAAATATACCACAAATAGACAGAACTGTATGATTTTTTTATATGAATTTATCCCCGTCATTTCTGAAAGTGGAATATGCGCCTAACAAGGGTAATTATGATTTTTGTTTGAGTTTTATTGAAATTTGATATTTATATTCAATTGAGTTAAATGTTTGATTCATGTCTGTCACTTCATCCCTATTTCTATAACACTGTTATTCTTTTGCTGATAACAAAAGGGGGAGAGAAAAGTTAAGATTTTGTCAAATAGAATCAAGCAAAGGTCAAATAATTTTCCATTTGCATATAGGCTCATTTATATATTTCTATTTGTATGCATATATGTAGGGGGAGTATCATGTAGAGAGGAAGCATTCAAATAGGGGGAGCAAATTGAACGATCAATCAAAATACATTTAATACATTCAAAATCTTAAATATATGTTTGTTATCATCAAAAGGGGGAGATTGTTGAATATGCGCTTTGCGCGTATATGACTTTTGTTTGACGATAATAAACATATATATATATATATTCGTTTAAATGTATTTGTTAATATACTATTCTATTTTTCACAGTTTTAATAAATATTCGTTGAATAAAATAAATTACACAGAATTTGAATTCAAACAGATATTTTATTCAAATAAATATTTATTACAACTTTGAATAGTACAATTTCAAGCTCTCACTATAACTATACAACTTTGATTACAATTACATCACAATTTCATATTTACAGTTGACCTCACTACATATTACTCACACTCGTATTTATCTTCAACTTTATTCCAGTTAGAATCCAGCATCTGAGCAATCTGCAAAAATATTCACTAACGTAGTAAAATTGAAAATAAAATATTTTTGCAATATAAAATAAAAGATGGATTTTGAAAATATGATTTGCCTCAGTTATTTGGGTTATTCGTCATAATTTAAATTTGAATTCATCATACACGAACAACTTGTGACATACACAGTGTATTACTGTATATGCCACAAGGCTGTGCACGCCGATATATACACTTGATTGATTTACAGGGACATGTGAGCACAAGTCAAACCCAAATGAAAAACCGGGTTCAACTCACGTGCAATAACATAAAAAATCACGACTCGAGCACAAGGTCAAACCTGAGTTTTTTTTTAAAAAAAAGTGGATTCAACACAGGGCAGGTCACAAGTCAACTAAAGTGCAACAAGTATTGCAGTAATGAATGCATCTCATATACAACATCAAAGCCAGTGCCGACATGAACAGAAGTCAAGTAAAATGAAACATACAAAATGCCAAGAAAAGTTCATGTAAAACCGACCAGAGAATCCATATGCAGCAAACAACAATAAAGTCGACGTTCACAGTGAAGAAACCAAGTGCAGACCACAAAGACTCAATACTCAATGCATGCAACAATGTGCACAGGCCAGAAACAACAACTCAATGCAACAGTGAAGCTACTGCACAGCAACATGAATGAAGATACAGGGAAGAGACATGTACACATGGGAAGTTACCCAAAACAGACTGCACAAATTCAAGACAGCACCAAAGACTCAGCAGTGGCACATGACCACCAAGAAGTGACATTTCAAGTGAATCGAGTTCAAGTCAAACCAACATGATGATAACACAGCAACAATGAAACTAAAACAATGAAACTGACTCAAAGCACAAAAGTGCACAGCAACCATCATGAACACAATGAAGACCACAAAGGCAAGTATGGACAGAGCTCGAGCACAATTAAAACTCAAGCAAATGAAAACATCACAGTGACATGCTACAACTTCAAACAGGCAGTGCACATGTGAATCAAGTGACCAACCAGAAGTACAACATGACCAAAAGTATATAGTAATGCAACATGGAGTGTGCAAGTGCAATTCGAATTGACAAAACAGTTTCAAGTTACAAGCAGTTGCAACATGGCAAACAGAGACATATGTATATGAAGTGACAATTCGAGCAACAGTTCGTGTATGCATCAGTAACCGAGCAAACAAAATCAATAATACAACAGTGACAAACATCATATGGAAATGCCCAACACAAATGGCCAGAGACGAAGACTACAAGATGAACAAAGAAATTCATGAAACCAAAAATTTACGCAGAAGTCAAGTCAAATCAAATCGTGATGACCAAGGCAACTAGCTCAAACCAAAAATGCCAGCAAAAATCGAAGTTGAACAAGTCAGAATTAAATACCGTGGTGGCCAAGCAAAGCCGTGACCATCAATATACGTTTTGATCAAGTCAGAAAACATCTCAATCATTGAAACAAAATCAAGTGGCCGTGATGAATAATATGACAAATTCAAATGATTTTATACGAACGCAAAATTAGGGTTTTGAATCCTATATAAACCCTAGGATCATCATCGGAAAATCCATTCGAGTTCGAGCATAACAAAGAACAAATCATCCAACTCGAATCACGATCGAGTTCAAGCATCAACCAGTAAAGAAAAAGAGATTAAATTACATACCGAAGCAAGGAGTCGAACTCGATCGAACAACGAAGCAGCCAAGAGCGAACGAACGAGAACAAAGCACATGAAAAAGGCGCAGCTTCAATATCCTAAATTCGAATCAAGAGCCGAAGCCCTAATTTGGAGTAGAAGAGCCGAAGCCCTAATTTCAGAAACAGGACGAAGCCGCCATTCTCACAAGCAAAGGAACGGGCCAAGCAAAAGAAGAAGGGGACGGGTCATAGAATTAAAAAAAGGGGCCGGCCTTATTATAAAAGGCTTTAGTTTAATTAGGGTTATTTTTAATTAGGGTTTAGGGTTATTTGTTTATTTGTCTTTTAATTGTTGTTTTTATTTTTTCAAGTCAAAGAATTTGTAAATCACCACCTAGGGATTAGGTCGTGTCAGATTGTCTAGTTAGAATTAGTTCAGTGAGCAGGGTGTGCGAGTTTGCAGAGCTCTATAGGCGGGAGCAGTGTTTGCGAGTAATCAAAGCTCTATAGGCGGGAGCAGAGTTTGCGAGTAATCGAAGTTCTATTGTAGGTGGGAGCAGAGTTTGCGAGTAAACGAAACTCTATAGGCGGGAGCAGGGTGTGCGAGTCTAGTAGAGTGTTTGTGAGCGGGAGCAAATGTTTGCGAGTCTAGTAGAATGTTTGTGAGCGGGAGAAAATGTTTACGAGTCTAGTAGAGTGTTTGTGAGCAGGAGCAAAAGGGCCTGCGAGTCTAGTAGAGTGTCTGTTAGCGTGATACTGTTTAATTCTAATAGAAATCTGTGAATGCAGCAGTAGGCAGGGGTTGCCGAAGCTGGGTAAATTTTGTGTATGGTTTACTTTTCAGCATATTTATTTCTGCAGTTTATTTCTGTGTTTAAATCGAGAAAATTTGCTATAACCCTATTCACCCCCCCTCCTCTAGGGTTAATCTAGATCCTACAATATCCTTGTTTTATTAATGATATTTTTAGTCTATCAAACTAGACTCTTGGAGCCTGTTTAAGACCATAAATGGCCTTATTTAATTTGCACACATAGTTTTCATTTCTAATGAACCCCTTTGGCTGTTCCATATTGATTTCTTCTTGTCGAAAACCATTGAGGAATGCATTGTTGACATCCAATTGTCTTATGTCCCATTTCTTATGCTATGCAATAGTGAGAATCAGTCTAATTGTGGATGGTTTTACCACTGGAGAAAATGTTTCATTGAAGTCAAATCCATATTGCTGAGTGTAGCCCTTTGCAACTAGTCTTGCCTTGTATTTGTTTATGGTTCCATCTAGATTTCTCTTGATTTTGTATGTCCACTTGCATCCCACAATGTTTTTATTGTCTGGTGGACATACAAGATCCCATGTTCTGTTCTTGATAAGAGAACTGTATTCTTCATTCATTGCATATCTCCATTTTTTTCTTTAACAGCTTGAGTGTATGTAACAGGTTTATATTCTCTCAAGTTTGCTGTATAAATTTTTGGCTTGAAGATGCCACTCTTGGCCCTTGTAATCATTGGATGTGTGGATTTTATTTGAACATCATTGTGAGGTATGCCCCTAGTTTCAGAATTATTTAATGGTCTTTGAGTACTTTCTTCATGGTTGTCTTCTTGATTCTTCTCTTTGTCTTCTGTTGCTTCTGCAGGTGAAGGACTGGCACGACTGAGATTGTCAGTCCAATCCAAGTTTTTTTGTACAGATACTCTGGACTGTGTATTTTGATTCTCAGTAGCCTTCTTTGCCCTTGTATGATGCACAATCTCAGTGTAAAATGGTAAGTCAGGTATGGATGCTTTTGGGTTGTATACTTTGCTTGTTTTCATTTTTGAGTTGCTAAAAGGAAACACATGTTCATTAAAGACAACATGTCTACTCACTAGAATTTTTCCACTCTCATCTAGACATTTGTACCCTTTCTGATTTGTGGAGTACCCCAGAAAGGTACATGGTTTGGATCTAAAGTTCAGTTTGTTTGTATTGTATGGTCTTGTGTAAGAAAAACAGAGACATCCAAAGGTTCTTAGACTAAAGTAATCTGGTTTATACCGATATAATTTCTCTAATGTGCTGATTCCCTTAAGAACCTTTGTTGGCATTCTGTTTATCAAGTAAACAGCTGTATTAAATGCTTCAGGCCAAAATTTTAGTGGCATTGAAGCATGAGCCAATAGGGTAAGACCAGACTCAATAATGTGTCTGTGTTTTCTTTCCACTAGACCATTTTTCTCAGATGTATAAGGACATGTGGTTCTGTGTATAATTCCTCTTTTTTGAAAATAACTGCTAAGAGGTTTATAATTAGTTCCACCATCAGACTGAATAATTTTAACTTGTGAATTGGTTTGTTTTTCAGCCATAGTTATAAAGTATGTGACTGCATTGTATGTCTCAGATTTTTTTTAAGAAGTATATCCAAGTGTGTCTTGAATATGCGTCTACAAATGATATATAGTACTTAAATCCAAAATCTGAGCATATGGGTGCAGGACCCCACAAATCATTGGCAACTAATTCTAGTGGTTTATTGTATTCAGTTGATGAATGATTGAAAGATAGCTTATGACTTTTGCCCATTTGACAATAAGTACGTATATAGGGTAGTGATGTATCATCAAACTTTATTTTATTTTCAACAAGAATTTGCTTTACAACTTTACTACTTGGATGTCCAAGTTTATAATGCCATAGATCAAATGTATCCCTACTGTTTTCCTTTGAACTCAAATTACAGCGACTAAGTTCCTTTGTAACACTGTTGCAGTTGGTGGATGTAAATTTGTAAAGTCCTTTTTCAGTTTCACCCTACAACAGAATATTCTTAGTCAGTATGTCTCTGACTAAACAGTACTTGGGATAGAATTCAAAATACACATTGTTGTCAAGAGGAAACTGAGATACACTAATAAGATTCTTTTTTATATTTGGGACTCTTAGTAAATTATGTAGAAATAATTGTCTTTTACCTCTAATATAAGCGTTACCAGTATGAGAAATTTTGACACACTTACCATCCCCCATGCAAATTGTTTGATTACCTCTATATTCTTTGCATCCAAGGTTTAGATTGTCAAGATTGTTTGTGATATGATTTGTAGCCTCAGAATCTGGGTACCATGATTCATCCTGAATGTGCTCTGCTCTGGCAATGTCATTAGAACTTTGATTCTTGTTGCTGTTATCATTTTGACTGTCACTGCTTTGTGCCATATTGACATTGTGATTACTGCTTCTCTGAGTGTTGTTGTTCTGATTTGGGTACCTGAAGTAACATTTCACTGCTGTGTGTCCTATCTTTTCACAAATTTGACATTTTGGCCTATTGTTGTTGTTATGTCATCTCCCTCTTCCTCTTGATCTATTAGTGTAGCTACCTCTTTGATTTCCCTGTTCAGTTTTACTGCTGCTTTGACCTTTATTTCTTTGATTAGCTGTGTAATTGACTGAGAGATCTGATTCTTGTGATCTTTTATTGTCAATTCTTGCTTCATGAGCTAACAAGATTGAGTGAACATCATCTGTAGATGGCAGAACTTTTTGAGAAGCTATCACAACAACCACTGATTCATACTCATCACTTAAAACATTGAGTATGGTCAGAATTTGCTCTGAATCAGAGACTTTATGATCTGTAGCTTCAAGAATATCACATGTGTTTTTGATCTTTGACAGATATTCTCTCATAGTATGATTGTCTTTCTTGATGTTTTGAAGTTGTCTTTTGTGATACATGACTTTAGCTGCAGACTGTGTATTAAACACCTTTTCAATTGTTGTCCATAATTCATTTGCAGTCTTGCATCCTATTACATGAGATAATAACTTGGTGTTTATTGATGACATTAACCGAGAACAGATCAGTCTGTCTTGTCCATGATACTTTGTGTATTCTTCATTGTTAACAACCTTGTTTTCCTGGACAGTGATGAATTTTGGTGGGATTGAAATGGTGCCAAGAATATAACCTTCAAGTCCATAGCCTTGAATTGCAGTTTCAACCTGAAGCCCCCATAACAGATAGTTATCTTCGTCCAGATGGACAGTTACTAGTTGACTTTGTGGGCTAATGATGGTCTTGATGAGGTTTTCAGCTGCTGTTGAATTTTGCTGAGAGTTATTCGTGTCCTCTGATGATGCAGTGTTGGATTCATTACTCATGATGAAAAACCAGTATCAAGAAATTGCAGAGATGGATAGTTTGAGAAACAAAAATGAAGAATTGGCAAGAAATCATTTATATCTTGATCAAGATCTCAATTAACAGTTAAACAGAGGAATTTGGCCAGGTATGTTGCAACTATAAGATCAGGTGATGATAATATGATGATCTCTGTTGATCAGAGGATGATAATATGATGATCTTGGTTGTATTGCACTTTCTTTTGATGTTGTGATCTGTTTAATGAGATTCTTGATTTGGGTAGATTGATTTCTTGCTGTTTTTCATTAAGATTCGAACTGAATGTGTTGATGCAGCCAGACACAGTGTTGGCACGGTACTGCACTTCTGATACAAATCAGAAACTCAGGTGATGATGATAAATTCTGATGAGTTTCTCCCCCTCTTCTTCTTACTTTTTTAAGAGAATGCCGCTAGGCAGTGATGCTCTGATACCATGAAAGAGTTTGTGGAAATTTTATTCAATAGAAAAATGAATCACTAGAATGATACTTCGGTTTACATCTTATACTGTATTTATACATGACAACAGTTGCAATTTGAAAGAAAATAAAATTTTGGGCCTGGCCCATCTCATTCCGGCCTGCTTGCATATAATGCTGCTCCGTATTGTTAAAACACTGCTTCCTCATATTATTTGCTCACGATACATTCTTATTTCCGTTAGACGTTATACATCAACTGCGCTAGGGCTAAACATGAATACATATTAGTATATAAAATATTTAGAACTTATCTGACCATGGTTGTCATCCGAGATTTCCTGTTAACTTATGCAAACAAGGCGTCCTCTTCGTCTTTCCACTGTTGCATCAGCAACTTCAACCTCTTCTTTGCTTGCAATAGCTCCTAGCTCAATGCCAACTTCTACTTCTACCCTGTCGTTGAACCATCAAATGCATGCCCATCCAGTACCAACTTATGTTGCTTCTCTAATGCTCGTTGAGGAATGACACGATGAAATTCCTTCGGATGCTACTTAAATAGGGTTATGTTATTAGATAACCCCATTGATTCTCTTCCCTTTCGCTTAACTGCCATGGATCTTCAACACATATGAGATAGGTATGGGATTCCCTTTGATGAGGTTAGACTTCTACATCGCATGAAAGGGCTCATGCTTCTACTGATTACATAACCTCTAGCCATATATGTCTAGATCTGGAGTTGTCACACCATTCAACCCATTTTGCGTCACATTCTTTGATCCATGAGAATCACACTATTTCGAATGCACCTTTACTCTGACATGGTTCTCTTGGGTTTATACATGATTTTTTTCTCGTTGCTTAAGAAGAGAGCCACTACTCGCCGACATTCGCTATTTATACGGTTTCAAATGATGGTCTTCAAGTCCTTTATTGACCTTCCTTGAAGCCATTCGATAGAATCAGGTGGTAATTGATCTCCATAATAAACAAAGCTACTTGAAATTAAAATACTTCTTTATTTGTTGCCCCGTCGGGTTCTCTGCTTGGCGGCTTTCCAGATATAAGCCTTATTTGGCAAATTCCAGTTTTTCATCATATTTGGACTTACTTCACCCTAGTTTCTAATGCAAATTCCGCTATTTGCGGATATCCCACCAAAGGTTGACATCGATGATCAAAGGCATATAGTCATTACTCTTCAAGCCGCTCCTGAACTCGAATGCAACACCTCCTTCCTACTTATTGATCTATACCTCCGCCCATATTGCCTTCTTCACAATGGCCAAAAAATCTTCCTTGAGCATACCACATCAAGCACCCGATAAGCTAGGGATCAACTCCCAAAGTAGGACCAGGATGATATGTGTCTAGCCCTAGCTCAACGTTAGGTAGTCGTCGACGAAGGCGATGAAGATGATAAAGTAGAGACATTAAAAGAAGAGTATGTGGATGATGGAGATGAGGAAGAAGAAGAAGATTTTGATGTTAAATAATTCAGGAAGAAATCCGATAGAGAAGAAGCTGCTATCATATTCCCTATTTTAGTTGTCTAAGGAGAGGACGTTTCAAAGTCATTCTTAATCCAATCCTCACCAGGATTAAGGAAAAGACTCCCACCAATCATGCTAATGAGGCAGTCAATCCCTCCAGTTTCTCGCCTCTTAGTGGTCTCAAGGATTTTTATTTCTACTCTCTCGAGATCAACGAGCCTCTATGCAGCATAGGTTCCTTTGACCTGTCTCTGTTTAGGGCGTAGTTTCTCCCTCTACACTGTTAACTAAGCATGGTCCATATGCTAGATTGGGTTGCATTACACTCACACTACTTTGGATCACACTCACATATATCGAACATGCTAATATATTCCTTAACTTAGTAGTAGCTCTTGTTATTTTTTTTTACAATGGATCATTCAAACTTCTAAGACTGTCTCACTAAGAAGGCATACGGGAAAGGCCCATATCCCCATCTAGAATTCATTGCTCCTATAAAAGCTATAGTTCGGGTGACGATCGTGATGACTACCATAGAGATATAGATGATAGGGAAAGCCATCATGATCGTGATTGCCATGAGCATCCGCGCTTACCATATGGCTCTAGCTCCCAACATCCAAAGTGCCTGACACCTTACCACCATTCTCATAACTCCCATCCTAAGAGGAGTCACTCTCCCATCTCTCTTATTCAAGGCATACTCCTCCACACTCGAATAATCTGCTTTGCACCTTCATGGCGGGTTTTGCTCCATTACTTCTACTTCACTTGAGCCTACTCAAAGAGGCAAGCAACTTCATGGCCCCTCAATGTTAACTTCTTAACCAACTACTAAGCTTTTTCCTTTGATTTCTTCATTCGTTACCTACCAGCAGCATTTAAGCAAAGGCCCCAATCTTCCCGTGACATCTTTTAGCTCCTTATCATCCACTTCTGCTCCTATATCCATGAAACTCAATATCACGACTTAGATCTCATCGGGTCAAGGTTTCCTACAATAGGGATGAAATTTCAATGAAAAGAAATAAAAGATTCCAGTGAGATCTTCGATGCTCTTCATGAAATAAAACTTGGAGAAGGGTTGCGAAACACCTTAGTCAAATTTGCTATATGCATCGATCAACTATTATCAATAGAGAAAGAAAAGGCCATGTGTGAAGACCAAAAGCAGATAGATTCATTAAAGAAAGAAATAAATTGCCTAAAAAGCACAATTTAAAGAGAGTGAAATGGCTTGGTCTTAAGAAAAAGAAAATCATATGGAGGAGATCAAAGCATACAATCTTAAGGTTAAGCTCCCAAGATAACAGGTTGAGCAGGCCCACATTCGCAATGGTGATCTGGCAAAAGAAACTGAACAACTTAAAGTCAATATCGCCAAACTTGAAGCTAAACTTATTTTGCTTAACAAAGAAATGGCTCAGTTCAAAGCCAAACTCAAGAAGTCTAAAGATGAGGCGCATATTGTTATACAGCTGTAATTAGAGAATGAAAATTAAAGCCCACTACTGTAGATCTTCAAGACTAGTTGGCCAAAACATTACCCAAAAAGGAGTCTATCGATGAGGAAGTTAACTCCAACAACTTCAAGTTCAATGTGAACGTCTTCCGAACTAAAATCTTGAGATGGTTAGAGGAGGAATACCCCAAGGACTTGGTTGATATCCATGATAACATTATGGAAGAAAAGAAAAGCAACTAAAAGAAAAGGTTTACCATTTGTCAAGGATGTCATTTGAGATGAATTCTTTGATCCATAGGACCTGGATGCCTTAAAGGACGGCAGGAGACGATGTGCTACTGAAGAAGCGTAGCAGACTTCTATAGAGGTTTCCGCTTATCCCTTGTCGAGGAGACGGCTAAAGCTCTTTCTGTTGAACTAATCCATGAATCTCTTATAACCACTTCAACTATTCTAGTGGCCATCTCTAAGCCCATCAATGTACTTGCGTCCATGCCTTCTATTGGACTAGATGCACTGACAATGGAGTTAGGAAGGCGATTTTCAAAAAAAAAATCCTTTAATTAATATGCACAAGACCGTATTTTGTGTTTACATGAATAATAATGTTGTACCAAACCATATTTAGTAGTGATTAATAAAAGAGTTTCATTTATAATTTGGTTGATTTATGTATTATAACTTTTATATTTATATTTTATAGTTAGTTAATATTTATATATAATCATTTTAATTTAATTTAATTTTATAATATATTTGTATTTATAATACAAGCATTATAATTGCTTTATGATAATCTAAAATATGGTATACATGATGAATATATGTCATAGGTGTATAATTAACCATCGAAATTTATGGTTAATAACTACAGTGTCAACATAATAACCATTTCAAAAAATTAAAGGCTTATAAATTGTAATTAATGGAGACTAGTGTTTTAGCAGGTCAAATCCTCCGTCCCCAAGATATATGTCCCATATGTCCATTTAGTTTTAGTCATTGATCAATAAATCATCCACCTTTCATTTGGTTCCATATGATAATAAGGTGATAAATGGATAAGATTAAATGGCACACATGACGCATATAAGTGGATAAGATTAAAAGGGGTACATGACACATGAAATTTGGGGTCTTGTGTTCCAGCAGCGTCTTCCATTTCCATTTTAATTTCTTCTCCACCCACTACACTCTTTCTCCACTTCTCGCCTCTATATATGATCTCTTCTTATCAACTTCTTTCCTTCTTTTTTATCTACACTTTTTTACCTTTCTGTTATCAAATGACCAATTCGATTCATGCTACTTTACTCTACTCCCTTTTCTACCTTACATCCTCTTTTCTTCTCAGATCCACGTTGACCTTTTGATTGCCTTCCTATGTGCTAGAAGTCAAGCATGAAACATCTAAGGAACTGATGCCTGTATGATCACATTCCTCCATGCCTACTTTCCCACTTGGAATTATTTGAGGTTGCATGGTAAGTCACTAAGTATGCGTAAGGATCTGGTTTTTAGGCTTTTGGCAGTTGTTTATGTGATTTTAGTTTCTACTTGAGGTTTTTTTCTGTTTGTATTGGTGTTGGTTTATGCAGATTTTGCTATTGTTTGCCTTTATATTTTCCTGAATGCTTTCTTTTCAACTATATATCTACAACTCAATTGCCCGCTACTAATTCTCTTCCCTTCCTTCAATACATCACCACAGGGACTACCATGGTGCAACAAGTGTGATTGCCTTGAAGAAGAGTGTCGTGCTTAGTGGACTTTGCGGTGGATGCTGGCAAGTTGGGGTATGTTGTGCACGTTAATCTTTGGCCTTGGTTTGTGTAGAATGTAGACATGTTCTACATAAGTTATCTGCTCTGATTATGTAAGTGATTGAAATGCATCCTGTATGCTGAAAGGAAACTGCAATTTGAATGAAGCTTTTTCTTCTTTCTTGATATCATTTTGAACATGTTTGTTTGTAATCTTCTGCTTGAAAATTTAAATTGCCGAAGTAATTTTGGTTATGTTGGAATTGTTTGTGGGTCTATCCTGTGTAAGTATGCATGTGTATGATCTCACTGTTGAATATGCTAGTATATGATTTTTGTTTGATGATAATAAACAAATATATTCATTTAAATGTATTTGTTAATGTACTATTTTATTCTTCACATGAGTAAATAAATATTTGTTGAATAAAATAAATAACACATAATTTAAATTCAAACGGATATTTTATTCAAACAAATATTTATTACAATTTTGAATAGTACAAATTTGAGCTCTCACTATATATATATATACAAATTTCAATTACATTACATTTTCAATCACATCACATTTTTCACTATACATACATCAGCACCTCATTACATATCACTCATTCACTCATATTTAATCGTCAACTCTATTCCAGATTGAATCCAGCATTTGAGCAATCTGCAAAATAAACACTAACGCAGTAAAATTGAAAAGAACATATTTTGCAGTGAAAAATAAAGTGTATATTTTGAAAAATATTATTTTCCTCGGTTATTTGGGTTGTTCGTCATCACTTAATTTTGAATTCATCAAACACGAACAACTTGTGACATGCATAGTGTAACACTGCACATGCCACAAGGCTGTGCACACCAATGTACACTTGATAAAATTACAGAGACAAGTGAGCACAAGGTCAAACCCAATCAAAAGCCGGGTTCAAATCAAGTGAAATACAAATAAAGTCACGACACGAGCACATGGTCAAACCCGAGCTTTAAGTTGGATTCAACTCAGAGGCAATACAAAACTGTCAAATACAAGTGACTCGACGCACAAGAAACAAAGAATCCAAAACCAGACATTATCATCAGTGGATCAAAATACAACTGTACTCAGACTCGAGTTAAAAATATACAAAATCAATGCAACATTGGTGAATAGGTCATAAACGAGGCATGTACAAGCAACTCACTACACGATGCAACATGCTCAGGTTAAAATGAAAATGAACGAGTTTAGGATTGAAGTGAATCAGATCATCCAAGACCATACATAGAAAATGGACTTAAAAAGTTCAGACATGTATATATATATGCAAACTAACATGTGGCTACAGCAATACTAACTCGAGCCAGTGAAAAAAAAGTACACAGTAAATACACATGATGAAATATTCAGACTTCAAGATGACACAGAAAAGACATGATACAAACTTGAGTGTGCACAAGCCTCAGAACTAGAACAGTTCAAGGCAATGCTCGAAGCACACAACAGTATACTTGAAGAAGCAAACACCAAATCAATACAACACAAATGTACTCGATACAACTACAGATGAAAGCAAGTCAAAAAATCAAGTGCAGCAATAAATTATCGAACCAGTCGATACAAGTGTGAGAAATGCGGAATACGGATCTTAAGGCTAGGATTAACACTAGAGGGGGGGTGAATAGTGTTTTAAGGAATTACTAAATCTTTTCGAGTTTTGTTAATTTGAACACAAATGTATGAAATATTCGGATGCAGATATGATCACAGAATCAAACACAGATGTAGAAATAAAGTAAAAGCAATAAAGGAAAGAACACACCGGATTTTATACTGGTTCGGAGTTACCCTACATCCAGTCCCACACATAAGTACGGATTTCCTTTCAAAAGCAATTGTACAATTACACCCTTGATTTCAAGGCCACGAGGTACACCACTCCAGATTCACAATCCTCTGGGTAGACATACTTGATTTCACGGGCAACAAGTTCACCCAATTGATTTCCAAGGCTACAATAACACCTTTTCTCACTTGATTGATTTCACAGGCTGCAATTACACATTTTCTCACTTAGTTTATTACAAAGAAGCCTATAACTCTGAATAGCACCGAGACCTTGTTGAGATAGTGATAGAGAATCAAACAAGAAATGATCTAGTTAGATTCAATGTTGATTTCGATAGAGTAATGGTAAAAATGTGTATAAAGAAATGTGGAAGAAGAAGAGGAGTGAAATCAGAGAAAATATGAATGCAAATTCGTTCAAAACTACCCCTATTTATAGTAGAACAACAGCCATGTCCATTCATGAAAGAATATGACGAATATGCACTTCCTTTGAAATTCAAAATTTTGGGGTACTTGAGGTTGTCGACATGCCTAAGATATTTTTGGTAATTGGCTTTTCTTTGAAAATAACTTCTATCTTGTATTAAAACTATTTTAAACTTTATAAATATACTTAACTATAGTTAAGATACATAAATAAATATAGAGAATAATATTTCGATATATATAAAATTTTACTATAATTTTATATTAAAATCTAAGTATAAATATTAAAAGCTAAATATATTATAATCAAAAGATATTTTAAAACCAAGGATAATTTGATTTTGAAAATAAAGATTATTTTAAGGCTAAAAGTATCTAAAACCAGGATAGATGTCTTTGATTCTTTTAAAAGGAAGGTTTTGAAATCATTTTGAAAAAAGATATAATTTTGTAAAAACATTTTGAATAAAAGGTTAGCGGATACAAAACAATGTTCCACTAGATTTTTCGTTGGTTCCATCCTACTTAGGGTTCCATCCCTTTAACAGGCTCGAAGTGGATTCCATTTCAGATATAAACTGGATTTTAAGATGCCAGTGCTTTTCTAGGAGTTTTAAAAAAATTCCGAATTAAATTACTTATTATTGAAATCCTGAACTCTTGATATTCTTGATACTCATGAGTCTTCAATCTTGATATCTTGAATCGCTATATTGTACAGTCTTCATTCTTGGTACCTGCATGGTTAAATCCTGCATATACATATATATCTAAACTATAATGTTAGTATTTATATTTTATGATCTTATTCTAAGGTTGTTGTAACAACCCGCATAATTATCGATTTTATATTTAAATATTTTATTTAAATATTTTATCGTTAGTCGGATTTTAGTCCGAAAAGCTACTTTTTTCATACGGTCGAATTAGGACTCGGAACCACTTCCATTGAGTTTAAAATGCCGTTTGCGACCTTTTTGAGTATAAGCTTCGATATGTTTGGAGAAAGTTGATTTTTGCTACTTTTCACTTTGGGTTTGGTTTTTGGGCTCAGCCCTATGTTAACTTATACTCCAAAACTGAACCACTCTCCCCATTCTCCCTCACTTCTTCCTCTTTTCAGTTTTCTTAGCTTTAATGATGGGAGAGATTGGAAACTAAAACTCCAAAACCCTAGTTTCTCTTGCAAATCAAATTCCAAGCTCCAAACTCAAGAAGAACCCATTGGTAAGCTTCTCTTCTTCTTCTCCAACTTATTCTCTTACCAATTTCAGAAATTCCTAAACCTAATTTTGGGAATGTTCTTGTTTCGAGCATAGATTCAAGCTCATTTGGGTTGTGTTAAAGAGAGGTTGATTCTCCATTTGCTTTCAAGCTTCTTCTTGTTCAATTTTGTGAAAAAGGTGAGATTTTTAATCTCACATCTAAGTCTATGAATTATCTTCGAATGTTAGGTATGAATTCCTAGTACTTATTCGTGTGCATTTGCTTTTGGTTTGGAATGAATTGGTGTATATTCCAATTTTTGGTGTTTTGAGTTCAATTCGTTAAAAATCCTAACTTCTATGTTTGAACATGTTTTTGGTGATGCATCGAGGAGCATATAGGGCCGGGTAGTCGATTGGCATAAACCCTTAGCGCCGTTGCTCGAGAGAACGAAATTTGGACGAGGTTGGAGCTCATTACTATGGGCTGGGAAGAGGCTGGCAACAGGTCCGGTCGACCGAGCTCCCTGAGTCGGCCGACCGACCTGTTGCCGAGTGCATAAGCACTCCTCTGTTTAAGGCTCGGTCGACCGACTCAGGGAGTCCGGTCGACCGACCTGCTGTTAATTGCCATATTAGCCTATTTTGCTAATCCATTTGAATATCCAACTTTAATCGATTCGTGTAGTCTCCCTTTTGTTGTTGTCATTTATTATCGACTTAGATGACCTTTTCTTTGCGAATTTTAGATATATCCACTTTGATGGATTTTATATCGATTTCTTTAGATTTTATTTACGTTTTCGGATGTGAATCTTAGTGATTGATTGTTCCTACAATCTTCTTTGTGATTTGTCACTTTAAAAATATAAAGGTTTTCTATACTAGTAGTAAATATCAAAACTCTTTCCTCAAACGATTTCAACACTATTTTAATACCAAATTCGTTTATAAAACCGTTTTCCAATCTATTAGTGTATATAAACCTTTACTTCACTCGTATGAGAAATCTACTTAAACGACTTAGTAAAACAAGTGGTATGAAACGCTTGCGTTCACTTTGTTGGTTAATTCTTGGACTTGTTCGATTGAAACCCTTGTGACAATTTTCTAGTGGAAATTTACAGTTTGTTCGTAAATATTTAAGTTAAGCAAGTGGTTATGGGACATGAAGCTAAACTCATATATTTACTAGCTTAGTGTAATTGACACTTCTCGTTGATCATGACGATCATCTTTGTGATTTAGACTAGCAATGTGCGATGTCTCTTTGTCTGCGAGGGAGACTAAACCCCGTTTTGTGGAGTTTCGACTCAATTTGTGATGGGGTAGCAACCCATGGTCTTCGGGCCGTTTGTGGAGCTTCGGCTCAATTTGTGATGGTTAGCGACCATGGAATTAGCGTTCCGTTTGTGATACACGTGTTGGTGAGCTTTATGCTCCCGTTTGTGATAGGCCTCCCCCCCTTTGTGATTTCTGGATTTCTTGTGTAGATTTCTAGAATTTGTGTTTCACCAATTTTCGTGATTTCCATTGATAAGTTTTATCAATATTTATGCATTGGTGAATTTGTGTGTCATTGACTTTGGTGATTTCTGGATTTCTTGTGTAGTCTTCTGGAATTTGTGTGTCATCGACTTTGGTGATTTCTGGATTTCTTGTGTAGTCTTCTGGAATTTGTGTGTCATTGACTTTTGTGATTGACATGGATATTATCGTCAATGGTTTGGTGAATGAAATAGGAGTATGACGTTTCTTTGATTCTTGTGTAGATTTGGTGACATTGATTAATCTCTTGATGATTATCAACTAAGTATATATATATCACAGCTTGGCATTGTGATTATTATGTGTTTAGTCATATCTCTGATTCTATATCGTTTTATCTGATATTTATAGTTAGACTGATCCGTTTATTATTTTCTTATTAAATAATACTCGGGTCAGACCGAGATGTTAATGGTGCTTCAGCTTGACTTCTCTCTTGGGATTGATTTCTCTGACTTTTGGTTGACTACTTAGATTAGTAGTTTTTGTTGTATACATTAGACATATAGACTCCATAATGTATACTTATTCTTTTGTGTAGTTCGTGTAACTATTCTTTTGTGATATTGTGGATCTTTCTGACCACTACTCTGATGTACACTTTTATGTGTAGTATTCATATCTTATTCCGCCTTTGTGATATGAATTTTCTGTGGCTGATTTATGTTATGTTTATTTCTATATTTGTTTCCGAAGATATTATAGCCACCGTGTGATATCTTTGAGTTTGTGTCGGTATGTCGGATTTCCTCTGGATAAAGCATTGCATGTTATACTATCTGACATATCGGTGCTCGTGCAAAGAAATTACACGGATGGTCGCTCCTCAACAGCCTTATTCTCCGTGCTAGTTGACAGCATTACTTCGTAATGTTCTTGGCTAGCGTGGGTATAGAGGTGGGGCGTCACAGTTGTTGTCATCAAAACCATTATCTCAAGGACTAACAATCTCCCCCTTTTTGATGATGACAACCTTTGTTTATAAAATATTACTTCTATCCTAATAACTCCCCCTAAAACTAATAACTCCCCCGTAATATATGCCTAACTATCCTATTTTATATTTCTACCCCTTTGTCATCAACAAAAACCATCTTAAAACCATAAAACTATACGGCTCCCCCTTAAACTAATACTATAGCAAAGTATAGTAAATGGAATGTGAAAGACATTAACATAATTATATTATAATTATTCAATATATAAATATGTATAAGCATATCTCAGACAATCTAATCAACACACACATCAAATCTAATCATGTTAAAAAAAATCAAACAAATCAAAGATCAAACAAGTCAATCAAGTCAATCAAGTCAAACAAGTCCATCAAGTCAAACAAGTCAATCAAGTCGAACAAGTCAATCAAAACATACCAAACAAATCAAAAACTAATAATTCTAAACTATAACACGATACTACAAACTCCCCCTAAATAAAATACACTCGTTATGTATACATGTATGCAATATGTAGTTTGTAATGTAGTATGAAATGTACGACATATGCAATGTAACATGAGATGATATGCAGAATGAAGTGCAATTTGTGATGCAAGTGATTATGATATTTCATGGATTGTAATTTATGATGTAGTATGCAATGAAATGTGATATGAAATAGGACACAATGATATGATGATATATATACTATTATAAGAGATATTCAGATTATAAGATAAGCATGAGTGATAAGAAATATATAATTGACAAGCATGTGTATGTATGTATGTATACATATGTCAAACTATTTACTATAAATCACTTCAACCAAACAAGGGTAATACACACCAATTACTAGACTTAGGTTAAGGAAACTAATAAATGTGACTGAAAGAGTAGTAAAGGCAAGTGTTTAAAGGTAATAAATGGTATTAAAACTATAACATATTCAAAAAAGGTAGTAATCAAACTTAATATCAAAATCAAATTGCTAAGAAATATGGATTTAAACTATATATATGATCAAATATGGTTTTTATAAAAATCAATAGCCTACTTATTTAATTTATTTAAAATATTTTTTTTAACTTGGTTGTTTTTAAAAAAAATCCAACCTTCCATGTTTATAAAATACTTAACTTACTAATTAAAAACTTTATATTTAATTAGTATTGATTAAAATATTTAGAAACATGTTTAAACATCTTTTAAATTTCAAAAATATCATAATGAAATATTAAATAAAATAATAAAGATTGAAAAACTAAAATAAACATGTGTTATATTTAGGCCTCTTACTTTTAATTTTTTTTAATTAATCATCAAAAAAACATTTAAACATGAAATTAATTTTAAAGTATTCTAATATAAGTTAGAAACTAACTCTAAAAGAGAAAAATATTTAATTTAAATATCATTTTTACATAGTGTAAAGTTTCATAAAGAAAAACGGCATTCAAAGAATGCTATAAAAAGTTTTTGTAGTAAAATATATTCCAAACTTTATAAAACTGAAACTATAGCTTTTACCAAATGCTGTGTACAGTTTTTGAAAGTCTACAACGTTTCAAAGCACAGAAATGCTATAAAAACGAATTTGCAGTAATTACAAAACATTATAGAAGAAAAGAAGCATTTTAGAAATGCTATCTAAAATTCCAGGCTTGTTTTTAACAAGATTTTGCACTAATTTTACGACTAGATATTAACATGTAAATAATTGATTTTTTTTACCCAATTTTTTATAATATTTAATTAACATAAAAAAATAATGAGAAAACATGTGTAAAGACACTTGACATTATGCATGTAAAAATGCTTTTCTACTTAATATAGTTGTAATAAATTAGTAATAAGATTTTATTTGAAAGAAAACACTTTTTTTTGAAAATTTAGACTGGTATATCGAAATTTATACTATGGTGTGTCGATATATGGACCTAAATATCAAAACTTATAAAAGAGATAAATTTCTATACCTAACTAAATGCATAAATATATATTCCTAAATGCAACAGTAAAGATGAAATAATAGTTAAGCGTACCAATTTTTGCACTCCATCTTTCTAACTTTGTTGTTCTTCCATTATCATCAACCACACATTTATATCTTTCAGAATTTAATGACAAGATCTATTCTATTGCAACAGGCTTGTTTTTTTGACCAGCGTAGTATGTTCATTTGTTGAATATGAAGACTGTATGAGAAAGATACAGATGATTTAGTAGATTGACCAACTTGGCGCCAAAATTTTGAATTTGAATTTTGAATAAATGGACACTTCAACCACTATAAATAGACCCAACAATCACCACTTTCCATAAAAATTTCTCTTCTTCTTCTTTCCGTTTTTCTATTTGCTATCAAACTTCTAGAAGGCATATCTCCTTCGTTTCTTAACGGAATTGGATGAAACCGGCGGCAAATCGAAGAGGAAGGCAAGGCCTATGATTTGGTAATAATTTGGTGATGAATTTGGACGGTATTGGGGTGCAACAGGCCAAACAGTAAGAGAAATGTAGAAAATCTCGTACACGGTTTTTCAGTTTTGGATAGCCAACTTCAAACATTGACAGTTCTGCTTTCTTTCTCTCTTTGTTCACCAAAACTTCATTTGACCATATTGGTCATTTCTTGACAAATTCGCATGAAACCAGTGACATTGCGAAGTAGATGGAGAGAAGTACAATATCACATCAAGTTGTAGATGAGAATCAAAAGCTTTGTATTGATCTGGCACCCATTTCATTGTCGATTGCCATTATATATCCATTTGTTCTTCTTGATTGTTGAATGGTTATCTGGTATCTTTTAACCAATAGTCATTAGACATAATTCTTCTGCTGCAAAACAACATAACCTTTTAAAGAATCAAGTGGCTTTTCAAAATAACTAAATATAATTTTAAACAACAATATCATGATGATTCTATGACATATTCATATGAAAATGGTATTAATAATTTTATAAAAAAAACTACCATTTTAAAAAAATTCAAAATTCAGATTATGAAAACTTTGAAAACCTTGCTTTGTTACCAAATGTGAGAAATGCGGAATACGGATCTTAAGGCTAGGATTAACACTAGAGAGGGGGTGAATAGTGTTTTAAGGAATTACTAATTTTTTTGAGTTTTTGTTAATTTGAACACAAATGTATGCAATATTCAGACACAGATATGATCACAGAATCAAACATAGGTGTAGAAATAAAGTAAAAGCAATAAAGGAAAGAACACACCGGATTTTATGCTGGTTCGGAGTTACCCTACATCCAGTCCTGCACACAAGTGTGGATTTCCTTTCAAAAGCAATTGTATAATTAGACCCTCGATTTCAAGGCCACGATGTACACCACTCCAGATTCACAATCCTCTGGGTAGAGATACTTGATTTCACGGGCAACAAGTTCACCCAATCGATTTCCAAGGCTACAATCACAACTTTCTCACTCGATTGATTTCACAGGCTACAGTCACACCTTTTCTCGCTTAATTTATTACAAAGAAGCCTATAATTCTGAATAGCACTAAGATCTTGTTGAGATAGTGATAGAGAATCAAATCAGAAATGATCTAGTTAGATTCAATGTTGATTTCGGTAGAGTAATGGTAAAAATGTGTATAAAGAAATGTGGAGGAAGAAAAGGAGTGAAATCAGAGAAAATATGAATACAAATTTGTTCAAAACTACCCTTATTTATAGTAGAACAACAGCCATGTCCATTCGCGAAAGGATATGACGAATAGACACTTCCTTTGAAATTCAAAATTTTGAAATAAACTACCACCATGCCGACATGGGGTACTTGAGGTTGTCGACATGCTTAAGTTATTTTTGGTAATTTGCTTTTCTTTGAAAATAACTTCTATATTGTATTAAAACTTAAAACTATTTTAAACTTTATAAATATACTTAACTATAGTTAAGATACATAAATAAATATAGAGAATACTATTTTGATATATATAAAATTTTACTATAATTTTATATTTAAATCTAAGTATAAATATTAAAAGTTAAATATATTATTATTAAAAGATAGTTAAAAACTAAGGATAATTTGATTTTGAAAATAAAGATTATTTTGAGGCAAAAGTATTTAAAACCAGGATAGATGTTTTTGATTCTTTTAAAAGGAAGGTTTTGAAATCATTTTGAAAACAAGATATAATTTTGTAAAAACATTTTGAATAAAAGGTTAGCGGATACAAAACAATGTTCCACTAGATTTTTCGTAGGTTCCATCCTACTTAGGGTTCCATCCCTTTAACAGGCTCGAAGTGGATTCCATTCCATGAATAAATTGGATTTTAAGATGCCAGTGCTTTTTTAGGAGTTTTAACAAAATTCCAAATTAAATTACTTATTATTGAAATCTTGAACTCTTGATATTCTTGATACTCATGAGTCTTCAATCTTGATATCTTGAATCTCTATACTGTACAATCTTCATTCTTGGTACCTGCATTGTTAAATCCTGTATATACATATATATCTAAACTATAATGTTAGTATTTATATTTTATAATCTTATTCTAAGGTTGTTGTCATCAAAGCCATCATCTCAAGGACTAACAACAAGCAACTGAGCAGTGTCAGTGATTAAGTCTTAGGTTGAAAATGCTACAGTACGTTTAATAGTTTTAACAAAGTCAAGGAAGAAAGGATTGAAATGGTCAGCAAGTAACAGAGAAACTCAATAACTAACAGTAAGCAATAACTCGAATAAGCCAAAAATGCACATGAGTTCAAAAAATCATGGAACAATAGTTTCAAATCAAGACCGTGCCGAAATCAAAATATTGTCATTGGCCGAAGTCAAAATAAATCAACACCGTCAGAGAATTCAAAGCCATGATGACCAAGGAATCGAGCAAGTTCAAAATCAAAGCCATGGTAACCAAGTAAACACAAAATATACGAATTTGAACATGTTAGAAACAACACAAACATCCATGCAAAATCGAGTTGCCGAGCTTAAAATTATCAAACGAATTCATATAAAATATACGAACGAAATTTAGGGAAATAAACCCTATTTAAACCCATAATCATCATCGGCTAGGAAATTAATCGAGTTCAAGCATATCAACAAAGCAATATAGAAAATTACATACCAAATTCATACCGAACTTGACGAATTCCAAGGAGCCGTGTGCAAATCAGAGAAACGTACGACCGACAAAGCAAGTGACATGATAAATCATTCATTCGATCAAACAACTGAAGTCGACTTCATCGAAATTCCAAAAGCCCTAATTTTTACATAGAGGAACGAAGCAGCCATAATCATAAACGAAAAGAAAAGAAGGAATACGGCCGATAGTATAAAAGAAAGAGGGGAATTATTATTTTTATTATGTATTTTTAGTTTGGACCGTTTCCTTTATCAAATTGGGCTTTAGTTTATTCCAATTAGGGTTTTTATTTTTAATTGTTTTTAAATTGTAATTTTTCTTTTAAACTTTTGTTATTGTCTAGTCATGTGAATAGGGGACGAACTACGGTGGTGTAGTTCGAGAATTCACAACTCGGTAGCTGAGTTGTGGTAGGGTTTTGAGCGTAGAGTTAGGTAAGTCGATAGCGGTTGTCGCGAGTTTACGTGTGCAAGCGTCTGACTACTTAATTTCTAGTAGAAACCTTGGGACAGCACGTAGGCAGAGTTTTGCCGAAGCTGGGTAAATCAATGTGTTCTATTTTATGCTTTTGTTATTCTGATATTATCTGTGCTGCAATTATTCTGCTGTATCTGTGTTGAAATTATTTTATATACTTCCATATTAAATTTTTATAATTGATAGTATCACCCTATTCACCCCCTTCTAGGGTGGAATCGATCCTACAAGTGGTATCAGAGCTAGGAACAAAAGCCATTTTTGTTTTTAAAAATTTGATTTACAAAAAAAAATTATTTTAAAATATAAAATTTTAAAATGGCTTCTTTTAATAATACTTTTGCTAAGGATCGGTCCAATATTATTCCTTCTGTTTTTGGTGGAATAGGTTTTTTGAATTGGAAATTAAAAATGGAATATTATTTACAATCTGTTAATTTTAAATGTTTGGATATTATTGAAAACGGGTGTGATATAATAGATGAGAAAAATATTTCGATTATTGCTCTTACTATGCATATACTATTGTAAGGACCCGATTCTTCGACTTCCGAAAACCGACATCAATACGTTCACTGTTTCAACTGCCGAGCACTCGAATGCGGGAAAACCGAACACTTAGGGTTTTAAGAAAAAGAAAGAGAAAAAGAAAAGAAGAAAGAGGTAGAAGAAGAGAGAAAAGATAGAACAGAAAGAAAACAACAGAGCAATATCAGAATCTCACAATCGCAGCGGAACAACATATAATAGATAAATGAATAATCTTTAAAACAAAAAACTATATTAGTTATTACATTACATTACATTTCATTACATTATATCATCAGAGTGTACAACAATCAAACAACAATAAACAGCGGAAAAGAAATACTATATACTAGTAATACGCTATCTCGAGCATAGGTTTAGGTTCGGCCTCAATGGGAAAATGGAGCACCTAACAACGCATCTTCACAGACCAAGAACTACGAGATCGCCCCTTTCATTCTGGGGTGACGGAGGGATCGTACCATTCGAGCCTTTTTTTCATGCTTTTACCGGAGGTTTGGAGAAAGCAGCAATCAATAGGATTTCCCTAATCCTCCCTTCCTGAAAGGAAGAACGTGAAATTCTTTTTCCTTTCCGCAGGGACCAGGAGATCTCCATCTTGCCTCCAGCAACTTTTGAATTCCAGAATATCCTGATAAACCTTAACTCTTGACTGCCCGTGTGGAAATTGGTGGGCACCCAGAGTTTAGGAAGGAAAACAATAAACTCCGAGTCAATCATGTGACTGGTGTGAGAACTCAAAACAGTTTATTTTATCTTCAAAAACAAAATAGAGGAATATTTTTAAAGTCAATTCGCAATGCTTTTAAAAATGAGACTACCATAAGATCTCCCACCACACACACAATGCAAATGCAGACTTGGAGGAGATTTCTCCTTATGATAGTCAAAGATGCTTGATACGCATTAAAAAAACATTTGATATTATTACTAGTGCATAGTGTAGGAAAAATTCATTTCGAAAATAAAGATATAAATCTTAGCCAGCATAGATACCATTATATTATGCCTGCTATAGCTACCTCCTGAGGAAGCAGGTTCTACAACTAAAACCGTACAAGGCTCGTATTGTTTCTTTGGATTTCCAACAAATGGTCAGGCCAAGGAACTTTCCATTGCCACATGGAAACGCCTCTGGAATGACGTCCCGAGAACCAAACCGGATCTCTGCCAACACAAGGGCGGGTTACTCCTAACTTGGTAACTACTGACACGAATATTTCATCCCCCGATCGTAACCGATCTACATCCGAGGATCCTCGATTTCCAACAACCACAAAGTAATAAGTTTGCAGCAGCAACATAGGTTAGGTATCTGGGCTCCATACCATGACACCACCTCTATCCAGAAGGAATGACATAAACTAAAGGGCGCTACCCCTAATAACCTTGCTGCATCCTTCCTGTTTTGACCATTTCCGGGGTGTGAGGTCCGACGAAGTCTCGTCCACAAAGCCACGCTTTGGTACAAAGCCATGCTTTGGTTCAACAAATGATCAAAGTAATGATCACAAAGATAAATGATCAAACAAATGATCATATCACAAACGATCAAACAATGATCATTTCACAACAACACTCAGCATGTCACATTACCAAATTGAGAATATATCGCTGATAACCATCAACTACATAACCTCTGAGCTCGTACGTCTCAGAGAAGGATGTTAAGCTAAGAGAATAAATTCTCCGCCATCAACAGAAATATATTTAAAAGAAATCAGCTTTATATCTCAATTTGTAATGTCAGACATACAATCCATACAAGTCTGTTCCGGGGTCGAACAGAACCAAAGGCACTTACAAAGAAGCCCTTGCAATCCGGATATTCACTAGTCACGTCCAGACTTCCCATCACATATGGAGTCTCTATACGGGGGACCAGTCGATGCAAAGACATTCGACGAGTTGTCATTTCGCTTTTGAAAATATCCGATCTTCAACACCGGTCTTCAAATGCAATTCATAACGACATATCACATATTCGGAATGGGTTATACGACCCCAAGGTCCTTTCTTGGCTAACCCGAATAGTGAGCGCTTATTTAAAAATAAGTGTGGCATTCAAATTCAAGCAAATCACAACAAATACCCATTCAAAATTAAATATTGATAGTCGGTTATTGAACTATCAATGGATATGCCAACATCACCAGATTCCAAATAATTTTCCAAATTATTTATTTTCCAAAAATATCTTTACAAGATATATAATTTTCACACTTCAACCATTTGAAAACAATTCTCAAATCACTTTTCACCTTTACCACTTTTGAAAACAAATTTCAAACATTTTCCTTACGCGGAAATAACTTTCATTTCAACATGGTTCATTTAAACCAATTAAATAAATCCTTAACGATTTACTATATATATACGTTCAAAATCCGTAAATTTATTCCCACACTTCAAAAATAAATCAACGTTTATTTTTAAACAAATTCCCCTTCTCATTTATAAATTCCATATTGAATTTATATTTCAAAATATCTATGAATATACGATGTCAATTATTCATTTTCAATTTATCTTCAAAAAGATAAATCTCAAAACTTTTCATTTCACATTGGAAAAACATTTCCATAATTATTTAAAAATAAGTAATTCACAAATTCATTTATTTTCAACCTTTGGAAAATATTCAATATACTTAAATCGAAATTAAGTATATATTTCATTCTTTAAGGAAATCATTCTCTTAAAATATTTATTTGGGCCAAAACGAATGTTACGTAAAACATTGTTACGACAACCCAAAATCACTAGTATAGGGATTCGAAATTAAAATAGATATATAAATCCCAATACTATATAAAACATTTCCTTTCGGAAATCATTTACTATAACAACAGTGTTATAGTCCACCATTTCCTTCTATTTCTCGAAAACGTCTATTTAAACAATGAATGTTGAAATCTATGGTTTCGGATCTTAACAATTTTTAAAACATTGTTAGATCGTTTTAATTCTATTTAAAAAACATCACATCCAAAACATTTTCTTTTAACATATTATTCACTATTCAAAAACGTGAATATACTTCGTTAACCAATTTCATCATTTCTATACATTTTATTTTAAAGGATTATTCACTGTCTAAAACGTGAACATAACTCCGTTAATAAGTTATAACAATTTTCTTATCAAAATAAGCCGTTTGCGGATTTATAAAACAATGTTTATAATTTCCATTTCTATTTATTTTATAACAACTTCCTTTTATAAATCTCCTTTATTAAACTATTTCAATTTATATCTCAATTATATACTAAAAGTTCATATTATAAGTTAAATACTTATAATTTATTTGTTTACAAATCGTTCTTTTAAACTTCCCAAATTATTAATCTTATAACTTATAAGATTAATTTATTTACCCAAAATTATTCTTTTAATAACTTTACAAATTTTATAAACCCACTGCTTATAAAATTCCATTTATAATTTCACCGTTTATAATTCTATAAATTTCATTCATTTATGAAGTTCATTTACACTTCATTCTAACACTTATAAAAACTCGTTTTTATAATTCAAATATTTTTAATTTATAAATATCAATTTATAAATCTTTTATATAAATCAATTTATACTATTAATTTAAAACGTCTTTAAACTCCTTTATAATTTCACCATTTTCTTTGATGTATAAAATAATCAAATTTCATAAATCCTATATTTTAACTTTCTATAATAAATTCAAAAATCTCAATTAAACTATTTTATAAAATCATTTACCTCATATTTTCAAAAATCAACTTTTAACTATATTTCTCAAAAATCATAATTTTTATAACATTAACATTATAACGTTTATTTATTTAAAATGAATCGATTCCAAAAATATTTTATAAACGTATACTTTCAAAAATCATTATAAAATCCTTTTAAAATTCCAAAATTGGCCCAAATGATGCTACACACCAAATAGTCAATCACGACAACAACGACATTATATATCGATATGATAATCAACGAATATCAAAATATCCAAAACCAAATAAATACTGTTGAGGAATCCAGTTGGATCCCTCCAACCTGTTTTCCTGCATCCAAAGATGTTAGCACAATACCAATTCCGTTCCAGTACGGAATTATCGCGGTATATGGGATTTAAAATATTATCCACTTAATAGACGACGCAATAGGGTCTCATCCGCTATATAATGCGGGAAATCAACTCCAAGTACATAAATAATACCAATTTCACTGTACTGTGAAATATTCACGGTATATGTTTTTAATAAATAACCTCCGTTTAGTAACGGCGTATAATGTCTATTTTAACAATCAATAGATAACAATCATCATTCAAACATACATTCAGGAATTTTAAATCTAACTATTTAAAATTAAAATCGAAACTAATTCGATTGAGTGAGAAATTCTCACCTTGATTTCAATTTCGTTTTCAGCTTTTATTTCGAATAAAATTTTACCCAAAATTTTCGCTAACTCCAAACGACTCCAATCTAATTCCATAGCGTAGCGCTCGTCCATATGATTCCAATGCAACTGGTTTCGTGTGTTTCCGACCTCGTATGAAAAAGATACGAATTTTTAAACATTCACGAATTTATAATTATAAATTTACAAATTCTATTTTATTTTTATAACTTAGATTTTATATCAGCCGTTAGATCGTATCTCCTGCAATCTTGGCCGCTCAATGCAACATCTCCTTCACGCGTATCCTCTAGTAACTGAACGCAACTAAGAACCCATGAGCCATCACCTAGGGCTTGATGCCGCTAGCACCACAGGCCACTTGAAGTTGATCGGAGACCCCCATCACGTGCGCCCACGCGAGAGCCACGCTCGGCCAGAAGAGCACGAAGCTCGGCCCCACCCTTAGCACGCGAAACGATGCCGAACGCGCGACATTCACATGCGATTTGCCGTTGAATCTCTGCGCCAAACACGATCATATCCGTTGGATATCTAGAACTCACTCCCCTCTACAATCTTCATGTTGGAAGTTTTTTGATTCGATTAGAGGATTTGAAGAAATCGAAGGAAGAAAAAGAGAAAATTTTGGCCATTGCTTGTTATTGGAGGCGGCCTGCAGTTTTTTTAACCTAGGGTTTAATTTCTCTTTGCAAATGTGAAAAATTGGGGGCTTTTATAGAAAATTCAGCGAACACTATTCATCCCGGAATTTCCGAACTCCAAACGAAGCATGTCGGTTGGCGTTCCTGAGGTTTACCCCGCGCTCCGAATACAATGGAACGTGTTTCGGGAGCGAATTCGATCATCTGTGCGAGTTATGGCAATAAACGTTCGATTTGAAATTAAATCGGTAAATCAAATTTCTAGGCGTTTTAGCTTGCACCAGACAAACGATAAATCCGATTGACATGAAATTTGAAACTATACAACAATATCACATTACAGATCCTATGAAACTAGTTTCGTCAAAATCCGAGGTTGTTTGAAAAATGGCTATTTTAACTCGCCAAATTAATATTAAAACAATTTCGATGCGTTTCGAGCTGCCACGGTCAAACGAAAACTCTAATTGCTACGAAAATTGAAATTCGATAATAACAAACTATTACGGATCCAATGGAACTAGTTTCTTCCAATTCTGAGACTGTTCGAAAATTGACTAATTTCACTAGCCGATTTAAATATTAAAATATTCAATTTTCACAAATTAACTTTAAATTCGATTTTAAAAGTTCTAAAATATCGTTCTAACTCCAATATGATAAAATAAAATTTTACAAATCATTTTCAATCATATTTAACCCAAATTTCAATTATTTCTGTAATTTCCACTATTAAATTATCGATTTAATTATTCAGTTAAATCCAATTATTCGAAATAAAATTTATTCGACTTATAAATTTCACTTATTAATATTTAAAATCAATTAAATATACAAATTTTAATTAATAGAAATTCTGGGTCGTTACAACTATATTCTCGTATTAATCAAAATAATTTTAACTTTATCCTCATTGTGAAAATGCATAGGAAATCTTGAATACTTTTGATGAAATATATGGTTCAAAAGTCAACAACCGTGAGAAATCCCCCATAGTCAACTTAGAAATATGGTTAAAAGGATGGAAAAATGGCAGTGGTGATGATGATGATAGGGCAGCTGAGCTGGTGCTACTAATAAAGAGATTCAAAAAGTGGAACCCCAAATATGGAAATCCAGCTCCAAATCAAAAATTGAAAAGCAGAATAGTCAAAGCTCTAGACAATTCAGAAGAGTAGGAAATTATTTATCACAAGTGAAATAAACCCGGTCATATCAAGCCCAATTGTGCTCAGAGTCGACTCGTCCAAGAAACGAATTCAAAATGGAGAAGTTTTGCAGCCATATGGAATAAAAGTAATGATGATAAAAGCACTAGCAGTGAGAGTGAAAGAGCAGATCTTTGCCTTCGAGGTGATATAACTGATAGTGGTAATGATGAGCCAAGCGAGGTATCAAAACTTACTCACTCGGAATTACTTACATATTTCCACGAAGTAAATGGCTGTTTTGTAAGACTTAGGAAGAAATATGCTAATACTGAATCACAAAGAGATACTTTGATAGATTTAAATAAACAGCTTGATCAAGTGATTAAAAACTATCAAAGCAAGATCCCTAAGTGTGATAAGTGTCCACTTGGAGAACGGATTAAAAAATCAGAAATTAAAACTAAATCACTTGAAAATAAAATTCTGATTTTGAAAGAGAATGAAGACACTAGAAGAGAAAATTCTATTAAAAAGTGCACTCTGTTATTGAACGAAAATGAATGTCTCAAAACACAAGTCCAACAATTGTCTACAACTTGAGGAAAATTTTCCAAAAGTGAAAAATCGTTGAATATGCTATTAGGGAAACAAAATGTTAATACTATTTGACAAGGACTTGGGTATAATCAATCTGAACTTATTAGAAGCAAAATTAGTCAAGTCAAATCCGAGTGCATAATTTGTAGAAAAATTGGACACAATCAAAACATTTGTTGACCAAAAACATAAAAACCATTCCAATTTGGGTTCCAAAAGGCACAAATATAAAATCCCTCAAAGTAAAACAAATCTGGGCGCCGAATGAAACATATATAAATAGTTTTGGGTCTACTCAAACATATTTTTCAAAACCACCTGCCATTAACAACCATGAATCTATAAAAACATTTCGGTCACAAAATCTTTTCTCGTGTAGGGTTGGTGGCAGGCTAAGGAACAACAAGATTATTATCTGGATTCTGGCTGTTCTAAACACACAACGTGCGACAAATCAAAGTTTCTTAGCCTAGTATAAAGGTGGTAGAATCACAATAGGCAGGAATGAAAAATTATTGACAAAGGTAAAATAGGTAATGGTACATTTGTCTTAAATGATTTATTAAATGTGATAATCTGCACCATAATTTAATTTAATTCAACAGTTATTGATAAAAAAATGAATGCTGATTTTGATTCCGACTTTTTCAAAATTGTTGGCCAATAATTCTTTATGCCGAGAATTCTAGAGACTTTGAATTAGTTCATATAGATTTGTTTGAACTAATGATGTTGCTTTATTGATTGCTGATTACTCATGATACATGTGGATATATTTGTTTCTGGATCTGACACTATAGTCACTGTTTGTTTATTTGCACGGTTTCAATTCAAATTCAAAACAATTTCCTTTAAAAAAACTGTTAAATATGATTTCAAGGAACTTGTTGTAACTCATAGTCTGGTCTATAACATTCAACTAATGATAATCTTGAGTCTAAGAGAAATTCAGATGCAGTAGAAAAATTACTAGTGGAACGTGATTTATTTTGAGACATTCAGTAGCTGCATCATTTTCAAACAAAATATTTTCATATTTTTCATCTCAAATAATTTTCAATCAACAGACATTTTTCTTTTATAAAACCCCTTCTAGAAAATCGTTTTGTTGCCTTGTTTCAGATTAGTCATTTTTAGAAAATTTGGTAATTATTTTTGAATTTGAGCTTAAACGATTATATTAATTAATCTGTCTCCCTACTGATTATCGAAATGATAAATAGTGATCGAAAAAGTGATGAGTGTTGATATTGGTCATATATTATAACTTGAGACAGTATACTTAGTAAATTTCTTTAGAAATTTAACAAGAGTTATAAAAACATTGTTGGTAAAAATTCCATGACCATTTCTATTTCTATCATATTTCTATCAACCATCACTCATAAAAATCCAATATAATATATCAATATGTTGTATTTTAAATGGAAAATCATTTGATTTTCATTTTATTATATTTTTAGCCATAAAAACGTCCAAAATATTCACTCTCGTTTAAAAGTCCTCACAGTTATGCATGGGTGAATTACTTGGAATTTTTGATTATGCGCTTTCATGCTTATTTAAAAGACCTTACGGTTATGCATGTATGGAACGCATATAAAATTGATTGATTAAATAGACAAGTTGATTCTAATCCCATTTAAAAGTCCTCACGATTATGCGTGGTTAGAAGATACTTAAATTCATTTATTTATCTTTTAAAAAATTTGGAATACTAATAACCTCATTTAAAAGTCCTAACGGTTTTGCATGGTTAGTAGATATTCAAATTCCTGATATAAATATGCCACAAATAGACACATCTATATTGTTTTACATCGCTTCAATCATTCTAAAAGTGGAATATGTGCCAAACAGAATATTTATGACTCTTTTTTATTTTTTATTGAAATTTAATATTTATACCCGATGAGTATTAATGTTGTATTAATGTCTATCACTTTATCTCTATTTTTCGAACACTATTACTCTTTTGCTGATAACAAAAGGGGGAGAAAACTTAAGATTTTGAAAAATAAAGGTCAAATATTTTATTTTTTATTTTCTATTTGCATCTAGGCTCATTTGCATATTTTTATTCATGCATATATGAACGGGGAGCTTTGTGTAGAGAGGAAGCATTTAAATAGGGGAGCAAATTGACTAATCAAATGCATTTAATAAATTCAAAACCTTAAATACATGTTTGTTATCATCGAAAAGGGGAGATTGTTGAATATGCTAGTATATGATTTTTGTTTGATGATAATAAACACACACACACACACACACACACACACACACACATATATATATATATTCATTTAAATGTATTTGTTAATGTACCATTTTATTCTTCACATAATTAAATAAATATTTGCTGAATAAAATAAATAACACAGAATTTAAATTCAAACAGATATTTTATTCAAACAAATATTTATTACAATTTTGAATAGTACTAATTTAAGCTCTTACAAATTTCAATTACATTACTGTTTCAATCACATCACATTTGCACTATACGTACATCAGCACCTCACTACATATCACTCGTTCACTCGTATTTAATCGTCAACTCTATTCCAGATTGAATCCAGCATCTGAGCAATCTACAAAATCAACATTAACGCAGTAAAATTGGAAAGAACATATTTTGTAGTGAAAAATAAAGTGTATATTTTGAAAATATTATTTGCGTCAGTTATTTAGGTTGTTCGTCATCACTTAATTTTGAATTCGTCAAACACAAACAACTTGTGATGCATAGTGTATCACTGTACATGCCACAAGGTCGTACACACTAGTGTATACTTGTTAAAATTACAGAGACAGGTAAGCACAAGGTCAAACCCAATCAAATGTTGGGTTCGACTCAAGGGAAATACAAATAAAGTCACGACACGAGCACAAGGTCAAACCCGAGCTTTAAGTTGGATTCAACTCAGGTGCAAAACAAAACTGTCAAGTACAAGTGACTCGACGCATGAGAAACAAAGAATCCAAAACCAGACATCATCATCAATGGATCAAAATTTAACTATACTCAGACTCAGGTACAAAATGTACAAAATCAGTGCAACAGTGGTGAATAGGACATAAACGAGGCATGTACAAGCATTTCACTACACAACGCAACATGTTCAGGTCAAAATTAAAATTACGAATTCAGCATTGAAGTGAATCAGATCATCCAAGACCAGACATAGCAAATGGACTTAAAAAGTTCAGACATGTGCATATATAAATGTATATGTAAACTGGCTCGTGGCTACAACAACACTAACTCGAGCCAGTGAAACAAAAGTACACAGTAAATACACAGGATGAAACATTTAAACTTCAAGATGACACAGAAAAGAATGATACAAACTCGAGTGTGCACAAGCTTCAAAACCAGAACAGTTCAAGGCAATGCTCGAAGCACACAGCCGTACACTTAAAGAAGCAAATACCGAATCAATACAACACAAACGTACTAGATATAATAAAAGATGCAAGCAAGTCAAAATATCAAGTGCACCAAAAAATTATTGAACCAATGATACAAGCAACTGAGCAGTGTCAGCGATCAAGCCTTAGGTTGAAAATGCTATAGAACATTTAACAGTTTTAACAAAGTTAAGGAAGAAAGAGTTGAAATGGTCAGCAAGTAACAGAGCAAATCGGTGACTAACAGCAAGCAATAATTCGAACAAGCCAAAAATGCAGACGAGTTCAAAAAATCATGGAACAGCAGTTTCAAATCAAGACAGTGCCGAAATCAAAATATTGTCACTAGACGAAGTCAAAATAAATCAACATCGTCAGAGAATTCAAAGCCGTGATAACCAAGGAATCGAGCAAGTTCAAAATTAAAGTCGTGACAATCAAGTAAACACAAAATATACAAATCTGAACAAGTCAAAAACATAACAAACATCCATGCAAAATCGAGTGACCGAGCTTAAAATTATCAGACGAATTTGTATAAAATATACGAACGAAATTTAGGGAAATATACTCTATTTAAACCTATAATCATCATCGGCTTGGAAATCAATCGAGTTCAAGCATATCAACGAAAAAATACAGAAAATCAGATACTAAATTCATACCGAACTCGATGAATTTCAAGGAGTCGTGTGCAAATCAGAGGAACGTACGATCGACAAAGCAAGTGACGTGATAAATCATTTATTCGATCAAACAACTGAAGTTGGCTTCTTCGAAATTCCAAAAGCCCTGATTTTTGCACAGAGGAACGAAGCAACCATAATCGCAAACGAAAAGAGAAGAAGGAATACGACCTATAGTATAAAAGAAAGAGGGGAATTATTTTTTATTTATGTGTTTTTAATTTAGACCGGTTCCTTTATCAAATTGGGCTTTAGTTTATTCCAATTAGGGTTTTTATTTTTGATTGTTTTTTAAATTGTAATTTTTGTTTTAGACTTTTGTAATTGTCTAATCATGTGACTATGGGACAAACTACGGCGGTGAGAATTCGCAACTCAGTGGATGAGTTGTGGCAGAATTTTGAGCGTAGAGTTTGGTAAGTCGATAGCGGGTGTCGCAAGTTTACATGTGTAAGCATCTGACTACTTAATTTCTAGTAGAAACCTTAGGGGCAGCACGTAGGCAGGATTTTGCCGAAGCTGGGTAAATCAGTGTGTTCTATTTTCTGCTTTTATTATTCTGCTATTATCTGTGCTGCTATTATTCTGCTATATCTGTGTTGAAATTATTTTATACACTTCCGCGTTAATTTTTTTTATAATTGATAGTATCACCCTATTCATCCCCTTCTAGGGTGAAATCGATCCTACAGTCACAATGTGTGCAATGTGATTATATTTTTCATAATTTTCGAGCTAGTGTGCTGCTAGTCCTCGAGCTTTGAAAGCCTGTATTGTCAAGCATGGTTGTTGAGGTCTATTTACCTCATGCCTATTTTAATCTTTAATGTGTGTGTGTGTGTGTGTATTATAGAATATTTTATTTTAAATTCTTAGTTAAATATGTTTGGCTAATTATATACTAATATAATTTAACTTATTTTCAAAAACTATTTTTTAAAGCACGGCAAACAACAAGTAAAATATTTATAATTTTTGATTAAAACAAAAGTATAATTTAAATATATGTATATGTGTATGTGTATAAAATATAATAATTCTAAAATGTACTTATATATATAATACACATACATACAAAAATTTAGTTGTTTAATTTTTCCTGAGAAAATGAAACCCAAAAATAATTTCTTATATAATTTAAAAAGAGGAATATATTTTAAATTAGAAATTCACGTATATATAAATAAATAATTTTTTTGAAAACCCATGAGCCAAAAAGAAAACATATTTTTTAATTGAAAACCCAAATATATTTTAAACTAGAATTTTACATACACACATATAGTGTGATGCACGCACTAATATATATATATATATATAGTAATTTTATTTTGGCCATGAGTAGTGCATGGGAAATAAAATAAATTCTCTTTAATCATTGAATCTAAATAAAACAATGAATATATTTGATACACACACACTTGTATACATACACATGCACACATAAACACAGCTCACTTAATTATTAGATATATATATATATATACACTTAATTTTGATTTTTTAATATTACATAAATGGGAGAGAAAGCCTATGGTGGAAACCCAGTGCATAAGACTCCCACATGATAGCGCATTCTCGGGAGGTCGATAATGTACACAGCCTTTCCCTCGCATTGCGAAGAGGCTGTTTCCAAACTCAAACCTGGGCACCCAGATCACCATGCGGATGACCTAACCATTGCGCTAAGGCTCCACCTCTTAGAGCAAGCTTAGAAATAAAAAATATATTTACAAAATAGTTAAAAATGAATTTTTACCACTTTGTCGTCCCTTCGACTATCAAATACCTTGGTTGCCGGCTGTTTTCTTCTTTAAACTTCCTAGTTCTTTCTCTTATACCATGGGATGAAACTCCATCCACAAAGCATCACCAATGTTCAATAGCGAAGGCTCGAGTTAGAGTATATTTCAGTGTATAGAGAGAAGGAATAAGGCATCTGTTTATATTCAACTAGACCATAAATATCTAACATCCTTCTCTCTAGAGTTGAAGACCAAATCTTTAGCTCCCTACTCTCCAAGCTATGGCCGGCCTAACCCCTGTCTAGGCTTTCGGACTTTAGGCCAAATAGATTCAACATTTAAACCAATTGCTTAATTCACTTCTATAAGTTTGTTCCTAAATCAAATCAATGCATAACTTTTATTCATTGTTTTTAATTAATTTTTATGCTTTAAATAAATAATTAAAAAGACATAAAAATTTAATACAAGATTTATATTAATTTTAATATTGATTTATAAATTAATTTTATATTGGCCGGACCTGGAAATTTACTGACAACATGACTGCATTGACTCTCTAGTGCGAACTCGGTCCTTGATTAATATCTAAATAGTTTGAATACTAAAGCCGGTATGGACTTTGCTGAAGTATGATATTGGGCATAAGTTCAACCGGTTGTAGAATAATTAGGTGAAATTCGAATTCTAATTTTTATTAAGCTGTGCCTAGTAACGACATTTTATGCACGTTCTCCCAGCCATCACCATATATAAGTTATCAACAGTTTGATCAAAGGTTAAAAGCTCTATTGGTGTCAATAGTTAATTGCATGCGTAGACTACATTAATGTCCTTGGTTCACTCGGATAACATTTATCGATAAAAAAATTACTTTGGTCAAAGGTTTTGGCTTTAAGTTGACTACCGATTATGGTGATACTAACCTTCTACAACGAAGGAGACGAATCCTCTTTTAAATAGTGTTTCATCTCAAGTAGTTTAATATGTACTCAACTATGGACCTAACATGGTCGTTTTTCCATGTGCATTACCATAATCAAAGTATAAATTAGCTACTTAAGGACAACAACACCCTTAAGTCTGAAGACTACTGCCTATGGTTATGATGAGAAATTCTATTTTGACTTAGTTGTATTGACCTATAGAACACACTCATTAAGTCATTTCGTGATTGTTCCAAGCAACCATAAGTATATAACCATTTGATATCTCCAATGGTCATAAGTAATTCATCACCCATCATGTGAAGAGAATTACGTACATCAGTCTCAATAAGTGTATCAATATCCCTTTCTTGATGCATCTCGACTAGGAAAAATTTAAGGGGTGAGTATTTAAATATCAATTCAATACTCATGGTTACGAATGCATTCATAGCTGCAATTGATAAACTATTTATCCTAAAGATTTTCTACTTATATATGTTCAATGTATTCATACATTACTTATTATAAGCGCATATAAAAGAAAATAAAACCAGAAGCCACTTCATTTTGAACGAGATTATTTTGTAAGAGTTAAGACAAATCACATAATTATCCCTAGGACACACTCTTAACCATATCAACTTCCTCGTTAACTGAAGATCCTCCTTCTAAACCTATAAGAAAAAAATGCTACACTTCATCTCCCCTCCTCCCAGATCTTTATTATCTCCAATCTTCGAGGAGGGGCTGATTTTATAATTCTAAGTACCGCCTTCAGGATAAGTTTCTCTTATGGGCTCAGACACCTTCTTAGCTAAAGGTATTCCTATTTACTCTCATTTCTTTGAAGCTTCAGATGACTTTCCATATTTCTTATTTCATATTTTAGGGTGACTTGCTCTATTACCTCTTATTATACTTAATCCGGGTCCCTCAACTGAGGCAGTTACTAATGACACTATCATCACCACCCCTTCTACTAGGTTCAGACCTGGCGTGAATGCTGAGAATTAGGGCCTTACTTGAGGAAGATGAGTCGATCACTGATCTAGATGTGGAGGAAGATATCACTATCACTCATACTTCTTGTGCCAAGCCCACCTTAGATAACATCATCAAAGACAAGAAGTTTACTCCATAATAAGTAAAAATAAAGAAGCTTGATGACATTCCTTCTTCTCCTTCTAAGGTTCCAACTTCTATAGCCTAATCTCACCTTCAATATAGATCCAGGTGCCTCTGAGGCATCGAGAAAAGGAAGAGGAAGCTTCATATATCTTTCGATGAATCTCCCTTTTCTGAGGAAAACGCTCCAAAGGAAGGTAGCGGGACACCAAAGAAATAATGTGTTAAGAGAATAAAAGTTCATCGCAGATCGAAGAATTGAAAACACTCCTTGTTGTTTCCCTCTTTCTTGCCTTTTTGTTCTCTTTGTACATAAGTCGCTATGCTGTATGGGTTTAACTCCAATTTTTGTGGTTGAAAGAAAAAAAATACATTTTCCCTATTTATATCATTTACTTTCTTGTACTTCCCGTTCATATACCTATTTATAACCATTGCAAATGTATATATGTATAAATGCTAGTAATGTCTCACATTTTATTATACATGTGTGCGTATGTCAACCTATGTAATGCATTTATTTATTAATCTCTATACTTCTAAATAAATTTCCACTATCACAAAATAATACCCTTTACATAGTTTTATTTACTGCTAGTTAAAATTATATTATTCAAATACAAATAAAATTATGATGTTTAGATGATTTTTACACGGCTTTCCATTCGTATCTGCATGACTACCAATGATATCTTTGTTAAAATTACCTACATAAAATTGATTATACATTGATATCTAACTTTGATCATTAACTTTCATCAATGCATATCTTCGACTATCTATCTTTTACATTGCATATCTTCCAGTGTTAATCAAGAATTAGATGTGTGGGTGTGAATCATCTGATTCACCCCTACTACGATTATACTCCAAGGAACCGACCATGGTTCGTAGAAGTTCATCACTACCTTTCTCGAGGCACCTAAACATTCGGTTTTCAAAACTCACGATGCTTGTGCTACAAATCCCGTAGCATGTAGCACAAAGTTTAACTTAAAGTATATGGTCACATTAATTCATAAAGCTAATTTTATTCAAAATCTCCATTAAGAATGTTGCTTTATTATATTGGATCCAAACTACTGAATGTTCAAATGAAAGAAAATGCCTAAATAAAGAGAATAAAGTGAAATAGCAATGCACATGCTCACAATTCCATACCCATGGAATCGGGTCATCATTGGCTGTTTATAGCTTGAAAATATTATCTCTAAGCTTCTGTCTTATCATGTAAGGTCCTCCTAAATTCAGACCAATTTTCTCAATACTCGAAAAGACCCGTTTCAAAACAGGATCACTAATTTCGAATGTATGGTTTTGGGCTTGGCATTGAACTAATATGCTACTCTTTACTGGTAAGCAGCTGTCCTCAAATTTTCCTCTTCTCGTTCTTCCTTCACCACATTGAAGATGGAAAAAATAGCTCCACGTTCACCATTATGTCGCAATGCATGCACCAATATGAAGGAACTTATTCTTTAATTGGTATCATCACTTTACTTCTATTAGCCGGTGTGAATGAGGTATGTCTAATTATGGATTTTTGGGCCATTCGATAAGCCCATAAACCAAGTAGTAATTCATCAAAACAATTTTATTTATTCATTTTAATCCTTTTTTCAATGGATTTGATAATCTTGTTCGCCGCCTCTACCTTGTTGGATCAGGTGTATTTGCAACACCGTAAAAATGGTAAATTTCAAAAATTATTCTTTTTATTGTATTGCATAAAATTTTGTTTTGTGTTTATGTGAATAGAATTTATGTATACTAAATCAAATTTAGTGTTTATTAATAAAATTATTTCAGTAATATTTTAAATTCACTTAAGATATCTCTTTATTTGTCCATTTAAAATAATGTTTTATAATTAATTTAGTTTAGAATTAATTCATTATTTAATTTAATTTAATTTTTATTTTTTAATCTTTTTATATTCATATTCATAATACGAACATCACAACAATATTAATATAAAAACTATCTAAGGGGCACAATGGGAAAAATTCACTATTGTAATCAATAAATGTCAAAGTGATGAATTAGTTTCACCTGAATGTCAAAGGGTAATGACATAAATATCACAAATATATTTTATGCTTTGATTTCTACAAACTGGATTTTTTGGCCATGATTATATATATATGTATATTATATTGTTAGAAAATAAATAATTTATTCATATATAAAATGTTTATATTTAGTTATATGTATGTATATTTTTAAACTAATATTTGTTTTAAAATATTTATATATTTAAAATTCAAATTTTAAATGAATTGGCTTTTTACAAAATCAATATCTATGAATAAATTAAGTTTATCTTTTATTTACTATGGCCACCAACAATTATTTAAAACAATTTTTCTAAAACAAAGTAATAAGATTTTGTATTTTGAAATTTTCAAAATTTAAAAGTAATTGACTTTTTAATAAGCATTAAAAAATTATTTTTTTAGCCAAAGCAATTTATAACAAATTAACCTTTTTATTGATTTCTATATTGAAGTTATTATGTGGGTATGTATATGTTTATAATTTTTTTTTGTTATTTGAATTGAAGCTTGCATTCAAAATTTTATATATATTAAAAATAGAACAATGTATTAATATATATATATAGTAAATATAAATGGTAAATAGATTTATATATATATATATATATATATCCACACATATATAAAAGTATAAAATATAAAATAATAACATTATTTTTCAAACCCAAAAGCATAATTTATTTAATATACATACGTATGAATTTAAAATGTATATACATATTATTTATATAAATAAAATACTTTGAAAAATTATTTATGAATTATGTTAATTTTACAATGGTTAATATGTGTATGAAGGCATAGAGAGAATATATATACAAACATATTATGAGTATATGTTAGTTAAAAAATAATACCTTTCATCATTGATATCTCGTCAAAATATGAACTCATTGTTTGCTAGTATTTCCTCATTAAACCTTTTTTCCTTCTCATTTGTTTCAGATTGCAAGGCCGACTTCTTGGCTTTATGAATGGTGGCAAGAGCTTTTTGAGAAAGTGTGTAAAGGCTATCAATTTATTGCCAAAAAAATGCACAAGTATCTCCACTTCTTTCTGTGACCCTAAAAGACTTGGCCTCAGAACCTTATTTGAAATGTTTTGGTCGGTTATACCTGTTGAATATGCGCTTATATGATTTTTGTTTGATGATAATAAACATATATACATTCATTTAAATGTATTTGTTAATATACTATTTTATTTTTCACAGATTAAATAAATATTTGCTGAATAAAATAAATAACACGGAATTTGAATTCAAACGAATATTTTATTCAAACAAATATTTATTACAATTTTGAATAGTACAAATTCAAGCTCTCACTATACACTATACAACTTTGATACAAATTCAATTACATCACAATTTCACATTTACAGTTTACCTCACTACATCTCACTCACACTCGTGTTTATATTCAACTTCCTTCCAGTTTGAATCCAGCATCTGAGAAATCTGCAAAAATATAAACTAACGCAGTAAAATTGAAAAAGAAATATTTCTGCAATTCAAAAATAAAAGATAATTTTTGAAAATATGATTTGCCTCAGTTATTTGGGTTGTTCGTCATAATTTAAATTGGAATTCATTATACACGAACAACTTGTGACATACACAGTGTATTACTGTATATGCCACAAGGCCGTGCACGCCGATATATACACTTGATTGATTTACAGGGACAGGTGAGCACAGGTCAAACCCAAATGAAAAACCGGGTTCAACTCACGTGCAATAACATTGAAAATCTCGTCAACAGCATAAGGTCAAACCCGAGTTTTTGAAACTGGATTCAACGCAAGTAAAATTTCAAAAGTCAACATGAAATACATAAAGACAAAGTAGACCAGAAGTACAAACTAAAGATCACAAGTGTGCAACAACTCAACAATTTCAAGTGACAACCAGAATGAAGACCAAAAATATGGACTGCAACAAACATCAGCAGATCAAACATAATGGGTGCAGATAACACAGTAGCAAGCTACAAGTGATCAAGGTAAACTGGCAACAAACATGAAGTGAATCAAGTCAGTAGCAACCTTCAAACACCCACATATATGAAGCATACAAGTACATGCCACAACATGTCAATGCAAGCACAGCCTCAAACATGAAACAAGACTAAAACCAGGCAACATGAATGAGAAGACTAATATGCAGTGTACTGTAATACAACAGTGAGCACATTCATATGTACAAATGCAAAGAACAGTGGTGATGCAGTGCAACATCTACGACAGCAAGTACATGAATGCAAACTACAGGAATGAATATCAAGTGATACAACTGCAAGTATCAAGACCAGTGAACAGAGCTAAGAAACTCAAGCTTCAAAAAGCTATAGCAACAATGCACCAATAAAGTCGAGACAAAGCAATGCCAACAACTAAAGTACAGTGCAACTCAAATCAACAATGCATGCAACAGGACTAAGGCGACAATGTGCACAGGACAGAGACCAGTAGTGAATTCAACAAACGCAACAACATGGGAGTAAAGATATAATGGCTGTGAACAGCAAGTAAAATCGAGCAAGTGTGCAGCCCAATGGACAGAGACAATAAAAAATATACAGAGGCGATAACCACTTCACCAAAGTCAAAACATATTCAAGTTGAAGCCGTGCAAGTCCAGGATGACACAAATACAGGCAGTTAAGAATATCAAGTCAATGGTACAAAGTTAAACCAAAATCATGGAATCGCATAAACAAACATAGTGACACAGTGCCACAGTGAACACAAGTCAAGGAGCAGTTTCAAAGTGTAGTGGTTATTTATTTTTCGTGAAACCATGAGAATAAAATCAACAGAAATATGGTCGGAGCTGAAGCCGTGGATAAGTTGGAACAAGTCAAAAACCAAGTCAAAGTCAAACATTATCCAGCATCAAGCCGAAGCCTAGTCAATCAAGAAATCAAACAAGTCAAACCGTGTTAACCAAGTAAAAACGAATTATACGAATTTGATTGAGTCAGTAAAATCATCAACATCAGAAATTAATCGAACGGCCGAGGAGAATTATTGACAAATTCAAATGATTTTATACGAACGCAAGAATAGGATTTACAAACCCTATATAAATCAAATTCACATCATCGGCAATCTGTATCGAGTTCAACCAAGCATAAAACCAGCAAAAACAAAAGCATAAAATTACATACCGAAGCAAGGGACGAACTCGATCAACGAAGCAGCCGAAGTGAGCACAAGGAGTACGATCGATCAAGGCTAAACGCAAATAATCACCGAATCGATCAACATAACGTCGGCTCTTAGAATAACCCTAAATTGGATCGCATGAAAGAAGCCCTAATTGAGTTAGAGGAACGGCCGCCATCATCATATGAACGAACGAGCAAGTAAAAGAGGAGAACGTGTTAAATTATAAAAGGGGGCCGACCTTTATATTAAAGGGCTTTTAATTTTATATTAGGGTTTTTGTTTTTATTTTTTAAATTGTTCTTTAAACTTTTTTTTAACTTTAAACCGTTGTATTTACTAGTCGTGTGACTAGGGGACAAGCTACGTGGCGTAGCTTGAGAATTTGCAACTCGGTGGTTGAGTTGTGGCAAGGTTTTGAGCGTAGAGTTAGATTAGTCAATAGCGGGTATAACGAGTTTACGTGTGTAAGCGAGGGACTATCTAATTTCTAGTAGAAACCTTGGGGGCAGCACGCAGGCAGGGTTTTGCCGAAGCTGGGTAAATTCTGTTTGTTCTATTTTTTCTGTTATTTATATTTTACGATATCTGTGCTTCTATTCTGTGATCTGAATTGAATATTTTATAAGCTTCTGCGATTAATTTTTATAATTTACACTATCACCCTATTCACCCTCCATCTAGGGTGAAATCGATCCTACAAGTGGTATCAGAGCAAGGTCTAGAAGTCAACATTTGTTTTAAAAATTCGTTTTTTTTTGAAAAAATCAGTTTTGTTTTAAAAATTTGAATTTTTAAAATGGCTTCTTTTAATAATGCTTTTGTAGAGGGTCCGTCGATAGTTAGGCCACCAATTTTCAATGGTGAATATACTTTTCGGAAAAATAGGATGAAAATTTTTCTGAAAACCATTGACGCTTGGGATATTGTTAAGACAGGTTACAGACTCCAACAATAACTGTAGATAATCAGGAAATAGAGAAACCAAAGGAATAATGGACAGAACTAGAAAATAAATTACCGAATGCTAATGCCAAAGCTATGAATTCTATTATCTGTTCATTAGATCAATTTGAATTTAATCGTGTCTCACATTGTCTAACTGCGCAGGAAATATGGCACATACTAGAAGTGACTCACGAAGGAACATCTCAAGTCAAAGAATCTCGCCTTGCCATGCTAAGCAGCGAGTACGAGAACTTTACAATGGCGAAGGAAGAAAATGTCAAAGAGATGTATGGATGACTTTCCAATATCGTATACAAATCAAAAGCTCTCGGAAAAACATACACCGAATTGGAAATAGTCCGGAAAATCCTCAGAGTCCTTCCACGAAGCTTTGAAGCGAAAGTAACTGCCATTCAAGAATCGAAAGATTTAAAACAACTCAAAGTTGAAGAACTCATCGGAAATTTCACCACTTATGAGCTAGAAATGAAATTCAAGGAAGAGCGTGAAGGAGGTGACACTCGAAGAAAATCAATAGCTCTTAAAGGAACAACTAAAAGTGATGACGATGATGATGCAGCAGAAGAATTGGAGCTATTAATAAAGAAATTCAAAAAGTGGAATTACAAATATGGAAATTCAGCTCGAATTCAAAAAGTGAAAAGCAGAATAGCCAAAGCACTAGACTACTCTGAAGAACAGAAGATCATCTGTCACAAGTGCAACCAACCCAGACACATCAAGCCCAATTGTCCTCAAAATCAACGCGACTTTAAAAAGAAATCAAAAAGGAAAAGTTTTGCAGCCACGTGGAATACAAGTGATGAAGATAATCAAAGTTCTAGCAGTGAGAGTGAGAAAGCAGATATGTGCCTTCAAGGGAATATAACTGATAGTGACGATGACGAGCCAAGCGAGGTATCAAAACTTACTCACTCTGAATTACTTATTTATTTCCACGAAGTAAATGGCTGTTTTGAACGACTTAGGGAAAAATACACCAAACTTGAATCTCAAAAGGATACTTTGATAGAATGCAATGAACAACTTGATCAATTAGTTAAAACCTATCAAAGTAGGATCCCTAAGTGTGATAAGTGTCCAACATTCGAAGAGGAAATTAAAAAATCAGAAATCAATATAAAATCACTTGAAAATGAAATTCTGATTTTAAAGGAGAATGAAAATACTAGGAGAGAGAATTCCATTAAAAAGTGCACACAATTGTTAAACGAAAATGAATCTCTCAAATCACAAGTCCAACAACTGTCAACGACTTTAGATAAATTTTCAAAAAGTGAAAAATCGTTGAATATGCTATTAGGAAAGCAAACTGTTAATACGGTTAGACAAGGACTTGGATATAATTGTTCGAAAATTGTTGAAAGCAATATTAGTCAAGTTAATTCCATGTGCACAATTTGTAGAAAATATGGACACAATCACAATAATTGTTGGTATAGACCCAAACATGTGAAAACTATATCGATTTGGGTTCCTAAAGGCACAAATATAAAATCTCTCAAAGTTAAACAAATTTGGGTGCCGAAGGGAACAATTATAAATAATTTTGGGTCTTTACAAAATTGTTTTTCAAAATTTTCTGCCACTAACAACCATGGACCTATAAAAACAAATATGTCACATAAATCTTTTTCCGTGTAGGTGTGGTGGCAGGCTAAGGAATAACAATAGTGTTCTATGGATTTTGGCTGTTCCAGAAACACAACGGGCGACAAAGCTAAGTTTCTTAGCCTAGTATAAAGGTGACAGAATAACAACGGACAACAACGAAAAATATCGTAAAGGTAAAACAGGTAATGGTATTTTTTAAACGATATATTAAATGTGATAATCTGCACCGTATTCTGAATTAAAATCAGCCAATATTGAGATGATGAAAAGATGATGATTTTGACTCTGACTTATTCAACATAGTTGGCCAAGTATATTCTTATGCCAAAAACACTATAATAATCTCTAGATTCTTTGAATTACTTCATATATATCAGTTTAGATTAAAAATAGTGTTTTTTTGGATAATACAATTGGTTATAATATGGCTGACTCTATATTCACGGTTTTCTGATTATTTACACGGCTTCAAAAGAATGTCATATAAATTGCTGTAAAAATTGAGTTTGAAATTTTTGGTGCACACTTCATGTTTTGGTCTATAAAATTCAATTGATGATAATTTTGAGTGAAAAAGAAATTCAGATGCAGATTACACTGGTAATCTAGTTGATAGAAAAATTACTAGTTGAACGTGATTTTTGAGACATTTAGTAACTGCATCATTTTTCAAAGAAAATATCTGCATATTCTTCATTTCAAATAATTTTCAAATAGCAGAAAATTTTCTTTTAAAACCCCTGGAGAAAATCATTTTCGACCATAGTTTCAGATTAGTCATTTTTGAAAAATTAATTTCATAATTATTTTTGAATTTGATTTTAAATGACTATTTTGACTAATCTGACTCCCTAATGTTTATCGAAAAGAAGAATAGTGATTGAAAAAGTGATGAGTGTTAATATTGATCAAATATTATGACTCGAGACGGTATAATTAATAAATTTCTTTAGAAATTTAAACAAGAGTTATAAAACTTTCTGTTGGTAAAAATTCCATGACCATCTCTATATCTATTATTTCTAACAACCATCACTCATCAAAATTCTATATAGTTTGTCGATATGTGGTACTTTAAACAGGAATTGTTCGTTTTTCATTTTCATATTTTTTAAAAAAAAACAAAAATAAATAAATAAATAAATAAATACCAAAGTATTCACTCTCATTTAAAAGTCCTCACGGTTATGCATGGGTGAATTACTTGGAATTTGTTATGTGCTTCCATTCTCATTTAAAAGTCCTCACGGTTATGCATGTATGGAACGCATATCAAAAGTTGATTTTTTTTTAAATAGACAAGTTGATTCTAATCCCATTTAAAAGTCCTCACGGTTATGCGTGGTTAGAAGATACTTGAATTCATTTTTTTAAAAACAAAATTGGAATACTACTAATCTCATTTAAAAGTCCTAACGATTATGCATGGTTAGTAGATATTCAAATTCCTGATATAAATATACCACAAATAGACACAACTGTATGGTTTTATATGATGATATCATTCCTATCATTCTAAAAGTAGAATATGCGCCTAACAAAATATTTATGATTTTTGTTTGATTTTTTATTGAAATTTAATATTTATATTCAATTGAGTTTTAATGTTGGTTAATATCGATTACTTTATCTCTATTTTCTCTAACACTATTATTCTTTTGCTGATAACAAAAGGGGGAGAGAAAAGTTAAGATTTTGTCAAATAAAATCAAGCAAAGGTCAAATAATTTTCCATCTGCATCTAGGCTCATTTGCATATTTTTATTTGTATGCATATATGTAGGAGGAGTATTGTGTAGAGAGGAAGCATTTAAATAGGGGGAGCAATTAGGATATATCAATAATCAAATACATTTAACATATTCAAAATCTTAAATATATGTTTGTTATCATCAAAAGGGGGAGATTGTTGAATATGCGCTTATATGATTTTTGTTTGATGATAATAAACATATATACATTCGTTTAAATGTATTTGTTAATATACTATTTTATTTTTCACAGATTAAATAAATATTTGCTGAATAAAATAAATAACATGGAATTTGAATTCAAACGAATATTTTATTCAAACAAATATTTATTACAATTTTGAATAGTACAAATTCAAGCTCTCACTATACACTATACAACTTTGATACAAATTCAATTACATCATAATTTCACATTTAAAGTTTACCTCACTACATATCACTCACACTCGTATTTATCTTCAACTTCCTTCCAGTTTGAATCCAGCATCTGAGAAATCTGCAAAAATATAAACTAACGCAGTAAAATTGAAAAAGAAATATTTTTGCAATTCAAAAATAAAAGATAATTTTTTAAAATATGATTTGCCTCAGTTATTTAAGTTGTTCGTCATAATTTAAATTGGAATTCATCATACACGAACAACTTGTGACATACACAGTGTATTACTGTATATGCCACAAGGCCGTGCACGCCGATATATACACTTGATTGATTTACAGGGACAGGTGAGCACAGGTCAAACCCAAATGAAAAACCGGGTTCAACTCACGTGCAATAACATTGAAAATCTCGTCAACAACATAAGGCCAAACCCGAGTTTTTGAAACTGGATTCAACGCAAGTAAAATTTCAAAAGTCAACATGAAATACATGAAGACAAAGTAGACCCGAAGTACAAACTAAAGAACACAAGTGTGCAACAACTCAACAATTTCAAGTGACAACCAGAATGAAGACCAAAAACATGGACTGCAACAAACATCAGCAGATCAAACATAATGGGTGCAGATAACACAGTAGCAAGCTACAAGTGATCAAGGTAAACTGGCAACAAACATGAAGTGAATCAAGTCGGTAGCAACCTTCAAACACCCACATATATGAAGCATACAAGTACAGGCCACAACATGTCAATGCAAGCACAGCCTCAAACATGAAACAAGACTAAAACCAGGCAACATGAATGAGAAGACTAATATGCAGTGTACTGTAATACAACAGTGAGCACATTCATATGTACAAATGCAAAGAACAGTGGTGATGCAGTGCAACATCTACGACAGCAAGTACATGAATGCAAACTACAGGAATGAATATCAAGTGATACAACTGCAAGTATCAAGACCAGTGAACAGAGCTAAGAAACTCGAGCTTCAAAAAGCTACAACAACAATGCACCAATAAAATCGAGACAAAGCAATGCCAACAACTAAAGTACAGTGCAACTCAAATCAACAATGCATGCAACAGGACTAAGGCGACAATATGCACAGGACAGAGACCAGTAGTGAATTCAACAAGCGCAACAACATGGCAGTAAAGATATAATGGCTGTGAACAGCAAGTAAAATCGAGCAAGTGTGCAACCCAATGGACAAAGACAATAAAAAATATACAGAGGCGATAACCACTTCACCAAAGTCAAAACATATTCAAGTTGAAGCCATGCAAGTCCAGGATGACACAAATACAGGCAGTTAAGAATATCAAGTCAATGGTACAAAGTTAAACCAAAATCATGGAATCGCATAAACAAACACAGTGACACAGTGCCACAGTGAACACAAGTCAAGGAGCAGTTTCAAAGTGTAGTGGTTATTTATTTTTCGTGAAACCATGAGAATAAAATCAACAGAAATATGGTCGGAGCTGAAGCCGTGGATAAGTTGGAACAAGTCAAAAACCAAGTCGAAGTCAAACATTATCCAGCATCAAGCCGAAGCCTAGTCAATCAAGAAATCGAAAAAGTCAAACCGTGTTAACCAAGTAAACACGAATTATACGAATTTGATTGAGTCAGTAAAATCATCAACATCAGAAATTAATCGAACGGCCAAGGAGAATTATTGACAAATTCAAATGATTTTATACGAACGCAAGAATAGGATTTACAAACCCTATATAAATCAAATTCACATCATCGACAATCTGTATCGAGTTCAACAAAGCATAAAACCAGCAAAAACAAAAGCATAAAATTACATACCGAAGCAAGGGACGAACTCGATCAACGAAGCAGCCGAAGTGAGCACAAGGAGTACGATCGATCAAGGCTAAACGCAAATAATCACCGAATCGATCAACATAACGTCGGCTCTTAGAATAACCCTAAATTGGATCGCATGAAAGAAGCCCTAATTGAGTTAGAGGAACGACCGCCATCATCATATGAACGAACGAGCAAGTAAAAGAGGAGAACTTGTTAAATTATAAAAGGGGGCCGGCCTTTATATTAAAGGGCTTTTAATTTTATATTAGGGTTTTTGTTTTTATTTTTTAAATTGTTGTTTAAACTTTTTTTTAACTTTAAACCGTTGTATTTACTAGTCGTGTGACTAGGGGACAAGCTACGTGGCGTAGCTTGAGAATTTGCAACTCGGTGGTTGAGTTGTGGCAAGGTTTTGAGCGTAGAGTTAGATTAGTCAATAGCGGGTATAGCGAGTTTACGTGTGTAAGCGAGGGACTATCTAATTTCTAGTAGAAACCTTGGGGGCAGCACGTAAGCAGGGTTTTGCCGAAGCTGGGTAAATTCTGTGTTGTTCTATTTTTTCTATTATTTATATTCTGCGATATCTGTGCTGCTATTCTGTGATCTGAATTGAATATTTTATAAGCTTCTGCGATTAATTTTTATAATTTACACTATCACCCTATTCACCCCCCTCTAGGGTGAAATCGATCCTAAAATACCATGCACCATGATGGTCGATGGCTCCTTTGACTCCTTTTTAAATTATTATTTCAATAGTTTTACTCGAACTCCTAATCCGATCGAACCGACGTATAACTTTTGTACGATAACTTTTATACATCATTGTGATCGATTTTAAGTTTCAAATAAATAATTAAAATGCCATTAAATATTAATACAATATTTGTATTAATTTATTATTTCTTTATAATGGTCAGGTTTACAAATAACTAACAAGTGTATGGATTCTCCATGTGAGTTCGATCCTCAATCAATATTTTAAACAATTTAAATACTAAGGACTGTACGGATTTTGCTCTCGCATAATATTAAATACAAGTTTAATGCTCACATGTTATTCAGGCAAAATCCAATTTTAATATATATTAAGCTCACCCAGTAATGACTCATATACTTTTTGTCATCACCGTATGCGTAGGTCACTTTAAAGTCATTGGTTCAATCCGATAACATTAACCGATTAACAGAACTACTTTGGCTATAGATTTTGACTTTTAGTTGATTACAAATCACAATGGTACCAACCCTCTTAACAAAGGATACGAATCCTCTCGTCGCAACGTTTAACTTCAAGTAGTTCAATGTAGATGTCCGACCAAATGAGTAGGCTCTAATCAACTAGTTATAGCCTATAACGTTGCTAATTTAGACTGCATGGACCATTATAGCTCTGATGTCATTGACGGAATTGTACCAGTTAGAAGCGGGTTAAATGGGCGAAATTTAAAAAAATAATCTATTTTAGATCTTTATTGAGAGTATGAATCTAAATGGATTTTAAATCCAATCTAAAATAATTTTAAATAAAATCTTTATTTTATCTAGTTTTCTAAAATATTTTTTTAATAAGATTCTAATTTATAAGCGTATCAAATACATTATATGTGTATAGTGCACGTGCTATAAATATGAAGTGTACATTAGATGTTGAGATATACACCACAATAGACCTCTTTTGCCCCTTTATATATGTTTTTGTTGTCCACGGTTTTGATTTTTATACACACACACACACACACACACATATACGTGTAGGTATATGTTAAAATTAAGTTGACTATCATATATTTTTGAAATCTAAAATTAACAATTATATATCTTGTTTTAATTAAGAAAATGATTTAATATTAAATTTTATAGTTTTACACAAAAGTCAATTTGATAAAATTTGAGTTAAAATAACATACACATACATATGTCCATGTATAAATAATTACAAACTACATTTTGATATTAAAACAACACATATATGATAAGTTTATAATCTAATACATAGTGTCTATGTGTGTGTTTAAAGGAAACAAATTTAAATCTAACTTTCAACTTAGAAAGGAATCAAATGGTTTTTTATTTTACATAAAAGTCCACTTATATATTTTAAACCAAAATTGCTTTTATAGTTATATAACCAACAAAAACAAATTACATTCAAAACAATAACCATGTAACACATGTATTCAATCTTATAAGTGAGTTTGAATATTCAAAATTGGATTTAATAAAATTTAACTATTTTCAATCAAAACTATTTTTTTTTCAAATAGTAATAAAACAGTGACAAAATGGATCAGATAACTTAGGCACATATAAATTTGTTGTACAAGATTCAAATTTAAACTATACAAGCAATATGAACAAATAATCAAATAAGATAAAGGATCTAAAATATATCAAAACAATTAACATACAATCAACTGAGATGTAGCGTAAAAGGGGATATAAATTAAATTAACATAATGAACATCTAATTAATTATGGTGTGGCAAAAAGGGATTTGAATTGTATTGCAAGATGAACATACAAATAGATGATATAAAGCATATATAGGATCTAAACCATGCGAGCATGATTGATATATGACTAAATAAATTTGAATGTTACCTTAAGATATAGCCAAAAGTTGCACCTTGAATGATGAATAATGCTCCTAGATTCATCTAAACCAATATCTAGATTTTTGCAAGGATCAACAGATAACAGCCACCTTAATAATTTGACTTAATTAAATTTTTTTTTATGATTTTCAAGCCATGGACGCCATGGAATTCGAGCTATGCTTGGATGGAGAGAATAGAGAAAATATAGATATATGTAATCTTTTAAGAAGATAATAAAACGTAATTAAAAGCTAGGGAGCTTTTGCCTTCCTTTAATAACTTTTTTGCCATTTCGAGAAAATTTTCTCCCCCCACTTTTGGCTGGCCATTCAAGGAGGTAATATCGGCTTCAAAACATTTCAAAATCCATTAGTAATTAATGTATTTAAATCCAATTTAAATATTCTATCGATATCATATACCGATACATGCGCACATAACTTTTACACACTCACTTTTATTAAATATAATGGCATTCAAAACCCAAAGAAAATAATATATAATAATGAATATTTTTTAAATATTTACTAATATATGATGATTATAAATTAATTAAACTGTGTGGTTTATTCGGAGTATTCATCATTATGGTCGTGCGACTCAAAGATGTAGATTCAATCAGCGAATAATATCGAACAATTTGAATATTAACCTCTACACATTATCTTAGCTAGTGGTGTGACGTTTTGGTTCAATTTACCGCTTACACATCTTTTCGGTAAAATTCAATTCACTATTATAAACGGTATTTGATAGCAACGATTATTTTCACCAATTCTCTTCATCAACACTATATCACATTATGACTTACAGAATTTGTTTTTGGTCAAAAGTCCTACATCATCCATATTTAACTTGATTAGTCCAAACACAAAATCCTTGGTTCAATAATAACAATTATTATTAACTGTATTTCTTTTGCCGGAGACATTGAATTCGAGTTATCTATAATTGGCCGTGATACTAATGTTATTTAACTAAGGAAATGAATACTCTATTGAATAGTGTTTCACTTCTAATGCTTCAACTCAAACCTAACTATAGCCGTTCGATGGATGCCATACCAGATTTAACTATAATTAAATTAAAATGTCCACATTGGAGTTCAATGGTATTCTCAAGTCTAGGGAACTATGTAACACCGTCATTTCAAGATTCTCTGTTTGACCTTAATGACAATAACCAATAGAAAACTCTCGAGCGGATCATTCCATGATTATCCAATATTAGTACGCAACCCCTTAATGCCTCTAGCAACCATAAATAATACACTACCCTATATTTGGAGTGCAATACATGCTTTAGTCTCAACCTATATATCGATATACTGTCTCGAAACATCTTGACTAGGAATATTCAAAATATTATGTTTTTTTAATGTGATAAATTTCTCCTGATTATAAACCTTTGTAATTACTACCGAATATCATATCATTTTGAGGAATTTCTATTTATTATACTTTAAATTAATTACTTAATTAATTATATCACAAACAAATATATGTAACAACTTACATATTTGCCCTTAGAACATATCCGTAACTTTATCAATCCCACACTTGCATATTAAATCAATATGGAATCTTATTCCAAGTCCCTTGATTGGCTTTCTCAAGATCTTATCAGGCCAGCTCCTTAGTGAATGGGTATGGTGTATTTTTTTTACCAATTTACTCCTTTAATCACCTCTTTTCGTTGCCAAAAAAACTGCATTTATCACAAGGAATTTTTCAAAGTATGTTTCTCGAGTTCTAATGAGCTCTTAGTTCTTTTATGATCATTATCATGACATTATTCTTGTATAACATTATATGTTTCTAAACATTTGGAATCTCCTCTAAATCGGTAATAAATTTAGGCATTTATTTATACTTCTTTTATTGCAATGTTATCATGGCATTGCACTTAGCCCTTGGCTGATTAGCCACTACACATTGTTTGAAACATTTCCAACTTAAAGTCTTAAACTTACGCTTACACATAAAATTAGGATTGATATACTACACCTGATATCACTTATGAAATTCAAAGTTTGCACAATCCTTCATAAAGAGTTCGTTGTTTATGTATACAATTCTCTATTATTTAATAAATACTTGAGAACTTTATAAACTATCTTTAGGGATCTTGATTGGAATTTGATACTTGCCCTATGTATCAAATACATAACTGAAATTCGATAGCATAGACAAGACATATACTAATTATTATTGCTAACGCATAAGAAATCCATCATATATGATCCATATTAAGCATTTTAATATGATATCGATATACATAGTTCTAGGACAATCACAACATCCATTTATACTGATTATAAAAGATGTCAATTTCAAATCCAATACCGAGAATAAAACAACCAAACTTAAATTATCTTGACATGAGTACATCATTAACAATCTAAGTTTATGGTTTGCTTATAAAACTGAAATATTTTAGTACCTTTATATGCTTTCTTGTAGACGCTTGCTCTGCATTTTGACTAAAATTCAAACTACCTAATTTCCCTATCAAAATACATATTTAGGTCATGCTTATCGAATTATACTTTCGTACCATTTCTTGGATCATATCATTAACCGACAAACTTAGAATCACTTTGTTAACCCGCTTTTGAGACGAAGGAGATTTCAAATGAACTTGGAAAATTTAAATGAGGATGAAACGACTTAGATCTTGGAGGCACACTTAAAAGGACGAGAGAGCTGAGCTTAGGAAATTTGGTTGGAAGATTGGTCCTTAACTCAACCCTTAGTTATGGCCTTAGATCAACCCCGAGTCAAGGATTTGATGAGTTAAGGATTTGAGTTGGTACTGAATTGTCACTAAAGCATCTTTAACTGGACATAGAAGACTGAAACAGAATCAAAATGACTAGAAATTTGGCAGGAGCACTTAGAAATAGAAAACGAGGGACTTGGGAAAATTTCACCGTGATTAAGCCAAGCACCTAAACTCAGCTCCAGTTAAGGACCTTAATTCAGCACCGAGTTTAGGGTTTGACGGCTTGGGTCTTCTAGCATGATTTCGCATTATCTTTTCATTGATTTTAGGCCTCTGACTCCATGCTGCCCAATTCCTCCATAAATACCAATCTACTTGCTACTAGAAAAAGAGGCTTCTTTCTACTGGATCTTCTTCGACGCTTTTAGACTTGGAGCTTCCATTATACTTTCTTCGCTTCTAATCTCCTCAAATAACATTCTTAACTCTATTGTGAATCTAGGTCCTACTAGATTGTGGCTAGATTGGATCTATATATTTGTAATCTAGAGAGAAATAAACAAATAAAAAAGATTGAAGTTGATGTAGGCCAGAAATTACGGTGAACCACTATAAAAACTTCTGTATGTTCTTGTCTATTTTCTACATTTTCTTTTACTTTTATCTGAACCGGTGCTTTCATTTGATATCTTGGTGTTAACCACTTTTTAGGTTAATATTTTGGTGCTTTCACTGAGAACCAAGAGCCAGATTTGAAGACTTGAAGCTTGAAAGCGAGATTTGAAGAAGATAAAGAGGCTTAACACTAAATCTAGGGTGGAAGGAAGTCAATCAGAGTCTCGGGGTAGGAAGGACGTGTCATCATATTCTCACCAATCCATCTATGTAACCAAGGAAGATATTGAGAAAATGATGAAGGTGATGCTAGATGGGAAGATAACTAGACAACAAGAGATGCTGGATGGATTTTTCCAACGTATTGGACAACTCGGAATAGCTGGAGTTGTAGGAATTCAGAACCAAGGGTAAGGAGCTAACGCAGGAGCATCTAGATTTGGATAGGAGTAAAAATCAACAATTCCCCCACAAATAGAATAGCTATGTACTAACCCAAACAAAATCGGTACCGAAAGGATTATACTAGGGGGTAAATTGGTGCAATGGCTGTGATGCTAGGAATGGACAATGATGGAGTTAGAAACGTAAATCAAAATGTAAATGCACAAAAACTGAAGAGATATGTGCCAGAACTTCCCCACAGGAATGAAGGACGTAATGAAACCAGAGCTGTAGCTCAGAACGCGAATGTGCAACCAAAGCAATATGTGCTAAAGTATGTGTCAGAATTCCCCTACATGAATAAGAGGCGAAGTATTGCTTTTGGATGGAGATCTTCATTAGATGGTGAAAATCGGCTTGCTGAGTTGCTAAGGACATTGATCATAGGTGGACCCCTAAATAAAAGCTTAGAGGACATAAATAGGAATCTATTGACTTCCAATATTCGGAATGCGAGAAATCCTTCTGATTCAAGCTTTCGATGCTAGTTTTATACGATGGAAAGTCAAAACCTACAATTCATCTAATAAGATATATCCAAGATATAGAGGTGTTAGTGCTTCTGAGGAGATAATGGAGTTGTGCTTCCCAATTCTACTTGACGGACTTGGCCGCGATGTGGTTTATACAGTTGGAAAATAGGTCCATTAGCACATGGACCGATTTGGTGAGTAAGTTCTTGAGGTAGTTCAGAGTTCACGTCTTGCGATTGAAGAATATGGTGAGATATCAAGCATGAAACAAAGTCCCGAAGAGACCTTGTGAAGCTATCTGACAAGATTCAACACAATAGCTGCAGCCATCTATAGGTCAAATCCATCTATAATCTTAATGGCGGCAGTATCTGGAGTTGCGAGCAAGACCGACTTTAAAGTCACACTAGAGAGGGCTCTATAGATGGATCTTACGGAATTCTACCATAAAGCTAAAAAAACATTTGCGTCAAGAAGACACCGAAGCTGAGGATGCTGAAGCTAATGTTGTGGATGACAGAGGAGTGTCTGGAGAAAGAAATGGAAAAGACAAAGGAAAAGGGAAAACTAATGACAACTTCGGGGAACCAAAATGATAAAGGAGGAAACCAAAATTCTCTTCCTACACTAACTTGACTAAAACCCTAGAGAGAATATATCTAGAGACTATAGGACCGGTCCTCTATCACAAACCAGTTAGGAGGGAACCTATTGATTGGGAAAAATGGTCTGGAAAGTTTGCATCTTCTATGAGTCGGATGGACATGAAACGAATGAGTGTCGATAATATCGTGATCTAATAGAAGGACTGGTTCAGAGCAACCGGCTACAATAGTATGTGTGGAACCAAACTGCAATAGTGCGGTCTGAGCAACCACCACCTACAAAGAATACGTCAAGGAATAACTAGGGATATGGTTCGAGGCTCGAAATCTTATGGTCATGATGAACGGGAGTCAAACTTGATTCTCGCGCTTTATTTTTTCGTTTCCTTTCCCATGTTCTTTTTTTTGCATTATATAATAAAGACAAAAACCTCAGGCCTCTTACACGTGTATGGGATCTCGAACGGTTCCTAGGCGCACTCTAAGTCGGATGCCTACGATGACTATTTAGGATGACAATAATCTCAGACCGCTTACAAGTGTGCGAGACCTAGATTGGTCTCTAAGCACGCTCTGAGTCGGATGTCCAAGATAACGCTTAGGATTTTTTCTTGTTTGCTTTAGTTTGATCTGAATATTTGACTTGTGAAAACTCCACATTGAATGTGCTGACCACTATTAATCGCTTTTAAGTCCTATCCGAAGAGACGGAGTAGGAGTGCGGGGTGCTAGTCCCTTCCCCGGAGAGTGAGAAGACAGGCTTGTACAATGTTGATTGCTTTTAAATCCTACCCAAAGAGACAAGCCAGAGTGCAGGGTGCAAGTCCACTCATCGGAGAGTGAGCAGATGGGCTTATAAGGATTGGATTGCTTTAAGCTACTGTCTGGTGATACGGGCCAGAATGCAAGAAGTAAGTCCCCTCGTCGAAGAGTGAATGGATTGGCTTGCTTGTTGTTGAGTCCCATTGCCGAAGAGTAAGCAAAACGGACTCAGCAAGTGACCACCGAAGAGATTGAACCCCAGAGTGGATGACGTAATGTTCGGAGAGATCAAGTCCTAGATTGAAAGATAAAGGGTCCGATGAGAGCATGCCTAAAAGTGGATCCAAATTGGATAAAAGGATTTGGACGCCTTGCAATTGGAGATAGGAAGATAAATCCTAGTAAATACACGATGACTTGGATTCAAGAGATGGTATTTCTAGATCGTAGATCGAAATTTAAATAGCCAGAAAGCTTGATTTGCATAGCCGAGACCTTGATTTTGATTGGATCAGCCAGAGAGTTAGATTAGAATAGCCAGAGAGCTCAACTATCGTAATTTGATTATGGATTGCTGGAACTTGTTCTTTAGAAAAGCACACCTTACGTTCAAAAGGCATACTTTATGGGGCAAATGTTAACCCATTTTTGAGCCAAAGCAGATTTCAAATAGACTTAGAAGATTCGAACGAGGACAAAATGACTTAGAAACTTAGAGGCATACTTAAAATGACTAGAGAATTAGGCTCAGGAAATTTGATTGGAAAATTAGCCAAGTCCTTGACTCAACTTCGAGTTAAGGCCTTAGGTCAGCCCTCAGTTAAGGCCTTAGGTCAACTCATGTTATGGATTTGAAGAGTTAAGGATTTGACAAGTTAAGGATCTGACGAGTTGAGGATTTGAGTTGGTACCAAGTTATCGCTAAAGTACGTTCAACTGAACGTAGAGATTAACCCAGAGTATGAATGACTTGAAATTTGGCAAGAGCACTTAGAAAAGGCAAAAGAAGGACATGGGAAAATTTCACCATGATAGGGCCAAACATCTAAACTCAGACCTAAGTTAAGTACACTCTTAGACTTGGAGCTTCCATTACACTTTCTTCCCTTCTATTCTCCTCAAATAACATTCATATCTCCATTATAAATCTGGGATCCAATAGATTGTGGCCAAATTGGACCTAACTAGTTGTAATCTAGAGAGAGATCTACTAATAAAAAAGATTGAAGTGGAGGTAGGCAGGAGATTACACCGAACCACTATAAAAACTTCTGTGTACTCTTGTCTATTTTCTACTTTTTCTTTTACATTTATTTGAACTGGTGCTTTCGTCTGATATCTAGGTGTTGGTCTACTTTTAGGGTTAACACACTCCTATTGATTTTGAGGCACTTTGGTTATTAAGCAAACAATATATTCTAAATTGTTATTTAGAATTCCTGCTTCAACATACATATACCAAAACTCAAAATCATATCAAGCGATAATTTTGTGAGTGGAATCTGAATTAACTTAAGTACGTGGATATACGAACATGTTACGTTAATTCTAACAGTTGAATTTTATGATGCTACTTACAAATGTAGCCTACCATATCCCAACTGCATTTTTCTTTTTCTCAAAAGCGCCTTTATAGTTGATGGATCATACCCTTCAAGTAAAACCATCAATATCATATTTTGGTTATGTACTTGGAATCCATTTTGGATTTGCATATCATTCAATATGGCAGAGTCAACATTCATAATGGCTTATTAACAGTTAGGAAAATTCTTCTTTTGACATCATTAAGAAATCATAGTTCTCTTTAACGTGGGAGAGTTTTTATTACATATTCTAACTAATTATCCGCTTAAGCTTAGTCAATTCAATTTCATTATTTGTAATCAGTTTTATCATTGGATCATATTCAAATGCATTTAACTACTAATAATTTCTTAAAATAATTCGTTCGTTATGAAGTTGTTGCTCCTTGAAACAACAAGAGTTTCTAATGCAATGGAATAGGTATTCCCAAAAACTTCATGGATTGTCTCTATATACGTAAAACTAATTTAGTTTTAGTTTATGTAACTTTTTTCCATTATATAAATGGGTCAATCGATATTGGTTTGTCCCAAATTCATTCGGGTTGGTCCACAAAAGATCTCTTATGAACAAATATTACGTGTGGTCTTTAGATTCACACTACCTATCAACTTCTTCGCCTAGGATATATTGGAGTCATTTCGTCAACTCTTTTCCTATATGGTTTTATAAAATTTGTTTTAGGTGAAATTAATTTTAACCTATGCACTTACTTTTAAGTACGTCATCATAGGAAGAATTTGACTCAATTTCACTCATCATCAGTTGTACTTTCTCCAACAAAGTCAGATTATTCCTTATCGATACATCATTATGTATCATAAGGAGTAGTGACTTTTAAGATAGAATCTAATTCATTTTAGGTGCATTTGGAAATTCTTTCCAATGCAATCACCTATTTGGTCACATCAAAATATATTTTTATCTTTTTCATGTCAAGTTATTTACTTCTATTTCATATTCTATAAACTTTTCACTGACATACTACATGTAAATCAAATACACATGTTCATGTCTTTGGTAATTCATCTGTAAATTTAGCAAAGTATGTAAAACTATTCTAGTATCATTAGACCTATGATTGCAAACATCAATATGTATCAACCCTAAAATTTTACTAATTCTTCCTCCTACTAAATGAATGCTTTCTTTTTAATTGTTTGAGATACAATTTACCATTACCATATGATTCATAATCATATGATTAGTGAAGTATTTCTCCAGACGTCGCATAGTCCATAATTGCAAAATAATTGTTAATTTGTAGATACTTCCTTCTTTTCTAATGCATCATTCTGCTATGAAAACAATACCATTATTATAGTTTTATGCTATAACAGATGTTCATGCTAAAATAGAACTATGTCTAAATGCAGCCAAAATTGAAACAATTATTATTTCATAAATGATATTCAGTATGCTCATAAGAATAATTTTTGAAACTTGATGCATGCACTGAGAAGTGTTATATGATATGCTCCAACTATTTCCATTATTACTATTATAGCATATTAAATAAGAAGCTCCATTCAAATACTTATTACGGGATTTTATTTCATTCACTGTAACTAGTTTTGTAGACATGAGTTTCAAATCAATTACCTTGAACTCAAAGAAATAACTTTTATAAAAAAATTCCATATGAAAATAAATTTGGAATATAAATCACATTTTTCATTCTATATTAAGTATCTTTTGGAATTCTGTATAATTATTGTTTCCGATGTCACTTTATGAAGAAAAATGGATCATTCACTTTCTTCATCTAAACTACGCCTTAAGTTACATCCACTTTCATAAATTCACTTTCTATTCCAAAATGATTAAACCATTCAAAAGAGATCGATACTGTAAGAAATCGAATTGAATACACGATTTTGCATTATGATTTATTTGCTTATGTCCAGTGAACTAGTTTCATCGAAGTTTAGTACATTATGAATCATGACCTTTCATTATATAACATTTATATGTGATTGAATATGGAACAAATATCCATATTTTTGCATTATTATAAGAGTTCGACACTCATAGAAGATGCTCGTACAAATAAATAATCGAGCGACCAAGGAATGAATATTTTAATGGTTGTATAAATTGGCCCTTGCATGGGCTTGAAGTGACAAATGTCAAAAGATTTATTGGTGGTATATTTTATATTTCTATGTCAATCTTAATTCAGTTCATTTGTATATTTCAACCGACAGACATTTAATCAATAAAATGGTCACACAGATTTATCTAAGCAAACCATGTTAACTTGTATAGTATATGTTCTTGAATATTAGAAATGTTAAATGCTACCGTTTTATTTTTCTGATAAGGATTCCACTAGAATTTTATGTTTCTTAGTACCTTAAGAAAAACATAGAAATCATTTGTTTTCTCTAATGGATGTTAGAACTCGCTTGCCTTGCGATTCTGATCTTAAGGAACTCAACAAATTATAGGCTCGGAAGAGATGATAACTCTTTATTGGTTGTATTATATACAACTCCTAACTCATGATTTTTTTTCTAATTCCATTTCGACCTAAAGGAATATCAACAAATCGAAAGAGATTAGCCACTCGTGCCCACCATTTCATGTGGCCTATGTATAGTGCACGTACCATAGGGAGTATCATCAAACACCTACATCTACCTTACTTTTTCTTGTCAATTCAAAATAGTACTAAAAATGACATCTCTAGCTTGAGGAATATAAATAACTAAAGTGTTGGAAGTAATTTATTAATAATAGAGGAAAGCTTATATTAAGGATTCATAATTTGTAGTGTACTTTTAGTGAAATTGATTTTGACAATAATGTATCATTTATGAAACACCCTCATGGTTTATGTGCCAAACACATCCAAAATCATGATATGCATAAACATGAATGTACTTATTCCTTAAACCTAAATTGAGTTCCTTTCAGTTCCACTAATATTATGCATTCATATTATACAAGTTTAATTTATTTGTACTTTTTATATTTTAATTAACTTACATAATATTCTTATGTATATTATTAATTAAATATTATTTAAATAATTTTAATTTATTAATTTAATTAAAAAATTCAAATTTTTTATTTTATTCATCTTAAACAATTTAAAATGAATATTTATAATGTTTGTAGTTTGTTTATCAATACATATTAATATATGCATACACTTTAATTATCCAACTTTTGATAAATTTTATTTAACTAGACTATTTAATTAAAAAAATTGATTAATTTTAAATTTTAATTCAATTTATCATAAACGATTTTAAGATAAACAAACGACTACAATAATTAAATTTATATTTATGTTTAATCAATTAATTTTAATTGATTATTTTGTTTAGTTCAACTAATCATATTAATTAAATTTTAACTTTTAGAAATTCTAAATTAATTATTTAATTTCTCAAAATAATTTTGAAAAATTGAGTGCATTTCTTAACCATTTTATAATATTTCCTTTTATATTTTAAAATTAACATTCAAATTTAAAATATCTTCTAGGTTTGCAAATCTTAATTTATAAATTAGCCCAAGGCCCAAATCAATTTGGGATTTTATATGAAGATAACCTTTGGGCTTACTTCAACCTTCAGGGCAGGCCAACAACTAAGTAGGGAAAAATACTTGTTACCTAAACCCAACCTTAGACATACCTTTATAGGCAACTAAATGGGTAGATTTTAACCAATTAGCCTTTGCATTGAAAATTTAAACCGCGTAGACCATTATGGCTGTGATGTCCTTGAAGGAACTGTACCAGTCGAAAGTGGGTTAAATGGGTGAATTTAAAAAAATCTATTTTAGATTTTTAGTGGGCCTATGAAGTCTAAATGAATTTTAGATCCAATCTAAAATATTTTTAAATGTTTATTTTATTTTATTAGTTAAATTTTTATTATTAGGTTTTAGTTTATAAGTGTATCAACTACATTTATATGTGTACAGTGCATATGCTACAAATATGAAGTATACATGGCTAATGTGATCATATGTACTTGTTGGGATTTACACCACATCGAACCCATTTGTCCATAATATGTGCCTTAGTTGTCCGCAATTTTGATTATATATATATGTGTGTGTGTGTGTGTGATTTTTTTGTGTGTGTGTATGTATGTATGTTAAAATTAAGTTTGACAATTTTATATGTTTTGAAATCCAAAATTAACAATTATAAATCCGTTTTTATCTTAAAATAACATACACATACATATATCCGTGTGTAATTAATTGCAAACTACATTCTGATATTAAAAACAACTATGTATTTTAAGTTTGTAATCCAAATATATGTATATGTATATATATTTAAAGTTAACAAATTTAAATCTAGCTTTCAACTTAGGAATGCATTAAATGGTTTATGATTTTTCATAATAGTCCCCTTATGGATTTTAAATTGAAATAAATTTAACATTTATGTAAACGACAACTAAACAAATTGTATTCAAAATAATAACCATGCAATACAAGTAACTAATCTTAAAGGCGAGTTTTAATAATCAAAATAAATTTCACTCAAAAATTTTATAAACCAAAATTAATCAAAACTATTTTTAATAAAAAAAATTCAAACAATAATTTATCAAACAACAAAATATTCAGATCTAAACTATACAAGTAATATAAACAAATAATCAAATGAGACGACGGATCTAAAATATATCAACACATTTAACGTATAATCAATTGAGGTGTAGAGTAAAAGGGGATATAAAGTATATTAACATGATGAAATTTATTTAATTAAGGTGTGGTAAAAAAGGATCTGAATTATATTGAAGATGAACATACAAATAGAAGATATGAAGCGTGTATAGGATCTAAACCATGTGAATATGATTAACGTATGATTAAAATAGATTTTAATGTTATCTTAAGATGTAACCAAACGTTACATCTTGAATGTTAAATAAAGTTTCTAGATTCAACTCTACCAGCCTCTAAATTTTTAATGGATCAAGAGACAACAGCCATCTTCAATAATTTGATTATATTTGAATTTTATTTTGGATTTTCCAAGCTATGGACACCATGGAATTTTGGCTATGGTTCGTTGGAGAGAAGAGAGGAAAAAGTAATAAATGAAGTCATTTAAGGAAACAATAAAAGATAACTAAAGGCTAGGGATCTTTTGCCTTCCTTTAATTACTCTTATGCCTTCTCGATTTCAATTGGAAAAAACTTCTCTCCCCTCCTTTGGCCGATCATTCAAGGAGGCAATATTGGCCTCAAAACATTCCTATATCCATTAGCAATTAATATACTTAAATTCATTATAAACATTCTATCAATATCGTATGCCGATTGGGGCACAGTAACTTTTAAATATATGCTTTTATTAAATAATATAGGAATTCAAAACCCAAATCAAATATAATATATTAACTAACATTTCATAAACTTAAATAATAAAATTAATTTACAATGATTATTAAATCATGTGGTTTATTCGGAGTATTCATCATTATGGTTATGCAACTCAAAGGTGTAAATTCAGTCAAAAACTAATATCGAAAAATTCAAATATTAACATTCAAATATCACCTTAGTAATCATTTTGACTAAATTTATCACTTATACATCTTTCTAATAAAATCCATTTTCACTATTATAAGCGGTACCTAGCAGCAATTGTTATTTATACTAATTCTCTTCATTAACCCTATATCAATTAGGAGTTATGGTATTTGGTTTTAGTCAAAATTCCAATATTTTCCACATTCAACTTGATTTGTCCAAACACAAAATTCTTGGTTTGATAATAACAACTAGTATTAACCACTGCTCTGGCTAGAGACTTTAACTTTGTGTTAACAATAGTTGACCATGATACAAACCTTATATAACTAGAAGACGGATTCTCTATTAAATATGTTTCACTTTCAATTCTTCAACTCAGACCAACAATAGTTGCTCGATGAATGCCATGCTATGATTTAACTATAATCTAGTCAAGTGTCCACATTTGTGACGACCCAGAATTTCTAACAATTTAAATTGGAATAATTAATTGATTTTAAATATTTAAATGTTAGTTTTGACTTGAATTCCAAATATTAATATTTACTTGATAATTAAATTATTGAATTATATAATTCGAAATTGGGTAAGATGTTGAATATGGAATTTTAAGCCTGTTAAAAATAATGTGAAGGCTTATAAAATTTATATTGATGATACTGAAGATAATAGAATGGTTGAAATTTAATTTAGATGTGATTTGTTCAGTTTTAATAATATATCGTTTAAATTGATATTTAAAAATAGCCTTTCGAGGCACAGTCTCGGAATCTGGCGAAACTAGTTCCATTGGATCTAGTTATTATCGGATTTAAATTTTCGTAGCAATCGAAGTTGTCGTTTGACCCTGCCAGCTCAAAACGTATAGAAACTATTTTAATCGATTTAATTTAAAATTGATCGTTTATTTTCGTAACTTGCGCATATGATCGAATTAGCCTATGAAACCTTTTCCATTGCGTCCGAAATAGGGGCATAACATTATAGACGCCTAGCGACACGCCTCTTTTGGGGTTCGAAATTTTGAGATGTGTAATATTGAGAATAAATTTTATATATATATATATATATATATATATATATATATATATATATAATTAAATCAAATCTTATCCTCAGCCATCCTATTTCTGAGCAAGCCGACCTACTCCTCTGTTTAATCACGTACTCCTTGTCTTCCTTCAGAAGCCAAAATCATGCTATCTTCCCCTGTTACTTCAATTCATTGGCCTAAAAAAAGGGGCAGAAGCTTTGAAATCTATGGCTACGTTCCTATTTTTCCCTTAATAGCTCTCGTCATCCTCAAATCAAGCCCGCATCTCCCCTACTTCCCAAATCTCCAAATCGTTTATGTATAAAAAAATGGAGGACGCAAACGAATCAAGGAGGGCGTTCGAATTCAGATCTAGGGGGGCACGAGTTGAGCGGTGTGCTCGTGGAGAGTCGCGGAGGATAGGAGTTCGATGGAGGGGGATCGCGATGTAAGGGCGGCAGACGTCGCGTTCAGTGTTGGGGATCTCGAGCTTGAGTGGCGCTCGCGGGCAAGGCAGAGGTTATTCTCGAGCACAAGTTGGTTGCAGTTCCAATTGGGTTCGACTGCTTACAGTTTTAGGACGAGGCAGTGGCAGTGTCGCGAGGGTAGGCGAGTTCGTCGAAGGCAGTTGTGTGCGGCAGTAGGGTTCGATGCTCGTGGATGCACGGGTTCATTCCCAGAATCGAGAGGCATCGAGAGAAGGTATAAACTAACCTAAATTTTTGTTTATAAATAAATTTAGAATTAGATAATTACAGAAAATTTTATATATAGGTAATTTGGGATTTAATTCTAAGTATTGTTAGTTTATTTAAATCTAGATCGAAGAAAAATAATAATTACATTAAGATAAGTGTAATTTTTTCAATTTATGTATTCAACTACAGAAAAGATTTTATATAGAAAGGATTTTGAAAGAAATATATAGGAATTTTAAATAATTGAAAAGTTTTATATAGAATTAGACTTTTGAATCGGTATAATTTAAGTTTTAAAATATATGTAGTTTTAAAGAAAGTAAAATAAAATAAATATACATTTACACATTTTTTATTTACTAGTTTATTTTAAATAGTATTTGGGAGATTAACCTATTCAACTTATTTTGTAACTTAAAATTTATTGACTAAAAGAAAAATTAAAATTTTGGCTTAATTAAATTTATTTAAGGGAAATTAATTATTCGGTTTATTCAACTATTAATAATCACCTAATGTTTATACAAGGTCCATATATTATGAAGAAAATAGTCGGGATTGAAGTTGATTGCAAACCAAAATCAAAGGTGAGTAAATCTCACTTTGTTGGATTTTTATTTAAATTTAAATAATTGATTGAATGATTAAATTGATTGGATGTGCACTGATGATGATGTGACTTTGGTTTTGGTTGGTTCTCGAGTTAATTATGGTTTGACTCGGAGTATTTGGGTTTTATATTGTTTTAAAACTTAAGTCATAAATAAGAAAATGTTTTCACTGTTAATAAGGGCTTAATGATTTGTGATTCATCAAATTTGAAGGGTAATTAAAATGTATAATTAATTAATTCAATTAATTAATGATTTGGGATCATTAATTTAGTAATTAAGGGTTTTGAATTAATTAACGAAGGTTTAAGTTAATTAGTTAAGTTTGATTAATTTAGAATAATCAATGGATGATTGATAGGTAATTACTTAACGTAATTAATAAAATATAATTACTTTGTGAAATTAATCAAGAGGTTAATTAAGATAGTTAATTAAGGAGTAATTAATTTATTAATGAAGTAAATAAAAAGATAGTTAATCACAGGTTGAGATTAATGGAGAGTGATTAATATTGTGGTTGAATTAAAGTAATTAATTTATATTAGAAAAAATTAAAATATAATTGTAAATCATTAATTTATATAATTTACGATGTAATTAAAGATTGATTAATTAAGATGAATAATGAAGGGATGATTAATTAATTGATTTGAAATTAATTAACGTTAAATGAAGAAATCTAAATGGTTGAGGTTAGTAATTCAATCACGATTAATTAAGTTAAATTTGTATGTGATTAAGCTTTGCTTGTGAATGATTGAATGGTATTGGATGCTTTGAATGTGTTGATATCCCTGAATATGAAATGTTGTGTATTTCATTTGGATAACTTGGGTTAGGATGACATGAGTCTCGAAGAGACCAGGGTCGGGTATTAGGAAATACCCATAACCACTTCGAATTTTTATAGATTGATAAGTGAAATCTATAGGCTGGAATGAAGTGATTTAAATGAATTGGTTATTTAAATCTAAATCTTAGTACTTAGAAAATGGATGCGTGGAATAAGCGATGTCTAAATAAATTGTGACCTTGTAAATTAATACGAGTTACCCGGGTTTTATATAAGTTGAATGCTTTGTATTCCATATTACATGGGTTTACTAACGTTGGTTTCCAGCCTGACTCGGGTGTTACTTTGATGTAATGCTCAGGTCAGACCAAGTATTACAGGATTTCAGGTAAGGACGTTCTAGAGCTTGGGAGACGGGCTGGATGGCAGGAACGTATAGAGTATTTCCGCTGTATTATATTATTGTATATCAGTGACTTGATAATTGTGTGTATACAGTGACTGTATACATGTGTAACTCTGATGTATTATAAATATAATTAACAGATACAGAATGTTTTGTGAACTGTTATTGTTTATTATTATATTTTAGCCGCTGCAAATGTGAGATGTTGGTGTTTCTGATCTTCTTCTTCTTCTTCTATCTCTTTCTTCTTTTTCATAACTATCTGGAATTTTCGGGATCGAAAATTTCGGGTCATTACAGTTGGTATCAGAGCTGAAAGGTTAAGCGAGAACCTTGGCTCTGGTAGGGATTACTCATTAAATAGAGTCTGTAGTACTCTAGGATGAGTTGAGTATATATATATATATATGAGAGCGTACTTGTTATTTTCTTATATAAGGGTTTTAAATGATTTTATATTAAAGTATATTTTGATATATAAAGCACTATTTTCTTCTAATAAATATTAAGATGATTGGTTATTAAATTATTGAAATTAAATTAAGAAGTAATATAATACAACCGAACTAAAATCTTGAACTGGAATTAAATTAAGTGGTAACAGAAATACAATCAAATTAAAATTAAATTAATTGAAAATGAAATTCTAGAATAGAACTCAGAAATTAAATTGTTTAAAAACTTTAAATAAAGGTTAATTTGGTATAAAAAGTTAAACCAACCTTTGCGAATTTAACTCAGTCTATATAATTCGAGATGATCTAAAATTTAGATTGAAATTGAATTAGTTCAAATTTGAGTTTGATTTGAATTAATTGGATTTGTGATTGAAGATGTATAAGTTTAAAAATTTAAATGGAAAATTTGGATTGGATTAAATTGAAATGATTTGAAATTGAAGTGAGTTCAATTGATAATAGTCTAAAATTGATTGGAATAATTTGGAATTGTAATTAAAGTTGAATAGGTTTAAAATCAAATGGAATTTGATTTGAAATTGGGGTTAAGCCAATTTCAAGGGAAATTGAAGTTAGAATTGAGTCAATTTAAATGGAAGTGGAAATTTAAATTGAATTGATGGGAAAGTGAACAGTTTTGGCTCTGGACTATTTTCAATATAAATGGTTTTAATATAAACTTATTCTTTCAAGCTATTTAATATACACAACCTTTCTTTTTAAAGCCAAATTATTTATATTTGTTTTACAATTATTTTTGGAACTATTAAACAACTTTTCAACTGTTTTATAAACCAATTACTATTTTTCAACTATTTAACAAATTAATTACTATTTGACAACTATTTTGCAATTACCTAAAAGTTCTGAAACCATTTAGTTATTTTCCAACTATTTTACAATTAGTTAACTATTTTACAGCTATTTTACAAACTAATTATTATTTTTCAACTATTTATGTAGTTTTAAATTTTTCAAGCTATTTTCTAAATATAAACTGGTCGGAGTTCAAACTGTTATTGATTAAATACCCAACCGAGATAAGAATTGAAGTGATAGTCCAAATGGGGATTAAGGCAATTGAGATTATGTGGATAGAAATTAAAGGAAATGTGAATAGAAAGAGAAAGCGATTTAGTTAATAATCAACGAAAATAAATACATAGGATGTACGTATATTATTCTATTCGCATAATGATTTAATCCAGATTCGAGCATAGAATTTCGAGATAGTTTATCGATCCGAGTTGGGATTTTTCACTCGATTTTCGACGGCAAACCTGGATATGGATTGTTGACTGGTTCTGGATATTCTCTATCATGGTTATGGCTATGCAAGGAGAATGACGGTTTCTGATCAAGAAACCAGATTTGAGTCCGCACTAGGAAGTCGGGTGGACGATACTACTTAAAGTGAAATTGTGTGATCAAGTGAGCGATCAGATTGGGATAGCGTACGGATGATAAGTGTACATCGTATAGTTTTGAATGAAATTGGTATAGGAAAGAGTAATCAAATTTGAATATTTGATTTTGAATAAACAAAGTTATATATCTTTGTTATATATAAGATAAATCTTCCCTTGTTGAATCTATTGCTGTAAGGAAAGGGTTTTGAAAATGTTTGAAGTATAAAAGTAATTTTATACAGGTTTGAAATGATCCAAAGATTTTTATCAAGGATTATGTGTATATATATATATATAAATATATAAATGATCTTATGAGGATTTTGAAAAAATATTTTGGGAACCTTTGGATTTGGAAAGGCTTTTGATTTTTGGATAAAATCAATATTGCAATTTGGAAAGCCTAGTTTGAGAATTATCGATTTTGGGATAATCGATTATGTGTAAAGGAGATTTGTATGAGATCATACTAGGTGTATGATTTGAAAGATACTATATGTATATAGTATAAAGTGTTTTGATGATGGCTCTGGGGAAAAAGGCGCTCCATTGAAATGAACTTCTCAGGAGTGCCACCGGGTGGCCCAGCCTTGAGCCCCAAGGGGGGGTTTCTAAAGTTAATCCTGTGAGGAGTCCGGAAAAAACTAGTTCCTGAGGATTATAAGTAGTGTGTACCATAGCGAAAGTCGTGTGTGCCGCTGAGAGCCAACGGTCTACGTTTGATTTTATATCGGTAGACTACGACATATGGTAACATAGCGAAAGTCGTGTGTGCTGCTGAGAGCCAATAGCCTACTTTTGATTTTACATCGGTAGACTGCGACCTATGTAGGAGTGGAGAAGTTTCATTTTGACAGCGAAAATCGAGGGGCGCTGATGCCTACGGTTACATGGACTTTTGCTGTGATGGCAACGTAACCCTGTAATGTAACTGCGATCTGTTGTGGGTTCCATGGCGTAATCGAGGGGCGCGGAGTGCCTACAGTTACATGGACTTTTGCTGCGATGGCAACGTAACCCAGGATGTAATTGCGACCACAGATGGGGTGATGATTTCCGGAGCATTCTCACCAAAGATATTTCCTCTATTTTCAAAAATTGTTTTCTATATTATCAATAAAATTATTTTCCAAGTATTTTCACACGATGTTGAAGACGGGTTTACCAAGTACTTATGGGTTTTCAGTCCTACGCCTGATCAACGTATGACTGAATTTCTATGAGAACAAGGATGGACTGGCTAAGACATTGAGTTATAAGAAGTATTTTTATAAAAAACTGTTTTAATAGTATTATGTGAATTTTAAAGCATTTCTAAAATTTTAAAATAAAAATGTTGGAATTTTGGAAAATGAAAGAAAATCGAAACTGGAGTTATGAAGAAAAAAAATTTGAACTCAGGAAGATTTAATAAAGTGATTTTGTTAATAAAATCGAATATTGAAATAAAAGGGAAAGTAAGCTAATTAGCTACATAAATTATTTGATAGAATATATTAATAAAATTTAACTCGGTTAAATAAATGGATTGTAAGTTTGGAATTTGGAAATGAACTCGAATTTTAAATAGAATATGACCTGGATTTGATGATGTATTAAAATAAGTTGAGATGTTGTTAAGATAAAATGGAATTGAATTATAATAGAAATGGTTTGAGATTGCTATCAAAATTCGGGTGAGTAAAAATAATTGAGAATGGCTTTGTATTAATAAAATAAATTCGAAAATGAATTTAGTAAGTAAATTAAATTTTTTTAATGGGGTAAATAAATGGATTAATTAAAATAAATAATAAATGGATGAAGTCTGATTGAATAAAGATTAAATTAAAGTTTTAATTGGAATTGGGTTATCAGAGTAAACTTAAGTTATGAGGCATATTAATTTGAAGGTAAAATTATTTAAGTCAATAAAAGCTTGGTTTCGAGTAAGAATAGAAGTCCATTAAATAAAAATTTGGGTTAAATTTATTTGGAAAATGGATATTAATATAAGCATCGAATGTTGTCAAGCTAAATGAAATAGTTTTAAAATGAATCCAATGCGGAGATGAAATGAAATGCAAAAGAATAGTTGGTGAATAAATTAGAAATGAAATGAACTAAATACAGAATGGGTTGAAATTAATTTGAAGTAGTTATAAACTAAAATGAATACTCTATTAAGCAAATATCGCCGAATTTACATAAAAATAGTGGTCATTTGACGTAAATAAAATTAATTAAAATTCTATGAGTTGATAGAGATTAAATAAATTGATTTTAGGATCAATTGAATTAAATATGAGCTTGTTTGGATTAAAAATAGGTCGAATGTAAGCAATTGAGTTGTAAACCAATAAAATTGAACGAAATGGTATATGAATTGATTGAAAGAAATTGAATTAGTGTTGAAATCATATAAATTGCTCGTAGAAGTTATTTAAAATGCATTTCTTTTAGAGTTGATGTGTTGTAGTTATTTTAGTAAAAGAAATGCTATAAACTTCATATATATAGTGCTTACATGTTTAAATTGAGTAAGTACAAGTACCGGAAAGCCGTTTGGCTGTATTTGGTTGCGCTAATTGCTAAAATAAGTAAGCCGCTTGCTTAAAATGTTAAATAAAGGTACGCTTACGCAATAAAAATAGGAAATATGAACTGTTTTTGATTTTCCGACCGGGCGGGTCGATGTATATATACTTATATCCCTTGTCAAATTGCAAAAGCTCCTCCGTACAAAGGGGACTCTGCCAAAATTTTCTGAAAATTTTGGAAGTTAGAAAAGTTTTTGAAAAATTTTGGAAAATTTTCTGTTAGAAACAAAATGATTTCAAAGTTGAAACTGGAATAAATTAGTGAATGAAACTAATTTAAAATAAAATTATGAATCAGTTATAAATAGAAGATAAAATTCAATATTCAGAACTGAAGATAAATTAAATTCATATAGACATGGGAAAAACTAATTTGAATAGAAGTAGATATAAAAACTTTTGTAAGTAAATGTATGAAATGATTTTAAAATGGCTATGATTGGATATTATTGCTAGGTAAGTTATACAGGTATTATAAAGGGAAAGGAAAATTGGTTTTGATTTCGGAAGATAAATTTGAATTGCCCGACTAAAAGGTATGTATTTAAATTTCTATATGAAATTTAAATACATACCTTTTAGTCGGGCAATTCAAATTTGAAATTGGATTGGGTTTTTGATCTAGCCACTTGGCCTTTTGTTTTCTTTTGGAATCTGGGTGCCCGTAGAGGAATTTTGTAGTTGTACCGAGCTAGCCGCGTAAAGGAGACGCTGGCAAAAAATTTCGTAAATTTAGGGAGTTAGAAAAATTTTGAGAAATTTTTTGATAATTCAAAATTTGGTTTTAAATTGAAATTTAAATGTTTGAGCAAAAGGGTATTGTATGAAAACTGTGGGAGAGTTTGGGAAGTTAGTAAGAATGATAAGGGGTCTTTTATAAAAGATAGTTGGTAGGATGTTGAACTGTTGGTTTTGGAGGAAACGTAAACGGGTATTGGACCATTCTTCCTAACTAGTAATTTCGAGGACGAAATTCTTTTAAGGGGGGAGGAATGTGACGAGCAGGAATTTTAACAATTTAAATTGGAATAATTAATTGATTTTAAATATTTAAAGGTTAATTTTGACTTGAATTCCAAATATTAATATTTACTTGATAATTAAATTATTGAATTATATAATTCGAAATTGGGTAAGATGTTGAATATGGAATTTGAAGCCTGTTCAAAATAATTTGAAGGCTTATCAAATTTATAATGATGATACCGAAGATAATAGAATGGTTGAAATTTAATTTAAAGTATATTTGTTTAGTTTTAATAATATATCGTTTAAATTGATATTTAAAAATAGCCTTCCGAGGCACAGTCTCGGAATCCAACGAAACCAGTTCCATTGGATCTAGTTATTATCAGATTTCAATTTTCGTAGCAATCGGAGTTGTCGTTTGACTCTGACAGCTCAAAACGTATAGAAACTATTTTAATCGATTTAATTTAAAATTGATCGTTTATTTCCGTAACTTGCGCATATGATCGAATTAGCCTTCGAAACCTTTTCCAGTGTGCCCGAAATAGGGGCATAACATTATAGACGCCTAGCGACATTCCTCTTTTGGGGTTCGAGATTTTAAGATGTGTAATATTGAGAATAAATTATATTTATATATATAATTAAGTAAATCAAATCTTATCCTCGGCCATCCTATTTCTGAGCAAGCCGACCTACTCCTTTGCTTGGTCACGTACTCCTTGTCTTCCTTCAGAAGCCAAAATCACATTATCTTCCCCTGTTACTTCAATTCATTGGCATCAAAAAAGGGGCAGAAGCTTTGAAATCTATGGCCACGTTCCTATTTTTCCTTAATATCTCTCGTCTTCCTCAAATCAAGCCCGCATCTCCCTTACTTCCCAAATCTCCAATTCGTTTCTGTACAAAAAAAATGGAGGACGCGAACGAATCAAGGAGGGCGTTCGAATTCAGATCTAGTGGGTGCGAGTTGAGCGGCGTGCTCGTGGAGAGTCGCGGAGGGTAGGCGTTCGATGGTGGGGGGTCGCGATGTAAGGGCGGCAGACGTCGCGTTCAGTGTTGGGGATCTCGAGCTTGAGTGGCGCTCGCGGGCAAGGTAGAGGTTATTCTGGAGCGCAAGTTGGTTGCAGTTCCAATTGGGTTCGACTGCTTAGGGTTTTGGGACGAGGACGTGGCAGTGTCGCGAGGGTAGGCGAGTTCGTCGGAGGCAGTTGTGTGCAGCAGTAGGGTTCGATGCTCGTGGATGCATGGGTTCATACCTAGAAGCGAGAGGCATCGAGAGAAGGTATAAACTAACCTAAATTTTTGTTTATAAATAAATTTAGAATTAGTTAATTACAGAATATTTTATATATAGGTAATTTGGGATTTAATTCTAAGTGTTGTTAGTTTATTTAATTTTAGATCGAAGAAAAACAATAATTACATTAAGATAAGTGTAATTTTTCCAATTTATATATTCAAATACAGAAAAGATTTTATATAGAAAGGATTTTGAAAGAAATATGTAGGAATTTTAAATAATTGAAAAGTTTTATATAAAATTAGACTTTTGAATCGGTATAATTTAAGTTTTAAAATATATGTAGTTTTAAAGAAAGTAAAATAAAATAAATATACATTTACACATTTTTTATTTACTAGTTTATTTTAAATAGTATTTGGGAGATTAACCTATTCAATTTATTTTGGAACTTAAAATTTATTTATTAAAAGAAAAAAAATTGGTAAATAAAATTTTGGGTTAATTAAATTTGTTTAAGGGAAATTAATTATTCGGCTAATTCAAGTACTAATAATCACCTAATGTTTATACAAGGTCCATATATTGTGAAGAAAATAGTCAGGATTGAAGTGGATTGCAAACCAAAATCAAAGGTGAGTAAATCTCACTCTGTTGGATTTTTATTTAAATTTAAATGGTTAAATTTAAATAAAAGGTTGAATGATTAAATTGATTGGATGCGCGCTGATGATGATGTGACTTTGGTTTTGGTTGGTTCTCGAGTTAATTATGGTTTGACTCGGAGTATTTGGGTTTTAAATTGTTTTAAAACTTAAGTCATAAATAAGAAAATGTTTTCATTGTTAATAAGGGCTTAATGATTTGTGATTCATCAAATTTGAAGGGTAATTAAAATGTATAATTAATTAATTCAATTAATTAATGATTTGGGATGATTAATTTAGTAATTAAGGATTTTGAATTAATTAATAAAGGTTTAAGTTAATTAATTAAGTTTGATTAATTTAGAATAATCAATGGATGGATTGATAGGTAATTACTTAATGTAATTAATAAAATATAATTATTTTGTGAAATTAATCAAGAGGCTAATTAAGATAGTTAATTAAGGAGTAGTTAATTTATTTAATGAATCAAATAAAATGATAGTTAATTACAGGTTGAGATTAATCGAGAGTGATTAATATTGTGGTTGAATTAAAGTAATTAATTTAGATTAGAATAAATTAAAATATAATTGGAAATCATTAGTTTATATAATTAACGATGTGATTAAAGATTGATTAATTAAGATGAATAATGAAGGGATGATTAATTAGTTAATTTGAAATTAATTAATGTTAAATGAAGAAATCTAAGTGGTTGAGGTTAGTAATTCAATCAAGATTAATTAAATTAAATTTGTATGTGATTAAGCTTTGCTTATGAATGATTGAATGGTATTGGATGCTTTGAATGTGTTGATATCTCTGAATATGAAATGTTGTGTATTTCATTTGGATAACTTGGGTTAGGATGACATGAGTCTCGAAGAGACCGGGGTCGAGTATTAGGAAATACCCGAAACCACTTCGAATTTTTATAGATTGATAAGTGAAATCTATAGGCTGGAATGAACTGATTTAAATGAATTGGGTTATTTAAATCTAAATCTTAGTACTTAGAAAATGGATGCGTGGAATAAGTGATGTCTAAATAAATTTTGACCTTGTAAATTAATACGAGTTACCCAGGTTTTATATAATTTGAATGCTTTGTATTCCATATTAGATGGGTTTACTCACGCTGGTTTCTAGCCTGACCCGGGTGTTACTTTGATGTAATGCTCGGGTCAGACCAAGTATTACAGGATTTCAGGTAAGGACGTTCTGGATCTTGGGAGACGGGCTGGATGGTAGGAACGTATAGAGTATTTCCGCTGTATTATATTATTGTATGTCTATGACTTGATAATTGGGTATATTCGGTGACTGTATATATGTGTAACTCTGATGTATTATAAATACAATTGACAGATACATAATGTTTTGTAAACTGTTATTATTTATTATTATATTTTATCCGCTGCGAATTGAGATGTTGGTGTTTTTGATATTCTTCTTCTTCTATCTCTTTCTTCTTTTTCATAACTATCTGGAATTTTCGAGATCGAAAATTTCGGGTCGTTACAGCATTGAAGTTCAATGACATTTTCAACTCGCGGGTACTATGTAACATCATCACTTTGATTCTCTATTTAACCTTTATTATATTAACCAGTAAAAAACTCTCGAGTGATCCATTACATATTTATCCAATAACTATTGGTAAATCATAGAGCAAATCCCAAACTCTATCACCCACAATGGTTATGAATAAATCATATTCCATCGTATAAAGAGCGTTTTGTACACTAGTTTCAATAGATGTATAGATATCATTTTCTCAATACATCTTGACTAGGAATATTTGAGGAGTGATTATTTGTGTGTGTATCTATGTATTTATATATGTATGTATCCATTCAATATCATGGTTATGAATACTTTCATAACAGCAATCGACAAGATACTTCCCTCGAAGATTTTCTATTTATATATGTTTAATATATTTAATCCATTACTTATATCTCTATATAACGACGTATATGAAAGAAAACATACAAGATGCATACATCATTTCAAACAACTTTCTTTTATAAGAGTTAAGCCGTATAATAAATTACATAATTGCCCTTAGAGTACACCCTTACCTACAAGAATCTTCCACTTGCAATTGGGGCCAAGTATGGTACCTCATGACCATACCTTCGATTAGTCTACTCTAACCGGACTGAAAAGTGACATTAGTGAATGGATCTACAATATTACTATTTTGTATCTACTTTATAATTATACTTCCTCGTCGTAGATAAACTCTTTTAGAGATACAAGAGTAGAGTCAAAGAATTTAGATCCTCTAAACCAGACCCCTAAGATCTTATTTATATATGTGAGTTAGCACCTTTCGACTTAATGCTTTCGACCTGGTTGAAAGGCGGCCTTGTAGACCTTTCGTCACCTTTAGCATTTGTGCATTCTTCAGCATTGCATTAGAATGGATTTGAATGTTTCTGTCTTCATCGAAAATGGTAGGTGCATCTTTTCACCTTGTGTTGCCTTGTTGTTGCAAGTAAGAAAAGGCATGAGCTTTCAACTCTGTCGAGGGTAGTTCTTTGGGGTTTCGAAGAAGTTGAAATGTTGAGGGTTTCAATGTGGAAGGTAACATACGAATACATTCTTACGAATTGATGTGGTACCCCTTCTGGTTGTTAAAGGTTCCATCCGATTTGAAAGGCTTAGTCATGCTTTCGAAAAGGTTGCTCCATCAAAACATCTTTCAGAGTAATTTGAATGAAGGCAAAACCTTTGGTTTTGAAAGTTATGGCGCACATGTGAGTGGTTGCTATTTGCTGCTTTCAAAAGGTATTCCTCCCCTTATTCGAAATGTCTTCATGTATGCGAAAGCATCTATTTCAAAAGGAAGCAATTGAAGCGAAAGGAAGCATTCGACCCCTTCGACTCCTTTGAAAGCTTATAACACATCTAACCTTTGGCCGTAGTATCTCTTCGACTCCTTCAAAAGTCATTGTTGGTGCTATCATCTCTTGTACTTCCTTCTCCTTTATTCATTTAGGTTTCGACAAGGTTGAATTGAGAATTGGTGGTAACAAGTACTTTGTTTGTTACCTTTGCCTTGTCTCTGTCATGTATATCTCTTCTCGTATCTCCATATATATACTTTTATCCTCTTTTGTACTATGTATCTTCATGTTGAACTTATTTTTTTTCCTTTTTTTGATGCTTATTTACCTAAAAGTTAGCCTAGAGGTTCTTTGGCATAATTGTATAGTTGTTTTCATTAAAATCCAATAAGTGAGGTTCTAACATAAGTAACTCCAGCATTCTTCAAATTGAATGGCATCATTTTGTACCAATATAATCCTAAATCTATGATGAAACTAGTATGCTTTTGATTTGGAACATGCATTACAAATTTACTATTCTATGAATACACATCCAGAAATAGTAGTAGTCCATGTCTGGTCGTTGCATCCATAAGTCGGTCAATCCACAAAAGTGGAAAATAGTCCTTCGGGCATGCTTACTTCAAGTTTAAATAATTAATGCATGCCGCCACTTTTCATTAGCCTTCCTTACCATCACAAGATTTTCTACCCATTCAGGTAGAGTGCATCGTGGATAAAGTTGTTTGCTAAGAACCTTTCAACTTCTTCCTTCAACGTGACATTTCTTTCTATCTCCATACCACATTTTTTTCTTTATTGGAACAAATGTTGGGCTGACATTCAGTGTGTAGCACACAACTTCAGGCGAAATCCACACATGTTAGAATGAGTTAACATGGACTCCTCATGATTTTCCCTTAAAACCCAATTAGCTCCTTCTTCATCCTCAAGTTAAGTTGTGAACCGATTTTCAAAATATTTGTCGGATCATCTACATTCATTTAAATCACATCCATCAGTTCCAACGGTCATGAGCTTGCCTCAACCTCGAGGGTCTATTATTTCATGCTTGTCACTACTAGACCCAGGTCAAGGCTTTAGTGGTAGTTTCTATGCATTTTGGTTCTTGATGTAGAGAGCCTTATCTACACCCTTTCCCTTTTCTCTGTCTTTCTTCCCGTAAATCTATGACTTAGCGCTCTATCCTAGTACTTTGGTCACCTTGGACTACCCTAACTCCACTATTCATAAGGAACTTTGTAATCAAACACCATGAAGCAGGTACAATTTTGAAATTAGTGAAGGTCGGTTGACCTAAAAATTTCATTGGCAGAATATCCATCCACCACTATAAATTTTTATATCCGTGTGTCTCTACGAGATCTTTCTCCTAGTTGAACCATGAACTTAATTCATCCAATCGAAGATGTTGCCACTTTGATAAAACCCTAAAGGCGGGATTTACAAGGCAATATATCTTATTCATCCATCTGTGTCTCATCAAATAAACATTTGATCAGAATGTTCACTGAGCTTTCACTGTCAAGTCACACTCCGCAAACAGTAGCTAGCTCAATTATGGCAGTTATAAACAATGGATCGAATGTTGCAGCTTCGACCCCAAACACATCCATTTTCCCAGATGATGATATCATCATCCATCCTCTTTAATTGCTTCGTAGAGGTATCATCCTCGATCGTGTAACATGTCTCTTGCAAAGAATAATTTAAGGAACTCCCATAGCGTTCCATCTCATTCAAACTTTTCTCTACTGAATATGGACCTCCAAAAATTATAGTAATTATTGTGTCACATCTAGGAAACATTGGAAATTCTATACTAGTCCCTTCCATATCAACTCGAGGCAGCTGCCTCAAGGGTAGATTGTTTTGCTATCCCCCTCCTTTGGATTCCTTATACGTTGTCATTTCTTTTTCCTGATCTGTTCTTCGATCATGTCCTTAAGATGTCTACTCTCATCGGTATTTTGTCCATGTGTCTCATATTGTTATTGTCATTTCCTTTCCATCTTGCTTAACACCTTTATTGTTTTTCACCAAATAACTTAGTCCTGCCTAACCACCGACATTCAATCTCTTCTCCATTCCTACCTCTTCCAAGCAAAGCAACTGGTTTGTTTTCTTATAAAAGTCCTTTAGCATGATTGGCTTTTTCATAGTTAATTATTTCTCAAACTCAAAATCACTATTCACTCCGCTAACCAATGCCATTCGTACTAAGTTATCTTCTAGATTTCTTACTTCAAATAAATTACATTAAACCTTTTTATAAGGCTTTCCAGTAACTTTGTTGTTACACCCATATTTCCCAAATGCTGTCAAAGAAAGCTTGTTGCAGCTATCGAGCCAAAAGAACTGCACTTGAAACAATAAAAGTTGAAATGAAGAAAAGAATCAAAAACTAAGTCCAGATGGTGCCACATCAAGATAATGTGAAGCCAAGGCAAGATAAATGGACTACACCTATAATATAAGTCAAGCTATAAAAAGGATGCGATGATGAAACCTTAATGATATTGCATGCAGGCCCCAACAATGGAAACACAACTGCACGCTCCATTAAATATGGATTTGACATTATAATGCTAAACGAAAACAGGAAACCCCCGTAAAGTATACAGGCTAATCCAAAAAAGCCTAACCTAGCAATGTAGAACTATGGCACATCCTCGTAAGCATTTACATGTCAATGAGAATGTGCCGCATTCTTGAACTAACAACTAGTAGCGGTAGGTCTACGCTGCAATTTGGTATTAAAGGATAATGGAGAAGCGCAACCATCTTGATGTGATAGAACAGTGCCGCAATCCAACATTGATATCAAATGAATAAAGAATGCACTACAATCCTGCAAACTCTAACCCCAAACCTAAGAGCACAAGGGATGGAATGAGGAAAAAGACTACTTCACTACCAGAGACAAAGTCTCCACAATATAAGCAAACCGAGAAGACCCTACCTCATCTCCATAATCATGAGACCTGATTCAAAGGCAAAAGCGAGGGCATAGTCATCCAATGATTGTGTGACAACCCGCATCTCTCCATACGTCCATCCAAAGCTTAGCATGGCTTTCAACCTTACGTCGTGCCAAGAAATGCAGATCTTCGGGGTTTTAACCTTTAACATTTAAGAGACTAATACAAGTAGATATAATCTAAGATATATATACACTTTTAAAACTCAAGTGGAAGGAATAAAACTTATGTAACATAGAAAACTATCCATCTTAGAAAATATCCAAATCACAGTCTTAGAAAAACCAGTACATGGTCCAATACGGTGAACATAGAAAATATCTCTCAAAGTCTAATACATGAAGCAAAATGTACTAATAAACTAGAATAATACTTGGAGAATAAATATGGTAAAATCAACCTCCAAAGGTATGCATGTCTCTCCAAGTATCAAGAATGGACCAATCACATACTGCCCTGTCCACCTATGGCGGGGAAAATGATGGAAAAAGAATGGATCGGACATAAAGTCTAGTTAATGAGTACAAGTTTAATATGTGAGGATCATGTGTAGTTAAATTTAAAACTACGCTAAAGAACATAGAGTGTGCTACCAGGGTTCGTGAACTCCTAAGGTCCAATTCCTAAGGATTCTTATCTAACACAAAGGCTCAAACTGTAAATTGAACGTCACACTAACGATCAACCAATGCTCCTTGAGCTATCAAATGAGAACATACTGCATGTAGGCGACTGTGGGAATCGCTCTCACATAATATATATGTCATACTATATTTGGAAAGGGAGAACCTTGAAATGCAAACTCGCTATGAGACTCATCATAACTACCCATTATTCACCTCTCAGTCGTAGTGCAAAATGCCTCTTATCGTACTGCGCTAGAGTCCACTTGTACCATGTCGCACTAGAACCATGTGTACAAGAACTCCCATTAGTACCAGGCTCCTTTCTATTCTATAGCCTCTTATCATGCTGCTCTGGGCCTGACCGTCCTTTTAGAATCCCCCGTTAGCACCGGGCTCACTCACCTGGTATTTCCATAAGTGTTGTGCGTCAACTATGGAACATCCCTTTAGGTTCTGCGAAATACATCGCCCGAGTCAATTCTTAACTCTCATTTGGGTATTTAACTGTTACCCAAACCACGATGACCTATTGTCCATTGATAGGGTATTAGCTTCCCAACTATCACTGGCATGTGTACTTAACCCAAAATAGACTCAAATAATAAATTTTCCATTAATATAATTCTATGAAATTACATAATTTTTATTCTTTAACTTGGGCCTTAGGTCGAGGTTCAACATATGCAGTTTTCATTATGAACGGTCGACCGTTGGGGGTCCAGGCTTAACCATTCGCGAACAAAATTTAAGGGTTTTCTATGTAATACTTCAACAATCGTTGTTGTATTTTAATTCAAGTCATCAATAGTAATTAATGAATCTAATTACTAGACGAACAGTCTAACTATCAACTTGCAATTTGATTTAGGGTTTGCAAATTCAAGTGAAAAAAGAGGTACATATATCATCAATATTCAATTAGCAGTTTACTGACAATTTCAAATTAGGATTTTTCATATTCAATTTGGGTTTTATATAGTTCAATTTAGACGTCTAGAACCCTAAATTAATTAAAATACTTTGAATCTAATTGTAATAATTATCTTATTAAAATTGTTCCCACTCGTCTCAAGCCTAAGCTCTTCCAATTGCCCTTGCCAGAGAATCCCCCCACTATTCATTAGCTCCACTTACTTCGCCTTGGTTTCAATAATTGTTTTCTTCTAGGTTGCGTTTTATTTTATTTTTAAGAAAATTTTTAATGTGGGGGAAGATGGAAAATTTTACCAGAGCTTTGTTATAATATAGAGTTATATGAGAATTAGGGTTTAATTAGGCTACTATTTATAGGATATGGGTTTATTTTAGTCCCTTAGATCTAGGATAGAGAATATTTACTTAAATCTGGTTCGCTCATCAACAACTTGCGTGCAAAGCAATGCATCAGCTCCATTTAAACACATCATCGGTTATCATAAATCATTCAATTTAAAACAGGTATGGTCGACCGCTAATCCTCCTAGGTCGGCCGCTACCAGTCAACCTTCAACACTCATGGGTCGACCAGTCCCAATGTACATTTGTGTATTTTTAGTTTTAATTTTTTATTCAATTTTCAGTTCTTCTAACGCACGTAACTTCTCTATATTAACTCTGATTACGAAGTTTTATATATGAAAACCGTCCAGAAAATCGCTACGAAAGCAATGGTGTAAGTATCTTAGCCAAAGTCAGACGTTTATGAAAATTTCCTTTTTAGTCTTTTTTCTATTTAATTTAATTTTCTTATTAATTTTCTTGTTAAATTTTCGAGGTGTTACAGAGTGAGAGCAGAATCATCACCTCTAAGGATAATAACTCGATCTCTTCTACTAAGTAATAAAGCCCAACTGTAGTTATCCCCACATTATGATATATTAACACCATAGAATAGATGACACGGTACACCTTTAGAAATTTCGATGCAGTACTAATGCAATGTTGCTCGCAACATTCAATTAAGAAAGAGGGAGTCCTAAAGTACAAATGAAGGTGTGAGCTCTCCATAAAAAGAAGGGTAGCATCCAATGACAATACCATCCACTTATGGAGGCAGAAATATAAGCATGACATGATGCAAAATCCAAGACATACAAGCTATTTAAAGCATTAGATTTTCCCGCCTCATTTTCAAACATTCTCGCTATAATTTTAAATTTTTGCCTTCGAAAATTCAACTACTCAAGTACAGTTTCTCACCGAGGATAAGTCAATAATCCATGCACATAAAAAAATGAGATGTACGGATGACACGTGACATGATCCAATGGTGGAAACTAAAAGAGCGAAAGAAGGATGATTGACGATCCACGTGCACCTCTGTACTATAGGTAGAAATGCAGAAGGGGGTATTTTACTTTACCTTTTTTAGGCACACAAAGTAAAAACTCTATACACTCTGCCATTATTTGTTTATAGGAAGAACATAAAAGGAAGAAAGTGATAATTTCCCCATGGACGTAGGATTCCTTAACATTCGAACCATGTAAATTCTGTGTCCATTTACTATTTCCAATACTTTATTTTGCAGCTCTATCATTTTCTTCCAGCCTGAATACCTAGATAACTAACTATTTTCATATACTTATAGCATTTTACACATTATAATATTTTATGCAAGAAAGTTGATATAATTACTTCTCTTTAAGGCAAAGTTAATATCACTTAATTTTGTTGATTCATAATTGCGAAATCCTACATCATGGTTACTTCATAAGAAATACTTGGGTGTTCATGAGATGATAAAGCTCACTAACATCTGTCATTCCTTGTTGAATGTTATTGAATGAAATTGCATCATTGGGTTGCATAGATTGAACCAAACTAATTCAAAATCTTGGTCGCTAATTAGTCATACGATCTTATAGATCCTAACTCTAGCCTTGAAACCACATCATTGTTAAACTTTTAAAAATAATGAAAAACTTCTATATTACACATGTTCATCAACCCTTATGCCATTTATGTGCTAATTCTTCCTAAGAAATGTTGCATTGGGTCTACTAGTCCATTATACAGCAACATGGATGTCATGGAAAATTTCCTTGGGAACTCAACAGCCTTTATCTTTGCTAAACAGATTTCGACTAGAAGTGTACACTCCGTTATCCTCTTAGTTTACTTTCTGAAGTAATGTAACAACCCGTATTTTGGGTCTTTAAATTTGAATATTTAATTTATTTAAATATTCAGATTTGAATTTAAATTATAATAAATTTTCCGTTTCAAATTTAGACTTGATTTCCAATAACGTATTTTTTTAATTTAATTTTTAGATTTTTTTTATAATTTTTAATTTGAAAAATAATTAAATTTTCGTTTGACGCTTTTTGCGTCAAACGTCGGTACTTTTGAAACTTCACAGAATAAGTTAACTTGTCTATTTTATTGTTGTTTTATGACCATCTCACACTGTTGAACGTGATAGTATTTTCAATTCTGTCATTTGCAGCTCGCATGCGAATGGGATATTGAATGGTGGTGTATCCTAAAACTTTTATAACAACACGCCACATATCTTTTTAAATCTTTTACTGTGCTGGTGCATTTAATGTTTATACTTTTGTTCATCTTAGGTAAAATGTAAAAACATAGTTGTATGTATTTTACATCGGACAATAGAACACACATGAAACGCATAAAAAGAATAGAAGTAAGCACGCATGAAACATACTTGTACACATGTTATTGTAGTGCAAATATACAGATGTACGTTTTCATATTTCTTCTTTGTAAATGAAGTCTTATATGCATCCACGCACACACTCTGGTGACGTGGTTGGTATACAATATCTTTTGGTTTGTTTGAAATTTTTTTTAAAAAAAAAGCGGTATGCATGAAATTAATACATTTGATTAAACATCGTAAATTGATATCCCATTTCGAATAAGTGATATATCAACCAGTGACGGTCAAGTATTCAATTTTTTTACATAGTCGTTGATTATGTAAATATTTGTTATTAACTTAAAAAGTTAATGGAATAATATAGTAGCTTTTTTAACTAACAAGGTGAACGTTAAGCTTCCTTTAAAATTTGAAAAGCTAATTATTGATTTGAAAGTTATTTTAAAAGTAATTATTTTTATTATAAGGTTTAATCATTATTTAGTTATAAGATTTAAAAAGTAATAATTAATTATTTATAATGTTTTAAAGATAATTAATAATTGTTTAATTATGATTTAGGTTAACTATTTTATTAATATGATTCTTAAAGGTTATTCCTTAATGAATGTTTAATTATTATTTTAAAGTTATTTAGTTATTATTTTAAAAAAAAATTAATTTAATTAATTGTTTAAAATGATTAAACAATAATTTAGTTTTTAATTAAAGTTAATTAATTATTTTAGTTTAAGTTATTTAATTATATTTAAAGGGTAATTAATTTTTATATTAATAATAGTTTAAGGTTAATTAATTACGGTTTTAATAACATTTAAAGTTAATTAATTATTATATTAATATTGTTTTGATCTTAACTTATTAATACAATAATAATGTTTAAAAATTAATTTAATATGTTTTAATGAGATTTTATGTTATTATTTTAAATGAACTTTAATTTAAATGAAAAAGAAGGATGTCTGAATAATAACTGATTATTTTAAGTCATTTAAAGGTTTTTTTAAAATAATTTATGGTTTACTAAGGAAATCTTACCGACTTGAAAACTAGTGAATAAGTTGTTTAAATATGGGAAGGGTTTTATAAATGGTTTGGAGATTTATAAAAGACTTTATAAATGAGTTTTAAAGGTTCGAAAAAGAGAATTTTGTAGAACGGGGTTTGAGATTTATTAAGAATGTTTTATAATGGAATTGGGGATTTATAAAGAAACTTTATAAATAGATTTGGTAATATTTATAAATTAAAGGGATTTGGGAAGAAATGGTTTATCGTTATGGCGTAATTCGAGGGGCAGGGATTACCTATAGTTAATTATGGATTCGCTGGGATAGCGACGTAACCATTGTGTAAGCTACGATCCATAGTCGATATTCAACGGTAATTTCCATAATTATTTTTAAGAGTTATCAAGTTTCTAAGTTTTGAAAGTTAACTGGTTTGTGAATATACTTATACCATTGAGATAAGTATATGGTTATATTTTCTAAGTATTGAAAATAGTGGGTTGTGAATATACTTATCCCATTGAGATATGTATACGAAAGTGATTTCCAGGTATTTGAAATGTGAATTTATATTAATAAAAGATTAATTAAAACAGGCTTATTGATTTCTATGGGAAATGTGTTCTTTGTTTGAATGCTGTTTATTTGATAGTTAAATAATCGACTATCAAATCTTGACCTAAATATGTAATCCTTCTTAATTTTGGTGGGAGGAAATATTCTCTACTTAACACTGAAAGATTTTAACTCTACAAATATCTAAGGGAATCACGGGGATAATATGGTATAGTTACCGTTGGGGGTGTTATACTGTAAATATAAACTCGTTTTGTTCTTTTAGGACAAATGATAAGGAGATCCGTTCACTTAAACGGTTCGGAGGTGATCCCCACTCTTATGTGCTGTTTGATTATTTCCTAAAGAACCGTTATTAAGCATTCTGAAAATCGACGTTTGGTTTTGTGGAGCACTCGGGAAATGGAAGAGTGTACTCATAAGAGATGACTTAGACTCGTAACCACTTCGAAAACCATATACAATTCTATGGAGGAGATTCGTGACATATTGAGATGTTGGTATCCATGTATGATTCTTAGACCCATTGGGGTATGGAAATCTGTATGTGATTCCAAGATTTAATTGAGAAGTAGGAATCTATGTGCAATTATGAGACTCTTTAGGTTATTGGGATCCATGTGGGATTCCATGATCTATTTTGATGGCGATGCGTGAGCTAGAATACTGGACGTAGCCTCATTAGCAGGAATGACTAAAACCAGAGATAGGAGGCATGACCAGTAAGGTTGACAAACCGATAGGGTGTGGTTGGCTCCTCCTAGATGTCACTTATAGTTGTTATGCATGCATGGGGCGATGCACTCGGTCTTAGCGAGACCTGCCATGTTTTTTCTGTGGTACATCACTAGGGATGTATGCTGCTTTAGAAGGATATCTCTGATCCTTGTGTAGGAGGACCGTTCCTCGAAGCATTGAGGGCACCTCCATGGAAATTCTACACAATTAGCGAACGTGCTTTATCGATTTTCGATTATATACTTAATATTTTTGTGATGTACACTCATGAGCATTACAAATTCTTGATTATTATTATTTTCACCCATATACATTATTACAATATCACTGGATTTATGATATAAATGTTCTGGTTATCATAAGGTAAAAACCCATCCGTGTCTATGCGCGATGTGGTCTTATGAGATACCTTTGATTTCAAAGGATTTTAAAGTTATAATAAATAAAATTCCTTATGATTTAAGTTCTCATGCAGGTTTTACCAGATTGACCCGGGCGTTGTTTTTTGTAATGCTCAAGTCAGACCGAGAATATTTCCAGGTTTAGTTGGAGATTTTTAAAGCTTCAGAAGAAGAGCTAGTCCAGAGACATATTTCCCGTACATGGTTATTTTTCCATTGTATTCATGGTTGTATTTACCAGCAATTGTACGGACATATTGTTATAACTGTCCGAGCTGAAATTGGTTAGTGTACTATGATTGATGTTTGTATATACTTATATTACCGTTTTGTTTTTATGTAAAGATTTTTCATATATTATAGACTATTCGTTATTATAGATTATTCGTTCCGCTGTGAGGTTCTATGTTGTTCAGTTTCTTCTTGTCTTCTTTCTTTTTCCAAACTATTCGCTTTCCTATTCAATTGGGTTGGACATGTATAGTTTACTATTAGCTTAAACTATGTGGAAAAGTGGGTTGTTACATTTGGTATGAAATCTTAGGTTGAACGAACACCTAGGCTTGGTAGGGTCGACTCATTTGAGATAGGGTAAGTAAGACCCTAGGATGAGTTAGTGATATGGAATTTTTTTGTAACACCCCTAATTTTTGTTTAACATTATTCAAGATATTTAATTAGATAAATTAAGTAAAATAGTGTGATTAATTAGGAAGATGAGATTAATAAATCCGATGGTCGTGTCTTAATGAATGAACTACAATAAGACTTAACTAAATTAAGAATGAGGAATTTCCTAAAGGATAAACTAGGAATGGAGCTACATTGCTTAGTATAAATCCCTCCCTCCACCTTATTCAACTTTTACTTCCACATTCATAACTTCTCACTGTATTTCAGCTAGCCATGAAAAGCTCAAGGAAGAACAAAAAATTAAGGTAAAAGCTAAGGAATTAAAGCTAGGAAACTATCTCGTTCTCTAATTAACTAAGCAAGGTGAATAATAGTGTAAATCATCTTATTTTTACTTGTTTTGGTTTGGTTATAGATAAGAACCGAATTTATTTTGTTGTGTTGATCATGTTTGGATTTAATAATCATTGTTTAGATAGAATAATGATTTGTGGTGATTTATTGGGATTTTTATGGAATTAGATGATGGGTTTTAGAGTAAAACCTTAATAAACGCCTCCAAACGACTTGATTTTTGGATATGTTATGTAAAACATAATTTTGGTGATGCATTTTTTTATTTCATAATTTTCAAAGTTAATAGGAATATTTTTATGAATTTCCTAAGGTGATAAAGGCATTTATTTCGGCTTTTAGTGATTAAAAATAATAAAATAATGAAATCTGCCTCGAAAATTTTGTATGATGAAGAAAATTTTATTTCAGATTTTTGGTGAATTTTTGAGATTTTCCCAAGTGATTTCGATTTATTATGAATTTTCGAAGCTAAAAAGGCTTAATAATTATATTAAAATATTAATATAATCAATTATTTTGAATATAATTTCTAAAAAAATAATTTTGATCTATAGTAGGTTTTTTGTAAAGATATGTCTTTAATCAGCAGAAATTTTGACAAAAAATTGATAAAGTTTGTCCTTAACCAATATGAATTATATAAAGCATAAGTGTGGCAGTTTTCGAGTTATTTACGACTCTACCACTGAATCTTCCACCTTAAAACCTTCCGCTTAAGAAACCCTTCATCATAGAACCTTTTGCAGCATTTCTGCAGCTTTCTGCAGCGTTTTTGATGAACCTTTCATCATAAAACCTAAACCTTTCGACATAGAACCTTCTGCAGAATTTCTTCAGCTTTTTGCAGCCCTTTTGATGAACCTTTCCTCATAGAACCTAAATCCTTCATCATAGAACCTTTCGCGATATTTCTGCAGCTTTCTGTAGTGTTTTTGATGAACTTTTCATCATAGAACCTAAACCTTTCATCATAGAACCTTCCACAACATTGCACTTTTAGTAAACCCTTCGGCTTTGCGGAAAGCAACCCTTCGACCTTGCCGGAGCTATCTTTCGATAGCAGTTGTAAGAAGCCTTTTTGTAGCAATTTTCTCCAGCTTTGTTTGTAAACTTCAAATAGCCATAACTTTCTTACCGTAAGCCTGTTTTTCTATTGTGACCACTCTACGAAAAGGCAAACCATCATTTGAACACGATAGAATAGGTTGAAGACCTTAATAATGTGCTTATTAAAAGTTATGGCTAAAACAAATTTTTATATTCCCGAAAGGGTTTTCTTTGCCTTTGAAAATGTTTGCTTGGTTTTATTTGCCTTTGAATGAGATACTTTCAAAGGGGTTGTAAAATTATTTTATTTTGACCAAGTTTTATATTTTAGAAATGTAGAATTTAAAGTATTGTAAGGTAGGAGCCTAATGTTTTTAAGAGCTTTCGAATGAGGTTAACCTATGAACTCGAAAGCTATGTTTTGAAGTTATCTAAAGTTTTATGATCGAAATTTTATTTTTAAAGGAAAAACATGACTATATTAAAGGGTTTGTATAATGGTTTAAAAAGATTCTGTCTTTGATAAATTAAACCCACAGGAGTGGTATTGCTATGTCGTTATATTGCTTCATCTAATATGAATATATTCACTTTATAATGGACCCATAACTGTATTCTGGAAAAAGGGAAGGAGAATCAGTTAGGTTAACCCAATAGTGAATATAAATTGAATAAACTCCTGAAAGAGTAAAATATAAAGGAAAGATATTAGTAGGGGCAATAGGTTTCCAGTAAGTCCATGAAAACTGTATGATACTTGCATGGGCCAATAAGTTAATAGTTAAACTTTGAAAACTATGTATAAAAGAGAATGTCAGACAAGCAGGTTCATAGTTATCCCATGAAAACTATGTATAAATGATCATGTCAGATAAACAAGTTCATAGTTATCCCATGAAAACTATGTGTGAATGATGATGTCAGATAGACAAGTTCATAGTTATCCCATGAAAACTATGTATAGATGATGATGTCAAATAGACAAGTTCATAGTTATCCCATGAAAACCATATGTAAATGATGGTCATGCTTTGGTAGACATTAATGTTAGAAGGAATGAAAGATTTAGTAGAGGATTGAGGCCAGAGCTTGGCAGAATGGCCATGACTCATATTAGGGAGCCTTGTCATGTAGTGGTAGAGATGGCCATTCTCCATGAAGAGATGCTTGCCATGTCTGTTGGGGAGAAACCAGTTGAGTTCCAGGGTCCTCAGGGAAAGAAAAGGAAATTCTTCAAGAGGAAAGGAGCCTATAAAGGAGATGATGCCAAGAAAGCGAAGGCTGATTTAGTGTGTTATAAATGTGATTAGAAGGGTCATTATGCCGACGAGTGCAGGTCTCTTAAAGGAAAGAAGCCTACAGAGAAGAATAATGTGAAATACTACAACTATGACCAAGTTGGGCATTGTAAGAACCAGTGTCCATGGCCAGTCCGGTCAGACAGAGGGAAGGTGTTTGCTATCGAACCACCATCTTCATCTAGACCTTCTGCCGTAGAGAAAGGGAAAATTGTGATGGAAGGTATGCTTTTGATGCAGAATGTACCAGTTAGAATACTTTTGATACTAGTGCATCACACTCATTTGTATCACGGTTTTTGGTTGATAGGTTATGTATAGACTCCATATACCTTGTTACTACCTTAAGGGTTGCAAGTCCAATAGGAGGGCATGCAATTCTTGGGATGAGATGTGGCCAGTTAGAACTTGATTTGTTAGGTCATAAGTTTGCATGCAGTTTGTATGTTTTTGATTTCGTAGATTTTGAGATTATTTTGGGTATGGATTGGTTGGGTAAGTATGAGGCTAGGATATTTTGCCAAGATTGGAAAATATCGTCGAGGCACTCAAATAGTCATAACCGAATCATTTTCTAAGTGGAAAATTTCGGTAAATGTGTTTGTGCTTTGTTAAGTGCCTTGGAGGTGGGAGATGACCTCAGGTTCATGTAGCAAGAGAATTTGCAGATGTATTTGAGCCGGTCACCGAATTACCACCGAAACAGGCTGTAGAGTTTCAGACAGGCCTTGTACTAGGAGTTGAACCTGTCAGTAAACCACCCAGTAGAATGTCGCCGACGGAGATGAAAGAAATCATTTATTGGGATATAAATTATTTTCGGCTAAAATAATAATTATTTGGGTTTGAAATTTATATATGTTAGGCAATATATTAAAATAAATTTTCTAAGATTTTTCTAGAATTTTCCTAAGTCATTTGAGGGATATATAAATATATATGTATATAATTATTTAAGGTGTATATATATAAAGGAGAAGGGGCATTTTGCAAAATAAAAGGAATTATACATTTTGGTAATTGCAATAGCACATTTCTGAAAAGCATTTTATTGACTAATGATAATTTTACAAAGGCAGGTTAGTTGAAAAGTTTCCTTTTTTTAGTTAGAAAAACAAAAATCTCTCTATTTCCATGTTTCAACCTACACAGTCGTATACCTTCTGCTCCGTACCTTTCGTCCCAGTTGAAAGGTTATCTTTCAATAAGACTAAAGTTCAATGCATAAGGTATCAAATAATTGGTACGTAATGAACTGAAAATAGCCGAAAGGTTCTAATCCGAAAGGTTAATGGCCCAAATGGTTGATTGTTTTATAAGTGAAAAGCTTGCGCCTGCTTTGATTTCAAATTTGAGCTTTTGACTTGGTCACTTCCGTCCATGTCAAGTTATTTAAAACAAAGACTTTAAAACCTTCTGATATAGTCGATAGGTTGTAGTTGCTACCACCATTACTCTGTTCTGAAACCTTCCGGCATCGCTGTAGGGTTTCTATTGCTTTTTATAAAGGTTTCACTTTGAACCTTTCGACCCAGTGGAAAGGTTTACCTATTTTAAAAATTAGTCGTTTCTCCAATGCTTTCGAAGGGAAGCTTTCGACTTAGGTGGTTACCCTTGTTTTGTAAGTATAACCAAAGGTTTCCAAAAGGTTTTAGAGGGAAGGTTTTTCAAAGGTTTTCTAAGGCAATAAAGTAGCGGATGCTCTCAGCAGAAGACATCAGAATCTGGTGTTGGCTATGTTGGTGAAGTTGAAAGATTTGGAAGCTTTGACCAGTTGTGGTGTGCAGTTAAGATCGACTGCTGGTTCAAGTCAGAGTATTGCCATGTTGTCCTATTTGGAAGTTTGACCAGTATTGATCGAGAGAATTGCTTCTGAACAGAAGGATGATCCACTATTAGCTAAGAGGATTAGAAGGCTTTGGGTTGGAACCGAGATCGATGATTTGAAAGATTTTTGTCTTGACTAGAGAGGACGGTTGAGAAAGTAGTGACAGTTATGTGTTCCAAATGTGGAGGACTTGAGAAGAGAAGTTCTTGAGGAATGTCATCCATCCAAGTTTACGATTCATCCTGGAGGGACCAAGATGTATCAAGATATGAAGAGGAGCTTCTATTGGGAAGGCATGAAGAGGGATGTTGGCTTGTGGATAAGGCAGTGTGTAAACTGTCAACAAGTGAAAGTCGAACATCAAAAGCCAAGTAGGTTACTTCAGCCCCTTGATATTCTAGTTTGGAAATGGGATTCAATATCCATGGATTTTATAGATGAGTTGCCAAGGTCAAGGAGAGAAAATGAGAATATATGGGTTGTTGTAGATAGGTTGACCAAGAGTTCTCATTTAATTCCATTAAAGTCGATCAGAACGATACCTATTTTAACAAAGTTGTTCATGAAGAACATAGTTGACTTCATGGGATTCCTAGTAGCATAGTCAGCGATAGGGATGCATTGTTCACTAGTGAATTTTGAAGGAGTCTATAAGAGATATTAAGCACCAAGCTCGAGATGAGTACAGCTTATCAACCACAGAGAAATGGGCAGACAGAGAGAGTTAACAAGGTTCTTGAGGACTTGCTAAAAGCTTATGTATTGGACATTGGTGGATCTTGGGAGGACCACTTACATTTGATTGAGTTTTCCTATAATAATAGCCATTAGACTAGTATAGGAATGGCGCCTTTTGAAGCTCTTTATGGAAGATTAGGCAAATTGTCGGCATGTTGGTTAGAGACTGGAGACAGATTGGTCTTAGGCCCAGATTTTGTTAGAGAGGCGTCAGAAAATATTGAATTAATTTGAGGACGGATGAATGAAGCTCAATCCAGGCAAAAGAGTTACGCAGATAAGAGGCGTAAAGACCTAGAGTTCTCCGTGGGAGACAGGGTTTTCATTAAAGTATCACCAATGAAGGGTATGGTATGGTTTGGAAAGTTGTCCCGAGATATGTTGGACCATTCCAGATTTTAGAAAGGGTCGGAAAACTTGCTTACAGAGTAGAGTTGCTGAGCAGTATGACAGGTGTCCATAATGTATTCCTTGTGTCTCGTCTTCACAAGCATGTGCATAATCTAGAGGCTACTATTCCTCAGATCGAGTTGGAGGACTTGGTGGTAGAGCCTGATTTGACTTTTTTAGGCAACCAGTTCGGGTTGTAGTGAGAGATAAGACAAGGTTAAGGACCAAGACAGCCAAGTTGGTGAAAGTTCAATGGAGCGACAACGAGAAAGACTGTACTTGGGAGACAAATGACATGATTCGAGATACGTATCCTGATCTGCTTTGAGGTTATGCTCTATATTTGTTTTATACTGACTTATTAACCGGTAGGGCATACTAGCTTTTATTTGCATGGTTGTTATGCTTGTTAGTAGTCCTTACTGAATTTCGAGGATGAAACTCTTTAGGGGGAGCTTGTAACACTCTTAATTTTTGTTTAACATTATTCAGGTATTTAATTAGATAAATTAAATAGCATAATGTGATTGATAAGGGAGATGATATTAATAAATCCAATGGTGGTGACTTATTGAATGAACTAAAATAAGACTTAACTAAATTAAGAAGGAGGAAGTTCTTAAGCGGTAAACAAGGAAATGGGGCTATATTCCTTAGTATGAATTCCTCCTTCCACCTCAATCAACTTTTGCTTCCTCATTCAAAACTCCTAACTATGTTTCGGCCAACCATTAAAAGCTCAAGGAATAAAAGCTAAGGAATTAAAGCTAGAAAGTTATCTCATTCTCCAGTCATCTAATCAAGATGAATAATAGTGTAATCATCTCATTTTTACTTGTTTTGGTTCGGTTATAATAGTAATCGAATTTATTTCACTGTGTTGATCATGTTTGGATCTAATAATCATTGTTCGGATAGTATAATGATTTATGGTGATTTATTGTGATATTTATGGAATTAAAATGATGGGTTTTATAGTATAAACCGTAGCAAAAGGCCTCCGAACGACTTGATTTTTGGATATGTTTTATAAAACATAATTTTGGAGAGATTTTTAATTTCATAATTTTCGGAGTTAATAGGATTATTTTATGAATTTCCTAAGGTGATAAAGCCATTTATTTTTGGTTTTAATTATTAAAATGATAAAATAACGAATTTTACCACGAAAATTTTATATGATGAATAAAATTTTATTTTAGATTTTTCATGAATTTTTGAGATTTTCCCAAGTGATTTCCATTTATTATGAATTTTCTAAGCTAAAAAGGCTTAATAATTAATTAAAATACTAATATAATTAATTATTTTGAAAATAATTTCTAAAATAATAATTCCGATATGTAGATATGTCTTTAACCAATAGAAATTTGACGAAGAATTGATAAAGTTTGTCGTTAACCAATAGGAATTAGACAAAGCATACGTGTGGTAGTTTTCGAGTTATTTACGACTCTGCCACTGAACCTTCCATCTTAAAACCTTCCGCCTAAAAAATCCTTCGTCATAGAACCTTTCACGGCATTTGTTTAGCTTTCTGCAGCGTTTTTGACGAACCTTTCGTCATAGAACCTTCCGTGGAATTTCTATAGCTTTTTGCTACGTTTTTGATGAACCGTTCGTCATACAACCTAAACCCTTTGTCATAGAACCACCTTTTGTCATAGAACCTTGCGTGGCATTATACAGCTTTCTACAGAATTTTTGATGAATCTTTCATCATAGAACCTAAACTCTTTGTCATAAAACCACCTATGGCATTTCTGCAGCTTTCTACAGCGTTATTGATGAACCTTTCGTCATAGAACCTTCCGCAGCATTTCTGCACATTTCTACAGCACTTTTAGTTCACCCTTTGGCCTTGCTGAATGCAACCCTTCGGCCTTGCCAAAAGCAACCTTTTGACCTTGTCGAAAGCTATCTCTCGGTAGTAGTTGTAAACCTTGCAGAAGCCTTTTTGGCAGTTTTCTCTAGCTTTGTTTATAAACTTCAAATAGGCATAACTTTCTAACCATAAACCTTTTTTTCTATTGTGACCACTCTACGGAAAGGCAAACCATCATTTGAACATGATGGAATAGGTTAGAGACCTTAATTAAATGCTTATAAAAAGTTACAGCTAAAAAGAAGTTTTATATTCCCGAAGGGGTTGTTTTCATTGCTTTCAAAAAAGTTTGCTTTGGTTTTCTTTTCTTTCGAAGGAGATACTTTCGAAGGGGTTGTAAAATTGTTTTATTTTGACCAAGTTTTATATTTTAGAGAGGTAGAATTTAAAGTATTATAAGGCATGAGATGAATGTTTTTAAGAGCTTTCGAAGGAGGTTACCCTATGAAGGTGAAAGCTAAGTTTCGAAGCTATCGAAAGGTTTTATAACCGAAATTCAACTTTTAAAGGAAAAACCATGGCTATATTAAAGGAGTTTGTATAATGGTTTAAAAAGAATCTATCTTTGATAACTTAAACCCACATGAGTGGTATTGCTATATTGTTATATTGCTTCTTCTAATATGAATATATTCACTTTATAATGGACACATAACCGTATTTTGGGAAAAATGGTAGGAGAACCAGTTAGTTAACCCAATAGTGAATCTAAATTGAATAAACTCTTGAATGAGTAAAATATAAAGAAAAGATATTGGCAGTGGCCAATAGGTTTCCTGTAAGCCCATGAAAACTATATGATATTGGCAGGGGCCAATAGGTTAATAGTTAGCCCATGAAAACTATGTATAAAAGAGAATGTCATATAGACAGGTTCATAGTTAACCCATGAAAACTATGTGTAAATGATGATGTCGATACATAGGTTCGTAGTTAGCCCATGAGAACTATGTGTAAATGATGATGTCAGATAGACAGGTTCATAGTTAGCCCATGAAAACTATGTGTAAATGTTAAAGTCGGATAGATAGGTTGATAGTAAGCCCATTAAAACTATGTAATTGGACAAGGAGTCTTTAAATATTTAACCGGTTATTAGTTAGCCCATGAAAACTATTTGGTTAATAGTAATCCTAGAAACTATAATTAAGACAGATAATCGGAATGAATGGAGATGAGTAATCCAGATTTGATTTGCTTGTTTTGCATATCATCATAATGTTTTGAATTACTATATTTTTTTGATCATTGTGGATGCAGGAGCATAGTATATGATTTTATAAAGGTTTTAGGATACTAGTGAGGGAAAAACCCGTTCCGCTAAGCGGCGTGGTCTCACTAGATATCTATTTGGTTTGAGATGATAGACTATTATTCATACCGGGCTTTATGTCTGACTTGAAGTTTTTGTTTTTCCCTTAAATTCTCGGGTACTCAATTGATTTTGAGTAGTTTGAGGTTTATGGTTTTCAGGTTTATTAGACGAATAAAGCTTTTGGATGCGTGCAAGTGGCAGATAGTTATTTAGAGTTTTTTTTCCGCTGTGTATTTGGGTGTAAAGGCAGATTTATTAGCCTTACTATATACTCTGATCAACCAAGGAGGCATCTTCATTTGTCGCTCTTGGCATATGTATAATAATTATATTTTGCTGAACGTGGTTAACGTTTTGGGATTATGTAATGAACATGAAATGTTTTGATTTGAATGTGGAAATATATTTTCGAATTGTAAAATTTTCCATATTCTTGTGATCTGTGTATCAATATATCTAGCACCGCCGTATTTGGTTGCTGAAGATTAATAACTATGGATGACTACAGCATCCATAGCTGCTAGTTTTGGACCTCCAAGTAAGGTGATGCTACATGTTTCATTTTTTTGTTCTGTTGGATGGCTTAAGAATTCTGGTCGAAGCATTTGGTCAATGTTATCGATAGGGATTTCCTAAACACTCGAACAATACCAATTGACACGATATTGATTTAAAATTTAGGTAAATGAAATAATTTTACCTAAGATTATATTTTATATATAAAAGATTTTTTTTCAATTTAATATAGTTATTCTTGATAGTGCTTGGTTGTTAGGAGGAATAATATTTTATCATTATCTTCTAGGATTTGATCGGACATGCTCGCCCATTTCTGAGCATTGATTATATTATCCATTATTCTATCTTGAATCTTCCTTTTTGAAACTTGGTTTGGGTAGATAAGAAATTTTGGAATATTGATACGAATACCTTATGAATTAAGTTTCACAATTTGAATATAAGACGTTCAATGATAATATTGGGTAAAAATTTGATTTCTATTATTGTTTATATGAAAAGAAATTTGAATATTTTGGAATGAATATTCTAGAAATGATTTTATATAAAGGTTGATTTGATAAGAATTTTGATCTAGTAAATATTGTTTATAAAAAGGTAATTTGAATATTTTGAAATAAATATTTTGGAAATGCTTGAATGTAAAAGTTGGTTGTATTTGATTGAGGTTTTATAAAAGAAGTTATTAAAAGAAAACTTAAATGTTTATGAAATAATACTTAAAAAATAATTTATATTAGGGAGCTAGAATATTTTCGAAATAGATACTTGAGGAATGATTTTCTTTAAAAGGATATATTTTATACATTTGATTTACTAAAATGTGCCTTATAAATAAAATAAATTCGAGGGTTTATATCCCGGTGATTTTGGAAAAATGATTTTCATGGTTTGCAGGTTAATAATATTAATTGCAATGGTTCTTGGGATAAAACATTTCTAAGTATGGGATTGCTACCATTAGGATCTCGCTATATAATTGTTTTGATAAAATAAATTTTGATTTGATTCCAAAAGTATGATTTGATTTATTATAAGTAAGTGTGTATATTATTATTTTGAATGATCTGTGGAAAAGGAAATATTTTTATTAATTGAGATAGTTTGGAGTATGAATGATTTGGAAAGGGTAATAATAGTTTTCTTAAAGGGGTTTTGGTGTATCAATATTTTGGAAATAGCACACTTAGAAATATATCTAAGCATAAATAACTTTGAAAGGGAATTTTATAGAAATGTGTATCCCTTTGGATTTGGTTTGGGGAATAAATCACAATTTTTTTGTGATGATCAGAATAATCTTGTAAGTGATGATCAGTTGTTTGCTTAGGCGAATGGTATTGTGCACCTAATAAATTATTCCCTTTGTCATTGTACGGTTAGGACAAGTCCGAATTCAGACGAATCCAAAGTAAATTGGAAATTGATAGTTTGATAAAAACTATTTATTTGAAAATATATTTAGTATTGTTTCAAAATGGATGAAAAAGAAAGAAGTGGCTTTAAGTTAATAGTTCGAGTGGCTCAGAAATAACTAAAAATGGGTAAGAGATACGTTCAGATGGTAAATGTTTCTCTTGAGTATTATCCTTATAGTAAGGAGTATATAATACGGGTTGGTATTATCCAGTTCCTTGGTATAATTTTGGAGTTACTCAGGCTATATATATATATATATATATATATATATATATATATATATGTTATGGATTAAAGTATATATAATATCATTTCAAAGGTTTTTGAAATAAATATCCTAGTATTTGACTCTTCAATTTTCAAATTATATGGTGTCATTTTAAAAAGTGTTTTAAATGAAAACCCGGGTGTTTAAAATTCTTAAGTGAATTGCTAAAATAAAAGTTTGATTTAGATAGCTGTGTATGTCTTTGGGGTGTGATAGGTACATTATATAAATTTGGGAGTTTAAGTTGGGTTTATGAAATGTTTTCATAAATATGGAAATGGAATTGGTATTAAAAAAACCAATTAAATAAGTATGTAGAATGTAACATCATTTCTCTCTCCATATAGTTTTGATCTAAGATTCAAGTATATGACTTGAAATACACTGTGCCAAATTAGGATCTATTACTCGATTTTTGATGGCAAGCACTTAATGAGGGTTCTTGATATAGAACTTAAGTTTTCTATCATAGCTACGGCGATGTAAGGAGAGCGGAGGTTCCTAATCAAGGAGCCTGATCAGGGTCCGCACTAGTAAATCGATGAACGATACTGGTTGGAAGTGGAGTCATGTATTCGAGTAGTGATCGAATCAGATTCTGTGCATGAATAATCTATGAACATCATGCAAGCTTATGAATAGTATTTGTTGTTCATATGGTAAAATTTCGGGACGAAATTTTTTTTGAGGGGAGAGAGTGTAACAACCTGTATTTAATTTATTTAAATATTCAGATTTGAATTTGAATTATAATAAATTATCCATTTCAAATTTAAACTTGATTTTCAATGACGTATTTTTAATTTACGTTTTATATTTTTTTCCATAATTTTTAATTTGAAAATTAATTGAATTTTCATTTGATGTTTTTTGCGGCAAACGTTGGTACATTTGAAACTTCACAGAATAAGTTAACTTGTCTATTTTATTGTTGTTTTATGACTATCTCATGTTATTAAGCGTGCGTTTGCGGCTCGTATGCAAATGGAATATTGGATGGTTGTGTATCCCAAAACTTTAATAACAACACGCCACATATCTTTGCAAATATTGTGCTGGTGCATTTAATGTTTGTACTTTTGTTCACCTTAGGTAAAAGGTAAAAACATAGTTACCTGTATTTTACATTGGACAATAGAACACATATATGAAACATAAACAAAGAATAGAAGTAAGCAGGCATAAAACATGCTTGTACGCATGTTATTACAGTGCAAATATACAGACGTACGTTTTCATATTTCTACTCTGTAAGTGAAAGTCATATATGCATCCACGCACACACTTTGGTGTGCTGGTTGGTATACAAAATCATTTGGTTAGTTTGATTTTTTTTTTTTATTTTTTTTTTTTTTAGAAAAAAAAAACAGTACACATGAAATTAATACACGTACAGGTGGAGAAATAAATGTGCACACATTTTACACCTCTGCTTTCGCTGCAAGTTAAGAGGGCATCCACTTCATTTTGAAATTTATATTTGTAGTTTCTTCTTTATTTAATAATTCAAACAACTCCTCAAATACTTAAAATTAGCAAAAGTCGTCAACTTGAAAGTTGTAAAGGACGGAAAGAGCTACACTTTCCGTTCAAATTGCACTTGATATTGTCGAGCCAAGAGGAAGTTATGGAGGGTGGAAATTTCAGGTTCTATTGGTTTGTGCTTGGGCAGTGGAAGGTGGAATCTTTGAGGGGATATGTGCGTTAATTTGTAGTGTTTTGGTCTTTGCTAGAACGATGGGCTACATCGGATAACGTGTATGAGGAAGTTGGGCTTGTAACATTCGATTCATGGTGAAGTTGGGCTTGAACTTTGTTGTTTTGGTGTCTGGGCGAGAAAACTTTTTTAATTGTTTTCTTTTAATTAAATATAAATGGACGTGTCACCTTAAAATTGTGATAAGTTGCTCGTTTGGAATCTAACAAATCTCTAGATTGTTGCGTTGGACACGTGTTGACGAGTACTACACTACGGTATAAATTGTTGGTTGTTTTGAAGTAGTAAAATTTAATGCTAAATTAATACTGCTTGATAATAATTACGTTAAATTGGATAATAACGTAATTTAATTAATTTTACTTAAAACGTGTTATCTATTTGGCCAAATAAACACTGAACTGCTTAAATGAATTGAATACGGCAATTGGACCCCTGTTAGCAGAATAAAACAACGTTCCCCTAATTAAATTATTTTGACATTTAATTAGCAGAACAAATCACATTCTGTTATTTTATAGTTTTGGACATTTGATTATATATCGTACATTACTCCGTTTTGAATAAGTGATATATTAACCAGTGATGCTTAAGTATTGAATTTATTTACATAATTGTTGATTATGTAAATATCTGTTATTAACCTGAAAAGTTAATGGAATAATATGGTAGTTTGTTTAAGTACCATGGTGACCGTTAAGCCTCCTTCAAAATCTGAAAAGCTAATTATTGATTTGAAAATTATTTTAAGAGTAATTATTTTTATTATAAGGTTTAAAGATAATCATTATTTAGTAACAAGATTTAAAAGTAATAATTATTTATTTACAATGTTTTAAAGATAATTAATAATTGTTTAATTATGATTTAGGTTAATTATTTTATTAATATGATTCTTAAAGGTTATTCCTTGATGAATGTTTAATTATTATATTAAAGTTATTTAGCTATTATTTAAAAATGTTTTAGTTTTAATTTAATTAATTATTTAAAATGATTTAACAATACTTTAATTTTTAATTAAATTTAATTAATTATATTAATTTAAGTTATTTAATTATATTTAAACAGTAATTAATTTTCATAGTAATATTAGGTTAAGGTTAATTAATTTTTATTTTAATAACATTTAAAGTTAATTAATTATTATATTAATATTGTTTTCAAGTTAACTTATTAATACAATAATAATATTTAAAAATTAATTTAATATGATTTAATGAGATTTTAAGTTATTATACTAAATGAGCTTTAATTTAAATGAAAATGAAGGATGTTTGAATAATAACTAATTATTTTAAGTTATTTAAAGATTTTTTAAATAATTTATGGTTTACAAGGAAATCTTACCGACTTGAAAGCTAGTTAATAAGTTGTTTAAATATGGGAAGAGTTTTCTAAATGGTTTGGCTATTCATAAAAGACTTTATAAACGAGTTTTAAAGATCTGGAAAAGAGAAGTTATGTAAAACGAGGTTTAAGATATATTAAGAATGTTTTATAATGGGATTGGAGATTTATAAAGAAACTTTTAAATAGATTTGGTAATATTTATAAAACAAAGGAATTTGGGAAGAAATGGTTGATCTTCATAGCGTAATTCGAGGGGCAAGGATTGTCTATAGTTTACTATGGATTCGCAGGGATAGCGACGTAACCATAATGTGTGCTACGATCCATATTCGATATTGAATGGTACTTTCCATATCTATTTTTAAGAGTTTTCAAGTTTTTAAGTTTTGAAAGTTAAATGGTTTGTGAATATACTTATATCATTGAGATAAATATATGGTTATATTTTTTAAGTATAGAAAATAGTGGTTTGTGAATATACTTATCCCATTGAGATAAGTATATGGACGTGATTCCAAGTATTTAAAATGTGAATTTAAATTAATAAAAGATCTATTTAAAAAGGCTTATCGATTTCTATGGGAAATGCGTTCTTTGTTTGAATACTTGTTTATTTGATTGTTAAATAACCGACTATCAAATCTTAGCCTAAATATGTAATCCTTCTTAATTTTTTGGTAGGAAATATTCCTTACTTAACACCGAAAGATTTTAACTCTGGAAATATCTAGGGAAAACACGGGGATTATATGGTGCACTTACCATCGAAGGTGTTATGCTGCATGTGTAAACTTGTTTTGTTCTTCTAGGAAAAATGATAAGGAGATTCGTCCACTTAAACGGTTAGGGGTATCCCCACTCTTATGTATTATATGATTATTTCATAAAGAACCGGTATTGAGAATTTCGAAAATCGACATTTGGTTTTGTGGAGAACCCGGGAAATGGAAGAGTGTAGTCGTAAGAGATGACTCAAACCCATAACTACGCCGAAAACCATATATAATTCTATGGAGGAAATTCGTGACATATTGAGATGTTGGGATCCATATGTGATTCTGAGACCCGTTGGGGTGGGATTCCGGATGTGATTCCAAGATCTAATTGAGGTATGGGAATCTATGTGTGATTCCAAGACCCGTTGGGGTATGAAATCCATGTGAGATTTCTTGATCTATTTTGATGGTAGCGCGTGAGCTAGAATGCCGGACGTTGCCTCATCAGCAGGAAAACCAGAGATAGGAGGCATGACCAGTAGGATTGGGAAGCACATAGGGTGCAGTCGGCTCCTCCTACATGTCACTTATAATTGTTATACATGCACGGGGCGATGCACTCAGTCTTAGCGAGGCTAGCTATGTTTTCTATATCACTAGGGATGTATGCTGTTACGAAAGGATATCTCTGATCCTTATGCAGGAGAACCGTTTCTCGAAGTATTGAGGGCACCTCTATGGAAATCCTACACAATTAGCGAACGAGATATATCGATTTTCGATTATATGCTTAGTCTAATACCCCTAAATGATTATTTTTGTAGAGAAAGCAATTCTAAGTGGTAGAATTACATCTGTAACAATAGACTAATAAGAAAATTGTAATTTTAAAGTGAAAAAGTAAGGGAAGCAAGAGGAAAATAATTTTATAGTGCTTTGGCTATGCTTGCATCCACTTTGAAGGTATTTTACTATTTGATTCTCTCTAGATTTGTTGAAATTACAAATACAATTCGAATTCAATCCCAAAAATGGTAGTGGCAATAATTGCCCAAGATATGAATGGGCAAGGATCAAATGTCCTCCTTTTGTTACAGATAGCCTCCTATTTATAGCTGAAGTAAACTATGGTTGTGCTTCCAGGTTGCTAGAAGTAGAAGAAATTATCAAATAGTTAGGTCCAGAGTAATATAAGAGAAATAAGACCAACCCCTAAATTTTGATGGAATGGTACTGAGCCATAACTTGGGTCTATTACTAACGTTCCCCTCTACCTTCTCTAAGTAATATAACCCCATTCCTCGAGTCAAAGTATTTTCATTGCTTCTAACCTTGTTTCATGAAGTATTCAATGAAAAATTGACCTTAAGGAGGGAATCTATGGATTGACAGTGATCCATAGACTTAGTTAAATTTCTCTTTTTTTTTCCTTGCTTTGGTATATTCATTATTACCGAGAATTGTGGAAAAATGGTAGTTTTTTTGGACCGATACAGATCCATCCATGGGTTGGTACTTATCCATGGACTTAACCATTTTCCCCTTAGTTTCATATTTGCTCCTCGTACTCGATCATCTTTAAATCTTCCATCCATTCATTTATCATTTAATAATCCAATTCTTCGAAATGTCGCTTGTGAATAATGTCAGATAACAATAGTGCTTTCGAAACATTATACTTTAGACTTTAAAAAAAAAGTAAAATAACAAATATATACATATATGAACTCGAATTTTAGTTGTAATACCTTTTCAAATAACTTTTAAGTCTATGAAATTTTTTATCATACAAAGCGTCTAAGAAAATGGTTTTATCTATAGCTAAATGAAACTACATTTTATTTTGTAGAAATTAGCCACAAGGGCCTCTTTAGCAAGTGCAATTAGTTTCTAGGACACACAACTGAAATAATTACTTTTGAGGACAAAATGCAAAATAATTAGTTTCTAAGGCCTAAAAACCTATGAAATTATGTCCTTGAAAGTAATTGGACTACTGACTTTGTCCTTAAAAGTAATTATTCTGCTGAATTTGACCTTGAAATTAATTCTTGTGGATGTGTGACCTAGAAACTAATTGTACTGCAAAGTTTGTCCTTTTAGTGAAATGCCCCTTTTATTTTCATATACTAAACTAGCTTTTCCATAAAGTAAGCTAAAATTATGAAAAAAATAAGTTGTGACTTCAACTTAACTCTGAAATAAATAAGAATGATAACAATTCAATGGTACCGAGAATGAAAAAAAATTGGATGAAAAATAAGAAATATGTGAAAAGATATTTGCATCATCGAGATTTGAATTCATAACATTAATAATATTCCAGGCTTTCCGAACGAAAGAAGATTATTTTTTGTACTATGGGGATTAAAACTTGTGACCTAATCCACCTACTCTAAGCCTCGAAAGTTATTTTCGGGGAGTTCACGGTCAGACAAATTTTTTTTGTCATTGTGCAACCACACATATATATTGAATATTCATGTAATTAGTTATATCATTTGATTTAAAACCAAGTAAAAGGTTAAATTTTTTCTGGAATTTTAGTTTGAATAATGTTAATTGCATTCATTTTCATTTCTCACCGAGGTATTCTTTTAACTAACACGATTGAGTGTATATAGAAGCACCGTTACAGCGTAGTAAATATCAAACTTGAATTTTTCGAACAAACGCTAATTTACCATTATTAGTGTAATAGTTAGTGGTTTCTTGATATGTCTTTCTCGAGTATACTGACATATTAACAATGGTAAGCAATTTTTATTTACTGAGATAATGGTATTTGGCAAATAACAATGCTAACCAACAATAACCGTTACACCCATAATAAGGTCTACAATATCCAATCGTTACAACCATAATTGGATCTACTATGTCCACAATTAAAACAAATGTATTATCTCATATTTTATAGAAACGTAAGGTAACCTACCATTAACAAGTGCAAAAGGCTTTATTTTTATGTCTAAACTATCAAAAGGGAGTATACGTTCAACAACAAAGGCATTACTCTCACACTATTCTAGTTTCCTAAACATGTGCTAGCTAAATGATTTTTAATTACATCTCAACTGATCACTAACCAAATTTTTAAGTTAGGTATGATCAACTTATCTGATCAGTTCAAAATTCTAATAAGTTAAATTGTATTCAAAAGGAAACTTAATTTAGATGATTATGATCAAAATTTCAGCAAGTTAAACTGTATGCAAAAGGAAACTTAAATTAGATAATTAAAATACCGGTAAATAGGGTGCCCTTATTTTCAAACCTAGTATTCAACCACACCTTTTCAAAAACATGTTTCAATTTTGTTAGAGTCTCCAATTTATGTTTCAGTGATAACAACTATACAATTATATATATATATATATATATATATATATAGACACACGCCTTATCAAGATTGCAGGTATATGCTACAAGAAGACACCATGCTAAAAGATATTGAGTCTAAAAGAGAAATGAAGAATCATTGACCATACTGCTGTTAGTAAGGTTATTCTACTATAAAAGAGTACTAGATAAAATATTATTAAGATCTCCTTGTGTATATATGCATACACGATTGCACACAATTTCATATGCATCAAAAATAAGTTGAAAAACCAATTTCACACCTCACAAAAATCTGAGATAAAATTACAGACGTCTGTGACAATGCTCAGGTTAAAATTTCTACAAGTCACAAACGTTTGAGGTTTTACCACAGAAGTTTGTCATGTGCAAAAACTGTTAATTTTGAAAAGACATTTCTGTTTAAAAAAAAAGAAATCAGCTTCCAACAAAAGGTTGCAGCCATTAAAGTGAATAGACTTTCTCAAATAGCAACAACTCTTCATCTGCACCTTTTGAATCTATAAATACTATTTTGATTGAGAAGAAGAAAAAGAAACTTGAATTAATCTATTCTTTCTCTCTTGATTTCTAAACACTTTCTGGCATATACATTGTTCACATGCTCCCAATCTATATAATCAAAATATAATTTTAGTTTAGTCACTTCGTACAACTCTAAGCATTCATATTCTTATACTCAAAGGAGATCATAGGAAGATTTGTACCATAAGTCAAAAACTATGTTATTTGAAACACAAGATTGTTAGAGATACTTTTATATTAGCCTATTACTTCGAACGAAGTGAGGGTTATTTGGTTAAAAGAAATACCCAAGGGGAGCTTCGAGACTGGACTAGGACAGGAGGTCCGAACCAGTACAAAAACTCTGGTTTGAACACTTTTTATACTTTAATATTTATTGTCTGCTATAGTATTAACTTATACACATGCATATTATACATAATTTAGGTAATATACGATCCAAATGATTTTCAATTGGTATCAGAGCAAGGTTATTTCAATCTGCAGTAACATGTAATCGAAATCATTAAAATGGCAAGTACATTTCAAGAAGGTTAATCAACTGCTCATCCCCTATTATTTACTAGTTCTAGTTATGTTTATTGGTCAATACACATGCAAATTTTCATAGAAGCAAATGGATTAGAAATATGGATAGCAACTCAAAATAAATATGAATCACTTGACGCCGATAATGGTACATACACTGATGCACTAAAAGCAGAGGCATTTAACAATGCTAAAGCTATGAATGTTTTATTTTGCTTACTCGATAAAAATGAATTTTCACGAGTCATGCGTTGCACTACAGCTTATGATATATGGCATACATTACAAATTACCCATGCAGGCACAAACAAAGTTAAGCAAACAAAAATTTCTATTCTACAAAATCAATTTTCGTCTTTTAAAATGAAAACAAATGAATCAATTATTGACATGTATGCTAGATTTCAAACTATACAACACAATCTTATGGCACTAGGAGTTAAATTCACTGATTTTGATTTAATCACATGAATTTTGAACTCTCTGATAAACGAATGGGAGAGAAAAGTTTTAGCCATCGAAGAAGCTAACAATCTTTCCCAAGTCAAGTTTGAAGAGTTAATAAGAAATCTAATGCCGTGTGAAGCTAAATTACAGGCAAGAAATGAACAAAATCTAGAAAGGAAAAACATCGCATTTTAGGCAAATAATGACAACTCCCGCTTGGAATAAGATGAGATTATTTTCATAGCAAAAAATTACAAGTTCAAGAAGTTCAAAATGATGATGAAATTTCAAAACAACAACATAAATTTCTTGAATCAAACATCAATGAAATGCTTCGGGTGTGATAAATTTGGTCATATGAAGAAAGACTGTCCACTTCTCAACAATGATAAAAAGAAAAACTAATTTGAAAATTTCAAGAAAACGAGAAGAGCATTTCAAGTAACTTGGGATGACTCCGACTCTTCCTCTTCATCCGATACCGACAGTGACTCAGGACAAGCAAATATTTGATTCATGGTTAGCACAAATGAGGTATCCAAAAAAACTAATAATAAGGGGAAATGGATACTCGATAGTGGATGCTCCAAACATACGATAGGAAATGCACACATGCTATCAAACATCACTTACATGGACGATGGCACATGCGGTAGGATCGTGTAATATGGAATAACGAAATAGTCTAGGTAGATAAAGTAAGTAAAAGCAAGGTAGACACCAGGATTTTATACTGGTTCAGACCTCTAGTCCTACGTCCAGTCCCTAAGCTTCACTTAGGAATTCCACTAACTAACACCCTCGCTTAACCCGGAGGAATAGGTTTACAACTTACCCGAACAACCGAACGGGATTTCTTGCCTCAACTACCGAAGAGGACTTCAACTCAATTACTAAAAAACAATATTCGACTTGTTGTGTTCTTATCAAAACTAATGAGTCTAATGTAGTGCAATATTCCTATAATCTTATCCTCGAGAGTATGCAATGTGTTTGTGAAGATTTAGGAAATGTGAATTGCTATGAATCAAAAGAATGTTAAAAACAAAGCAGTGATTCAAGCAATAGATTTTTGATTGATTTGAGGATATGTAGATAATATGTTCAAGTAGATAGTAAGATTAAAGCAAGAGATTTCGGTGAATTGAAGATGTTAGAATTATGTATTTATACTTGTAGAAGAGGTGCATCTATTGGCTAAGGATGCAGACAAAAGATGCTTCCATTTCCATTGGTGAATGATTGCAACTCTTGGTAGGAAGAAGGTGTTCATTCAGAGAAAATTCGCAGGTTCAAATTCAGTCGACTGAACAAAGAATTCAGTCAACTGAAAATACGAAGGAAAATTTTCAGGAACAAATTCAGTCAACTGAAAATATGAAGGAACATTTTCAGGAACAAATTCAGTCGACTGAGCAGGGTGTTTCAGTCTACTGAAACTGTACATGTTTGTATATGTGTAACAGGTTCAGTCGACTGGTCATCCCTGTTCAGTCGACTGAACTATCAAATTGTGCACAGTAAATGTTTATTAAAAATGAAATTTATAAAATGTGTTCTAGTGTTTGTGCAAGCCTCTTGAGGATAGATTTTAACAATAAATCTAAACTAAGACCTATATAAAAATTATACTTATGTTTATCCTTGGTCTTCATCGTTCTTTCTTTAGCTTTGCACGTATCTCTTCCTTTTTGTTGAAGCACATTATCATTGATCAAAATCTTAGCGTGTCAACATTCTCCCACTTTTTGATTGATGACAATACTCATGCATGTAGAGATTATTTCCTCCCCCTGAATATATGCACTATCTTTTCTACAAAAACATGGTTAATAACACATATTTCTCCCCTTTTGTCATCGACAAAAAGGAAGTAATAGTCACAGAAGTATATTGTCAAAACAATCACTGATATGCATGTCTATCGTCTAAGAATGTAGCATAGAATATAGCATAAAAATCTAGCATGAGAAATAAAATATAGAATGTCGCATGAATGAATAAAACTTAAAATGTAGCATGAATGAAACATAAAAGGCTATTTATACAAGCCTTGTGATAATAAGAAGCCATAAAAGAGTTTATTCATCTTTGTCCCAATCATATGAGGCTTCTCTCCCTCCCCTTGGTTCGCGGTTAACGGGTCCACCTGTGAAGGGTCTATAACTTACTCCTTGACCACCACTAGCGCCACTCGTGTTGCTGCTTGTATGTTCTTCAGACGATGTCCATGTGAAAGTAGGTACAGGATGCTTACCGCGTGATGTTGAAGCGGTAGTGGAAGTTGAGCATGAGATGGCATCCCATAATTTATTGAAGAATCCTTCAATTTGATCAAGTTTGTGATCTACCTTCTTGAGGCGATTATCAAGAATTTGTTGATATCTTGATAAAATTCCTAACGATTGATTGGTAGGAAAACTTGGCTCAATGATACGAATTTCATCTTCTCGGTCAAAAGGTTCTTAATGTGGAGCTTGTGGAGGTTGTTGCGCTTATGGAGGTTGTTGTTGTTCTTGATGCCTAGCTTCCCATTCAGCAAGAGATATAATGCGAGGAGGTCTGTCCGGGAGTTGTATAAGGCTTATTGTCCGTTGGTTAATTTGATGGACCATTGTATTTTCGGACTCGGGTAATGGCGTATCAACATTGAGGAGAAGTCTCATGATATATTCTCCGAAATATATAGTTCGCATTTTGCCGTTATTAAATGTGAGAAACTCATCAAGGATTAGTTAGAGCCAATTGACCTGAATATTGCCCCAAATAGCGTATAGAGCTCGATAATTGATTGGGTAGACAAGTTCATATGAACCCGTTCGTGGAGTGATTGTTCTCATAAGAGCTTTGTGAAGGATTCTAGCTCTAGATCGTAGGGAAGTGGACTTAAAATCTCGAATGTTAACATTATCATCTAGAAATTAATGATTTATGTTATCTCGAATTTGGGGATTGAATTCTACTTCATCAAGCTTTCTCCCTACGTTAGGTAATCCTAAGATGTTTGCCATTCGATCTAAGGAGAACCACACTTTCTTCCCACACACCATACTCCAAACACTATCATTTGGATTTCTTGGAGTTTGGTGTCCAAGATTAAGATTTGCATAAAATAATTTGACCATGATATGGTTTATTGCATGGTAGTTTCTTTTCAAATCCAAAAGAGAAGTTAAACCTGCCCTATCCATTAATGCTTGAATGTTGTATGTCTGAAGGCTTTGAAAATCAACGAAGGAGTGCTCGAAAATGCGAGAATTCTTCGTTTTATTCCACCTTGTTACATCTACGCCATCATAGAGCCATTGTGCAATTTGAGCATCAATTGGCTCGGAGGATGAAGAAGAAGAAGCTCTTGATCTTTTTGGGGGCCATTTGTTGTGAGATTTGAGAGTAATTTGTGAATTGGGGGCTAGGGTTTTGGAAAACAATGGGGAAGAGAGAACTTTTGGAAGGTAAAAAGTGAAGGTAAAAGGGTAAAAACTGGTTGTTAAAAGGGGAAAAGTTGCCTGGGAATTGGCGTTCAGTCGACTGAAAAAGTCTGTTCAGTCGACTGAAATTTTGGCCGATATTTTCTGTGTTAAATTCAGTCGACTGAGCAGAGTTTTTAGTCGACTGAATTGTTGTGTATTTTTTTCTGCCTAGTTTTCAGTCGACTGAGCAGGAAGGTTCAGTCGACTGAACCTTGAGTTTTTGGAATTCTAAATTTTTTAAAAATATTTCAATAAATAATTACAATAGTATAGACTTAATACATTATAATAACATGATTTGGCCACCGAAATAATCATTTATTTGGAGATGGACAATTTTTCTTTTTGCGTCCTTCATTCTCCATATAGTTTATATCCCATGAATTTGAACTATATTGAGGAGTCTTTGGTGACATCCAAGGATTCACGGGATCGACTGGTGTACGGTAAGAAGATGGATCAAATGAACTAACAGGTCGAGGTAGAGGCTAAGTCACTTCGTTTTTCTTTGAGCCACAAAAACGTAAACCGATTTGCTCTAGGAAGCTTAATCGTCTAGCCGTTACTTTTTGTTCGAAATATAATTCTCGTTGAAGATCAATTCGTTGTTTTTGAAAGTGATGAATCTCATTAATCTTTTTTTTCGTATCTGGTGAGATAAAAAGACCACGTTTAGCCTTCTTCGATTCGGTGTGTAGCCAGTTCGATAGTTGTCCATTTATAGACTGGCTCATGCTTTGGTGTTGGAGTAGGAAGTTTTGGTGATGTTGGTGAGTTATCGACCGAAGAGGTGATGTTGATTGGGGAGTATGAGTTGTTTGAGGACATTTTATATCAACTTTTCAATTTTTTTAAAGTGAAAATGAGTTGTGAAAATGAAAATATGTTAAATGTGTATTTATAGGATGAATATTCTAAAAATATTGTGGTGATAATTTATTAAAGTTTTTAACTAATCAAAGATTTAATGGTTAGAATAAATCAGTTAGAAATGTATGGATTAGAGATAACCCTTATAATATTATTTATAATGTATCATTATTTGAAAATATACATTGAAAGTCATAGTTTTCTTCATTCAGTCGACTGAGCATATATATTTAATCGACTGAATTAAAAAGAAAATTGATACCGTTATAAAATATTTTTAAAAGAGATTATTCCTAATTCTCGACGTAACTTTATAAAGGAGTTTTCTAATAAAGGTTTAGTAAATATATCGGCAATTTGATTTTCGGTAGAAATATGTTCTAATTTATGATTCCTTTTTCGATATTGTCTCGTAAAAAATGGTGACGAATATCTATATGTTTTGTATGAGAGTGATTAACCAGATTTTTGGATAAATTTATTGTACTTGTATTATCACAGTATATTATAGAGTTTGTTAAATTTATATTAAAATCCTTAAGTGTTTGTTGCATGTAGATAACTTGAGTACATGCTAAGGCGGCTGATATATATTCCGCTTCACACATGGAAAGAGAAACACAATTTTGCTTCTTACTAAACCAAGATACAAGTGATTTTATGATGGAATGGCACGTACTACTTGTACTTTTTCTATTGGTTCGAGATCCACCAAAATCAGCATCACTGAATGATACTAACTTAAATGGACACTCTTTTGGATAGAAAAGACCAAAATTTTAGTATCACTAAGGTATCGCATAATTCGTTTTACCGCTCTTAAATTTGATTCTTTAGGATTAGATTGAAAACGTGCACATAAATATACACTCATCATTATGTCTGGTCTACTAGCGGTTAAGTAGAGTAAGGAACCTATCATACTTCTAAACAATTTTTGATCTATACTTTTGCCATTTTCATCTCGATCGAGATGAGTAGTGGTACTCATAGGAGTAGGTTAAGCAGAAGTATTCTCTATTCAGAAATGTTTAATTAGATTATCAAAATATTTTTCTTGGTTTATAAAAATTCCATTTGTTAATTGTTTAATTTGAAGTCCGAGAAAATATGATAATTCTCCCATATGAGATATTTCGAATTCCTTAGTCATTATATTTGAAAATTATTTACATAAATTTTCATTTGTCGAACCAAATATAATATCATCTACGTATATTTGAATTATTAAAATATCTTTAGTGGTATTTTTAATGAAAAGCATTTGATCAACTTTTCCAATTTGAAACCCCGAATTTAGTAAGTAACTTTTAATCATACCAAGCACGAGGTGTTTGTTTAAGACCATATAGTGCTTTCTTTAATTTATATACATGATCTGGATATTTTTCATGTATAAATAAAGGAGGTTGTTCTACGTATACATTTTCTTTTATAAAACCATTTAAAAATGCACTTTTTTTAGGATCGATTTCACCCTAGAGGGGGGTGAATAGGGTGATAGTATAAATTATAAAATTAATTGCGGAAGCTTGTAAAATAATTTTAACACAGATCATAGAACAATAGTAGCACAGATAATAGCAGAATAATAAATGCAGAAATAGAACGACATAGAATTTACCCAGCTTTGGCAAAACCCTGCCTACGTGCTGCACCCAAGGTTTCTACTAGAAATTAGATAGTCCTTCGCTTACACACGTAAACTCGCTATACCAGCTATTGACTATACTAACTCTACGCTCAAAACCTTGCCACAACTCAGCCTCCGAGTTGCGAATTCCCAAAATACGACACGTAGTTTTCCCCTAGTCACACGACTAGAAAATACAAGTTAAAAACAATTTAAATATTAAATAACCCTAATTTTAAAATACAAATCCCTTTTATAAAATAGAAGTCTCTTTAGAGAAATAAGGCGGCCCCTTTTTGTTATTCGACCCGTCTCTTTTATTTGCTCTATTCGTTTTCGTTTATGTAATGGTGGCCGTTCCTCTTTGCAACTCAATTAGGGCTTCTGCGAATTTGGGGCTTTTTCTCCTTGCGCTCTTTGTTCCAAATTAGGGTTTTCTGAATCGCCGATTTTTTGATCAACCACGCTGCTCCCTTCGGCTGCTTCGTTGATCGATCGAGTTCGACTCCTTGCTTTGGTATGTAATTTTATGCTTTTTTGTGCTTTTGTATTTTCGTACTTGAACTCAATGCAAAAAATTGCCGATAATGATATCAATTTATATAGGGTTTGTAACTCTAGATTTGCGTCGTATATTCTCTATTTGAATTTGTCAACTGATATTGCTTTGATCGTTGATTTTCGTATGGATGTTTATGATTTCACTGACTTATTCATATGCGTATATTTTTTGTTGCTTGAATCCCACGGCATTGATTTCAACTCCTTGGTCATCATGTTGTTGACTACGGCTTTGACATGGTCGGCTTCTTGATTGCTACTGCTTCGGCCTTGACTTGAGTGTTTACTTCGGCCATTTGATTTCTTGCATTTTCTTGCTTCTGTGAATCCCTGATTTCATTTTGGTTTTGCTGTCACTTACTTGGTGAGTTTGTTTGTGCTGTTTACCCGTGTACATGCTTCACTATATCTTTATTCATGTTGGTTTAGTTGGTTTTCTTCTGGTTTGTTCACTTCGTCCAGTTGCTTTGAACTGTTAAGAAAGGTTCGACATTGACTTCGACTTGTTGTTGTGATGATTTTCTCGGATAAAAATTTGTTACGTGGTCACTAGAAGTTGTAGTCTAGGTCTGCATCCCTTAACTGGTCTGGATTGCATTTTTATTACTGTTTCAGTTTGATTTGGTGCTTGAGTATCACTGAGCTTTGGCATTTGGTCAGTTGCCTTTGTGCCTTTGATATTGTGTATTTGATCTGGATGTTTATGTTGTATTTGTTATCTTCACTTGAGCATTCTGATCTATGAAGCATTTTAGTCATTTTAGTCTGGTGCATATTTGTATATTTGTTCATCATTGTTGTAGTCTTTCCATGAGTCACTTGTGCTCGGGCTCACTGTACACTGATGCATTCTAGTTTGATTTGCTGTCGGCTTCTTGCTTGTGAAAAATAGTTTCTCATGTGCTTGTCGAATTTTCATGTACACTGTGTCATTTAAAGTTTGTTGTGGTCTTTGTATGGTGGTCTTGTGTTTCTGGTGCATTCATTGGTCTGTATCATTTGAGTTGTAGCTTGAAGGCTTGGAGTCTTTGTGCTTCATGGACTTGTATCACTGGTTATCTGTTTTGTTACTGCTGTGTCTTTGTGTCATTCTGAGCTAGTGTGCAATGTAGTTTTGTTGTTAGTTCACCACTGAGCCTCGGCTTGCTTTTGTTGCATTTGTAGATTGTAGTTCATGTGTTCACATTGATTATGCTTTGTCTTCGGTCGCTGCTGTGCATGGCTTGAAGTCTGGTTGTTTGATATGTTGTTTTGAACCATTGTTTGCTGTGGCATTGTATTACTGTGCATTGAGCATTGTACTTGCAGTTTGCTGACTTCACGTCGCCTTAACTTTGGTTGATGCACTGAGTTGAGTAGGGACTTGACCTTTGCATTTTGTTTATTTTTCTAATTTTCACCTGAGTTGAATCCGGCTTGGATTTGACCTTGTGCTGAATGACATTGTTTTATTGCACTTGATTTGAATCCCGTATTTGGGTTTGACCTGTGGTCACTTGTCCCTATAAAACGATCAAGTGTATATTTCAGTGTGCACGGCCTTGTGGCATATACAATGATACACTGTGTATGTCACAAGCTGTTCGTGTATGATGAATTCAAATTTAAATGATGACGAACAACCCAAATAACGGAGGCAAATAATATTTTCAAAAACCATATTTTATTTTATATTGCAAAAATATTTCTTTTTCAATTTTACTGCGTTAGTGAATATTTTTGCAGATTGCTCAGATGCTGGATTCTAATTGGAATGAAGTTGAAGATAAATACGAGTGTGAGTAATATGTAGTGAGGTCAAGATGTAAAAATGAATTGTGATGTAATCAGAAATGTATTGTAATTTAAAATGTATAGTTATAGTGAGAGCTTGAAATTGTACTATCAAAATTGTAATAAATATTTGTTTGAATAAAATATTCGTTTGAATTTAAATTCCGTGTTATTTATTTTATTCAGCAAATATTTATTTAATCTGTGGAAAATAAAATAGTATATTAACAAATACATTTAAACGAATGTATATATGTTTATTATCATCAAACAAAAATCATATACTCGCATATTCAACAATCTCCCCCTTTTGATGATAACAAACATATATTTAAGATTTTGAATTTATTAAATGTATTTGATCATTCAATTTGCTCCCCCTATTTGAATGCTCCCTCTCTACACAATACTCCCCCTACATATATGCATATAAATAAAAATATGCAAATGAGTTTAGATGCAAATGGAAAATTATTTGACCTTTGCTTGATTTTATTTGACAAAATCTTAACTTTTCTCTCCCTCTTTTGTTATCAGCAAAAGAATAATAGTTTTAGAGAAAAAGAGATAAGGTGATCGATATTAATTCAACATTAAAACTCAATTGAATATAAATATTAAATTTCGATAAAAAATAAAACAAAAATCATAAATATTTTGTTAGGCGCATATTCCACTTTTAGAATGATGGGAATGATGTCATCATATAAAACCATACAGTTGTGTCTATTTGTGGTATATTTATATCAGAAATTTGAATATCTACTAACCATGCATAACCGTTAGGACTTTTAAATAAGATTAGTAGTATTCCAATTTTATTTTATTTTAAAAATGAATTCAAGTATCTTCTAACCACGCATAACCGTGAGGACTTTTAAATGGGATTAGAATCAACTTGTTTATTTTAAAAAATCAACTTTTGATATGCGTTCCATACATGCATAACCGTGAGGACTTTTAAATAAGCATGAAAGCACATAACAAATTCCAAGTAATTCACCCATGCATAACTGTGAGGACTTTTAAATGAGAGTGAACACTTTGGTATTTATTTATTATTATTTTTATATAAACCTCTTTTTTTTTAAAAAATGTGAAAATGAAAAACAAACGATTCCTGTTTAATGTACCACATATTGACAAACTATATAGAATTCTGATGAGTGATAGTTGTTAGAAGTATGATAGAAATAGAGATGGTCGTGGAATTTTTACCAACAAATGTTTTATAACTCTTGTTTAAATTTCTAAAGAAATTTTCTAATTATACTTTCTCGAGTTATAATATACGATAAATATTAACACTCATCACTTTTTCAATCACTATTTTTCTTTTCGATAAACATTAGGGAGTCAGATTAGTCAAAATAGTCAATTAAAATCAAATTCAACAATAATTATGAAATTAATTTTTCAAAAATGACTAATCTGAAAATATGGTCAAAAATGATTTTCTCCAGGGGTTTTAAAAGAAAATTTTCTGCTATTTGAAAATTATTTGAAATGAAGAATATGCAGATATTTTCTTTGAAAAAACGATGCAGTTACTAAATGTCTCAAAAATCACATTCAACTAGTAATTTTTCTATCAACTAGATTACCAGTGTAATCTGCATCTGAATTTCTCTTTTACTCAAAATCATCATTAATTGAATTTGATTGACCAAACCATGAAGTGTGCACCAAAAATTTCAAATTCAATTTTAACAACAATTTAAATGACATTCTTTTGAAATTGAATTGAAGCCCTGTAAATAATCAGAAAACCGTGAATATAGAGTCAGCCGTATTATAACCAATTGTATTATCCAACAAAACACTATTTTTAATCCAAAATGATATATATGAAGTAATTCAAAGAATCTAGAGATTATTATAGTGTTTTTGGCATAAGAATATAATTGGCCAACTATTTTGAATAAGTCAGAATCAATATCACAATCTTTTCATCATCTCAATATTGGCTGATTTTTATTCAAAATATGGTGCAGATTATCACGTTTAATATATCGTAAATATACATTTACCTGTTTTACCTTTATGATATTATTTCGTTGTTGTCCATTGTGATTCTGTCACCTTTATACTAGACTAAGGAACTTTGCTTTGTCGTCCGTTGTGTTTCTGGAACAGCCAAAAATCCAGAGAACACTATTGTTGTTCCTTAGCCTGCCACCACACCTACACGATGAAATATTTATGTGACCTATTTGTTTTTATAGGTCCATGGTTGTTAATGGCAGAAAATTTTGAAAAACAATTTTGTACAGACCCAAAACTATTTATAATTGTTCCCTTCGGCACCCAAATTTGTTTAACTTTGAGAGATTTTATATTTGTGCATTTTGGAACCCAAATCGGTATAATTTTCACATGTTTGGGTCTATACCAACAAGTATTATGATTGTGTCCATATTTTCTACAAATTATGAAATAGAATTAACTTGATTAATATTGCTTTCAACAATTTTCGAATTATTATATCCAAGTCCTTGTCTAACCGTATTAACAATTTGCTTTCCTAATAGCATATTCAACGATTTTTCGCTTTTTGAAAATTTATCTAAAGTCGTTGACAATTGTTGAACTTGTGTTTTGAGAGATTCATTTTCGTTTAACAACCGTGTGCACTTTTTAATAGATTTCTCTCTCCTGGTATTTTCATTCCCTTTTAAAATCAGAATTTCATTTTCAAGTGATTTTATATTGATTTTTGATTTTTTAATTTCTTCTTCGAATGTTGGACACTTATCACACTTAGGGATCCTACTTTGATAGGTTTTAACTAATTGGTCAAGTTGTTTATTTAAATCTATCAAAGTGTCTTTTTGTGATTCAAGTTTAGCATATTTTTCCCTAAGTCAAGCAACTCAGAATGAGTAAGTTTTGATACCTCACTTGGCTCGTCATCGTCACTGTCAGTTGTATCACCTCGAAGACACAATTCTGCTTTTTCGCTTTCACTGCCAGTGCTTTGATCACCCTCATCTATTTCATCCCAAGTGGCTGCAAAACTTTTCTTTTTCTGTTTCTTTCCATGGCTGAATTTAATTTGTGGACAATCGGGCTTGATATGACCGGGTTTGTTGCAATTATAACAAATAATCTTTTGTTCTTCTGAGTGGTCTAGTGCTTGCCTATTCTGCTTTTCAACTTTTGGTTTAGAGCTGAATTTCCATGTTTCTGATTCCATTTTTTGAATTTCCTTATTAACAGTTCTAGTTCTTCTGCACCATCATCATCGTCATCGTCATCACTTTTAGTTGTTCCTTTGAGAGCTATTGATTTCTTTCGAGTATCTCCTCCTTCACGCTCTTCTTTGAATTTTATTTCTAGCTCATAAGCGGTGAGATTTCCAATGAGTTCTTCGACTTTCATTTGTTTCAAATCTTTTGATTCTTGAATGGCAGTCACTGTGGCTTCAAAACTTCGTGGAAGGACTCTGAGGATTTTTCGGACTATCTCCAACTATGTATATGATTTTCCAAGAGCTTTTGATTTATATACGATATTGGAAAGTCGTCAATGCATCTCTTTGACATTTTCTTCCTTCGCCATTGTGAAGTTCTCGTATTCGCTGCTTAGCATGGCAAGGCGAGATTCTTTGACTTGAGATGTTCCTTCATGAGTCACTTCTAGAGTGTGCCATATTTCCTGCGCAGTTAGACAATGTGAGACACGATTAAATTCATATTGATCCAATGAATAGATAATAGAATTCATAGCTTTAGCATTGGTATTTTGTAATTTATTTTCTAGTTCTGTCCATTGTTCCTTTGGTTTCTCTATTTCCTGATTATCTACAGTTATAGTTGGTATTCTATAACCTGTCTCAACAATATTCCAAGCGTCAATGGTTTTCAGAAAGATTTCCATCCTATTTTTCCAATAAGCATATTCACCATTGAACATTGGTGGTCTAACTATGGATTGACCCTCAGCAAAAGCAGTATTAAAAGAAGCCATTTTAAAAATTCAAATTTTTAAAACAAAAAACGGCATTTGAACCTAGCTCCGATACCACTTGTAGGAACGATTTCACCCTAGAGGGGGGTGAATAGGGTGATAGTATAAATTATAAAATTAATTGCGGAAGCTTGTAAAATAATTTTAACACAGATCACAGAACAATAGTAGCACATATAATAGCAGAATAATAAATGCAGAAATAGAACGACACAGAATTTACCCAGCTTCGGCAAAACCCTGCCTACGTGCTGCACCCAAGGTTTCTACTAGAAATTAGATAGTCCCTCGCTTACATACGTAAACTCGCTATACCCGCTATTGACTATACTAACTCTACGCTCAAAACCTTACCACAACTCAGCCCCCGAGTTGCGAATTCCCAAACTACGACATGTAGTTTGTCCCCTAGTCACAAGACTAGAAAATTAAACGATTTAAAACGAAAATACAAGTTAAAAACAATTTAAATATTAAATAACCCTAATTTTAAAATACAAAGCCCTTTTATAAAATAGAAGTCTCTTTAGAGAAATAAGGCCGGCCCCCTTTTGTAATTCGACCCGTCTCTTTTATTTGCTCCGTTCGTTTTCGTTTATGTAATGGTGGTCGTTCCTCTTTGCAACTCAATTAGGGCTTCTGCGAATTTGGTGCTTTTGCTCCTTGCGCTCTTTGTTCCAAATTAGGGTTTTCTGAATCGTCGATTGTTTGATCAACCACGCTGCTCCCTTCGGCTAATTCGTTGATCGATCGAGTTCGACTCCTTGCTTCGGTATGTAATTTTATGCTTTTTGTGATTTTGTATTTTCATACTTGAACTCAATGCAAAAAATTGCCGATGATGATATCAATTTATATAGGGTTTGTAACCCTAGATTTGCGTCGTATATTCTCTATTTGAATTTGTCAACTGATATTGCTTTGATCGTTGATTTTCGTATGGATGTTTATGATTTCACTGACTTATTCATATGCGTATATTTTTTGTTGCTTGAATCCCACGGCATTGATTTCAACTCCTTGGTCATCACGTTGTTGACTACGGTTTGACATGGTCGGCTTCTTGATTGCTACTGCTTCAGCCTTGACTTGAGTGTTTGCTTCGGCCATTTGATTTCTTGCATTTTCTTGCTTCTGTGAATCCCTGATTTCATTTTGGTTTTGCTGTCACTTACTTGGTGAGTTTGTATGTGCTGTTTACCCATGTACATGCTTCACTGTAGCTTTATTCATGTTGGTTTAGTTGGTTTTCTTCTGGTTTGTTCACTTTGGCCAGTTGCTTTGAACTGTTAAGAAAGGTTCGACATTGACTTCGACTTGTTGTTGTGATGATTTTCTCGGCTAAAAATTTGTTACGTGGTCACTAGAAGTTGTAGTCTAGGTCTGCATCCCTTAACTGGTCTGGATTGCATTTTTATTACTGTTTCAGTTTGATTTGGTGCTTGAGTATCACTGAGCTTTGGCATTTGGTCAGTTGCCTTTGTGTCTTTGATATTGTGCATTTGATCTGGATGTTTATGTTGTATTTGTTATCTTCACTTGAGCATTCTGATCTATGAAGCATTTTAGTCATTTTAATCTGGTGCATATTTGTATATTTGTTCATCATTGTTGTAGTCTTTCCATGAGTCACTTGTGCTCGGGCTCACTGTACACTGATGCATTCTGGTTTGATTTGCTGTCAGCTTCTTGCTTGTGAAAAATAGTTTCTCATGTGCTTGTCGAATTTTCATGTACACTGTGTCATTTAAAGTTTGTTATGGTCTTTGTATGGTGGTCTTGTGTTTCTGGTGCATTCATTGGTCTGTATCATTTGAGTTGTAGCTTGAAGGCTTGGAGTCTTTGTGCTTCATGGACTTGTATCACTGGTTATTTGTTTTGTTACTGCTGTGTCTTTGTGTCATTCTGAACTAGTCTGCAATGTAGTTTTGTTGTTGGTTCACCACCGAGCCTCGGCTTTCTTTTGTTGCATTTGTAGATTGTAGTTCATGTGTTCACATTGATTATGCTTTGTCATCGGTCGCTGCTGTGCATGGCTTGAAGTCTGGTTGTTTGATATGTTGTTTTGAACCATTGTTTGCTGTGGCATTGCATTACTGTGCATTGAGCATTGTACTTGCAGTTTGCTGACTTCACGTCGCCTTAACTTTGGTTGATGCACTGAGTTGAGTAGAGACTTGACCTTTGCATTTTGTTTATTTTTCTAATTTTCACCTGGGTTGAATCCGGCTTGGATTTGACCTTGTGCTGAATGACATTGTTTTATTGCACTTGAGTTGAATCCCGTATTTGGGTTTGACCTGTGCTCACTTGTCCCTGTAAAACGATCAAGTGTATATTTCGGTGTGCACGACCTTGTGGCATATACAGTGGTACACTGTGTATGTCACAAGCTGTTCGTGTATGATGAATTCAAATTTAAATGATGACGAACAACCCAAATAACTGAGGCAAATAATATTTTCAAAAACCATATATTTTTATATTGCAAAAATATTTCTTTTTCAATTTTACTACGTTAGTGAATATTTTTGCAGATTGCGTAGGTGCTGGATTCTAACTGGAATGAAGTTGAAGATAAATACGAGTGTGAGTGATATGTAGTGAGGTCAAGATGTAAAAATGAATTGTGATGTAATCAGAAATGTATTGTAATTTAAAATGTGTAGTTATAGTGAGAGCTTGAAATTATACTATCAAAATTGTAATAAATATTTGTTTGAATAAAATATTCGTTTGAATTCAAATTCCGTGTTATTTATTTTATTCAGCAAATATTTATTTAATCTGTGAAAAATAAAATAGTATATTAACAAATACATTTAAACGAATGTATATATGTTTATTATCATCAAACAAAAATCATATACTCGCATATTCAACACTTTGAACATCCATTTGATAAAGTTTAAAATTGTGAAAACATGCAAAAGTTAATAAAATACGTATTCCTTCAAGCCTTGCAACGGGAGCAAAAGTTTCTTCAAAATCAATACCTTCTTCTTGATTATATCCTTGTGCTACTAGTCTAGCTTTATTCCTAGTTATATTACCTTGTTCATCTATTTTATTTTTGTAAACCCATTTTGTTCCTATAACAGATTGATTATTAGGACGGGGAACTAATTCCCAAACATTATTACATTCAAATTGATTTAATTCTTCTTGCATTGCAATAATCCAGTAATCGTCTATTGATGCTCCTTTAGGATTTTTAGGTTCTATTGTAGAAATGAAAGCTACTTGTCCCATTTGATTTAGTTGATTTCTTGTCTTAACTTGAGAATTGATTTCACCTATTATGTTTTGAGTAGGGTGATCTCATAATATTCTTGGTGATGATCTTAGTTCATTATTACAATTTTCAAGATTTGTATTTTCTATATTTATAAATTCTTCATCATCTTTTATACTTAATTCTTTGTTGAAATTCTCATCAAAAGATACATGTAAGGTTTCTTCGATTACGTTTGTTCTTTTATTAAATACTCGATATGCCTTACTTCGTTCTGAATATCCTACAAAAATTCCTTCGTCGGCTTTTGGATCAAATTTACTTAGTTGATCTTTTGTATTTAAAATAAAACATTTTGATCCAAATATTTTGAAATAAGATATATTTGGCTTTTTGCTGTTGAATAGTTCATATGAAGTATTTTTAGTTAACGGTCTAATTGATATTCTATTCAATACATAGCATGCAGTAGCTACGGCTTCTGCCCAAAAATGTTTTGGTAGAAAACTTCCATTTAATAATGTCCTAGCGCATTCTTGTAATGTTCTATTCTTTCTTTCTGCAACTACATTTTGTTGAGGAGTTCTAGGAAATGAAAAATTATGATTTATTCCTTTCTTTTTACAAAAAGGTTTCAAAAGCTTCATTTTCGAATTCGCCTCCATGGTCACTTCGTATATTTTTAATCTTCAAATCTTTAGAGTTTTGAATTCTTTTGACAAATGTTTTAAAATGCTCAAAAATATCACTTTTATTTTTCATAAAAAATAGTCCATGTATATCTTGAGAAATCATCAACTATTACAAACACGTATCGATTATGATTAATGGATTGAACTTGTGTTGGTCCAAATAAATCCATATGAAGTAATTCTAACGGTTGTAAAGTCGAAATATTTTTCTTAGATTTAAAAGAAGATTTTGTTAATTTTCCTTTTTGACAATCATCACAAAGATTTGTTATTTTAAAGTTTATTTTGGGTAAACTTCTTACTAATTTATTTTTGGAAAGTTTTCTAATAGTTTTAAAATTTATATGACAGAATCTTTTGTGCCATAACCAAGGATCATTATCTTTGGCTAGTAAGCACGTACTTGTATAATGATTAATATTCATATTTAGAACGTAAATATTCCTATCTCTTTTTCCTTCAAAAATAAGATTTTGGTTTTGATCAAAAATACTACATTTATTTTTCGAAAAAGTTATTTTAAATCCTTTGTCACAAAGTTGACTTATGCTAAGTAGATTGTGTTTTAGATTTTCAACTAACGAAACATTTGTTATAAAATGTAAATTTGATGTACCGTAATTGCTCACATCTCTTTTGGCAATGATATAGCCTTTTGAATTATCTCCGAAGGTAACCGATCCACCATCAAAGTATGTGATGTTTGTAAGTATATCTATGTCTCCGGTCATGTGCTTTGAGCAACCACTGTCTAGTATCCGTTTCTTCTTTTTAAGTGGGACCTGAAAATAAATACAAAATTAATTGTACCCACCTTTTAATAGGGTCCAAAAAGGTTAGAACTTAGAAAGCCAAACCCAATTTGGTTTAGTATCCTTTTTATAAATATAGTTTTTATTGTAATGAACACCATTCATAAATGTTTTAATATATTTATTCCTAATTAAAATATTGTTAGTCTTTGGAACCCAAATTTTGACTATCTTGGTTTCTATTTTTGTTTTAATAGATTCTCTCGATAACATTTGTTGTTTTGGATCAATATTCCTCTTAAAATTTGTTATTTTCTTTTTAGGAATTTTTGACTTCTTTTTATATCCTAATCCATGTTTATTTGAAGAGGATTGAGAATTTTCTAAAATCTTAGATAAATTTTCTCTTCCTTTGTTAAAGTTAGAAACATTTTTAGTGATGTTATCTAATCCAGCTTGAAGACTATTATTTTCTAACTCAATTTGTCTAATCTTAGTTTTTAACTCATGATTTTTAGAAACAATTATATCATTCTTTGTCTTTTAAGTTTCAATTTCTTGACTTAAAAATGATAATTGAGTTTACGAATTTGAATGAGATTCTTGAAATCTTTCAAGTTCTTCTTCTAAAATTTTCTTTTCATCTTTTAACATATCCCTTTCAAATTCAGCTTTGTTTTGATTTTCACGAGTTTCTTCGAGTTTCTTTTTAAGAGTTTTTATTGCGTTTAAAAGTTCAGTGTTTACTTCAATTAAATCATCGAAAGTTAAGTTACCAACCTCAGATTCTTGAGCCATAAAGCATACATTTGCCTGTTCATTGTCGCTATCATTTTCACTTTCGGATGAAGATGAATCCGAATCATCCCATGTTACAGAGAATGCATTCTTTTTGAATTTCTCTCTCTTGTTTTTGTTGTTGAGAGCTTTTTGATTCTCCTTCTTTTGCTATGGGAAATCCTTGTGCATGTGACCTTTCTTGTGACAGTTGAAACATTCTATATTCGAGGATGTAGGTTTGTTCAAGAAATTCTTATTGAATCCGTTTTATTTCCTTTTCTATATCTTAAGAATTTCTTGAAATTTTTAGCCATAAATGCTAAATCTTCATCTTCAGACTCTAATTCTTCCTTTTCTGCATGAAAAGCTACATTCTTTCTTTCTTGAGCTTGATCTTTCTTAGCTTGCATATTTACTTTATACGACATAAGATTTCTAATCAATTCCTCTGGTTTCATTGTAGATAGATCATTTGCTTCCTCGATTGCTAGTACTTTTCTCTCCCATTTATCAGTGAGTGAATTTAGAACTTTAGACACAATGTCAAAATCCGTGTATTTTTCTCCTAGTCCGATTAAAGCATGATGAATGCCTTGAAATCTCGAGTGCATGTCATTGATGGATTCATTTTGTCGCATTCTAAAGTTTTGGAATTGATTCTTCAGCATGGATATCTTTGTTTGTTTAACCTTATTTGTGCCTTCATGTATGACTTTAAGTGTTTCCCATATTTGATATGCAGTAGTACATATGCTAACACGGTTGAATTCATTTCTATCCCGGGTGCAAAATAGCATATTCATAACTTTGGCATTTGCACTAGCTTCATTCTTTTGAATTTGTGTCCACGTAGGATAATCGGTTGTGGGTACAACGAACTCTGCTTGAGTAGCATTCCAGGCTTCGAAACTTGTTGCTTGCATATAAATCCTCATCATTGTAGCCTAATAGTTATAGTTTAGTCCATTGAATAGAGGAGGTCTTTGTGTAGATTGTCCTTCCGCAAATGTAGAACAATAGGCAGATGTTGTGCTTGTACTTGCGTTATTTTCCATATTATCAATATGTCTAATAACGGTGTTATGGTTATAGGACGACCTTGCTCTGATACCAATTGAAAGAGGCTATGCGGTAGGATCGTGTAATATGGAATAACGAAATAGTCTAGGTAGATAAAGTAAGTAAAAGCAAGGTAGACACCAGGATTTTATACTGCTTCGGACCTCTAGTCCTACGTCCAGTCCCTAAGCTTCACTTAGGAATTCCACTAACTAACACCCTCACTTAACCCGGAGGAATAGGTTTACAACTTACCCGAACAACCGAACTGGATTTCTTGCCTCAACTACCAAAGAGGACTTCAACTCAATTACTAAAAAACAATATTCGACTTGTTGTATTCTTATCGACACTAATGAGTCTAATGTAGTACAACATTCCTATAATCTTATCCTCGAGAGTATGCAATGTGTTTGTGAAGATTTTGGAAATGTGAATTTTGAATCAAAAGAATGTTAAAAACAAAGCAGTGATTCAAGCAATAGATTTTTGATTGCTTTGAGAATATCTAGATAATATGTTCAAGTAGATAGTAAGATTAAAGTAAGTGAATTCGGTGAATTGAAGATGTTAGAATTATGTATTTATATTTGTAGAAGAGGTGCATCTGTTGGCTAAGGATGCAGACAAGAGATGCTTCCGTTTCCATTGGTGAATGGTTGCAACTCTTGGGAGAAAGAAGGTGTCAATTCAGAGAAAATTCGCAGGTTCAAATTCAGTCGAATGAACAGAGAATTCAGTTAATTGAAAATATGAGGTAAAAATTTCAGGAACAAATTCAGTCAATTGAAAATATGAAGGAAAATTTTCAGGAACAAATTCAGTCAACTGAAAATATGAAGGAAAATTTTCAGGAACAAATTCAGTCGACTGAGCAGGGTGTTTCAGTCGACTGAAACTATACATGTTTGTATATGTGTAACAGGTTCGGTCGACTGGTCATCCCTGTTCAGTCGACTGAACTATTAAATTGTGCACAGTAAATGTTTATTAAAAATGAAATTTATAAAATGTGTTCTAGTGTTTGTGCAAGCCTCTTGAGGATAGATTTTAACAATAAATCTAAACTAAGACCTATATAAAAATCATACTTATGTTTATCCTAGGTCTTCATCGTTCTTTCTTTATCTTTGCACATATCTCTTCCTTTTTGTTGAAGCACAATGTCATTGATCAAAATCTTAGCGTATCAACAGCACAGTCACTTTTAGGGGTAATTCCAAAGGATACGTTATCGGAATTGGAAATGTCATCTATGTTGGTATATCTACTTCTCCTATTATTTCAAATGTATTATTAGTTCAAAACTTAAAACATAATTTACTTAGTATAAGCCAATTATGCAATAAGGTATTTAGAATCGATTTTGAAAAAGATAGACGTGTTGATCAAAATAAAACTTTAATTTTTGAAGGAAAAGAAATCGAAATATTTATATTCTAAACATGAGTATTAATCATAATAATGATTTATTCTTAACCGCAAATCATAATGATCCATAAATATGGCATAAAATATTTTTTCACATAAATTTCAAATGTATAAACAAATTAGCTAAAAACAATTTGGTAAGAGGATTACTCAAAATAAATTTAGAAGTTAAAAATCTATGCGATGCATGTTAACTTGGAAAACTAAAGAAAATCTCGTTTAAGTCTAAAAAGGAAATCTCTATTAAACAATCTCTTGAATTACTTCAATTGGACTTATTTGGTCCAACTCTAGTAAGTTCGATAAATAACGATAAATATGTTTTTGTAATTATAGATGATTTTTCAAGATATACTTGGGCGATGTTTTTAAAACATTAAAGTGATACATTCGAGATGTTTAAAATTTTTGCTAAGCAAATTAAGACTAATGGAGTTAAAAATAATAAGTATAAGATATGATCGCAGTGGAGAATTTGAAAATGAATCATTTACAAACTTTTGCAATAAAAAGGGAATTAGCCATAATTTTTCATTTCCACAAACACCACAAAAAAACGGAGTAGTTAAAAGAAAAAATCACACCTTGCAAGAATGTGCTTAAACTCTCCTAAGTGACAATTGAAAGTCTAGTGGATCATATACTATCCAACTTGTGTATAATACGCAAGTATATAAATAAATGCAATAGTAGACAATAAATGGTAAGATATAAAAAGTGTGCAAGTTAGAGTTTTAATACTGGTTCGAAACTCCCATCCTACATCCAGTCCCGAAGCACCACTTTAGTGTTTCCTTTAAGCAAACCACCCTCACTATTCTTGGAGGAATAGGCTTAATACAAAAGTGTCTTAGACAATCTTGTGTTCCAATAACATAGTTTTGGAATTATCGTACAAATCTTCCTATGGTCTCTTTTGAGTATATGAATACAATTGCTTTGAGTTGTAGAAAGTGATTTAGCCAAAAGGTTATAATGGATTCAGAGTATGTAAACAGTGTATATGCAAGATAGTGCTTTGAAATCAAGAAGTAAGGAATAGATCAAAATAAGTGATTTCTATTTCTCAATCAAGATGTTGTTTATAGAATCAGTGCAGATAAAGAGTTGTTACTCTTCAAAGAAATCTTTTCATTTTAATGGCTGCAACTCTTCATGAAAGATGATTTCTTTTAGTTTCAAAAGGAAGTGTCTTTTCAGATATGACATTTTTTACCATGACAGACGTCTATGGTATAATGATAGACATCTGTAACTAGTTTTAATTTTTAACCCGAGACTTGTCACAGATGTCTGAGTATACCTCTGACGTCTGTGAGGTAAAAAGTTGTTTTCTATTAGATTTTGATGTATATATAAAATTGTGTGTGATTGTGTATGCACATATACTTAAGGAGACCTTAACAATATTTTATCGAGGACTCTTTTATAGTAGAATAACCTTAGTATGGTCAATGAATCTTAGTTTCTCTTTGAGTCTCAATATCTTTGATCATGGTGTCTACTTGTAGTATATACTTGCAGTCTTGATAATGTCTATATATATATAATTGTATAGTTGTTATCATTGAAACATAAGTTGGATGTTCTAATAATCTTCCCCTTTTGATGATGACAACTATATAATCACAAATCAATTATACATTCAAATATTAACCATATAATTAGATATTAATAATAGAATAGAAGTATTATTGTGTTTGTCTATGTTTTATCTCCCTCTATGTATATGCATAGATTTCTCCCCCTTTGTCATTATCAAAATGGAGGGAAACGATAAATGATACGGATTATTAAATAATCATAGCATGTTATCATCAAATTTTAAGGTTCAACATAAAATGAAAAACAAAAGTTGTCAAAATAGTGAATGCAAATAAGCATAAGAGTTACAAAATAATAGAAAATAAAGTCTAATTATAACGATTGTGTGAACAAAATAATCCTCCGTAATTCTCGTAATACACCCAATAAGAAGATGGATCCTTCTCATACGTACTTGGCCACTACATTTGGTCATTGTACTCCTCATCTTTACAGATAGAAAGGCCTTGAAATTCCATGTATGCTTGTTGAAAATGTGGAGTATCAGACACGCACATTTCATCACTATCTTCTTCCTCTTCTTCAGGTTGCATGTCAATAGGAGTCTTCCCTCGGGTACTTCAATGGTGTGAAGTACCTTTGGGAGAGGGTTGCGCGTGATAAGCTGTTGTTTGAACCTGAGATGGAGGTGTTAGGGAAGGCGAAGATGATGATTGTGAGGAAGATCGGCCATGTACCTTGCGCATTACTTTGCCTAAAGTGGTGACCACTTTGTCTAAAGTTTTCTCCATCTTTGTCACCTGAGTGGAGAAAGAACATTCCAATCCCGTCATTTTCTATTTAAAGCTTGCTGATTGGCCATGATTATTCTTTGATTTTTGATTGCCAAATCAAAAGGATATTTATTCGGCATTAGTTCAATCCGAGCTTCTTGAATTTTAGAGTTTGAATAATATTCGATACCATGATTGGAGGAAGGTGGATGTTGGGAAGGATAAGAGGAGTAGGTTTGTTGACGAGTGCTAGTTTGAGGAGGACCATGATATTCTGTTCTTGTTGTTGCTGTGTCCATTGGTTGAATGAAATGATTTGAGGTGGACTATTCGGAAGATGCATCAGTGAAAGATATTATGGTCCGCTATCTTTGGTTGAAATCTCTTCATATTGTGAGATATACAAAGAAACTCCAAGATTTTGCAAGATGCTCATGACATATGGAGCATAAAAAATGGAATGACTTTGCATAGACCGAAATTCTTTAATTTGGTCATGAATAAATTTTGCCCAATTTACCCGTAGGTGAGCAAATATGGCAAACAGAGCTCTATGGCATTAGGATAAATTTGTTCATGACTAACTAGGCGAGGAATGATGGTATTAATTATCGTTTGATTTAATAGTCTAGCGCATGGTCGAAGATAAATGGATTTCCATTGTGGCATTCTATCCTCCCATATTTGATAGGTAACTTTACCTCTAGGTAATAGACTATGATCCGGTATATTGGTTAACTCAATCCCCTCATAAGAACATCCTAAAATTCGACCAATCGTATATATATATCTATTTTAATTACTTTTCCATACACACTGGACCATAACCAATCTTCATCATTCTCCAGATTCCAAATCTCCATACTATATAGATTGGAGTAGATGAGGTAAATAGCTAAAGGATTAATGATTCTCTTATTTGCATCATAGCTAATCAAATTGCAACAGCGGGCATCTATTGTAATTCCAAGAATGTCATTTTCCATAACATTGGAAAGGGAATAAAAAGGTCCAGAGTGAATCTTCTTTTGGGTAAGAGCCTCAAATCATCTAATTGCGTCGGGATTATTACAGAGCCATTGATGAATGTGAATTTCTGTTACTAGTGCTTGAGAGGAGGATGAAGATTGGCCTTTCTTTTGCTTCTTGGAGATGTTAACCTTCTTGGGAGCCACTGATTTTTGAATTTGAGTGTTTTGAGGGTCTAGGGTTTTAGGAATTTGGAGTTAGACTGCTGGTAAGGTGAAAAGAGGGGGAAATTTCTTTATATAGGGCCGCTGGCTAAGCAACGACAAATGTTTATGAAGAAGTCACAAATGTCTGTGGCTTCAGTAACTTTGAGGTTGAGAGTTTGGACAGACGTCTGTGTTGGACCCACAGACGTTTGTAGCTTAATTTTTTTAAATAGAGAGTACTCACAAACGTCTGTGATGTATCCACAAACGTCTGTGGCTATAGGAAAATTATTCCTGAAAGTGTTGACTGACGTCTGTGCTATATTCATGGACGTCCATGATATGAAAACACTAATATGGAGAAAATTTTCAACCTTAATGATTTTTTTATTAATAATATTTTAACCAGAATACATATCAACCATTAATAAATAAATATAATTTATATGATATATAACAAACGTTTTAATGTTTGTCGGAGAAGTCAGAATTATTGTTTTGTTGAATAACCCATGAATTTGGTTCAACTTTTGTAGCGTTAAGTAATGGCTTCAGTTGAGACCAACTTGGACGAGCTGGGGTGTCAATCCAAGCTTATTTTGATAGTCCTGGTTTGCATAGGTGTCTCGGAGTAATGTTATGTGCTTTTGTAGGAGTTTCTCATAATCGAGGAGACTTTTGATGAATGAAATTTTGTTGGTGAATGACGACAAATTGCGAGAACACACTTCTCGAGAATATTTAGATGGGATCCTTGACGATGTTGCTCATAATACATTTCACCTTGAACGTCGATCATCTCTTGTTGATAGTGATATACCTCATCGACTTTGTCGGAAAGAGATGATGATTTCAAATCAATTGATCTTTTAGCTTTTTTTTCCTTTTAGAGAAAAGTCAGTGCGATACGTTGGTGATGCGATAATGTTTAGAGAATGAGATGTTGTAGGAGTGGTTTTTGTTGGAGATATGTAAGTGCAATTGAACGAGGGGGATTTATAGTCGATAGCTGAATAGGCGGAGTCATTTTCGAAAGACATTGTTTTATTTTCTTTTTAGAAAATTTATCCGTGTTTTTTTCTTTCTAAGTAGTATAACTGAATTTATAAGATAAAATTTAGTTATATTTAAAAAAGTAGTTGAGTAAAATGAGTTAAATAATAGGATTTGAAATGGTTGTTATTAAAAAAATTGTGTGGTAGTGGTTAATTCAAAGTTATAAAATTAAAATTTTCAGTTGAAAGCTATTACAGACTTAAGTGAACCAAACATTATTTCTATAACTTTAATTAATCAATTGATTGTAAGAGCAAGTTCCTAGATCTTGTCTTTGCTTATTAAAAGTTTGTTCACTTAATAGTTTTGTAAAATATCAGCTATTTGATTTTTGGTATTAACAAATTCTAGAGTTATTATTTCTTTTTCAACATTACCATTCAGAAAATGGTAACGAATATCTATATGTTTTGTTCGACAATGATTATTTGTATTTTTAGACAAATTTATAGTACTAGTATTATCGCAATATACTGGAGTTTTTATTATAATTTTTCCATAGTCTTTAAGTGTTTGTTGCATAGCTAAAATAGTAGAAATAGATTCAGCTTCACATGTTGAAAGAGAAATAAAATTTTGCTTTTTACAAACCACAAAACTAACGATTGACCCATAATGTGACATGTGTCACTTGTACTTTTTCTATCCGATTTACATCCTCCAAAATCCGCATCACTGTAGGATACATGTTCAAACGTATTGCCTTTTGGATAAAATAAACCATAACCTTTAGTGTTGGTTAAATATCGTAAAATCCGTTTAACTACCCCATGATGTGGTTCTTTAGGTTGTGCTCAAAATCGTGCACATAAATAAACACTCATCATAATATCTGGTCTACTAGTGGTTACGTATAGTAAGGATCCTATCATGCTTCGATATTTTTTTTGATCATACTCTTTTCCGTGTTCATCTTTGTCTAGAAGAGTAGTAGTACTATTTGGAGTGGGCATACTTGATGTATTTTTCATTCCAAAATGTTTTGATAGTTCTTTGCAGTATTTTTCTTGATTTATAAAAATTTCATTAAGAAGAATCCAAAGAAGATAAAAATAAGTACGTATGAGGCATATGGTAAGGGAAAAATAGAAATAGTTTTTGTTCTTATACCCTAAACCCTTCTTACCTTCATTTCTTATTCATTCAAACATTTACAAACAAAACCAATATATTTGTAAGCTTAGCCGGCCAACATTAAGAATAATCAAAAGAAGGTAAGCTAGGAATCAGGTAGAAAGCTTGAAGAAATTAATCAAAGGGCAGAATCTCAACCTTCTTAACATCAAGCTAAGGTGAATAATTTGATTTACGTCTCACATTTTCAATGATTTTGGTTTCAAGGTTGGATCCGAATTATTTTGTAAATAATATGCCATGTTATATTTGTTTAAATAGATTTATATACTTGTTGATGATATATATCATTTCACATAGATTTTATAACAAGTTTAGACCGGAAAACCTATTCGATGGCATCCAAATGATTCACGTTCTTGATATAGGATCAAAAAACTTATTTTAGAAGTATGCTTTGAGTTTCATAATTTTCTAAATTATTATGGATTTATTATGAATTTTTTATGAGAGAAAATAGTTAATATTTGGTTTGAATTATTCAAAGCAATTATATAACGATTTTGGGTCTGAAATTTAAATATGGTAGAAAACATATCAATGATTTTTGGAGAATTTCTCTAGTATTTACTATGGTTATAAAATTATTTAAGTTAAAGGACTTAGATCTTTTATATGTTTTATCAAGGAGAATGTCTTATTTGTTAAACGTTTTTAATTGATAATTTTGAATTTGGCAGCCTTTTAGAAAAGGATTTTGATAAAAAAAAGGGCAACCAATTAAATTTTGACAAACTAGGCAAGTTAGGTGAAAAAAAATTAGTTTAAAAGGCATAAAATCAGTTTTTCTTAGATTTACCTCTTTGCCGCTTCAAATAGCTAGCTTTCGTCACCATACTTCTGTTATACGAAACTAATGCACATGGTATTAAGCGTCTGGTATGTAGTGCATTGAAGAAAGACGGAAGTGATGATGGTGTCGAAGTCCATAATTTCGAAGGGGTTGTTTTTAAAAGAAAGCTTTCAAACTACTTGTTGCTTGCCTTCGTTTTTAGAAAAGAGCTTTCGACTAAGTTGTCGCTTACTTATGTTTTAGAAAAAAGCTGTCGAAAGGATAGTTGCTTTTGAATTCATTCGAAACTCATGCTGTCGCATTCATACCTTTCGAACTAGTTAATGCAGTTTTTCTATGTAGCCTTAGAACAACGTATTCAAAAGGGTGCTTTCGTCTTTTTTTTTGAAGCCGCCTTCTCAATGCTTTCGAAAGGGTCATATAGCCACTTTCAAAATGGTTTTGGAGGCAATGGTTTTGAAAGGGTAGGCTTTGAAACTATCCTCTTTCTTTTACTTGGGATTAATGCTCTTGAAAGTAATGCTTTCGTCCCAGTTCTGTATGACTATACAGTTAAATTATGCGTTAGACCCAATGATTTCGAAACGAATGATTTTAAATGGTTTCGAAGCTATGTTTCCACAAACTCGTACTTGAGCCCAATACTTTCGAATGTAATGGTTATTTTGAAATGTCCATCCTTTATGGTTTTTGGATGATTATAATGGTGATGAATGATCACTCAGTTAGTGTCTGGATCGATTTCGTCATGTATACCTCAGTTGCGATGAACATTACTATTAGGAAATTGGTAGCAGTCATGTGATAGATTGTATAATTGTGTTTAGTTTACAAGTAAAGTTTGGTTTTCCTTTGTTTTTTAAATAACGTAAACATTTTTGTTTGGTTTCTTGTTATAAGCTTTATTGCTGTGTTTTTTTTGCAACAACGACGTTAACTTCATCCCTGGTATTTGTTGAAAGTTGGAATAGACCATGGGGTTTATAATGATTTTCTTTTTCAGGCACTAATCTTGTATTCATTCACTAAAGGAACAAATAAGTGAGATCTTGTAATTCATTTCCAATTATTATTGCCTGCAATTGTGATTCTTTAGTTTTTGTTTGGTGCATTTAGTATTATTGTTTATGATTGCTCTTTGGTTTGTATTTTTTTTTTCTTCCTAATATTTAGTGGCTAAATGCTCAATAAACCACACACTATGTTTTTAATGCTTGACGATAAGTATCTAGCTTCTTATAAAGAAATCCCGTTATGTAGTAACATTACATATATGCTACCTGATTTATATAACATATCTTAGGCATTTCCCAGTTCCTTCTCTAGATTTAGGTGCTCAAAGCTGACATAGTTATACATGCTTGCGTGCCATGTCTTTTAGAATGACTTTTTATGATTAATTCAAGGAAATATGTAAATGTATGTTCATGCTCTAGTTCGTATACTTAAAGGGAAAAAATAGCATTTTATCTTTTATTTTATTCATTCATTTATTTTATCTCTTAGTTTTATTTCTATGTGTATAAGTATGTTCAAAATAACAAGTGGATAAAATTTCTAAATCATAATTTAACTTAATATTTTGTGTTTAGCATCACAACATTGAAACACATATCTACCTGGATTTGAATTGATTTGGTTAATAAGACAAGTGCATCCATGTGGTAAAATGATTATTTATATGATAGGTATTTGGATCAGTCTATTTGGATTAATGACTGATATAAGTTTGGTTATAAGCTAAACTCGTAGGTTCAACTACTGGGTAAGCAGACGTTTAAATTTGGGAGGAAAGCAGGTAAAATTTTGGCAGTACTTCTAATTTGTGTGGAACGACAAAATGCCTTTATGTTAATCGTTAGTAGACACTAAACTGACTATAGTGATATCTTATTCGATGGAGATGTATCTTGTGCAAATGTACTTACATATGTCTTTGTGAACTATGATGCTTGCTACTTTTGATGGCTTACATGTATCTATGCAATCTAGTGAATAAGTTATGGGGATTACAGAGCTTTTGTATAGAATATAAGCTATCTTTTTACCATGTTCACCCTGTGTAAATATTAATAAAATGTTAGTTAAAGAAGTTAGCAACCATGCAAAAGGAAACTATTTAAAAATTGGTCATTAAATTTTCTGATCGGTATTAATTAAGACGTGTAAATGTAGTTTCATTGTTGCAGATCGACTGTTTGTGTTGTGGCTCATGAGTGATGCTGCTCGCTAGTGGTGTTGGTTCATTGCAAGGTCGTAATTTATAGCTAAGGCTGTTCCAGAAAGTAGGGTAGCATGTGTGAGTATTGTTCAAAAATATTGGAATACAGCAGTTGTTCATGACTGTAAACGACAATTAAGTAATCGGTAAACCACCTTAATATGAAAAATAAATTATACGTTTAAACCTAGATTGGATTCTGAAATCAATTTAATTATTATTTTTAATGTTTGGGGTTCCTTTGATCGCTTATATATATAATATCTCTTTGGTACCAATCGAATTAAATATTAGTCATATTTCGGTGGCTTCTATCTTTTTGCTGGCAATTTATCACTTGCATTAAATGACATTTCTTAGCTCAGCTAATATTGAAATTATGTAATCATCCATTTGACATATACATACTATTTTCAATTTTGTCTATTTTATAATACTAGTTAAATTGTTAATGATTTCAGATATGTAGTGCACATGCTATGTAATGTTGTTGAAGTTATAGTTGTGTTATATGTCCATATATGTGATAGCATAGTATGATGAGGTGGAATGTTATATATCTATACTATTATATTATTATCAGCGAGTTTGGTTTCAATGGCACAGAAGCCCTGCATAGCCCTGCATTTTTTTGAAATGAAACATCACTTGTCCTCTTTTTTCGTTTGTCGACCTTCCTCTCTCCTTCCCCGCAAATAAACAAAATGACGCTAGGACGCACAAGCCATGTGACGCCCCACCTCTATACCCACGCTAGCCAAGGACACTACGGAGTAGTGCTGTCAACTAGCGTGGAGAATAAAGGCTGTTGAGGAGCGATCATCCATGTAATTGCTTATCACACGGTAGCTATAAATAATCTTCGGAAACAAACATAGAAATAAGCATAACATAAATCAGTCACAGCATCCATATCACAGAGGCGGAAGAAGATATGAATATATAACTAACACATGAAAGTGTACATCAGAGTAGTGGTCAAAGAGATCCACAATAATACAAAAGAATAGCAACACGTGCTATACAAAAGAATACAACTATGAGTCTATGTCTCAAGTGTATACAACAAAAACTACTAATCTAAATAGTTAGCCAAAAGTCAGAGTAGCAAATCCCGGGAAGAAGTCAAGCAGAAGCACCTGTAACATCTCGGTCTGACCCGAGTATTACTTAAGAAAATAATAAACGGATCAGTCTAGCTATAAATATCAGATGACATGGTATAAAATAAAAGATATGGCGTAGCATAAAAATATCCATACTGACATACTACTATAAGTATGCAAATGATGACCAATAGAAGATCAATCAATAAGAGATAAATCGATATCACAAGAATCTTCTCAAAGATCCAAAAAGGGCATCATACCCTAAACTCGTACTCATAACAAGTCAATGACATAAATTCCAGAAATCAACACAAGAAATCCAGAAATCACAGAAAAGGGGAAAGAGGCCTATCACATGACGGTCCGAAGACCATGGGGAGCTACCCCATATGTGTGAGTCGAAATCACACAGATGAGGTCTAGACTAACCAAAAATCAAAAAGGTATGTGTGAGTGAAATCACACAAGTGGTGTCTAGTGTAACCTCGCAAACAAAAACGTATGTGTGAGTGAAATCACACAAGTGGTGTCTAGACTAACCAAGAAGGTAAAAATGTATGTGTGAATGAAATCACACAAGTGGTGTCTAGTCTAACCAAGCAAACAAGAGACATCGCACAATTGCTAGTCTAAATCATAAGAATGATCGTCATGATCAACGAGAAGTGTCAATTACACTAAGCCAGTAAATATAAAGGTTTAGCTTCATGCCCCATAACCACTTGCTTAACTTAAATATTTACGAACAAACTGTAAATCTTCACTCGAAAATTGTCACAAGAGGTTCAGTCGAACAAGTCTCAGAATTAACCGACGAAGTAAACGCAAGCGTTTCATACCACTTGTTTTACTATGCCGTTTAATTAGATTTCTCATCCGAGTGAGGTAAAGATTTGTATATATACTAGTATATTGGAAAACGGGTTAAGAAAAGAGCTTTGGTATTGAAAATAGAGTTAAAATCGTTTTATTGAAAGAGTTTTGATATTTACTACTAGTTTTGAAACCTTTATAATTTAAAGTGACAAATCACAGAAGCGATTGTAGAAATAATCAATCACAGAGATCACATTCGAAGATGTGATAAAAATCCAAAGAAATCAGCTCAGCAAGTTCTGTTGAATGTTTTTCAGATAAGATCCCCTACGGAGGGGGGGTCCAAGGGGATGGCAACCCCCCAAGGTGGGGGTGCGGGGGCAACGCCACCGCTACGGGGTTCGACCTGCCCGGTCAGGTCGCGGGGGTCCAGGGGGCAGCGCCCCCGGCGGGGTGCGGGGCAGCGCCCCGTCCAAAACGGTACGACCTAGTGAAGACAAAATGAGGTCTAACGACCTAAGGGGAATAGGGTCGAGCGACCTAAGGGTTGCGACCTAGGGGTCCAAGGGGTCAAGCGACCTATCGGGATAAGGTCCAACGACCTACGAGTCAAAGGTCCAACGACCTATAGGGTTATAATGTCATGCGACCTATCGGTTTATAAGGTCATGCGACCTAACGAGCTATGAACAAACGACCTAGTAATGGTAGTAGGGTTGAGCGACCTAAAGGTTTAACCGGTCAAGCGACCTAAGGAAGGTAAGGTCTAACGACCTAACGCTCGCGACCTAACGGTCTAAAGGCCATGCGACCTAGAGAAAACAAGGTCAAGCGACCTTAGTGGGTACGCGACCTAAAGGTGTGCGCGACCTAATGGTTTAAAGGCCGAGCGAGTTAGGGGTTAACGACCTAACACATGGTCGTGATAAGCAGTAGGGGGAACGACCTAACGAGGTTGCGACCTAGGGGCCGGCGACCTAAAGCCAAAGACGACCCAAATTGGTTGCGAGTTAAAATGGTCAAGCGACCTAAGGATTTAAAGGCCATGCGACCTAAGGGAGTGGGCGTAAGGCAAAAGGGGAACGACCCAGTATCTCGCGATCTAACGATGTAGTGGCGAGCGACCTACGACCTAAGCCCTAACAACCCACGACCCATGACCTAGCGACCTAACTCCGAAGTGACAATACGAGGCAGTGCGACCTAGCGCGATAACACACGAGCGACCTAAGGGTTAGGTCGCGAGCGACCTAACACCGAACATACAAAAATGGCCAGAACGACCTAAGTGCAGAAAATTCACCAAAACGCTAAAAATTGGAGTTTTTCGCCAATCCAATCTAAACCAAATGCTAATATGCATGCAAAAATGATAGGGAATCATTCCCAACAGTCCAATATAGTTATAGGCTAGAATTGTGAGATAAAAATCTCACCTTTGCACCAAATATCAATGAAAATGAAGTTTTAAGCAAGCAAGAATCAATCCCTCTTCTATCTAAGCACAAGAAGCTTGAATCCAACGTCTTCTTCTTGAATTTGGAGTAGAAAGATGGATTGCAATTGAATTTGAGTTTTGGAATTTTAATTTCCCATTCCCTCCATCATTTTTGAAGAAGCTTAAAGGCTTAGGCAAATAGAAATGAAGTTATAAAGAGGAGGGGTGAAGGTTGGGTCTAATAGGCTAAAAGCCCAACCCAAAGTCTCAAGTGAAAAGTAGTGAAATTCCACCATCTCCAATCATATCAATGTTTATACTTAAAAATGTTGTAAACGGCATTTCGAACTCAATGGAAGTGGTCTCGAGTCCTAATTTGTCCGTTTGCAAAAAGTAGCTTTTCGGACCAAAATCCGATTAACGATTTAATATTTAAATAAAATATTTAAATATAAACTCGATAAATATGCGGGTTGTTACAAGCTATCTAACGTTATTCTGCGAATGTTAAATTCAAAAGTCGCAATGCCCTTTCTTCTTTCTTTTCCCTTGCTGTCAAATTTAGTTTCGTACCTAACCCTTAATTTAATTTGGGGGTAATGTCCAAGAGGCGGTCTATGTTGTGCCCGATTTGAGCATCGCTATTTGGTCCTTCCACCAGGTACTCCTCATTCCAGCGGTAGTTTTTGCCACTCCTTCCCTATTATGGAACCATATATTCCCAGGCCATGCTTTGGTTGGTCAATTATCCCTCCTTTCATCCGATTGATTTTGTGAAGCAGTCTTCATTTATCTTCGTTGATTCGACAACATTCTACCTTTAGCAACCCAATCATATATCATATTAAAGGTAAAAGTCCAAACTTCTATTGGTTTATACCAATCGATTTGTTATGCATTATTATGCTTGATCCTTTCTGTGTTTACTATGTTGTTTTTATATCTGCAAGAGTAGCGGACCAAATGCTGTTATGCAAACAGTACAATTCCAGAGATTACAATGTTAAGTTCGAATGTGCTTTTGTTAAAAAAAATGTTATTTTACAGCTTTCAAACTACAAGAAAATCAAATTTTACTGACTTAAAAACTAAGAAATGAAAATTAATATCACTATCTTCATAGTAATAGTAGTAAAACTACTGAAAAGGTGTGTCAATGTGGAATGATTATTTCATTGTTATGGTGCAACTTGGCTTTGCGCTTGCTTTTAGTTATTCATGGTTCTATGATTCACTCTTTTTACTAATGTTAGCACTTTAATTTTTAACATAAGAATATTATGGGTTTTATCTGTGAAGTAGATGTTTCCCCCCTAAAGTGGGTGTCGTATTGAACAAATTTATTTTTCCTTCGCATTTCACTGTAAAAGTGTATTGACATGATTTCTCAAACTAGGTCATGTTACCTGTTAATGTCAGTTTTTCCTCCACTAATTCAAGTGTTTAATCAATGTCAACAGGAAGTTTGTTGAGGTAAGTCTCAGTAGTAGAAATTAGCTTCCTTCTCACAAAGTTATATGACCTATCTTTTAATTTCACTTCAAACTATTATTATTTTTGATTTCGTTGTTTGTTATTGTTTTAAAACTATTTTCCAAACCGCTGTTTTCATTTTATGGTTGTTCTTTTTTCCTATATTGACTGTTTATAATCTACGTCTTTTACGTGTTCTAGATTTAATTGAAATTTAAAATTCTTTCTTCTCACACATATTGATTTTAGTCATCCAATGCGATGAATCCGCTCAGTAGTTGTATACGTAGTTTCATTTTACATGTTGGCTTATACCTAAGTTTGATTTCTTAGGTGATAGTTTAGTTTCCTTCGGAGAATGCACTTCATGTAATTTAATTTATTTACAATACCAATGAAAAAAGGTTTAAAATTTGTAAAAATAGGTAAGTGTTTGAGTAGATCATCTGAAATGAAAAAAAGAAATAAATATTACTTGGCATTCCTCTGTGGAATGCTCTAATGTCATCAGTAGCTTTATTTTCAGAATGTTTTTTACAATTTACTTATTCATGATAAATGTATTTCTGGTACGTTTGACTTCAAGATTATAATATACTTATAGTAATGTTGTGGAGTCAAAAATTATCTGCATTTCAAATTTTAAGCGTATAGTATATTCCTACCTATTCTTAGTATTTTAATTTTAAAATTGTTTTAGTTTGTCTCATATTATCTGTCACTTTTATTTTTGCTTAAACTTCTCGGTTGTAGAACAAACCATGATTTTAAAGCTATTTAGGAAAATCTATACTGTACTATTATTATTGAGTAAGGTTACAAGAGCGCAGAAGCCCTGAACAATCACGATTTTACTTTCCTTCTTCTACTCGCACTCCTCTCTTCTTTCTCCGTTTTGGTCCAACCTACCTAGTAACTTCCTTCCTTCATATGAGCATTTTCCACGCTTCCACCGTCGTCCAACCCTTCTGTCATCGTCTCCGTTCAAGTACAGTTCGATTCATTGCCAGGAGTTAGAAAATAGCTCAAAGTACTCGCTCTGTTTTCATTTCAATGTTGCCACCCCTTTCCCGGTTTTATTTATAATAGCACTCCTTTTATATGTAAATCGCTTAGGATTTGCTGTATGGTGCAAAAATTTGGAACCATCTATTCTTGAAGTCTAAAGTTTTTAAGGTAATTATCTGCGCTTGGTTGATTAATAAAATTTTCAAATGAATATAATTCTTTATGAACGGGATTTGATAATTAATTTTTCCTTCAAATATTGTTGCTGATGTTGGAGTTTTTGCTATATCTAATTGTTTGATTATATTCTAATGGAACGTTCTGTGTCTTGCTGTTAAAATCGACGTAATAATCATTTGTTTAACTAACTGATTTCTAATTTGATTTTTGATTCTTCTAGCAGTTATAAAATTCCTGCTACTGTTATTCGTATCCATCATTCCATATTTATGCATGCGTGATAATGTACAAATATTGATTATTTTTACTTAATTTAGGACTTCCATTGCTTCATGTTTCAGATTCTCTATGATTATCACTTCACTAACCTGAAATACCTGTATTTGATGCCTTCTAGGAATTTGAAATTTTACATTTCATTCATTGGGATTTTGTGGGAAAATGTAAACATTCATCCTATTGTTGAACGACAAGGTGAAATTTTACTGTAAAATTATTATTCTTAATATTGGATCTGTTATCCAACAATTTTTTTTTGCAAGCATTGCATTTTTACACTTGGTATATAGACTTTTATAAAAAAAGTCCGCTTTCTTATATATGTTACCTGATCCACTAATTTTATACTTTTCTCTTACATTTTGGAATGAAATGAATCCTTCAATTCAAATACACATATACAAATCAATTAGTTGCTATCCTTTTTTTCCTTTTTACTGACAATTAACTACTATGAATAAAAATCCGGTTATAGAATGTAGTCAAAGCTTTTGTTTAAGATAACTTTTAGCTATCAACTAAAGTTTGCTAAACTCAATTCTTTTTATTTGATAAAAAATTCAATGGAGTTTAGCTAATACTGAAGATGTACCATATTTTAGTTGAAATATTGATTGCTGACTAATATAAAGAGGGATCTTACTATAAATTTACCAAATCAGTAACAAAATACCTGGTTCTACAATTTTTTTATGTTAAAACTAACAATATACAATCATATACTCATTATGTTTTTTTAATAGCAACATCAATTTTCAGTTTATCTTTGCCAAAAAATACAAGACCTTTATATGGCCTCTCCATTTATTTCCATATACGTTTACTTCCACTTTAGTAATATAATTTTGCTCCAATTTTTAAATCATAAAATGTATCCACACAAAATTTTCTTTTTTGGTTTTCAAAATGATAAGTAAACATGGCTCGGTTTAATAGTTTGCAATTATGCTGCTTATTTTATCCCTCTATAATTAACATTTATTTCTTTTTATAAAAAAAGGTTGACTACTTCTTTTGCTCTTATATATGTTTGTTTTAAAAACTATAGTTGCAAGGTGACAAAATATTTTCTCTCTTTATCCCTATTATAAATGGTTATAAAATATTGGATTATTTTATTTTCTTATTGTAGATCAGGTTACTGATGAACCGAGATACACAGTTCATTGGATGAGTTGATAGCGTCATATAAGTTATCCATGGCAATAAGCATAACCTCCCAAACCTTTATTTTTCAGTCTGAATTTAACGTTGTATGTAACGAGCTTCAAAAGCCAACTATTTAATAGTTGTTTGAAATTTTACATGTCAGTTCGGTATTGATAGGATAAAGTAAAAAAATCTTGAATTAAAGCTTCAGTTGATAAAAATTAATTGTACTTTTATGTTTTGACATGCACATATGCTAATTTACTAAGCTAATTATTGGCTATCCAAGCATTTATAACAAAGTGTTAAGCGAGTTTTAAATATATGTATATATTGCACGATTAATCGAAAGAATTTACACATCAAGTGTGTGGTTTGATTAACAAAGTGTAATTTTTATCAGGTCCCACTACTTTCTATTAACAAAGTCAAGCCGAGGTTAAATTACTTATTTATAAAGTCTATATACCAATCGTGTGTGTATAGCAAGATTTTACCTTTCAGTTTTGTTTTCATACTGCCTAGCCTTCTGTTTTATGCAGGTTAAAGTTGGTAAGCGAGTTGGTTAAAACTGCATTTACAATAGTGGGGTTGGTTTTTTTTTTTTTTGTATTTTTAATTAGTGGATAGTGAGGAGCACAACATATTGTTGTGAAGTTAATTACTTCGGTGATTTAGCATTAACATATCAACAACATAACCAATTGTGTTAGTAAAGTTGATTATGATGTATTTAAAAGGGGAAAGTTTGTAATAAGTTGTCGTAATGGTCTAATAATAAAGGTTAATGTTGATAATTGTAAGGGAGAATTATCCACTTTCCAGTGTTTCAATCCTTAAGCACTTGGTTATATTATGATTTACTAATTAATGGTCTATGTAGAGTATTTGACATGACTCCAATAGAACACAAGAACTACTTCTGTTATCAGATTCTTGAAGGAAGTAATTTTTCCTAAAGAATTGTGTATCATTGGTTTGTTGCAGCATAATAATCCATCATATTTATTGTATATACACAGATTGAGAAAAGGAAAGATATTCAAGCAATAACTTGGTGGTAAGCTTTATTTAATTACGTGAACAAAATCAATGAACTTCGTTTTATTACTCTTTCATTGTTCTACAAACAGGTAAATCAGAACCAATTGAATAATGTTGTAGGTTTAACCAATGATATGATGAATATCCATTCTCGTATTCTTATCTATGTGAAATTATGTAGCTCTAATGCATTATGAACACTAATACGGTATATCTGATTATATTTGAATTTCTTTAAAAGGCATCAACTCAATCCTTTTGATCAATCTCTCTTCATTCAAGTGTTTTCATTTTACATTTGATCACTCAACAATCCTCAACTTCAAATCTTTTACTAATGTATTTCTTTATAGATGAAACTCAACACTTAGTCGTTTTCTTTTAATTTTGTACTCTCAACCAACAGTTGGTTACATATATGTATGTATGTATGCGCGTGTGTATACACACAAACACACACACACATATATAGGAACGTTCAATGACACCTAAAATAGTGCAACGTTGTGGGTTCCAGAGGGGTTGTTTTTTGCATCACCTGTGTTTGTTTCGGTTGAACTGGAAACATTAGGCAACCTGATCCAAGAATTTGAACCACCAACCAAAATTACAGTATATTCTTTTTCTATCAAAAATAATGTATGTTTTGACTGCATAATGATTTACACATGACCTGATAATAGGATTTGATTTGGATCTCCCTATTAATAATTATGACTGCTAGAATGCTCAATGCTATAATTTGACTTACAGTTCTAATTTCCTTAATCTATTAGAGTTTATTTTAATATGGTTTGGTAATTATGTGTTTTATTTTGATTTTAGATGTATTGGTGTTCGCAAATGGTTCTGAAGTTTGTTATTGGAAACTAAGTTTTTATGGTTAGAACTCCATTTGTTTTGGTAAACAATGAAATGAATTTTTTAAACTACATTACACGCATTTTAATGGTTTGAAAATGCGATCTTGGATCAAGTTATTACTTTATTGAGAATTGAAAAATTAATACTAGGGTTCAAATAAATTAACGGTTTGAATAATTAGTCTTAACCATATTTCACAACACTGAAGAATGAAGGACATCTGGCTGACATATTACCTGTTTGTGACTTATTCTAACGTTTGTATGTATAGATATATATTGAATAGTTTTTATCTACTTTTCACAATATCGATAAATCACATTAAAGAGGTGGAATATGTTGAAATAATGAAATTATAACTGTTCCAGATGATTGTCTTATGGGATAGATTTGTTAAATCATAATACTGATATCGACTAACATAGTGGTTCGCTCTGCTAATTCACTTGAACAATGCCAAGTTATCCAATTATTATGAAGTATATGTGCTTACTTATATAGTTTAATGATCCTTTCTCAAATTTCACCAATTTTTTAAAAATCCTCAGAATGTCACAATTAACCGCATAAAATTAATCTATACTCTTTTCTTTGTATCTGTCGTGAACATTTTTTTGCATAGTCATACACAAAATGTAGAAGTAACCGTTGTTTTTTTGGTTGTTTCTTATCAAGGTCTACTAATATTTATGTTCGCGCTAATTTTACTCTTTCTTTTAACATCATCAATTTATGTCTTCAAAATATTATGACAAATTTGCTCTTTTGTTTTAGAGATTGTCCCTTCTTCTCAATTTCTGGTATTTCATAACAAAATCAAAGATGACAATCACAAAACTAGATTGTGGCTCAATCTCAGTCAACGTCAAAATTAGGCACTCATTTACTTTTCCATTTTTTACTTAATTTGTCTGAGTGCGTTTCAGATTATGTATTAATGACTTAGAATTTTTAACTTTGTAGTAATTTGTCCCACTAATAATATTTAAAACTCAATAAGTTGGTTTTAGCGGCATTTATGAATAATAGTGACTTCTACTTTGCACCATATTTAATTGCTTCACATTTATGGGGACTTCTTGGAAACTTATTGAGGAGTCGTGGGTGTGGATATTTGTAAAAATGTGTTGAGGCTTTACACACACGCACATAGAACGATTCGGTGGCACCGGTAATAGTGCAGCACCCGTCTTGCCTCCTAATTTTCACCACACAACCCGGGGGAGAGAGAGAGCTACATTCCACCCCCACCCCTCCGTGGATTGTGTGGTGGAAATCAGGGTGCAAGTGGGGTGCTGCACTATTGCGCATGCCATCGAACCATCATCAATATATATATATACACATATATATATACACATACACACATATATATATATATATATAAGAACAAAAATGGAAAATGGTTAGCTGCACATTCTCTGTAGATTAATCAAACCTCATACGTGGGTTTGGAACAATTTTGAAGTGTGATTTGCCTTGATTTCTTCTTAAGTTGATTCATGATAAAGTGTTTCTTAAACCAATTATATGCTCTTTTCCATCAGCAATTATGCTAACTAGAATTTTGTATTATGGCTTTCATATATGTGTTTTGCAAAGAAAATGACATAGCAATAAAGTTTAATTGCATTGTGTTTCCTATTGAATTTTACTCCACATTTGCACATTTGTCTAAGCTTTTGATAAGTTTCTTATTAGTTATCATTTTTCATAAAAGCGTTTATGATAAAGGTATAGCCAGTTTCTTATTAGTTATCATTTTTCAGCATTTCTTTAAATAAATTATCCTCTCAAGGCTGGAAGTTGAGGGTGGAAGCCAAGAAGAAAGTAATAAGGAAACTATTCCAAGGGAAACGAAAGACAGCCATAAGTCACTAAAGACACATTCTAGAGGAATCCTTACAACAAATCGGTGGTTGGCTCATTTACACGGAGAGATGAGTGAGCTTTGGCTTGAGTAAATGTCACACAAAACTTTTATCTAAAGCATCATTATTATTGTCATTTTTGGATTCTCTTCAGTAAGATGATACTGAGTTACAGGAAGCAGTTGTTCTTGTGAACTAAAGCACTAAAATATCAACATAATGTATTTGCACTCGTTTTTGTTTTTGTTATTATTGGTTGAGCTTATTGTTCTATTGGTTGTTTGTTCAATGTAGTTTAAATTTTTGGAAATCTATCTCATTATGAGTGTGGGATAGGTTTACTATTTGATCGTGCGAGAAATATTGAATGAGATTTTTTTTCTACTTTGCATAAATAAAAGTTGCTTTGAAATATTCTCTATGAAAATCTATACATTCCATTCTTAAAGATATTTTCATTCAAGTTGGTATTTCTCTTTTGTTGCAACTGCTTGGTAGATAGAACTAGCATAGATTTTGGCATCTACAGAAAAATTTAGTTTCTTTAATGTAATATGAAGCATATTAATTGTCAAAATGTATGTGAAATTTTGCTTGCTTTTTTGACTAATTTGACTTTTGCATTGATCCATGGTCGTACTTCCATGAAATATAATTTGGATCTATAATAATCAATGGTGCATCATATTATCCATTATTAGTATTATATTATCTAAAATTAGTATTGTTCAAAACATAATAGAGACATCCAATTGCATAGTAATTTCTCCTAACACATTAATACTAGCCTATGTGCTTTAAATATCATTGCTTGCCATCAATTTATTTTGAGGAATAATAGATACTATAAGGCAACAAATTTTATTGCATAAGAAGTCCAACCCCAATGAGATTTATTTTCATAAAGTAGTAAATGAATTAAATACATAATACGTCTAATTCCGTGTGCATAGCACGGGTTCACACTAGTTATATATGATATAGCAAGGCAATATGTCTTTTAGTTTAGACAAATAGTGGATGAAAGAATCTAATCGAAGAACAACACAATATGTGAAAGTAATGCAGAAGTTTATAGAATTCCTTGTAGAGAATAGTGGTATTAAGAATATCTATTCTTGTCTTTGCATACAATGTAAAAATATGAAAATGAAGATTAAGTTAGATGACATTCATTTTGATTTGCATTGGTGGAGGATTGTCCAATCATAGGACTTGTGGCTTTTCATGGGAAACGTTGGCTAAGAAGCAAAAACAACCACTTTGTAACAATCAATATTTTACGTATTGGAGGACCGTAAAATATTATTTTTAAAATCATATTGGATCGAATGGTTCTATAAATTTAGGGATATCGAGCGGTGACATATTTAACCTTGATAAATGTAACAGCCCAATTTTTTTTAACAAGTATTTTTCACTTGTATTTTAAAAACTTTGGGGTTTATTTAAAGTGATTTAAAAAAAAAACAATTGACCAAATTTTTAATTAAATAATAAGATCTCTGAAATTTTGACATGGTTAAGAATTAACTTTAATTTGGTAATTTGGGGTTTTGTCGAAGATGGTAAATAACTTAATTTCTAGTCAAATCATGTAACAACCCGCATATTTATCGAGTTTGTATTTAAATATTTTATTTAAATATTAACTCGTTAATCGGGTTTTGGTCCGAAAAGCTACTTTTTGCAAACGGTCAAATTAGGACTCGAGACCACTTCCATTGAGTTCGAAATGTCGTTTACAATTTTTTAAGTATAAACATCGATAGGTTTGGAGTTATAGCAATTTCACTAACTTTTCCCGCTTTGGACTTTGGGTTAGTTTAGCCTATTAAGCCCAAGTTCCAACCCTCTTCTCCTCACTCTTCATAAATTTCCTAACTAACTCAAGCTTTGGCATTAATGGTGAAGAGAATGGGAAATTAAAACTCCAAGCTCAAATTCAATTGCAAATCCAACATTCAACTCCAAATTCAAGTAGAAGATATTGGATTCAAGCTTTGGATTGCTTCTCCTTGCTTTCAAGCTTCATCTTCATAAACTTTAGTGCAAAGGTGAGATTTTTATCTCACAAATCTAGTCTATAACTATATTGGACTGTTGGGAATGATTCCCTATCACTTTTGCATGCACATTTGCATTTGGTTTGGATTGGATTGGCGAAAAACTCCAATTTTTAGCGTTTTGGTGAATTTTCTGCACTTAGGTCGTTCTGGCCATTTTCGTGTGTTCGGAGTTAGGTCGCTCGCGACCTAACCCTTAGGTCGTTCGCGACCTAACCCTTAGGTCGTTCGCGTGGAAAAGTCTCGGCCTTCGAATAGCTCGTTTCCGACCTAAAATGGCCTATAACGTTAGGTCGCTCGGCGCTTCGGAATTAGGTCGTGGGTCGTTGGGCTTTAGGTCGCAAGCTCCTTAGGTTGTAGGTCGTTCGAATGTTAGGTCGCTCGGCCCTTATCCCGATAGGTCGCTTGACCCCTTGGACTCCTAGGTCGTAACCCTTAGGTCGCTCGACCCTATTCCCCTTAGGTCGCTAGGTCGCGATGTTTTAGGTCGCTGCATCCTATGCCTCTATAGGTCGCTCGACCTCGTTTATGACCATAGGTCGCTCACCCCCTCTTCGTTAGGTCGCTTGGCCTTGCCTTCCATTTTTAGGTCGCTAGGTCGCGAAGTTTTTGGTCGTTAGGTCGCGACGTTTTAGGTCGCTTGACCTTGTTTTCCTCTAGGTCGCATGGCCTTTAGACCGTTAGGTCGCGAGCGTTAGGTCGTTAGACCTTACCTTCCTTAGGTCGCTTGACCGGTTAAACCTTTAGGTCGCTCAACCCTACTACCATTACTAGGTCGTTTGGCCATAGCTCGTTAGGTCGCATGACCTTATAAACCGATAGGTCACATGACATTATAACCCTATAGGTCGTTGGACCTTTGACTCGTAGGTCGTTGGACCTTATCCCGATAGGTCGCTTGACCCCTTGGACTCCTACGTCGCAACCCTTAGGTCGCTCGACCCTATTCCCCTTAGGTCGTTAGACCTCATTTTGTCTTCACTAGGTCGTACCGTTTTGGTCGGGGCGCTGCCCCCTGGACCCCCGCGACCTGACCGGGCAGGTCGAACCCCGTAAGCGGTGGCGTTGCCCCCGCACCCCCACCTTGGGGGGTTGCCACCCCCCCTGGACCCCCCCTCCGTAGGGGATCTTATCTGAAAAACATTGAGCTGATTTCCTTGGATTTTATTCACATCTCCGTATGCGATTTTTGTGACTGATTGTTTCTACAATTGCTTCTGTGTTTTGTCACTTTATAATATAAAGGTTTCAATACTAGTACTAAATATCAAAACTCTTTTAACAAACAATTTCAACTCTATTTTTAATAACAAAGCTCTTTTCTTAAACCGTTTTCCAATCTATTAGTATATACAAGCCTTTACCTCACTCGGATGAAAAATCTAATTAAACGACTTAGTAAAACAAGTGGTATGAAACGCTTGCGTTCACTTCGTCGGTTAATTCTTGGACTTGTTCGATTGAACCTCTTGTGACAATTTTATTAGTGAAGATTTACAGTTTGTTCGTAAATATTTAAGTTAAGCAAGTGGTTATGGGACATGAAGCTAAACTTCTATATTTACTAGCTTAGTGTAATTGACACTTCTCGTTGATCTTGATGATCGCTTTATGAATTAGATTAGCAATTGCGCGATGTCTCTTTCATTGCAAGGTTAGACTAGACACCACTTGTGTGATTCCATTCACACATACCTTTCTGCTTTTTGGTTAGTCTTGACCTCAATCTGTGTGATTCCATTCACACATGCGGGGTAGCTCCCCATGGTCTTCGGACCGTCATGTGATAGGCCTCTTTCCCTTTTTATGATTTCTGGATTTCTCGTGTTGATTTCTGGAATTTATGTCATTGACTTGTTATGAGTACAAGTTTAGGGTATAATGCCCTCTTCGAATATTTGAGAAGATTCTTGTGATATTGATTATCTCTTATTGATTGATCTTCTGTTGATCATTATTTACATACTTATAGTGGTATGTCGTTATGGATGTTTATGTTTATGCCATATCTTTTATGTTATATCATGTCATCTGATATTTATAGCTAGACTGATCCGTTTATTATTTTCTTAAATAATACTCGGGTCAGACCGAGATGTTACAGGTGCTTCTGCTTGACTTCTTCCCAGGGATTCATCACTCTGACTTTTGGCTAACTGTTTAGATTAGCAGTTTTTGTTGTATACACTTGAGATATAGACTCATTGTTGTATTCTTTTGTATAGCACGTGTTGCTATTCTTTTGTATTATCGTGGATCTTAATGACCACTACTCTGATGTACACTTTCATGTGTTAGTTATATATTCATATCTTCTTCCGCCTTTGTGATATGGATATCTGTGACTGATTTGTGATATGATTATTTCTATGTTTGTTTCCGAAGATTATTTATAGCCACCGTGTGATAAGCAATTACATGGATGGTCGCTCCTCAACAGCCTTATTCTCCGTGCTAGTTGACAGCACTACTCCGGAGTGTTCTTGGCTAGCGTGGGTATAGAGGTGGGGCGTCACAAATCAAGTTTTAATTAAGAAAACATTAATAGCTTAGGTGGTTAAGACATCTGGGCTATTCACGACAGGTCACAAGTTCGAGTCTCAGCATGGTTAGAATTTCGAGTTTTTTTTTAGTATATAAATGAACTGGGTAATTACGCGTTAAAAAGGGCGCGTAAATTTAGGGAATAAATACCGTATGTATATATATATATATATATATATATATATATATATATATATATATGATTATATATAAGAAAACGTATAGAATTTTAATCCGTTATTTTTCTCTTTCCAGTAAAATTTACTTCCCAATTTATATACATATATAATTTGATTTAAATCATTTCCTTAAAATACTAAATATGGAAATTTAAAGTTGTGAAACGGTTAATTTTGTTAAAAGACAACTCCATTTGAATTTTAATAAAAGGAATTTTGTATATATATATATATAAAATATGTGAAAACCAATTAAGTTTGTTAAGTAATAATTTTGAAGAATTTAGTGTATTAATGAACTGTTGGATTTCGCGTTTATAGGACGCGTAAAATTTATGGTATAAGTAACGTAATAAACGTATAAATTTAAAACGTTATTTTTATATAAATCTTGGGTGTTTTGTATTGCGTCAATTTGGCGTATTTTAAAAATCATATTTCAACATCTATATGAATTAAAATATCAGTCAGTAGTTTATAACAAATGTTACTTTTTCCATATAACTTTAAACATATTTTAGTGTTGCCTTGTATGTTCTGACTATTTAGTTGAAATTTAACCTTGCTTATCTTTTCAAATTCTCGCATACCCATTATATCTCTCTGGTTTCTATAATCACGCAAATCTTATTTGCCTATCTATTTCAAATAAATATATATAATAATAATAAAAAAAAGAAACGTGATGCCGTTTCTTCAATCTACAATCAAATCTCTTGCTTAAATATCATCTTAATGGTCTGCATTCAAAATCACGCCACTATTAAATGGTATCAAATGTTGAAATCAAATTTTCATAAATTGGTAGTATAAATTCACACAGACTTATCCGTTCCAAGCTAAAGAAACTGGAAAGAAATCACAATCTTTTATCACTTGCCTCCTTATATTCGTTTCCTTTATCAATTTATCTCTTATGTTTTCTGGTCTACAATATAATTTCAAACCTGCCTACTATATATATCTCTCTGCAAATTTGTTCTTGCCAATATCTTTTATCAAGGGGAAACATAAATCACGCAGTCTTATCCATTCAACAAAAAGAAATCTTGCAACCAATCTGGTAACTGATCAAGCAATTTTTGTAAACATTATTTCGTTGCCTATTCAGTGCAAAGCAAATTATAACTGCTTACTGTTATCCACTTTAATCACGCATGCATTTATCACAATTTTCGTGCAACGTTCAAACATGAAGAAACTGGAAATAAATCTCTCTGCCTTCCTTTGTTTTAATACGAAATTTATTGCTTCTCAATCAAGATATGTTGCCACTTTATAAATTTTTCCCCTGCCGTGACCACTTTAAAACCTGAAGCTCATTTATATATACCAGCTATTCCAAATACCTTTGCATCTCCTATAGCTTGTATTATCTCCTTCTTGCGTACAGAGCTTCAAATCAGGTAATGGTTTTTTTTCTTTGTCTTTTTCTTTTCTTCTTCCAGTTTTACTTTCTTCTTCTTATTGTTCTCTGTTTCCCTTTTGCCTTGATCGGCTACTTCTCCACCACGTCACGTCCCTCTAAGTTTCATAACCGAGCTTATATCCCGAACAAGCCCATGGTTAATATATTATAATATTTTTCTAAATTTTTTTAAGTATTTTTGAAATAAAATTTATGTAATTTAACTAAAAATTTGACTTAAGGCTTTAAAATTTTAAAGGTGTTTTGTTTTCTATAAGTTAAATTTTTGTAAGTTAATAATTGGTTTTAAAGTGAATTTAAAGATTTTATTTACGATAAATGACATAATAATTAAATTTGATTTAATATGGAGTTGAAATCTAACCTAGAAATTTTAATAAAAGTTATTTCCGAAAATGGATATGTTTGGTATAATAAATAATGTACCTTGAATTGATAAAATGAAAGACGGTTGAAATAGAACATTTTGGAATAACTTTTATTTAACTTGAATCATAGTTGAATTGATGTCTAAGTGAATTAAGTTGTGAAGAAAATTTAGTGTATATTAACTATAAAAAGGAAAAAAAAAATTATGGAACGGATGTGTTTTGTGAGTAAATAATTGAAAATGTTGTTTTCAAATGGAAAGGTGAAATTTCAATTTATGACTTAACTTGAAAATTTGAAATTTGGTTTTAAATAAAATTGTTAAGTTAAGTAAATAAATGAGAATTTAGTTTTATTTAGGAAGTGGGTATTTTTAAATTAAGTGTAAAGTTATTTGGAAAAATATATATACAAGTTAAGTAAAATTGGGAAATTCTGACTTACAAATGATTCATAGTAAATTTGGATATTTTATTTATAAAATTTATTTTATTTAATCATAAGATAAATGGTATCCAAATGAACATTTTCTGAAGTAGGAATATGATTTTTAAAGTTAAGAATGGTTAAAAATTTAAATTTTAATGTTTCTGAATTCGACAATGTTTTGAAATTGAAGTGGCAGAGACGTGTTGTAATTAAGAAACAGAGAGAGTTTGCATTGAAGAATAGTTTAGGCAGAGACGCAAGTTTGTGTAAATACATATTTTTCAAAACTAGATAAGTTAGGGTATGCCGGTGGAAAATAATAATAATAATAATAAAATGTATAATAATAATAAATAGTATTGCCAAGCCTATGAAGTTGGGGTCGGGATGTGGGGTGAGGCAGTCGAGCAAAAGCTGAACCAAAATTTCTTTTATTCTATTCGTTCCAGTTGTTTCGAAAATTTTGCTTTGACCGTAATTTTAAAAGTCGCGTATTTGGTGTTTGGATCTTATTTTAGATTTGAATCAAGGCGTGGCATCCGCGGAAACCTAATCGTGCCATCTGTACGATCCTTTATCAAGTGGTAAAATTGTTTGAATCTGATTATCTGCAGTTTAAGGTGAGTATTTCTCACCAGACAAACATACCTATATTTATGTGAATTATCGCAAGTGTATTTGTAAATTATTTATTAAATGTCATCTGTCTGTAATATAACGTATGATGTTAAACCCCATTTTAAATTGACACCTCATCAGTTGTTTATCTGTTGTAATATAGTTGCAGTTATATTATTTAATGCTTATTTACTGTTAAATCATCACTGCAAGTTCCCTGTAAATTGAGATCGTTATAGGCTGAAATGATAGGCCTATACGATAATTATTTATTCATTTATTTATTTAATTGTTTAATTTTAAATATTTAACTTGGGATTGTGGGTTTGAAATGATAGAACCCGGGGTTTTTTTAAATTGCGGATTGAAATGATATATATCTGTATCACTTGACCTAGGCTAGAAAACTATATACAGACCCGTGGTTTATATAATATTTTTATGAAATATTTTAAAAAATATTTTTAAATAGAAAGTTTATAATTTTCTGGTTTAAATGTATTTGAAGGATTTTATCTTTTTATTTATTTATAATGATTTTTGAATGAGTCAAATGTTAAATAAATGAATGTTTATGTAAAATTTTGGAGCATAACTTATTTTGGAAAATTATGAATTTTTGTTAAAAGTGAGATTTTAGTTAAGTAAAATAATTGATATTAAGTTTTATTTTGGGAATTTAAAACTAATGGTTAAGTTAATAAGTTATAACACTTAAATGCTGTCTTTTATAAATAGACTGTTTTAACTTATAACTTTAGGTAGCATTTTATAAGTGCTACGGAAACTGAATTTTGATTGTTTTAATAAATTTTATGGAAATAATCTTTGAAAAAAAAGCTTAAATTTTGGAATATAATATGAATAAATAAGAATAAGGAATTGACTTTAAATGGTTTTAAACGGAAGAATTTAACTTTTAAATGTGAGTTGAAAGGCAATTAATTCCTAAATAAATTGAATAGATTTAAATGGTATTTATATTAAATGAAATGACTGATGTTTAAATAAATGATGTTTGAAAGGATATTATGATATTGAAATGTATTTGAAATTTATTTTGATTTTTAAAGTATAAATACCATTTTTTTTAAAGTTGTAACCACGAGTTATAATAACGCTTGGTTGTTAAAGAGACCGGGATCGGATGTCTGGCATACTCTCTGTCGATACCGAAAACCACTTTGACAACCGTGTATGCGGTGGAGATTCCAGAATGAAGTAGGATGGTGGCGGCGTTTTCTATGAGGTAAATACGTGGACCCGACTCCCGTGAGTTGGCATAAGGTGGCTAAAACAGGAGCGATTCTCGGATTAATGAGGAAGCACCTCTGATCGGACGCACTTCTTCGTATGCCATTCTATTACTCTTGTGATTGTTTTGATGCGCACCTTTGATTTGGGTGTGTTGTTCGAGGTGGGCGGCAGCTGCGCGCTGCGCGTTTCCATCGATCCGGATAGCAATTGGTATATCTACCCTGGCATTGCCTAGTTGTGTCGTGTCACCTACCATAGCGAGCCTTGTACGAGTTTGGTTTTTTCCCGTAGCACGTGTGATATCCTCTGGTGGCTTCCCGATCAGGAGGGACTATGATATTGGATGGACTACTGGGACTATTACGTGTTAAGGTGGAAAATGTAAAGCCTTAATGCTATTTAAAAGTAAGTTTATTTCAATATAGACACTATTATAATAGCGAAAATATTACTACATAGTAAATAGTTTAACGGATCCTTAGAGGATGTGCGGTCCCAAGCATCCTTTAAGTTACTTGCTCTATATTACAGTACACTTGAATTAGCTTACACTAGATAAGTATGTATGTCCTGACTCGAGTGTTTATGTTTTATTTTACGCTCGGGTCAGCCTGAGTTGCAGTTCAGTCATCATCCCGGAGCTAGGACTTCTGTAGATCCTTTCAAGTTGCTGGCTTCTTTCTGTCCGTTATCTTATTTATGAAATCAAGACTTTGGGATTTTTGGATTTTCTATTTGATGATTTAAACTATATTTGGGATGGAAGACTTTGTAATTTGTATTTGTTGAGACTATTTTTAGTGGCTTCATGAACCACTAAGTATTTTTAAATTCCGCTGCGAGTATTCTGATTCTGTGTCTGTGATTAATTATTTACTGCGTATTCTGAGATTTGCCAAATTTTAATTACAACGCGGTATTTTGAACAATTCAAGTCCGACATGTGCGGATGCGAATGGTTGAAAATATCGGGTCGTTACAATAAATTTTATCAGATAATTTTACCTTGGAAAATTATAACGGACGTTGCTTTTGATAGAAGTACAATTAAGACCCAAGACCCCTTCTATTGGAAAGATATGATAGTTTTCTTTCCCATAGAGTGGTCATAATAGTGATTTGGAATCGTTGGCTAGGAAAAATGATAGTTTGAATTTTAATAGTTTTCAAAGTAGCTTAATAGGTAATTAGTGAGATTGGGGATATATCCACTAACCCATTTCGAGTTTTACAATTCTAAAGGCTGGAATAGTCTTTCCCAAATCATTTCTCCCATCTCTCAAGCAGATCTAAGCCTCCATTAACCCTTTCTTCATCAAAACCACCTTCATATTTCCCCTTCAGATCAAGTCTAAATCATGATTAAAGGTAGACCGGCAAATGGATTAGTAGATATCTTCGTATCTATATTTTTTTGGGAAGAGAAATTGAGTGATTGTTGTTCATTCTTGGCTTCACCTCGATTTACGTGTAAAACTTGAATTTTTGGGGGTTTGGCAAATGATTTATCGTCCTACGCCTTATTATATATGTATCAACATGTTTTACATGTTTTGGATTAATTTTTAAAGTAAAAAATGATTTATTTAGTTTTTAAAGCCTTATATGTAGTAAAAACGCGAATATAGCAATTTTTGGTGTTCGAATCATGTTTTCTGGCTATGGAATTGCTCTGTAGATGTTAGGCCATATTATGGATATATTGTATGGTGATTTTTATGACTTATTGTGTGCTTTGCATGCTTTAATGTTGATTGGTGCGTGTGTAGTGTTTGTATGTATGGTTGAAAATGCTTATTGGAGCGAATAGGAGGTAGAAAACATAAAATCGAATTTCGTCGGGCAGACTGTAGAATGTTAAGGATTGTACCGTTGCATATGGAATGCATGTGGGTCGAAGAACGGAGTGTAGCAACGAAATCGGTGGTTGGAGATACTATAGCATCTCTGTTCAATAGCTCTTTTTCAGCGAATAAGTTGCTCAAGGAATGCTCTAAGTTCATGGTGGTTTGCTCGGGTGGTGCTCCAAGTTAGCTATGGGGAAACAAGGATTGTAAATGCTGTTCGATGGTGTTGTGCTCGGTGATTGGTAAAGAAATCTTGTTTGGGGGTGCTTCTGGTTCGGCTTTAAGATGTGGAGTGGGTTACTTCGGGACTAGAACGAAGATTTTCTGAGCAGAGAAATGGAGTGGTGAATTTTGGATTGCTTTGGGTCAGGGGTGATGTTGCTTCATGTTATTGAGAAGAGACTTTTTGGTTTTCCCATTGAAATGACCTAAGCAGAAAATTTGAATTTTTGGAGTTTGTCTTGGGTAAAGGCGGATGACTTTAGGATGACTCAAGGCAACTTCGGTTTCGTGTGGCAACTATTGAAGCGATGTTATGGTGCTTCGACACAACAATGACTTTGGAACTTTAGTATGATGGCTTTACTACATATGATGTGTGTATAGAGGCATTTCAATAATGAGGACTCAATGATAGGAGTTATGACGATGATCCACAGGGACAAGTTCAACGATAAGGGCTTGTGAGTAGAATTTGTGACTACGTTCAACTATGGAGATAGTCGAAATAGAATAACAATTGAATTTCATTATGGAGACGCATGCCAATAGATCTTTGATAACTCGGAGGTTTCTAGTGTGCTCATAAAGAAGGGGTATGTGGAGAAGCCTCCTGGATTCGCGACCATATCAAAATCATTGTGATGGTAGACTATCTAGGACTTTAGCGATTATGAGTCTAGTTCCTAGCCTTAAGAAGTACATGGATTCAAGCACCATAGAAGCTGAGGTTTGATTGAGTTCCTGGTTTGTGATTTTGATACACGAGTTATTGTATATTCAATGCAAACTAGTAGCAGTGAAGGTTGTTTGATGGATGCCATATTTGCATGGTTGTTTATCACTCTAGGGTGTTACACGATGAAGGTATTTCGACCATATATCTAGACACTGAATATTGTACTTTGATTGTAGTACACTTACAAGATGATAATAGAAGATTAGCGTATATCGACTGTTATGTGTTAACTCTTTTGATGTAAGGACCGGTCAGGTATGGTTCTTAATACTTTATGGCCCTATTTACTATATACAATTTTTAGTATTTTGAGAAGACTTATCGCTCACACCAGACTTTTGTTTGACCTAAGGTATTACGCTTTGCTTCTTATTATCTTAAGCACTCTTAAATGAGTGTATTAGGAATAACAGGTTTGGGCAGCGCATGAATCTGTATGGTGTACGAGCATGAAGCTATGGTTTCATATCTATAGTTTGGAGTTTACTATCATTTATATTCCACCTTGCAATACATAGATCTGTACCAGTACTTGTAATGAAGCTATGCTTTCATATATCTATACTTTAGAGTTTACTATCATTTATATTCCACCATGCAATACATTGGAGCTATGCCAGTACTTGAATTACTTTAGAGATAGTTATAGAGTTTATTTTGGAGATTTGGGACATATAAACATTTTTACTTTTAATTTTGTATAATTTGTAAACCTATTGCACTCATATGTTCTTATTTATGGTTCATCTAATTATATTTCTGTCTCTCCTATTTTACGTCTATGTTATTATTATATTTTTTTCTATACACTGTAAGATAATCTATAAGTTATGTATTTGGATTTTTGTTACTTTACACCTTTGGTTATCATCCTACATCAATTAGGTACCTCCATAGTGCACTATATATGTAGATTGGGTATCGAATGTGTAGGACGATCGTCACATTTGGTATTAGAGCTTAGATTGCATAGACGACCAAAGTTGAAATATGGATCCATTAGAGATGAGGAAGAAGCTATCTCCTTAGAATGGATCAAGAAATATATGAGAGATCATACTTGTTATATATTGGTTTCAAAACCATATACTAGTGTGTGTATATTGTGTATAAGTCACCTTGCATTCATAGATACCACTTTTCCTTTTAGAGAGACTGATCATCCTTTTCACATCTTATAAGAATAAGCCGACTAACGAGGAATGCTGCTAGGGATTATACTTCTTCCATAAAGCAGGGAGAGGCGACGGGTTAGCTATGAACCCCGGTATTCAAGCTATTTTCAATAACATGATAAGGGACATGCTACAGAATGCCTAAGGGTTTGATTCTACGATGGACTTTGGTGGTGGTGCGCAGGCGCAAGCGTCGATGGCTGACTTTGCCAAATTGAAGAAGGATTACTCTACTCTGGGAGGAAAACCACTTCTTGGAATAGAATCAACCGTCGAAATATAAGATTGGTTTGACACTTGTGAATGCATCTTTGAGGATATAGAGTTGGAGGATGCAATGAAGAGGAAGCCAGCCCCTAAACATCTTCAGGGGCGAGCGATGGGGCAGTGGAACGCCATCAAGATTACCACTCCCAAGGATTAGATTGCTCGGGAGCAGTTTAAGGTGAGGTTTTAAGAGAAGTATATACCAGTTGTCCAAAAGTTGATGCTCTTTTAGAAGTTTGCTAATTCGAGGTAAGGGAGATGCCTGCGTTAGAGGATGTAGCTGTGTTTGCTATAATTATAGAGAGAAGAGCCATCTTATCAGAGACTGTAAAGCTGAAGGCAAGAAGTGCTACAACTGGTATAAGTCAGGGCATATCAAGAAGGATTATCCAGAACCACTGAGGAATAAGCATTTTATGATTGCTTATGTTTTGAACGTTGCTCCAACTTCTTCAAGTGCTCTATCAATGAAGGAGAAGGACAAGAGTATTATTATATAGGATATGCTTTCTGTTTCTAATAATTGTACATGTTTTATTCAATACCGGGGCTTTACATTCCTTTATATCTAGCAAACCGATAGATGGATTAGGATTGAAATCTAAGATAGTTGAATGACCTTCGATGGTTACCAACTGTTGAACTTAAATTTAGCTGAACATTCGATATGGTGTACAAGGTGATCTTATTTGAGAACATCTCAGTAACACCCCTTGATTTTAATATAATCACAAGCTTGTTCAAAATCACAAATCACTTGTTCAAGGATAAATTTAATGAATTAAGTAAATTCACAATAGTCCGTTACTTATGTATCAATGGGTAAAATGGATAAGTCACATATATATCAGTCGCTGGTTCATATGTTCATAGTCATGATAGTCAATATGCAAGGCAAACTTTCATATAGTCAAGGGCTCAATTAGCCTTGTGTATTTTGTTAATATGCAAGTCCAAATTCAAGTCCAAGACCAAGTTTAAGTCATATGCACATCATTTACTCGATAACAGTCCAATATGCTTGTCAAGGGAAAATATGCTATGCGAAATTATGTTCTCAAGTCTTTATATGCACTAAATCCAAAGGTTACAATTGACCTTTGAAATCCCCAATTCAATTTAGAGTTTATAACTTTAGAATTTCAGGAAAGAGAAACAAATGACCCATCCCCCTTTTAGCAAGATGGGGATTTATTTATGGATGTGTCAACCATAGGGATGGTTGATTGGGCCCTCTTAGTTAGACGTGCTCCATCTATCTACTTTGTTGATATTCGACATCCCCATCGTCCATTGAGATTCAGCATCTCCTGTTATCTGTCAATATTCGATACCCTTGCTATCCATTGAGATTCGGCATCCCTTGCTACTTATAGGATCTTTTTTCAACGGCCATTGTTGTAAAGGCTCGACATTGGTTACTACGACTAAGATTTTTATAGAGACTCGATGTCTTCTCTTTATGAGTAATGCTTGGTATGCTTTATTAGCATGACATCCGTGCTTTATGACACTTGGTGTTTTTAAATTCGACCTCCAAACTATATTTTAGAAACTCAACAAGCTCTAGGCATCATGAACTTGATATATTTCTTCGTTGTTAAGGCTTCGACATCACTTCTAACTTATGAATGCTTGATGATGCTTATTGTTTCTTTGAGGTTTACCATCCCATAGAGGTTCAATACCTCTTCATGCTTTGTTTTGATTCTCGACACCCCAATTACAATAGATGTTTGACTTAACCTTCTGTTTTGGACATTCAACGCCTGCTATAGGTGTCGAGGCTCAATATCTCCTCTATTTTATAACATTCCCTCACTACAAGAAAAACTACTTTTAGTGGCATATATTAGTAGCGTTTTTGAGCTAAGTGAAACTAATGGTATTTGGCTCTTTTTATTTTCACTATTTTATTTGATTAAAACGCTACTAGTACCTCTCTTTCTTGTATTCGGTGGGAAAAAATTCCAATTTTTTCGATCTATTTTCGTTTCCCTCCATATCACATTTCTCCATTTCCTTCTCCACCTGCAAAACCCAAAATCAATTTTCATTTCCCTCCCTATCGTGTTTCCCCACGTACTTCTCCTCCCGCAAAACCCTAAATCCATATTCGTTTCCTTCCATATCTCGTATCTCCATTTACTTCAGAATAGAATACACGACTTTTAATTTCTCAATCCCATCTTTCTTTCATCTACGCAAATAAAACAGACGATTATAGAAAAGGAAAAAAAGTAGTAGAAGAAGAAATGACTGGAAATCGCGACTAGACTTATAGGTCGTTGCTCAGGCGATTGAAGAGTTTTGGGTAGATTGTGGATGAGGTTGGTTGCGACTGGTTTGGTAGGAATCGGAGGCCGATTTGAGTAGTTCGATTTGGGGATTTGGTCGTCAGAAGTTGGTAATGTATGTCGAAGCAGTTTGTGTCGATTGTGGGGGGGGGGGGGGAGACGTAATGTCAGGTGATGGCTCAAGGTTGCTGGTGAAGGATATTCATAGTTGGTAGGCTGTTTGTGGGTAGTGGAGATGTATGTCTGACTGGTGGAAAACTAGCAGTACAGGCTATGGTGTAGGTTGATGGTATGTGGTTTCGGTAGTGAACTTGCAGTAGTGGGGAGGAGACTGTGGTATGGAAATGACTACAGTCAGAGTGGTTTTGTGTTGTGGCTGTTTGTGGTATAGAGATTGTCAGATGTCAGTTTGTGATAGCTGGTGAGATGCAGTAGTATGGTGATTGGAGATGGTGATTTGGGTTCCGTGAGGTTGCTGAGGTGATATGCAATTTGGTTTCGGGTTGTAGGAGGTGGCGTTGATGATCGAAGGCTGGATGTCGAAGGCGGTTGGAGGTCGAGTGTCTACAGAAAGTAGCAGTTTTTTTATCTTTTTTAAAGAGATAGTCTCTGGTTGGTTGTGGACTGCGGTGTTTCAAGGAAGGGGGAAGAGGATGTTTGGAGTAGCTACTGGTTGGTCTGTGGAAGTGATAGGGTAGTGTTATGGTATGTGAAGTGGTTATGTGATCAAGTTGTGATATGTTGACAGTTTTGTGAGCAGCAAGGAACTTGATGTTGTTGAGCGGCAATTAGCAGTTTGGAAGAGTGGCAGATTGGAAGTTGGACGGAGTATGGCAGTAGGCTAGCAGCAGTAATAGTGAATGGATGATATAAGAGGAGGTTAGGGATTTGGAGTCGCGGTGGTTGGTGGAATGCAGTGAAGTCACGGTCGAAGCTGTGGGGGTCGCGGTGACTTGGTTGTGGTTGTGAGCATTTTTGTTGATTGGTTGGATGTGTTTGTAGGCAGTGAAGGTTGCAAAGAAACCAAAAGCGCAAGCGGTATCAGGGTACTCCAATAACTCCAACCCTTTTGGTGATTCTAATTTGGGTGAAAAGTAAGAACTTTAGTTTCGTTTGAATTATATAAGTTGGTATTCATGTATACACCATTGAAATTGAAATGCTAATTGAAATTGAAATGCCTTTCTAAGCACAATCAATATTTGCTGCATTGGTTTTAAATATTTATAATTGAGGAATAATAGAGATGCTTCCAAACAACACATCATGTTTACATGCACATTCTTGTGTGGTACGAAGAGTGAAAACTATCCGTTTGTCCTATATACTTTAAAGTAGCTATAAAAGATGAAATTCAGCAATAACATTCTCAAATATAATCTTTCTGTAATCAGTGACTACAAGGAGAAAGCTGCAATTTAGTCTGTACCAATAGCTGACAATATAATTTTGCTTCAACTGAATTTACCTGTAAAATGATATCCACATGTTAGAGCATCCTTATAAGGGTAACAAGTGAGGAAAGACCTCACTTTTTCTATTGAGTGGCTAATTCAGATATCCTGTAGTTTCCACTTGTCCGAGGTTCAGAAGTTTAGATAAGTCATTATTTTTGTCATTTTGTGATGTTTTTAATTTACAGAGCTCTGCATGCACCAATCAGATGTTTTAATAGCTAGAGCCCTGCATGTATTGATGTATATTATCCGTTTAAAGGTCCAATTCTTCAACACTTTGCTATCCACTACTGGAGTAGAATATGAAATTTTGTTTGCCAACTGAAAAATAGGCAAAAATGATGCATCCCATTGTTGGGATGCTCTTTAGGAACGTTAGAATTGAAATCAAGATGATGTTTGCTAGAAGGAATGTTTGCTTGAGCGAATCTTGTGATACAATTTATGGATTAAACTACTATGTGATCAGAATTGAATTTTAGCACACAAAACTATGTTTCAAGATGATGTTTTTCATATAGACTTGATTATTCTTTTGCCTGATTATCATGGAATAAGGGCCAACACTCGTGGTCTCTTAATGTGATATGATTGTTTACTTTTCAAAAGTTGGACACCTTAATTATTGTGTGCAGCTTCGTTGGGAGAAAGAAGATTGAACCTGATGTTGTCTAAGGGCGATCATTTGAAATATCCGTCAAAGCAGAAAAGAGAAGAAAAAAAGAAAGAATGGTATGTGATAGGTCTTAACATCAAAAAACAGTGTTATTATTTTATTGAAGTTTATAGCAAAATGGATGCTTATTGTTTGAGATGTTATAATGTATCGCACCACTTTTCTGTCTATATTGATCATTCATTATTATTTTCCCATTAAATTTTGTTGCATCCACCCTTCATTTTTAAGGGCAACTACTCAGTTTCGCGATTGCTTTTAACAGCAGTACTATCAATGATGATAGTACATTTGGATAATTTCATCATGTGTGTTGTGTGTGTTTGTAATATCCATGTGATAACTATTTACTGTAACATTCTCTTAACTCGAGGTGTTAAGTTAGCGGAAATCAGAGAAACACTTGGTTTTGAATGTTGCCTCTAAAAATAAGTTCTACAAAACATTTTCAATTAAACCCTCCACATTTATAATGAGATTAATGAGATTATGCTTGGCAATAGTTAGTGCATACTCTCAGCTATTCCTCAGTACACACATATATCAATCGGTGTGTACATCCTTTAGATTAGTGTGCACATCCAACAGTTCACACATACAACATACATCGCATTCTTTATATTAATAGTGTGTACATCCTTCATATTAGTGTGCACATCCAACAGTTCACACATACAACAGACATTGCATTCTTTTTCACTACAGGCAGTGCATTCTTTCTCACTGTAGACAATGCATTCTTTTAGACAGGGCCCTCGCAATCTATCATAATTTATTTCATTGCTTAAGGACTGCATGCACTCACTCTCTATATAATTTTTGTCACAGCATCCATCAACTTGCTTACACCTATTAACATCGCATGCATGCATCAGCTGCCACAACAATACTGCCTTTCTTTATATCTCCATCACATTTTGCTGGACTTCGCAACCTACATATATTTATTCATATTCAATTTTACAATCTGAACTCCACATCTCTATTGTGATCTTATTCTTAACTATGCAAGCATTTTCCATCAATCTTATGGCCTTCCAACATTCAATGTCATTCTGCATTATACTTAAGATTTTGGCAGCCTGACTTCATGATTCACCATAATCGTGATGGTTTGTCTTTTTTATACCGCGTACATGCTTCTCATTTGAATGGAATGTATATATTTTTTTTCTTAATGAGATTATGCATTTATCATCACTCAAACCCTCCACATTTTGTACATTAATGAGATTTCGCCTCGAACATTACTGTCCATAATCGCTTCTGAATCTCAAACCCTTCGAATTCGACTCTCCAGCCCATCTGCTAACAACCGTCTTCTTTTAGGTATTTTAGTTGATTAGTGAACTGGTATGTTTTTTAAATTATTTGCAAAAGTGGGACTATAATTTGATAGTTTAAGCTTAATTATATGCTTTTGATACCATTATACACCTACCTATTCCTGTAATTCTATGTCATTCTATGTTTGTAACATGAAAATTTGTAGGCTACTGTTGAAAATCTTTTGGACAATAAGTCAAAAGGGTTAAAAATTAATTGGCTCCACTTAGTTCTGATCTTTTCTCCAGAGAAAGTAAGTCATGTAAGTTCAGTTGTTCGTTTCACATATTCTAGCTTTTTTGAACTTTTAAAAGATGAATATTATTATTCATATTTTTTATTTAAGGGTAACATTTATGGTAATAGGCATATAGATTACCTCGAGTTCAGTATTATCACTATGCATAAACATAGAACTAAAGTGAGAACCTGCATAATTTATTTGAGCATTCTAATATAAATAACAATAAATAAGTTTTATAATCATTAATTAAAAAACATAAACCTCTATTTAATACCTAATTTAGTATTGGCAGATTGAGTGAGCTCCCTATTTAGCAGTTTCTTTGGGATTAGCCAAAATACTATGCAATTTTAATGTTTAATGAATTAATTCCTTAAACCGCTTTTCACCTTTTACCGACTTCATATTAATATACAATTGTTTTGTGGAAACTGGAATCAGGAAAAACTATTAAGATTGGAGATCATGTTCGTAAGAGTTTGGATGCAAATTCATTGCAGCTGAAACTACTATGTTTGATCCTATTTTGTGAAGTTTATTTCTAACTTATATTTTAGTTTCTGGTTGTGTGTGCTTACATAAGTTAATTTTATTAATAGTTCATTTGCCATATGTTATTTTTTGTTCAATAGTTTTGATAGTTTGATTCATGAATTGTGTTTGAATAGTCAAATGAAAAACTTCATGCACATAGCTGAATTTGTAATTAATGATGGACCAGGGAAAAAAATTAATGTGCAAAGAGAAACATGTGAAGAAATGGAAAAGAGGTACTAGAGATGAAAGTTTTGAAGCATAGAAATTGAAAGGTATATCATTTCAATCTTAATTCCACTATTACTCTCATATTCAGTATTTGGTGATCAGGAAGAATTTGTACCTCTTCAGTGTTTTATTTGAATTCTATTTTGATAATATGGATATTAGCTCAAAAAAGGTATCAGATAGCTTGCATCTTTATATTTAGTTCTCACAAATTCTTTATCCTTTGTATTTCAAAAATGAGTTACTGTGAATACATTTCATGATTTCAAGCAATAGTTAAAAAATTCTCAGTACCTCTTCATGCTTCATAGGTTCTACTATGGCCCCTATCACCAAATCATATACATCAAGCAGTATCCACTTTTTTCATTGACTGTTTCATGAAAGCTCACCAAAATTTTATATTTCCTTCTAATATATGGCAGTACTAAGTACTTGATATATTAACCTCTCTAATATGCTAAGTTTCCTTCTTTTCCGCTTCAAATCAAATTTTTTGCTCCATCATATGGTTACTCATATATTAGAAATATTCATGAGTCTTGCTGTTAGTACAAAATATACACTTGATTAGACAGCTTAATTTGTAAAAAAATATAAAGTACGAAAAAAATAAATTATGTTGTTCCATTGGGCTTGATGGTTGTAAACTTTTATTGTTTTGTGGAATCCTACCGTAGTTTTGCCTCCGACCCGTCCTGTTATTCTCCGTTTATTATTCCACTTTCTAACCATCACCTGATTTCATTCTTTTTTATCACTCATTTGTAAGTTGAACATCCCAATTGTTCTACCGTCTATTGGTCCACAGTTATCAAAAAAAGTACAAGGATATTCACTTCTACAATAGGGCACTTAATAGATTCAAAATACAATATTGACAGCACATAAAAAAGTTGAATAAATCATCAAATAAGAGATTCTTATATCTTCTACATTGACTGGTGTTCAACTGTACTACATGTAATTGTTGACACAAATCAATAAGAGAGTTTATTTTTTAAACAATGAGTAATATAAAAAACTATTAATAATTAAGTATAGTAAGAAAATTTGTAACATTTTGGTTTATATTCGACCATTGCATTAGTTGGTTTCCAAGATAAAGCATTGATGAGATTTTCTGTTTTTGGTATAACTGAAAAGCACTAAAAAATTATTAAATTCAAATTTCTTACCTCAGTAACATGAATATAAATTCTTTTTGATTGAGTGATCATTTATATAAAAAGGATCTTGAATTAGAAAAAATAGATTTTGAGAACCAAAACATGACGATACTATATATGACCAATGCAAGCAGGGCCTTGAGATAAATTTTAATTTTATGGTGACCAATTTTTCCTTTTTTCTAATGTGGCTCTTTATATCATGAGTGACTTTTAAAGGTTGCTCTATGATTAGCACTATTTTTTATTGCTCTAATAAACATGTTCTCAATGCTACTTTTGTTAACATAGTCAGCTTGCTAGATTATGTAATGTGCGAGTTGCAGAATAATGATTCAACTACTATTTCAATTTTATTTTTGTAATGGTATATATGATGTTAATGTGTATCATTACAAAAATGTGGAACCTTTTTAATGTGACAATTGACATGGTTAAAAGAAATAGTGCAAAATGACTACAGATAATAAAAAAGAGTGTTTAAATATTGACCAACAATATTCCCTGTTACACCTTATAAATTTATAACCATGGTCTTCGATAGCATCATGGTCTAAAGCCCGATTATATTAGCCTTATAGACTTGTTTTTGTGCTATCATTTTGGAGTCTATCGTAATTTATAATATATGGTCTAACATGTGACCTTTTATATTGCAACATATGTATTACAGATCATGTTGCCGTTTTGGATTTTTTTTTTACTTGCAGGTCAAAAATAAATAAATTGCAAACCTTAATAGGACATAAGTTTTGATTTGGAACTGCTTCAACTTGAAAATAAATGAATTTTTTTGACCATACGAACGAATTGTACTGACAAATCTACGATATGATTGCATAGGGATCCAGCTCTTCAGATATATAAAGCTTATCCATCAATTATATTTGGTTTTAAATTTATATTAAGGTATGAGCCCAATCTGAAACTGGAATTTGATTATGAGTTGGATGTTATTATTGAAAGGGATAATTTAACTGTACAGCCACCAGTGAGAACATAACCGATCATTACAAAGAAATGTTGGGTGACTGTGCTGATTGCTTTCTGGATGTCAACTGAGTAGTGACGACATAGCCTGATGGACTTATGTATATGTAAGTACATGCCCTATTGAAATTGTTACTTAAAGAAAGTAAGTTGATATTCTGTGGTATAGCAACAATTTTTCGTCTGTATTTAATTATTAGTATCAGCTGATGCCTTTTAATTGATATCCTAGACGTATCACATTTAATGCCGACTCTTCAGTTCGTTTAAATGATTGTTCATTTCCTTATCATTTTTTCCTACTTCAGTTATTGCCCTACAAGCAATATAACTTCGGTAAGCACTGACGGCCCATTTTATATCAGTTACTCAATTGATTTATTGCCATAATTATATTTATTTATTCGATATCTCACTATAAAATGGTGATATTTATTTAATTGATAAAATACCAAATTTGAAACATTGATATTTGATTTCTTATGGAATCCTGTGTGAAGATGAGTTTGCATTTCCGACATTTTTACAGTTAATCTATGTCGGTAATAAGTAGTTATTATTTTTGGCAAATTTAATCAATTATTATGTAGATTTGTGGATAGCGATCTACCTGACAACTCTGATAATATTATTAAATTTTTGATGAACAATTATAGTTATATGTAGTCTGTTAGTGATCAAGAAGGCATATAATGTGTTAGTGATAAATAGCGGATTTTTCAACAGTTATTTTCTATTGTTATTCACAATATTTTCACCAACTTCTGAAGTTATCGAGAATAATCGTAGTTTCACATAATGTGTTAGTGAACAATTATTTTATTTATTTTACTCTGAAACTTGCGACAAAATAGTTCTAAATAGTCTCCATTTCTATGGATTTATATTTACTCGCTTTAAAATTTGATAATATTATACATATGGACAAAATATATGGAAAAATCTTATATATCGAGTCCAGAAGGTGAAAATAAAGCTTTAACTTTGGTATGAATCTGACTCATAGGTCAAAAGGCGAATGTTTAATATTTTTAAATTTATTTAAAATCTTATATAAAGTTAATAAGGATATTCGAAGCTATCATCATATGCAATGAAAACATATAACGGTAAACTACGACCTATTATGTGGTATCATATCTAAACAATATTACAACATTGTACTTATTAGAATGCTGGGTTTTGAGGTAGCTACTCATTTTACGTAGTTGGTAACACGCTACAAAGGTCGAATCTGGTATAATGTTGTAAAAATACGATTCTCCTGCAAAAAATGTCTTCAATGTGCTAAAGAAATATTCATAAAATAGTTCACTCATCAATCAAATTGCAAATACAACAAACATTTTCATACTAGGGAAAAATGGTTATGTGTTGCAGTTATTATAGCTGAATTTGGTGACCTCCATCATGTTCTGGTACTGGATGTTGTATTCAAACAAGAGGGTGTCACCAACTTGGAACATTTTCTTGGAAACCCAAATTTCATAATCAATTTTTGCCATCATACAATAGTTCAGTAACATCTCCAACTTTGAAAACAGTAGCATAACCCATGGTAAATGCAGGAAGCAACTAAAACAAAACAAAACAAAATGCAGGAAGCAACTAAAACAAAACAAAAAAGCCATGCCATTTCTTCCTTTAAAGAAAATTTTAGTAATAGTTAGATAAGTATGGTGTCCCGTTGATAGATCTGAATAATCTATGATTGAATTTTTTTTTTGGCTAAATGCAATATAAACATTGTACATTTATGCAGATGAAAAAAGAATGTGTTAATGAGGATACAAATTTTAGTCAACTTATTAAGTTTGTTTTCACAATGAACCGTGCTTACATGTCAATGAGCTAACATGGTTTCTTTCCATGTAGATTAACTACACCTTATCCATTACTGGGAAGTTCAAAAAAATTTCCTTTAATAAGTAGATTATGGAGTACTTTGTTCACATGTCATGTCTATTCAAAAGGCAGACGACTCCAAATTAATGAATGCTAGGAAATTTGGTCTTTCATGGAAATAAAATTATAATTTATTCAAATGTTTAACTCAATACCTACTTAATAAAAACTTTGTTTTACATAGTGCATATATATAAAACATACATATATATGGAGGGTTTGAGTGATAATTATTTACTGACTTCATACACACACACACACACACACACACATACATATATATATATGTTGTTGATTGTTAAACTTGTTTGCAGGTAATTAGCTATTTCGAAGCGAAGACTGTCGACAACAAAGAACTAATGGTAATCAAGCAACGAACATGAATTTAATTGTTATATATGTTGTCGTATTTTGTTAGTACCATTTGTAGAAACTTGTCTGTGAATGCTTGTAGTATGTGACTTATTTTGTTGAAAAACTACTATCGAATTGATTATGGATATTATATTTGATTGTGAGATTAGCATGTTTTTGCAATTATTTGAATATGATGATCATATGATTGATTGTTTTTATATGCTAATTATATGATTTAATTGTTTGTTTGAATATATGAAAATTATGTGATTGATCGTTCGTTTTATTATGAATAGTATATAAGCAATTGCTGGAAATGGTATAAACCATCAACCGTAAATAGTAGCATTTAAAATATGCTAACAAACAACCAATAACTTTTAGTAGCGTTTCAGAAATGCTACAGAAACAAATATAAACTAATATAAAAATTATACAGTTGCATTTTAAAAACGCTACTGAAAATCAAAAAATGCAACCAAAAAATGAAGACTTATGGTAGCGTTTTTTTAACCCTACAGAAAAAACCTATAGCTGCATTTAAAAGTGACTTTTGGTAGCGTTTTTTAAATCCTACAGAAAATACCTATAGTCCCATTTAAAAGTGACTTTTGGTAGCGTTTACTACAACGCAACAAAAAGTTTTAGACTTTTAGTTGCATGTCGTATAACAACGTTCTCTAAAACGCTACCATAAGTTATGGTAGCGTTTTTTCAATGCTACCAAAAGTCTTTTCTGGTGTAGTGCCTATTTTGAGGCCCTAAGTTAAGTGCTATAGATGTTGCAGTCATTTATAGTATTAGCTTCTGGTGACAAAATACGGTAATGTTAATGGTATTCATAATATCAGAAGGACATGAATATGATATAAAATCAACACAAATTTCAAAACAAACTTTTCCGATTAAATTTCAGATCAATATTTCATATTCCATTACATAATCCAAAATTGATTCTCAAGTTTTGATCAGGTATAATTATTACAAAATATGCCAAGAGCGACATACGAAAATGCCCTCTTGGATGACCAGAGTACTAGATAGATAGACATCTCAGTCATAAATACATCACGGTGGAAATACTACTAAATAACTCCTACATTGATAGTTTTTCCTCCTGCATGTCTTCGGAAGCTTATTCGTCCAACCAATCAAGCATAAAGGTAAAACATACTGCCAAACATATCAGGATAAGTGTCTTTAATCCTGCACTTGGTTTCCCAAGTACAATATCTCTCGTCATCACTTCACTGGACTTTGACTAATTTGACTGTGTTGTTCCTTAACCTCTTCTCATCTCTCGCAACTATATGAACTGGTTTTCTAACTATAGTCATATTCGGTTTCGCTACTTGAATGACAATAGTCTCTAGATCTCAAATACACTTAGAGAACCGGTAGCGCAATAAGAAGAAAGCGATATTCGCTTAGCTACTTCCTCTAGCACCCGTGAATTCATAGAAATTCTCTCCCGCAATCAACTTATTTTGGATTCTAGACTCAAGAAAATGGATAAGAAGCTCGATAAAATCAAAGGTTTCTTTTCTACATCATGGGATGCATTATCATGTTCTTCTTCAACTGCTTCCACGTCTGTCGCCCAAGGAAAACGCCCCGCACCTCGATTTACATGGTCTACATCCGAGAAGCATACTAGTAGCGACACTAGTGGAGCAACAGTGGTGCTCAAGGCGCTTCTAGACCAGGAAAAGAGCCCATACCAGAGGGAGAATACAATTGGGATCTTGGTGAGTAGGTCTTTTAGATAGTAAGTTGGGTATGAATTATTTGATTATCTATAACTTCCTGTCAATTTAAACATATTGAAACTTGCTAATTATTTATCTTTTGAGACTTGAACTAAATAGTCACACTTTGATATTTATTTCTGCACTTTATATCGAAATTACTTTTGCTATATCTCCTTTTTGTTGATGACAAAGGGGGAGAAGAATTGTCCTGATCATCTTTATGCAGGTACAAGAAGTATCATATATTCAGGGGGAGTTTTTATATTTGTTCTCTAGAAATTTTATATACAGGTTTTCATCAATCAAAAAGGAGGAGAATGTTGAATCACTAATTTTGATTCATGACAAAACAATGTAGAAGAAAAAGAGAATTCACGACAAAAAGAGATAATCAAAGGACTATGGCTACATCAAGACTTTTAATCGATGCTTTCACTGTCTAGTATGTATGATTGAGTCTTAGAAATTTGTTAAAATCTATCCTCAAGTAGTCCGCACTTCATATTCACATAAAAATCAAAACAGAAGCATACTACGTAAAAATGTCACAGCCGGTCGACTGGCCATAACCATTCATTCGACTGACTGTGTGCATATACATATGCACTGTTTATTTTTTTTAAATCTTTTGCATAGTCAGTCGACCGACCGTGAACGACCAGTCGACTTACCCGAGACCAACTGCCATATTTTCGAAAAGACATCTTCTTCTCCAAAAGGATGCAACCCTTCTCTGAACGGAAATATGTGTTCCTCTTCGTCAAAACCCTTCACCAATGGCAGTAACTCTTCAACTATTGTATATAGATACTCCCAAACACTTCATATTCACCGAATTTCATTCTAACTCTCTACTATTCTTCTTGTGCTTTAATATTTGCATTCAAACAGCTGGTTAACGTTTGTACTTCTTTGAATCTACAAACAAACTTTCATAATCTTCAATTCGTAGCATTACCTTCTCTTCATATCTTCACATACACTTCATATACTTGAGGATTTGATTATAGGAGGTTTGTACTATCAGTGACAAATCAATGTTATCAAGAACACACCGTGTCAGATATTATTTTGTATTAGTGAAGTCCTCTTCTGCTGCTGAGGCGAAAATCCTGTTCAGTTGCTCAGGTGTTTGTTCTACTGCTCAGACTGTATATACATGTTCGTCCGGGTTAAGTGAGGGTTATTGTAGTTGAAATTCCAGAAGGAGTCTGAGACTAGACGTAGAACGGAAAGTTCGAACCAGTATAAAAATTCATGGTGTGCTTGTTCTTATTTACTTATTTCCATTTAGTTTGCTATTATCATCTGTTTCCACATTTAGATTTAAGTATATTCCATATCACACGATCCTACACACTTTCACAACTATACTGAACTATACTGACATATTGACATACACAGAAAAAACAGTCATGCAGGCATAATTCCAAGCATACAAACATTTCCCCATAATCATACTTCAAGTTTTATCACCAGAGATCAAGATTTGAACTAAGTTAAGCCTTCAAAGGTTTGTTTACTCACCTTATATTCTAGAACAGAGGACTGAAATGTTTTTGATCTTGAGCTGTTGATCATTAACTTTGATCTTTAAACAACTACTTGAATTTGAAAGCTGAGGTTTGATAGAACTGAACAAACTGCATGCTTTGATTTTGCAACTGGTATTAAATTTACTGCTTCAGGTTGAAAATTTGCAGTTGCTGTTTGATTTATCTTCTTCTTCTTCTTTTTTCTCCAGTTTTGATAGCTTTTAATCTTTGATTCCTCTCTGGTTCTTATTTCTCATAGGTTTTTGATTTCTTAAATCTTGCTTTGAGTAAAAAAAATTGAAAAAATGGAAGCTAGGAGATATAGGAATATATTTATAACTTAATTTAAGTCTTATTTATTATAAAAAATTAAAAACAACAAAGACACTTGTTAAATTATGGGGTAAATTAATTACACTTGTATTTGCATGTAACAATAGGTTTACACTTGTAATTATAATGTATTAATGTGTTAATTTTTTTATATATCTTATTATAGTTAAATGTTAATTTTATATTAATACTATCTTAAGTGCGTTTAATAATCAAACGTCTCTTTGTTTAAATTTTATTTATTAAACTTACATTTGTAATTATGCATGATATATTTATTTTAAATGTTTATAAAGCTTTTGTATTTATTTTATTAATTAACAACCACTTTCTTAATTTATATAAATAAAGTTTCCTTTAAGAAAAATTGTAACGCCCCACCTCTATGCTCACAATAATAAAGAGTATTAAAAGAAATACTGTCTATTATTGTGAAGAATAAGGCTGGATAGGAGCGGCCATCCGTAGTTAGGCCTTGCACTAGTATTGGTTATCTCGATAGGAATGGTATATTTTTTTTTTATTTACTCCCATCGACATACCCAATTCTAGTATAAAACGAACTACGATGGTTCATAATAGTTTAGGACAATATATATAATAATAACACAGATAAAGTAAATGCGGAACACAGATATAACAGAAAGTCTCATATATATATATATAACTGATGTCAGTTGATATACATGTGATACAATACATATGATACAACTACAACTGTCGACTCTGTAAGTTACATATACAAGTACATTATCGTGAATAATATACATGAATATACAACATCCTATACAATGACAACATCTACTCCAAAAATATGAAAAAACTTCATAACTCTAGCGGCAACCCAAAGTAAGATATCAACAACCTGTAAATACTCGGTCTGACCCGAGTATTACATTCAAAAGAAAATAATACACAGGTCAGTCTAATTCAAACTCAGTTATTAGTGCATAGAAGCAATAATAATCAAATAATCAAATAGACGACAGTCACAATAATTCTCGTCTATCCGATCCTTTTTAATAAAGAAATCGGATAACGGTAAATATAACACTTAACAGTGCTAAACAACGAATCAACAGAATAGAGTCATCAACAAAGATAAATGAAAAGAATATCAATGAAGATAATTTAGAAAATATCAGAATTGTCTAATCGACAATTAACACCGAATCATCAATTTGAATTAAATCAATTCAAACAATTGAAATATCGCTTAAAAACATCAAAACCGATTGGCTGCAGTACACGCACGCGTGCACTGCCTCGCCAATACTGTCTATGAAATACACAGAAGATCAGTGAATCAAAGTAAATGAAATATCAATGAAATCAATGCTATGTGGCTGTAGTGCACGCACGCGTGCACTTCCTCGCCACTACAACGATCAAAATGGAAATCAACACAAGGTCAAATCCGAGCTATTAGCTGGATTCAACTCAAGTGTAGTCAGAAAACAATCCATTTGCATCTATGCAATGCATAACAACAAGGGCAACTGCAACTAAAACTGCAGTCGCCACAAGATCACCAGTGTACAAGACAACATGTCTCAACGAACAGACAATAAAAGAGGCAACCAAGTGAAGTACAAACGAATGCGTCAGTGAAACAACGCGATATGCAGACAAAGGTTGCAGTGAAAACTGCAGACGCGATGCTCAACACCAAAGAACACACTAAGCAACATAAAGGAGACTAAGTGCTATCAAGTAACAAGACTCAGGTCAACAACAACTAGAGATTGTAACATAAAGGAAACTGCACATGGGTGCAACAGGGAAGATGCACAGGAGTACAACAGGAAATGTACACTTTAATACTTCAGCCTTGACATCAAATTTAACAATAGAAACATGAAGTAGGGATACAACTGATTCAAGTGAAAGGCAATATTTTATTTATGCACATGAAGTCAATATGACCACAAGGCAAGAACAAGCAACAGTGCAGACACAAGTAGTACAAGGCATGCAACTGCCTCAAAAAGAGATACAAGCTACTGAACTCTAAGCAAAGAGCAAGAAGTATAACTACGCAGTGTTATAGACTGAAGCCACAAAGAGGCACATGAACAGCAAACAAGAGAAATGTATACATGACCAAAGAAATGAAACTAAAGCTCAATGCATTTGAACTCAGGTGTGCAGTATAACCAGACTTGTACAAGACCACATACGAGTCCAGAACTCAAGAGGCATACACAATCAGTGACAGTGCCAAAGTTCAGAATAATGCAAGTTCAACTGCACAAGTACAGGAAGGATCAAACATACACGAGAGAATGAACTTCAGTGAACTGAAGTAAAGGCATGAACTGTGCTCGAGACCACTATCAGATGGTCTCAAATTCGAATAAACAAACTGGAACCAGAGACAAAAAAACAAAATTTAATGAAGATAACCAATGGTATCAGATGCTCAAGTCCAGTGCACAAGTACAAGTTACAGTAATACAAAATCAAGTCGAAGTCGTGCATGAACAAGTCAATTTTTCTTCTCAAAGCCAAAAGAATTCAAAGCCGTGTTTTATCCAAAACGAACAAGTGGACAGATCATAGCAAGTGACAATGAACGAGTCAGGGTCAAAGCACTAACGCATATAGACTTGAAGACCAAATAAAGATCAAATATAAATGCCACTGTCTCTACAGTTATAGTGCAAAAGCCTGGGAAGTGAGCCGTGTTTATGAACACCCTGCAAACCAGACTACAACAAACTCCCAGTAACAACATAAAAGTAATGAAATAACACATGAATCAAATAACTCGAGCACAATGTCGACATCAAAGACATCGCAGAATTAAAGTAAACAAACGGTGTACAATGCAACAACAGTTCAGTATGTAGTATTTTCAAGTCGAGGCCGAAGCCATTAGAAATTCATAAAATCTGAAATGTCGAAGTCAAAAGAAAAACAACGTCATCAAACTCGAACAGTTGAAATCGAAGGCCACAAAAACAAAATAAGCACCCGAGGTCAAAGTTCTATCATCAGCATCAAAATGAAATCAAGTAACAAAGGATTATAAGATTTTGATTAAGATAGATAAAACATCAACGACGAAAATAATCATACGCAAAGCATAATACCAAGTCGAATCAGATGTGAGTGAAATAGAAAAATCACTCACCTTGATTCACCAAATTGAAGCAGCCGAAGAAAGCAACGACGCGATATCCACTCGATCTATCCATTAAAGCCGGCGCTTCAAAAGCCCTAATTTGAAGAAAGGGGGACGAGCACGCCATTTTTTTTTCTTTCGTACGTTTAAGGGTTTGTAAAAATGAATCACCAATACGAGAGAGAGAGAGGAACGGTTATCAACAAGTATCACACTACCTAAAGTAACATGGGCCAATTTTTTTTTCAATTTAAAGCCCGTTTAATCCCTTTAACCAATTTCTTAAAAGAATTTAAACCGAATTTAAAAACTTCAATTAGCAATTAGATAGCACAATCATCATTTAATGATGATTATAAATTGAGCGAAATCCCGGGTTGTTACAGACTCCCCCCTTATAAAAATTGCGTCCCCGCAATTTTCATAATGAAAGCCGTCAATAACAATTATTTTCCTAACATAAACTGGTTAAGCTAGAAAATAAAGGTAGAGAATCATCCGTCAAAGAAAACTTTTGATTTCATAAAAGAAATTCACAAATTTTCCACAAAATCTAACTATCAATAGATAATCAGAAAACAGCAAAACTGAATCAGCAATATTCAATTATCAATTAGATAATAAGAATACAGAAATCTTAAAACAGCAATTTCTAATTAACGATATGATAATTAGAAGACAGCAAAATCTAATTATCAACAAAGATAATTAGAAAACCCAAATCACAAATTGCAAAACCGCAAATATCTAGTTACCAAAGCGGAAATCAGAAAACAACTAAGGTCTAATTATCAAAAACGATAATCAGAATTCTCAAATCAACAAATATTCAATTATCAAAAACGATAATCAAATTTCAAATCAACAAATATTCGATTATCAGAAACGATAATCAAATTTCTCAAATCAACAAATATTCGATTACCAAAAACGATAATCAAATTTCAAATCAACAATTATTCGATTATCAAAAACGATAATCAAATATTTAATTATCACAATCGATGATTAAATCTCAAATCAACAAATATTTAATTATCTCAAGCGATGATTAAATCTCAAATCAACAAATATTTAATTATCTCAAGCGATAATTAAATCTCAAATCAGCAAATATTTAATTATCAAAAGCGATAATTAAATTTCAAATATCTAATTATCACAAGCGATAATCAGAAATCTCAAACCATCAAATCAACAAATCAACAAATCAACTAATATCGGATTATCAAAAACGATAATCAGAACTCATATCAACAAATATTCGATTATCAAAAACGATAATCAAATCAACAAATATCCGATTATCAAAAACGATAATCAGAACTCATATCAACAAATATTCGATTATCAAAAACGATAATCAAATCAACAAATATCCGATTATCAAAAACGATAATCAGAACTCATATCAACAAATATTCGATTATAAAAACGATAATCAAATCAACAAATATCCGATTTTCAAAAACGATAATCAGAACTCATATCAACAAATATTCGATTATCAAAAACGATAATCAAATCAACAAATATCCGATTATCAAAAACGATAATCAGAACTCATATCAACAAATATTCGATTATCAAAAACGATAATCAAATCAACAAATATCCGATTATCAAAAACGATAATCAGAACTCATATCAACAAATATCCGATTATCAAAAACGATAATCAGAACTCATATCAACAAATATTCGATTATCAAAAACGATAATCAAATCAACAAATATCCGATTATCAAAAACGATAATCAGAACTCATATCAACAAATATTCGATTATCAAAAACGATAATCAAATCAACAAATATCCGATTATCAAAAACGATAATCAGAACTCATATCAACAAATATTCGATTATCAAAAACGATAATCAAATCAACAAATATCTGATTATCAAAAACGATAATCAGAACTCATATCAGCAAATATTCGATTATCAAAAACGATAATCAAATCAACAAATATCCGATTATCAAAAACGATAATCAGAACTCATATCAACAAATATTCGATTATCAAAAACGATAATCAAATCAACAAATATCCGATTATCAAAAACGATAATCAAATCAACAAATATCCAATTATCAAAAACGATAATCAGAACTCATATCAACAAATATTCGATTATCAAAAACGATAATCAAATCAACAAATATCCGATTATCAAAAACGATAATCAGAACTCATATCAACAAATATCCGGTTATCAAAAACGATAATCAAATCAACAAATATCCGATTATCAAAAATGATAATCAGAACTCATATCAACAAATATCTGATTATCAAAACGATAATCAAATCAACAAATATCCGATTATCAAAAACGATAATCAAAACTCATATGAACAAATATTCGATTATCAAAAACGATAATCAAATCAACAAATATCCGATTATCAAAAACGATAATCAGAACTCATATCAACAAATATCCAATTACCTGCAGATAATTGGAAACAACAAATATCTAGAAATCAATTAAGATAATCTAGAAAATCAACATAAAAGGTTGGATCGATCCCATCAGATGGCGAGTTTTAGCTACGCCGCACGTGCATCAACAAATGGCCGAAGCCTACCAAGTACCCAACATAATTTTGGCTCCCAACAAATGACCCGAAGGTCCAACAAATGACCCGAAGGTCCGGTACTGGTATTGACCCGAAGGTCCAACATATGACCCGAAGGTCCAACATAGTGGCTCGAAAGCACACGAAAATCATCATATACTCAATTAACGAGTCCGGAATTAACCGAAATAGCTAACGCACATGTCCCATACCACATGTTTTACTAAATCGTTTGATTCTCTTCATCGTTTCCTTGAACGTGTAAAATCATCAAAATCATCAAACAGCAAATGTTTCAATTAACGAGTCCGGAATTAACCAAAATAGCAAACGCACATGTCCCATAACCACGTGTTTTACTAAATTGTTTAAATCTCTTCATCGTTTCCTTGAAAGTGCAAAATTGTGCATTCCAAAAATAACATTTCACATTCTCAAACGGACAAGTCCGGAATTAAGCGAATCAGTAAAAGAAAGGGGTCATAATCCTCGATTTTTCTGAAACGTTTAAGTCACTTTCTCATTCTTCTGAAAACGCAAACTGTAAAAATTCTGAAGACAATTTCATTTATTATATAAAAGTAAATAATCTACATTCTCAAACGAACAAGTCCGGAATTAAGCGAATCAGTAAAAGAAAGGGTTCATAGTCCTCGATTTTGCTGAATCGTTTAAATCGCTTCCTCATTCTTTTGAAAGCATAAACTATAAAAAATTTGAAAAACAATTTTATTTTTAAAACGATTTGCAATCCGTGATAAAAACAGCAACATTAGTGACAATTTCAATAAGAAAATTGTACTTCTCAAAACACCGTAGAAACGGATCTCAAAATCAGCATTGCGGGATAAACGCTTGAAAATCCACTTTAAAATATGACGGATACTGAAGTCAAAGTGACAGTAATTTTTAAACGTCAAAATCTCATCAAAATAATTCACATCGAAATACAATATCAGTGAATTTTCATTCATTAAAAATGTCAACAAAACACCTTGCTTCAAAATATAGCATTGGTGTTAAAATCCCGTTATAAGAATAACGACAACAATATACGTTTCATAACCAAGCATCGGTTCAACGTAAAATTAATGTAGTAACGTGCAACTCATGTTTGCACGCATACTACAAAATAAACAAAGAAATTACTCAAATATATCTTCGATGAAGATATTTTAAAACAGCAGAAATCTAATCAGATATGATTATCGTCAAAGAAAACCAGCAAAAATTTCAACAAAACCACATAGCTGCAATCGCTTCGAATCCTCAAATCGGATTCGAAGTTTTTTTTAAAGAAAAAAAAATAAACACAGCTATGTAAACAACAAATGAAATTTATTTCTATTTCATATTTTGATTTTTAAATCAAAATAATTATCGTCTGTACTCAGCGAAGCAGTCACACTGTTTTCGCTGCGCACTCTGATAAACAAAGCATAAACAAATTAAATCATCAAAACACAAATTCACTTTTATTTTTAAATAAGGAAAATTAAAAATTTCATCTAAATTTCAAAACTTTGGTTTTTGTCTCAAAGCACAAAATATCGACTAATAGTTGTAACACATGTTCCATCTAAGTTATGTTTTATATTATGTCCGTAAACCCCAAGCTCTGTTACCAACTGTAACGCCCCACCTCTATGCTCACAATAATAAAGAGTATTAAAAGAAATACTGTCTATTATTGTGAAGAATAAGGCTGGATAGGAGCGGCCATCCGTAGTTAGGCCTTACACTAGTATTGGTTATCTCGATAGGAGTGGTATATTTTTTTTATTTACTCCCATCGACATACCCAATTCTAGTATAAAACGAACTACGATGGTTCATAATAGTTTAGGACAATATATATAATAATAACACAGATAAAGTAAATGTGGAACAGAGATATAACAGAAAGTCTCATATATATATATAACTGATGTCAGTTGATATACATGTGATACAATACATATGATACAACTACAACTGTCGACTCTGGGAGTTACATATACAAGTACATTATCGTGAATAATATACATGAATATACAACATCCTATACAATGACAACATCTACTCCAAAAATATGAAAAAACTTCATAACTCTAGCAGCAACCCAAAGTAAGATATCAACAACCTGTAAATACTCGGTCTGACCCGAGTATTACATTCAAAAGAAAATAATACACAGGTCAGTCTAATTCAAACTCAGTTATTAGTGCATAGAAGCAATAATAATCAAATAATCAAATAGACGACAGTCACAATAATTCTCGTCTATCCGATCCTTTTTAATAAAGAAATCGGATAACGGTAAATATAACACTTAACAGTGCTAAACAACAAATCAACAGAATAGAGTCATCAACAAAGATAAATGAAAAGAATATCAATGAAGATAATTTAGAAAATATCAGAATTGTCTAATCGACAATTAACACCGAATCATCAATTTGAACTAAATCAATTCAAACAATTGAAATATCGCTTAAAAACATCAAAACCGATTGGCTGCAGTACACGCACGCATGCACTGCCTCGCCAATACTGTCTATGAAATACGCAGAAGATCAGTGAATCAAAGTAAATGAAATATCAATGAAATCAATGCTATGTGGCTGTAGTGCACGCACGCGTGCACTGCCTCGCCACTACAGCGATCAAAATGGAAATCAACACAAGGTCAAATCCGAGCTATTAGTTGGATTCAACTCAAGTGTAGTCAGAAAACAATCCATTTGCATCTATGCAATGCATAACAACAAGGGCAACTGCAACTAAAACTGCAGTCACCACAAGATCACCAGTGTACAAGACAACATGTCTCAACGAACAGACAATAAAAGAGGCAACCAAGTGAAGTATAAACGAATGCGTCAGTGAAACAACGTGATATGCAGACAAAGGTTGCAGTGAAAACTGCAGACGCAATGCTCAACGACAAAGAACACACTAAGCAACATAAAGGAGACTAAGTGTTATCAAGTAACAAGACTCAGGTCAACAGCAACTAGAGATTGTAACATAAAGGAAACTGCACATGGGTGCAATAGGGAAGATGCACAGGAGTACAACAGGAAATGTACACTTTAATACTTCAGCCTTGACATCAAATTTAACAACAGAAACATGAAGTAGGAATACAACTGATTCAAGTGAAAGGCAATATTTTATTTATGCACATGAAGTCAATATGACCACAAGGCAACAACAAGCAACAGTGCAGGCATAAGTAGTACAAGGCATGCAACTGCCTCAAAAAGAGATACAAGCTACTGAACTCTAAGCAAAGAGCAAGAAGTACAACTACGCAGTGTTATAGACTGAAGCCAGAAAGAGGCACATGAACAACAAACAAGAAAAATGTATACATGACCAAAGAAACGAAACTAGAGCTCAATGCATTTGAACTCAGGTGTGCAGTATAACCAGACTTGTACAAGACCACATACGAGTCCAGAACTCAATAGGCATACACAATCAGTGACAGTGCCAAAGTTCACAATAATGCAAGTTCAACTGCACAAGTACAGGAAGGATCAAACATACAGGAGAGAATGAACTTCAGTGAACTGAAGTAAAGGCATGAACTGTGCTCGAGACCACTATCAGATGGTCTCAAATTCGAATAAACAAACTGGAACCAGAGACAAAAAAACAAAATTTAATGAAGATAACCAATGGTATCAGATGCTCAAGTCCAGTGCACAAGTACAAGTTACAGTAATACAAAATCAAGTCGAAGTCGTGCATGAACAAGTCAATTTTTCTTCTCAAAGCCAAAAGAATTCAAAGCCGTGTTTTATCCAAAACGAACAAGTGGACAGATCATAACAAGTGACAATGAACGAGTCAGGGTCAAAGCACTAACGCATATAGACTTGAAGACCAAATAAAGATCAAATATAAATGCCACTGTCTCTACAGTTATAGTGCAAAAGCCTGGGAAGTGAGCCGTGTTTATGAACACCCTGCAAACCAGACTACAACAAACTCCCAGTAACAACATAAAAGTAATGAAATAACACATGAATCAAATAACTCGAGCACAATGTCGGCATCAAAGACATCGCAGAATTAAAGTAAACAAATGGTGTACAATGCAACAACAGTTCAGTATGTAGTATTTTCAAGTCGAGGCCGAAGCCATTAGAAATTCATAAAATATGAAATGTCGAAGTCAAAAGAAAAACAACGTCATCAAACTCGAACAGTTGAAATCGAAGGCCACAAAAACAAAATAAGCACCCGAGGTCAAAGTTCTATCATCAGCATCAAAATGAAATCAAGTAACAAAGGATTATAAGATTTTGATTAAGACAGATAAAACATCAACGACGAAAATAATCATATGCAAAGCATAATACCAAGTCGAATCAGATGTGAGTGAAATAGAAAAATCACTCACCTTGATTCACCAAATTGAAGTAGCCGAAGAAAGCAACGATCGCGATATCCACTCGATCGATCCATTAAAGCCGGCGCTTCAAAAGCCCTAATTTGAAGAAAGAGGGACGAGCACGCCATTTTTTTTCTTTCGTACGTTTAAGGGTTTGTAAAAATGAATCACCAATACGAGAGAGAGAGAGGAACGGTTATTAACAAGTATCACACTACCTAAAGTAACATGGGCCAATTTTTTTTTTCAATTTAAAGCCCGTTTAATCCCTTTAACCAATTTCTTAAAAGAATTTAAACCGAATTTAAAAACTTCAATTAGCAATTAGCTAGCACAATCATCATTTAATGATGATTATAAATTGGGCGAAATCCCGGGTTGTTACAAAAATAATATAAAACAAACCCTATTTTAAATCCAAAATAATTTAAAGTATTTATCTTTTAAATTTCAATTTCAATCCAAAATTCCAATTCTAATTCAAAATTTAAAATCAACTCATAAATATAAATGTACACTTTTAAGCAAACACATCTTAAATTTGTTATAAAAATAAAAAAAATTCTGTTTAAAATCTGCTTATCTATATATATTCAATCTTTATTATTTCCTGATATTTATAATTCAATTTTTTGTTAAAATTTTAAATTCATTTATATATCCAGATATCTTTATTTATTAAATTTCATTTGTTTAATCAAATGAAATTAGTATCTCAATAGTTTTAAAATTAGTTATCTATCAAATTAACAAATGTTCAAAAATCCGGGTTATCACATCCCTCCCCTCTTTGAATCTTTTCGTCCTCGAAAAGGAACGAAGCTAGAATTTATTAAAATACTTAAAATTGTTAAAATTTTCTTTGATCGTCATTTTTTTAAACACTTTAAAACCTATATAGTATTACGGAAATATTTTTGTAAAAATACTTTTATAACTCGATGTCTCAACAAGTCCATCCTCGTTCTTACAGAAATTCGGTCATACGTTGATCTGGCGTAGACTGAAAATATATAAGTACTTGGTAAACCCAATTCAACACTCAGTGAAAATACTTTGAAAAATAATTTTGTTGAAAACCTTTTAAAAATATAGAAAATATTTTAAAAATAGAGGAAATATCTTTGGTGAGAATGCTCTGGAAATCATCACCCCCATCCATGGTCGCAGTTACATCGTGGGTTACGTTGCCATCACAGCAAAAGTCCATGTAACTGTAGGCATCAGCGCCCTCGATTTTCGCTGCCAAAATGAAACTTCTCCACTCCCACATAGGTCGCAGTCTACCGATGTAAAATCAAACGTAGACTATTGGCTCTCAACGGCACACACGACTTTCGCTACGTTACCATAGGTCGTAGTCTATCGATATAAAATCAAACGTAGACTGTTGGCTCGCAGCAGCACACACAACTTTCTCTATGGTCTGCAGTAGATTGCAGTGACATCGAGTTACACTGTCGTCACAGCATAACCCAAATGTCTCTGTAGGCCTCAACGCCCTGGACTTTCGCTACACACTACACAAAATCCTCAACAACTAGTTTTGTCTGGACTCCTCACAGGATCAACTTTAGAACCCCCCCTTAGGGTTCAAGGCAGTACCAACCTATGGTACTCCTGAGAAGTTCATTCTTAGGGATCACCTTTTTCTCCAGAGCCATTTTCAAAGCACTTTATACTATATACATATAGTATTTTCCAAATCATACACCTAGTATGAATCTCGTATAAATCTCCTTTCTCAAAATCGATTATCCCAAAATCGATAATTCTCGACAAGGCTTTCCAAATCTTCAAAATTGATTTTTCCAAAAATCAAAAGCCTTTCCAAATTCATAGGTTCCAAAAACCTTTCTAAAAAACATTCTCATAAGATCCTATATATATATATATAACTTTTTAAATCTTTGGATCACTTCAAACTTGTATAAAACCCTTTTTATACTTCAAATGTTTTCAAAACCCGTTTCTTCTGGCTATAGATTCAACAAGGGGAGTTTATCATATGTATAACAAAGATATATAACTTTGTTTATGCCAAATCAAATATTCAAATTCGATTACTCTTTATAAAACCATTTACCATATTACTTACTTCCATAAAGTAAATTCCTATTATGGAAATATCCAATTACCCCTTTATTTTATCATATATCTCACAAAATATACTTTTCATTTCAAAAACCATTCCACATTTCTTATCCACAAATTCCCAGTATCAATTTCATTCAAACCCGTACGATGTACACATATCATCCGTACGCTATATCAATCTGATCGCTCACTCGATCACACAATTTCACTTCCGAACTAGTATCGTTCACCCGACTTCCTAGTACGGACTCAGATCAGGTTTCTTGATCAGAAACCGTCATTCTCCTTGCATAACCATAACTATGATAGAGAATATCCAGAATCAATCAATAATCCATATCCAACTTCGCCATCGAAAATCGAGTGAAAAATCCCAACTCGGATCGATATATCTATCTCGAAATTCTATGCTCGAATCTGGATCAAATCATTATGCGAATAGAATAATATACGTACATCCTACGTATTTATCACCATTGATTATCAACTAAATCAATTTCTGATTTCTATTCACATCCACTTTTGATTTCTATTTACTTATTCACATTTGCCTCAATTTCATTTGGATTATCACTTTAATCCTTCTCTTAAATGGATATTCAATCAAAGACAGTTTGAACTCTGTCCAGCTTAAAATTAGAAAATAATTTGGAAAGTTAAAAGTAGATGAAAAATAATTATAAAATAGTTAAGCAATTGTAAAATAGTTAGAAAATAGTCATATATTATAGAAATTTTAAATAATTGCAAAATAGCTATAAAATAGTAATTAGTTATAAAGTAGTTGAAAAACAGTAATTGGTTTATAATACAGTAGAAAAATTGTTAAATAGTTCCAAAAATAATCGTAAAATAATTATAAGATAGTTTAGGTTTAAAAAGAAAAGTTGTATAGTAAATAGTTTGAAAAAATAGATTTATATTAAAACAATTTATTTTGAAAATAGCCCAGAGTCAAAACTGCTCAATTCCCAATCTCCATTCCCATCAATTCAATTTAAATTTCCACTTCGATTTAAATTGACTTAATTTTAAATATAAATAACTTCAATTTCCATTGAAATCGATTTTATCCCTAATTCAAGTTGAATTAACCTCAACTTCTTCCCAAATTCAAATCGAATTCCATTTGAATTTACTTGTTCAATTTTAATCACAATTTCAATGAATTCAAATCAAATTCAATTTGAACCACTTTCAATTCATATCAATACCATTTTGAATTAATCCCAACTCCCATTTGAATTTGAATTCATTCAACTTCAATTCCATTTCAAGTTAAATCAATTCAAATTTTCCATTTGAATTATAAACTTATCCATCTTCAATCACAATACCAATTAATTTAAATCAAAATAAATTTGAACTAATTTAATTCAAATCTCAACTTTAAACCATCTCGAATTATAAATTCGAGTTAAATTTTAAAGGTTGATTTAATCCTTTAAATCAAATCAACTTATATCTTTAAACCATTTAATTCTGAATCCAAATTCCATTTTAAACTTATTTCAAAGTTCAAATAATAATTCAAACCCTTTTTAAACAACTAAATCTTTGAAATTCAATTTATCACCAAATTTAAATTTTGAAACCAAACCTTTGAAGTTTTATCTAAACATTCAAATCTTAAGTCCAAAATGATTCCATTTTATCTTAATAATGGATATATTACCACACCTCATTTCTTCTTTTATTTAAACAAATACAATTTCATATTATTAATAACAACAATATGGTATCATTCAAATTATTTTAAAACATCCATTCATTTCCAATTTCTAGATCTCAAACCCATTTTGAGATCACTCAAACTCCCAATTCAAATTAACCATTTAACTTCCCAAGTTAAATCTTAATTTCATCTTGAAATTTCCAAATCAGATTGATCATTCGAACTTATTTAACTTCTTCAAAATTAAATTCAATTTACTTAATTCGGTCAAATTTACACAATTTGAATTCAATTCAAATTTTAAACTTCAAATTAATAACCTTCCCACTTAAGTTTAAAACTTACTTCACTTTGGGTTTCACATCACATTCCAAGGAAAATTTAAAACTCAACCTTAGAGTTTATTTCATATTTATTTCCTTTACACACCAGGTTACTTTTAAATTTTAAACCAGCTTTGGTTTTAAATTCAAACAAATTCCTTTAAAATTTTCAAACAACTCTTGTTTGGATCAAGCTCTTTCATTCAAATAATATTATTTATTATTTCTTTATCATTTTGAAACAATTTTCAAATTTCTGGACCTAGATTTAAATCTTCACAATTCAGATCATTTTCAATTCCAATTTATAAGTCATACTTTCCCAAATGTTTTACTTCCTTAAAATATTTCATTTTTCTTACTCATTAACACACATTTTATTATTAAACAAAACAGTCATTTATGATAATAACCAAGATTATCATATTTGGAAACCAATTCATTATTATCTTATTCTAAAACTCTTCTCCAAATTCAAGATTTTAATTTCAGTTTAAATCCATTTCAAACTTATCTTTATTCAATTTAAATTTGGTTGTATTACTATTACCACTTAATTCTTATTATTTAATTCCAATAATCAACAACCAACTTCCTCAATATTTATTTAGAAAGAAATATTACTTTATATATCAAAACATAATCTTATATAAAAATCATTTATTTTTAAATCCATTTAAAATCCTTATATAAGAAAATAACAAGTACTTTCTCATATATATATATATATATATATATATATATAGATACACACACACTCAACTCATTCTAGGGTACCATTGACCCTATCCTTAATGTGTAATCCCACCAGAGCCAAGGTTCTCGCTTAACCTTCTGCTTTGATACCAAATGTAACGACCCAGAATTTTCGATCCCGAATACTACGGATAGTAAGGAAAAGAAGAAAAGAGGTAGAAGAAGAAACACTGATTCTCACATTCGCAGCGGATCAAAAATAATATCAAATAATATCATTTACACAAAGAAAGCTGTATTAGTAGATTTATATTTTTATTACATCAGAGTTACAACATTTACTCAAACACTAGACAAATAAAACTAGCTTGTCCTAGATAAACTATAATATATCGCAGCAGGATACACTCCATATGTTCCTGCCATCCAGCTCGCCTCCTGAGCTCCAAAATGTCCTTACCTGAAAATCTGTAATACTCGTTCTGACCCGAGCATTACATCGAAGTAACACCTGAGTCAGGCTAGAAACCAGCGTGAGTAAACCCATCTAGCATGAATTACAAAAGCATATAACTTATCTATAACCCGGGGTAACTTATATCAATTCACAACTTCACAAGTTGTTATAGACATCACTTATTTCACACATCAATTTCTAAGTGCCAAAACTTAGATTAAATGATCTAATTCACTTAAATCATTCCTTTCATCCTGTTGATTTCATATATCAATTTTCAAAGAATCGAAGTGGTTTCGGGTATTTTCTAATACCAGACTCCGGTCTCTTCGAATTCAAAACCATCTAAACCCACGTTATTCAAGAAACACAATAAAATCTTTAAATACAAGATGTCACTTTTTACACAGCAATTCATCATCGACAGATAACCAATTATCACTGTTCAAGACAAACATATCATATAACAAACATTTCATATCAGAAATATCAACCAATCATTCATAAGCAAGATTAATTAGTCACCCCATTTCTAATTAAATCAAATTAATTACTTTAATCACTTTTAATCTTGGTTACTTAACAATAATTAATTACAATCTATTAATTAATCATTCCCTAATCACATTCAGTAATAGCCTTTAATTAATTTTCCACATTCATTAATCAACTCGATTAATCACATTCAGTAATTATTCATAATTACTAACATTAATTAATTAACCCTTTGGTTAATTAATGAATCTTTTAATTATTCATCTCGATTAATCATCCCTGATTAATCATTCTTTAATTACATTAAGTAATTCCCTTTAATTAATAACACAAATTAATTTTTCTCAAACCCCTCACATTTATTAACCTTTAATTACCATCTTGATTAATACCCAAATTAATTATCCGACAGTCACTTACATTGATTAATTATCCTTTAATTAATCGTACTCATTAATTAACTATCCTTAACTAATTTTCTTAATTAATCAATCCTTTTTTTATTAATTACCCTAAGTAATTAATTCTTAATTACTTTCCATAGAGTAATTACCCTTAAATTATTTTCATTGAGAAGTTATCCTATTGGTTAATTACCCTTGATTAATTAACGCTGATCATTTATTTAATTACTCTTTAATTATTAATTAATCAATAATTAATCTTTAATTAATTATTAATTAATTTTCAATTATTAATCAATTAATCTAATTAAATGATAAATCATTTATCTTAATTATCTTCTTAATTATCATTATCAATCTTACTTAATAATCCTTGGAATTAAATTAACATTAACTTAAATAATTAAAACTTAAAAAATAATATTCTCAACTTTAAATTATCAACATTAAACAATCAATTATTACTTAAAATTGTTTAAAGATAATTAGTTTAAACTTGACTTTGTTAACTTAAAACTTTGAGAACATGAAACATTATACCCGAGGAAAATTCGGGATTTACTCGTACAGGTACTCGTGTTTTTATTTCCAAATCCTGCATTTCCTTTTTTTTCTTCTTTCTAAACTTAATTTAAATTTTAAAACCTGATACGCTAAAAACACTCACGCACCCGAAACAAACTCTGAGTCCAACATCCCCTTCCCCGTGCTTTGACTCGAGGAAAAAAATAACAAGACAAAAACTAACACCAGAGACACTATGTGCACATGCTCCGTTGATCGAGACGATTCCGACCATCAATGTTATCTATGACACGTCACTGACCATCTCTTCTTACGATCCCAACTGCCCAGATATCATTCTAAGCCCACAATCAAAATCGAGTCATCCGATCGAACAGAAAATAGGTAGATTCGACCAATAATCCTCTCGACACCCCGATTCCAGTTGCCAAAAAATTTAACACTCCGCCGATAGCTTCACCATGGTCACAAACTTCATTCCCCCCTCGACCGGTGAACTCCGGTGTCCTGTCTAAGGAATAGTAATCATCATTCCAACCTCGACCTTAAACCCACCTAAAACCCTACCTCGATCATCCTCCACCGCCTCGGTGAACAAGAATTTCCACCACCATTTTTGCTGACATCTCAGATCCCCAAGCTTGCTTCAACGAGAACCCTGACCACTCAAGTGCCATCGATCACTCGAATTTGCACGAAACCCATATTTCGTTCAACATACGATATCTCATGATTCTAAAGCCTAAAAATCTTGATTCTAATTTTAAAAATCCTAATTTTCGAAAACAGAATCAATCATATACTTGAAACAAACAATTATTATGATTTAGATTGTGATATGTTTTCATATGTATTATACTTCATCCTTTCTGTTGAATCCTAACTATAAATTCAACTTGAAAGTATTTTTTTTTTGATGGAACAAATTTTGTTTACAAATTAAAGCCTAAATAATCTTAAGATCAGGGAAGACGAACTTGATATATTTTTTCAGGTTAAATCCTGTAAACAAAACAGCTATACTGAACTGTAATGACATATTGACATACACACAAAAAAACATTCATGCAGGCATAATTCCAAGCACGCAAACATTTTCCCATAATCATACTTCAAGTTTTATCACCAAAGATCAAGATTTGAACTAAGTTAAGCCTTTAGAGGTTTGTTTACTTACCTTATATTCTAGAACAGAGGACTGAAATGTTTTTGATCTTGAGCCATTGATTAGTAACTTTGATCTTTAAACAACTACTTGAATTTGAAAGCCGAGGTTTGATAGAACTGAATCGAACTGCATGCCTTTGATTTTGCAACTGGTATTAAATTTACTGCTTCAGGTTGAAAATTTGCAGTTGCTGTTTGATTTATCTTTTTTTTCCAGTTTTGATAGCTTTAAATCTTTGATTCCTCTCTGGTTCTTATTTCTCACAAGTTTTTGATTTCTTAAATCTTGCTTTGATTAAAAGTTTTTGAAAAAATGGAAGCTAGAAGATATAGGAATATATTTATAACCTTAATTTAAATCTTATTTATTATAAAAAATAAAAAACAACAAAGACACTTGTTAAATTGTGGGGTAAATTAATTACACTTGCATTTGCATGTAACAATAGGTTTACACTTGTAATTATAATGTATTAATGTGTTAATTTTTTTTATATATCTTGTTATAGTTAAATTTCAGTTTTATATTAATAATATCTTAAGTGTGTTTAATAATCAAACTTCTCTTTGTTTAAATTTTATTTATTGAACTTACATTTGTAATTATGCATGATATATTTATTTTAAATGTTTATAAAGCTTTTGTGTTTATTTTATCAATTAACAATCACTTTCTTAATTTATATAAATAAAGTTTCCTTTAAGAAAACTAATATAAAACAAACCATATTTTAAATCCAAAATAATTTAAGGTATTTATCTTTTAAATTTTAATTTAAATCCAGAATTCCAATTGTAATTCAAAATTAAAAATCAACTCATAAATATAAATATACACTTTTAAGCAAACACATCTTAAATTTGTTTTAAAAATAAAAAAAATTCTATTTAAAATCTGCTTATCTATATATATTCAATCTTTATTATTTCCCGATATTTATAATTCAATTTTTTGTTAAAATTTTAAATTCATTTATATATCCAGATATCTTTATTTATCAAATTTCATTTATTTAATCAAATGAAATTAGTATCTTAATAGTCTAAAATTAGTTATCTATCAAATTAACAGATGTTCAAAAATCCGGGTTATCACAGTCTCATCCGCTATATAGTGTGGGAAATCAATCACTCCAATACACACTATATATAACATACCACATCCAAACCGACATTAAATTATCAATCCAAACAAACAACCAATAATTTAAATTTAACTATTTAAATTTAAAAAAATAATCCAGATGAGTGAGATTAACCCACCTTTGTTTTTGTTGCATCCCATTTCCATTCCAGCTTGTTTCTCTACGATTTTTAGACCTTGTAACAAGCATTATAAGGTTTTATTAATATTTAAAGAAATCGAATGATCATTTTCCATTTAACAAATTTAATTAACCCATAATTTTATTTAAACTAATATTTCCCTAAATAAATTTTGAATTACAAAAATAATTAATTAAGTTAATCACCCTAAAGCAAATTTGAAATGTATAAGTATATATTTATCTTCCCTTTAAAATTTCAGCATTTTTATGTAAACTTTCAGCATTTAAAATTCCTACTGTATACATATTTTTCTGTTTACCTACAATTAAAATAAGCATGTATACATATATATCAACATTTATATTTTACTTATCTTTACTGTAAAATCTGTATATAAATTTATAAAGTTTAAATTAAAATAAAACTACTCTACCTTACTGGAACTCGCGACGAACGCCATTACAGACTCCCTGCTAGACGTGCACCACCATTGCGATAATCCCTCAGAACCTTATCCCCAAATGTGACCGCCTCTTCCCTGACAAACCCTACGGCATCGCCTTCTCTGACCTCAACTTCGAGCCTATGCCCACCCTCCTAGTGAACCCCACTTGCCACGATCCTCAGCCTGACCTTCCCCTCGCGACTCGCCTCGTCGCCATCTCGCTCGACGGGCTTCCATAGCCTCGATTACCACCTGCCTTCCCTTCTTTGATTTGCGAATATAAACTGGAAGGTGAAAGGGTTCATGATTTGGTCTCGAATTCGATTTAGGTTTCTCTTTTCTTTCTTTAATTTTTTTTTCGAATGAGATTATTTGATTTGTAAAATGCTCAGCCATTTCTATGTTAGTAAAAATAAGAAAAAGAAATAAAAATACGCATATGAAATAAACAAAAAAAGAAAAACGTGTTCTCAGGGTTATAAACATGTTAAATTTGTGTATTGTATGTCAATATATATATATATATATATATATATATATATATATATATATATATATAATTCAAATTCAAATTCAGACCGTCTCGATTTCCACAACTCACAATCTCGATCTCCTATCGAGGCGTTCCGCGAGGCGTTTATAATGTTAAAACCCTATTCTGAACGCAAAGGAAAAGGTTTCGAGGCCTAACTTGATCGTATGGAGAAGATAGCTTTTTGAACCCAGTTATTATATTGAATTCGATATTAAATTTCAGCGCGTTTATCTATCGTACAATCACAAGACAACTTCGAACACTATGAAATTTGAGATCCGATAATAAAACACTGTCACGGATCCAATGGCACTAGTTTCGTTGAATTCCGAGACTGTGCCTCGGAAGGCTATTTTCAAATATTAATTTAAACAATATATTTTTAAAACTGAACAAAACACTTTCAAACTCATATTTTAAAACTTCTATTATTTCCAGTATTATAACATAAATTTTCCAAGCCTTTGAAATATTTTTAACAAGCACGAAACTGAAGATTCAATATTTAACCCAACTTCCAACAATTAAATTCGATAATATAATTGCCAAATTAATAGTGATATTTGAAATTCACGTTAAACTAACTTTCGAATATTTAAAATCAATTAAATATTTCAATTTCAAATATCTAGAAATTCCAGGTCGTCATAAATTAGTTCAGCTCTTTGTTTACTAGCATGTTTAAAACAATTTGGCTTTTCATTATATGCGATTTTATAGCGACAAAAGGTCGGATTATTACATTTGGTACCAGGGTTGTAGGTTAGGGTGTATTGAAAGAGTACTTGTATATTTTTATATAAAATTTATACATGTATATATATATATATATATATTGGTTAAAGTAAATGGGCGTTTAAAGTTTAAAATCGGGTTTATGTTTACCATCTCTGTTTACTACTTTAGAAGGATCTAATATTGAATCCTAGTTTATAAATAGTAGAGATGAGTAACTCGACTAAAACTAGCATTGAAATAGCATCGGAAATGAAGCTGTGGAAGTACCGGGTGTGAACATTCCATATTGGTTCCGCCATTATCTTCAAGCTGGAAATTAGGTTACCATTGCAGAGGGCACCTATATTGAGGTACGAGATGGAAATGTTCTTAGTATACCACTAAAATTGAGTAAGGATTTCCTTAATATTAATGGTAAATCATATAAGGTTGCAGAAGATTTTTTGGAGATATGAGCTTGGTTGCATACATGTGATAGTATTTTCAGTATGCTAAATTTGGGTAAAGAGACAAAAAGGCAACTTTCTTCTTGGAATCAATAAGGAGAAGAAATGAATTGGTGGGAAATGGTTATAGAGGAAGTCAATGAAAATGAAATTTTCTAAAGTGATTTTAAGAAGGTAATCGAGGTGATAATTTTATCTAGAGCAGAAAAGGAAGTGATTCTGGAGAAGGTTGTAAATATGAAACGATGGAATTCCACTATGAAGGATTATATTAATAGTTTTAATGATGTGGAAAAGTTTGGATTTGAATTCGTAGACACGACACCCAAGAAGTTGACAAAATTCGTGAAAGGATTGAGTTCACTGCTTAGGGAATTAGCGCTTAGTCAGATTCCTATAGGAGCGATATTCAAAAGTTTAATTGAGGTGACACTACTGAATACCACTATATTGGAGATTTCTAAGGGGCAGTCGATGAAGAACGTCCGTCAAGGAAAGTGTAAAGACATAAAAGGTCCAAGTGGATAAGGTAGTAAGTAAGACAAGAAGTGTGAAAGGTGCAACATGAGAAGACACGATCTAAAGAATTGTAGGGTCAAAGTTTCAAATATGAAATGTTATAACTGCAATCAGACATGCCATATAAAGAGGAAGTGCCCTACATTAGGAAAGTTAAAGTGAGGTGCATCATACACGGTATTATCCTGTGTTTATATACATATGTATGTATATATTTATATGTACATGTATGTATGTTTATATAGCATCGAATACGTTGATATATTACGAAGAGTTGCGTTCGGAATTTTGAGGGAGAAATTTTTTTTAAGGAGGAAAATGTAATGCCCTGTGGGATTGACATATATTTTTATACTAGGGACAAAATAGTAAGTTTACAAATTTTGGAATTAGGTGGTGGGATATATACCATTGCATAGAGCTCATTTTTTTGAGTCATGTAGTGTATTAGTTTGTTGCGATTGTTGTCTGTATAAAGGAGTTACGTGGGTTATAAGTTGTGGCTTTTGAATTGTTTAAACAATCCTAAGCCCATTAGGCTGAAGCAATAGTTCAGAAATTTATATAGTGGGTTGAGAAGGTTTGAATTCAGTTTCTCATTCACATACATTTTAGTTCCTCCCTTTATTCCTCGTCTTTCTCTACCATCATTCTTCCTCTTTCAAATCTAAACGAAACTCTTAACGTTTATACATCAAGTCGATGAGCGCAAAGAGGGCTACAAAAAGATATCCATTGTTTGTGGAATCGAGGAATTTGGAAGGACATCTATTCTAAAAATGAATGTTTGGAGGGAAATTAGATGAATTCTAAGGCTTGGCAACGCAATTCGATCAGTGGGAATCATTAGTGATGATATATTATTCACATAAGAGTAATTTATGTTATTTGATTGCTAATCTAGGTTAGTTAATGATGAATTTGAGCAAATTGGAGCTTGGAATTGAATGTAGATGTTATTTCAGAATTAAATAAGTTTATTAACATTTAATTTAGGGTTAGATTAGAGTTAAAAGTATATTATATGAATTTAGTGTTGAATATTTAGAAGATTGAAGTTTAATGTTTAAATTTCATATCCATAGATGATATATGGAATACGGATGGTTACTGTAGTAGTAAATGATGTCTAAGAGAAGTAGAAAAGAAATAAAATTGTAAACTGTAACTAATTCGAAATCGGGAAGAAGAAAGTAATATCTGATAGTCGGTTTTCTAACATTCGAAGTGGCAAACAGTTCACCTATGTGAGGTATACCGATCAACCGATGCAGGTTTGAAATGCCAGTTTGAACCTAGACCAGGTTGAAGCATTTATAATTCAACAGGGCCTATACTCAATAAATGGCAAGCGATGTATGGGTTCTCTACGAAATCTGAAAGTTCTTAACGTCTAGAAATATATACAGTTGATTTGCGTGTAGTATGATGTTGATAATTAAATCGTTCGCTATCGACTTGGGATATGTTTACCTATACGTTTATGTATACGCAATCAGGTAATGTTTATCGGACTTATGTCCATGTTTATGTTTATGGGAATAGTCTATGTTTAACTATATCTTGCGGTTAGTCACTAGCTAACTAACTCTTGTATTTGTTGTGAGATTAGTAAATGTTTGACGAATTCTCTTCTTTCCCCTTTTGTGTGCATTGTCGGGTTAGTATTTGTTTGAGAACTCTTTCTCCTCTCTTGTGTATATCGATGGGTTAGTAAATGTTTAACTAACTCTACTGTACATTTAATATTGGCAAGTATATGATAGTGATGATCCTCATACTATGTTTATTACGATGGATAAACTCTATAGATGTAGGTGGGACATTATTCATGTATAGTAAGTATTAACTGTCATATGATGTTTATGAAATCATGTTAATAGTACATATTTGGTAATATTTTTACCTGCCAGACGTGTGTGTCTGACCCCCTTCTTATAAACTATGGGTGAATCTGTTGAATATGCTAATATATGATTTTTGTTTGATGATAATAAAACATATATATATATATATATATATATATATATTCTTTTAAATGTATTTGTTATTGTACTATTTTATTTTCACATAAATAAATATCCTCTGAATAAAATAAGTAACATAGGATTTAAATTCAAATAGGTATTTTATTTAAATAAATATTTCATTATGATTTTTGAATATTACAAATTTAAGCTCTCGATATATATATATATATATATATATATATATATATATATAAGTTTTGATTACGATACAATTTCGATTACATCACAATCTTTAATTTACATTTGCATCCCACTACATATCACTCATTCGCTTGTTTTTGTCTTCAACTCCATTCCAAACTGAATCCAGCATCTGAATTATTTACAATGAAAACACTGACGTAGTAAAATTGAAAAAGAAATATTTTTGCAGTGTAAAATAAAATGTATTGTGAAAATATTATATGCTTCAGTTCTTTGGGTTGTTTATCATTATATTTATTTTGAATCCATCATCCACGAACAACATGTGACATGCACAGTGTATCACTGTACATGCCATAAGGCTATGCACACCAATATACACTTGACAAAACTGCAGGGACAGGTAAGCACAAGTCAAACCCGAGGCAAAGCTACGTTCTACTGAGGTTCAATGCAAAAACAAAAATAAAATGATCAAGTTTTAATAACTGGAGCAAGTCTCGACCAAAATCCAATGTGTATACACGAAAACAGAGGCTAGATAGTCCAACCAAACTCGAGTACACATGAAGTTCAAACTGCACCAGACCAGAAAACAATGAACACAACATCAATATACATGAAGATCAACAGCAAGTACAGACCTAGCAACATATGCTAACTAGCTCAAAGCAACAAATCAGTGCAAACAAGTGCACAAGAAGAAGCCCATAAAACAGCATGCACATAAACAAGTCTGGCCACAATAAACTATATATATATATACACACACACCATGAATCAAATGGCTATGACCAGCATTCAAAAACAATGGAATGCAACTGAGGTGAACACACACAAATATACATAAATGTGTGTATGTATACATGTAGAGATGATCATCAACCAAAATGCAGAAAGTTCAGTGGAAACCAAACAAAAATGAAGACTATAGTATTTCATATCAATAATCACATGTAGACTTCATATAGAACCAAACACAAGGAAATGTGCAAACAGTTTCGAACACACAGACATATGTATATGCAACTACATGGTGCAACAAACACACACACACACACACACACACACATATACTATGCACATGAATCAAATGCACAAATCTAGACAACATGAATACATATGCAGTGATAGGATGAACAGTGATCAAGCATCAGGTCGAAATTGCTACAGAGCAAAAAGTTTCAAACAAAGTCAATTCCCGAACCAAATGTAGTTTTCATGAAGCCGTGAATGAACACTTCAGAGAGTCAAGCACTTCTCGAAGTCAAATGCCAACAAGTCATAAGAGAAACAAATTCAAATCGAAGTTGCCGAAGTCCAGATTATAACAAATTCAAAGTGGCCTAATTAACTAGGGAATAAAGAATGGAATCAATGTCAAGCCATAAATCAAAGACGTGATGACCAAGAAAAAGTCGAACAAGCTAAAATCAAATCTGTGGTGGCCAAGTAACCATAACAACAAGTATATGAAATTGAATCAGTCAGGATCATCACCAACAATCAACCAAAATTGAACGGCTAAACTAAAATTATCAGATGATTTCAAAAAAATATTTGAACGAAAATTTAGGGTTTTCAACCCTACAACTCGTTAACATCATAGGCCATAAGGAATTTGAGTTCAAGCAACAACAGAGAGTAAATCATTCAACTTGAATCAAAGTCAAGAATAATCAATAATTAGTAAAAGGCATTCACGTACCAATTCACGCATCAATCGAACTTGAGGAATTTGAGGCAGCCGTGTGCAAATCGAAGAAATGGTCAATCAACAAGCAAGGAAGGAGAAAATATTTACTTGATTGATCAACTAAAGTTGGCGGCTTTAAAGAAAAAGCAAAGCCCTAATTGTTTGGAAGAGGAACGAACGAGCAAAGGAAAAGAGGCAGATAACTTCACGAAGTAAAGGACGGCCCAAAGAAAATAAAGGGGGGCATCTTTTCTTGTGATTTAAAATAAAGTGGTCGGCCTCTATATATTATTTTTTTGGCTTAATTTATTTAATAGGGTTTTGTAAATTGTTTTTTTAATTTGTATTTCTTTTTAAAACTTTTGTAAATTCTAGTCATGTGACCAGGGAACGAACTACGGTGGTGTAGTTCGAGAATTCGCAACTCAGTGGTTGAGTTGTGGTAGAGTTTTGAGCGTAGAGTTAGGTTAATCGGTAGCGAGTGCCTTGAGTTTACATGTGTAAGCGTCTGACTACATAACTTCTAGTAGAAACCTTGGAGGCTGCACGTAGGCAGGGCTTTGCCAAAGTTGGGTAAATCTGTGTTGTTCTATTTCTTCTTTTATTATTCTGCTATTACTGGTGCTGCAATTATTTTATATATTTCCACATTAAATTTTTTAATTAATAGATCACCCTATTCACCCCCCTCTAGGGTGAAATTGATCCTACAAAATCGAGTAATCGTGATGGTGAGGTGATTGAAGATGGAGACCATGGAAATGTTTACATACGTTATCCGTTGTTTTGTATATTGTATACATGGTGTGACATTATGTGTATGTATAAAGACTATGGTATCTTATGATGTATATAGATGGAATTTGTTTATTTTATTTATATGGTATTTTGATCCATTTCGCTATGTGTTTCTGAAAGATACAGTTAGTTAGTTCAACTCTGTGTTTGCCATTGTGTTTAAAACAATTCATCTTTTCATTATATGGATATTTTATGGCTGCGAAAAGTCAGATTGTTACATCTTAGAGTTGTGGAGGAGGTGCTTCTAGACTGAACTGAGGGTTTCTGGGAAGGGAAATAGAGCAGAGAATTTTTGGTAGCTTTGGATCAAGGGTCTTGTTGCTTCGGGTTTTTGAGAGTACAACTTTGAGTTTTCCGACACAGATTTTTGAGTGTAGAACTTTGGTTTTTTGGATTTTTAGAGTTTGTTATTGGGTAAAGGCGAACGACTTCAAGATGTCATATGGCAACTTTAGGGTTCATGTGGTGATTAGTGAAGCGATGGCATGGTGCTCTAACACAGATGACTTTCGAACTTTGGATATATGGCTCTACGACATACAATGGATGTCTAGAGGCGTTGTGATGATGATGACTCAACAATAGGAATTGTTACGGTGATCTACAGAGACAAGCTCAAGGATGAGGGCTGGGGAGTACAATTTGCGACTGTGTTCTAGCGAAGAGAAACTCATAATGGAATAACAATTGAATTCTACTATGGCGATGCGTACAAAGGGATCATTAATAATTTGGAGGTTTTAAGTGTGCTCAGAAAGAAGAGGTGACAGCAATCGGGATTATGACAATATCCAGGTCTTTGTAATGGTAGATTACCTTGGACTTTTGCAATTGTAAGTCTAATTCTTAGCCTTAGAAATAGCATGAATTCGAGCACCAAAGAAGCTGGGAATTGATTGAGTCGCTGATTTGTGATTGTGCCATACGAGTTATCACATATCCAATGCATACAAGTGATGGTGAGGATTTTTTGATAAATGTTATATTTGCCATGGTTAGTTATCACTCTAGGGTGTCACACGATGTAGGTATTTTGACTACATACATAGACACTGGACATTGCACTTTGATTGTAGTACACTCATATGATGATAGCACATTAGCATATATTATATATATATATTATCAATTGTTATGTGATAACTCTTTGGATGCAGGGACATGTTATGTATGATTCTTTATACCCTATGCCCTTATTTATTATATACAATTTTTATAGTATTTTTAAGGTGATGTACCGTTCATACTAAACTGTTGTCTGACCCAAGGTATTATAATTTGCTTCTTATTATCTCGTGTATTCTTAAATGAGTAGATTAGGGATAAAAGGTTTAGGTAGTGCATGTAGATGGGCAGAGTACAAGTAGGAGGATATGCTCATGTATCTATATTTTAGAGCTTACCGTTGCTTATATTCCGCCGTGTAGCACTATGGAGCTATATCGGTACTTGTATTACTTTAAAGATAGTTATAGAGTTTATTTTGGATATTTAGGATGTATAAACTCTTTAACTTTCGGTTTTGTATAATATGTGAACCTGTTGCACTCTAACATTCTCATTTATGGTTCATCTGATTATATTCTATCTCTCCTATTTTATATCTTTGTTATTATTATATTTATCTATGTATTATGAGATATTCTACAGGTTCTATGTTAGGATTTTCATTACTTTACACCCTTGGCTATCGTCCTACATTGGTCGGCTACCTCCATAGTGCACTCTATGGGTATATTAGGTACTGGAGGTGTAGAGTAGCCATCACATAGTTAGTCATGCCATAAGTATATTGCCTGTTAATATTGAGGAAGCTTCTACGATTGATCTCAACTAACAGGCTAATCAAAGAAGTATAAATCACTTTTTGGTAGTGCATAAGAGCCATTGTATTCTTCATGTCCAAAAGGGTTAACAAAAAATTGTATGCCAATGTGAAACTTAATAATTTGAAGATCCAGTATGAATTTTCAAACAATGGTGTGACTGCACTTCTCGAATTTTTGAAGGAGTTAGTCCCTAAAGGTAACACGCTACCAAAAATACCATGATATGAAGAAGATGATTAAACAAGTTGGGACGAATTGCAAAAGTTATGATGCATGCATTAATGACTGTATTTTATGCTGGAAAGATGATGCAAACAGAGTTTCTTGCAAAAATTATAGTGAACCAAGATATAAGATAACATTCAACTAAGAGAAAAGAGAGGCCAAAGTACCTCAAAAGAAATTGAGACATTTCCCTCTAATTTCTCGATTGAGAAGATTACATACTATATCACGGATAATAGATGTGATGACTTTGCATGGTAGTGCCAAGTCTGGTCCAACTACAATGCATCATTGATGTGACACTTCTTAATGGCGAGTTGTAGATTTTTTTGACCAACCATTTGCTGTTGATCCATGAATTGGAATAACAACATATGGTTCAATCCACATGTTCGCTAACTAGCCGTTATAGTTGTTGGCCAGTAACTGTAGTACCGTATAACCTTCGTTCATCCATGTGCATGAAAAGGAAGTTCTCAATGTTGAAATTATTGATTTCTAGTCCAAAATGACTAGGAAATGATACTGATGTTTATTACAATCTTTGATAGACGAATTAAAGAAGTTATAGGAATGAGTCATGACATTTTGACTAATTTAATAAATATATGTTCACAATGAGGTCTAGGGTGTTGTAGGAAATTCATGATCACCCTACACTTAGGAATATATCAAAATGCACTACTCAGCTGCTTTGCATGTCCTATTTGTGAGGATAACACTTGTTCTTATTATCTTCCTACATGTAAGAGGATGTGTTACATGGGACATTGAAGGTTTCTCCCTTCCAAACTCAAGTTTCGAGATGATAAGGAAAACTTTAATAACTAACAAGAACATCATCATTGTAACATTCCTGTTTTTAAATCAAATTTAAATTGGTAATTTATTTAACTTTTGGAATTAAATTGTGAATTAATTTGAATTTTTTTCCAATTAAAATAAGATATTTGTTTGTTTATATATAAATTGATTGTAAATTGAAATTTGGATTTGAAATTCAAATATAAATGTATTGAAATATAAATTGTATTTAAAACTATATTTTAAAATTAATAAAAAATTGTTTTCTAATTATAATATATTTGTGTGCATATATATATATTTGGAAGTTACGATTTGAGGTTTATGTAATAATTTTCACAATGCTATTCTAATTTGAATTCTTATATATAAGATAAATGTAATTGCTTATTTATGTATAATTAAAATTTTAGAATCATTTTCTTTAAAAGGTTATATAAATGATAATAAAGGAATGTATTTATTTAAATAGGAAATATAACATAAAGTTATATTTAAATAGTATTAACATAAAAATTTAAAGTATTTAAAATATATACATGAGAAAAAATATTACAAAATTTATAAATAAATTTTGTATTATCTAATATACATATGTGTGTTTATTTATTAAAGTATAATTTGTTTAAATTAGTAAAGGGTTTAAAACACTCTTTATTTATATTTGTAATAAATAATTTGTGTATATATATTAATAAACATTTAAAAATATATATAAAACATATATATATGTGTAAAATATGCTAATATAAAAAGAAAATATATTGAAAATATATTGAAAATTATTAATGCATGAAAGATTGCATGTGTAATCATCTTAACAAGGAATTAAGCAAGTGTAACCATTTTAAATATATTATGGAATTTGTAAGAAAATAATTAAAAGTCTAAGCATTTGTAATTTATGGAATCATGAAAATGAACAAGTGACAAGATGAATTTTTTTTTAAATTTATAATGTAAATTAACATCAAGAAAGAAAACCAGGCTTTATCTTCACTTTTCAAATTTTCTACTTTCATTCATTTTCAAGCTAAAACCAAAAGCCTATAAAATAAATCTAGATTAAAATCAAAACCTGAATGCAACTACAAATTCAAACTACATTCAATCAAAAAAACCTGAAAAGCAAAAGAAATCAAGATCGAAGATCAGTTTCAAATCTTATAACCTGGGCAAAAGATTCCAATTCAACTGAGCCATTAATCATCTCAGTTTTTCAGAATCAAAACATCTTCAAGCCTGAAGTTATAGATTCATATTCAACCCAGTTTTAAAACAATTCAAAGTTCAACTCAAAAAGGTTTCAGATAAAAAATCCTGAAGCAAATCAAATTACAAGTTTCAAGTTCAAACAAAATTCCAGTTCTCTGTTCTTTGTTCTCTGCTTTCAAAACTAAACCAGGTGAGCAAACCTCTTAACCTTGTTATTTATCTTGATGTTTGGATTTGTATTTGAAGCTATGACGTGAATATGCCTGTATAATATGCCTGCATGTATATGTATATAGGTGTATGATTGGGTATATGTCTGTTAACAGGTATGGATATATCTCTATTCAAACTTACAGGCTGTGATTATTTAAAAAAAATTCAAAATCAAATCCTCCAATCTATTTAGGGCTTTGATTTCTAAATAAAAATTATTTGTATATGGGTAAATTCATTTTTAAAAATAAATTCAGGTGTTTAAAATAAGAGATTATTTCAAAAAAAGGATAAATTACAGTAGAGATAAATTAAAAGTCAAAATTCGATGGTCACGAATTTGTATTTAGATTTCATAATCTAGTTCGCATTAGAAAATAATGATTTTTGGAAATGGTTTCATTATTTTTAGGCTTGTATAAGTCGAGATATTTTTAGATTACCAGTTTCTGTGTTTCTGTCAAATTCCGATCATCGGTGAAATGATGATCGCCATGATCAAGACTGGAGGAGGCTGGGTGCTATGAATCTTAGGAAAAATGGTAGATGTATTTATTAACTACCGTCGTGATCGGACGGTAACGCTTTAGGGTTTTAAACCCAGTTTTCTTGTCAAGGTTTGAAGAGGAAGTTCATTGGCGTGAGTGGACCGAAACGGACCGGGCCTGAGGGGATCAATGCGTTGAGGTGTGATGCATCTTTGGAAAGAGTCGAGTGATCTCTAGTGGACTAGATCGTCGGTGCGAGAGAGAATTTACGATCGAATGTAGTTCTAGTAGGTTATTGTTCAACTTGATTTCGAGTTCATCGCTGTACTGTAAATCTGGGTTGTCCGTGACGACTCAGGGATGATCGGTGACTGGTTGGAGGTCTCGGCAATGGATGACAGCCATTCTGGTGATCGTGAACGTGAAAGTGATATTAGTTGTGTCTGTTGTTTTCAAAAATTTGGGGTAGAAAGGTTTTTGTTGGGTTGAACTCAAAGTATTTAGGTTTTTACTCGAAGTCGGGTGGAGTTTGCAAGCGTCTTGAAGTGGGGCTCGGGATAATTGATAATTGGCCAGGGTTTATTTTGTGCTCAAGTATCCAAGTTATTAAAATTTAAGTATGATCAAGTTCTAGCGTTAATAAGTTTAAAACAATGTAAATGTTTTAAATCAAGTTTTAATAAGCATCAGAAGATCAACAAGGTTTAAAAATAATAGACAATTAGTTAGTCAAGTTTAAAATGTATTTATATATTTATACTTTCATTAACTAATTCTTAAGTTTATTTTAAATAAAATTAATTAGGTTAATTAAAAAGATAAGGATGATTTTTAATTAACTTAATGTATAAATTAATTTATGGTTAATGATGAATTAATTCCAATGGTTTACTTAATGAGATTTTAAATGATGTAATTAAATAAAGGATAAATTTCTTAATGTATCAAAGGTTGATTTCTTGATTTAATTAATAAAAGATTATTACTAATTAAAGATAATTACTTTATGTAATTACATTTAAGGATAACTAATTAATTAAAGTTTAGTTAATAATAAGTAATTATAGGGCAATTAATTACTTAAAAATAATTGCTTAATGAAAGTAGTTAAGGATAAGTAATCAATGATTAAAGTTGATTAATCGGTAATTAAAGAATAACTACTCAATGTAATTAATTTGTGATTTATTAATATAAAGGATTAGGGATAATCATTTATTATAATTAATTAGGGATAATTAATTAAATGGTAATTAATTAAGAGTTAATTAATTGATGTTAAGAAAAATTATTTTAAAGGATAATTAAATAATTAATTTAAGGAGGGGAATATGTAATATTCATGTTTTTAAATCAAATTTAAAATGGTAATTAATTTAATTTTTGGAATTAAATTATGAATTAATTTGAATTTTTTTCCAATTAAAACAAGATATTTGTTTGTTTATATATAAATTGATTGTAAATTGAAATTTGGATTTGAAATTCAAATATAAATGTATTGAAATATAAATTGGATTCAAAAATATATTTTAAAATTAATAAAAATATGTTTTCTAATTATAATATATATGTATGTATATGTGTCTATATATATATATATATATATATTTGGAAGTTGTGATTTGAGATTTATGTAACACTTTTCACAAGGCTATTCTAATTTGAATTCTTATATATAAGATAAATGTAATTACTTATTTATGTATAATTAAATTTTTAAAATCATTTTCTTTAAAATGTTATATAAATGATAATAAAGGAAAATGTATTTATTTAAATAGAAAATATAATATAAAGTTATATTTAAATATTATTAACATAAAAATTTAAAGTGTTTAAAATATAAAAATGATAAAACATATTACAAAATTTATAAATAAATTTTGTATTATCTAATATACATACATGTGTTTATTTAATTAAGTATAATTTGTTTAAATTAATAAAGGGTTTGAAACACCTTTCATTTATATTTGTAATAAATAATTTGTGTATATATATTAATAAATATTTAAAAATATATATAAAACATATATATATGTAAAATATATGCTAATATAAAAAGAAAATATATTAAAAATATATTGAAAATTATTAGTGCATGAAAGATTACATGTTTAATCATCTTAACAAGCAATTAAGCAAGTGTAACCATTTTAAATATACTATTACATTTGTAAGAAAATAATTAAAAGTCTAAACATTTGTAATTTCAAGAATCATGTGAATGAACAAGTGGCAAGATGAATTTGTTTTTAAATTTATAATGTAAATTAACATCAAGAAAGAAAACCAGGCTTTGTCTTCACTTTTCAAAGTTTCTTCTTTCATTCATTTTCAAGCTAAAACCAAAAGCTTGTAAAATAAATCTAGTTTAAAATCAAAACCTGAATGCAACTACAAATTCAAACTGCATTCATTCTAAAAAACCTGGAAAGTGAAAGAAATCAAGATCAAAGATCAGTTTCAAATCTTATAACCTGAGCGAAAGATTCAAATACAACTGAGCTAGTAATCATCTAAGTTTTTCAAAATCAAAACATCGTCAAGCCTGAAGTTATAGATTCAGATTCAACTCAGTTTTAAAACAATTCAAAGATTAACTCGAAAAGGTTTCAGATAAAAAAATCCTGAAGCAAATCAAATTACAAGTTTCAAGTTCAAACAAAATTCCAGTTCTCTATTCTTTGTTCTCTGTTTTCAAAACTAAACCAGGTGAGCAAACCACTTAACCCTGTTATTTATCTTGATGTTCGGATTTGTATTTGAAGCTATGATGTGAATATGCTTGTATAATATGCCTGCATGTATATGTATATAGGTGTATGATTGGGTATATGTCTGTTAACAAGTATGGATATATCTCTGTTCAAACTTATAGGCTGCAATTATTTTAAAAAAAAATTCAAAATCAAATCCTCCAATCTTTTTAGGGCTTTGATTTCTAAATAAAAATTGTTTGTGTACGGGTAAATTCATTTTTAAAAATAAACTCAAGTGTTTAAAATAAGAGATTATTTCAAAAAAATGATAAATTATAGTAGAGATAAATTAAAAGTCAAAATTCGATGGTCATGAATTTGTGTTTAGGAATCATAATCTAGTTTTCATTAGAAAATAATGATTTTTGGAAATGGTTTCATGATTTTTAGGCTTATATAAGTCGAGATATTTTGAGATGACCAGTTTCTATGTTTCTGTTAAATTCCGATCATCTGCGAAATGATGATCGCCGTGATCAAGATTGGAGGAGGCCGGGGTGTAGTGAATCTTAGGAAAAATGGTAGATGGATTTCTTAACTACCATGGTGATCGGACGGTAACGCTTTAGGGTTTTAAACCCAGTTTGCTCCTCAAGGTTTGAAGTGGAAGTTCGTCGGCGTGAGTGGACCGAAATGGACCGGACCTGGGGGGATTGCCGCGTTGAGATGTGATGCAGCTTTGGACGAAGTCGAGTGGTCTCTGGTGGAGTAGATCGTCGGGACGAGAGAGAATTTCTGATCGAATGTAGTTCTGGTAGGTTTCTGTTCAACTCGATTTTGAGTTCATCATTGTATCGTAAATCTGGGTGGTTCGTGACGACTCAGGGATGATCGGTGACTGATCGGAGGTCTCGGCGATGGTCGACAGCCATTCTGGTTATCGTGCACATGCACTGATATTGGTTGTGTCTGTTGTTTTAGAAAATTTGGGGAAGAAAGGTTTTCGTCGGGTTGAACTCGAAGTATTTTGGGTACTTACTCGATGTCGGGCGGAGTTTGCAAGCGTCTCGAAGTGGGGCTTGGGATAATTGATAATTGGCCCGGGTTTGTTTTGTGCTCAAGTAACCAAGTTATTAAAATTTAAGTATGATCAAGTTCTAATGTTAATAAGTTTAAAACAATGTAAATGTTTTAAATCAAATTTTAATAAGCATCAAAAGATGAACAAGGTTTAAAAACAATAGAAAATTAGTTAATCAAGTTTAAAATGTTTTTATATATTTATACTTTTGTTAATTAATACTTAAGTTTATTTTAAATAAAATTAAATAGCTTAATTAGAAAGATAAGGATGGTTTTTAATTAACTTAAAGGTCTAAATTAATTATGGTTAATGATGAATTAATTCCAAAAGTTTATTTAATGAGATTTTAAATGACGTAATTAAATAAAGGATATTTCTTAATGTATCAAAGGTTGATTTCTTGATTTAATTAACAAAAGATTATTACTTAATTAAAGATAATTACTTTATGTAATTACATTTAAGGATAATTAATTAAGTAAAGTTTAATTAATGATAAGTAATTATAGGGTAATTAATTACTTAAAGATGATTGCTTAATGAAAGTAATTAAGGATAAGTAATTAATGATTAAAGTTGATCAATCAGTAGTTAAAGAATAATTACTCGATGTGATTAATTTGTGATTTATTAATATAAGTGATTAGGGATAATCATTTATTATAATTAATTAGGGATAATTAATTAAATGGTAATTAACTAAGGGTTAATTAATTGATGTAATTAAGAAAAATTATTTAAAGGACAATTAAATAATTAAAGGTTAATTATTTAATGATTGAAGGTTAATTAATTTATCATTAGAGGTTAATTAATAAATGATTAAAGGTTAATTAACGATTAAGGTTTGTAATTAATTAATATTAACTAACCAGGATTAGTAATTTATTCATAAGTAATTAATCTGATTTAAATTTATCAGATGATTAATTGAACTTACTTATGGATGTTTGGATTGTATTGGATGCTTTGAATTATTTGATATCCCTGATATATGATGCTCTGTGATAGGAATTGTTTAGATTTGAACTGTGATGAATGTGACTCATTTATCTGTGATGAATTTATGTTATTTATCTATGAATCTGTAAATGAAGATAAGCGTTATAGGATTTTACCGCTTATCGATATTGTTGTGCTTGGGTTTGTGATGATTGATGATATTGTATTGTTGTGTGTAAAACCCTGGACTACACACACACACACAAATATGTATTTCACGGGAAATCGGTTAAGTTATAGATATTTTGAATGTAATATTGTTTTATTCAAATTATTTTTTTAAGTTGAATTTTGAATCCAAAATGGTTGGAAATAGAATTGGGTTGAATATGAAAGCTTTTGGAAAGGAAGTTTGAAATTAAAGTTTAGTTGAAGATAATTTATCTTGTTTAAGTTTTTAAATTCTTTTGGAAATCATGGTATGAAAGGTTTATACAATGGATTTAAAACTATTTTAAATAAATTGTTTTGAGAAACTGAATTTAATTCAAATAGAACTTGCCGATGATACGACAGTTCACTGATTTTCTGGAATTATACTTTTAAAGGCTATAGCTTGTGTATATTTGATCGGATTTTTCCGAAACAAAAAGAATATGTTTTCAAATGATAATGGATTTGATATAACGAAAGAACTTCCAGTTTTTGTTGAAAGATTTCAAGTTTTGAAAACTATGAATGAATCTTTGTTAAAGATTGGTGAACTTTGTTTACAAATTAAAGAGGATCTTAATGGTGTATCTTTTGTACAAAAGATTTGAAATGGAAATAGTTTTGAAACCTATGAATGAATCTTTGTGAAAGATTGTTGAACTTTGGTTTTAAATTGAAGTAGATTTTAAAAGGGTGAGTCTTTTGGTTTAAAAGATTAAAAAGTGGAAATTTGTTAAACCATTTGAAAGAAATGTTTTAGGCTAAGGGTTGTGACTTAACTAAGATCCCATACATCCATATGCTTCTAAAATTAAGCGCTCATTATTCGGTTTAGTCGGGAGAGGACTTTATGTCATGTAACCCATTTCGAATAGTGATACGACGTAATGGATTGCATTTGAAGACCGATGGTGAAGACCGTGTATTTTCGAGAACGAAATGATTACCCGTCAAATGTCTCTGCACCGATTCGCGCCGGTATAGAGATCTTCATATGTGATGGAAAGTCCGATTGGGATTGTGAATACGCAGATTGCAAGGGCTTCTTTGAAGTGCCTTCGGTTCTATTCGAACCCGGAACAGACTTGTATGGATATATGTCCTACATTACACTTTGAGATGTAATGCTGGTTTCTATCAGATACATTTCAATTTGGTGGCAGAGAATTTATTCTCTTAGCTTAACACCCTTCTCTGAGACGTACGAGATCAGATGTTATGTAGTTGATGGTTACTAGTGATACATTCCTAATTTGATAATGTGGCATATGAAGTGCTGCTGATCTTTTGTTGATCGAAGCATGGCTTTTGTGAAAACCATAGCTTTGTGGACGAGACTTCGTCGGACCTCACAACCCGGAAATGGACGAAACAGGTAGGATGCAGCAAGGTTATTGTGGGTAGCGCCCCTTAGGGTATGTCCATTTCCTTCTGAAAAAAGGTGGTATCCTGGTATGGAGCTCAGATATTTAACCTATGTGGTTAATGAAAATTTGTGCTTCGTGGTTGTCGGCGTAGAGGTACCTCGGATAAAGGTCGGTTACGACAGAGGGATGACATACTTGTGACAGTTAGTTACCTAATTACAGAGGTAACCCGGCCTTGTGTTGGCAGTGATCCGGTTAGGTTCTCGGGGCATCCCTCCAGAGGCGTACCCGTGCGGCCCAGGAAGTTCCTTTTCCTAACCATTTGTTGGAAATCCAATCACCAATACGCACCTTGTATGGTTTTAGTTGTAGAACCTACCATTTAACATGGTAGCTATAGTAAGCATACTATAATGGTACGTATGCTGGCTAAGATTAATATTATACTTGCAAATATTTTCTGCACTATGCACTAGTAATAATATAAAAAGGATTTTTGCATATCAAGCATGTTTGACTATCATAAGGAGAAATCTCCCCCAAGTGTTCGATTGCATTATGTGTGTGCTGGGAGGCCTTATGGTAGTTTCATTTTCCAAACAACATTGCGGATTTTTTTTTAAATTCTTTTGCTTGTTTTGTTCAAATAAAACTATTTTTGTTTTCTCACACCAGTCCCATGACTGACCTGGAGTTTATTGTTCCCTTTCTAAACTCTGGTTGCCCATAATTTTCCACACGGGCAGCCTAGAGTCATATTTTCAAAGAATCGACTAGTAGATGTAGATTCGATAGCATTCAGTCTTTGGATTCTGGTAATCGCATTATGGAGTTACCTATTGATGGTAGTTCGAGCTTATTGGTTTGGTGTTTAAAGTTTTGGCAATTGGAGATGCGGTTATTGTGTTCTTTTGGAAGACCATTTGGTGTTATATTTCCGCTACTTTTGTTCCGCTGTTGTCCTGTATCGCTAATAATATTGAACATTTCATTGTATCATTGTTGTAAAGATGTTATATTCATGGAGTTGTATCAATGATATATTGTTTTTCTTCCGCTATGTTGTTTACTCAATGTGTTATAAGCTCCGGGAAACCATATTTGACGTTTGAATCTGCGGCATTCGAATACGGGTGATGTATTTAGGTGTCGATTTTTTAAAGTTCGAGTCAGGGTCGTTAGAATCGTCCTCCATGATGTTTGATTGATTTTCAAGTTTAAGAGAAGGTATCGAATATCAAGATGAAAGTTGGTAAAAAAAAACTAAAAATATAGAAAAAAGGGTAAACAAAAGGGATGAAGAAGAGCTTGAAAATGTTCCTGCATGGTATAAGAGGTCCATCCTCTTTGATTTGCCTTATTGGAAACAAAATTTGATCTGACACAATGTTGATGTTATGCGTATGGATAAGAATGTCATAGAGAATCTTATTAGCATAATTATGGGTCAAAAAGACAATTCAAAAGATGGCATCAATGCACCCAAGGATTTGAAAACCATGGGTACAAAACAAAAGGATGGATAACCCTGAAACAAATAAAATAACCAAACTAGAGGCAACTTTCACTTTGGGAAAAGAAGAAAAGATATAATTTTGCACCATTCTTAAAAACCTAAAGGTGCCTAGCAAATTCTTTTAGAACTTCCACAACAATGTGTGCATCTGTCCTCCTAAACTAACAAATATGAAGTCGCGCGATTACTACATCATAATGCGACAGTTACTTTCGTTATTGCTTCAATTTTTTATCTACAACATAAGCATCTGTGTAATGTTGTACATCATATAATTCTATTCTTTAACATTTTGTGCTAAAAGTGATCAACAGGGAACATCATTTAAAACAAAATCTAGTTTGGTAGAAGTAAATGGTTCGTTTAGCCAATGAAGCATTGATTTGCGATAACTGTTAGACATAAGTGGATGTATCCATTTGAACGGTAAATGACTAATTTCACTTTTATGCATCATTGATCGATTTAAATAGTTACTAGTTATTTATAATTGATCACCTTCATGGGTTGATGAAAACATATAAAGGATATGTGCAAAACAAAAGATACTTTGAAGGGTGTATTGTGGAAGGATATATCATATAAGAAGGTAGCCATTACTGCATGAAGCATATACCAAATGGAGGTAATAGCACTCATAAACATACTCGGAAGCGTTTTAAAATGAGGATCATGAGGTTGTTGGTAAGATGCATCTGGATAATGTTAAAGATATAACCTAAACCCAAGTGTAGCTTGGACAAGTTCGTAGATAGGTCGTTGTTAAATTTTAGCCACTTCCTATTTCATAATGGCTTAGGACCATTGCAACCTCGGCACAAAGGCATTGCGTAATACTTTTCTAGTGTAGTGTTTAACATCATTGTTAATCGTAGTCAACTCAAAGTCAAGACTTTGGACGGTGCGGTACAGTTAATAATAATTGTTATTGTTGAACCTGTGATTTTGGATTTGGACTAATCAAGTTGAATGTGGATGATATTTGAATTTTTACCGAAACCAAATTCCATATGTCTTAATGTGATATATAGTTGATGAAGAGAATTGGTGTGAAAAATCGTTACTCCCAGATACGCTTATGATAAGTAAAATTGATTTTACCAAAAAGATGTGTAAGCGATGAACTCAGCCTAAATGTCACATCACTAGATAAAATGACATGTGAATGTTAATGTGACGACCCGAAAATCCGTACCCTTTGAAATGACAATAAACCACACACATCAGACCCAAAAAGCACAGACTGATGGAAAGTCAGGAGAAAGAATAGAAGAGAGAAGAAGAGAAGAGAAGAAAGAGAGAAGACATAAAAAACTGAACAGTACAGATTCTCACATCGCAGCGGAAAACATATAATATCATATCAAGGATCTTTTCAAAACAAAAACTGTATAAACATACATCAATCAGGGTTCAACAATCAATCACTAATTATCAGCCTGGACAGTTATAATAACCTGTCCTTGCAATTTCCGATAATATAAACAACAACTAAGCAAACCAGTGGATAATAAATAGATACATGTATACAGAAATGAAGATCTCCAGCTCGCCTATTGAAACTCCAAAAGCACCAAATCTGAACCTGTAAATATACGGTCTGACCTAAGCATTGAAAGGGAGGAATGTCCGGATCAGTCTGGTAAACCAGCGTGAGAAACACACTCAACTGAATTTATTAAATTACCAAACTTTTCATTTATCAAAACAAAAGTATCTCGTAAGACACGTCCACACATAAACACAGACATGTTATTACCTTACGAAAACTAAATCATTTCATATCAAATCATCTGATATTATACTAGTGTCTAGTATACAAATAATATTAATCATAGCTGAAATGGTCACCCATATAGCATTTCAGGGCTATTCATTACGCCTTTACAAACAAAACCGCAAGCTTGTGGTGGGATTTGGATTTCCATACAAATGACCAGATGAAGAGACTACCTTCAGGCAGTACATCTCTAGAGGAATGTATCGAGGACCATCACAAAGGATCCTTTAGCAACACGAGACCAGCCCACCTCTATAACTAGATGGTACCGAATATATCATCCTCTGGTCGTTTCCGACCTTTACCGAGGTCCCTCGAAGCATACAAACCACAATAATCAGATGCACGGCGTCATAGCGTGTAAATATATATCTAGAAGAGGGTGATCATACCCTACTTGGGAGCGACCCACTTAACCTTGCTAGATCTAACCCCGTTTTGGTTATTTCCAGTTGATGAGGCCTAAGGTAACCATTATCTTTCATAAATCACATATCATATCACTTTGAATGTCATACGGCCATTTCCGTTGGCTACTAATTGCCTTCGACAAAAATACAACCCTTGAGCTCGTATGTCTTAAGGAGGGTGTTAAGCTAAGAGAAGTTTCCTTCTCCGCTTACGTAATCTTTAGAAATGCAATGTCAGACAAACATCCATACAATTTTTCTAGGAACGTGACAAACTGAAGGTACTTTCCTACCACATCGAATGAAGAGACTACTGCTACTGGATGTATATCGAGATTTTAACCCCAAATGATCAATAAGCAGTCCTCCACTATGAAAATTCAAATATCAATATCATCACAAGAAAACTGCACAATCTCCGCATATACGTAGGTCCGAAGTGGTTTTCAAATAAATCTGATCCCGGTCTCTTCGCACCAACAACGCAAAAGCGTTTCTCAACCTCACACTAAGACTAAGTCTCATAGGCTTATCACGTCTTCAACTTTCAATTTGCTATCCTTCGGGCCAAGAAGGAAGCTTGATAAATTGGAGTAATACTCCACACTACACGAATCAACATCCTCAACACAAACGATAATCAAGCCTATATAGAAGGGTACATACTAAGTGTGCGACTAAATAGTTCCCACATCAAGTCGAGGAACTAAAATGGCCAAATTTGATAGTCGGTTATTTAGCTATCAAAGTAAATAAACAAATATTTAGCACCATAAGAAATCACTAGGATCTTTTTATTAATTAAATCACTTGCCAAATATTCACTTCAAATTATCTTTAAAAAGATATATTCTCAAAACCACTTCAATATTGAAAAACATTTCCAAATACTTATTTAATAATAAGTAATTCACAAATCAATTTGTTTTCAACACTTGCGAAATATTATGTATACTTAAATCAGGATTAAGTATATATTTTATTCCTTAAGGAAAACTTCTCTTAAACACATTTATTTAGGTCAAAACGAATATTGCGTAAAACATCGTTACGACGACCCAAAATCACTAGTATAGGGATTCAAAAATTAGATAGATATATAAATCCTATATATTATATAAAAACATTTCCTTTCGAAAATTATTTACTATAACAACAGTGTTATAGTCCATCATTTCCTTATTTATCGAAAACGTCTACTTCAAGAATGAATGTTGAAATATATAGTTTCGAACATCTTCAAATCATTTGTCTATTTAAAATGCCATTTCCAAAACCTAATTTTAAAGATTATTCACTGTCCAAAATCGTGAATATACTTCGCTTACCAAATTCAATACTTCTACACATTTATTAAAAGATAATTCACTGTCCAAAATCATGAATATCTTCTTTAATAAACTTCCACTATTTAACTTATCAAATTCAATTGATTTCATATTTATAAAACAAAGTTTATAAATTCACATTTCTATTTTATACAAGCTTCCACTTTTTAAATTCCTTTATTAACAAATTCCATTTATATCTCATTTATATTCCAAATCCAATTATAAGTTAATTTACTTATAAATCATTTATTTTACAAATTCATTCTTTTATAATTTCATCAATTAATAAATCTTATTCACTTATAAGATCCATCTATAACTTTATTTTAACACTTATAAAAACTCCTTTATAATTCCATTATTTTTATTTATAAAATTCAACTTTATAAATCTTATACGTAAATCATTTATAATAAGTACAAAATCTCAATTTCAACTATTTTACAAAATCATTAACTCCATGTTTCAAAAATCACATTTTAATTTATTTCGCCCAAAAATCATAATTTTTATAACATAAAAATTATAACTTTTAATTGTTTAAAATAAATCTATTTACTTTAACAATTCAATTATATATAAAACATCTATTTTAAAAATCACTTGAAATTCCTTTTTAAAATGAAATCATCACTTTAACATTTTTAAATTACAAAAATAGGCCCAATGTTGCAACAGCACTAAATATATCAATCACGACATCCAAAATATCATATGATAACGGCATATATCACAATATCCGTAAATAAACCAATACTGGTGAGGAATCCAGTTGGATCCCTCCAACCTGTCGCCTGCAACAAATATACATATTAGAAAATATGTACAATGTCTGCTTTGAGGCAAGCGCGCATACAAAAGGTCATTCGCTCATACACGGGAACGTATAAGGTCTCATCTGCTCCAATAAGCAGGAATATATCTGTTAACGTGAAAATCTGACGCTAACACCTCAGTTTGTGTAGAAACGATATGAAAGCACCACCCGCGAATACGGGAATCAAGAAATAACAGTAAGTAGCAGAAAATGCAGTAAATGTGCACAGAGTTTATAGTGGTTCGGCTTATGATCAAGCCTACGTCCACTTCAATCCTTTTTATTGCTGATCGGATTACAACTTATTACAATCTCTTTCAATTACAATCCAATTCAATTCAAAAAACAAGTAGCTAAGGAAAACTTCGTTGTGACAGAGTTCTTCGAATCCATGGTTGAATGTGTTGAATTCTTGTGCGAAGTTGATCTAAGCGTCTTGCGTGTGCTTGAAGTGATGGAGTGTAGATTGCTTTGAAGATAGTGAAGTTTCAATGCCTTGAAGAAAAATGATCCCCAAAAGTCCCTTGAATGTTGGAGGTGGCGCTGTATTTATAGTGAATTCCCATGCTGGGTCGTAGGCCGTGACTAACCTAAGATAGGTCGTAGGTCGTGGCCGACCTACTAGACATGGGTTGCGACTCAACTGGGGTGTGCTTGTTCGTTTGGACACATTGGCAAGCAAGTCCTAGGTTGTGAACGACCGAACTGGTAGCTGCATAAGTGAAGCAGTATTGAGATTTATCTTCATAATCTTAGGTCGCGAGCGACCTATCATAGGTCGTAGGTCGCAAGCTTTTTCCTGAAAATGGTTGAATAGCATTGCACTTAACTCTGGAGCGAGCTAGTAAGCAGTAGGTCATGGTCGACTTAGCAGATCATGGTATAAGTGAAGCGGCATAGGGATTTTACTTCATCTGCTTAGGTCGCAAGCGACCTATTATAGGTCGTTAAGTCGTTATCCTTTTTAAGTCGCTCCATACTTTAGATCGGTACATATCCTTAGGTCGTGTTGAACTTTCTGTAGTTAGGTCGCTAAGTGCTTTAAGTCGTTAGGTTGCGAAGTCTTTAGGTTACTAGGTCGCAAAGTAGTGATAGGTCGCTAGGTCGCATTACATTTTAGGTCGCTTCAAAATGGGAGTTAACACTTGCCCCTCGAAGTACCGGCCTATGTCATAGGTCATGTGCTTCGACCTAACTCTGCTAGGTCGTGAGCGACCTAAAACATATGCTAACTCGCGTGCCTATTTGAATTCTCCTTTTTGCCCCATATAAACTATTTGGTCGTTTCTTCCTCTCTACCTTACTGCTCTGATTTCCCACTCTCATTGACGAATCTTCGAACTTCCAAAGGCGAATTCATCCCAGCTAATCACCGATTCATCTTTTCCAACATATTACATAAGTGAATTCGATCCCCATCCCACCATAATCACTGTTGAATTACGAATCCCCATTTTCCAACCTTAACCCAATTCCTTGTATCGTGCTACATTCTGAATCGTTGCAATCGACTTTCGATCGCCGTTTGAGTAGGCACAGAAATGTATTGAATGTACGATGGGCTGGAGATGCTTTGAATATCTTTTCAAGTGATTCGGTGATGTGTGGAGATGATGAACTTCATGAAGAGGGTGATGGATTTCTGTGTAGTTGATAGCGGGTTATCGGGTCTGGTGAAGCATTGCGTGGAGAGGAAGTTAGCGACCTGGTGAATTTGAGCGACTTAAGATAATTCGCGATCTAAGGACCCTTGCGACCTAAGGAATAGTTTCGACCTACACTAGGTTGCTGAACGACCTAATATTCGCGCAACCTAGGACTTTGCATGAGCTAGGAATTACTTGAGCTAAGAACTGCATGACCTAACTTTCTTGCGACATAGGCTTTAGGTCGCGGCCGAGTTAACATTAGGACGAGTTTGAAATGCCTTATCCTTTACTTTGCACAGCGCGACCTAAGAAGGTTCCGACCTATGCTAGGTCGCTGGACGACCTAGGAATTGTGAAATCCTAAGACAACTTTGATTGAACTGTTTGAACTTTGAACTATTTGGACTTGAATTTTGTTGTACTTCTTTGCAAATTATCTCTAATGCTAATTACCTGTTAAACACAATATTTGCGGAAAAATGGGACGAATATACTGCCATTGACTGCCCACATCGAATGACAGATTAGTCGACAAAGAATAATCAACTTAAATGAATTGTGTGAACGAAATGCTGCGAACTAAAGAATTCAAGTGAAGTATTAAAGCAAAACTAAAATATCCAGTTAAAGCCGATTCGTTTGCATTAACACTACACTTGAATTTTGTATTAACAAGTTCTGAAACCACATAGTCAACTAATTGTCGACTAGTTTAATTTCAGTTATGTTTGCTTTCTATTTTTGTTAGTTCTGCACAACACTTCACACTTTTTAGGAAACGTGCACCTTCTTATTTGAATATCTAGTTCCTTGTATAGAATGACTTCTCAACAAGGAGAAACAGAATCGGCTGAAGAGACTTTCCCAATTGCTACTCCATTGGTTAATCCTCCAGAGAGAGTTTCAACTACACTAACATACAAAGTTTTCCGCCAACTGTGCGCTCTGTTTGGAATTGCTGAAGTAGATGCCATTCTTCCTGAGAGAAGCGATACTGCTGATATACCACCTTCTGGTTTTGTAGCAGTTAATCGTCAAATGTGCACGAGTGGAGCTATCCCTCCTTTTAACGACTTTCTTCAACAGCTTCTTTTCCGACTAACTATCTCCCCCTTCCAGCTGCACCCCAATGGCTATGCTATTCTGATGGGATTATGTGTGTTGTTCGGAAGGACGTTGGATCACCTTCCGAGTTTTGATGAAGTTTGCTATTTGTGCACATTTGCCAAAAATAAAGATCATCCTTCCATCATTCTTGTGAGAAGCGCTAGGAACCGTAAATTAATAATTGGCCTTCCCGAAAGTGCTCACGGTTTTCTAAGCCAATTTTTCTTCGTTCGCCGTCCTCCGGGATTCTATGCTACCTGGAGAGTAGGAAGTAAGAGCATTTATCTTTGTTCCTGATGTTTTTCTCTGAGTTTTTCATACCCTGAGTTGTCAAATGTTAACTTCGCCTTTTACTTTTCAGCGCTTCCTCCTCCTTCTAGGGATTCCGGTCATATACCAACTTTCGAGAGGCTTAAGGCTGTGCCAGTTGAGGAGAGAGGCATTCAATTTCTGTTAAAAGACGAATTTTTGCATCAGTACGGACTTTTGCATACTTCTCGTTCTACACATCCTCATGAAATCCCAGACTCCCCGGCTAGAGTGCCGGATGCCCCAGCTTCTACCGACACATCCATACCAAAAGGACCTGCTCCCGAGGCTTCACTAGTGAAGTGCTCCACTTCTGTTGATGTTGCGGGGCCATCTAACGAACTTGCCCCGGTTATTGAGGAAGAAGAGCCTCAGGGATCTCCCCAACGTTCACAGAAAACCGGTGAAGAAGCCGAGAAAACCAGCCCTGTCTAGCAGAGCAGGGACGACACTTTCGAAAGGCTGAGCGACCTCTTTGCCACTTCACAAGAGATTTTAAAGATGATCCTATTACTACCGGGGTTTCTCCTTCAGTAGTTGAAGCGACTTCTATCCTGCAACAGACTCCGTCGACTCAAGAGTTGACGCTAACTATTTCACCCGCAACTACTCCACAATTAAAGAGTGGTTCGTAGTTTGATGCGCGTAGTTTGCACATCACACACACTTAGAATTTTTCGGCACTTTTATGCTTTTGACTCTTTGTACTTTGAAGACTTCTAAAACTTATCTCTTTTTATTTCAGATTCTCCGATGGGACGCAGCAGCTCATACTATGATGACTTCCAGCGCTATGGGAGGCGTAGCCAATACGATTATAGGCGCTACCTCCCCTCTTACAGAGAATCCGATGAAGAGAGAGCCGCCCGAAAGGCTCAGGAGAGGAGGGCGCAAGAAGAGTGTTCTGAGAGGGGAGAGAGGGAGGAGCGTCACGATTCTTCCCATAAAGGCGATGATTCTCATAAGAGAAAATCCCACGATGACCGGGGAAAAAGTCATATGGTTGAGGAACCAAGCAAACGTGCCCGACACGGTGAGAAGCATACTTCTACGACTCCCGAAAAGATCGATGCCCCCGTCTTGCTTGACATTCCTTCCGGCTCTCCCGCTCTCGGGAAGACAGACATCCAGACAATAATTAGCAGGCCTAAATTCCAAGTTGGACCGGGCCCAGCCACTTTGCAAAGCCGGTTTCCACAGTGGTGCCTGAAGGGAGTGCGGTTCGACCTTGACTTGGTCCCCATCGACAAGCCCGCCATGTTACGAAATCTCGATGCCGTCAAGCTTGATATTGAAAGGATGTCGAACTGGCAAAAGCTTGTAGACGAGCTTCAAAGGGTCAACCGTGCAAATATAGAGGCCATGCTTACTATGGAGAACGATAAAGCCGAATGGCAGAAGGTTCTTGAGCAGCATGATACTGAAATGAGGAGCATCGCTACTTACAATGAAGAGCTTGAAGCGAAAGTTGAGGAACTTAAACAAGAACTCGCTACTTCTTCTACCACATATACTCAAAAAGAAGAAGTATTTCAGAAGCAAGTTCGCGATGCTCACACAGCTCAGCGACATGCCGAGGCACAACTTGAAGCTGAGCAGAAAGCAGCAGGAATGTATCGTGCTGAGGTTACAGAACTACAGGAGAAAGTCAGCTCTCAGGAGGCGGAAATTCAAATGCTTAAGCTTCAACTTTCCCAAGCTGAAAGAGAGCGTGATGAGGCCGTTGCCGGCAAAATTGCAGCTGAAGAATCTCATGAGGCGACGAAGACCAACATCAGCTCGACATTATTTGACTTCTACCTGCATAGCGTCTTGGGGCGCGGTAGCCTCGCCTTTCTAGGCCCCAAGTATGAAATTACTCCGGCTAAGGTATGGGAAGCCGCACTTGATATGCTCGGCGCTAAAGGTGCTGGCTACATCGAACCAGCTCTTGAAGAGCATTATCTTGATGAGGACGCTCGCGCCGCTCTCGCCAAAGGAAGGGAACAGCTTGCAAAATTAAGGGCCGAAATGGCGGTAGGGGAACATTCAGGAAAAACTATCTTAACTGCTCCGATTCAGCCTTCTCCTTCGGCCGAAATCGATATCATTGGCTCCAGTTCCCATTCTCCATCCCCTACTAAAGTTACCACCGAGATTGCAGGTATACAGGGTGGAGATGAAGGCGACGAGGGCGCAGAGGCACAGGCTTATGAGGTTGATGTCAGGAAACCGACTTCTTCAGGTAACTCTACTGTTAATCTTACCCAAGTAGACTGCTCATCTGTTTCTTACGAGCTTGATGAGCTTCTTGACTATTTTCTGAACCTCAGCGAGCCTTTATCTCCTCTCTTTACTGACTTTAACTTCTATACTTCTGTAGAGAAAGCACCGAGCATTGTTCAAGCTTCTCCAATTATTCCTCCTCCATCTCTTCAGGTCACTCCTCCTTCTGCCTCGCAATCGGGATCACAAGAGGAGCAAATAGAAGCTCTCCAAGAGTTGGACGATCCCATTGCTTCACAAGAACACAAGGGAGAAGAAACTGAAGGGAGTGAGAAGACCCCGGAACCAACTGGCTCCGATGATGAACCGTTAGCTAAACTTCTTTCTCCAGGGAGTGGGTCTTCCTCCAAGAAGAGAGGAAAGCAGGGAGTCTCCAAGAAGAAGAAGGAATCTTTAACTGGTGAAGAAAAAACGGAAGAAAGTCCGACTGAGCCCCTTTTTCCTTCATCTCCTACTCTCACAAGCCGGCCTAAGAAATTGGTTATCCGGCCAGGTGCGGGCTCAAAAGGCGGACGGAAGAAGAAATGATGGCTCTGGTTCTGTGGCTTTCATATCATTTTTTTCTTTTGTGCATGTACTGACCGGAGATTGTGCGGGTACCGGCCCCTGCTTTTCTTTTACTTTTTACTTTGAAACCTGTACCTGTATAAAATTTTAATAGCGTTGAATAAGATGATTCTTTTTCTTCGTACAAACTTCTGTCTGTATCTGAGAATGCATTTATTATTCATTTTTGTACAAGTTTCTTTGCACGATATTGCAGTGAGCTTGTGGTATATTGTTTGAGCGTAATTTTACCAATGTAGTTATACCATGTTGCCCCTATACCATAAGCCCGTTGCAATATTTTATATCTTGAGGGGACTTGTACTTTTATTTTCTAGAGAATAACTATTCCATACTTGGAGGAATATTATTTCGTTAAAAATTAGAGTACAACTCCCTCCAAATAAGTTTTTACGCTTCATCCTTCGAAGATATCACTTTTTCTTCTGTGCATATACACATTTTACCAAGTGAATTCTTCTATGTGGTAAAGCGGGCATCGGAAGGGTACTTTAACTACTTTTTGAGGAAGAGAATTTTCCAGAATAGGTGAATCATTCTTCCTTTGAGAGTTAAAGTGTGCCTTTGAACATGGTTTTTTTTTATGCCACAGTAAAGGGCTTTTTGATTTTTGCTTCTTTGAAAAGTTGCACCTCTGAGGAGGGCTTTTTCACATTTCAACACTTGGAAGTTTTATTCCAATCTCGGTGAAACGTGTGCCTCCGAAGAGGTCTTTCTGCTTGCTTATGCCTCCGGGAGGAGGTCTTTTCATTTCTGCCTCTGGGAAGAGGTCTTTCTGTCTTGTTGTGCCTCTGGGAAGAGGTCTTTCTGTTTCTGCCCCTTGGGAGAGGTTTTTATTTTTTCCCTGTTCACTGGGAAGCAGGCCTCCGAAGAGGGCTTTCCACATTTCAACACTTGGAAGTTTTATTTCAATCTCGGTGAAATGTGTGCCTTCGAGTAGGGTTACTGCCTGGAAGTTTGGAGTTTCTTTCTCTCGGTTGGAGGATTCACGGGAGTGTATCGACCGATCATTCCGCAACTTTGTAACGAGAAAGATCTCTCTTTTTCTGGTTGGCCCGCTCGAGGTCTTTGATTTGGACTCTAAAGAGTAGCATTTGGACTCTGAGGAGTAGCGCTGGGTCTCCGAAGAGAAGCATTTGGACTCTAAAGAGTATTTTAAACTCTAAAGAGTAGCATTGGGTCTCCAAAGAGAAGCATTTGGACTCTAAAGAGTATTTTGAACTCTAAAGAGTAGCATTGGGTCTCCGAAGAGAAGCATTTGGACTCTAAAGAGTATTTTGAACTCTAAAGAGTAGCCTTGGGTCTCCGAAGAGAAGCATTTGGACTCTAAAGAGTATTTTGAACTCTAAAGAGTAGCCTTGGGTCTCCGAAGAGAAGCATTTGGACTCTAAAGAGTATTTTGAACTCTAAAGAGTTGCATTGAGTCTCCGAAGAGAAGCATTTGGACTCTAAAGAGTATTTTGAACTCTAAAGAGTAGCATTGGCGCTTGTATCTTTGTACCCTGCGCTTCTTAGCAATTCATCACAATCACATCAAGTACATGTCCCACTCTTTCGATTGCTTTTGCTAGAGAAATGTGCCTTATTGCTGAGTGAATCCATGGGGCAGATGCAAGCTGCTCCACCAGATGTTCGTTTACACAAACGACCGTGGTTGGTTAGCAAAAGCTCAGAACTTTCTTATTAGAAAGGTGCCCTCTTTGGTGGAGTCCTCAATCGTTTGCAAATTGCACTTCTTTCGAAATACTTGAATTCGGAACATTTTTGACTTGCCATTCGTTTACTCCATGATTTGTAGGAATCGCTTTTCTTTGTGATGTGTTGGATGAGCAAGCTTTATTTCGATAACCTGCAATACTAAATCGAGATTTTTAGTAATATTTGCATATCGAAATAATACAGGCATTTTAACGGCATCAAAGAATACAAGATTTATAATTGCTCATTACTGATTCACATCACATTTACAGTGGTTAACAGCACAAGAATTATTCATTCATGATCATTTTACAAAGTTAAGCAACGCTATTAAGTAAAATATGGGTGTAAATGAATGTTATCCCATGATTTTGCGATTCACGTGTCAGTCAATGACCAGCTTCTCGGATTCTTGCTCCGTAGTTCTGTTGCTTGAACCGGGTCGATAAGGAGGACATGGTTGCCCCTGAGTGGACGAGGTTGGGTCAATTTTCTCTTTCTTCACATATTGTTGAAGTTTATTCTGCTTCAGCAATTCTTCAATCACACTCTTTAACTGGCGACATTGATCAGTATCGTGACCGGGTTGGTTGTGAAATCGACAGAATTTCCCATTTTGCACTGTCCCTCTTCCCATCTCAGGTGGTTTAGGGTACTTGATAACATCCTTTGTTGCCAAGAAGATTTTTTCCGGTGTATCAGTTAAGGGGGTGAAATCTGAAGGATTAAAACGTCGAGGTTTCTTCTTGTTTCCCTGCTTCTTTCCTTCATCACTTTCCCTTTTTTGGTTTCCAAATCCTCTCTTGTTAGAGAAGACATCGTTATTCTTAATTTCGGCCACCACTGCTTTTTCTGACATCGAGAGATTTTCTAGGCGTATGAATTCGTCGGCCTTTTTATAAAACTTTTCGAGTGAGTTCAGTTCCTTCATTTTAAGCCACATCCCGAATTCACTTGACTTGTCGATGGCCCGCATTAAGTATGTGAGGATCATTCGGGGTTCTGCGTTGTCTACCTCGGCTAAAGCTATATTAAAACGGTTCAAAAAAGACTTGATAGGTTCTCCGGGTGCTTGTTCTAGACTGGACAATGACATTATATCTTTTGCCTTTGACGCATACAACCTGAATTGTTCTTTAAATTTTCGGGTTAAATCGGAGAATTGGTCTATGGATCGAACCGGTAGCTTGGTGAACCAAAGCAAAGCCACCCCTTCCAGGTATACTGGAAAATATCGGCATTTAATCTCATCCGATGCCCGTGCCCCAGTCATATGCCAATTGTATCTGTATAGAAATTGGTTAGGGTCACTTGTTCCTCGATAGGCCGGGATGGTAGGAGGTGCAAATTTCCTAGGAAACTCCGCCTTTATAATCTTTTCGGTGAACGGAGTCTTGCTCGGAGCGAACCCCCAATCATTTTCATCCTCATGTCTCCGCATGCTTTCTTTCATGATTGAGCGGACCATCCCTGATAGATACTCCTCGTCGTTTTGAGACTTTGCATGTAAGAAATTAGCTGCCCTTTCGGAAGTTTGAAAGGTTGGCTGTGGCCTTGACCCTTCAGCTTGAGAAGGTGCCCTTGCAGCGGTGTTGTCTGGTCTTTTAGGAATATCTTTCTCTTGGGGGTCACGGGCATCTTCAGCATAGATTGCTTCATTATCCTGACGTTGGTGATTTGAATCAAGCAGGGCGTTTAACCTATCCATAATCAAGGCATTCTGGGCATTCTGGGCTTCCAACTGTCGATTTAGTCCTAAAACAACGGCGCCAACTCTGCTCGCGTAACTCCAACAGTTGGAGCTGCTTCACTTGAAGGAAGAGAGGTAGCCGTATTCTCTTGAACATTGTCGGACCTTGCAGAACTTCGTCTTCTTCCAGGAGCCATTATTTCCAATAAACTCCTAGTTTTAAAAGAAATCCTTTCAATAGACCTTTGCGAAGCAATAGTGGAAGTTTCCTGAGTTGGTTTTCTCAGTGAAAGCACCAAAAATGTTAACGTGAAAATCTGACGCTAACACCTCAGTGTGTGTAGAAACGATGTGAAAGCACCACCCATGAATACGGGAATCAAGAAATAACAGTAAGTAGCAGAAAATGCAGTAAATGTGCACAGAGTTTATAGTGGTTCGGCTTATGATCAAGCCTACGTCCACTTCAATCCTTTTTATTGCTGACCGGATTACAACTTATTACAATCTCTTTCAATTACAATCCAATTCAATTCAAAAAACAAGTAGCTAAGGAAAACTTCGTTGTGACAGAGTTCTTCGAATCCATGGTTGAATGTGTTGAATTCTTGTGCGAAGTTGATCTAAGCGTCTTGCGTGTGCTTGAAGTGATGGAGTGTAGATTGCTTTGAAGATAGTGAAGTTTCAATGCCTTGAAGAAAAATGATCCCCAAAAGTCCCTTGAATGTTGGAGGTGGCGCTGTATTTATAGTGAATTCCCATGCTGGGTCGTAGGCCGTGACCGACCTAAGATAGGTCGTAGGTCGTGGCCGACCTACCAGACATGGGTTGCGACTCAACTGGGGTGTGCTTGTTCGTTTGGACACATTGGCAAGCAAGTCCTAGGTTGTGAACGACCCAACTGGTAGCTGCATAAGTGAAGCAGTATTGAGATTTATCTTCGTAATCTTAGGTCGCGAGCGACCTATCATAGGTCGTAGGTCGCAAGCTTTTTCCTGAAAATGGTTGAATAACATTGCACTTAATTCTGGAGCGAGCTAGTAAGCAGTAGGTCGTGGTCGACTTAGCAGACCATGGTATAAGTGAAGCGGCATAGGGATTTTACTTCATCTGCTTAGGTCGCAAGCGACCTATTATAGGTCGTTAAGTCGTTATCCTTTTTAAGTCGCTCCATACTTTAGATCAGTACATATCCTTAGGTCGTGTTGAACTTTCTGTAGTTAGGTCGCTAAGTGCTTTAAGTCGTTAGGCCGCGAAGTCTTTAGGTTACTAGGTCGCAAAGTAGTGATAGGTCGCTAGGTCGCATTATAGTTTAGGTCGCTTCAAAATGGGAGTTAACAATATCCAAATATCAATCATATATATACAATATATCATATATCATCCAAACAATCATCAATAGGCATAAAGTTAATTTATTCTCACTTATACAAAAATATCAGTGAGTCAGAAAGAGTGAGTTGTACTCACATTAATTCCAATAGCGGTTGTAGTGTTTTATTCCAAATAAAATTAAACAAGCGTTTAATTTTACCAAAAATTTACGCTAGCTCCAATCAACTTCAAATCATTTCTAAAATGTGTGCTCGTCAATATGTACTCAACGCAACTTGTTTCGTCAAAAACGGACCTCGTATGACAAAGTTATGATGTTGTAAAGTTTATACGATTTTATTATATAATTTACAAACTTTTTTTTTATTTAACCTTAATTCAATCATGATCATTCGTTTCCTTGATTAACATCTAGTCGTGCTTTCTTTTTCTTCCCCTAGGCAAAGACGTACGCCCCCAACCCATATACATGCAAATTTAAGCTGACGCCGCTCGTCCACCGATGAAATTGAGAACGATCAGGCATAGCCGTTCGAACGGCCATCACCTACTCTATCAAGACCGAAGACCGCACCCCCGATCACCACCTATGCCTTGGAATTTGTGCATGAAACGCTGGCCTATACCCTCGAATTGCCATCGATCGGCTCCACCATTTCTGATCACCGCCGTTCATATCGAAGATCTCGATGTGCTCTTCGCTTTTGTATTTGAACATTTTTCGTGAAAGTAGATGGATTGGAAGAAAAACGAGGAGGAAAGATCGAAGCATTTTTGGCCATTGAAAATCAAACTGGCGGCTTGCCCTAGCTCTATTAGTGTTTGATGAAAATAGTGAAATATGGTGGCCTTTTATAGAAAATTTACGCGCACTATTCATCCGGAAATTTTTTGAACTCGAAACGATGTGTGCCGCCTAGCGTTTATAATGTTTTACCCCTATTCCAAATACAATGGAATATATATCGAGATCCAATTCAATCATATTTAGAAGATAGGTTTTCGAATCGACTTATTCAAATTAAAATTCCACTTAAACAAATTTCTACGCGTTTTAGCTTGCCCTGGACAAACCGTAAATTCAAATGACACGGAATTAGAAATTCTATAATAATATAACATTATGGATCCAATGAAACTGGTTACATCGAAATCCGAGACTGTGTGAAAAATGGCTATTTTTACACGTTAATAAATATTAAAATATTCAATTTCTGTAATTTAACTTTTAATTCAATTTTAAAAGTTTTCTGACATCATTCTAATTAAAATAGAATTTAATTCAACTTTACAAATCATTTTCATTCATATTAAATACAAATTTCAATTATTTTAAATTAGCAATTTAATTATCCAGTTAAATCACTAATTCAAAATGTAAATTATGCAGCTTATAAAATTTACTTGTGAATATTTAAAATCAATTAAATATACGAATTTCAAAAGAACGAAATTTTGGGTCGTTACAGTTAATATTCAAATTATTCGATATTAGTCACCGAATGAGTTTATGCCTTTGAGTCGCACAAACATATATTGAATAATCCAAAAACCACACGATTTTATTAATTTATAATCATTGTAAATTAATTAAATTAACTAATATTTCTGAAATATTAATTATTAAATTTTATTTGATTTGTTTGAATACCATTAGTATTCAATAAAGTGTGTATATAAAAGTTATAAATATCTGTATCAACATATGGTATCGGTAGAATATTTAAATTGGATTTAAATAGATTAAGTGCTATATTATTTTGGAAATATTTGGGGATCATATGCAACTTTTATGGTTGTCCATACATAATATAAAGGAAGAGGGTTTGATGAGATTTGATGAGCAATTAAATAAGGAATTTAAAGGAGGGAATTGAAAGGTTTTTTTAATGTTCCCTTTAAAATATATTCTCTTTTATTTATTTATTTCTTTTTCTCTATAGACCATCCATTATTCTTTCTTTCCTCTCTCTTCCTTATCATGGTGGAAATTCATAGAATCCATGGCAAATCATTTGGAAATTGAATATGAGTTTTTCACAATTACTGTTTAAATATAAATCCTTTGATTATTGTATACTTCTGCTTGAAAGTTGTTTGAAAAAAAGGTGGAAGTTTGTGTAAAAGTATCATAACATTTGGAATCCTTCCTAATTTATTGTTATCCTTTTAATTTTCAAACTTTAAAACTTAACACATATATTAAATTAAGAACTTTACATACACATGTGTTATTTAATTTTAAAACATAGTTTGCAATTAGTTATATACGTGTGCGTGTGTATGTTATTCCAATTCAAAGTTAATATTGGAATTTTATGTAAAATCACAAATTTAACTTTAAAACCCTTCCTAGGTTAAAATTTTATTCATACATATTAACTATAGATTTCAAAACCTAAAATATGGTCAAAAATAATTTTAATATGCATATATGCTTAAGAATTTAATTGTTGTTTTAAAATGGTAATAAATGAATGAGTAAAGGAAGGAGGGAAGTCTTCCACCTTTTCTTTTTTCGTAATTGCTTGCTTTATTCAATAATTGTCTTGTTATTAAATCAGTTACCTATTGTCTAGTAGTAAAATATTTTAACATATCATGTACAAGTGTAAGTGAACCTTGTATATACATATGTTATTATTATTTGCATGTTTTTAAAATAAAAGCATGGACAATAAAGCATATATAAAAGGGAATGTGTTCATTGCAGTGTAGATCCCAATACCTATATAAATGAACATTAAATATGTACCTAGCTTATATGTTGCATTTACTTTACACATATGAATATATTTAATACATTCATTATTATATATTTTAAATTAAATTTGATCTTCCTTTCAACCAAATTAAATAACATTTCTTTTAAAACTTTATTAGATTGGTTCTAAAATCCATTTAGATTTCATAAACTTGATACATCCAAGATAGGAAAGAGTTTTTAGATCTACATATTTCACCCTTTTCGATTGGCCCAATTCCTGCAAGTACATGGGAAACACTAGCTAACTTAAAGTTAAAATCTCTAGCCATAGTAGCATTGCAAAAAATTAATGTTATTATTGAATCAAAGATTTTGTTTATGGACTAACTAAGTTGAATAAGGATGATATTTGAATTTTAACCAAAACCAAATTCCATAAATCCAAAAGTGATATAGTGTTGACGAAGAGAATGCGTGTAAATAATCATTGCTAAGAGGTACCGCTTAAGAAAATATGAAATTAGATTTTATTAAAAAGGTTTATAAGTAATGAATTCGGCCAGACTGTCACATCAGCAGCTAAGGTGATGAGTGGACATTAATATTTGAATTTTTCAAAATTAACCGCTAACTAAATTCGCAGCTCTTTGTATACAATCGTATTTGTGAATTTATCGAAAAACCACATGATTTAATTAATTTATAAAATGCTGTAAATTAGATAAATTAATTAATATTCGAAAAATACTAATTATTATTTAATTTATTTGATGTTTTGGATTTGTTTACAATTATTTGATGCATATATAAAAGTTATATTTACACGCATCGATATACGATACTAGTGTGATAGTAAATGGGTGAAAATAAAAGATAATTTCTTAAAGGGAATTTCAGAAAATTGTCATATGATGGAAATAAGGGGTCGGCTACGTCAAGAAAGAGAAGGGTAGGGTAATTAAAAATTGATAAGAAATTAAAATAGTAAGGTCTTAAAAAAAAATAGGAACATGTTATATTCTTAAGTTAAAACGAATTTGTTTCATTCATTTCATTATTCTTTTCTCTTTTTCTTCATTACTCCTCCTTTATTGATTACCTTTGGCCGAAAATTCCATGAGACAATTGTAAAAATTATCACTTCTAAATCAATTCAAAATATCAAATCAAAATAAGAGGTATGTGGCTTATCCATATTTTACAAACATTGGGTGTAGATTGTTAGAGATGTGAGAAGAAATTTAAATTTAAGGTGTTAAAAAGGACAAGAGTTTTGGGTTCAATTACTCTATTTTTATTTATTAATTCATGATGTTTAACTATGACCATATTCACATATATGTGTATATAGATTGCCCATTATTAAATCTAATCAAATATATCTTGTGTGTTATTACTTAATTGCAAAATCAATCTTATGTTGATTTATTTTATGCATTCAAATTGTTTGTTGGACATGATATTATTAGTTTATGTAAATTTGAATTTCGTAATGAAATTTACATTTATTATCACAATTAATTCACTTGTGGCTATAGATTTAATATTTAATTCGTTGAATTGTGTATATATATGTTCATATGCTTCATATTTATGCTATCCCAAATTATGAACCAATTTCGAGTCAAATCTTTTAATGGATCTACCCTTCGAACCTTGTCCCATCTCCATTCCTTCTTCCTTCTGCCCACCCCAATCTATCCTATCTCTTTCTTCTAGGTCTGCCACTCCTATATATCTTGATCCTGCCTGCCCCCGATCCCCCACCTTCTTTCCTACCACCTCCACTTGTTCCACCTTCAACTGTTTCCAATCTTTCTCATTCTTCTACCTTGCTTCCACTTAACTCTGCCACCTCTATGTCTACTCCCAAATGGAATTCCTTTTTCAAGTTAAAGCCAAGGAATGCTGGCAAATACATACCTACCGATATCCCTGTTGTTTTAGCTAGTGAAATTCTAATACCTCCTCTTGAAGTTATTCAAGTCGAAAATGTGGTTTTGGGAGAATATCTAGTGGGATTCTTTCTCGACAAACCCCTATCATATGTAACTTTTATATTGCATTTGAAAAAAGTGTGGAAGCTCAAAGGATCAATCTTGGTAAAATCGGATGGTTTCTTGTTCCTATTCAATCTATCTTCTACGGAGGATAGAAGAAATATTATTGAACTAAACCATTGCCCATCAGGAACAAGTTTTTTATCGTAAAACCCTGCGATCCTATGATAGGTAACAGTTGCAGCACGACAAAATCTGTCCCTGTTTGGTTAAGACTCTCGAACATCCCTTTGTTTGTTTTGTCCCACCTTAGCATCAACTGGTTATCTTCTAGAATTGGGAAATTACTGTGCATGGATGAGTGCACTGAAAAAATACAATGAACAGGGTATGCTAAATGTATGGTGGAGTTGATTGAAGAATTTCCTATCAGATTGTTGTGTGGAAGTGTCCAAATTGTAAAAGTTAGCTATCAATGGAAGACAACAATTTGTACATCTTGTAAGGAATTCAGACATGACAAAGATAATTGTATGAGAGGGAAAAATGATGAAGTAATTGATGAAAGAGGGAAGAGAATAGACTCAAGAGACAAAGAAAAAGTTCGTAATGAAAAAGTAAAACAGGGCAACATGGTCAGTAAGAAGAGAGTTTGGCAAAAGGTTAGGGGAGATAAAGTTAAAGCAAAGAATGATGCAATGCTTACTACTAACAGTAATAAAAGGGAAATGGAAAATGGTGGTGATGCTAACAGTAGTTTTGATAAAAATGAAGTACCTCTGCATGCTAATAATTTAATAGTGACAAGTAATAAATTTTCTACTCTTGTTGAAGATAAAGAGGATGTATGTGATGAGGTGGTGGTGGATGCAAGTCTTGAATTGGTTGAAGAGGGTGAAATTGTTTTACGCAATGATACTAATGTAAAAGGCAAAAGAATTTTGAGTACTGCTGAAACAAGCATTAATGAAGTGCATGCAACAGAATGTGAAGAAGAAATAAATGGTATGCATGCAGTTCAACTTGCTGAAGTAAATAAAGGTGTCAGTGCAGTTCTTCCTGTATCAAATAATAGTGTGCACGTGCACAATTCCACCGTGCATTACATAAACAATAACCAATCCTCAACACCTGTAATTCCAAACACACAACATCCCCATGCAAAATTATCAGTTTCTACTAAGACAATTCGTAATACAGATTTTAACAACGATCATGACTCTCTTGCCCAATCTTACACTCTCCCCATTCAAACTCAACCCTCTTCCTCTTTGCAAAATGTCATTCCAAGCTTATCCAATCCTGCTCCTACAAGTTCGACCCACACTGCCATGTCAGGCAACCCACCACCTTATAAATTCTTGGGAAATTTGCCTAGCTGGACCTCTTGTCAAATAATGCCTGTCTCTCCAATTTCTGACCATCACAAAGTATCAGCTGACTGCAACCCATCATAAATTCTAAGCGAAATTGTAACTAATGCATATCAAACGATAGCTCAACGGCTAACTAGAGGATCTTCATCAACGAGGAGCATGAAATGAACTGTCCACGTTTCCCTATAGTTATTATGATGACACACCAAATGGCAGTGTGGATTATCAGAGGTACCCATAGCACAACCAAGCTTGATCATGTAAAACACCTTATCCAAACTCATAGGCTTGAGTTATTTGCAATACTCAAAACATAGCTAAACTATTCTCTCACCATGTCTGCAAGTAAATATATTAATAGTGGGTGGCTCTTGCAACATAATCTACATGAAGATTCCTATGGGAGAATTATGATAATCTACAGTCCCAATGTGTACTCACTTCAATCCATCATGGCTACCCATAGCTCATTCACTTTCATGCCTACCTCATCCCTAATAAAATCTCCTTCAATCTAACTATTGTCTATGCCTATAACTTTTCAACAACAAGACAGTCCTTACTACAACTAGTCCCTGCCTTCAGGCAAGACACTCATCCTTGGCTTGTTATTGGGGATTTTAGTTGATGCTTAAATCTTGAAGGCAAGCATGGTGGGAAACCTTTGAAAACTGAGACATAAAACTGTTAGAGGGAGGGGTGATCAATCCCTCTCAGCAGAAAAATAGGATCTTACAATTTGGCGTGATAGAACAAACAGATAGTTATAGATCACAGAAAAAATATATATAGAGACAAGAGAGAACACACAGATTTATAGTGGTTCCACCATCGCGAGATAGTGTACGTCCACTTTAATGGGGTTGAGATTTATTACTATTTGAAGAGATTACAGAGTAAAGAAATGAAGAAAAAAATAAACAAGAGATTGTTCTCTCATATCTGATGTCTTAACATTCTCTATACCTCTCTTTATATATAGAGAAAAGTTACTTAGGGATGAAGCAATTGATCAATTCATGGAATAATAATATTCCCATTAATTGCCTTGCCATGTAATTGATTGATAATATTCCATTTTCTCCATCAATCAATTATTTCCCTATTTGATTCCTCTTATAAAATATGGCAATCAAATATATATATGACAAATATCTCCACATCACTATCTCTTTAATTTCTCTTTCCATTTCCTTCATGCACAGAACGGGTAACTAAATACCAAGAATATCTCCAAAATCTATTAATTTTGGAAATATTGTATCACCAAAAAAAATCCTAATAATCTCCACCTTGATACAATATCTCTTCCAAACCAAGATACTCCAAAATGAATGCTTCCCAATGATTTCCTGCAAAAGCCACCTCTCATTGCACTTTATTAATGAACTCCGGCAAGACCACCGTCCACCAACAAAGTGTTGGAAACACTCAAAAAAAATAAGGCAGACGTTGTGCAACCAAAAATAAACTCATATCTCTTCATACAAGAAGAATGCCACATCTTCTCTTAACTTCAACCAAGTTACTCTCTTCCCCATAGTGCCACCATGTGGCACCTAGCACTTCATCAAGTGAATCAAGTTCGAGCAATGCTCGAACTTAGTAGCAGGTAAGGCCTTCGTAAACATATCTGCTGCATTGTCATTTGTATGAACCTTCTGAAGGCGAACTAACTTCTCTTCATTCATGGCGCAATTCCACTTCGAATTATCATTCGACTTCATGGCTTCTTCAAGGCTTAATGGTTCATCATGAACAACATGTAAAGCATACTCAAACTGATCATCAAGGCTCAAATTTGCATAATCCCAATCTCCATATCTAATTGGAGCTCTCTTTGGTCTCTGACTAGCCCAAATGACTATATCGCCTGACTCTCCTTCAGCTCCACCTTGAGCTCCATCTTGAGCTGAATCCTCTCTAGCTTCATGACCATCTCCATCACTACTAGAGAAAATCTGTGGACTATCATGTGATGTATCATCAACTGTTCTATCACTATTGCCAATAGTAATAGCTGTACTTCGGGTTTGAAAGTTGGGAATCTCGGTCTTTTCGGCCTTCTCATCAACTGAATCTGAACCGTCTGATAAACCTTCCAAAGGTTTAAACATTGCTGACTCGTCAAAAGTCACATGTCTGGAGTGTATAACTTTCTTCGTAACTGGATTCCAAATTCTGTATCCTTTTATTCCATCTGTATAACCAAGAAAAACACACTTGGAGGCCCTAGGCTCCAACTTATCTTGTCCTGTATTGTGAACATAAACTGGACATCCAAATATACGAAAATAACTTAATAAAGTGCTTTTACCTCTCCATAACTCCTCTGGAATCTTCCCACCAATGGCTGAGCACGGAATCCGATTAATAATATGTGCTGCAGTCGAAACAGCTTCAGCCCAAAAACCCTTAGACATACCCGCAGTCAATATCAAGCAACAGGCCTTCTCAAGTAGAGTTCTATTCATCCTCTCAGCAACCCCATTGGATTGCGGATCACCAGGTGTAGTAAAATGTCTTCTAATACTGCGTTGTTTGCAGTAGTCGATGAACTCTTTGGAGACATATTCGCCACCATTATCGGATCTAAGAATCTTCAATTTCTTTCCTATTTGGTTTTCAACAAGAGCTAACCAAACCTTGAAATTCTGAAATACTTCCGACTTAGCTTTCATTACATACACCCAAACCTTGCGCGAGTAGTCATCAATGAATGAAACAAAATAATAAGCCCCACCAATGGAAGCAGTAGGGTATGGCCCCCAAACATCTGAATGTACATAATCAAGTACACTCTTAGAAGTATGCATACCGTCACCAAAAGAAACTCTGGTTTGCTTTGCCAATACACACTCCTTGCAAAAGTTCAACTTGTTGAAGATTTCTTCCTTGATCTTTTTCTTCTTACGAAGCAACTCTAAGTTCTTCTCCGAAGTATGACCTAGTCTCATATGCCAAAGCTTGGTAGCATCCAAACTTTTAGAACTATCAACTCCAACACATAATTCTCCATGAACAGTGGTACCCATCAGCAAATACAGATTTCTTACCATAACACCCTTCATCAATACAAGTGCCTCTCTAGAAACACTCAAACCATCTCTGACAATGGTTATCTTGCATCCCAATGATGCCAATTGGCCTAATGATATCAATGACTTTCGAAGACCAGGAACATAGCGAATATCTGAAAGTGTGCGAACAATCCCATCATACATGCGAATGCGAACTGAACCAACTCCCATAGACTTACATGTAGCATCGTTTCCCATAAGGATGGAACTTCCTTCTTTAGCATCAAAGGAAGAAAAATAATCCTTATTAGGAGTCATGTGAAATGATACTCCAGAATCTAATACCCAGTGGTCTACAACATCTGATACAACCGCTGTCAATAAATCGCTATCATCTTTCTCCATCGCAATAGATGAAGAACCTTCAGTCTTCTTCTCCAGATCTGGGCAGTCTCTTTTCCAATGGCCTGGTTTCTTACAATGATGACACCTTCCATCTCTTGACTTACTCCGCCAATGAGGCTTCCTAGAATTGGAACGCCCCCTGTAATTCTTCACTTTCTTCTCTACTCTACCTCTCTCAACAAATAAACCTGAACTACTATTACTTCCTCCACTACTATCACCAACACCAAACTCTTTCATCTGATCTCTCAACTCCTCACTGAGCAAACCTGTCTTCACATCATCTAATGTCAATGTATCTCTACCATAGATAAGGCTGTTAGCGAAACCAGTGTATCGTTCTGGAAGCGAACACAACAAAATCATTGCTTTCTGTTCTTCATCAACTTTCAGCTCAACAGACTTCATCTTCATCAACAGGTCATCAAACACACTTAGGTGTGTTTTAATTGAAGAACCTTCCTTCATTTTATAAGTGAAAAAAGTCTTCAATAGGATCAGACGGTTAGTTAGGGATTTCTTCATGTAGAGGTCCTCCAACTTCTTCCAAATGCCTTTGGCTGTGGTTTCCTGACTGATTTCAGAAATTACATTCTTTCCCATAGCAAGCTGGAGAGTATTAAAGGCCCATTCTTCCATCTCTTCTAATTCCACTGATGAAATATCAGCAGGCAGTGTCTCTGTATCAAATACTACTCGATGAACGCGATTTCTCCTCAAAACTGCTTTCATCATCCATTGTCATTTTTCAAAATCTCCTTCACCATTCCACTTCTCTATCGTCAACTGTGATCCTGAAGCCACATAGGAGCCTCTGACGTATGGAGCAACTACTGGCGCTAAAGTACTATTTGTACTATTTTCATCTCCTCCTGCCATTCTACCAAACACCTTTTTTGCGAATCTAGCTCCGATACCAGTTGTTAGGGGGAGAGGTGATCAATCCCTCTCAGCAGAAAAATAGGATCTTGCAATCTGGCGTGATAGAACAAACAGATAGTTATAGATCACAGAAAAAATATATAGAGAGACAAGAGAGAACACACAGATTTATAGTGGTTCCACCATCGCGAGATAGTGTACGTCCACTTTAATGGGGAAGAGATTTATTACTATTTGAAGAGCTTACAGAGTAAAGAAATGAAGAAAAAAATAAACAAGAGATTGTTCTCTCATATCTGATGTCTTAACATTCTCTATACCTCTCTTTATATATAGAGAAAAGTTACTTAGGGATGAAGCAATTGATCAATTCATGGAATAATAATATTCCCATTAATTGCCTTGCCATGTAATTGATTGATAATATTCCATTTTCTCCATCAATCAATTATTTTCCTATTTGATTCCTTTTATAAAATATGGCAATCAAATATATATATGACAAATATCTCCACATCCCTATCTCTTTAATTTCTCTTTCCATTTCCTTCATGCACAGAACGGGTAAGTAAATACCGAGAATATCTCCAAAATCTATTAATTTTGGAAATATTGTATCACCAAAAAAAATCCTAATAAAAACCATTAAATATTGCTGTTGAAGATTCTAATCTTCTATATGTCAATAAATCTGGTGCCAAGTACTCCGGGAACAATAGAACTAGGAGTGGCAGTAGAACACTTTCAACCATTGACCATTCCTTCTGTAGTTTCAAATCCTTAACTGTATGGTCCTCTCTATTTGCTTTCCTTCCTCTTCCCATTCTGTCTGATCACTCACCTATAATACTTTCAACTGGTCCCCCAGTCATTATTGAGAAAAGAAGCTTTAGATTTTATAACACTTGGGTCAATGAGTCTGGGTATAATAATATAATAAATTAAGCTTGGTCTAACATTTTATATGGGAACCCTATGAATGTATTTGGTAGGAAGATGAAGCAGGTTAAAAAATGTCTTAGGCTATAGGCTCAAGGAAATTTTTCAAAGGGATGTCTTAGATCTACAACAATCAGAAAGCAGTTAGAAGAAGCTTAAACAAAAATGCTCAACAATCCTGTTGATGCTCAAGCTGCTACTGATGAAAGCTTCCTATTTCTTGCACTTTCAGATGCTCTCAATATGGAATGCTTGATAAGGAAGCAACAGCTTAATTATAAACGGTTAAATGAAGGAGATAGCAACACTGCATATTCCATGCAACAATTAAATCCAAGCATGCTAAGGAGCAAATAAATTACACACTTGATGATAATGGGAGACTTCATACAACTCCTTTAGTGGTCGACAATGCCTCGGTCCAACACTTCACTAATCTGTTAAGTAACTCTAACAATTTTGAGCCTGACCTTACTATACTTGATAATATTGAGCTTCCTACACTCCAACCACAAACAAGCTACCCAGTTGACCTCCCACATTTCTGTGGAGGAGATAAAAAGCACTCTTTTCCCAATGAACAAGAAATCTAGTGGAGGGCCAGATGGTTTTAATGTTGTGTTCTTCATTTAGAGTTCGGAGGTAGTGAGTTCTGACTTTTGCAGGGCTGTTCAAAATTTAAGCTGCTTGGAGAGGTGAATGCCACAAATTTGTTCCTATTCCCTAAGTAAAAACCCCCAAAATCGATTAGCTCTTCCAGACCCATCTCATGTTGTAATGTCATATATAAATGCATTACCAAGATTATTGCTTCTAGGCTTCTCACTGTCCTGCCTGAGCTTGTATCACTGAATCGGACTGCCTTTCTACTAAATAGGAAGATAATAGACAATGTAATGCTTGCACATGAACTTTTAAAGGGGTATGGTAGAGTGCAGTCTCCTCCTGGTGCTATAATGAAGCTGGATTTAAGGACGGCATATGATAGTGTGCACTGGAAAAAAATTGTCAGAATCATGGCCCTGATGGGTATTCCCAAACCCTTTATTGACTGGATATATGTTTGCATCTCAATCTCATCCTTCTCACTCAAGTATAATGGTAAGGTTTCTGGTTACTTCAAAAGAAAGCAAGAAATAAGGCAGGGGACCCATTGTCTTCTTATTTATTTATTTTAGTTATGGAAGTTCTTGTTATACGTCAGTGTACCAAAACAGAGAATAATCAATTATAAACTCGTCGCACAAGTTTATAACTCAGATTTCCACTACACTGGAATTCTGTATTAATTATTATAACAATATGAATGTTGTAAATAAGTTACAACAACAACGTTATACTTGTTTTGAATAAATAGTATAACCAGAATAACGGATAGAATATAGAATAATATATATAAATATACAAACAGACTAGAATTCTAACCGGGTTATGTCTGAGGCTCGTCGTAACGATTTCCTTAAGAATTTTATTTCAAAATTCTCCCAAGATACAACAGACGAATTCTGCTCGAAATTGTAATGAGTATATCACTCTGTGATTTGAATATAAGAACAGCAGTTATTAGAAGAGAAGAGATATTTGGATTGGAAATTCAGTGAGAAAAGTGATCAGTTTTCCTTCTTATTTATAGTTGGTTCATATCCCTTCGAACGGTCGCGCCCGTTTTTTCCTTTTGCTGCTGCTATTTATCGGTTGCGCCTCCTCAGTCGGGTTGCACCCGCTTCTGTACGCCCGTGCTTCTTCAGTTAGGTCACACCCATTCGCTTACCCGGTCCAGTTTTGCAGTAAAATTAGGATCATATTAGACTCAAACCGGAGCCCGGCCCGGCCCGGTTCGGTCGGTCGGACGGACGGCGGCGGCGCGCGCGCGTGTGTGTGGTGGAGATGCATGATCTCCCTCCTCGCAACGAAACATACATTTGGGTGCCTCTAGGCCCCAACACCTTCATTGCAAAGCCATATATAAACTAGTATGGCTTAGCAATTTTGGCAATGTGGGACTTTATGTATGTTTCATTCATTTTGTTCTTTAGGAATTCCAACAATCCCACACATGAATGATAATATACGTATCCCCCACACAAATAAAAATATCACAGAGTACAAATGGAATAATGCTTTATCGTGGATAAGTAGATATTTCACTTTGAACTTTCCCTAGTTAAAACTTATCGGATTTACTTGGCTAATTGGTGAAATATTTCATCTTGAACCGTCAGCCTTTATTGTATATCCAGACAATAAGCTTTACGAAGCATTGATTCCCTTCTCATCCAATTTCTTGGTTGTGTTCATTTTGGTACTGAACACTACTTTGTTCTGCGAGTGTTATAGAGAATTTAAAGCCTTATAAAATTCTCATAGAGCCGACCCAGCTCACACTTACATAGGCGATCGCAACCATTAAGAGTATCCTACAAATATCCCACTTGTTATTTCCAAGATATGGTCATCAATAAAAAAACATAGTTTTAACCTATTAATACTTCTGTAGGCATGCATTTATATTTTGCACCATAGGAATGGAATAGGACTATGTCCAAACAAATGCATTACGTCTTGAGTTATTCAGAACTAGTTTGCCTATTGATCCTAGTCCGTGAGATCTCCAGTCGCTAGGATAGGTTTCCGTATAAGATAACTCTTTGTGGTTTAGGCTTTTAAACCCATTCCCCTCGATGCGCAGTCAATTTTCTCTCTTGATAAACCTTTAGTAAATGGATCCGCTAGGTTATCGTTTGTTCTCACATAATCTATGGAAATAGTTCCATTTGAGAGTAACTGCCTAACTGTGTTGTGGCGTCGACGAATATGTCGTGACGTTCCATTATACACAAAGTTATGCGCTCTGCTTAGCGTAGCTTGGTTATCACAGTGTGCATATGGCCGGTGCAGGTTTAGGCCAAAATGGAATATCTTCTAAAAAACGATGAAGCCATTCGGCTTCTTCGTCTGCTTTATCTAAAGCGATGAACTCCGATTCCATAGTGGATCGAGCTATGCATGTTTGTTTAGTAGATTTCCATGACACTGCTGCCCCTGCTAAGGTAAAGACATAACCACTCGTTGATTTTGATTCCTCTGAATCAGAAATCCAATTTGCATCATTATATCCTTCTAAGACGGCATGATATTTTCCATAATGTAAGGAATAGGTAGTGGTACTTTTTAAACATCCAACCACTCTGATTAGTGCTTTCTAGTGTTCCTTCCCTGGATTGCTCGTATACCTGCTCAATCGACTTACTGCATAAGCTATATCTGGTCTTGTGCAGTTCATGAGATACATGAGACATCCTATTACACGAGTTATTCCAGTTGCATTACACTCTCATTAGTGTTTTTATGCAGTACTTCTGATGGATTAACAGGTGTATTTACTCCTTTAATTCCAAAATTTTGAAATCTTTCAATCACTTTTTCTACATAATGTGATTGAGATAACTCAATTCCATTAGGTGTTCTTATTATTTTTATTCCCAAAATAACATCTGCAACACCCAAGTCTTTCATGGTCGAAATTGTTGATCAACATTTTCTTTATGGTCTCAATTACCTGAGTATTTGGACCGAATATTATCATATCGTCCACATATAGACAGATCATCACATATGATTGTCCAAGTTGTTTATAATAAACACATTTGTCATATTCATTTATACGAAAGCCATTTCTCATCATGACACTATCAAATTTTGCGTGCCATTGCTTTGGAGCTTGTTTTAGTCCGTATAATGATTTGACTAATCTACAGATTTTGTTTTCATTTCCTTTGAAAATAAATCCCTCAGGTTGCTCCATGTAAATTTCCTCATCAAGATTTCCATTTAAGAATGCTGTTTTTACATCCATTTGATGAATCTCTAGATTATAAATGGATGCAATTGCTATTAACATTCTTATAGAGGTTATTCGTGTTACCGACGAATATGTATCAAAAAAGTCTACTCTTTCTTTTTGACGATATCCTTTGGCTACTAATCTGGCTTTATACTTGTCGATAGAGCCATCTGCTTTCATTTTCTTCTTGAAAATCAATTTGCAGCCAATTGGTTTTATTCCTGGTGGAATATCAACAATTTTCCAAGTTTTATTACTTAGAATTGAAACAATCTCACTTTGGATTGCTTCTTTCCAACATGAGGATTCAGAAGATGACATTGCTTCCTTGTACGTTTGAGGTTCGTGCTCTAATACATATGTAAAAAAGTCCGAACCAAATGTTTTGGAAGTTCTAGCCCTTACGCTTCTTCTTGGTTCAGCGTCCTTAATTTCATGATGAGTTTCATCTTCATGTGAATCGTTTGATTCTTCCCTTGTCCTTTTTTTGGGACATTATTTCCTTCATTCCTTTTGTGTGGAAACACATCTTCAAAGAATGAGGCATCTCTTGATTCCATGATTGTTTTACATGAATATCAGTTATATCAGACTTGAATACCAAAAATCTGTAGGCCCTACTATTTTGGGCTGGCCCAAGATAATAACAATCTACTGTTTTTGGTCCAAGTTTGACTCTCTTGGGAGGCGGAACTGAAACTTTTGCCAAGAACCCCCACACTTTGAGGTATTTAAAGCTTGGTTGGTATCCTTTCCATATCTCATATGGAATTGTTCCTGTTTTATTGTGAGGAACTTATTTAATATATGATTAGACATATTTAGGGCTTCCCTCCACAAGTTCGTCGGTAGACCGGAAGTTAAAAGCATTGCTTTCATCATATGTTTTAACGTTCTATTCTTTGAAAATTCTACTGTTGCCATCTCTGTTTTAGTAAGAAAACAGTAAAATTCTTAAGATGTTATACGTCAGTATACTAAAACAGAGAATAATCAATTATAAACTCATCGCACGAGTTTATAACTCAGATTTCCACTACACTGAAATTCTGTATTAATTATTATAACAACATGAATGTTGTAAATAAGTTACAACAACAACGTTATACTTATTTTGAATAAATAGTATAACCATAATAACGGATAGAATATAGAATAATGTATATAAATATACAAACAGACTAGAATTCTAACCGGATTATGTCTGAGGCTCGTCGTAACGATTTCCTTAAGAATTTTATTTCAAAATTCTCCCAAGATACAACAGACGAATTCTGCTCGAAATTGTAATGAGTATATCACTCTGTGATTTGAATATAAGAACAACAGTTATTAGAAGTGAAGAGATATTCGGATTGGAATGCTGTTGTTGTTTAATGTTTGCGCCTCCTCAGTCGGGTCGTACCCGCTTCTGTACGCCCGTGCTTCTTCAGTTAGGTCGCACCCGCTCGCTTCAGAAGTCGCACCTTCTCAGCAATCCGCGTCCGCTTATGAACAGTCGCGTCCGTTCGTATAGCCTGCAACTGTTAAAAAACCCGGCCCAGTTTTGCAGTAAAATTAGGATCATATTAGACCCAAACCCGAGCCCGAGCCCGGCCCGGCCCGGCCCGGTTCGGTCGGTCGGACGGACGGCGGAGGCGGCTGATCTCCCCCCTCACAACGAAGCATACATTTGGGTGCCGCTAGGCCCCAACACCTTCATTGCAAAGCCATATATAAACTAGTATGGCTTAGCAATTTTGGTGATGTGGGAATTTATGTATGTTTCTTTCATTTTGTTCTTTAGGAATTCCAACAGTTCTAACTAGAATGATCGATGCAGTGCTAAATTGCTTAACAAAGAGATCTGGTTCCGTCCAAAGTGTAAGCAAACCAAAATATCATCTCTTCTATTTGCTGATGACATAATGATTTTCACAAGGCTTGACACCACATTCATATCTTATATTAATAGCAAGCTTGCCTCTTTTCATAATATCACTGGTCTAAAGCTTAAACCTGCCCAGTCCTACATTATATTCACTGGTATACCCCAAGATGATGTAAATGAGCTTACTGCTTTATTTGGATTTCTACCAATGCATAGTGACATACACTATCTTGGCCTACCATTATGCTCATCTTGGGTCTTTAATGTTAACTGTCTCACTCTCTAAAACAAGATACCTGGTGTGATGGATAACTAGGTCAATAGATTCCTCTCCCAAACTGGTAGATTATTTTTGGTTAAGTCAGATAGCTTCTCTTTGATGGTTTACTGAGCCAGAATGTTCATTCTCCCTAAAAAGCTACTTAGGATGGTCAGAAGTGCAATGTTAAGATTCTTCTGAACTGGTAGCATTCATAATAGGAAAGCAATTCCATGCTCTTTCTCAAAAGCCGAAAAGCCAAGATCCAGAGGTGGATTAGGGATTCTAGGTATTAATAAATGGAATAAAGCTGCTATAAGTCACCATTTCAATTCCTTGCTAACTAACAAGAAGAGTCTATAGGTTGAATGGACAATGAAGCATAACATTGGAAGGAAGTGCTTTTGGTCTATGGATGCTCCCCAATCTTGCAGTTAGATTTGGAAGAAAATTTTAGATTTAAGGAAAGTTTTTCTGCCTTTTCTCAAGTTCTCCCTCTCTGCACAAAGCAATAAATCATTTTGGCATGATCCTTAAATGAGTTATGGTATCATCCTATCTAAGGTGATATCACAATAGCAAAAGCATTAGTCTAGAATTAATATGAATGCAAAGGCCATTGACTTCATAATTGGTAGCAAGTTGTCCCTTTCTTACAGTAGTAACCAATATTTGAGAGAATTCTGGTCAAGAAAGAGTGCATATCAAAACACATACCCTGATTCTGATGAGTTTCTCTGAGAAGGTAAGACCTACTCTATTAAACATGTGTATCAGCTTCTTTCTAAAGTTCATAGAATGCCTATTTGCCCATGGTATAAGGTCATCTGGAATAAACAGTCTACTAGCACTTAAAATATGCTATTATGGAAAGTTTCTAATAATACATTGATGACAAAGGATAGGATGCTTGAGTATGCATTGTTAGTTGATCATCTGTGTCCTTTCAGCAATGCAGTCACCAAAAGTGTTCATCACATCTTCTTTGAATGCTCTAATCTATTTCACATTTCGGAGAGGTTGATGGCCAACATTGGTAGATATAATGTTTCTATGATTTCCACAGTTGAATGGGCATTAATTCATAAGGCTACTAAGTGAATGGTAAGAGAGAATGGTATACTATTTTGTTGCCTAAAGAAATATATTCTTCTTGTTTGGAGAGAGAGAAACTTCAGATGCTTCGAAAATAAATCATGCAATCATGTACTGTTATGGAATATTTTGAGGAAGGATACTGTGAGTGGTTTGAAGCTACATAACTCCCCCCTTTCTTCTCTGCTTGGTGCATGGTAGTAGGTGGCAAACTACTATGTTGCTTCGATCTCTGCTTGGAGTTTGCCTGGGTTTTTCTTTGGGTTCCTACTTTGTTTAGGTGGCAGTCTTCTCTTGATCTCTACTTAGAGGTGCCTGGACTATGCTTGATCTCTGCATGGAGTTTGTCTGGGCTTTGCTTCGGGTTCCTCCTGTGGTTTTTTTGTTTGTTTGCCATTTCCTTCTCCTTACTTGTATATTTGTTTGTTTTCTCTTCTTTGTTTTTCTCATCCGTTCTATAGCTTGAAGTGTGTTTCGAGCAATTTTTATTTTATTGTTTATTTGCAATAAAATCTAGTAGGGGCCCAGTCAACCCTGCCAGCCTTGCTAAAAAAATTACATCTATTTTTCATATTATTATATTTAGTATTTATTGTTTAGTCATTTATATGCATTTGAAAGTTAAATTCATAAATTAGAATATACACTTATGTGTATATGTATATTTGCAATATTTTAAAATTAATCATGCTATTAAAGGTATACTTAATTGTGATAATACTTTATAATAATTTCATTTTCATGTTAAATGTATGTTTTGAAATATGTAATTTTAAAATCCAAAAATAAAATGTTGTGGGTTAAGCATATATTTCTTTCCATATAAATATTGAGCCTATTATTGATTAGTGTTTATAAACGAGGAAATCTATAATATTACCCTACTCTATTTCTTTTTTAATGCAGATTTGATTAGGTGTAGATCTAAATTAAAATTTGTTTTCATCTTCACTTTTTTATCAAGCATTCCCTTATTTTGAAAATGCCCAATTTTATTACATGGATTTGTTTTTATGTATTATATATTTAAAATTGGTAACTTAAACATCGCATATATGTATGTATGTGTATATATATATGCCTAAACCATATATATATGGTACTATAAGTATTTTTGTGTAAACTATATACACATATTATAGTATATTAAATATATTCATATATTTAAGCATTTATGTTTTCGATATTCATATGAAATTGTCATATGTATGCAGGTGTAACATATATGTATATGCAAATATATAAATCCTAATATACATCTATGTATACACAGTTTTATACATGTTTGTATGTCATTATTTTATGTTGTTATGTCATTTAATGTATACGTGATACCTTCAAAATAAAACATTTAGTTAAGTTAATTGACGTGCTTAACTAACAAATATAAAATAATGTTTAATAAATAAGATTTTATTAAATAATTAGATTGGTTCTACTGAAGTCTTATTAGACTTCATAGGCTCGCTATGATCGAAGTAGGATTTCTTTTATATACATTCGATTTTAGCCGTTGAGACCAACTTGGTTTCTTGCAGTAGAGCCCAAACAGTCTATGCAGTCTGATTAGCAACTTTAGAGCCAACTAATTAAACCTACATGTCTGATGGGTGTTAGAAAAGTAGTATCTAGAGTTGGGGTTGAATAATCAAGTAATCTCCCTTTCCTGACTACTGGTTGGCCTAATGGGTAGAGTAAGTCCAAAAGGTTGGCCCAATTGTTAAGGCCTAAATTAATTTGAGCCTTGAGAGAATTTTCAAAATTATGCTTTAAAATTTAAAATTTATTTTCGATTGAAACTTGTTTAAAATATAAAAGGAAAATTCTGTAAAATCATAAAATGAATTCATTTTTTTCAAAAATTGTATTTAGAAACTAAAATAGTTAGTTTTAAAATTTTAATGTATATTTTATTAATTTTATTAATTAAGTTATTAAATAATTATTTAAATGTTAATTGATTAATATGCATGTGTATGTATGGAACTATAATTGTTATAATTATATATTTATTTTAAATTTGTTTTAAATGAATTATTTAAAAAAATTGAATTAATTTAAACATTAAATTAAATTGTTTAAGCAAATTTAATTAAAGGTTAATTAATTAATATGTACGCACATATTGATACGTGTGTATAAACAAACTATAAATGTTATGGTAATTATTTATCTTAAATAGTTATAGATGGATGGTATGAAATTTTAGAAATTTTATACTAATGAAATTAAATTAAATAATGATTTAATTAACGTGGATTAGTTAAATATGATTTAAGTAATGTGGATTAATTAAATCTAACTTAGTTAACATGGATTAATTAAATATGTTTTAATTAATAATATATATATGTACCACCCTATAATTTTAACATCTAATTAAAAAGAAATTAATTTAAAAATCAGTAAGCCGACAATGAAATTTCAAAAACATAAAAATTTAGCTATGAAACTTGCACCATTATGTTCATAGCGATTTTCTGATCAATTTTCATATATAAAGTTTTGCGGTCGAAATTCAAATGAAAAAGTTAATGACGACTGAAGATTCCAAATCACAAACAATTATATATGTAATTAAGGAAATAAATGTAATAAATTTATATTAATTACAGTTAACGTTTACCTAAAGATTAAGCATGATTAACATTATATTAGGTCAGTTAAAAATGGTATAAAATAAATAAACTAACGTGTGATAGAAAATGTATTAACATATAACATAAATAGGCAACTGATTGACCCTTTATGGGGACCGGTCATTCGCTAGCGGTCAACTGGTGGCATCAAAGCGGTGTCCACTTATAAGTCCGTGGTTGTAAATTAAACCTAGGCCGCATGATCTGGATTTAATATAATCTAATATAATTGCCGGTATTGATTTGAACCCCTATAAATACAGGTTTGAACCCTCGCTATTCTCTTCATATTTTCTAAAGCAAATGCGAAGCTCTATATTTTCTCTTCTCCTTAGATTCTAAAATCTATATGAGCTATAATATGTGTGTGTGTGAAGAATAATAGAGTGTAATAGGAGAGGAAGAATAGTATCAAATCAAAACGCCGGCCAAGGTAAACTGCAAATCTAAACCTAAATCTAAATAAATTTGAATCTCCTCTCGGATCTATATTTCTGATAAATACGTAAGTGCTTGTGGTACATATTTCGGTAGGGAGAAAAAGAGAGCCAAATAGAAATAACAGGATTTAGGTATAGAGATTTGAAAGCTTAAAAGTGAGAGGAAATTTATACATTTTTATATAACATTAGATTTATATTATTGTAAATTTGTTCCTTGTATCCCAGAATATAATTTGGAGTTGTAGGCTTAAATATACACACGTAATGAATTTGAAAACCATGGCTACATATTCTGTGAGTTGTTAACTTTGGTTAAACACTGTATATACTTAAACCTAAAAAGTTAGGGTGAAAGTAGTCCCTAAACTTATAGCATTGTACAATAATTCCGGGTTAGTTGGTTGAATGATAGATGTTAGTAAAAATGAATTAGAAGTTATTATAAATTGAATTGGTGTTTAAGCAATATTTTAATTCATTGGAATGAAGTGTGCTGTGACGTAAATTTCTTTAAACTATCTAGTTTTATAAATATGAATAAAAGTGTACTGTTTCAAATAACAAGGAATATGCCTAATAGAAAGAGATATATAAAATAAGGATGTTTACCGCATTTTATACCGTTTATTTCAACAAAAACAAAAAAGATAATTTTTTATAATTTCAAACATAACACATGTCCTCTTTTAGATAATTTAATGAAAATTACAGTGTTAACTTTGCGAAAGATGTAATTTCGATGTATTAAATTGCAAAAATCCCTAAGTATAAATCAAAGTATCATAAGAAGATATAATAACAATAATTCAATTATAAATCTAATATATGCAATAAGTTAGAAAATGGACTAATAAGCGATGAATATATATGTAAAGTATTGAAATGAGTAATTAAGAAGTTTTATAATCAAAGATAGGCAGTTAACAATGGGAAAGGGACAATAAACTATATTTAACAATGTTAAGTGGAAGTTAAGCAATAAAAGAATTTTAATTTATAAAAATTAGAGGAGGTAAATGACATTGAACAACATTAATGAAAAAAAAGCAAACTGTGTAAACGTAAACGAATATTAACAATTATACATAGGAGGCATAGTAAATAAATATTTATATCGTCAAGTACGGATATATAGGAGGATGGAACTATTGAATCTAGTTGATAACTTAGAATAGTAAAAAATGACATAGCTATTAATATGGGTTAGAATGCAAGGTCACTAGCATTACACAATAGAAGTCTGCCCACCGCAAGAAGCTACTAATAGTTGTGTATACATTATACTTATGTGGGACATGTCCAATTATAGGACCCGTGGTATTATACATTCGCATATAGGTGAAGGGAATGTACAAAAGTATGATGGTTTTCCTTAGTTGAAGTGTTAAAGACCAAGCAGAGTCCGCTTCAACCTTTTAGGGGTACGTGTTAAGTAAACAAGTGGACATTTCCTTGATTGCATTAGGCGATCTAACTGGGGCGGTAAGTATAGGCCCAACACTACGACATTGAGGTTGGTACCATATATGTTAGGAGTCTGAGCTATTTACAAATGTCAAGATCATCATTGATCCTAAGTGGTCAGTGGAAAGAAAAGGGATAAGCCAAAACGGGCTACGCCTCCTACTAGTGTAGATCATATTTAGGACATGCAAGGCTAGATAACCCTTAATGAAGGTCTTTCAAAATGTGATAGAATACGAATAAATAATAGTAATGCCATTACTAGGCAGTAAGGAAGTTCCCTGATATGAATGGTGGCGAAGACATGATACTGCATTGACGATGGATCCCGATGAGGTGCAGAGTTATAGATACTAGTAGCGAAAGTATCTTTGTCCAAAGGGTGTTTTGGTACTTATATGTAACCCTCTACATATACGTATGTAGTTATTGAATACCTCGAGTAAGTGAAGAATATCATACACATACATGAAGTCCAGACGACTAAGTTAAAATAGTGGACATAATACGTAATGGAAGATAATCGGCATAAACTGGTATCACGTATAAAGTATGTAACTTACAGTTAATGGAACTTTTGTTCTAACCCATCCTCATTACAACCCACAAGATAAATTTAGAAGGACATTCTAGCATATGACAGAAACGGCGGAAAGTCAGATTTCCTTATGCATGCTCGGCACTAACAAGGGCACTAGAACAATATAAATCAGTCTTGGTCAGTAAATATATGTATTATTATATGTTATGCTTTCATTGTGAATTCTCATCGATAGCGCTCTGATATACTTTTGTTTATTTATAGGATACCAACACCAACGATCTATACCTTAGTGGACTTGGGTTTTCGATTAGCAAAAATTCGGGCCTATTAAGATGCTGGTTGTTATAATTGGTATTAGAGCTTAAGTGAATCGATCTTAGGAATTATGACAAGTGGAGTGAACGAATTTGCATTTTTACTATAATATATATATATATATATATATATATATATATATGCCAAACTCTTCAAATTTCGACTATAAAAGTAGTTGTAGCTGTATTCTGAAAAGATGGACAATACGACTATAAGTTAGAACAAGAGATGAAGTTGAAGATATACACCTATCCGATTACCCTTTAGAAAGAAGGTCATACTAAAAGGCGTTGACTTAAGAAGAGCATGAATTCGACATATAGAAGAGTCCTTGAAGCTGGATAATACTTGACTCTCTTGTAGAGCACATATTGCCTTATAGTTCTAGATCCTCATCGGATAGCCTATTGATGATGTACATGTTAGTCCCTGAGAAGATGGTTTTGATGACAACAACCTTAGAATAAGATTATAAAATATAAATACTAACATTATAGTTTAGATATACATGTACATGCAGGAACCATGCAGGTACCAAGAATGAAGACTGTACAGTATACAGATTCAAGATATCAAGATTGAAGACTCATGAGTATCAAGAGTTCAAGATTTCAATATAAGTAATTTAATTAGGAATTTTATTAAAACTTCTAGAAAAGCACTGGCATCTTAAAATCCAATTTATTTGTGGAATGGAATCCACTTCGAGCCCATTAAAGGGATGGAACCCTAAGTAGGATGGAACCTACGAAAAATCTAGTGGAACATTGTTTTGTATCCACTAACTTTTATGCAAATGTTTTTACAAAATTATGTCTTGTTTTCAAAATGATTTCAAAACCTTCCTTTTAAAAGAATCAAAAACATCTATCCTGGTTTTAAAATACTTTTAGCCCCAAAATAATCTTTATCTCTAAAATCAAATTATCCTTGGTTTTAAACTATCTTTTAATATATTTAACTTTTAATATTCTTACTTAGATTTAAATATATAGTAAAATTTTATATATACCAAAATATTATTCTCTATACTTATTTATGTATTTTAACTATAGTTAAGTATATTTATAAAGTTTAAAATAGTTTTAATAAAAGATAGAAGTTATTTTCAAAGAAAAACAAATCATCAAAAATACTATAGGCTTGTCGACAACCCCTAGGGAACCCTGTCGACAAGGTGGCAGTTTGTTTCAAAAATTTGAATTTCAAAAGAAGTGTCTATTCGTCATATCCTTTCACAAATGGACATGGCTGTTGTTCTACTATAAAAAGGGGCAGTTTTAAATGAATTTATATACAGATTTTCTCTGATTTCACTCCTCTTCTTCTTCCACATTTCTTTACATTTATTTTTACCAATACTCTGCCGAAATCACCATTGAATCTAACTAGATCATTTCTGGTTTGATTCTCTATCACTATCTCAACAAGGTCCCAGTGCTATTCAGAGTTATAGGCTTCTTTGTAATAAATTGAGTGAGAAAATATGTGATTGTAGCCTGTGAAATCAATCAAGCGAGAAAAGGTGTGAATGTAGCATATGAAATCAATTGGGTGAACTTATTGCCCGTAAAATCAAGTATCTCTACCAGAGTATTGTGAATCTGGAGTGGTGTACTTCGTGGCCTTGAAATCGAGGGTGTAATTGTAAAAATTGCTTTTGAAAGAATATCCGTACTTGTGTGCGTGACAGGATGTAGGATAACTCTGAACCAGTATAAAATCCGGTGTTTTCTTTCCTTTATTTTTTTACTTTATTTCTGCATCTGTGTTTGATTCTGTGATCATATCTGTGTCTGAATATTGCATACATTTGTGTTCAAATTAACACAAACTCAAAAAGATTTAGTAATTCCTTAAAACACTATTCACCCTCCTCTAGTGTTAATTCTAGCCTTAAGATCCATAATCCACATTTCTCACATTTGGTATCAGAGCAAGGTTTTCAAAGTTTCATAATCTGAATTTTGAAAATTTTTCAAAATAGCTACCAACACTGGTACTGTTAATACTACCAACACTGGTTATTATCCCTATCACTAGTTCATTTCTAGAAGGTCAGTCTACTGTCAGACCACCACTTTCTAATGGCAGTAGATATGCATATTGGGCATGTAGGATGAAAATATATTTACAATATATAGGATTAGACACATGGAATATCACACAGACTGAATATTTTGAACACACAACTGATTTTGCACAGTGGACTGCTGAGAAAAAGACCGTTGTACAAAACAATTCTAAAGCTATGAATATTTTTTTCTGTTCACTTGATAGGAATGAATTTAATAGAGTGTCAGTTTGTAAGTCTGCATATGAAATCTGGAAAACTTTGCAAGTTACTCACGAAGGAACAAGAAAAGCTAAACAGACCAAAATTTCCATGCTCACAAACCAGTTTCAATTACGTAAAATGAATTTTTAATGAGTCTACTTTAGATATGTATAGTAGATTTCAGAATATTGTGCATTCTCTAATATCTTTAGGAAATGAATTTTCGGAAGAAGATCAAGTAAGAATTTTTTTAAATTCGCTTACTCCAGAATGGGATCAAAAGACACTAGCGATCGAAGAGGCAAATGACATCAGTAACTTAAAGATAGAAGAATTAATTGGAAATCTAATGTCATTTGAAGTCTAAATGATTGAGAGAAGAGAAAGCAAAGCATCTGAAAAGAAATCAATGGCATTCAATGCATTGACCGATGGATCAGACTCGAACAACGATAATGATGAAGAGATAGCCTTTATGACCAAGAATTTTCGAAAATTCCTGAAATTCAGAAAGATGAATAATCACAAGAGAAACAACTATAAGAACTCTAGAAATTAGAATGTTGTGTCAAACTATATCAAATGTTTCAACTGTGATGAACCAGGCCATATCAAAAGAGACTGTTCGCATCCAGATAGGCAAAATCTTCCAATAAACATTGATTCGGAGGCTATAAAAGCATATATCAACTATGCTAACTAAGGAAAAGTCCATCCTGGGAAGTTTGCTTTATTTCAAGATTTCTCTTCTTATGAATCGATTCTCTTTTTGCAAACAATCAAGTTCTTATCTTGTTGATGCTTCACAAAATGATTTTGTTTGTTATCCAAATTTTGTTAAATTTTTTTATACAAATCTCAACCGTGGATTTTATAATGGAGACGATGATGAAATTTGAAGTAGTGTCAAAGGCACTAAAATCATTTTAAATTGTGATCTTTTGGGTACCATTCTCAGTTGCAAGAGCACGGGAATTGATCTTTCTAGTTTTAATATCGATGGAAATGATCGTGAGTCATTTCATCACATTTTCGAAGAAGATAACTTTGATTTCATAAATTGAAACTTTCGACCAAAAGCTAGAATTGTTAATCTTCTTTTACAACATACTTTGATCCCAAGATCGGGGAGTTTTCACAATCCAACTTCAAAAGTTTGCAAAGCACTTTTTGCTATTTTTGGAAATTATGATATTAATTGGGCGCAAGTTATTTTGGATGAATTTCGTCCCAAAAATCTTGAAATGGGTGAAAACACTTTGTATCATGGAATCTATCTCACTCGAATTTTTAATTATTTTGGAGTAGATTTCAAAGGAGAAGAATTTGTTTCAAGAAAAGTTTTTAATCACTCAAACATTTCTCTTATGAAAATCGCATATGTTTTTCAACCATATGAAACCTTGCCGAAAAGGAAGAGTGTTTGGCTCATGAGGAGATGGAAGAGGAAGAAGAAGAAGGGGATGAAATGGAAATAGAAGAAGAAGAAAGTGAAACATCCTTGGAAAGTATAGACTATCCCTCTAATCCAACCAACAAAACCTTACTCAAAAATCAAAAGATCATTGTTGAGAATTAACGGACACTTAAACGATCCATTAGTAAGAAATTGGATAAAATGTCATCAAAGATGAACAAGTTTTTCTCCAAAGTCAGCAAGAAGCTTGGATTATCTTCATCTTCGTCATCCTTTAACTAGTTCTACCTTTTCATGTCTTGTTGTATTAGTTTTACTTTGTTTTGATTTGAATGTTCGTGTAGTTCTTAATGTTTAATCATTGTATCGTTCTATTATGAAATGAAATTGAATTGCTTTTCTATTATGTAACTTATCATGTCTCCAGAATAAATGTTAGTATATTATATAAATATATATATATACACAATTATTCACAAAATCAAAATGGGTCATCAAAATTAACCGACCCCTGTCGACAACCCCCCATGACCATGTCGACAAGTACTGGTCAGAAATGACTTTTCATTTTAAATTTGAAATTTGAATAACTACCTTGTGTCTATTCATTTCAAATGAATTTCTACACCTATAAATACATATTCTTTCCAGAATTCATCACTCTAAATCATTTCTTATCTACTTTATCTATATTTCTTCTCGCAAACTCAAATATGGCCAATCCAATTCGTAATTTGACCGAGAATCTTGATGAAACTCTTAACTGTTTCAAAAATATTCTCTCTTTCATTCTTCATAATCAGCGACACTTAAAGTTGAGTCGAATGCAGGTGATCAAGGAGCAAGAAAAACATTTCGATGCGATACGATGGATGATTACCTCCCTGCATAAAGATGATAATGAAGCACATCATCCAGTCTCTCTCAACCAATGAAAATGAAAATTGGGATGCCATTAAAGCAGACCCTATATTTGAAGAAGAAGTATGGGTGGAAGTTCCTCATAATGTTTGATTTTATTTGATTACATTGTTTGATTTGAATTGATTGCTTGGATTGATTTGATTTAATTTGGTTTGGTGTGGATTGATAATTAGTGTGCAAAACATAATATGTATAAATACACATTAATTCCTTTTCTCTCTTTCCTATTATTGTATGATCTTACTATCGTCTTCTATGAAAATGTAAATAAAACAATATATGATTAATAAATAATTTGTGTTCTTATATTTGATTTCTCACATAATCACTATTATAAGTATTATCATATGTGGATTCTTAGTTAGGATAGTTAGTAATTAAGGACTAAGATTTATTTTTAGAATTAAGTGATGATTATTTATGATAACGCTATCATTATAATCACATGTCATATAGTATTAGAATAAGGAGGAGTTATATAGTTTGGAGTTAGTTTTTGTTAATGACAAAGGGGGAGAAGTATAAAATAGGATAGTTAGGCATAGATTAAGGGGGAGTTATTAGGTTTAGGGGGAGTTATTGGGATAGAAGTAATATTTTATAAACAAAGGTTGTCATCATCAAAAAGGGGGAGATTGTTAGTCCCTGAGAAGATGGTTTTGATGACAACAACCTTAGAATAAGACTATAAAATATAAATACTAACATTATAGTTTAGATATATATATGCATATGCATAATTTAACCATGCAGGTACCAAGAATGAAGACTGTACAGTATAGAGATTCAAGATATCAAGATTGAAGACTCATGAGTATCAATATTATCAAGAGTTCAAGATTTCAATATAACTAATTTAATTAGTAATTTTATTAAAACGCCTAGAAAAGCACTGGCATCTTAAAATCCAATTTATTCGTGAAATGGAATCCACTTCGAGCCTGTTAAAGGGATGGAATCCCAAGTAGGATGGAACCTACGAAAAATCTAGTGGAACATTGTTTTGTATCCACTAACTTTTATTCAAATGTTTTAACAAAATTATATCTTGTTTTCAAAATGATTTCAAAACCTTCCTTTTAAAAGAATCAAAAACATCTATCCTAGTTTTAAAATACTTTTAGCCCCAAAATAATCTTTATCTTTAAAATCAAATTATCCTTGGTTTTAAACTATCTTTTAATATATTTAACTTTTAATATTCTTACTTAGATTTAAATATATAGTAAAATTTTATATATACCAAAATATTATTCTCTATACTTATGTATTTTAACTATAGTTAAGTTTATTTATAAAGTTTAAAATAGTTTTAATGAAAAATAGAAATTATTTTCAAAGAAAAACAAATCATCAAGAATACCATAGGCTTATCGACAACCCCTAGGGACCCCTGTCGACAAGGTGGCAGTTTGTTTCAAAAATTTGAATTTCAAAAGAAGTGTCTATTCGTCATATCCTTTCACGAATGGACATGGTTGTTGTTCTACTATAAATCGGGGCATTTTTAAACTAATTTATATACATATTTTCTCTGATTTCACTCCTCTTCTTCTTCCACATTTCTTTACATTTATTTTTACCATTACTCTGCCGAAATCACCATTGAATCTAACTAGATCATTTCTTGTTTGATTCTCTATCACTATCTCAACAAGGTCTCAGTGCTTTTCAGAATTATAGGCTTCTTTGTAATAAATTGAGTGAGAAAAGGTGTGATTCTAGCCTGTGAAATCAATCAAGCGAGAAAAGGTGTGATTGTAGCATATGAAATCAATTGGGTGAACTTGTTGCCCGTAAAATCAAGTATCTCTACCCAGAGGATTGTGAATCTGGAGTGGTGTACCTCGTGGTCTTGAAATCGAGGGTGTAATTGTAAAAATTGCTTTTGAAAGGAAATCCGTACTTGTGTGCGGGACAGGTTGTAGGGTAACTCTGAACCAGTACAAAATCTGGTGTTTTCTTTCCTTTATTTCTTTTACTTTATTTCTGCATCTGTGTTTGATTCTGTGATCATATCTGTGTCTGAATATTGCATACATTTGTGTTCAAATTAACATAAACTCAAAAAGAATTAGTAATTCCTTAAAACACTATCCACCCCCCTCTCGTGTTAATTCTAGCCTTAAGATCCATAATCCTCATTTCTTACATTTGGTATCAGAGCAAGGTTTTAAAAGTTTCATAATCTGAATTTTGAAATTTTTTCAAAATGGCTACCAACACTGGTACTATTAATACTACCAACACTGGTTCTATTATCCATGTCACTAGTTCATTCCTAGAAGGTCAGTCTACTGTTAGACCACCACTTTCTAATGGCAGTAACTATGCATATTGGGCATGTAGGATGAAAATATATTTACAATCTATGGGACTAGACACTTGGAATATCACACAGACAGAATATTTTAAACCCACAACTGATTTTGCACAGTGGACTGATGAGAAAAAGGCCGTTGCAAAAAAAAAATTCTAAATCTATGAATATTTTTTTCTGTTCACTTGATAGGAATGAATTTAATAGAATGTCTTTTTGTAAGCCTGCATATGAAATCTGGAAAACTTTGCAAGTTACTCACGAAGGAACAAGAAAAGCTAAACAGACCAAAATTTCCATGCACACAAACCAGTTTCAATTACGTAAAATGAATTTTTAATGGGTCTATTTTAGATATGTATAGTAAATTTCAGAATATTGTGCATTCTCTAATATTTTTAGGAAAGGAATTTTCGGAAGAAGATCAAGTAAGAATTTTTTTAAATTCTCTTACTCCAGAATGGGATCAAAAGACACTAGCGATCGAAGAGGCAAATGACATCAGTAACTTAAAGATAGAAGAATTAATTGGAAATCTAATGTTGTTTGAAGTCCAAATGATTGAGAGAAGAGAAAGCAAAGCATCTGAAAAGAAATCAATGGAATTCAATGCATTGACCGATGGATCAGACTCAAACAGCGATAATGATGAAGAGATAGCCTTTATGACCAAGAATTTTCGAAAATTCCTGAAATTCATAAAGATGAATAATCACAAGAGAAACAACTATAAGAACTCTGGAAATCCGAATGTAGTGTCAAACTATATCAATTGTTTCAACTGTGACGAACCAGGCCATATCAAAAGAGACTGTCCGCATCCAGATAGGCAAAATCTTCCTGTAAATAATGATTCGGAGGCTACAAAAGCATATATCAACTACGCTAACTATGGAAAAGTCCATCCCGAGAAGTTTTCTTTATTTCAAGATTTCTCTTCTTATGAAATCGATTCTCTTTTTGCAGACAATCAAGTTCTTATCTTGTTGATGCTTCACAAAATGATTTTGTTTGTTATCCAAATCTTGTTAAAATTTTCTATGCAAATATCAACCGTGGATTTTATAATGGAAACGATGATGAAATTTGGAGTAGTGTCAAAGGCACTAGAATCATTTTAAATTATGATCTTTTGGGTACCATTCTCAATTGCAAGAGCACGGGAATGGATTTTCTAGTTTTAATATCGATGGAAATGATCGTGAGACATTTCATCACATTTTCGAAGAAGATAACTTTGATTTCATAAATTGAAACTTTCGACCAAAAGGTAGAATTGTTAATCTTCTTTTACAACATACTTTGACCCCAAGATCAGGGACTTTTAACAATCCAACTTCAAAAGTTTGCAAAGCACTTTTTGCTATTTTTGGAAATTATGATATTAATTGGGCGCAAGTTATTTTGGATGAATTTCGTCCCAAAAATCTTCAAATGGGTGAAAACACTTTGCATCATGGAATCTATCTCACTCGAATTTTTAACTATTTTGGAGTAGATTTCAAAGGAGAAGAATTTGTTTCAAGAAAATTTTTTAATCATTCAAACATTTCTCTTATGAAAATCGCATATGTTTTTCAACCATATGAAACTCTTGCCGAAAAGGAAGAGCGTTTGGCTCATGAGGAGATGGAAGAGGAAGAAGAAGAAGAAGGGACGAAATGGAAATAGAAGAAGAAGAAAGTGAAACATCCTTGGAAAGTATAGACTATCCCTCTAATCCAACCAACAAAACCTTACTCAAAAATCAAAAGATCATTGTTGAGAATCAGCGGACACTTAAACGATCCATTAGTAAGAAATTGGATAAAATGTCATCAAAGATGAACAAGTTTTTCTCCAAAGTCAGCAAGAAGCTTGGATTATCTTCATCTTCATCGCCCTCTAACTAGTTCTACCTTTTCATGTCTTGTTGTATTAGTTTTACTTTGTTTTGATTTGAATGTCCATGTAGCTCTTAATGTTTAATCATTGTATCGTTCTATTATGAAATGAAATTGAATTACTTTTCTATTATCTAACTTATCTTGTCTCCAGAATAAATGTTAGTATATTATATATATATATATATATACAGACACAATTATTCACAAAATCAAAATGAGTCATCAAAATTAACTAACCCCTGTCGACGACCCCCCTTGACCATGTCGACAAGTACTGGTCAGAAATGACTTTTCATTTGAAATTTGAAATTTGAATAACTACCTTGTGTCTATTCATTTCAAATGAATTTCTACACCTATAAATACATATTCTTTCCAGAATTCATCACTCTAAATCATTTCTTATCTACTTTATCTATATTTCTTCTCACAAACTCAAATATGTCCAATCCAATTCATAATTTGACCAAGAATCTTGATGAAACTCTTAACTGTTTCAAAAATATTCTCTCTTTCATTCTTCATAATCAGCGACACTTAGAGTTGAGTCGAATGTAGATGATCAAGGAGCAAGAAAAGCATTTCGATGCGATACGATGGATGATTTCCTCCCTGCACAAAGACGATAATGATGCACATCCTTCAGTCTCTCTGAGAATGAAAATGAAAATTGGGATGCCATTAAAGTAGACCCTATACTTGGAGAAGAAGGATGGATGGAAGTTCCTCATAATGTTTGATTTTATTTGATTACTTCGTTCGATTTGAATTGATTGCTTGGATTGATTTGGTTTAATTTGGTTTGGTGTGGATTGATAATTAGTGTGCAAAACATAATATGTATAAATACACATTAATTCCTTTTATCTCTTTCCTATTATTGTATGATCTTACCATCGTCTTCTATGCGAATGTAAATAAAACAATATATAATTAATAAATAATTTGTGTTTTTATATTTGATTTCTAACATTATCACTATTATAAGTATTATCATATATGGATTCTTAGTTAGGATAGTTAGTAATTAAGGACTAAGTTTTAGTTTTAGAATTAAGTGATGATTACTTATGATAACACTATCATTATAATCACATGTCATATAGTATTAGAATAAGAGGGAGTTATATAGTTTGAAGTTAGTTTTGTTAATGACAAAGGAGGAGAATTATAAAATAGGATAGTTAGGCATAGATTAAGGGGGAGTTATTAGGTTTAGGGGGAGTTATTAGGATAGAAGTAATATTTTATAAACAAAGGTTGTCATCATCAAAAAGGGGGAGATTATTAGTCCCCGAGAAGATGGTTTTGATGATAACAACCTTAGAATAAGATTATAAAATATAAATACTAACATTATAGTTTAGATATATATGCATATGCAGGATTTAACCATGCAGGTACCAAGAATGAAGACTGTACAGTATAAAGATTCAAGATATCAAGATTGAAGACTCATGAATATCAAAATTATCAAGAGTTCAAGATTTCAATATAATTAATTTAATTAGGAATTTTGTTAAAACTCCTAGAAAAGCACTGGCATCTTAAAATCTAATTATTCGTGGAATGGAATCCACTTCGAGCCTGTTAAAAGGATGGAACCCTAAGTAGGATGGAACCTACGAAAATTCTAGTGGAACATTGTTTTGTATCCACTAACTTTTATTCAAATGTTTTTACAAAATTATATCTTGTTTCCAAAATGATTTCAAAACCTTCCTTTTAAAAGAATCAAAATCATCTATCCTGGTTTTATAATACTTTTAGTCTCAAAATAATATTTATCTTTAAAATCAAATTATCCTTGGTTTTAAACTATCTTTTAATATATTTAACTTTTAATATTCTTACTTAGATTTAAATATACAATAAAATTTTATATATACCAAAATATTATTCTCTATACTGATTTATGTATTTTAACTATAGTTAAGTATATTTATAAAGTTTAAAATAGTTTTAATCAAAGATAGAAGTTATTTTCAAAGAAAAACAAATCACCAAAAATACCATAGGCTTGTCGACAACCCCTAGGGACCCCTTTCGACAAGGTGGCAGTTTGATTCAAAAATTTGAATTTCAAAAGAAGTGTTTATTCGTCATATCATTTCATGAATGGACATGACTGTTGTTCTACTATAAATAGGGACAGTTTAAACGGATTTATATATAGGTTTTCTTTGATTTCACTCCTATAAAAAGAGGAAAAAAAGATAGTTTGCACAAATATGTGCAGTAATTGCACATACCTTTTAAAAACCCTACGCATGCTATTAGAGTATCCACAAAGGTTGAAAGAGGAGATAACATGAGTAATAGGAAATTAATATGATGGAAGTGTCCTTGTCTACTCTAGTTTTATTATTTAAAGTTATAAAAGACATTTTAGAAACACTGTAAAATCTATTTTTGAAAAAATGGTTGATATAGAAATTGAGTTTTAAAGTCAAAACTTAATAAATGGTTTCAAAAACCCACTTTTAAGAAGTAAATCTTTTTTGTCAAAAGGCTCCAAAAGAAAAGTTATTTTGAATGACTATTCATGTAATAAAAACTTGACTCTTATTTAAAAAAAAGGAAGGGATCTTTTAAGAATTAAATTGCTAACATTTCTTTTAGACTAAATAAATAAACTTAATTAATAAATCCTAAATTTTGATTTTTAAAGTAAAGGCGCCTATAAATAATGTTGGTTAAAATGAGAAGATTCTCATAGTTCCTTTCTAAAACCATGCTACTAAAGAATTTTAAAAAAGTTTCCAAATTTATCATTTTAAAGATAAAAGTTTCGTAAATAAGTACTTCATGATTGCAATGTTTTAATTTTAAAAAAGCATAAATACCAAACCAAATTTTTAATGAAGTGGATGGGGATGACTACCTAGGTGAGACAGGGTAGAAGTTAAGGATAAAAATAAAATAGCAAGGAATGTTCATAGATAAGTACTATGAATCCCCGTTGGATACAAGGAATATTGGTTTGAGCCAAGGAATGTTTTATTAAACATATGTGAAGACTATGAAGAAGAAGTTAAAAGGAAATGGGAAATGGTATCAAAGTACATTTTTGCTAATTATAGAGTATACCAGCATGAAAGATTAAAAAATAAAGAAGGCATATATGAAGATTTGAGAATACAATCAAGAGATTTAGACTAAACGAAGATAGTACTATATTTGGCTGTAATACCTGAAGCAGTGGATGAAATATAATTATTAGAAGCCAAAAAGGTAAGTTAAGAGATGTGGGTTGTGGTGGGATGGCATAGTAAAAATGTCTGTTTTTATTAAGTAAGAAGTAGTAGAGTCACAACATCGTTAATGTCAGTTGATGTTGAAGGGCAGCTTCCAGCATTTTTTTCTTTATGTTTTGGGTTGTAAGCATTAGTTGTTTCTATTGTATAAAACACGTATGATATTTTGAGAAATATCCTTTATTTCTGTGTTTATTTTCTAGATTGATTGCTACGTATGTTGGGAAGCAAAATTAAATAAGAGAATCTCTTAAAAGACACTAAACTCATGTAAAAGAGAAAATACATGACTAGAAGTTTGTAAAATAAATTAGGAAATTATTCGCTACTATATAAAAAATGTAAAGTCCCAGAAGTAATTTTTTTTGGAAAGGATAAATTTTAGCGAGAGAATGACAGGGAAGGTAGTTGCGAAACCATGGGCCATTGTCCCTATGCTTTAAATGCTAAATTTTATAAGCAAACTTGTATGTTGCTATTGTGCTAGAATAAAAGAAGAATTTTTGAAATTTAATATTAAATGTAAGGATTGGCTATGGGTAATCATAGGTGTTAGCCCATTTACTAAATCATAATTGCGTCGGACGTGGCCTGAATTGTTTTTAATTTTTTTTAAAACAAATACTTTTGGAAATTTGGTTTATAAATGTCAAATATTTTTTATAAAAAGTTTTGAAAAAAATAGAATATTTTTTTAGAAAGGAATTTTTTTTATTTTTGGAATGTTACATGCTTAGCATAGGAAAAAGTCAATAGGTTAGCAAATATGAATTTTACTATGCAGCAGAAATGGCAGTAAAATAAAAGGTCGTTAATAGCGACGGAAAAAGCTGTTTTATCTTTGGGATTTCTTTTCACATACTTGTCAATGGGTGAACAAAATTTGTTTGAAATATTTTTGTTTGAAATTTTTAAAAATAAATTTCCCTATGTGGATTGTACTTAGAAAACTTGGAAAAGAATCTGGGGAAAGGAGAAGGTTCAAAAGTACAGTGGAAAGGATACACCAGAGAAGAATTGAAATATAGAATTCTTTATCTGAACCTTATTTTCGACATTAGAATATAGGTTTAGAAAACTAGATTTTCAAATTTTTAGATGTTATGCCCTAGGATTTTAAATGGTAGAGATTGGATGCAAAATTGGTTGAACTATACTTTTATTCGTAAATGTGAGGAAAATTTGTGCGTAAAAACAAAGATTTTGATTTTCAAAACTTGCATGAATAGTATATATAGGTTGTATGCACCATATTTTCAAATTGTTTTAAATAATGGATTTATACATGAGGCACCATTTTAGTATTATTCTACACACAGGTCATATATGTTATGATACGCCATGCACTTGTATACGATTGGCTACAAAATTTGTTGCACACTAATTGGTTGGATAGCTTAGATCATATTATATGCTAGGTTACATGATCCAATCCTTTAGGAACTTCGAAGATGAAATTATTTTAAGGGGCGAGAATGTGACACCCCATTAATTGAATGATAATTAATTAAAAAGGAATTAATTTAAAAATTAATAAAGCAAAAAATGAAATTTTACCAACATTGGATTTTGGCTATGAAACTTACACTGTTGTGTTCGTACCGATTTTCTTATCAATTTTCATATATAAAGTTTTGCAATCGGAGTTCAAATGCAAAGGTTACTAACGAGTGAAGATTCCGAATTAGAAATAGTTATATATGTAATTAAGAAAATAAATGTAATTAATTTATGTTAATTAACGTTAACGTTTACTTAATGACTAAGTTGCTTAACGTTATATTAGGTCGATTAAAAATAATATAAAATAAATAAAATAACGCATGACAGGAAACAAATTAATGTCTAACAGAAATAGGCAACCGGTCGACCCCTCATTAGGACCGGTCAACCGATGGCTTTAAAGCAGTCGATCGCTTGTAGGATGGCGGCTGTGAATTGAACTTAAGTTAAATGGACCGGGTTTAATATAATATATTCTAACGGCTATCATTGATTTGAACCCCCATAAATATAGACTTAGACCCTCACTATTATCCTCATATTTTCTAAAGCAACGACGAAGCTCTGCCATTTTCTCTTGTGCTCAAATTCTAAAATCTATATAAACTATGATATATATATATGTATGTATGTATGTACACATGTAAATAGAGAATAGCGAAATGTAATAGGAGAAGAACAATAATATCGAATCAAAGCGCCAGTCAAGGTAAATTGTAAATTAAACCCAAATCCAAATTAAATCAAAATCTCTTCTTGGATATAAATTTCTAATAAATATGCATATGCTTGCGGTACATAATAAATAGGGAGAAAAAGGGAGTTAAAAAGGAATAACTACATTTAAATCTAGATATTTGGAAGCTTAACGGTGAGTGAAAAATTATATATTTTATATATTATTGGATTTATATCATTGCAAGTCTATTCCTTGTATGCTTATATATAATTTTGAGTTGTAGGCATAAATATATACATTTAATGAATTTACAAACCATGCCTATATATTCTGCGAGCTGTTAACTTTGGTTAAACACTATATATACTTGAATCTAGAAAGTAAGGGTGAAAGTAGTCTCTAAATTTATAATATTGTACAATAATTCCAGGTTGGTTGGTTGAATGGTAATGTAAAGCAGTGAAATATATGTAAATCAATAAAATGAGTAATAGTTAATAGTGGGAAAGGGACAATAGGCTATATTTAATAGTGTGAAGTGGAATTTAAGAAATAAAAGATATTTAAGCTATAAAAATTATAAGTAAGTGGTAAATGACATTAAACGGCGTTAATGAAACTAGAAGTAAGTTATGTAAAAGTTACCTGATATTGACAGTTAAACATAGAAGGCATAGTAAATAAATAAGTATAGCCGCAAGTACGTATTTAAGGCAGGAGTGAATAGTTGAATTTAGACAATAACCTAGATTAGTTAAAAATGACATAGTCCTTAATACAGGTTGGATTGCGAGGTCGGTAGTGTTACACAACAAGAGTTTGCACACCGCAAAGGGCTACTAGAAGTTGTGTATACATTATACTGATATGGGATATACTGAACTGTAGGACCTGTTGGATTATACATTTGCGTATAATTAAAGGGAATATACTAAAGTAGGATGGTTATGCCTAAACAAGCTACACCTCCTACTAAAGTAATCATGTTTAGGACATGCACCATCTCATGATAACTTATTAGTTTGTTTGTTGCTTGGAGAAAATGCCAGATAACCCTTAATGGAGGTCTTTCAAAATGATATAGAACATAGCTAAAATAGTTTTAATGCCATTATTTGCCACTATAAAAGTTTATTAGTATGGACAGTGGGGAAGGTGTGATTGCATTGACGATGGATCCTGACGAGGTTCAGAGTTATGGATACTAGCAGGGAAAGTATCCTAGTCCAAAAGGGTACCTTGGTGCTTACACACACAGAGATGTATGTATGTATGTAGTTATTGAATACCTAGAGAGAGGGAGCATATCATACGCGTACATGAAGTCATGATGACTAAGTTAAATATTGGACATAATACGTAATGGAAGACAATCGCCATAAACTAGTATTATGTATAAAGTATGTAATTTACCTATCATCAGAACTTTTAATCTATCTCTTCCTCATTAAACCCACATGATAAATTTAGAAGGACGGGTACTGGTACAAGGAAGGAATGATGGAAAGTCAAATTTCCTTACGCATGCTCGGCACTAACAAGGGCATTAGATACTAGAGATATCAGTCTTGGTCATTAAATATATTTTTATTATATGTTATACTTTTGTTGTGAGTTCTTATCGATGGTGCTTTGATATACTTCTATTTATTTACAGGATACCAACACCAATGATCTATACCATAATGGACTTTGGTTTTCGATTTAGCAAAAATTCATACTCATTAAGGTGCTGGTTGTTACTTATATATTATACAAGTCAATTAAATAATTAAAATTATAAGTAAATTAAAACTTATATAACTATATATGTATAAGCCTAAGTGGAACTGGATAAATGAAAAATACATTTTTGGAATAAGTACATGTGTAAAGTATGCATACCGTGATTTTAGATGTGTTAGACACCTGAATCATAAGGGTGTCTTCATAAGAAATACATTATGCCTTAAATTGATATCACTCAATATATTCATGTTAAAGATTATGAATAGTTAATATATAAGTCGTCCACTATCATTTATACAGTAGCAAATCACTTGCATAGTCTTTGGTTGCTGAGCAAACTCAAACCAGAGATGTTATGTGTAGTATTATTAATATATTGTTAGACAAGGTAAGATACATGAGAGTATTTGTTGAGCAAACTCAAGGTACATGCATTATGCATGGGCCATCATGAAATAGTCAGTATGAGTGAATAAACTCTTTTGATATATTCAGCAAACTCCAAGTTGAATTTTGGACAAAGACAACTAGTCAAGATTTTTATATGATATAATTGATAAAGTGTTATCCATCACTTGTGAGTCTATAATTTATTGAGCAAACTCAAGGTCGGAATCCCAAGGCAAGAGATTCATAGCGCCCACCAGAGAAATCAAAAGGTTTCTATGTTTTTCTTAAGGTTCCGAGGAACATAAAATCTAGTGGAAGCCTTATTAGAAACAAGAAAGTGTAACATTTTACTATTTTGAAATTTTAATAAAATAGGCTATGTAAAGTTAAACCATTCTACATCGACAAATTTTTGTAACCAATTCAATTAATATAATGTTTATCGGTTAAAATATACAAATGAACTACATTAAGATTGACATAGAAATATAAATTATACTAACCAATAAATGTTTTGGCTTTGTTATCACATTAAGACCTACGGAAGAGCCAAATTATGCAAATACCAAAATACATTCATACCTTGATTACCCATGTATTTATTTTCCCAAGACTAAGTATTGTCTTCCATGATTTTTGAACTCTAAACAGTGCAAGAATATGGATATTTGATCCATATTCAATCACATAAATTTTATATGTTGAACTTTCATGATTCATAATGTACGAAACTTAAATGAAAATTAGATCATTTGAAACGAGCAAGTGAACAATAGTTCAAGATGACGTATGCAATACAATTGAATATAATGAGTATCTTGTTGTGTCAGCAGCAACATGGACCAAGAATTATTAGACCAATCTAAGAATTCCACCACTAAAATGTCAATTCGATCAGTTTACGTATAATTTAACATATCTGATATCCTTAAATATTAAGAATGATAAAATGCACTTTTGTAAAGAGTTCGATGCAATATTATGGCAAGGATTTCCTTTGAATGGTTTGACCATTTGGATTAAAAAGCGAATGTACAAGAGTGAATGCAACTTAGGCACAATTGGAATGAAGTGAGTGGATGATCACATTTGTTTCATGAACATACATTAGAAATGAGAGTTGTATAAAATACTACTAAATATTCAATATGGAATAATGAATGTGATTTCTATTCCAAATGTAATTTTATATAGAAATTTGTTTACTTTGAGGGTTATTTCTATGAGTTCAAGATATTTAATCTGAAACTCTCGACCATAAACTAGTTATTGTGTATGAAATAAAATCCCGTATTAAGTGACTGAATGGAGCCTCGTTTTTCATGAGCTATTAATACATAATGGGGAAGTAGTGGGAGCATACCATATGACACTTATTCATGAAGGTATCAAATTACGAAAGATTTTCTTCATGTGTGTGTATATATAGACAGATGCCAAGTATTGTTTATGAGGTAAGAAGGTTTTTCAGTATTGATTGAAAATGGATATAGTTTATTTTAATATGAATATTACGAATATTCATTATAAGATAAAACTTTGGTGTGGTTTTCATAACAAAAGTGATCCAATAATTATAAAAAAAATACATAATAATACAATACTTTGTATAGTTACTTCGAAATTATTGACTAAGCTGTATTGAGATTCATTAATCATATGATTTTGAATCATATGGTACTAGTGAATTGTATCTCGATCGATTAAAGATAAAGCACACATCCAGAAGAAGCAATAAAAGAGTTGGTGAGCTCTTCAAATTGATACATATAGATATATGTAGTCGAGGGTCTAATGATACCAAAACATATCCACTTATTTCATTGAAAGTCACTAATGAATTATAATAGAATTGAACATATGTATTTAATATGGAAGTAGTGTATCTATGATAAATTAGTAGAATATAAAACGAAAGTAGAAAACACTACATGCAAAATAAATAATACAATTCAATTTGATCAAATGGGTGAGTATATTGGAAAAGTGTTTCAAATGTACCTAAAAATGTATAAAATTCAATCTCAAAATTCGATCATCTCTATGATATATAATATCAATAAGGAGTAATTAAACTTTGTTAGAAAAAGTATGATTGATGATGAGTGAAGTTGAGATAACTTCTTTCTATAAGGATAAGTACTCAATAGTAAGCACATAGGTTATACTTAACTTCATATGAAGCATAGTTTACGAAATCACAGTCATATAAGATATGAATTGTAAAGAAACCCCGATCTTAAATATTTTAAGACATGTGATTGTCTACTTTAAATTAGGAAAATAAGTTTCATAAAATTAAATTTAAATTAGTTCTATACACATATAAAAAGCTGTTCATAAAATATTTCTAAATGCTTTTACATCATACCGAGAAACAATTATTATTTCAAGAAGCACCACCTTCAAGATCAAAGGAATTTCTTTTAGAGATTAGTGGTAGTACAACGAACTTGGATGTGATTGAGAGACCTATACATAGATATTGATTGCATAAGATGAAATAAAATTAACCAAGCCTAAAATTGACACACGTCACTATATAATGTCTAGTAATAATAATTCATGAACATTAAGGAGAAACTATGAGTTTCTCATCAATATCAAGAAAAAGAATTATTAACAGTAACAGTTTCCTCAATTTTCAATAAGCCATAAAGAGATAGAATTTAACATATGGCATAATACTTAAGATCAAAAATTGATTCCAAGAACATTATCAAAAGATGATTTCAATGTTATGTCTATAGGGATATGATCCATCGGCTACAAGTGTATCTTTAAGAAGATCGGTGCAATTGAAATTATATAAAACTTAATAGGAAACCACTTCCTTGATTTCAAATGTAAATTAGTGATGTAATCTTGCTAGTTAACCTGCTCAAAACCATTCGAATTCTACACGCAATTATCATACAATTTGATTCCGTGTTTGGGCACTTTGATGTTGAAATAGAACTTCTAAATAATGATTTAGAAGAGATTGTTTGCACATAACAACCAAATGTCTTTAAGTCAGTGGGAGCAAAAAAGATGATTTGTATATTTCACATATGCTCCAAAAGTGGATACTATGATTGCATGCAATAAACATTGTAGTTGTACTAGTATTTTGATAGAGAAATTGCATATATTGGTTTTTAATAAAAATGCAGAGGAAGCGTGTGTCTATAAGAAATAATATTAAAGATACTAAAATATTTCTTAAAAGTAAACACCAAGCATATGATTGTTAGGCACATATGCATGTTAAAATTATTTTAGCCTGGTTGTTTAATCCTCGATATTGGATTTGAAAATGACATCATTTATAACCAGTATAAAAGGATATAGGGACACTCCCATAAGATATACATGGACACCATTTTAAAATATTTAATGAAGAGAATATGAGAACGATTCCTTACGCATTGGCAATAGTAATTATCACACATGATTTGTAGTCTACTGTAACACATTTAGCTTATGTGCCTGGTACACTGAGGGGATCAAATCCGAATTAAGATCACTAAAAAGTAATTAAGTGTATTCTCAAGTAATTACAAAATACTAAAGAAATTTTTGTAGGAGTAACATACTCCTTATGAAGGGGTATTTAGACCAAACTCCATATGTGATGTTGAGTATAATATGTTAATCCTAAATTCATATTCAATCTTATTTAAGGAGCTTTAAGTTGGAATTGTTCAAAATGAAAGATTATGGCCGATTCAATCAAAAGGCTAAGTACATTGCCTTGAATAACGCTATAGCAAATGCTATATGTATATACAATGCACAAATATAATCGAGCTAAGGGTGATTCCAAATATCGAGAATCCTACAAATTTGGTTTGTGAAGATGCCGCGATAAGGATCGTTAAAGAACCAAGAGCTCACCAGTAGTTGAGAAACGGACACCAAAGTTCCACATGATAAAGTCAGTTTATCAACATCAAAGAGAGCTGACTGATAGAATAGGTAATTGAGAAAATGTAGCACATCCATTCATGATGGGAATGCCTTGATAAATTTCGAGCAAACTCATCAAAGGGATGAGATTAAGATTCCATAATTGGTCCTAAGTGCCAGTGGGAGATTGAGTGAGTTAAAGGTATGCCCTAAGGGTAATTCTGTAATTTACTATAAATTTTTAACTTTGCAATAAAATCTCGTTCAAAATAAAATGTTTTCATTTTATATTATATACTTGTTATATTGTAATATATTAGTTAAGTAATTAATTTAAATATATTAAATAGAAAACCCTTAAATAATATATTATTTGATAATAATTATAAGGGTTTATAATAGTGAGAAATTAAATATCCCTTGTCATGATGTTTCGAGAAAGATATTAATACATCCATTTAGATCGATGCATTAAACACTTTCCAAACATTGGACAGTGTATTACTCATAGCTGTTAGGGTTCAACAAAGAATTAGGTACTCATAATTATTGGATAATTATGGAATGACTCATCTGAGAGTTTCTTGTTGGTTAAGACAACAAGGTCAAATGGAAAATCTCAAGGAGATGATGTTGCATAGTTCCCTTGGCTTTAGAATATTATGGAATTTCAATATGATTACTCCGCATTGATCATGGCATGGCGATCCATTGAGCGACTACAGTTGGGTCTAAGCTAAAGCATTAGAAGTAAAATGCTATTCAATAAAGAAATCATCTCATCACTTATATGAGGTTAGTATCACAGTCAACCGTAGTCAACTCAAAGTCAAAATCTACAATCAAAGTAGTATTGTTAATAATAAATGTTATTGTTGAAATAAGGACTTTGTTCATGGACAAAATAAGTTGAAAAAGGATGGTATTGAACTTTGACCAAAACCAAATTTTGTAAATTATAAAGTGATATAGTATTAATGAAGAGAATGTGCATATATAATCATTCCTAAAAGTATAGCTTAAGGAAATATGAAATTGAATTTTATCGAAATAGCAATAAGCGATGAGTTCGGCCAAATTGTCACACCACTATCTAAGATGACCTATGAACGTTAATATTTAAATTGTTTAAAATTAGTAGCATGTTGAATTCCCAACTTTGAGTCTTACAGTTGTATCTTTGAATTCCCTAAAAAACCATACATTTCAATTAATTTATAAAATATTGTAAATTAATCAAATTAACTAATATTTGAGAAATATTGATTATTATTTAATATATTTGATGTTTTGAAGTTGTATGGAACCATTTGATGCATATATAAAAGTTATATTTGCACGTATCAATATACGATATCGGTGTAACTTTAAACAGGTTTAAATAAAAGATGATTGCTTGGAGGAATTTTTAGATCCTTTTGTCATATGATGGCAATTTGGGGTCAACATATAAGAGAGAGAAGAATAGAGCGGTTGAAAATAGATAAGAATTAGAAGGGTAAGGTTTTAAAGAACGAACGTGATAAGTTTTTATTATTCCCTTAGAACAAATTCTTTTCATTCATTTCATTATTCTATTATTTTATTCTCCATTCCTCTGCCATTTCTCATCACCTGTGGCCGAAAATTATATGAGCCAATTCTAAAATTTATCAGCATCAATTCAAATCTAAAACATCAAATAAAAATATAGAGCTACGTTGTGATATCCCGGAAATTTCAAGCAAATTAAAATGTGATCATCCCCTTTATAAATTATTTAAAATGTGTAAAATTGTTATTTTCGAACAATAATAATAATGTGTTGTTTTTAAATATATATAAATTTTAATATAATTATAATTTCAAATTGAATTTTGGTTTGTTTAATATATATATATATATATATATATATATATATATTTGAATTGTTTTTACATTGGATTTTAAATAGAGATTGAATTTAAATTTAAATTTGAATTTGGATTTAAATTTGAAATTTAAAAGATATATATCTTAAGTATATTTTGGATTTTGAACTATAATATTTGTGATTTTATTTAGAATATAATTAGTTTTTATTTTATTTTCTTGAAATAATTTTATTTATATAAATTTAGAAAAGTATTTATTAAAAAGTAAATAAATACAAAAGCTTTTTATTAACATTTAAAAATAATAATAAAATACATAATGACAAGTGTTAGACTATTAATCTTGTTAGTAACATGTGTAATGAGATTAAATTGTATAAATGACAAATGTTAGTTGAATTAACAAGTGTCACTTATTTCATTTTATTTTCTTTAATTTTTAAAAAATCACAGTTAACTCTATATAAACATATATCTTCTCTCTTCATTTCTTTTTCCCTATCTCATTTTCAAAAGCAAAGAAAACTCAAGAACAAAACCTATACTTTCTTCAAATCAGACACTCAAACCTAAAAATACATTTCAACGAACTCAAAAACCAAAACCTGTAAACCATTTATCAAAGCCTATAACCAAATAAGCAAACTCAGGAAAATCTGGCAAGATAATCTTTGTTTCAAGCCTTAATCATCTCAGCTTTCAAAGATCAATTTTTCCCAGCAACAAATCTACAACTTATATCATCCAAAATTTCAGTTTTCAAAAGCAAAGAGGCATTCAAGTTTTCAAATTTCAAAACCATTTCAAAATCTCTATTCATCTTTTAAATAGGTGAGTAAACTTTTTATTTAAAAAGTTTAGGTGAATTAAAATCTGTGCATGTGATTCCTGGAATGAATTGTGCTTTGCATGTATATATACAAGTGTGAATCATGTATGTTTATTTGTGTTTGAACTGTGCATGTCAGTTCTTCTCTGTTTCATAGTTACAGATTTAAAAATAAATCAGAATTCAATAACTCTTTATCTAATCACTGTTAGGACTTGGGTTTCAAAAAAAATCTGTTTGTTTAAACATTGATTAAGGTTTAAAATTATATTTAAGTAAATTAAATTTGTAATTTTCTGGAAAACTAAAAAAACAGTGGAAACTTAAGATATGTTAAAATTCAAACATCTTAATTCTTCGATTCAGGTATATAATCTGAATCATTAACTAAAATCATGATTTTTAAAAGTGAAATCACAATTTTTAGTGTTGTATCGAGTGTACAATTCATAGATGACCAGAAATGGAATTTTGGGGTTTTTCTGGTGATCATGGTGCTCGGGGTGGTCGGAAATCTTACTAGAGGAAGAATGAAATCTGCTGGTCTTTGCAAAAAAGTCAGAAGGGTTGTTTGTGCACCATAGCATCGGAATTTCGAGGGGTAGGGTTTAAGCCCTAAAATAGGCCGTGGTCGGGAAGTTAGCTGCTGCGGCATCTCTAGATAATCGGGGATCATCGATCTAGGGGGAAAGGCTGTGGGGAAGGCCTACGAGTGTGTAGCCGGGGTTACTCAACCTCTGGTGGTTGGCGACATGGATTCAAGGGAGTTTCCAGGCAGTGGCTTAGTTCCAGGTTGATCGAGATTTCCTCAATTTCGAATTTGGGTTCCAGACGAACTTCGGCTGGTTGGAAACGAAGGAATGGGTAATCGTCGACTCAGCGGCGATAGCTAGGGTGATCGAAGCGTCACTGTTGCACTGTGCAGGTGCACATGTGTCTGTTGTGTCAGTAGTCTGGGTAGGGGATGTTGACTCGAAGAGAAGCTCAGGGATGGGAGTGTGTTGCTCGAGTTCTTCTATGGATTTAACGCGAGTGTTAAATCATGTTTCGAGGTTTTAAGTTTTTAACTAGTTTTGTTTTTTTTTTTAATTCTTGGGGCTGAACTCGGGTAGGTGTCGGGTTGAACCCGAAGCATGTTTAACAGTTTTAAAAGTTTATAAAAAGCAAGTTTTAAATTTAAATTAAACCTAGTTTAAACTATTACAGGATAAAAATTTTAAAATTATTTAATTTAAAGAAGTTATATGATTTGTTAACTTAATTTTGTTAAAATTATTTGTATAAACTTAATTTAGTAATTAAATTAAGTGTTAAATTAAGAGAATATATATTTAATATGTAATGATAATTAAGTCATTAATAAAGATAAGGATTTGTCATAAAGTTAACTAAGGTTTAATGATTTAAGATTATTTAAGTTAATAAAGTAATTAGGGAATAATTAATTATTTTAATTAATTAATGATAAATGATTAATTAATTAATAATTAAGGGTAATTAATTAACTTAATTAACAAATGATTAAGGATTAATAAATTAATAATTAAGGGTTATAAGTTGATTAATTGGTGGCTAATTAATTTGTAATTAAGGATTATTAATTAATGATTAGAGATTAATTAATTAAGTAATTAAGTTGTAATTAAGCATTAATTAATTAAGTAATCACAGATTAATGAATTGGTAATTAAGGATTGATTAACTAGTAATTAAGAATTAATTAATTTGCAATTAAGTTTATTAATTAAAAATTAAGTTTTATTAATTAATAATTAAGGGATAATTAATTTGGTAATTAAAGATTAATTAATTGATTTATAAGGTGATTAAGGAATGATTAATTAATTCAAATGATTGTAATAAATCAATGATTGATTTAGCACGGAATTGGTGATTAATTCTTAAGTAATTAATTTAATTTGAATTAATTAAATTAATTATAATAAGGATTAATAATTCCTGTTTGTGGATGATTGTTTAAGTAGAATGTCTGGATTGATTGATATCATTAAATGATAATCTATGATATTTTGTGATGTGATATTGGTTAGATCAGTGATAAATATGTGATACTTATTTGTGATAAATGCTGTGTGAATTCAAAGTGTTGAATTGAATTGTTTAACCTTAAATGTGACGACCCGGCTTCCTACGCCCAGAAAACCGTTTCGTCACGAAGAAAGAAAGGGATGAGAAAATAGAAAAGATAGAGAAGAAAGAACAACAACATCAGAATCTCACAGCGGAATGAATAAATTATAATAATCACATAAGTATTTACATAGTATACAACATCAATCAGAGTTATACAGATAATACATCACATACTAGACAGTTATAAACACCTGTCTAATTAATTCAACTCAACACAAAACAACTCAGAGATACCAACACAGCGGAACTATATATATATATCTACAACGCTGAAGCCTCCTGCTCCATTGCTCCTCCAGAATTCGTCAAAGCTAACCTGAATCCCTTGGCAACCCGTAAAAATTTGGGTACCCGAGAGTTTATGAAAAACAAAAATAAACTCCGGGTCACACATGGGTTTGGTATGAGTAACAGGTTAAAGTTGCTTAACTTTGAAAATCCTTTGAAAATAAAAGGTATCACGTAAGACTCGCCACACATAAACATGGAAAAGTTTTTACCTTACGCTAACCAAAACATTTGATAGGAAATTCTGTGATATTATAATAGGTCTAGGGTTTTCAAGTAAATAGAAAATAGCCGAAATTGTTACATGATTAAATTCCAGCTACTAGCCACAAAAGTGGGTAATACAATCAAAACCGTTGGCACTTATTGGATTTTGGATTCCATATAATGGAAGGGCTACTGGGGTACCGCCCGTCATAGTACGTGGCCTAGATCAACATACCGAGGATCACTCCCGACCCCCTGCAACACAAGGCCGGAACCATTCCTTACTGAACAGTCCCGAACAAGATAACCCCGTAGTTGTTTGCAACCAACTGCCCACACAGCCGAAAAATAAGGGACATCTAGACAGGGGAATATCCTTGTCCTGCTTGGGCATGACCCACCTAACCTTGCTGCACCTCCCCTGTTTTAGCCATTCCCGGTTGATGAGGCTTGAGGCTGCGATTACCTTTATAGAATATATCTCTTAGAATGCTCATCGCCCACCTGACGATGTGTTGAAAGCATTCAATCCATACAAGTTCGTTCCGGGTTCGAACGAAACCGAAGGCATTATCTCGTTACACTCATTTCAGAATCACCCTCAGAGTTAACGACGATAACCCTTGCACTTTGAATCTTCATCTTCACTTCAGATTCGCGACCTATCGTAAATTTGGAATCGATGTGGTTTTCGGATGTTCCAAATGTGGAAAACCGATCCCGGTCTTATCGAAATCCAAAACGTGTCTTTTAAGGCCAAGTTGTCTATTTAGTCTTAACAGTTTAATTCAGTATAATCAATATACACACAGATGGATAATTCATAATATCACAATAGATAATCACATCATCATCATAAACAGATAATCAATATTATCATCCAAACAGATAATTAAATATTATCATATTTAAACCAAGCATCCATATCACATAGATATTATTCATGTCAGATCTGAATTCACAATCATCAAATGAAATATCAATATCATTCATAAGCAATGATTTATAAATCACAATCTATAATTAATTTAAAATGAATTAAATTAACTACATCAACCTCTTATTAATTTAAATTAAATTAAATTAATTACTTCATCTATAAATCCTGCCTATACAATCATTGATTAATTATAAATCAAATTAATTAACCATCCTCTAAATATTCATCTTGATTAAACACCTTTGATTAATCATTTTCTAATTACAATAGGTAATTAGTCTTTAATTAATTTCACAAATTAATTATCCTAAATCATTTATAGTAATTAACATTTAATTATTTCATTTACTAATTAAATATAATTAATTACATTCACCCTTACATAAATAAATTACTCCATTATTAATTATTCCTCAATTAAACAATTCTTAATTTACATCATTAATTATATTAATTAATGATCTCTAATTTATATTTAAATTAAATTACTTTATTTAAATTTATTTACATTAAGCGATTAAACTTTAATTAAACACAATTATTAATCACCCTTGGTTAATAACAACCCAGTATTAACTACCCTTAATTACTTATTAACAAATTAATTATCCCATAATAAATTATCTCCATTAATTAATCTTTTGATTAATTTCAAAAGTAATTATCCAAATTACTTCATTAACACATCATTTTCACAAATTACATTCAGTAATTAACATTAATTACTTTTCCCAGTAATTATGCTCCATTAAGTACACTGGGTAATTACACTCATCAATTTATCAAATGATTTTCTTGAATTAATTAAAATAAATTAATTAACTTAAATTAATCATTTATCAAAATTAATTACAATAAGTAATTAATCTTTTAATTACTTTTATCAAGTAACTACACTTAACAATTTACAATAGATTACCTCATTAATCTGATTAATTATCAAAATTAATCACATATATTAATTAATTAATAATCTTTAGTTAATTATCTTCATTAACTAATAACATTTCTTAATTTACTTCTTAATTGATCTCTAACTATAAATTAATCTAAATTATTAATATAGAAATTAAAAACACAAGTCATCATTCATTTAATCATCTAAATATCTTAATTATTCTTAAGATAATTTATTTTTTTATTAATGACTTCATGTATATTAGAACATTACATTTTAAATTTAAATACAAATTCCATTTTGAATTTAAGATTCAAAAGATTATTTTTTAAACATTTACCAAATTTAAATTCAATTTATAATCTTTAAATAAATGTAAATAACATTTATTACTTGCATAAGATAAGCCTTTAAATTAAACTACTTAACTTTTAGTTAAAAATTTTGCTTTTAATTTACATTATATTTGTAACTTGCAAATTCAAGTTAAACAATTTATTTAACTTCAAACCTTTTATAAAAGAATTCTCTAAAAATCAAGTTAAACATTTATTTGAAACATCTTTACTTTTCAAAACTATTTTATTTTGACTAATTTTTTTTAAACATTCATATTTAAAAACTGATTTAGAAATTTCAGATTTGAATCCAAAGGAAACTTGAATTCCATCAATTTATCTTTGTTTTAAACTTTGGTTTAAACTTCCTTTTCAAAATCTTGAATTCAAAACTTGATTTTCAAATCCATATCCATTTGAAAACCTTAAGATTAAAATGTTCATTTGAAACTATACTTTAAATTTTTGGAATTTAAACCACAGTTTAAATTTTGTTTCAAAAATTTGAATTAATTTAAAATCTGAAACCTGTCAGGTTTTCAAAACCTGTAACCCACCTTTAAAAACTTAAACTTTGACTTCTTTTCAGATTTGTATCCAAAAATAACTTGAATTCAAACTTTCCACTGAAATTAGACTTGTTTAAATCTATTTCTTATTTTCAGGTTTCATTTGAATTTGTTTAAAATCAAACTCTGCTTCCAGGTTACAACTATCTGAAACAACACTGACTCGAGTGCACCTGGGTTTGCTTCGATTCTTCCATTCCCCTACTTCGAGTCACGTACTCGAGTGACTCGAGTATTCCCAGTCAAAAAAATACCCTGTACCCAAAAAAACAACTCCACAACACTTCAATGGCACGGTGCGCGTGCACCGTGGCCTCGGCCACCTCCGACCACCCACATGAACGTCAACACATCACCAACTACCACCAGATAACACCACGGCCACCTAAAATCGTCACGGCAACTCAAAACGAAAATGGGTTTGAAACCCAAACCTGGAACACAACAGCCTTTCCCCTCTCGAACTTGTCAATGCTCCGTCCTCCCAATGCCGACCATCGGAACGCCAGCGTATCCGGCTATAACCTCGACCATGTCCCCTCTTCCAATCCCCATAAGCACGTCGAGCTCGATCCCCAATTAAAGGCGTACGAGACCCAAAACCGAACCATAGCAAAACTAGGTTTACAAAAAGAATTTCGTCGCCATCGCCACCACGCCAAACTGCACCACCTCCCCTCATTTTTCCTCAACTCTCTAATCACTTGTCCCTCACCACAGAGAACCCCGAACACTCCGGTCCACTTGATCACCCACAAATCGATAATAACCCACTTCGTTCTAACCCAAACTACACCTTCAATACTCAAAAGAAAATTATAGTTTTAATCTTAAAAATCATAAGTTTGGATGGAGTTTCAGATTGCATGCCTGAAACATTGAATCATAATGTTGGGATTTTCACTAATTTAAAGTTTGGTCTGTTATTTTGATTACCAGAGACAAACCATATTTCTTTAACTAAAATAAAAATTTTAAAACTAAATTTGGTGATGAAATACACAAGTTTCACTTGAAACTTAAGCTTAAATAAGGATTACATCAAGAGATATCGAATTAAAATCAAATGAGAACCCGGAAATATGAACAGAGAGTACCCAGAATTAAACAGAACATTGATATCATACATTCATATATAAATACAGAGAAAAGCACCAATATATACTGGCATTCAACATATTATTTCCAAAAATTCTATGCAACCAGATTACTACTTAAGTTATTTAAAATTTGAAGTTACTCACCTGCTTTTGGAATGAACGGAGCATTCCTGTTGTTGAAACAGCTTAAACTTAAAACTGGAAACTGTTTTGCTTTTAATCTTCCAAAACTTCTTGCCTTAGTTGAGTTGAAGTTGTTTAAGTTGTAAAAATGGAAATGTTTGTTATTGTTTCAGGATTGATATGTTTAGTGAACGAACAAAAATAATATGACATATATAAAGAAGTTTCAGGGGAAGGTGGCATCTGAGACAAGCAATTTTTTTTTTTGTACAATAATTTGTTTTATCAGGCAAGATTTTTCTTGTTGGACGCTGAAAGGATGTTTTAAAACAATTCGAAATGACTTTGTTTAAGCTTGCATTAAATGTTTAAGTACTTTATGTAAATGGTTATATTATATTTTTACTTGTTTAGATTTTTCTTGCCTGCATACTTATCTTACAACATATTTATCTTGCTTGAACCTTCATCTACAAGCTACCTGCACATTATTTTATTTTTGCTTTGCATTCTTTTACCAGCACATATTTTTACTTCGTCTTGTAACTTTGCTTATTTCTTTTTTTTTTCTTGTACTTACACATATTCTTACAGGCAACATACTTATGACTTTGCCATGTTTACTTTTATTATTTTGTCTTTTGTCTTAGTTTATTCTAGTTATTAGTTATAAACTTTAACCTATGTATTAAATTCTATGCTTAGTTATGCTCATGTACATATATGAAGTTGTTTTAGTTATGTTATACATTTCAACTTGAGTATTTAGTTCTATGCTTAGTTATGCTTACACATAGTATTATATTTTTGTACTTATGTTAACATCATACATTTGATTTATACTTAAGTTTAATATTTATAAAGTTTACTTTATTTTAAATTTACAAATCATAGCTTTCCAAAATACATACATATATATATATATATATATATAAATAAATTTAAAATAACAATTTCTATTTATGTAAAAATCCATTTGTAAAGATATTGCATTATTAATATAGCTCATTATTAAATCAAAATAATTTATAAAAGAAACAATTTCTTCACAATATAAATTACTTATTTTATAAAGCTAAATTAAAAAGAACAAAACAATCTTTTTATTTAAATTTAAACCTAGGCTAGAATTTATTTTTAGACAAATTGAATTTATCTTGAGTATTTTTAAAATCATATTATTATTAATTCAATATTAAATTTCCAAATTATCAAAAATAATAGAATTAGAAAACATAGCTTTATCTATTAAATTTAAAAACAAAACTTATCTATTTATAACATATACCAATATATACATATATACATTATAATAGAAACAATTTAAATTAGCTTTTTAAAAGATAAATTAATAGTTAAATATTTATTTAAAAGAAGATAATTAAATCAATTCAAATATTATTAACAAATATTATCAACTCAATTTAATTTTTAATGTAGATTATTAAATTGATATTGCCCCAAATTTCCGGGATGTCACATTCCTCCCCCTTAAAAGAGTTTCCTCCCCGAAATTTAAAACAAAGGTAATTTAATAATCTAGTTAAAGATTTAAATTGTAAACACAAGCATATATCAATCATATGCTAACAACCATAGCAACCAATTTATCCCAACAAACAAATCTAACTATCCAGACAAGATTCCGGATAGAATTTTCTCGAGTTTCCCCAAGTATAAATATCAGGATACTCGCTCTACAGATCCCAAATAAACAATACTACTAAGCTACAGAACTTCTACTCATCTAGATCTACAAAACAAGACAAGATATCAGACTATAGACAAGTTTGAATCAACAACAAAATTCCCTGAACTGCTGGTTCTACAACCAGAGATAGATCTTACACATACTCCCTCAGAGATACGTGAAACACAACGAATTCCATTTATCCAAACTGACAATTCGATCCTGAAGACTAAACACTTATTCAAAATCAAATCTCCGACTTGGGAATCCAAATTCCTTCGTCTTTTATCCACAAAACTCTTCGGACGATCCTAGGCTTCCTTCATCCTTACTGATCAGCTCAACTCTTGCTGATGTCCTTAGAAACAAACTGAACCAAAAACAATCCAACAAAATGATCTTTCCAAGATCAACCAAAACTCAGAACACAAACTCTATTCCAAATCAGAAAAGAACTCACTTTCTCATCCAGAAAAGATAAAACAAGTGCACTCCAATCTGGCCTCAGATCCTGAAAAATTTCCTGCAGAACTCTCCAATCCAAACACTGCAACATCCAATTGCTTCCAAACTAAAACAGCTGCCACCTTGCTTTCACTGCGCAACTCTGACTGTACAGATGAAAATGCTGAAGATGAACTCAAGCACAAACTGGACAACACATTCCAATAATAAAGTTCACATATCCAAAAATAAAACTCAGAAGTTCCTCCAAAACCTGAGCTACTTCCCCAAACTCAAAAATCATCCTATTACTAATCTGATCCATCGGTACCACTCCTGAAATCCAGCCGATATCAAACTCAATCTCCTGATGCTGACAAAACTCTAAATTCCAAAAGACATCCAGAAAAATCTCTGAAACACAAGAGAACACTCAAACTATCGCAAGTCACTTTTGCGATCAATCCAGCCTAATTCCAAAGATACTGCTCTCTCTTTACCAAATAGAACAGCTTATGCTTATGTGGCCAATCCATCGAAGAAATGGAATTACTCTACTGCTTCTGAAGTTACCTCAAGAAAAACTGCTAAGCCAGAAGACTTCCTAATCCAAAGCTCTTCGAGAAACTCTGACCTCAAAGCAAACAGAAACACCCAGCTGAACACAGCCACAACACCGAAGCAGTCACTCTTCCTTACTTGTTCCAAAGAAACATCTTCGGAGACATCCATGGTCACTGTGTCTCATCATACAGCTACTACACCTTGATGTATCAAGATATCATGGCTTGCTTCTGTCCAACCGACAGATCCAAATTCTTGCTCAACCAAACTCTTACACTTCAAAAATGAACTTCGAACCTTAACAGATTTCCTTCAGAGATTAATGAAATCCTTATACCACTCAAAGCTCACTCGAGACGGTAGTAGGTCTATAGTCTCGACAATTACACTTCCAACCTCAAACATTTAAATTCCAACCATTGGTGGTTGTGTTACACACACCACCACCCTATCTACCTTTATAGCTCATTGGAAAACCTGAACAGGTAACCCAACAAAAGGTAGAAATAAATAAAAATATATATATATTATATATCAAAATTACAAATACGCTCTCTCAAGAAAGAAATCACTCAAGAGCCTAGGTATTCACTCAACCTAGCGCTCTGATACCAACTGTGACGACCCGGCTTCCTACGCCTAGAAAACCGTTTCTTCATGAAGAAAGAAAGGGATGAGAAAATAGAAAAGATAGAGAAGAAAGAACAACAACATCAGAATCTCACAGTGGAATGAATAAATCATAATAATCACATAAGTATTTACATAGTATACAACATCAATCAGAGTTATACAGATAATACATCACATACTAGACAGTTATAAACACCTGTCTAGTTAATTCAACTCAACACAAAACAACTCAGAAATACCAACACAGCGGAACTATATATATATATCTACAACGCTGAAGCCTCCTGCTCCATTGCTCCTCTAGAATTCGTCAAAGCTAACCTGAATCCCTTGGCTACCCGTAAAAATTTGGGTACCCGAGAGTTTATGAAAAACAAAAATAAACTCCGGGTCAGACATGGGTCTGGCATGAGTAACGGGTTAAAGTTGCTTAACTTTGAAAATCCTTTGAAAATAAAAGGTATCACGTAAGACTCCCCACACATAAACATGGAAAAGTTTTTTCCTTACGCTAACCAAAACATTTGATAGGAAATTCAGTGATATTATAATAGGTCTAGGGTTTTCAAGTAAATAGAAAATTGCCGAAATTGTTACATGATTAAATTCCAGCTACTAGCCACAAAAGTGGGCAATACAATCAAATCCGTTGGCACTTATTGGATTTTGGATTCCATACAATGGCAGGGCTACTGGGGTACCGCCCGTCCCAGTACGTGGCCTAGATCAACGTACCGAGGATCACTCCCAACCCCCTGCAACACAAGGACGGAACCATTCCTTACTGAACAGTCCTGAACAAGATAACCCCGCAGTTGTTTGCAACCAACTGCCCACACAGCCGAAAAATATGGGACATCTAGACAGGGGAATATCCTTGTCCTGCTTGGGCATGACCCACCTAACCTTGCTGCACCTCCCCTGTTTTAGCCATTCCCGGTTGATGAGGCTTTAGGCTGCGATTACCTTTATAGAATATATCTCTTAGAATGCTCATCGCCCACCTGACGATGTGTTGAAAGCATTCAATCCATACAAGTTCGTTCCGGGTTCGAACGAAACCGAAGGCATTATCTCGTTACACTCATTTTGGAATCACCCTCAGAGTTAACGACGATAACCCTTGCACTCTGAATCTTCATCTTCACTTCAGATTCACGACCTATCGTAAATTTGGAATCGATGTGGTTTTCGGATGTTCCAAATGTTGAAAACCGATCCTGGTCTCATCGAAATCCAAAACGTGTCTTTTAAGGCCAAGTCGTCTATTTAGTCTTAACAGTTTAATTCAATATAATCAATATACACACAGATGGATAATTCATAATATCACAATAGATAATCACATCATCATCATAAACAGATAATCAATATTATCATCCAAACAGATAATTAAATATTATCATATTTAAACCAAGCATCCATATCACATAGATATTATTCATGTCAGATCTGAATTCACAATCATCAAATGAAATATCAATATCATTCATAAGCAATGATTTATAAATCACAATCTATAATTAATTTAAAATGAATTAAATTAACTACTTCAACCTCTAATTAATTTAAAATAAATTAAATTAATTACTTCATCTATAAATCCTGCCTATACAATCATTGATTAATTATAAATCAAATTAATTAACCATCCTCTAAATATTCACCTTGAATAAACACCTTTGATTAATCATTTTCTAATTACAATAGGTAATTAGTCTTTAATTAATTTCATAGATTAATTATCCTAAATCATTTATAGCAATTAATATTTAATTATTTCATTTACTAATTAAATATAATTAATTACATTCACCCTTACATAAATTACCCCATTATTAATTATTCCTTAATTAAACAATTCTTAATTTACATCATTAATTATATTAATTAATGATCTCTAATTTAGATTTAAATTAAATTACTTTATTTAAATTTATTTATATTAAGCGATTAAACTTTAATTAAACACAATTATTAATCACCCTTGGTTAATAACAACCCAATCATTAACTACACTTAATTACTTATTAACAAATTAATTATCCCATAATTATTTACCTCCATTAATTAACCTTTTGATTAATTTCAAAAGTAATTATCCAAATTACTTCATTAACACATCATTTTCACAAATTACATTCAGTAATTAACATTAATTACTTTTCCCAGTAATTATGCTCCATTAAGTACACTGGTTAATTACACTCATCAATTTATCAAATGATTTTCTTGAATTATTTAAACTAAATTAATTAACTTAAATTAATCATTTATCAAAATTAATTACAATAAGTAATTAATCTTTTAATTACACTTATCAAGTAATTACCCCATTAATCTGATTAATTATCCAAATTAATCACATATATTAATTAATTAATAATCTTTAGTTAATTATCTTCATTAACTAATAACATTTCTTAATTTACTTCTTAATTGATCTCTAACTATAAATTAATCTAAATTATTAATTTATAAATTAAATACACAAGTCATCATTCATTTAATCATCTAAATATCTTAATTATTCTTAAGATAATTTATTTTTTTATTAATTACTTCATGTATATTAGAACATTACATTTTAAATTTAAATACAATTTCCATTTTGAATTTAAGATTCAAAAGATTATTGTTTAAACAATTACCAAATTTAAATTCAATTTATAATCTTTAAATAAATGTAAATAACATTTATTACTTGCATAAGATAAGCCTTTAAATTAAGATACTTAACTTTTAGTTAAAAATTTTGCTTTTAATTTACATTGTATTTGTAACTTGCAAATTAAAGTTAAACAATTTATTTAACTTCAAACCTTTTATAAAAGAATTCTCTAAAAATCAAGTTAAACATTTATTTGAAACATATTTACTTTTCAAAACTATTTTATTTGGACTTATTTTTTTTTAAAACATTCATATTTAAAAACTGATTTTAAAATTTCAGATTTGAATCCAAAGTAAACTTGAATTCCATCGATTTATCTTTGTTTTAAACTTTGGTTTAAACTTCCTTTTTAAAAACTTGAATTCAAAACTTGATTTTCAAATCCATATCCATTTGAAAACCTTAAGATTCAAATGTTCATTTGAAACTATACTTTAAATTTTTGGAATTTAAATCACAATTTAAATTTTGTTTCAAAAATTTAAATTAATTTAAAATTTGAAACCTGTCAGGTTTTCAAAACCTGTAACCCACCTTTAAAAACTTAAACTTTGACTTCTTTTCAGATTTGAATCCAAAAATAACTTGAATTCAAACTTTCCACTGAATTTAGACTTGTTTAAATATATTTCTTATTTTCAGGTTTCATTTGAATTTGTTTAAAATCAAACTCTGCTTCCAGGTTACAACTATCTGAAACAACACTGACTCGAGTGCATCTGGGTTTGCTTCGAGTCTTCCATTCCCCTACTTCGAGTCACGTACTCGAGTGACTCGAGTATTCCCAGTCAAAAAAATACCCTGTACCCAAAAAAACAACTCCACAACACTTCAATGGCACGGTGCACGTGCACCGTGTCCCCGGCCACCCATATGAACGTCAACACATCATCAACTACCACCAGATAACACCACGGCCACCTAAAATCGTCACGGCAACTCAAAACGAAAATGGGTTCGAAACCCAAACCTGGAACACAACAGCCTTTCCCCTCTCGAACCTGTCAATGCTCCATCCTCTCAATGCCGACCATCGAAACGCCAGCATATACGGCTATAACCTCGACTATGTCCCCTCTTCCAATCCCCATAAGCGCGTCGAGCTCGATCCCCAATTAAAGGCGTACGAGACCCAAAACCGAACCATAGCAAAACTAGGTTTACAAAAAGAATTTCGTCGCCGTCGCCACCACGCTAAACTGCACCACCTCCCCTCATTTTTCCTCGAGTCTCCAATCACTTGTCCCTCACCACAGAGAACCCCGAACACTCCAGTCCACTTGATCACCCACAAATCGACAATAACCCACTTCGTTCAAACCCAAACTACACCTTCAATACTCAACAGAAAATTATAGTTTTAATCTTAAAAATCATAAGTTTGGATGGAGTTTCAGATTGCATGCCTGAAACATTGAATCATAATGTTGGGATTTTCACTAATTTAAAGTTTGGTCTGTTATTTTGATTACCAGAGACAAACCATATTTCTTTAACTAAAATAAAAATTTTAAAACTAAATTTGGTGATGAAATACACAAGTTTCACTTGAAACTTAAGCTTAAATAAGGATTACATCAAGAGATATCGAATTAAAATCAAATGAGAACCCGGAAATATGAACAGAGAGTACCCAGAATTAAACAGAACATTGATATCATACATTCCTATATAAATACAGAGAAAAGCACCAATATATACTGGCATTCAACATAATATTTCCAAAAATTCTATGCAACCAGATTACTACTTAAGTTATTTAAAATTTGAAGTTACTCACCTGCTTTTGGAATGAACGGAGCATTCCTGTTGTTGAAACAGCTTAAACTTAAAACTGGAAACTGTTTTGCTTTTAATCTTCCAAAACTTCTTGCCTTAGTTGAGTTGAAGTTGTTTAAGTTGTAAAAATGGAAATGTTTGTTATTGTTTCAGGATTGATATGTTTAGTGAACGAACAAAAATAATATGACATATATAAAGAAGTTTCAGGGGAAGGTGGCATCTGAGACAAGCAATTTTTTTTTTGTACAATAATTTGTTTTATCAGGCAAGATTTTTCTTGTTGGAGGCTGAAAGGATGTTTTAAAACAATTCGAAATGACTTTGTTTAAGCTTGCATTAAATGTTTAAGTACTTTATGTACATGGTTATATTGTATTTTTACTTGTTTAGATTTTTCTTGCCTGCATACTTATCTTACAACATATTTATCTTGCTTGAACCTTCATCTACAAGCTACCTGCACATTATTTTATTTTTGCTTTGCATTCTTTTACCAGCACATATTTTTAATTTGTCTTGTAACTTTGCTTATTTCTTTTTTTTTCTTGTACTTATATATATTCTTACAGGCAACATACTTATGACTATGCCAGGTTTTTTTATTATTTTGTCTTTTGTCTTAGTGTATTCTAGTTATTAGTTATAAACTTTAACCTATGTATTAAATTCTATGCTTAGTTATGCTCATGTACATATATGAAGTTGTTTTAGTTATGTTATACATTTTAACTTGAGTATTTAGTTCTATGCTTAGTTATGCTTACACGTATTATTATATTTCTGTACTTATGTTAACATCATACATTTGATTTATACTTAAGTTTAATATTTATAAAGTTTACTTTATTTTAAATTTACAAATCATAGCTTTCCAAAATACATACATATATATATATATATATAAATTTAAAATAACAATTTCTATTTATATAAAAATCCATTTGTAAAGATATTGCATTATTAATATAGCTCATTATTAAATCAAAATAATTTATAAAAGAAACAATTTCTTCAAAATATAAATTACTTATTTTATAAAGCTAAATTAAAAAGAACAAAACAATCTTTTTATTTAAATTTAAACCTAGGCTAGAATTTATTTTTAGACAAATTGAATTTATCTTGAGTACTTTTAAAATCATATTATTATTAATTCAATATTAAATTTCCAAATTATCAAAAATAATAGAATTAGAAAACATAGCTTTATCTATTAAATTTAAAAACAAAACTTATCTATTTATAACATATACCAATATATACATATATACATTATAAATAGAAACAATTTAAATTAGCTTTTTAAAAGATAAATTAAAAATTAAATATTTATTTAAAAGAAGATTATTAAATCAATTTAAATATTATTAACAAATATTATCAAATCAATTTAATTTTTAATGTAGATTATTAAATTGATATTGCCCCAAATTTCCGGGATGTCACATTAAACAACTTGGCCTTTAAGAAACGTATGGATTTCGATGAGACCGGGATCAGATATCAAGTTTGATTATCTGAAAACCACATTGATCCAAGTTAAACGTTAAGTCGTGAAATCTCAAGTGAAGATCGAGATGGAGTTTCAGAGTGCAAGGGCTATTGTTGTTAACTCTGAGGGTGATTCCAAAATGAGTGTAACGAGATAGTGCCTTCGATTTCGTTCGAACCCGGAATGAACTTGTATAGATGAATGCTATGAAACCATCGTCAATGGAGGACGATGAGTATTCCAAGATGTGTTCTTAAAAGGTAATCTAGCCTCAAGCCTCATCAACTAGGAATGGCTAAAACAGGGGAGGTGCAGCAAGGTTATGTGGGTAGCACCCAAGTAGGACGAGATTTACTCCTGCCTAGAGGTCCCTTTTTATTCGGCTTAGTGGGCAGTTGTTGGCCACAACTGCGGGGTTGTCTTGTTTGAGACTGTCCAGTAAGGGATGGTTCGGGCCTTGTGTTGCAAGGGATTTAGGGTGGATCCTCGGTACTCTAATCTAGACCAGGTACTATGACGGACGGTACCCTAGTAGCCCTGCCACTGTATGGAATCCAATCTCCGATAAGTGCCCTCGGACTTGATTGTAAACCTATGTATGCTGGAATTTAATAAACGTAACAATTTCGGCTATTTTCTAGTTTATTTGAAAACCCTAGATCGTATTATAATATCACTGGATTTCCTGTCAAATATTTTGGTTAGCGTAAGGTAAAAAATTAACCATGTTTATGAGTGGGAAGTCTTACGTGATACCATTGTTTTCAAATGATTTTTAAAGTTAAAAAACTTTAACCCGTTTACTCACACCAAACCCTTGCCTAACCCGAAGTTTATTCTGTTTTTCTTAAACACTTGGGTACTCAAATTTTTACGAGTAGCTAAGTGATCAGGTTTGCTTAGACGAATTTTAGGAAGGACCTGGAGCAGGAGACTTGGCGTAGCTATATATGTATCTTTCCGCTGTGTTGATAGTTCTGTGATGTATTTTGGGAATGTAATGTAATGATAGGTCTTCATGACTATCTTGGTTGATGTTGTATAACTGTATTAATTCTAGTATATGGTGATACTATGTAATATTTATGTGAAGTAATATATTTTGTTTCGTTCCACTATGAGATTGTGATATTGTTTAGTTCTTTCTTTCTATCTTTTCTATTTCTACATATATCTTTCTCAATGATGATACGTCTTTCTGTTCGATGAAAACGGGTCATCACCTACGTGATTTTTCCATCTCTTGCAAAGATAGGGTGTAGATTGTTAGTGTCCGAGGAAAAATTTCAAATCAAGGTGTTACAAAATGCAAGATTTCTCTGCTTCTTCTATTTTTCATTCATGATGTTTAATCCTGACCAAGTTCACATATATGTGTATATAGATTTCCACTTATTAAATCTAAAATCTCTTATGTGTTGTTAATTAATTATAAAATTATTTTTTATTTGATTTATTTTTTGGCTTTCAAATTATTAGTAACGAACCAAATTTTCAACCCTTGAAAATCGACACTAATATGTCCACGGTATTACATGCCAATAAATCGAATGGTGGAAACCCGATTGTTAGGGGAAGAAGGTTAAAGAAAGAAGATAAGAAGAAAACTAATCAACATAGAATCTCACAGCTGAATGAATAATTTATAACATACCACAAATCTTTATACAAAAGAAAAACTGTAATATGTGTATATACAAACATCAATCAGAGTATACTAACCTATTTTAGCCTGGACGGTTGTAATAGCCTGCCCTCACAATTGCTGACAACATAACAATGAATACAGCGGAAAATAACCATCTAGGTGAATACGCCTCTAGGCCTCCAACTTGTCTTTTGAAGCTCCAAGCATCCATGCTAATCTTTAATATGCTCGATTTGACCCGAGCATTATAATAAAATAACCAAAACAATTTTATAGAAAATTCATTCATATTATAATAATGTCTAGGGGTCAAAGTAAAATATGAATATAGCTGAAATGCTTGCATCACGCATTTCAACATAGTTGGGTACAACTAAGTCTGTACGGAGCTTATTGGAAAATGGATTCTATACAATGACTGGGCTACTACAGTACCGCCCGTCACAGTGTATCTCTAGATAAAATAACCCTATGGATCTCGCCTGGATCCTCGACCAACATCGGACTGGCCTACCCCTTGCTGGATAGTATCGAATATGATCACCCCTCCATTAATGGGCCTCGAAGTATACAGTTGAGTGATAACAGCGACTCTAGATAGGGATGAGCCATTCCCGGTCGATGAGGCTTGAGTCTACGATTACCTTTTAAGAACATATAAACTTAGAATGCTCATTGCCCTCCAATGACAATGTGTTGATAGCATTCATCCATGCAAGTCCGTTCTAGGTCTGAGCGAAATCGAAGGCACAATTCCTACTACATCCATTTTGGAATCACACTCAGGATTAGTAGCAATTTTCCCTTGCACTTCACATCTCTATCTTCAATTCCATGCTCTTTCAGATATCTTCACTTCGGAACACTTTCATTGGATCGAATTGGTTTTTGGATAACATATTCGATTCCGGTCTCTTTGAAACAACATTTGATAATTCCCGGTAAACTCAACTACGGTTCTTTATGAAATAATCAATCAAAGATAAGATCAGAGATCGCCTCCTAACCGTTAGTGGACAGATTTTTTTAACACTATCCTAAGAGAACGAAACGAGATTTGTACGCACAGTACATTATCATCGGAGATGAATGTACCATATAACTCGCGTATTTCTTCAAGGTATTTTTAATGTTATGTTTGGGTCTATTTTCGATAGTCGGTTATTTAACTATCGAATAACAATGTTCAATGATAGATTCATTCCATAGGGAAAAACCAACATTGGTTTATCATATAAGAAATTACTAGCCTCCTTTAATAAATCTACCTAAATAAAACCCACTTTATAAATTACTTGAATATAAACACCATTACAACAATACACTCATAAATCCCTACATTTCAATGCTTAGAAATATTTATCTCAACAATATAAGTTTATCCACAAAATTTAGAAAGATTTTCTTTTTATTCGATTCTCCATTCATTTACAAAACTCCTTATAATCTTTCCTAAAACATTTATAACTCATTTTATAAATCTTATATACCATTTATAAAAGTCTTTTATACATTCCAATCGTTCTTAAATTCTTTTTTTACATTTCTAAAATCATTTGTAAAGCCTTTATAAATCCATAAAACCATTTATAAAACTTCTTTTATTAATTTATAACCCGTCTCTAAATTGGTTTATAAATATCTAACCAATTATAAACTCTTTCACCTTGCAAATACACCTTCCTTTAGTTCTTCAAACCATTTTATAAATTCTTTTATAAAATTCAAGCCTATAGACTCCATTCCCGGGTCTCGGAAACATTTATAAATATTTTAGATCATTTACTTCAATATCAGTATATAATAATAATTATTAACAGTGAAAATTATAAATAAATGGAAATTATTAATTTTAAAACATCTTAAAATAAAAATTAATAATTCGAAAATATTATTTATGAAATAATAATAATAATAATTAATCTTTAATATTTTATAAAAATAATAAGTTATTTCAAAACCCAATTATAAATCCTTATTATTAATTCAAACCAAAATTATTCTTATTATCTTATCACATTTTGATAAATATTTAAATCCATATTACTATAAATAATCAACTTTAAACAATACTAATATAATTAAATAACCTTAAGTTAGTATTATTATAATTAAATAACTATAAAACCATATTAATATAATTTAATACTTTTTAAACAATATTAGTTTAATAAATTAAAAATAATATTACTATAACTAATTAGCTTTGAAAAAAATATTAATTTAATTAAACAATTTCAAACAATATTACTATAATAAAACAACTTTAAAACAACACAAACATAATTAAATAACCTTAAAATAATATTATTAAAATCAAATAACTTTAAAACAATATTAATATAATTAAATAAATAATCCTTAAAATAAAATATTTTCAAAACCCAATTTCAAAATTTAAAAAATCATTTCTTTTCTCAAAAACCAGTTCCAACTTGAAAGGCAATTCACGGTTTTCTAAAATACTAATTTGAGGCCAACAGCCACCCAAACTTAACTAATATCGATATTGATTTTCTATCACTACTGATTTTTAGTTTTCAACATATAACAATGTTATAACCATAATGTCCACAATCAGATTCATTTCTCAGTAATCTATATAAAAATATATTATTGAAACAATTCAATAATAGGGAGGAATCCTGTTGGATCCCTCCAACTTGTTCTCCTCTGGATCACAAATGTTCTATAATCATAAAATATAAATCAACCGCTTCGAGACAGGATTCGTTTACAAAAGGTCATCCGCGCTTACATGGGAACGTAATAGGGTCTCATCCACTCCAATAGGCGGTAATATATCCAAACCAACTAGTAGATATAGCAATTCATTGGAACAATCATACAATGATTTTTATCAACTATATATTATACTAGTTAACCAGAAAGGTGAGTTTAACTCATCGGAATTTTCTTTTGTCGCCGAGGAATTTCAGTTTGGAACTAAAATCGAATGACGTCCGATTTTAGCTCAGTTTTTAGTAATCTCCAAATTTTTTCAAACTAGTTCCGTTGCAAAGCCCTCATCAATTTGAGCGCAACACAAAAAGTTTCGTCTCGATCGGACCTCGTATGAAGGAGTTATAAACTTTATAAGTCATCGATTTAATTATATAATTTAATATACTCAAATTAATAATTAGAAAATTTCCCTTTCCCCCTTTTCTTCCAAATGAAACCATGCATAGATACACAACCACCCATACTCGCGTGCACATCCCCTCGATGACATGGAGCTCTGCAACTCGAAAATTCGATGACTGCATTGAACTTCTCTTGCGAATCTCCACCTGCCCACACCAAAAACCACCCCTCCACGGCCTCGACCCAAAACATGACATCACCGCCCACCCGCTGCACGTGTCCAAGTCACACAACCCCCAAAGCTACCGAGCTCCATGAATTTCCACTAGATGATGTGCCTCCGACCCCTCAATCCAAAACCAAACTCCAATTGCACTAACTCCTCCTCCATTTGCCACAAAGCCATGCCCTAGTTTACTGTTGCAAAATCGATCATTTCCAAAAATGGTCGCGCTTGTATCTGAAGCCATGGACGAGGAGCTCAACTCCATACTAGTTCGATGAATCGAGAATTTTGATTTTTAGTTCTGTATAAATTTTTATTTTTATTTTTGAATTCTCGTTGTCTTTCTTTCTTCATTCTGGAGATGGTTTTATAACAGTAGAGAGGACATGGGGGTATGGCTCTGTACGGGGTGATATGGGTTGAAGGTGATAGGTCAAGGCAGTGTATGGCCAAGTCCACGTAAATATATTACTCAAATTTAAAATATCTAGCTATATAATTTGGGACCTGATCGAGGCGTGCCACATGGCGTTCTATATGTTATATCTCTATTCTAAACGCGATGGAACTAGTCTCGAGCCCTAATTCGATCATATGCAGAAGATAGCTTTTTGAATTCAATTATTATATTAAATTTTCAGTATTGATTTCTACGCATTTTTATCTCTCATGGCCAAACGATACGTCGGATCGCCGTGAAATTTGACGGCGTATTATAATTCATTATTATAAACCTAATGACATTGGTTTCGTCTAAATCCAAGACAGTGCCCTAGAAGGCTATTTCCACTCATTAATTTAAAACGAGTTATTTTCAAAATCGAGCAAATCACTTTTAAATCCAATTTAAAAGTTTTATTATCTTCATTATTATTAATAGAAATCAATAAGCTTTGATAATTTTTTATCCAAATAAAAATCTAGGATTTAATTATTTATACAATTTTCGATTATTAACTTTTAATAGTTCAATTTCCCAATAAATCGCTATATTTGAAATTCGTGTTATTTACCCTATAAATTAACTTTCCAATATTAAGAATCAATTAAATATCCTAATTTCAAATGACTAAAAATTCTGGGCGTTACATTCTTCCCCCCTTAAAAGAATTTCGTCCTCGAAATTGCCAAGGTAGGAAAAATACCCAACCCCTTAATTTTTACAACCAATTAGCTTACTTACCAAATCCTTTTAAGCCTTTAACTTTCCAAAACCAATTTGTTGAAACCTTGTTAATACTTTTACTAAGCTTCCAAATTCATTAGTAGATTCCAACTAATATTATCCATTCAATCATTTCAGGTTATAACTCAAAATCAAATTTTTAGTTATCGAAAATTTCTTCAAAATTTATAACTCGTTAAATTTCTGAGAAGTTTTTTTCTCCAGTGCCTCCTTTGCACTGCTAGATTAGAACAACTACAAGTTTCCACTACAGGCCTAAACTAGCAAAAGAAAAAAAATTCCAAGTAGCTCGATCATAAAACTATCAAATTCAAATGCAATTAAACATGTTCCTTTCAGTCGGCAACCCAATTTTTCTTATGAAATCAAAGACATCAAATTAGCTCTTGCTTTTATAAAGCTGCATCTAATTTACCAACAATATCCAACATAATAGTTCATAAACATATTATTCTACAATTTCCATTTTCAACATTTGTTTTACTAATACGATGTACATGTCTCATTCGTACGCACAACCAATGTGATCGCTCGCTCGATCATACGATCTCACTTCCGAACTAGTATCATTCACATGACCGCCCTAGTGTGGACTCAAGTCCGGTTTATTGATTAGAAATCGCCATTCTCCTTACATAGCTATATAATATGATAGAGAAATCCAAAATCAATCAAAAATCTATATTCAGTGTTCGCCGTCGAGAATTGAGTGAAAAATTCCAACTTGAATCGATATAAATCATCTCAAAATCTTGTGCTCGAATCTAGATCAATCCGTTATGTGTATAAAATAGTATACGTACAACTTACATATTTATTTCCATTGATTTCTTAGTTATACCAAATCCATTTTATTCACATTAACTTCTTTACTTAGTACATTCCCTTCATTACTAGTGTCACTTAAGAATTTTTCCCTCAAATTCTATGTTTAACAACATTCCACTTTGTACTAAATTCATTTATGAACTATTTCATAAAATTTTACTTAAGTTTATAAACATTTTATACAACTCTCATGTTTACTATCACTTCACAACTTAAGTCATATTCGTTTTAAATAAAATCCAATTTTATTTAACTCAATTCCATTGTTTAATTTCAGTATTTCAACCATATTCCATGTTTAAACCCCCTCTTCTTATTTATTTCAATCATTTTGAAATATTATATATATACAAAATCCTCTTGGTATATCAAATCATTATATTGGATTTTCAAAATCTAGCTAGTTTTATCAAAACAAAACTCCAATAGTAGAAATTCCATTTTTGGAAACTCAAAAATGAACATTGATGATGCTGCAGTCATTACCAAAATTATTTTCCAACGACCAAAGTGAGTTCAGTGCTTTCAATTTTCCTGAAAAGTCCTTTTAAAAATATTTCCATTCAAAAATATTTTTCAAATCATACTGTTATCATTTTCTAAGACTTTGGGAAACAATTTCCAAAATTAATGGGATTTAAATCCTCAAATTTCCAGCCTTTAAACCCTTTTTATTTATAAACCACTTTTATACATCATATTTATATAATTCTATTTGGTTATATAAAATCAATTCTCAATTGTTAATCCCGGTTTGCATTATAATAATGAAAACTTTTATTAGAGCACAACAATAACAACAAATGATAATAATCATATATTATCGTTCTTTAACAACCAAACACACCATATATACCTTAAATTTTTTTAGAAATTATTTCTTTATATATAAAATATAATCATGGTAAAATTATTTCATTTACCCAATTTCAAAACAATATCATGTCGCATTTTCCTTTCAAGTGTTTAGAGATCCTTATCAATAATGTTATTCACTCGTATTGACCGGAATCCATAAGCCACTCAATAGATCAACCAACACAATATAAAACTTTATTATACCACTAACAAATACGCGCTCATATATATATACACACTCAAACTCATTCTAGGGTGCTACTGACCCTATCTCTAATGAGTACCCCAACAAAACCAAGGTTCTCGCTTAACCTTCAGCTCAGATACTAAATGTAACGATCCGAATTTTCGACCCTCGAAAATCAACACTAATACGTCCACGATATTACATGCCAATAAATTGAATTGTGGAAAACCCGACTGTTAGGGGAAGAAGAAAGAAGATAAGAAGAAAACTAAACAACATACAATCACACAGTGGAACGAAAAATCTATAATATATCACAAATCTTTACACAAAAGCAAAACGGTAATATGTGTAGATACAAACATCAATCAGAGTATACAAACCTATATCAGCTTAGACTGTTATAACAACATGTCCTCTCAATTGATGACAACACAACAATGAATACAGAAGAAAATAACAATCTATGTGAATACGTCTCTGGGCCTCCAACTCGCCTTCTGAAGCTCCAAGCATCCAAGCCAATTTGTAATATGCTCGGTCTCACCGGAGCATTATACTAAAATAACACCCAAGTCAGTCTAGAAAACAAGCATGAGGAAACACACCCAACTGGATTTAAAGTTTTAATTTGAAATCAAAGTATTTCATTAGACCACGTCGCACATAAACATGGATGGGTTTTTTACCTTACGATAACAATTTTTTTTATAGAAAATCCATTTGTATTGTAATAATGTCTAGGGGTTAAAGCAAAATATGAATAATTGCATCTCACGTTTCAGCATAGTTGGACACAACTAGGTCTGTACGACGCTTATCGGAAAGAATGGATTTCACACAATGACTGGACTATTGGTGTATCGCCCGTCACGATGCATCTCTACATAAAATAACACCGAGAACCTTGCCTGGATCCCCTGCCAATATAGGACCGACCTATCCTTTGCTGGATAGTACCGAATATGATCACACCTCCGTTAATGGGCCATGAAGCATACAATTGAGAGATAATATCGACTCTAGATGGGGACGATCATACCCTACCTGGAAGCGAACCACTTAGCCTTGCTGCATTTTTCCTGTTTTAGTCATTCCCGGTTGATGAGGCTTGAGGCAACCATTACCTTTCAAGAACATTTACACTCAGAATGCGCATTGCCCTCCAATGAAAATATGCTGATAGAATTCATCCATACAAGTCCGTTCTGGGTCTGAACATTACTGAAGGCACAATTTCTATTACGCCCATTTTGGAATCACCCTCAGGATTAGTAGCGATTAGCCATTGCATTTCACATTTCTATATTCGATTCCATTCTATTTTCGATGTCTTCACTTCGAAATTCTTTCATTGGATGGAAGAGTTTTCAGATAATATATCCAATCCTAGCCTCTTCTAAACAATATTCGGTGATTCCTAGTAAACTCAACCACAGTTCTTTAGGAAATAAACAGTCAAAGATAAGATCAGAGATCACCTCCTAGCCATTAGTGGAGGGATTTTCTTATTATTGTCCGAAAAGAATGAGATAATATTTATACGTGCAGTATAACATCATCGAAGATGATTGTGCCATATAACTCGCATGTTTCTCATAGATATTTCCAAAGTTACGTTGAGTCTATTCTCGATAGTTGGTTATTTAACTATCTAATAACAACGTTCAACCAAGGATTCATTCCATAGGGGAAAAACCAAAATTGGTTTAGCATATAAGCAATTACTAGCCTCCTTTAAAAACCTTCCTAAATAAAACCCACTTCATAAATTACTTGAAACACCATTACAAAAATATACTCACAAATCCCTACATTTCAATGCTTAGAAATATCTTATCTCAACAATATAAGTATATCCATAAAATTTAGAAATATTTTCTTTTTAGTCGATTCTCCAATCATTTACAAAACTCCTTATAATCCTTCCTAAAACATTTATAACTCATTTTATAAAGCTTATGGACTATTTATAAAATTCTTTTATACATTCCAATCGTTCATAGATACTTTTTGTAATTTTCTAAAATCATTTGTGAAGTCTTTATAAATCCATAAAACCATTTATAAAACTTCTTTCATGAATCTATAAAACTATCTCTGAAATTGGTTTATAAATATCTAACCATTTATAAACTTTTTCACCTTGCAAATACCCCTTCCTTTAGGTCTTCAAACCATTTTATAAATTCCTTTATAAAATTCAAGTCTTTCAACTCCATTCCGAGGTCTCGGAAACATTCATAAATAATTTAAATTATTTACTTCAAACATCACTATATAATAATAATTATTAACAATGAACATTATAAATAAATGGAAATTATAAACTTTAAAACATCTTAAAATAATAATTAATAATTTCGAAATATTGTTTAAGAAATAATAATAATTAATCTTTACTATTTTATAAATAATAATAATTTATTTTAAAACCTTATTATAAGTCCTTATTATTAATTCCAAACTATAAGTATTCTTAAATAATTAACCTAATCACATTTTGATAACTCTTTAAATCCATATTAGTATAAACAATTAACTTTAAACAATACTAATATAATTAAATAACCTTAAATTAATATTATTATAATTAATTAACTTTAGAACCATATTAATATAATTAAATACTTTTTAAATAATATTAATTTAATTTAAATAACTTAAAAATAATATTACTATAATTAATTAGCATTAAAATGAATATTAATTTAATTACATTTTCAAACAATATTGCTATAATAAAACGACTTTAAAACAACATTACTACAAATAAATAACCATAAAATAATATTATTAGAATCAAATAACTTTAAGACAATATTAATATAATTAAATAAATAATCCTTAAAATAAAATATTTTTGAAACCCAATTTTAGATTTTAAAAAAAATCGTTTCTTTTCTCAAAAACCTATTCCAACTAGAACGGTAATTCACAGCAAGTATAAAATACAAATTTAAGGCCAATAGCCACCTAACACTTAACCAATATCGATATTGATTTTCTGTCACTACTGGATTTTAGTTTTTAACATATAACAGTGTTATAACCATAATGCCCAACATCAGAATCATTTTTCAATAATCCATATAAAAATATATTATTGAAACAATCCAACAACAACGAGGAATCAAATAACAACAAGGAATCAATTTGTTTTCCCATGACCATTCAATTGCCCAATGTATAATTCAAATAGAAATTTGCCATTAATACTTTAACGATCCGTAATTTTTCGATAACTAAGAATAGCCAATTTAATAAGTTTTGTGATTTAATGTAGGAAGAGGAAAAAAATTATGGTTTAATAATAAGAATATAACTGGAATGAAATGTAATAGTATTAATTTAAGGTAATTGATAACTGCTTTAAATGTAATTCTAATTAATTGGAATGATTAAAAAGTTATAATTGGTTATAGATTGTAAATTAACTGTAATAACATGTGTTAATTGATAATTCGATTAAAGGAGTAATTGATAATTTAGGGGTTGTATTAATTAATGAAATAGTATGCAACTAATTATAATTGATAAAGGTAGTGTTGTGGTAGTAGTTATGACATTTGTATGTAGATAACAAACTTACAAATGTTATTAAATTAAGAAAAGGTGACGGTTATTGTTTGTTACCTATTTGTTTAACTTGTTGAAATCAAATTAGGAATAAATTACGATAAATGAAATTTAATATAGCATTAAAACGAATTAAGATAATGACTATAGAATATTAATGTAATAAGAAAGAAACCAATGTTAAATGTATACGTAGAACAATGAATGATTAAATATAAAGATTGAAATCAAGTTTGATCAAATTATTGGAATTTAAATGATAATAATTGGATTTACTGCAATTAAATGTAATTAAATATTATGTTAATGGGAGTTAAGATGAAGTTGGAGAATATTAATATTATAAGGTAAAAACCAATGTTAACTATGTCTATAGAGTAATAATTGATTAAATAAAGAGATGGAAATCAAATTAAATTAATTCATTGGAATTTAATTATAATTAATTAGATTAAATTTCAATTAAAATTGAACACTGTAACTGGTGTAATATTTAACGATGAATTGACATGTAAATTTGATTTAAATTTTTGTAAATGTCTAAGTAATCAAAAATGATGAAAATTGTTGGTCATTAAATTCTAAATTTAAAAAGTGATGTAATTAATTCAATATTAATTTATTTAATAAACGTGAAAATAGCCATTTTGACTACTGTCTTGGATTTCGAAGAAAGTAGTTTCATTGGATTTGTAACGGTGAATTATTGTAGGATTTCAAGTTTCGTAGCGATCGGACTAGTCATTCGATCACACGGACTCGAAACGCCTAGAAATCAATTTAATTATAATCAATTTGAAATAAGCTAATTTAAAGCTAACTTCTTCATACGATGGAACTAGGACTTGAAACATGTTCCATTGAGTTTAAAAATATCGAAAACATTTATATATATGGGATGGCCCACTTTCATTTTGAAAGCGAAACGGGCTTTTCGGGTCGTTATTGTCAATTCATACCAATTCAATTATGTTCATTCTTTCTTAACCAGGCCCCAATTATATAAATAGTTTTCTCTCAAACCCTAGCAGTCTTTTTCTTATTCTGTACATATAACTCCATCTGTTTGTTCCTCCTTCTCAAATGGCACAAACCCAAATTTCTAGATTCAATTGCAAATCAAAATCAAATCCAAAAAATTAAAGCTCCTCACACTATATCATGTTATATAACAATTCGAAGCCCTCAATGAGCGTAATTTATTGGTGTGATTCATTTTTCAATCGGATTCATCATTTGTCACGAAATCAAGGAATTTACCTTGGCCGTTCATTGGAGTTTGATGATCATCGATGGATCGTGGAATCGAAGTTACCACCACACGGAGAGGGACAAGCGTAGTTCATCGGTGCGGTTTGTTTGGCGTTTTGATGGTCGAATTTGCGGCAAAATTCAACTAGTGTTTAAGGGGATAGGCGGCGGCTTCCTGTGCTCTTGCGTTCGATGACAAGGGGGCGGAGGTCGATGATGGTTTGGGGGGTCGGCGTGTCGTGCGGCATCGTCTAGGTGGTGGTGCGACTGGCCGAGGCTGGCCTAGGCGGCATTCAAAGTTGTACAGGCGATCATGCATTCGAACGGAAGGTCTTTAGGTAGCAAGGGTTTTGGGAAGCACGTAGCGAACCTGAGTAAGCGTGTTTTTTTTCTTTTATTATTTGTTTATTTCATATTTTAAACTCGTGTAACTTCTAATGTTAATAACTTTTGCATACGAGGTCAGATTTGCGAGTGGTTTCTCACGCCGCAATCATATCGAAATTCCAGACATTTTAAAACTAGTTTAGTTGAATTTTGAGGCTGTTGAAATTTTGGCCTCATTTTGGATTTCAAATCGATTTGAAATCAAAGGCGAGTGTTTAACCCACTCACAATTACTAAACTATCTTATGTTAGTTAAATTAAATTTATGATGTGATTAGAAGTTAATTGATTGGCAGTCGGTATGTTTAAATTTTCATTCTAGTTAAATTTGACTTTTATTGCATTTAATCATCGTTTAATTTAATATTAAATTTAATTGTCAATTTAATACCTGTTAATGGTAATCAATTATCAATTGATGTTTATTGGTTAATTTGGATTATGATTGTGATTTACGTTTGATTGTTGATATTGGATGACTTGATGTTGTATTTTATATTATTATGACACTGCAAGTTCCCTATGGCTTGAAATGATACATACCCGAATGATCTATAGATTAGGAAAAATCATTATGGGTTGAAATGATAGACTCAAGCAATTTTATGGATTTTATTTAATTCAGGATTACGGTTTAATATGATATATAATCGTAAAATTTTGAATTATGGATTAAAATGATAAATATCCGTACTACTTGACCAAATGGTAGAAAATTATATACGGACACTGGATTGGTTAAATTAAATGATTTTTAATTCTTTAAATTTTGTATTCAGTTAACTGGCATTTTAAAATAGAAATTGGTTATATAAAATCAATTATTTTCGATAATGCAAGCGTTAATGTTGAAATTGGAATTGATTTAATGAATGGTTCAAATGATTTAAATAGGAATTTCAAATTTGAAGTGTCAAATATAAATGAATTTATCGGAATTGAGTTATTGAAATGTTTGGATATAACTTTGAAATCTATTTTAAACTAATTTAAACTAATTTAATCAATTCAAGCTATTTTAATTAATTCAAACTATTTTAATTTATTTTAATCTATTATAACCTATTTAATCCAATTTAATCTATTTTACCTATTTTAAACTAATTAAATTTGTTTAATCTATTTAATATAATTAAAATCTATTAATCTATTTTAAACTTATTTAATCTATTCAAAATCTACTTAATATAATTTAAATCTATTTAATCTATATTTAATCCATTTAAATCATTTTAAATCTAATTAAATCTATTTAATCTACATCTAATCTAATTAAATCAAATTTAAATCTATTTGAACTATTTTTACTATTTAAACTATTTTAATCTATTTAAAATATTTTTGAACTATTAAAACTATTTATGGCTATCTAAACTATTTTCTAAAATTTCAGACTGTGTAAAGTTGAAGTGTTTATATTTAAATCCTTGATGATGATACAACCTAAGTTGGAATTTGGAATTGATCCTTTTTTGAAATGACATATTTGAGTAAATATGATGATTTTGGGAGCAGGATTTAATTAACCTATCTTATCGATAAATTCAAAAGTGAATATGATTTCAAAAGCGAATATGATTTTGAAAGTGAATATGATTTTGAAAGTGAATATAGTTTTGAAAGTGAATATGATTTCGAAAGAGATACGGTTTGGAATCGAATATGATATTTTGATATTAATTATGAAATGGTTTTGGAAATGTAAAAGAACCATCTGGTGTGAAATAGGCGTTTGGTTGTTAAAGAGACCGGGATAAGATATTGTCATATTCTCTGCCAATACCGAAAACCACTTTAACAACTGTGTACATGGTGGAGATCCCATAAATGAAGTTGGATGGTTTGACGAACGATTCTGCATGAGGTATTTACGTGACCCTGACTCCCATGAGTCAGCTTAGATGTGACTAAAACAAGAGCCACACCGGGCCAAGTGAGGTCATTCTTCAGATCAGACACATTTCTTCGATACCATATTATAACTTTGTGATGCTTTGGTGGCCACCCTTGATTTTGATTTGGGAGTGTGTTCGGAGGAGGGCGATAGTAGCTGCTATGCATTACCACCAGTCTGGATCCGCAATTGGTATATCTACCCTAGCATTGCCTTAAGTTCCATGTCCACATTCCCTATCGTGCCTTCTATGAGTTTGTTTTATACCATGCCTATGGAGTGCCCTCTGGGTAAACCTCACGGAGGAGTGTATGGTACTGTATAGACTATGGGAATATGTAAAATGTGTTAAGGGGGATATGGGAAATGCCTTAATGCTATTTAATTACTTTACTATAGACACTATTATAATAGCATATTGTACTGCATAGTAGATAGTTTAACGGATCCATAGGAGATGGAAATCTCGAACATCTCTTAAGTTATTGCACCCATGTTAGTCACTGGATAGGAGATGTCAAAACCTCGTAAACATCTCTGATACCTTTACACTCATATTTATTTACTGTTGATTTGACTTACATAAGTTCTTTTAGTTTTGACTCGAGTGTTTTGTCTTTTCAGTTCGCTCGGGTCAGCCTGAGCTTTTCAGTTCATCGAAGACTGTTTTCTGAAGGACGAAGACGAAGATTTTGTACTATTATTGTTTATCATATTTATTCCACTACATCATGTTGTTCTGCTGCATTTAGTTATTATTTATTCTTGTGGTATGTAACTCTGATCTATATTATAAAAGGTTTAATCAATGTTATTTATAAACAGCTTCATGAATTTTTTATTTGGTTATTATATTTTGTCATTCAGCTACGAGATTTTGTATTTGTTTTCTTTCTTTCTCTATTTTTTCTTATTTACCCCATAATAATATGCCCTTTTTTATGGTTTGAGTCTGGCGTGGTGGTTTATCGTCGATTTAAACCGTCCAAAAAGGTTGTTTGTTACAAATACTTTCTGAAATTTAGCGCTGACCTTCACTACTCCCATCAATTCACCTGTTTCTTTATGACACGCTTCAATCTTTTCTTCTTATTTTCAGTAATAATATAGTATAAGTTATATATTAATTTGTATTCACATCTTCTGAGCTTCCTCTCTCTCCTTGAACCATTCACGTGTATCTGTTCCCCTCCCATGACCAAACCTATTATCCACGTGCAACATCACCGTCCATCTCGGCAACCCCAACAACGTCCATCTCCTCCACCATACATGCAGCCTCCCCACCTTTTCCTACCCTTGACCCACTGATCACCATCTCTCCCTACCTCTATCTCTCTTCCCTGTGCCTGCAGCCATGCCATGACCCATGACTCCACAATCCTCTCATCCATTTGTCGTAGTGACAACAGCTGTGCTTATTTAGAAGAAAAATAATAATAATTTTTTTTATATATGGAAGAATATATATTTTTGAACCCGCTTTGCTCCACCGCCCTTTATTGGCTTCACCATCACGGAACACTTTATCACCATCAGCATCTCCTCTTGTGCAGGCCCTGCTCACCCTGTCCACCATTCCTTTGCATGGCCCCTCCTCTCAAGCAACCACTCACTACCTTCGACAACCCACCATCAGGCTCCACTGTCTCACTCACACTAGCAACCTAGCTCCTCTTCCGTTATGCGTAAGTATATATATATATATATATAGTTTTTCTTTTATAAGGTACAAGTATGTTGTCCTTATATATATAAATTTATGAAAGTGATATAATATGTCTTATGTATATGTTAGTTTATATCAGTTATATAATATATTAGTTTATATATGTTAGTTTATATAAGTTATATAATATGTTGTCTATATATATATATATATAAGTTTACATAAGTTACATAATATGTTAGTTTATATATATAGTTTATGTAAGTCATGTAAAATCTGTTGTTTGTATACATAAGTATATATAAGTTTACGTATGATACGTTTGGGTTTATTTATGTATATTATAATAAAGTAAGCTTATATTGATTTTATAATATTAATTTCTAAATATAACATGTATATAAGTTCATATATTAGTCTATATATATAAGCATATACATGAATTTTGATTTTCAAGTATAATGTAAGGGTTTTATGTTAAATTTTAATATGTGTTTTAAATAAACAATGATTTTGAAATATATAGATTTTATTCTAATATGTGTTAAACTTAAAATATGATTTTAATATATATATATATACACACACATATAATTTATATATAAGTTCACTTATATAATTGATCTTCATCAAATCCAGTTCATTATGCTCTGCTTTTGTCTCGATGCTGTCCAAAATTGGTCGCAGCAGTAGTTTCTAGCATTGTCGTTGTTCCCTGTGTCGCTTTTGTGTCCGTGTGCGTATGCATGCTCGTTGTTTCTCATTCCTGTTATTTCTCTTGCCTCAAAAGTTGAGCAATGTAACAACTCATAATTTTGTAAATATTTTTAATTAAAATTTTTATTTGAAAACTTTAAATTTTAAATTATTTAAATTTGAATTTCTAGAATTTTCCATTGTAAATTTGAAATTTGTTTGTAATTTAATTTCCAAATACAATAAAATTAACATTTTCTGAAAATTTTATATTTTGGTCAACTCTGGTCAAATTTTGAATTCTAGTTTAAATTTTTAAAATTTGAATTTTTAAATTTTTATCTTTTTCTTTGAAGCAGAATATATTTCTAATATATGTTCTGCTTTTTGTTTCGTTAAATTCTGATTGATACCTTTTAAATTGGATAAAATACGACGTTTTACACGCAAGGATTTTCTGTATCTTATTTTTTATTTTTCTATGTGAATTTCCCTATTTTTTTTTTATTTAAACTTTTATTTTATTTAGTGGATTTTATTTTGATAAATGGCTTAGAAATTTGAAAAGACCTAAGTTACTTGTTTTTATTTGTTGCCTTTTTTTCCCTTGCCTTTCCATTTGCATAGCCAATTACTTCCCACATTCATAGCCGTGATTTTCTCCTATCAGTCACATACATATTATTCCTCAAACTCCTCTTTTCATTGCGTGCATATAAAGGAAAAATATTAATTAAATCCATCAAGTTATTTGTTTTATAGCGTTGCCTTTTTATTTTCCAAACCGTTCAAACTCTTGCCTTTTATTACCTAGCCTCTTTATTACTTACCTTAGCCATTCATTCCTTTAATCTAGTCGTGCTTTTGAAAACCCTAGCCTTTATATCATTTTACAAATCACGTACAAAGTTTCTCATCTCCTTATTTTATTCATTTGCGTGAAAGAAAAAATATATAAGCTCTAAATTCATGGCTTCTTCTTCCTTCTTTCCATTTTTCTTTCTCTTCGATTTTTCTTTTGCTATGCTTGGCTCCACCTTGTCCATGACTTGCCGACCATCACACCAACCCCATGATCACCTCCACCAACCATCTCCGATATGCCGTGACCATTGATGAAGACAACCATCACCAAAAGCAACCTAAAAGCCTATTTCCCATCACCTCCTTCCCTAGTAGCCTCGACCACCACTTAATACAACCCCATGCCTTGCTTTTCCATGACCTTATCACCTCCTTGCCATGGCTAGAGATGCACTTGACCCAAACAAAACCAAGGCCGAGCCTACTTGGTGGTTGAAGCAAAGGTTGTGTCATGTTTATCTCATATTTTCCATTGTTCTAATTTCTATTCTATTGTATTGAAATATATTCTTATATATGTTGTATTTGTTTGCATACATGATTTGGATCTAGCTCTTCATTCACTCAAAAATATAGTCGTGCTTTGTCGTGTCTTTTCGTGCTTGGCGGAGTTTAGATTTGGGTTTCAATTTCAATTCTAGCTTTAAAAAGGTGAATTATTCACTCTAGACATATGTACTTTTATAAATTTGAAATGATGACAAGTGACTACATAAAACTAATATGTTATATCCATATATGCCTGTGATATATATCTATATGATGTTAAATGCTGTTTATATATCTATTACATCATCTGTTATGATATTTAATTCTATACTGTTATTTTATTCCTATTTATCACACTGCAAGATCCCTATCACTATGGGTTGAAATGATACATAGCTGAACCAACATTAGAATAAGGAAAAATCACTATAGGCTGAAATTACAGGCTTGAGTGTTTTTTATTGATTTTATTGTATTTATTTTTACTTGGCATTGCGGGCTTGAAATTATAGAACCCGGATTTTTCTTTTTAAATTATGGATTGAAATGATACATATCTATATCACTTGACCTATGTTAGAAAATATAATATAGCCCCATGGTTAATATTTTTAAAATAATGTTTTCCTAAAAGTTATTAAGTATTTTGATTATTTTGAGTATATGAAATTTTAGCATAAAGATTTGACTTAATGACTTAGAATATAAAGAGATTTGGTTTTTCTATAAGCTAGAATTTAATAAATCTATTATTGGTTTTAAGTTGAATTTAAAGATTTTACTTATGATAAATATATTAATAATTAAATTTGGTTTAATATGAAATTTTAAATCTAACCTGGTAATGGTAAAAAAAATTTTTTTTATGGAATGGATATGTTTTGTATAATAAAATTTATAGTGATTTTCTATAAGTAAAATGTATAAGTAAATAAATGGTCAAAAATGTATTTTAATTATGACTTAACTAGATAATTGGAAATTTGGGTTTTAAGATGAAAATTTTAAGATAGGTAAATAAAAAGAAATTTAGTTTTATTTATGAAATGGGTATCTTAAAATAAAGTGTTAAGTTATCGGTTAAAATAAAAGTTAAGTAAAATAGTGTATTTTGACATAATAAATGAATTATGGTTTAAATTGGATATTTATTTTTAAAATTTATTTTATTTAATAATAAAATAAATGATATTTAAATGAACATTTTCTGAAGCATGAAATATGATTTTTATAAGTTAAAATGACTAAAAGTTGAAATTTTAATGAGGCTGGAATGTTAGTATAAAATCTAGAATTTTATTGGTAGCACTTCAGAAATGCTGTGATTTTAGGATAGCATTTTCTAAGTGCTATAAATTCCGAAACTTAACTAGGTTTTGAAATAACTAAATACCCATTACAGCACTTTAGAAGTGTCGTTGTTTCTGAATTTGAACTATTTCTGAAAATAACTAAATATCTATTATAGCACTTTACAAGTGCTGCTGTTTCTAAAATTGAAATGTTTTGAAATAATAACTAAATACCTACCGTAGCACTCTATAAGTGCCGCCATTTTGAATTTGACAATGTTTTTGAAATATTACTGTATCTACCGTAACATGTAATAAGTGCTATTGTAGCTGAAATTTACAATGTTTTGGAAATTTTATAATTGAATGAATGAACTTGAAAACGCTATAACTTGGGTAATGAATATTTTTTAAAAGTGTTATGATTTCCTAAGTATTAAAATTTCCAAGTGATAATATTTCAAAGTGTTATGATTTCAGAGTATAATGGTTCCAAAGTGTTTTGGTTTTCGAGTTGTTATAACTTTGAAGGTATTATGGTTTTGGAAATATTTTTTTTTGAAATTGTATCTAATTAGGAATTGTATTTAATATATTAATTTGAAACTTATTGAGATTAAAGATTTAAGAATATGACTTTATACAGTGGTTTGTATTAAGATGATTTAAAGGAATATTTCAAGTTTAAGAAATCAAAGGAAATATTCGGTGACTTGGAAATTTGGGTTTTATTTAAATGACATATTGATTTGGTTATAGAGTTTAAATGATATATTATTACTTTGGTTTGAAATGGAAATGATATATTGATTTGGTTATGGAGTTTAAATGATATATTATTACTTTGGTTTGAAATGGAAATGATATATTGATTTGGTTTGAAATGAAATAATATAGTATTTAGTTTTGAAATGAATATTATTATGGAAAGTAATGGTATTTACTCCTTAATGGTTTTGGAATAAAATGGTTTTGAAATAAATATCCATGGGTTATAATAACGGTTGTTTGTTGAAGAGACCGGGATCGGATATGGGCATACACTCTATCGATAACGAAAACCACTTTAACAACCGTGTACGCGGTGGAAATTCCAAAATGAAGTAGAATGGTGGCGTCGTTCTATTAAGGTATATACGTGGACCCGACTCCCGTGAGTTGGCATAAGGTGGCTAAAATAGGAGTGATTCCGGACCAATGAGGTAGCTCCTCTTATGAGACACACACCTTCGATGCCATTCTATTACTTTGTGATTGATCGGGGCCCTTTGATTTTGGGGGTGTGGCTCGAGGTGGGCGGTAGCTGTGCGCTATACATCACCACCAGTCTGGATAGAAATTGGTATATCTACCTTGGCATTGCCTAGTTGTGCCGTGTCACTACCCTAGCGAGCCTTGTACGAGTTTGATTTGTGTCGTACCTATGGAGTATCCTCTGGTAGCTTCCCGATCAGGAGGTATTACGGTACTGTATAGACTACTGGCACTATTATGTGTTAAGGGCTATATGGGTAACCCCTTGACGCTATTTAAAAGTAAGTTTATTTTACTATAGACATTATTATAATAGCGAAATATTACTACATAGTAAATAGTTTAACGGATCCTTAGAGGATGGGCGGTCCCAAGCATCCTTTAAGTTACTTATACCTTTCTATTATAGTTCACTTGAGTTGGTTTACATTGTATAAGTATGTATGTCCTGACTCGAGTGTTTTGTGTATTTGCTTTACGCTTGGGTCAGATTGAGTGATACAGCATTCAAAACTCACCTCTGGAGTTGGAGCTTCACTTGAAGATCCCGCTATATATTTCACATTCAGTTATCCAGTTGATTCCAGTTATTCAGTTGATTCCAGTGTTGTATTCAGCTTTGTACTTGATTATCATCTTGTTACTTCTATTGTATCCTGTTTAACTCTGATGTATTTATATAGTAGCTTCATGAACTACTATCTCTTTACTTCCTCTACATATATTACTCTATGTCTGTGATTCTATGATTTATTTATTTACTGTATGTTTTGAGTTTTGCCAAATTTAAATTACAATTCGGTATTTTGAAAAATCCATGGTCGGCATGTGTGGATGCGGATGGTTGAAAATATCGGGTCGTTGCATTTGGTATCAGAGCTTTGGCTCTAGGCATAACTTAGCATATGTGGTAAATTTATTTACAGAATCACTTTCATTCGAGCTTGAATCTCTTTCTCTTTGACTTTGTTTCCTTTGAATTTTGGAACGTCCCCTCGGTTTCGAAATTCATTCTTGTCCCTCACTATTCGTATTCTTCTGAATTATGGAGCATTCCATAGCTCCACTGAATGATTTGTAAAGGGGTGAAACTCCTTTACAATTGGCATTGATTCACCGGAGATTTCTATATATCCTCGGTAAGATGCTAGTATCTCTTGTTGTCCCGTATTCTATCTTTAGAGATCAAATGTAGATTTGCCTTAGAATTCCACATCGATCTAATTCTTGAAGTCATGGTTGACCCGGTTAAGGTTGCCCGCGATTTATATAAGCTTATCCATTTCCCTACTCTATTATTTATCATCTTATCTTTTGTTTCCAACTTATCGTCAAATCAAAATTCTCTTTGATTTGAGTCAAATAAATTTGAACCCCTATTTTTGCTTTATAAAGCTATATTTAAAATGTTTTATATATTGTATTGTCTGAGTTGTTGATGTTGATTTGAGTTTCTAATCGACACGTCTGATCAACGCTATTGGTAGGATCTCCAAAACACATGAACAGAGCAAACGGACACAGTATTGTTTGCAAACTTAGTAAATAAATAAATTTTATATAATTATATTATATATAATTATAATTTTATGAATTTTTTATAGTTAATTGAATTGGATGTTGAGAAATAATATTTGACTTTGTATATAGCTTGTAACCATTAGCTTTTGTTTTATAGATAAATAATTGGACTATAAAACATGGCTATAAATTAATTTGGAAGTTTAAATGAATTTAAAACAAGAAACTAAGAATTTAATTTCCGATGGTTTCAAACTTTGTGTTTAAAGTTTTAAAGGGTGTATTATTTAAACTATTTCAAGTAGAAATTGTTTCAAAGAATTTATTTTGTAAATCAGTGCTCTTTTATTTGTCATTGGAAAATAATTTCGGTGATAACTGCAGCATCATCGACATTCATTTTTGAGTATCGAAGGGAAGAAACCATGCAGTAGTTTTGCTACAGTCTTGCTTTGGAGAAATAAATTGATTTGGATTTTCTAAAATATGACTTGATTTATAATACGTGTGATATATGATTTAAAATTTTATTTGATATATATTGTATATATTTATTTATCTCTAAAATTGTCGAAGTTAATCGGAAATTTAACTCTTAAATTTTATCTTACAAGATGATTTCAATTATAAAGTGAAACCAAAATTTTGAATAAATATGTAAACTTGAATAATTCGGTTGGGAAAAGTTTTATTTGTATAATACTCAATTGCATTCCAATATAACTTACCTAAATTATTAAAAGTTAAAAGTGTAATTGGATAATGTACAATACAAAAAGGATTTTTTTAAATAAAATTTGAGTGTTCATAATAAAGGTTATACACTTAAATTTTAGTTATAAAAGATTAATAGAGGAAAATAAAATGAAAAGTTAATTGAATAAAATACTATATAAAATGATGTTAAAGGAATTTATAAACAAATTGGAATAGTTGTATTAAGTGTAAATATACTTATATGGGATAAAATATATTAAGTGGAATAAATTTGATAATAATTTAGAATAAAGAAGAATTAAGTTTACAGAATAAATTATAAGTATAATAAATGATTTCCAAATCCATAATTTTAGAAATTGTTAATTTGATAATAAGATAATGAATAAATGAGATAAATTAAATAAATTTTTCTTTGAAGGAATTAATAAATTAATAATTGAATCAACTTAATGAAATACCTTGAATCAAAAAAAATCAATTATTGAATATTAATTGATTAAAATTGAAATTTATATGATTAGAATTAACAATTTGAACTAACAAATTTAAATGGAATGACTATTCATTGATTTAATATAAATGGATTTAACCAAATTGTTAAATATATAAATTAATTTGAATTGGAATTTATATGGTTTAATTTAATTATTTTCTTTTGTTTCAAATCTATTTCCTTTCTGGTTGTTTCTAGTCTCCTACCTCCTTCCTTTTCGGAGACGAAAAGTTTTTGAGTGGGGGAGAGTGTAACGACCCATAATTTTGTAAATATTTTTAATTAAAAATTTAATTTGAAAACTATAAATTGAATTTCTGGAATTTTCCAATGTAAATTTGGTATTTATTTGTAATTTATTTTTCAAATACAATAAAATAAACATTTTTTGAAAATTTTATTTTATGATCAGTTGTGGTCAAATTTTGAATTTCAGTTTCAATTTTTATAATTTGAATTTTTAAATTTTAATCTTTTTCATTGAAGCAGAATATATTTCTGATATCCGTTCTGCTTTTTATTTCGTTAAATTCTGACTTATACCTTTTAAATTAGATAAAATACAACGTTTTACATGCAATGATTTTATGTATCTTATTTTATATTTTGCTATGTTAATTTCCCTATTTTATTTCCTCTTTTACTTTTTTTAAACATTTATTTTATTTAGTGGATTTTATTTTTATAAGTGGCTTAGAAATTGAAAAGACCTAAGCTACTTGTTTCTATTTGATGCTTTTTTCTTTTCCCTTGCCTTTCCATTTGCATAGCCAATTACTTCCCACATTCATAGTCGCGATTTTCTCCTATCAATCACATACATATTTTTCCTCAAACTCCTCTTTTCATTGTGTGCATACAAAGGAAAAATAATAATTAAATCCATCAATTTATTTGTTTTATAGTGTTGCCTTTTTATTTTCCGAACCATTCAAACTCGTGCCTTTTATTGCCTAGCATCTTTATTACTTATCTTAGCCATTCATTCCTTTAATCTAGCCATGCTTTTGTAAACCCTAGCCTCCATATCATTTTACAAATCGCGTACAAAGTTTCTCATCTCCTCATTTTATTCATTTGAGTGAAAGAAAAAATATACAAGCTCTAAATTCATGGCTTCTCCTTCTTCCTTCTATCTATTTTTCTTTTATTTTTCTCTTTGATTTTTCTTTTTCTATGCTCGGATCCACCTTGTCCATGCCTTTCCGACCATCACACCAACCCCATGATCACCTCCACCAACCATCTCCTCCATGTTGTGACCATTAATGAAGACAACCATCACCAAAAGCAACCTAAAAGCCTATTTCCAATCACCTCCTTCCCTAGTAGCCTCGACCACCACTCAATACAACCCCATACCTTGCTTTTCCATGACCTTATCACCTACTTGCCATGACTAGAGATGCACTTGACCCAAACTAAACCAAGCCGAGCCCACTTGGTGGTTGAAGCAAAGGTTATGTCATGTTTATCTCATATTTTCCATTGTTCTAATTTATATTCTTTTGTATAGAAATATATTCATATATATGGTGTATTTGTTTGCATATAAGATATGGATCTAACACTTCATTTACTTAAAAATATAATCATGCTTTGTTGTGCCTTTTCATGCTTTGCGGAGTTTAGATTTGGGTTTGAATTTCAATTCTAGCTTTAAAAATGGGAGTTATTCACTCTAGACATATGTATTTTTATAAATGTGAAATGATGACAAGTGAATACGTAAACCTGATATGTTATGTCCATATATGCTTGTGATGTATATCTTTATGATGTTAAATGTTGTTTATATACCGTTACATCATCTGTTATGATATTTTATTCTATACTGTTATTTTATTCCTGTTTATCACACTGCAAGTTCCCTATCACTATGGGTTGAAATGATACATACCCAAACGGACATTAGAATAAGGAAAAATCACTATGGGCTGAAATGATAGGCTCGAGTAATTTTTATTGATTTTTACTATATTTATTTTTACTTGGGATTGCGGGTTTGAAATGATAGAACCCGGATTTTTCTTTTTAAATTACGGATTGAAATGATATATAGCCGTATCACTTGACCTAGGTTAGAAAATATTGTACAGGCCCATGATTAATATTTTTAAAATAATATTTTCCTAAAAATTTATTAAGTATTTTGAAAATTTCAAATATATGAAATTTTAGCATAAAGATTTGATTTAATGACTTAGAATATAAAGAGATTTGGTTTTTCTATAAGCTGGAATTTTGTAAACCTATTATTGGTTTTAAGTTGAATTTAAAGATATTTCTTATGATAAATATCTTAATAATTAAATTTGGTTTAATATGAAATTTTAAATCTAACCCGGTAATGGTAATAAATTTATTTTATGAAATGGATATGTTTTGTATAATAAAATTTATAGTGATTTTCTTTAAGTAAAATGTATAAGTAAATAAATGGTCAAAAAGTATTTTAATCATGACTTAACTAGATAATTGGAAATTTGGTTTTTAAAATGGAATTTTTAAGTTAAGCAAATAAATAGAAATTTAGTTTTATTTATGAAATTGGTATCTTAAAATAAAGTGTTAAGTTATCGGTTAAAATAAATGTTAAGTAAAATAGTGTATTTTGACTTAATAAATGAATTATGGTTTAAATTGGATATTTATTTATAAAATTTTATTTTATTTAATCAAAAGATAAATGATATCCAAATGAATATTTTTTGAAGCATGAAATATGATTTTTATAAGTTAAAATGACTAAAAATTGAAATTTTAATGTGGCTGAAATTTTAGTATAAAATCTGATATTTTATTGGTAGCACTTCTGAAATGCTATGGTTTTAGGATAGCATTTGCTAAGTGCTATAAATTCTGAAACTTAACGAGGTTCTGAAATAACTAAATACCTATTACAGCACTTTAGAAGTGTTGTTGTTTTTGAATTTGAACTATTTCTGAAAATAACTAAATAACTTTTACAGCACTTTATAAGTGCTGCTGTTTCTAAAATTGAACCGTTTTGAAATAATAACTGAATACCTACCATAGCACTCTATAAGTGCTGCTGTTTTGAACTTGACAATGTTTTTGAAATATTACTATATCTACCGTAATATGTAATAAGTGCTGTTGTAGCTGAAATTTACAATGTTTTGGAAATTTTATAATTGAATGAATGAACTTAAAAATGCTATAACTTAGGTAATGAATATTATTTAAAAGTGTTATGATTTTCTAAGTATTAAAATTTCCAAGTGATAATATTTCAAAGTGTTATAATTTCAGAGTGTAAAGGTTCCAAAGTGTTTTTGTTTTGGAGTTGTTATAACTTTGAAGGTACTATGGTTTTGGAAATAATTTTTTTTGAAATTGTCTAATTAGGAATTGTCTTTAATATATTAGTTTGAAACTTATTGAAATTAAAGACTTAAGAATATGACTTTGTATAGTGGTTTGGGTTAAGATGATTTAAAGGAATATTTCAAGTTTAAGAAATTAAACAAAATATTCAGTGACTTGGAAATTTGGGTTTTATTTAAATGATATATTGATTTGGTTATTGAGTTTAAATGATATATTACTACTTTGGTTTGAAATGGAAATGATATATTGATTTGATTATGGAGTTTAAATGATATATGATTACTTTGGTTTGAAATGGAAATGATATATTGATTTGGTTTGAAATGAAATAATATGGTATTTAGTTTTGAAATGGATATTTTTTTGGGAAGTAATTGTATTTACTCCTTAATGGTTTTGGAATAAAATGGTTCTGAAATAAATATCCATGGGTTATAATAATGGTTGGTTATTGAAGAGACCGGGATCGGATATGCGCATACTCTCTGTCGACACCAACAACCACTTTAACAACCGTGTACGCGGTGGAGATTCCAGAATGAAGTAGGATGGTGGCGACGTTCTATTAAGGTATGTACGTGGACCCGACTCCCGTGAGTTGGCATAAGGTGGCTAAAAAGGAGCAATTCTAGGCCAGTGAGGTACTCCTCTTATCGGACACACTCCTTCGATACCATTCTATTACTTTGTAATTGATTAGGGCCCTTTGATTTTGGGGTGTGGCTCGAGATGGGCGGTAGCTGTGCGCTATGCATCACCACAAGTCTGGATAGCAATTGGTATATCTACCCTGGCATTGCCTAGTTGTGCCGTGTCACCTACCCTAGCAAGCCTTGTACGAGTTTGATTTGTGTCGTACCTATGGGATATCCTCTGGTAGCCTCCCAATCAGGAGGTATTACGGTACTGTATAGACTACTGGCACTATTATGTGTTAAGGGCTATATGGGTAACCCCTTAACGCTATTTAAAAGTAAATTTATTTTACTATAGACATTATTATAATAGAGAAATATTACTACATAGTAAATAGTTTAATGGATCCTTAGAGGATGGGCGGTCCCAAGCATCCTTTAAGTTACTTCTACCTTTCTATTATAGTTCACTTGAGTTGGTTTACATTGTATAAGTATGTATGTCCTGACTCGAGTGTTTTGTGTATTTGCTTTACGCTCGGGTCAGACTAAGTGATACAGTAATCGAGACTTACCTCTGGAGTTGGAGCTTTACTTGGAGATCCAGCTATCTATTTCACTTTCAGTTATCCAGTTGATTCCAGTGTTGTATTCAACTTTGTACTTGATTATAATCTTGTTACTTCTGTTGTATCTTGTTTAACTCTGATGTATTTATATAGCAGCTCTATGAACTACTATCTCTTTACTTCCGCTGCATATATTACTCTGTGTTTGTGATTTATTTATTTACTGTATGTTCCGAGTTTTGCCAAATTTAAATTACAATTCGGTATTTTAAACAATTCAAGTCCGGCATGCGTGGATGCGAATGCTTGAAAATATCTGGTCGTTACAAGCAATCACTCATGATTAACATTTTTTTATTTAGTAAATTTAACTAACATGAAATGACAATTGAAATATGCTGTTAAATTTGAATTCTTAGTTATTTAATCGTTAAATATGAGATGCCATTATCTGCAATTGTTTACCTATGACATAACATAACCTATTGTATATATTTAAATTTGTTATCGGTGATATATGCATGTTGTTGATATGCTATATTATTATCATATTTGTTCTCACTCTACAAGTTCCCTGTTAGTTTAGAAATTCTTTATGGGTTGAAATGATACATACCCGAACAATATTTTAGAATAGGGAAAAATCGTTTTGGGTTGAAATGATAACCCCAAGCGATTTTTATTGCTTTTGAATTTTGAAATTGCGGGTTGAAATGATATAGATCCGTAAATATTAAATTTTAATTACGTATTAAAATGATAAATATCTGTATCACTTGACCATAGGATAGAAAATTATATACGGACACCGTTGGTCTATTTTTTTGAAAAACGATTCCTAAATTTTTGAAAGCAAATATATGGAATTTAATAAAGTTGATTTAAAATATAATATAAAGGTTTTATTTTAAATTTTGATATGTATGTAAATTTAGATTTTAAATTATATGTTTTGGAAATGTTAAAAATTATAAGTTAAAGTTTTAAAATGTAAATGATATAATTTTATTATTTTCAAATATATATAAAATAAGATTTAAAATAGATTTAGTTTAATAAAATTTAATTTACTTAATATGTATAATATGTTTAAAATATTTATTTAAATTCATATTAATATTTTGAAAATAGATTTTTTTGTAATAACTATAATAAATTAAGGTTGGAAGGATAAATTGAAAGTGATTTGTAAATTAATTTGTTTAAGAATTGTACTTAAATAGAAATTAATTTGAGATTTTTAAAAATATGATTTTATAACTTGATATCTTGATTTTGATTAAAGGTGAATAAATGAATATTTTCATATTTAAATAAGATTGAATATTTATTTTTGATTTAAATTTGAATTTGAGATTTTATTTAAATGTTTATAAAACTGATTTAATGAATATTTTTAGAATTTAATATAATTGAAGTTAGATTTTAACTATTGATTTTATTTAAATTTGTAACTTGAAATTTCATTTAAATGTTATTAAAATGATTAAGTGAATATTTTGAGATTTTATTAGGATTAAAGTTGAATTTTGAAATATCAATGAAATTTATCAAATTGAGTTATTTCATATTTTGAATATTGAAACGTATTGAATTAGAAGTGGAATTGTAATTCAAGCCTTGATTTGAAATCGATAAAAATTTAAAAATGGTTTTAATGAGAATTATAAATTTCGAACTGAGATTTGATTTAAATTGAATTTTGGAGCCAAAGTTGATTTGAATTGATTTGTGAAATTCAAGGAAACAATTCTAATTTGAACTATTTTGATATAAACTACTTAGTATATAAACTTTTTAAATATATAAACTATTTTTAATTTATAACTTATTTTTAAAAATATAATCAATTTTTAATTTACAGCTATTTCAATATATAAACTATTTTCAATATTTAAATCGTTTATGTTGGAATTGTTATGATTTAGATTTAATGGATTTAAATGTGAATATTTGATAAGATGGTTTAACCTTATTTATGGTTAAGATTTTGGAAATAAAAATGATTTTAAAGTAAATAATGATTTCAAAAGTGATATGATTTCAGAAATGAATATGATCTCGAAAGTGGTATGATTTTGAAATGGGTATGATATTTTGATATGAAGTATGAACTATTTGAAACTACAAAACGACCATGGTGTGAAATAAGCATTTGGTTGTTAAAGAGACCGGGATCAGATATTGTCATACTCTTTACCAATACCAAAAACCACTTTAACAACTGTGTATGTGGTGAAGATTCCAGAGCGAAGTAGGATGGTTTGGCGATGATTCTATATGAGGTATTAACGCAGCCCTGACTCCCATGAGTCAGCTTGATGTAGCTAAAACAGGAGCCATGCTAGGCCAAGCGAGGTCGCACACCCGATTGGGCATATTTCTTCGATATCATTCTACTACTTTGTGATTTGATTGGGTGCACCTTTGATTTTGGGAGTGTATCTCAAGGTGGGCGGTAGTAGCTGTTATGCATTACCACTAGTCTGGATCGGCAAAACGGTAGTATCCTACCATGGGCGTTGACTCGCATGCCTTGTCACATGCCTTATCGTGCCCTCTATGTGTTCGTTTTGTACCGTACCTATGGACTGCCCTCTAGGTAAATCACCAGTTTGGTGGAGCTTACGGTACTGTATGGACTAACGGAATATATAAACTATGTTAAGTGTATATGGGTAACGCCTTAACGCTATTTTAACAGTTTGCTTTACTATAGACATTATTTATATGGCGTATTGTAATATATATGTAGATAGTCTAAAGGATCCTTAGGGGACTGGAATCCCAAACATCCTTTTAAGTTATTTTGTATTTCGGTTGACATTTCACTTGAGTTGAATTTACAGGTATAAGAATGTTAATTTTGACTCGAGTGCTTTGTGTTTTGCTTTATGGTCGGGTTAGACTGAGTGTCACGGCATTTGAGACTCACCTTTGGAGATTGAAGCTTCCATTGAAGATCGGTCTTTGTCTATTCAGCTTTCCTATTACTTCAGTTTATTCCAGTTCTTTGTTCAGACTTGTCATTGGCATTCGTATTAGTAACTCCTATATTGGAGATATTTGTTGTATTTTACTTTAAACTCTAATGTTTATATAGTAGCTTTATGAACTACTATTTATCTATTTCTGCTGCTTATTGTTATTTTACTCTGTGTCTGTGATTCTGTGATTGATTTATTTAATGTTTATGCTAAGTTTTGCCAAATATAAATTAAAAATCTGTTGTTTTGAGTATTTCAAGTCTGACATGTGTGGATGATTGTCGATTTGAATGATTTGAAATAGCGGGTCGTTACAATTGGTATTAGAGCTCTGGTTTAGGCAAAACTTAGCATATGGAGTAAAACTTCATTAGAGATAGGGTAGTAATACCCTAAATGAGTGGGATCGATTACAAAATCATATTCGTTTGAGCTTGAAGTTCTTCGTCAAGACCCTCCTAAATTAGGATTTCACTTGAATTTTGGAATGTTTCCTTCATTCTGGAATCCATTCTCGTCCTTTCCTACTCGTGTTCTTTTTGATACTGGAGCATCCCATAGCTTCAACATCTATTAGCAACTTCATCCTTGTGTGACTAATTCCATCGGCAGTCCCGTCAATCTTGGTATGATTTTTAAAGGGGTGAAACTTCTTTACAAAAGGCATCGATTCACCAGATATTTCTATGTCCTCGGTTTTGATGTTGTTATCTCTTGTAAAACCCGAACCATTCTCTAGTAGGCGACTCAGGTAATCCTCTTGAGATCGAATGTCGATTGCCTCGGGCTTTATGCAGGTAGTTCTATCTATTCGTTTGATTCTCTACCTAGTGATCTTGACTCCACCTGATAGTTGGGGAATATCCTGATGTTTGGTGAAGTCGCTTGTAACGACCTGATATTTTCAACCATTCGCATCCACATATGCCGGATTTGAATTACTCCAAATACTAGATTGTTAATTTATATTTGGAAAAACTCAGCATATACAGTAAAGAAATAAATCACAGAATCACAGATAACAATAATGCAACGGAAACAAGAGAATAGTAGTTCATGAAGCTACTATATATATAACAGAGTTAAATAAGATACAACAGAAATCTCGAATACAATAGACAAAATAAAAGATCAGAATACATCACTAGAATAAACTGAATGTCTAAAAGCTGGATAGATAGCTGGATCTCCAAGCGAAGCTCCAACTCCAAAGATGAGTCTCAGAAGCTGAACCACTCAGTCTGACCCGAGCTAAAGCAAAACACACACTCGAGTCAGGATTAACATTCTTATATAAATAAATCCAACTCAAGTGAAATAACAACTGAAATACAAGTAACTCAAAGGATGTTTGGGATAACCATCCTCTAAGGATCCATTAAACTATCTGCTATGTAGTAGTATACGCTATTATAATAATGTCTAAAGTAAAATAAACTTATTTAAAAATAGCATTAAGGCTTTACATTTTCCACCTTAACACATATATAGTGCCAATAGTCTATACAGTACCATCATACCTCCAGATCGGAAGGCTACCATAAATAATCCTTAGGTATGACACAAATCAAAACTCGTACAAGGCGTGCTAGGGTAGGTGATACAACACAACGAGACAATGACATGGTAGATATATCAATTACACTTTCTGACCGGTGGTAATGCATAGCCACAGCTACCGTCCACCTCGATCCACACTCCTAAAAAATCAAAGGCGCATCCAATTAATCACAAAGTAATAGACTGGTATCAAAAAGGAATGTGTCCGATCAGAGGAGCTACCTCAATAGCCCGTCAAATTCTCATGTTTTAGCCACCTTATGCCAACTCACAGGAGTCGGGTCCACGTATATACCTCAATAGAACGTCGCCGCCATCCTACTTCATTCTGGAATCTCCACCGGGTACATAGTTATTAAAGTGGTTTTCGGAGTTGGCAGAGAGTATGACAACTTTCGATCCCGATCTCTTTAACAACCAAACGTTATTATAACACCGCGGTCATTTCAAAATAGTTTATACTTCAAAACCAAAATATCATTGTCATTTCGAAACCATATCAAAACGATATCATTTCCATTTCAAACCAAATACGATATCATTTCCATTTCAAATATATCCATTTTCAAAATCATAGAATTTTTAAAGTTATAAAACTTTCGAAACCAAACACTTGAAAATATAACATTTTCAAAACATAATACTTTGAAATTCATAGCTTCGAAACCATAACTTTCACTACTTAAACAGTTTCGATATTCAAATAGTATATAAAATAAATACTTTTAAATTTAAAATTTCTTTATAAATAAAATAATCTCCTCAACTTCACAAATTGATTCAAATCAACTTGAATCCAAAAATTCAATTTAAATCAAACCTCAATTCATAAATTTCAACTCAATTCAGTTTTCAATAATCTATCTCAATTTATATCAATTTCAAATACCGATTTGAACCTTAAATAAACCATTTCGAATTTCGTATATATCAAAGCTTTAAATATTTCATAATTTCAAGACTAAATTATTATAGTTTCATATATATCAAATTCAAATTACTCTTATTTAGTTCTGAAATATTTACTTAATAAATCCATTATCATTTAAATAAAACTTTTAAACTTCAAATAACTGAATATTGCTTCAATTTATTTAAACTTGATATATTCGCTTAAATCACCTTAAACAAAAAATCAAGTTATAAAAATCATATCCTTTAAAATCTCAAATTTAATAAATTTCAAATCAAACTTATTTGAGTATAATTCTTAAATAAATTTAATTTCAAATCAATTTCAAATTTATCTTCTCAACCTTAATTTATTAAATCATTATAAACTATATAAATACAATATAATTTAAATAACCATATTATAAAAAAAATCAAAACTTTATTATTAAATTTATATTCATTAAAACAAATTTATACATAGCTTGATATTAAAAATTTAACTATATATAAAATAAGATTTATATAATATCTAAAATCAATATTTATAAAATCATTTATTTCTTTCCAAAACCATAGAAATTATTTCAAAATATTTTATATATAGACCAATGGTGTTTGCATATAATTTTATATCCTATGGTCAAGTGATACAGATATTTATCATTTCAATCCGCAATTTAAATATATACGGGTATATATCATTTCAACCCGCAATCCCAAATTCAATTCAGTGAAAATAGCTTGGGTCTATCATTTCAACCCATAACGATTTTCCCATATTCTATAGATCGTTCGGGTATGCATCATTTCAACCCATAGTGAATTCTACACTAACAGGGAACTTGAAGAGTGATAATAGATATGATAATAATATAACAGGCATATATCATCAATATAAATAATAGATAATGGGGTTAGATATCACAGGTGAACAGATACAGATAACATCATATATATATATATAGCAATGTAAATAACTAACAACAGCATATTTCAATTGTCGTTTCAATTGAAATCAAATTTAATAGATAAAAGAACATTAATCGTGAGTGATTGCTCACCTTTCGAAGCTAGACAGATTTGACAATGGAATGAGCTACGAATCTGACCACGAATTTCGAAGCAAAGCACAATGGAGATGAGTTCGATGGACAAAGCTGATAATATGGAACCGATGAAACAAATAGAATCAGCTTGATATAAATTAAACTGAATGTATGCAATTATTATTATTATCAAGTTAGGTGAAATCAATCTTGTCTAAACAGACCCACGCGGCCCAGCAAAGCTGCAGGGAGCACTGAGCAATGGGGTGATGAGGACTTTCCATGGGTTGGGCCGGACGGAGATTGGCCCTCGAGTGCAAAGGCATAAGGGAACGCCAATTTCTTTCCTTATTCGTTTGGTTTGCACTAAAAATAATAATTCAAATCTAACTATACTATATGTTATGGACGAGCCTCAATCTGAAAAAGGATTTTCGAATGAATACTGGGCCACATCAGTCTGTCACTTTTGACCACTCGGCCACTCTCCTCTTCCCGGGCCGACGCCCCCGGTTCCTGCGATGAAAACAATGAAATCAAAATTTGTTGGAAGTAAGTCAAGTACTTTATTTTGGCTGCTGAGTAGAAGCTTTCAACCAACCCCTTCAATTCTGCTTCTGCGGAGGCGTGCAAAGGTTTCCTCGGGATGGACGGTGATTGGCCCTTGAGTGCAAAAGATTTACGGATTCGCAGGGAGCTATTCGCCCTACTTAGTTGATTGACAATAACAAAGGCGTGGGGCAGGCAAAGAACATTTAGTTTGTCTAATTACTTGACTTTCTTTCTAGCCATTCCTTAAAATAAATATTCAATTTTTAAATACATATCATATTACACAACCAATACTTAATTGAAAAGACATATAATTTAAAATCATATATATATATATATATATATATATATAAATAAAACAGGTAAATAGGCACAAGGAAGAAGTTGCAAAAAAATTTAGTCTCAAGGACAACTAGTTTGTTTTTTGGTCTGAAGGACACTTTTTAGTGTAAACTGACAATGATAATTACAACTATCATTCTGTGATTTACACTAAAAAATGTCCTTCAGCTTAAAAAATAAACTTCTTGTCCCTGAGACTAAATTTTTCTCTAACTTTTTCCTTGAGCCTAAAAATCCCTAAATAAAATAGGATAGCGTAAATCATCACCATGATCCATTGAACTAATATATATATATATATATATATATATATATATATATATATATATATATATTTGTATTGGTTTTATATTAAATATAGTTATGTCTTCTACTCTTTTCATCTTGTTCACTGCTTTTGAGAAATCTACTTTTGTTTTATATAATGTACGTTTTTATGGAACTTTAAAAAAACACATGCCGGATTTGAATTGCTCAAATAGCAGATTTTTAATTTATATTTGGCAAAACTCAGCATATACGGTAAATAAATAAATCACAAAATCACAGACACCGAGTAATATAACAATAATGCAGCGAAAACAAGAGAATAGTAGTTCATGAAGCTACTATATATATAACAGAGTTAAATAAGATACAACAGAAGTCTCAAAATACAATAGTCAAAATACAAGATCAGAATACAACACTAGAATCAACTGAATATCTGAAATCTGAATAGATAGCTGGATCTCCAAGCGAAGCTCCAACTCCAAAGGTGAGTCTCAGAAGCTGAACCACTCAGTCTGACTCGAGCGTAAAGCAAAACACAAAACACTCGAGTCAGGATTAATATTCTTATATCAAAAAATCCAACTCCAGTGAAATAACAACTGAAATACAAGTAACTCAAAGGATGTTTGGGATAACCATCCTCTGAGGATCCATTAAACTATCTACTATGTAGTAATATACGCTATTATAATAATGTCTAAAGTAAAATAAACTTACTTAAAAATAGCGTTAAGGCTTTACATTTTCCACCTTAACACATATATAGTTCCAATAGTCTATATAGTACCATCGTAGCTCCAGATCAGGAGGCTACCATAAATACTCCACAGGTACGACACAAATCAAAATTCGTACAAGACGCGCCAGGGTAGGTGACACGGTACAACTAGGCAATGCCAGGGTAGATATAACAATTACACTTGCAGACCGGTGGTAACGCATAGCCGCAGCTACCGCCCACCTCGAGCCACACTCCCAAAAAATCAAAGATGCACCCAATCAATCATAAAGTAATAGAGTGGTAACGAAGGAGTGTGCCCGGTCAGAGGTGCTACCTCATTTGCCCGTCAATTGCTCATGTTTTAGTCACCTTATGCCAACTCACGGGAGTCTGGTTCACGTATATACCTCAATAGAACGTTGCCACCATCCTACTTTATTCTGGAATCTCCACTGCTTACACAGTTGTTAAAGTGGTTTTCGAAGTTGACAGAGAGTATGACAACTTCCGATCCCGCTCTCTTTAACAACCAAAAGTTATTATAACATCGCGGTCATTTCAAAATAGTTTATACTTCGAAATCAAAATATCATTGTCATTTCAAAACCATATCAATAAGATATCATTTCCATTTCATACCAAATACGATATCATTTCCATTTCAAATATATCCATTTTTAGAATCATAGCATTTTCAAAGTTATAACACTTTCAAAACCAAACACTTGAAAATATAACATTTTCAAAACATAACACTTGAAATTCATAGCTTCGAAACCATAACTTTCACCACTTAAACAGTTTAGATATTCAAATAGTATATAAATAAACTAGTTTAAATTTCTTTGTAAAATAAAATAATCTCCTCAACTTCACAAATTGATTCAAATCAACTTGAATCCAAAAATTCAATTTAAATCAAATCTCAATTCATAAATTTCAACTCAACTCAGTTTTCAATAATCTATCTCAATTTATATCAATTTCAAATACCGATTTGAACCTTAAATAAACCATTTCGAATTCCGTATATATCAAAGCTTTAAATATTTCATAATTTCAAGACTAAATTATTATAGTTTCATATATATCAAATTCAATTTACTCTTATTTAGTTCTGAAATATTTACTTAATAAATCCAATATCATTTAAATAAAACTTTCAAACTTCAAATAACTGAATATTGCTTCAATTTATTTAAACTTGATATATTCGTTTAAATCACCTTAAACAAAAAATCAAGTTATAAAAATCATATCCTTTAAAATCTCAAATTTAATAAATTTCAAATCAAACTTATTTGAGTATAATTCTTAAATAAATTAATTTTCAAATCAATTTCAGATTTATCTTCTCAACCTTAATTTATTATATCATTATAAACTATATAAATACAATATAATTTAAATAACCATATTATAAAAAAAATCAAAACTTTATTATTAAACTTATATTCATTAAAACAAATTTATACATAGCTTGAAATTGAAATTTTAACTATATATAAAATAATATTTATATAATATCTATAATCAATGTTTATAAAACCATTTATTTCTTTCCAAAACCATAGAAATCATTTCAAAATAATTTATATGTAGACCAACGGTGTCTGTATATATAACTTTCTATCCTATGGTCAAGTGATATGGATATTTATCATTTCAATCCACAATTTAAATATATACGGGTATATACCATTTTAACCCGCAATCCCAAATTCAATTCAATGAAAATCGCTTGGGTCTATCATTTCAACCCATAACGATTTCCCCTATTCTATAGATCGTTTGGGTGTGTATCATTTCAACCCATAGTGAATTCCATACTAACAGGGAACTTGCAGAGTGATAACAGATATGATAATAATATAACAGACATATATCATCAATATAAATAACAGATAATATTGTCAAATGTCACAAGTGAACTGATACAGATAACAGCATACATATATATATATATATATATATAGCAATGTAAATAACTAACATCAGCATATTTCAATTGTCGTTTCAATTGAAATCAAATTTAATTGATAAAAGAACATTAATCGTCAGTGATTGCTCACCTTTCGAAGCTAGATAGATTTGACAACGGAATGAGCTACGAATCTGAGCATGAATTTCGAAGCAAAGCATGATGGAGACGAGTTCGATGGACAAAGCTGATAATATGGGACCGATGAAACAATTAGAATCAGCTTGATATGAATTGAACTGAATATATGCAATTATTATTATTATTATTATTAATTTCCTTAAAACAAATATTCAATTTTTAAATGCATATAATATTGCACAACCAATACATAATTCAAAACACATATAATTTAAAATCAAACATATATATCTATAAAATAGGACAGCGTAAATCATCACCATGATTCACTGAACTAAAATATATATACAATTACCTGATTTACGTATATATACGCTTCATAAAAATATAAAAGTAACAACTTATCGAAACATACATATGAAAAATCCAAATATATAACATTTCCCTAAATCAATACCCAAATAAACTTGCATATATACAAGCTACATACATATATATAACAAATATATAAATGATATACGAAATTACAAATGATACTTTGTTTTAAAAGTTCCAGAAAAACATACATTATATAAAACAGAAGTAGAGTTTCTCAAAAGCAGTGAAGAAGATGAAAACAGTAGAAGACAGACCTATATCTAATATAAAAACAATACAAATATATATATATACACACAGTCATATTATACTTCATATAACAACAGAACCTATTATATTTATAGTATATTATCTAACTAATATTGAAATTCCCAGGAAACGAAGGAATCTAGAAAGCAACAAAACTTTGTATATATATATATATAGTATATGTTTCTCTAAGCATTCATAGACATATATATAGTGCTTATAAAATACTATAAGCTTATAAAATAAAATACAGCAAATAAAACTAAGTATACTGATATGTAAAATCATTAGACAATATATACATCACTATAAGTATATATATATAACAGCAAATGTCACTTTGAAAACTATTATGACAATATAGGACAAATATACATATGCAGAACTATTAGAATTACATAAGTGCCTAGTATACATAAGCTGACATTATATATATAAAATTGTCGCTGACCATTATATATAGCTTATACATAAGTAAATCTGTAACATATATAATATTATATAAACCGCAGCTAGAACATACTGAGAAAACTATATATTACATTACATACTTATATTTTCCAATTATCAACATATATTAGCATCTGCAGAATAGAATAAAGAGAGAAACAACACATACCTATTATTATAATATATATACAAAATGAGAAGCGGTACCAAGAGTGATATATATATATATATATATATATATATGACCGTACATATATAAAATCATGCACGGCATGATGTAAGTGGGCGGAGCACAGGGTCGGAGAGGAAAGAAAAAATTGTGACCAATGGGAAGAAGAGGAGGTGACATGGCAGGCTGTGGAAATTTTTGTGTGGCGAGATCGGGTGGCCGTGGTGTGGTGAGTTCGGCGGTGGTAAAGAGGGAGGTGCGTTATGGAATGCGTTCGAGATAGTAAGATGTTGAGAGAAGATAAAATGAAATGTTGAAGGTGAAATGCTGAGAAGGAGAAGTGACAGAAAATGGGCTATAAAGGCTGATAAATAATATAAATATAGGAATAAAGGAAATGTACCGTTCCGAGGGATGGATGCAAACGTATCAAAAAAAAAATATTTCAAAACTGATGGAAATAAAGGCAGTCATCAGTGCATAGAAATGATGGGATTGTAACAGATGAAAATAAATGCCTCCAGCCGTTTGAAATTTGAATGGACATCACATGCGGTACCGATACGAAATCGTTTTCGCGGGTTCCGTTGTGTACAGGGCTTCAAAACACGTAATTGAATATACCGCAGAGATCAGCATGACAAGACGATCCAAATTGTATACAAATATTAGTGGTACGATCATCCGATCAAAAGTCGATAATCGGTACCAGAAATGCTGCTATTTTGCCAGAAATAAGATAAATGGAGCAATTGGTGTCAAAATTTGACGAAACAAAAGATGACGTCTCGCTCAGAAGATGATTTACAAATTTCTGTGGAAAAATATGCAGGATTGGATAACATTTTTTTATCATCAAATTTAACTGATTTAATTTAAATAGAATCACACAAGAGAATAAACTTTCATATTATCTGATGAAAATTTACCAATTGCTATGTTTAATTAGACGTATTCCAAATATTAAATTTGTATTTCAAAATTCAACTGTTCAAAATTTCACAAAATTCCAATTAATTAAATAAATAAAACCACTACAATTTACGGGTCATTACATCACTTCTCTCCCTCCTAAGTTGGAAGTTGAATTCCACATCGATCTTATTCCTGGAGTGAAACGACCCGACTTTCTTACCACAGAAAATCACATCATTTTTAAGAAAGAAAGGGATAGAAAGAGAAAAGAAAGAAGAGAAGAAAGAAACAACATCAGAATCTAAACAGTGGAACGAATAAATTATATTAATAAGATAAATATTACATAGTTTACAACAAATATCAGAGTTACACAGATGTACATCACATGCTAGACAGTTATAAACACCTGTCTAGTTATACAACTCAATATAGAGATCAACAGTGCAACCAAAGTTCAATAATTTTTCTTTAGTCAGCAGAGCATTATTGATAACCTTCCACATTGTCAAGTTGTCTCTGGCATTAGAAATTCTGGACCAAATAACCTTGTGCCATATTGTATCAGTTCTACCAGAACCATTCACAAGCAATTTGTAAACATAAGAGATCGAGTGGGGCTTACCATTCCACTGTATTTCATCAGAAGGAGTGGATGGCAAGAAGTTAGCTTGATACTTATTCCAGACAGCCCGAATGACATGGTTGCTGGTATATGGCAGTTGAAGTTTGCCATCAAAAATGTAGTCAGTTGCATTAGCAATTCTACTGATTCTAGATTGGATGATCTGCTGAGGTGTAAACAGTTTACAAAGAATAAGGCCATTAGCCATCCAAGGGACAGACCAGAAGTTAGCTGTACTGGAAGGAGAGAGATTAACTTTGATTCAAAATCAAATATTTTCAATCAAGTTACACATATAAGTTCAATTTGAAATAAAAATTACAAATCCTATTCAAAACTTATTTATAAAGACAATACAATATTAATATTGCTTTTATAAATATCTTATTATTAAATTAAAATCATTTTAAAAGAAACTATATTTTTATAAATAAATTATCCATTTTATTAAGCCATAAAACCATTTTGTTTGTTTATTCTAAATTTAAAACTCAAGCCAATTTAATTTAAACATTTAATATTTTTCTTATCAATTTTAAAGTCATATATTTATTTATGAAATAGTTTTTAAAAACTCAATATTAATTTAAAACAAATCTTCCAAATTATAATGTATATATTAGAATTTTAAAACATGATTCAATTATTAATTTTGAACCAAAATCATTTTTTCAATAACTTTAGAAAGCTAATATTAAATAAAAAAAATTTTCAAAATTACTACAAATATTAAAACTAGAAAATATGTTTTACTTATTAAAATTAAAACAATGCTAATTCTATTTAAAATATAAACCATATATTTATATTGTAAATAGAAATCAATTTATTATTTTTAAAAGATAAAATAACCAATTAGATAATTATTGAAGATGACTATTAAATCTATTTGAATTATTATTAACAAAAATATCAATATCAATTTAATTTTCAATACAGGTTATTAAATTGATATCGTTAAAAATTCCGGGATATTACATGGAGTCTCGATTGACCATTAAGGCCATGATTAATATAATTCTATCCATCTTTCCTCTTTTGTAATTTAATAATTTTAACTTCCTTTCGAGCCTATCTTCTTAGTTGAATTCTCTTTGTTTAGTGTTACTCTAAATTTGAATTCCTATTCTTGTTTTAAAATCTATTCTTGAATCATTGTACGAGGGTGTGTATTTGTAATTGACATAGAATTGTTTTATATTATGTTGTTTGAGTTGTTAGGTTTGATTTTGGGTTTTCATCGATTCGTCTGGCCAACGCTATCGATAGGAAACCCAAAACACTTGAACAGAGCAAATTGAAACAATATTGTTTTCGAAATCGATAAATGAAATAATTTTATGTATGATTATATTTTATATAAGAGTATAATTTGTTGAAAATTTGAGAGTAAAATGAATTGGGTGTTAGAAATAATAATACTAGATTATCATTTATTACTTTGTCACCGTTCCAAAACCATTAACTATTGCGGTAAGTTATAAGGAGATGAAATATTAAACATGATTTATAAATCTGATTTGCAAATGAAACAAATTCAAATTTAAGAATTTAAATTAAATTTTCAGTGCCTTTCAAAATTTATTTTCAAAGTTTTTGGAAAATATATTATCTGATAGTATTTTCAAATTGAAATTGTTTTCAAATAATTTTAAAATAAGTAAATCAGTGCTCTCCTCTTTTGTCGCTGGAAAATAATCTCGGTGATGACTGTAGCATCATCGACATTCATTTTCGAGTCTTATAGTGTAGAGACCACTTGGAAGCTTTGCTACACTTTTGCTTTGGAAAATGGATTTGAAATGGATTTCTTGAGTATATTTTGACTGATAATATATATACACACATAGATATATATATATTTCAAAAAAGTTTGAAGTAAAATTAGCAACTTAACTCCTAAGTTTTGTTAAGTGATGGTTTTCATATGAGAAACGAAAATTAAACAACTTGAAACAGTTGAATTAGGAGAAATTAATTTGTATAATACTCAATTGCATTATTATATATATATATAACTTACCTAAAATGTAACGATCCATATTTTCTGATAATGAAATTATTGAATTTAATAAGATTTTGTAATTTAATGTTGGAGGAAAATAAATTTATGATGTAGCAATGAGGGAATTAACTAGAATAAAGTTTAATAATGTAAATTTAATGTAATAGACGACTAATTGAATGTAATCTGATGTAATTATAATAATTTTAATTTATAATTGGTTATATATTTAAAATAAGAAAATAAATTAAATGTTATATTAATCGGTGAAATAATATGTAATCAATTGTAATTGGATAACATCAGTGTTGTGTAAATGGTTATTACATTTGTTTGTAAATAATAAACTTATAAATGTGGTTAAATTAAGTAAAGGTAACAAAATTTATTTATCACCTATTTATTTGATTTATTTAAATTAAATTCGAAAACAATTGCAACTAATCTGCTTAAATATTTCAGTAAGTGTGGATTTAAAATGATAATCGTAGAATATTAATGTAATAAGATATAAACCAACGTAAACTATGTCCACAGAGTAATGATTGACTGAATAAAAAGATTGAAATTAAATTTGGTCAATTTATTTGAATTCAAATTATAATTAATGGGCTTATTGCAATTTAAATTAAATACTGTAATTAGTGAAATGATTAACATTAGATTTGACATAGGAAACTGGGTTTGAAAAGATTGTTAATTTTTGTGTAATTAGAAATGATAAAATTTATTAATTATAAAAATTGAATTGAAAATTAATTTAATTAATTTAATAATAATTAATTTAACTAACATAAAAATAGCCATTTTGACCACTGTCTTGAATTTCGACGAAACCAGTTTCATCGGATCCGTAACAATGAATTATCGTAAGATTTCAAGTTTCATAGCGATTGGACTTGTCGTTTGATCGTGCGGGTTCGAAACGCGTAAAAATTGATTTAAAAGAATTTAAATGAATGTAATTTGATTTTAATAGTAACCTATGAAAATAATAGAATTGAGCCTCGGAATCAGTTTCATTGCATTCAGAAGGCCAGTTTACATTTGGATAGCCTATCTGTACGTATCAATCGGAGTTCGAGCTTTTTTAGACCAAACTATATAAATACAACATGCAAAATGAGATTAAATATTATTAAAATATTCCTAGACCCTGGCCGCTATCTTTCTTTTCTTTCAACGTACGAAATCTCGCTGACTTTCCGCTTCGATTTCTCCCAATCCGTGCATCGAAATCAAAATCTTCCAAAAGCAAAATTGTGGAGCACAACGCGCTCTACACATCCAAAAGGTTGATTCATGCTGAAGCATCATCAAATCTCCAGAATCTAGTCTTGAAGTTGCGGTAGTTTTTGCATTTTTCAAGACCAACGGAGGTGGCAGTGTGGTCGGTGCTTGAGGTGGTGACGTGTCTGGGCGTGGCGCACGTAGTGGTGGCTCTCGATCTACGTCTGGTGGCTTGTTGTCAGATGCGTGTGGAAGTTTGTTGTTGTGTATGTGGGTTTTCAGTTCGTTCCTCTAGCTTGTGTGAGAGAACATGAGAGAAGGAGAGCAGGTGCGTTATTTTTTATTTTTGGTAATTAAATTTTTAAATTTATATCGATATTAATTAAATCATAACTTTTCCATATGAGCTCGGATTTGGACGTTGTTTCTTCCTTTGGCATCGTATCGAAATTATAGATAACATGGAATTGGTTAGGTTGAATTGGAAGATTGCTTAAATTTTGGGCCTTATTTGAATTTTAAATGGACTGTAAATCAAAGGTGAGTGTTTTGACCCACTCACGACTACTAAATTGTCTTATGTTAGTTAAATTGAATTTATGATGTGATTAGAAATTTATTGGTTGATATTTATTATATTTAAATTGTCTTTCCAGTTTAATCTGACTTTTATTGAATTTAATCTACATTTAATTAAATATTGAATTTTAAATTTCCCGTTAATACCTATTATTAATAATCAATCAATTGTTGTTATTTATTGGTTGATTGAATGGTTATTTTGACGGATGTTTGATTGTTGATATTGGATGACTGGATGTTGTACTTATATTGTTATAACACTGCAAGTTCCCTTAGTTATTATTAGAAAATCCCCGTGGGTTGAAATGATAAACACCCTAACGATCAATAAATTAAGGAAAAATCGTTATGGATTGAAATGACAAATTTGAGCGATTTTGTGGATTTTATTTCAATTCGGGATTATGGGTTGAAATGATATACCCGTAAATTTAAATTATTATGGGTCGAAATGATATACATCCGTATCACTTGACCGTAGGGTAGAAAATTATATGCGGACAGCGAATTGGTTATATTAAATGATTTAAATCCATAAATTTTGAATTCAGTTAAATGATATTTTGAAATAAAATTTGAATTATATAAACTGATTTATTTTGAAAACCCAAGGTTTAAATTTTGAAATTGGAGTTCGTAATAAATTGTTTGAAGATAAAAATAGAAATTTCAAAGTTGGAATTTGAAATATAAATGAAATTTATCGAAATTGAATTATTGAAAAGGTTTGAATGTTTTAAACTTTGAAATCTACGAAACTGAAGTGCTTTTAAATTTTAGTCCATCATGAGTTTGAAATCGATATAAATTGAATGAATTTATGGGAATTTGACTTGAAAGAAAATTTAGTTTGTTGAAATGTGGATATAATGCAGATTTGTTGAAATGAAAGAAATAGCTTAACTTTGATATCAATTTTAAATTAATCATTTAATATAAACTACTTAAAAATTTATTATTTGAAAATCTTAATTATTAAGATTTTCAAACTATTAAACTAATTCAATTTATTTTAAACTATTTAAATCAATTTATACTATTTTTATTTATTTTAATCTATTATAATCTATTTAATCTAATTTAACCTATTTTAAAATAATTGACCCATTTTATCTATTTTAAATCTATTTAATCTATTATAAATCTGTTTGATCTATTTTAAATCTATTTGATCTATTTTAAATCTATTTGATCCATTTTAAATCTATTTAACTATCTTAAATCTATTTAAACTATTTTTAATCTATTTTTAAACTATTTTAGAGTATCTTAACTATTTAAAATTTTATTTTAAACTATTTATGACTCTTTAAACTATATTTCTAAATTTCTAACGGTGCAAGGTTGAGTTGTTTATATTTAAATCCTTGATTTAAAAGCTAGTATAATTGAATGATGTTATGACCAAAGTTGGGATTTGATTAATAATTACTAGTGAAATGACATATTTGAGCAAATATAATGATTTTGAAATGGGGATATAACATGTTTTGTGAATATGATTTCGAAAGTGAATCTGATTTCGAAAGTGATATGGTTTGAATTGAATATGATATTTTTATATCAATTATGAATTGATTTTGAAAATGTAAAAGAACCATCTGGTGTGAAATAAGCGTTTGGTTGTTAAAGTGGCCGAGATCGGATATTGTCGTGCTCTCTACCAATACCGAAAACCACTTTAACAACCGTGCACGTTGTGGAGATTCTAGAATAAATTAGGATGGTTTAGTGAACGATTCTGTATGAGGTATTAACATAGTTTTGACTCACGTGCGTCAGCTCGATGTGGCCAAAATAGGAGCCATGCCGGACCAAGTGAGGTCGCACCTCCGATCAGACACATTTCTTTGATATCATATTATGACTTTGTGATTGATTTGGTGGATACCCTTTGATTTGATTTAGGTGTGTGTTTCGAGGTGGACGGTAGTAGCTGTTATATGTTATCACCAGTCTGGATCCACAAAACGATAGTATCCTACCGTGGACATTGCCTCGCATGCCTTGTCACATGCCTTATCACGCCTTCTGCGAGTTTGGTTTGTACCGTACATATGGAGTGCCCTATGATAGCCCTCCAGTTTATAGATAAACTACGGTACTTTATAGACTATGAGAATATATAAAAATGTGTTAAGGGGATATGGATAACGCCTTAACGCTATTTCTATATTTTACTTTACTGTAGACATATTATAATAGCGTATTGTACTACATATTAGATAGTTTAACGAATCCTTAAGAGATGGGAATCCCAAACAACTCTTAAGTTATTTCATTCACGTTAGACACTGGATAGGCGACGTCAAACCACGTAAACATCATTGACGCTGTTACACTCATATTTATTTACTATTGATTCAACTTACACAAGATCTTTTAGGTTTGACTGGAATGTTTTGTCTTTTCAATTCGCTCGGGTCAGTTTGAGCTTTTTCAGTGTATCGAGACTGCTTTTGAAGGACGAAGACTTGTATACTAGTATTATTTATTTTATTTATTCCGCTGCATCATGTTGTTCCGCTGCATTATTTATTTATTACTTTTGAATGTATTCTGATTCTGTAATGTAAATGTGCAATCAAATGTTATTTGTAAAACAACTTCATGAACTTTTTATTTGATTATTATATTTTGTCATTCCGCTGTGAGATTCTATGTTTATTTTTCTTTCTTTCTCTGCTTTTCTGATTAACCCGATAACATTCCTCCCTTTTGAATGGTTTGAGTTTGACAGTTGTGGTTTATTGTTGATTTAAAACCGTTCAAAAAGGTGGATCATTACATTTGGTATCAAAGCATTGGTTAGCGATAACCTTAGCTTTGTAGGGTCTGACTCACTAAAAATAGGGTAGTAATATCCTTAAATGAGTCGTTAAGTGTATATATATGGGAGAGCGTATTTGTTAGTGTTATAAAAGGTTTTGTATTGTGTTAATTTGTTCTGTTTAGTATTTATAAATTCTGATCGGTATGTGGGATGCTATGGCATCGATAGGGATTTCTAAACACTTAGTAAGGCAGACCGACTGTAATGACCAGCTATTCCGAACGATTTGCATCCACACATGTCATGTAAGGACATGTAAATTTTAATGGTTTTATTTATTTATTTAATTTAATTTTTGTGACATTTTAAATGATTGAATTTGGAAATAAAGCTTTAATATTTGAAATATGTTTATTTAAACATAGCAAATGGTAAATTTTCATCTGGAAATATGGAAGTTTATTCTTGTGTAAATTCTATTTTTATTTAAATCAGTTAATATTTGATGATGATAAAATAATTTCCAAACCTGAATATTTTTATATAATAAATTTGTAAATCATCTTTTGAGTGAGACATCACATTTCATTTCATCAAATTTGGACCGCTATTGCTTCATTTATCTTATTTTCGACAGATTTGCAGCATTTTCGGTACCAATTATCAACTTTTGATCGGACGATCGTACCACTGATATCTGTATGCCATTTTGATCGTCTTATCGTGCTGATCTCCGTAGTGTATTCGTTTTTGTGTAACGGTGTCCGATACGCGGTGGGACCCGCGATCGATAATCGTACCGATTGTCGTTTCAGTCTTTTGTGTCCCAATGCCTTTCCATTTTCCAACGTAAACCTGATAGCCATTTGTTATTATTATATTCCTTTTCAACTTCCGCCTTTCCAACTTAAAACGTTATTCCATCTATATTTTTTTATTTCTGGTTCATTTTCCCAGATCATCGTCCTCCTATTTTTGGTTCTGCGAAAAAAAAGATAGCAAAGCATATTTTTCGAACCTATCATCTTCTCGATCCGCCCCTCTTCCCCACCTCCTTCACCTCACTAGCAACCTTTCAACCGAGTCTGACCCCGTCAAACATCTCGGCCCCACCCTCTCCCTCACGGCCGAGCAGCCCAGTCATCGCTACCGAACTCTGTTCCTTTTCCTTGCCTAAATCTCACTGGTCCCTCCTCCTTACTCCTGTCGCTTCCCAAATCCTTCAGCCCATGGCTTTCCACCTCCATGGCCCAGCACCAGCCAAGCTTCACCTCCACGCACCCCATGCCAACCGGTCATTACTAGCTGAGCCCTTTGGCATTCCATTCCGCAACTGCCATTTCAATGCCTATCTTCCCCTCCTCCTTTGTGTTTTGACGTGGGTAAGTATTTTCATATTATATTTGTATGTAAATCTTTTGATTTTATTAAATATATTATGCCGGTTATATAATATAAGTTTATATGAATTATATAATATATTAGATCTTATAAGATTTATATTCTATCAACGTAATATGTTAGTTTAGAAACTTTTGATTTGTTTTGAGTCTGTAACAATGGAAAGCTTATATCTCTACTACTAATAAAGAAAATTCGTTGAACTAATTTACTCAGTGTCTTTTTGAAATTCCAAAAATGCCCTTGCTTTCCGTTTACATATTTACGCTTAAACAAATTATCAACGTATACAATAACACAAATAGCCCGTGTGCGAAGCACGGGTCGATACTAGTATAAATTAAGTTTACAATATAGTACTGTGCATAGTATGTTGTTGTAGCCTCTTTGTTGCAGCATATATGTGATAATGTTATATAATTAAGTTTGCTTATTTTACTGTTGATATTTAGTACATATTTATACATATCTATTTACGTTATGAAATTTATATCTATGAGTATTATATATATATAATTGCTATGGTTTACTGAGTATATGAATGGATTTATGTTGTATATTGGAATGAGTCTGCATACATTGGTTTTCATTTCCTGTTTGTTTACTTAATATTTTGCTGTATATATGAGAAATTATAAATATATATATATATATATATATATATATATATATATATTCAAAGTTCTTGCATATCAGTTATGGAATCTAGTATATAAGTTACTGTATATATGCATATAACCTGTTTATCTATTTTAATTTGATAATTTGTTTGTAGTATTTTATTGTCGGAGACTATATATATATATATATATATATATATATATATAGTCTTAGCATGACTGTTATATATGAAAAATATATTTAGTTTGTTGTTTGTTTTGTATACTTAGGTCAGCCTGCATATTATACTGAGAGATACATATATATTTCACATGATACATATTTTTTTCGTGTATGTGGTCTGTTTATTTGCATAAGTATATAGTACAGAGCTATTTTGATACATAATTATGTCGTGGTATATTATATATATATATATATATATATATATATATATATATATATATATAAGGTTGTTTTAAAGGGTGAGTTATGCTAGTCTATAAATTTGCCTATATATATAAATATATATACACACTTTGTTTTTACAAGTTATTTTTGTCATAAAAAAGTGAACTTGGGTTTTGCTCTATATAGACATGTGTAAGTGTTAAGCTTTGATTCTTTTGTTTTATAATTTTCTATTACAGCATATATAAGTCCACGGTAAGAAGTAGGTGTAATAGTATATAAGTTATATAATAGTTTACATGGGTTATTTTGTTCTCATATATACTGTATATACTTTGGTGATCTAATATATATGTATATCTTTGATTTTTAAATATTTATATTTTAAGAATAATGATTTTGAAATGTGTGTGTGTGTATATTTTTGATTTCAATATATATGTTTAAAATTTAAGATTGATTTAAAAATGTATATGTATTTTAAAATTGAATATTTGGTTTAAGGAAAATTTTAATATAATATACATCTCATTAAATTTATCAAATAGATTTTGATTTGCTCTCATCGATTTCTATTATCAGCTCTACTTGTCAAATTCATGCCAATCTTGCTTTGTTTTGGAATTTCGTGCTTGGATTCGCAACTCATTTCATTCTCGTCCATCTCTAACCTCGAAAGGTGAGCAATCACTCACGATTAATGTTCTTATATTTATTAAATTTGGTTTCAATAGAAACGACAATTGAAGTATGCTGCTGTTAGTTATTTACATTTCTATATATATGCTGTTATCTGTATCTGTTCACATATGACATCTAATAATATTATCTGTTATTTATATTGAAGATATATGCCTGTTATATTATTATTATCATATTTATTTTCACTCCGCAAGTTCCCTGTCAGTATAGAATTCACTATGGGTTGAAAAGATACATACCTAGACGATCTGTAGAACATGATAAAATCTTATGGGTTGAAATGATAAACCGAGCGATTTTCACTGAATTGAATTTGGGATTGCAGGTTGAAATGATATATACCCGTATATATTTAAATTGCGGATTGAATGATAAATATCTGTATTACTTGACCATATGATAGAAAATTATATACAGACACCATTGTTCAAATTGAATATATATATATATTGAAATGATTTCCAAGGTTTTGAAATTGAATTATTTAAGAATTATACTCAAATAAGTTTGATTTGAAATTTATTAAATTTGGGACTTTAAAGACATGATTTTATAACTTGATTTTTTGATTAAAAGTGATTTAAATGAATATTTCAAATTTACATAAATTAAAATGGTATATTTAGTTTTATTTAAATTTGAAGTTTGAAGTTTTATTTATGTTATTTGAATGATTAAGTAAATATTTCAAAATAAATAATAGTAAAGTGAATTTGATATATATATGGAATTATCAAATCTACTTTTGAAATGTTTGAATAATTAAAGCTTTGAAAATATTGAAATTGAAATGGTTTATTTTGTGGTTAAAAATCTGTATTTGAAATCGATATAATTTGAAATGGTTTATTTAGAAACTGAAATAGATTGAAATTAATGAATTGAGATTTGATTAAATTTGAATTTTTGGAATTCGAGTTGATTGGAATCGATTTGTGAAATTTGAGGAAACTATATTATTATATAAAGTATTTTTAAATTATATTTAAAACTATTTTATATTTTTACTTTATAAATTATTTTTATATAAATCATTTTTAATATAAATTATTTTTAATATAAACTATTTTAATATACTAATTATTTTATTTTATATATTATTATTAATATCTAAACTGTTTAAAGGAAAGTGTTATGATTTCAAAGTGTTATAATTTCAAGTGTTTTGGTTTCAAAAGTGTTGTAACTTTGAAGTTCTATGATTTTTGAAAATGGATACATTTGAAATGAAAAAGATATCATATTGATTTGGTTTTTGAAATGGAAATGATATCGTATTGATATGGTTTTGAAATGGCAATGGTATTTTGGTTTTTAAGTTTAAACTATTTTGAAATGACCGTGGTGTTATAATAACGTTTGGTTGTTAAATAAACTGGGATCAGAAGTTGTTATATTCTCTGCCAACTCCGAAAAACACTTTAATAACCATGTACGCGGTGGAGATTCCAGAATGAAGTACGATGGTGGCGACGTTCTATTGAGGCATATGCATGGACCCGACTCCCATGTGTTGGCATAAGGTGGCTAAAACAGGAGCGATTCTCGGACCAAGTGATGTCATTCCTCCGATCGGGCATATTCCTTCGATACTATATTCCGACTTTGTGATTTATTTGGTGGACACACTTTATTTTTTGATTTGGGAGTGTGTTTCGAGGTGGACGGTAGTGGCTGCTATGCGTTACCACCAGCTTGGATGCGTAATTGGTATATCTACCATGGCGTTGCCTTGTGTGCCGTGTCACCTACCCTAGCGAGACCACTACGAGTTTGTTTTGTGTCGTGCCTACGGAGTATCCTCTGGTAGCCTCCCGATATAGAGGTATTACGGTACTGTATAGACTATTGGCACTATAAAATGTGTTAAGGGGGATATGGGTAACGCCTTAACGCTATTTTAATAGTTTACTTTACTATAGACATTATTGTAATAGCGTATATTACTACATAGTAGATAGTTTAACGGATCCTTAGAGGATGGTTATCCAAAACATCCTTTGAGTTACTTGTATTTCAGTTGTTATTTCACTCGAGTTGGATTTATTGATATAAGAATGCTGATTCTGACTTGAGTCTTTTGTGTTTTGCTTTACGCTCGGGTCAGACTGAGTGTACCAGTATTGGAGACTCATCTTTGGAGTTGGAGCTTCGCTTGGCAGATCCATTTACATCTTTTTAGCTTGCAGTCATTCATTTGATTTCAGTGATGTATTCTGATCTTATTTGACTATTGTATTGAGACATCTATGTATTCGAGACTTCTGTTGTGTCTTATTTAACTCTGTTATATATATAGTAGCTTCATGAAATACTATACTTTTGTTTCCGCTGCATTATTGTTATATTACTATGTCTATGATTTTGTGATTACTTTATTTATTATATATGCTGAGTGTTGTCAAATTTAAATTAACAATCTGATATTTTGAGCAATTCAATTCCGACATGTGTGGATGCGGATGGTTGAAAATATCAGGATGTTACATGTCGGACTTGAATTGCTCAAAACAACAGATTGTTAATTTTATATTTGGCAAAACTTAGCTTATACCTTAAATAAATCAACCACAGAACTACAGACATAGAGTAATACGACAATAAGTAGCGGAAAAGATAAATAGTAGTTCATGAAGCTACGATATAAACAACAGAGTTTGAAATAAAAGACAACTGAATATCTCAAATACAATGTAGTCTTGAATATAAGCAGGTGACAAGTCTGGACAAAACAACTGGATAGCTAAAAGCTGAATAGATATAGATGGATCTCCCAATGAAGCTCCAACTCCAAAGGTGAGCCTCAAATGCTGTGACACTCAGTCTGACCCGAGCATAAATCAAAACACAAAACAATCGAGTCAGGATTAACATTCTTATACAGTAAATTCAACTCCAGTGAAATGTCAACTGAAATATAAGTAACTTAAAGGATGTTTGGAATACCCATCCTCTAAGGATCCGTGGAATTATCTACTATGTAGTAAATATGCTATTATATATGTCTATAGTAAAGTAAACTATTAAAGTAGTGCTAAGGCGTTACTCATATCTCACTTAACACATTTTATATAATGTTGTAGTCTATACAGATACTATAGACTCCACTTGCAAGTGAGCTTCAGGGAGAACTCCATAGGTATGACACAAAACAAACTCGTAGAAGGCGCAATAGGGCATGTGATAAGGCACGCGAGACTATGCCAGAATAGATATACCGTTTGCGGATCTGGACTGGTGGTAACGCATAGCAGCTACTACAGCCCATCTCGAGACACACTCCCAAATCAAAGGTGCACCCAATCAAATCACAAAATCAATAAAATGGTACCGAAGAAGTGTGCCTGCTGGAGGAATAACCTCACTTGGCCTAGCATGGCTCCTGTTTTAGCCCCATCAAGCTGACTCCTGGGAGTCATGGCTACGTAAACACCTCATACAAAATTGGCTCCAAACCATCCTACTTCATTTTGGAATCTCCACCACGTACACAGTTGTTAAAGTAGTTTTCGGTATTGGTAGAGAGTATGACAATATCCGATCCAGGTATCTTAACAACCAAAAGCTTATTTCACACCGTGGTCATTTCATTTCAAATAGTTCATACTTTATATCAAAATATTATATTTGTAACGACGCGCTATTTGGAACCATTTGCATCCACATGTCGGACTTGAATTGCTCAAAATGTCAGATTGTTAATTTATATTTGGTAAAACTCAACATATGCAGTAAATAAATCAATCGTAGACATAGAGTAATATAAAAATAAGCAGCGGAATAGATAAATGGTAGTTCATGAAGCTACTGTATACACATCAGAATTTGAAACAAAATAAAACAGAGTCTCAAATACAAATGAATCTTTAATACATGATCAACTGACGAATCTAAACAGAAATGACCGGAATAAACTGAAATAGCTGAAAGCTGGATAGATAGATCTTCAAACAAAACTCCAATCTCCAAAGGTGAGTCTAAAGTGTTGTGACACTCAGTTTGACCCGAGCATAAAGCAAAATACCAAATACTCGAGTCTGAATTAACATTCTTATATTAATAAATTCAACCCAAGTAAATGTCAACTGAAATACAAGTAACTTGAAGGATGTTTGGGATTTCCATCCTCTAAGGATCCATGGAACTATCTACTATGTAGTCATATACGCTACTATAATATGTCTATAGTAAAGTAAACTTTTAAAATAGCATTAAGGCTTTACCTATATCCCCCTTAACACATTTTTATATATTCCCATAGTCTATACAGTACCATAATTTCTCTGCAAACTGGAGGGCTATCAAAGGGCGCTCCATAGGTATGGCACAAATCAAACTCGTAGAAGGCGTGATAGGGAATGCGACAAGGCACTCGAGGCAATGCCAGTGTAGATATACCGTTTGCGTATCCAGACTAGTGGTAACGTGTAGCAGCGACTACCGTCCACCTCATGACACACTCTCAAAACAAAGGTGCACGCAATCAAATCACAAAAGCAATAGAATGGTATCGAAGGAATGTGCTCGATCAGAGGAATGACCTCACTTGGCCCTACGTGGCTCCTGTTTTAGCCGCATCAAGCTGATTCACGGGAGTCAGGGCTGCGTAAATACCATACAGAATCGTCACCAAACCATCCTACTTCATTCTGGTTCTCCACCACGTACACAGTTCTTAAAGTGGTTTACGGTATTGGCAGAGAGTATGACAACATCCGATCCCGGTCTCTTTAACAATCAAACGCTTATTTCACACCATGGTCATTTCATTTCAAATAGTTCATACTTCAAAATCAAAATATCATATTCATTTCAAAATCATATCAATTCAATATCATTATACACTTTAAATCATATTCATTTCCAAAAAATCATAACACTTTCGAAATTATAACACTTTTAAAATCATAACACTTTCAACTTAACGGTTTAGACATCAAAAATAATATATATATTAAAATAATTACAAATTAAAATATTTTATATAAAATAAAATACTTATATAATAAAAATAATTTCCTCAAATTTCAAAAATCGATTCAAATCAACAGAAATTCCAAAATTTCAATTTAATTCAATCCCAGTCCATCAATTTCAATCCAATTCAACTTCTCAATAACCCTTTTTATTTATATCGGTTTCAATTATCGATTTGAACTACAATTTAAACCACTTTAATTTCAATAGATTTCAAAGTTTAAATATTCAAACATTTATGATAACCCCATTTGATAAACTTCATTTACACTTTAAATTCAACTTTATTATTATGATTTAGTTTTGAAACATCCACTTAATCAATTCAATAATGATTTAAATAAAATCTCAAATTACAAATTTAAATAAAACGAAATCCCATTTCAATTTATTTAAATTTGAAGATAATCATTTAATCGCTTTAATTCAAACATCAAGTTATAAAATCATATTTTTAAAATCTCGAATTCAATAAGCTTCAGGTCAATTTTATTTAAGTAAAATTTAAAAAAAAAACACAATTTCAGATCAATTTTCAATTTTATCTTCCCAACCATATTTTATTTTAGTTATTACAAAATCTATTTTTTTAAATACTAATACAAATTTATATAAATACTTAAACATATTATATACTAATTGAATTAAATTTTTATTAAATTAAATCTTATTATTAAATGTATATTTTATATTAAATATTAATTTATATATTTTTAAAATTAAAATTTTAAGAGAATCTGAAATTTTATATATTTTTCATAACTAAATTATAAATTAAAATTTCCAAAACATATTATTATAAAAAAACTAAATTTCATATAATATTTAAAAAAGATCAATATCTATTAAAACCCATATATTTCATTTCAAACTTTGGAAATCATTTTAAAAATATATACCAACAGTGTCTGTATATAATTTTTATCCTATGGTCAAGTGATACGGATATTTATCATTTCAATCCGCAATTTAAATATCTACGGGTATATATCATTTCAACCCGTAATCCAAACTCAAAGTCAATGAAAATCGCTTGTTATTTTCTCCTATTCTACAAGATCGTTCGAGTATGTATCATTTCAACCCATAGGGATTTCTAAACTAACAGGGAACTTGCAGAGTGAGAAAAAATATGACAATAACATAATATATCAGTAGCAGACATATATCGTCAGTGATAAATTAAATAAAACATATACAACAGGATATGGTGTCATATATCACCGGTGAACAATTGCAGATAATGGCATATCATATTTAAAAATTTAATAACTAGCAATTCAAATTTACCAACATATTTCAATTGCCATTTCAAGTAAAATCAAGTTTATTAAATATAAGAATGTTAATTGTGAGTGATTGCTCACCTTTCAAGACTAGAGAACGATGGTGAATGGGACCAATGACACGGACACGCATACGGATAAACGATAAGGCTAGAGAACTGTTGCGACAAATTCACTATTGAAATGTAAGTCAAGATGGCACGAGATCAATGAAACAAGATATATTACATATGTATAAATTTCTAAAAATAATTTTAAAACATATATTTAAAATAAAAAATATATATATTTATTTTCAAATTGATATTTAACCCCAAAACATTTAATATCTATTTATATTCGAAAAAACCAAATTCACATATACTTACATATAAACTAGTGTATAAACATACATATAAACAAATGTCATATTATTATTAAAATAAAAATTTTAATTCTAAAATTACATAAATTGAAATCAAATAGCTGTGCATGCTTTGCTTAAAATCAATATATGTAGCCTGAAATAGTGGAGCCTGGACAATCCAATTCTTTGATGCAAGCCTTTATATATTTTATATAAAATAATATACTGTAAACTAAAAATTTCCAGGTAAACATAATACTTACATATGATTAAGGATCAGTACAAAAATCCACTCCAAAATTGTACATTTAAAAGGGATAAACCTATCAATACTTCAGTAAACTTATATACTAATATATAGACTAATATATAGCTTACATACATACCTAATATAGTTCATACAAATAGATAAGATATAATACTAATATAAGCTTATACAATAAAAGCATGCAACTGGAAAAACTACAGAATGTATAAGCTATATATATAATTTGTATAATACAAACAACTAAACTTGTATAGATATAAGCTATATATATATATATGTATGTAACAGTAAATCTCATAAAACTTATTTAAACTCATATATAACACACACACACACGACATTGTATACCACTTGTATAGCTCATATATTATATATATATACATATATATAAAATATATAGGTCAACATACCCATTAGAAAGCAAACTGGAGTTAAAACGAATGAACAAGCAAAGTGGGCTTCTGGAGAGAAATGAAAATGCGACTACTATATATATATCTATATAAATAAGAGGGATGAACTTGCTGAGAGGTGGAGCACATGGATCTGGGTGGAGCTGTTGGAGGGAGATGGAATTTGTTCGGCTAACGGTGTGAGGCCGAGTGCTTGGGTGGTGGGAAGGTCCTTCGGTTGGAGGGTGAATGCTGAGAAGCCATAGCCGTCGTTCGATGGAATAGAGGCGGTGCAAGCGGGATGGATGATGGCCGTTCACGGCTATTGTATTTTTTTAATTAATTAATTTATTTTTATTTTTTTGAAAAGTGACAATCTTGCTTTGGTGATAAAGGAGGTAGGATTAAATGCAATGGCCATGAAAGAAACAGGCTCGAGACACAAAATAAAATGGATGAAAGAAGAAGACGCACCTTATTTCAATCCAAGTCCAACTATGTATACCTTTATATTTTTATTATATAAGAAGCATGCATAAAAGAAGAAGAGAGGTGAGATGAGAAGGCAAAAGAAGCAGGTATGTGAGGATGTGCAGCCCTGGCAAGAATGAAATAAATCCAAACTTGTATACTTTTCTCAAAGGGACAAAACAAAAATAAAATGAGAGAGAGAGAGCACGAAAAGGAACGAACCATTAAATATTTAAAATTGCGATGGGTATAGAAAAAGGCATAAATAAATTCGGGAATATAAAAAGGTTACTGGCTATCGGTTACATTGTTAGTTAATAGAAAGACACGCGGTCGAACCGTTCAAACGAGTACCGATACAATCAATCGTTTCGTCGATTTTCGCCACGTTTCGGACGTCGAATTAGGAATATACTTTGGAGGTCAGCACGACGAGACAAATAGAATGGTACGCAGATATCGGTGATATGATCATCCTATCAAAAGTCGATATTCGTTGCCAAATTGATGTAATTTCACTGAGAATAAGATATAGGAGCTAGAGAAGTCCAAATTTGACGAAACGAAATATGATGACTCGTCAGAAAATGATTAACAAATTTATCGTGTAAAAATATTCAAATTTCAAAAATAATTTATTTTCATCAGTTTAACTGATTATAAATTAAAAACGACATAACAAAATTTTCTTTTATATTTTCCAATAAAAATTTACCATGTTGCTATGTCGAAATAGATATATTCCAAATATCAAATTTTCATTTATAAATTCAATTATTTAATTTCAAGCAAAAAATTCAGTTAATTACGTTATAAAAATCGTTTAAAATTTATGGGTCGTTACAATATTCATTTCAAAATCATATCAATTCGATATCATTATTTACTTCAAATAATATTCATTTTTGGAATCGGGACACTTTCAAAATAAAAACCCTTTGGAAATCATAGCACCTTTGAAATCATAACACTTTGGAAATTATAACACTTTAGAAATGATAGCATCTATGAAATCATAACACTTTGGAAATCATAACACTTCCGATTTAAACAGTTTAGATATTGAAAATAGTATATATATTAAAGTATTATTAATCAAAATAGTTTGTATATTAAAATAATATATATTAAAATAATATATATTAAAATAGTTTATACATATCTAAATACTTTATAATAAAAATAGTTTCCTCTAATTTCACAAATCGATTTAAATAAACTTAAATTCCAAAATTCAATTTAAATTAATCCCTGTTCAACACTTTCGGTTTAAAAAGGTTAAAGATTTAATTCAAATTCTATATAAACCATTTCAATCTTTATCAATTTCAAATCCAGGTTTGAATTATCTCTTCAATTCCAATTAGATTCAAAGTTTAAATATTCAATATTTTCAGTATAAGTTTCATTTATATTTCAACATTTTACTTTACAATTATTTAGTTTTGAAATATTCACTTAATCAATCCAATAATCATTTAAATAAAATATCAAACTACAAATTTAAATAAAACTAAATATCCCATTTCATTTTATTTAATTTTGAAAATATTCATTAAATCACCTAAAATCAAAAATCAAGTTATAAAATCGTATCTTTAAAATCTCAAATTCAATAAGTTTCACGTCAATTTTATTTAAGTGTAATTCTTAAACAAACACAATTTCAAATCAATTTCAATTTATCTTCCCAACCTTAATTTATTGTAGTTATTACAAAATCTATTTTTAAAATATAATTATTAATAATACCTTAACATATTATATGCTAATTTGATAACTACAATAATTTTAAATAATATTCATTAACAAAATTATATTTTCAAAACTAACTTATAAATTTAAATTTCCAAACATATTCTTTAAAATTCTAATTTTACAAAATAAAATATCTTTATATTATATTAAAAATCAAAATTTAATGAAATCCTTTCTGCCAAAACTTTGGAAGTCATTTCAAAATATAGACCAACGATGTTCGTATATAATTATCTATCCTATAGTCAAGTGATATGGATATTTATCATTTCAATCCACGATTTAAATAATTATGGGTGTATATCATTATAACCCGCAATCCCAAAAATTCAAAATCATTGAAAATCGCTTAGGTTTACCATTTCAACCCATAACGATTTTCCCCTGTTCCATAAGATCGTTCGGATATGTATCATTTCAACCCTTAGGGAATTCTAAATTAACAGGGAACTTTCAAAGTGAGAACAAATATGATAATAATATAACATATCAACAATTGGCTATATCATCAGTAATAAATTAAATAAAATTTATACAACAGGATATGGTATCATATATCATAGATGAACAAAATCAGAAAAAGGCATAGCGTATATAACAATTAAATAATTTACAGTTCAAATTTAATAGCATATTTTAATTGTCATTGCAATGTGAATCAAATTAATTAAATATAAGAATATTAATCCTGAGTGATTGCACACCTTTCGAGGCTAGAGAAACGGAAAACGAGAAACAACGGACACATATACGCACCCAGATACGCAAGCGACATAGCAACAAGTTGGAGAATTCGCCGCTGTAATCTTCGAACAGCGGTGAACAAAGCAAAGCTAGAATATTGATGAGCAAAGAAAAAGACATTGTACCCAATTTAGGAAAGTACCGAAAATTAAATTCTCAAATCCCTATTTAAATTCGTTTCATTTGGAAATGGGATTTATAAACCTACAACAATAGTTAATGGTTTAGGAAATGTTGGCAAAGCAATAAATGATAATCTAGTATTATCATTTCTAACAACCAATTCATTTAACCATCAAACTTCAGAAAAGTATACCTATATAGATAAAATATAATCATACAAAAATTACAAATTTTGGAAACAATATCGTGTCAGTTTGCTCTATTCAAGTGTGTTGGAATTCCTATCGATAGGGTTGGCCAGATGAATCGATCGAAACCCCAAATCAAACTTAACAACACAAACAATATCATATAAAATAGTTTCATGTTAATTACAAATACACTCCTTCATGGGATGATTCAAGAATGGATTTAGAACAAAGATAGAGATTCAAATTTAAAGTGACCTTAATCAAAGAGAACTACGAAGATAGGTTCGAGAGAAAGATTCGATAATTAAATTACAAAAGAGGAAAGATGGATAGACTCATATTAATCGCGGGTGACCTTAACCAGGTCAACCGAGATTCCAAGAGTAAGATCGATGCAGAATTCATCTAATATCAGGATAATCTCTAACTGTCTGGTGGAGTCAAGATCACTAGGCAGAAAAGATAAAACTGCCTGCAAATCCAAGACATTTGACATTCGATCACAAGAGAATTACCCTGGTCGTTTACTAGAGAAACGATTTGGGCTTGACAAGAGATAAAAGCATCAAAAACGAGGATGTAGAAATCTCCTGTGAATCAATGCGTGTTGTAAAAGAGTTTCACCCCTTTACAAATCATACTAAGGTTGGCGGGACCGCCGATGGGATTAAACACACATTAGGATGAAGTTTCCAGTTAAGATGGAAAGATGCATTCAATTTACTACAGAGATCAACAGAGATAGAGCTATGGGATGCTCCAGTATCAAAAGAACACGAATAGGAAAACGACAGAACGAAATTTCAGAACAAAGGGACAGTTCCAAATTTCAAGAAAAATCCTAATCTAAGAGGATCCTAACTAAGAATTTCAAGCTTGAACGAATATGATTCTATTATTAATTTTACTCCATATGCTAAGTTTGCCTAAACCAGAGCTCTGGTACCAATTGTAATGATCCATGCGAATGATTCAATCCACACATGTCGAACTTGAATTGCTCAAAAACAACAGAATGTTAATTTTATATTTGGCAAAACTTAGCATGTACAGTAAATAAATCAATCACAGAATCATAGACACAGAGTAATACAACAATAAGCAGCGGACTATATAAACAACAGAGTTTGAAATAAAATACAACATGATATCTCAAATACAATGTATTCTTAAATACAACCAGATGACAAGTCTAGACAAAACAACCGGATAGCTAAAAGCTGAATAGATATAGGTGGATCTCCTAGTGAAGTTCCAACTCCAAAGTTGAGTCTCAAATGCTGTGACACTCAGTCAGACTCGAGCATAAAGCAAAACACAAAACACTCGAGTCAGGAATAACATTCTTATATAGTAAACTCAACTCAAGTGAAATGTCAACTGAAATATAAGTAACTTAAAGGATGTTTGGGATACCCATCCTCTAAGGATCCATGGAACTATCTACTATGTAGTAATATACGGTATTATAGTATGTCTGTAGTAAAGTAAACTATTAAAGTAGCATTAAGGCGTTACCCATATCCCGCTTAACACATTTTATATAATGTTGCAGTCTATACAGATACTTTAAACCCCACTCGCAAATGGGCTATCAAGGAGCACTCTATAGGTACGACACAAAACAAACTTGTAAAAGGCGTGATAGGGCATGTGACAAGGCACATGAGGCAATGCTAGGGTAGATATACCGTTTGTGGACCTGGATTGGTGGTAACGCACAGCAGCTACTACCGCCCACCTCAAGACACACTCCCAAATCAAAGGTGCACCCAATCAAATCACAAAAAAAATAGAATGGTAGTGAAGAAGTATTCCCGATTGGAGGAATGACCTCACTTGGCCCGGCATGGCTCTTGTTTTAGCCACATCAAGCTGACTCATGGGAGTCAGGGCTACGTAAATACCTTATACAGAATCGTTACCAAACCATCCTACTTCATTTTGGAATCTCCACCACGTACATGATGTGCACGTAAATGTGCATATATTTACGACCATATTTAATGTATTTAAATTAAATAAATGATCATATTGTGTATTTTAACTTGTTTAAACCAAAAAATCAAATTATTTTCAAATTGTCACATATTCATCTTCATATAGGAGCAAAATGGTCATTTTTATGCATTTATTAAATTGTTAAAATTTACATGGAATTTTATATGCTGTTTTATAGGAAATTTAGTGAATTTTATAAGTGGTTTCATGATGATACATGCATGCACAAGAGTGAAAAGAACAAGAAGGTTGAAATAATTCAAAGTGATGATCATAAAGGACTCCACTTACCCACCTACCTTAATGTACATTTAGGAGCTAATACACATGCTAAAAGGCCATTAAATCTTCATGCACACTTAATGGATGATTAGTGGATGCTAATGGTTACTTGGCCACCATATTTCCTAAGGGGTAGTTTGGGCATTCTCTAAAAATATGGATCAAGGTTTCTAACTAGTATAAATACCCTATATCTTCATGTAACCCATCTCTTCCTCTTAGTTGGTTTTTAGCTTAGAAATAAAAGAAAGCTTCACTTTTCTTTTTACGGCTACTTAGCCATTTCTTTCATGTAACTTTCCTTTTTTATGTAATGTTAATTAATGCTTTCTTTTCATTTACATGCTTCTCTTCTTATGTTAGCAGTGTAGTTTATTATTCATGCAAGTAGATCGGTGTTGTTTACTTCTTGTCACTCGGCTTTTCTTTCTATTTTGCTCTCTTTTTACTCTTATTTTATTTTATGTTGCAAGCTATAAGTGTTGATATGATAACACAAATGAGAGGCTAGTCCCTTCAATTTTTAGAGGTAATGAAACCTCTAATCATGTAGCTTCAAATTTTTCTAATTATTGCTCTCTTTTGTGCTTAAATGATTGTTGATGTGATTTATTGTTTCATGATGTATTTGACAGTCTATGTTGTTCATAACAAATAGGCCATGCTTAAACAATCACAAACAAAAATTGCATCTCTTTCTAAATATGACTATGGCAAAGAAGTGAATGTTGAAATTGAAATTCGATGGTCTATATTTCTAATTAATAGTTAATACTATACTTAAAATAGATTTTGTTTTCAACTTGTTGTTATTTTTAATGAGAGTTGAAATGTAGTTTAAATGGTGTGTTATAGTTTGATGGCTTATGTTGAGCTAATTAATAGAACAAATGGGTCATACTTATGATAAGCACATCAACTAAACTTACTAATGACTAAAAAAAGAGATAATAATTTCATGTTTTGTTGAAATATATGATAGAGCAAGTGGAATTATCTCTAAATTGTCATTTATTCTTATATTTTCCTCACTTTCTTTTTGACGTTTTTCTACATTTTTAGCTTCACACTCTTCAAATTCTTGGTTTAATTTGATTGAATAGAAATTTAAAATCTACAATTCCCTGCGGATCGACCCGTACTTACTACGTACTACGATAATATGTCGTGCACTTGCGGTATAAATTTAATTCAAAATTTATCGGCGGTTTTCTAGTTAGAAAATTTGTCGTTAAATAAGTTTTTGATGTCGTTGTCGGAGAGTTGCTTTGATTTTTAATTTCCATTCTTCGATTATTATTTTTATTTTATTGTGTGTGTTTTGTGTGTTTGTTTGCATCAAAAAAATTGTGTTATGTTTGTTGTTTGATTTTTGTACGCATTTGTTTGAGTGTTGTTGTCCAGTTGTTTTTGCATTTGCATTTCCGGTTTAAAAAAAGCATACACAATATAAAAAAATTATATTTCATTTTTTATATTTACATTTTTCACATTTTTGATTTACATTGCACTGCATTTTTCCAACTGCTTGCTGCACATACATTTTCAAACTGCATTTCTACTTCACAACTGCTCTTACCAAACAACCATCTACTGTGCAATCACATAGTTCACCCAAAACAGCACACACTTCCTCATCAAATTTCTACTTCACTAAACTGCCTTCAATTCAACGCTGCCTCCCACCTCTGTTCATATAGTAGCAGCACCTCCATAAACACCAGAAACAGCAACATCCCTGAGCCAACACTCCAATCATCATTCAACTCCAACTGTGCATCATATTCCAAATTCCTCCAACCATCACACTGCAATACAAGTGCAACCACCTGCAATTCAACCACAACCCCAACATCTTCCCACTGCTACTTCAACTACACTGCTGCACCACTACTCTACTACTACCAAACAAAGCACACAACTCTTCGACCAAACACTATCAAACTCCATTACTATACAACACATCCCTCAGCACAAACACTACCAAACTGCTACCTATCGTCTAAAACAAGCTGCTACGTATCACCACATTTTCACCATACCTACCCTCTCTCATCCTTCAACCATTACTTCCCCTTAAAGCCATCAAATTTCACTACCTATAGCAAACAACTACTTTTCACCTTATATCACTCAACATTGACTTCATCTACATACTGCACAGCATCCATACCACTTCATTTCATCTTCATTTCATCACTTAACATACTGTTGATGAACTTAGGTTAATATAAGACTAATCATTCCAAGGCACAAAATAATCGTTGTCTTTCAAGAATGTTTTCCCCTTCTTTGTCACAGCGGGTTGTATAAAAACATTCTTTCAGGATACAATGGAGATTTATCTATGCAAGTTGTGATTGCTTACTCAGATCAAAAGAAACATTCAGAAGTTAATAATGCTATCGATTTTAGATTTAGAGGAAAAGAGAAATGAAGTATGCATTGATGGAATGCACTGTTATATATGGAGTGAGATGTCTATTCGTCTATGGGTGCCTATTCCAACAGTCGTGACCGTTTTCTAACGTTTGTTACCGTTGGCTGTTGAATTTGAATTCAACAGTCAATAAAACGTACCACGTAGCGGGAGCGTTGCCCCGCGCCCTCACCTTGGGGGTTTGCCACCCCTGGACCCCCCTTCCCTAGGGGATCTTATATGACAAAAGTTTTTTTTGAAAAAACATTCAACACGTACTTCAATCAACATTCAAACCTACCCTATCACACTGCCATCTCTTCTTTCACACCTTCACTACCACTGCCACCACCTACCCAAACCACATACTCTGTCATATACATCATAGCAACCACCACCTTACCACTGTTCATTCCTCTTCACAACCAATAACTGCCAACTGCCTACATCACAATTACCTACACCATCAACAATCTCACTCACACGCTTAATTTCTATCAACCAATATCACATGACCACAACTTCACTCAATTCTCAGCAAATTCCACCTTTCCCATCACCTGAATCACCGCAGCGACTTCACCAAACTGCCGAACCCAATCGTGACAATTCCAATTCCTCAAACCCGCCTCCGACTTCTACAAACTCCACCTAAAACCCAACTCCATCTCCTTGACAACCAGTCTTTGACAAACAATTGATGCGACAACCAAAAACAAATCACAACTGCCCATGAAAACTTCTCGAATCCATCAATCGTAGCTTTATCTCAACCACCTGCCCAATCCAACCATACTTCAACCGAAATCAAAAGAAACTTCAATTCTCCCTTAGACCAGTTAAAATAAATAAAAGGGATTTGGATTTTCGAAATTGAATGCGAGATGTTGGAAGTTGAAATATGAGGCTGGTGTGTTATTAAGTCATCCTGTTTAATAAAGAAGGTAGAAACTTGTTTAATTGGGTCGGGTTATAAGCATTATGGTGTAGGCCTAAGTGAATTTTTTTTATTTCGTTTTGTTTTGCTGTTTTGTTTAATTGATTTTAGTTTTGTGTTGTCTTGTTCTTTAAGCAACAAACATTCTCTTTTAATTAATTTGATTTAGTTTCTTTTGTTTTCTTGTTTTTTTTTTTTTTTTGCAAATTGTTTAAAAAATGGGCTTTTCGTTTTCATTTGAATAAAAGCTTCACTCTTGTTTTCATTTCAAACCTTTAAAAAAAACAAATTGTTTTAGGTTTATTTATTTAGTGAATTTGGTTTTGACAAGTTGTTTGCTTTGGCTTCAATTTTTTTTAGTTTCTTTCTCTTTAAAAATTTTCCCTTCAAATATATATATATATGTGTGTGTGTGTCTATATATATATATACATATACATATATATATGTATGTATACCAAAAAAAGAGAACTTGCACATATATATTGTTTTTATTTTCAGGTTGCCAAAGTAGATTGGAAGAGTTGCTTACTTCGCTTAGCTTGCCAAAAATAATTCGCACCCTTATTTATTGTTTTATTTGCTTTGCATTGTTGATTGTGTGCATTCTTTTGTAAAAAAAATTCAAAAAACATAAAAATCCATTCGTAGTTGCACTGTTAAAACACGTTTAATTTCTGTTTTGCATTTCATTCTAGAATTTGTTTAGTAATAACGGTTATACATTGATAACGCTTAATTGTATATTGGCGAATTTTCTTCTTTGAACAATTTAATTTCTCGGTGCCTAGGTTACGGCAAAGTAATAATCAGTTGTAAATATTACAGTGATTCGTTAATATTATACTGAGTTGTTTCTCTGAAGGTATATAAATCTTCGGCCATATTGCTACTGTTATTCATGGTGCACCGATAACTCATACCCGTTACCTGGCTGAGAACTATCTTGTTGATTTAAGACAAAATGTGATTATACAATTTTGAGTTAACTTAGAATATATCATTTGTAATTAATCCTTGCATTCATTTGGTTGCATGAGCTCGTGCATATTTTAAAAAAACAAAAACAAAAAAAATTCAAAATCCAAAACTAAAAAAAAATAAATTCTTAGCTTAGTTTTTTAACCATTTCCTTTGAAAATTTTCAAAATCAAAATTCCAAAAATCTAAAAAAAAGAAAAAAAATTACTTCGTTTTTTTAGAAAATCAAAAATCCAAAAAAATATATAAGCTCTTTTCAAAAACAATAAAAAATTGAAAATCCAAAAAATAAATAAATCAATTTTACCTTTTTTTTGAAAGACAGATTCTTTTTCTATATATTTTTCCTTTATAAACAAAACCAAAAATATTCTTAAAAATGTCTGAATTTCCCCACTCACTTGAATTTTACGATAATTGTGAAAATTAGTATAATCTATATAATTTCACTTCAAATTCTTATGGATATTTTAACAATAACTATTGTATAAATAATTTGGATTTCGAACGACAAAATTTTCAAAATGATGAACAATCCTCGACGCTTGAAAATAGCGTTTCATTTTTACTTGAATTCTCTACACACAAAAAATCGAAGTATAAATGGTTTGTGTAATAACTCGAGTCAAGGATTTCAAAATTTGAATTCAATTCAACATTCAAACGATTTCGATTATAACCCATGCCACTTCAATTTCGAACTCCAAGATGAATTTAAAATCATAATGAAAACGGAAACAACTTTTCAAACGTGGCATTGGGAATAATCTTAACCACTTAGTATTTAAAGTCTTTGTTCTCCACGATTTCAAAGTGAAAATCCTCATGTTAATAACTATAAATTGGATTGTGTTAAGAAAAAGGACGAAGTTTACAATGATCGCGCAGATTTATTGATTGAAACATATATGAAACAACGTGATATACAAAATCAAATCCCAATTTATAACGGGTCAAGTGATAATCCATCTTTTACCCAAATCGATGATTATCAAATAACAACTTTTGAAATTGAAAATGACAATCTTAATGAAGTTGTTGAAAATACGGTAACTGAGTCGAATTTCAATTCTTTCAAGGGTGTGGAACCAAATTTAAAATTCGATCTTCCTTTTCGAAAACTTGAATACAACAACTTTGAATTTTGAACACGATACATGTAATGAAATTGTTGATAATCCAACAAAGGAAGACCAATTTAATGAACACAAATTCTATGGACTTTTTGAAGATGAGCTGTTAAATACCCAAGGGAAAGATTTGAATCACCATTTCAATTTTGAAATCAATAATTTTGAATTTTTTTTGATGTTGAGCTTAACTTTCAATTTGGTGAAAATAAACTTGAATTTCAATCAATTGTCTTATCAACCCCAAAAACCATCGAAAATAAAACAACTCTTACTATTTTTAATAAAACGACATTCGTTTTTCCAAATCAACATTCAATTTTGAAATCTTTTACGATTTGGATTTTAGAGCTTAACCTATGTCTCGCATACTTGACGAGACAAATGAATCGGTCTTTGGAAGACAATTTCATTTACTTTTTGATGATATACTTTCTGATCTTGTGCAAATACCATTTATTTTCATGTAAATATAGGTCATCTTTTTTATATTTGTTTTATTTTTCTCCTTTCACTTGGGTTAACTGTGGGAACACAGTCAAAATCAAGTGTTGGGGGAATCTCATCTTTATTTTTAATTTTTTGTGGTTTATTTTCTTTCTAAAACTCAAAAAAAAAATTAAAAAAATCTCAAAAAAATTGTTTTTAAGCAATTTTTATTTATTTTTAATGGAATGCTATAGGATAAATGTATTGTTTTGGTTTATTAAGTTGAAATTTTTGAAAATTTATTTGTCTTAAGAAAAATAAGAATTAAGTTTGATTACAAATAACGATGGTTTAACTAGTATATATGAAGATTCATACGTGTTAATTATGATATACATTCGAATTGAAAATCTTTGTTTTAAAAAGTGGTGAATTCAAATAAAAGGATATACGTCTTGTCTTCTAAGTTAAATGGTGCTAAGATGATTTTTCAAAACTCTCTCTTCAAAAAAAAAATAAGAAAAATTCTTGTATATATGTATGTATTTTTATTAATAAACACGTAGAGTTATGTGTTCACACTCGTGTGTTCATTTGCCATGCTCTGTACTCTTCTCACTAAGCCCGGAAGGCAGTGCACGATCGATATATCTGGCCTCAGTTTATCTGAGTTAGGTGTGTGTGTATATAAAAATTTTTTTTATTAATAGCACGTACAGTCTATAAGTGTTCACACTTGTGTGTTCACTCACTACGCTCTGTATTCCCCTCACATAAGTCTGCAAGGCAGTGCATGGGTAATATATCTGGCCTTAGTTTATCTGTGTTAGGCATATGTAAATATTGTAAATATTATTAAAATTTTCAAAACAAATAGAAAGAGTAAGCAAATGAAATCCAAGCAGTATTTTAACTTGTTTGATTTGACTTGTTATTGAAAAGAAATGAAAATAACACTTTGATAAACTTTGATAATCAACTAAGTATCCATTTCATAGTTACTCTGTATTATCGACCGAAACAACGAGTTAAACTACAATATATTTGCTTTGATAACTTCATTTTTTGGAAATTTTGACAAGTAAAAGGTCTTAAATTTCTTGATATTAACCAAAATTATGTCTAACTTATTTATGTCGATTTAAAAGTGAATCCTTCATTGTAAATATTTTTAAAAACTCGCATTCATCTCTTTATAAATAAATCTTGCATTTTGTAAATATTTTCATTTTGCGTTTGGATTTTGTGGGTAGCATCTGTTAAAAACCTCACGAGACAACACTCGTCCTACTGGAGACATCCAAAGATTTAACGGCTTGTTGCATACGCTCAATGTAATCGTGCTCCCTATGAAAACTGGTTTATCTTAGTTTTTCTTTATTCGATGATGAATAAAAGGATAAGTGTGGGGGTATTTGACGTGCACGTAAATGTGCATATTTTTACCACCATATTTAATCTATTTAAATTAAATAAATGATTATAATAGGTATTTTAACCTATTTAAACCAAAATTTAAATTATTTCAAATCGTCACATATTCATCTTCATCCAGGGAAAAATAGTCATTTTTTGTGCATATATTAATTTGAGAAAATTTAACTGGAAATTTCTATATTATTTTGAAGGAGAATTGGATGGAAATTGCAAATGGTTCATAAAGATATACGTGCACAAAAAGGAAACAAAGGAAATGAAGTTGAAAATAATTCAAACGCATGAACATGGAGGACCCCACCTACCCACTTACCTTGATTTTCAATTAGGAGCTAATGCACATGCTAAAAGGCCATTAAAGCTTCATGTATATTTAAGTGGGGGATTAAGACATGCTAATGATTACTTGGTGGCCACACTACCTTAAGGGAAATTTGGGCATTCCCCAAAAATATGAATTAGGGTTTCATACATGTATAGATACCCCTTATGTTTCATGTAACCATCATTTTCCTTAGTCTCTCTTAGTTTAGTTTAGGCTCAAAATAAAAAGACAAGCTCGCCATTTTTATTTCATGTACTTTTCTTTTTTTATGCAATGTTATTTAGTGTTTTATTTTACTTACATGCTCTTTTTCTTTCATGCTAATAGTGTATATTTTATTTTATGCAATTAGATTAGTTCTCTTTTCCATTGGCTTTCATTTTCCTCTTCTTTTTGTTTTTGTTTATTTCATGTTGCTTTCTACATTTGTTGATTTGATAACAAATATGAGAAGCTATACCCCTTCAGTTTAGGGGTAATGAAGCTCTCTTGAATCATGTAGATGCAACATAATTTCTCATTTATGTCTCTTTTGTGCTTAATGGAAAGTTAGATGTTTATGTAATTTTATGTTTAATATTGAGTTTGATAGTTTATGTTGTTCAAAACAAATAGGTTATACTTAGTCATATGAATCACTAATTACCTCTTCATCTACATATGATTATGGTAATAGAAGTGGATTTAGAATCAAAATTTGATGGTTTATGTTTCTAATTCAATAGTTAATAAGTCATGCTTAAAATATATTCTACTTTAAATTTCATGTCATTTTCATTAAAGTTAGTAAGTGGGTTAGAGGGTGCAATAAGTTTTATGGTTTAAGTGAGTTAATTAATAACACAATTAGGCCATGCTTATGATAAATGCATCAACTAAACTCACAAATAACCAAAAAGAGATCAGAATTTCATTATGTTGACCTATGTGATCACGAGAGGGTATTTGCCTCTAAATTTTTATTTATTCTCATATTTTTCTCATTTTATTTTTAACATTTTTCTACTTTTTTAGCTTCACACTCTTCAAATTCTTGGTTTAATTTGATTGAATAGAAATTTAAAATCTATAATTCCCTGTGGATCGACTTGTACTCACTACGCACTACGATAGTATGCCGTGCGCTTGTGGTATAAATATAAGTTATAATCGTTTATTTAATTTAAATAGATAAAATATGGTGGTAAAAATATGCACATTTACGTGCACATCAATACATAGTTGTTTAAGGGGTTTTCAGTATTGGCAGAGAATATGACAGTATCCGATCCCGGTCTTTTTAACAGCCAAATGCTTGTTTCACACCGTGGTTGTTTCATTTCATGTCAATTCGATATCATTATTCACTTCAAATAATATTCATTTTCGGAATCGTAAAACTTTCAAAATCATAACCCTCTCGAAATCATAACACTTTTGAAATCATAACGCTGGAAATTATAACACCTTTGAAATCATAACACTTTGGAAATCATAACACTTTCGACTTAAACAGTTTAGATATTGAAAATAGTATGTGTGTATATATATGTATGTATGTATGTATGTATTAAAGTAATTATTAATCAAAATAGTTTATATATTAAAATAAAATATATATTAAAATAGTTTATTTATATGAAAATACTTTATATAATAAAAATAGTTTCCTCCTGTTTCTCAAATCGATTTAAATCAACTTAAATTCCAAAATTCAATTTGAATCGATCCATGTTCAACACTTTTAATTTAAAAAGGTTAAAAATTTAATTCAAATTTTAAATCAATCATTTTAATCTTTATTGATTTCAAATCCAGGTTTGAATTATCTCTTCAATTCCAATAAGATTCAAAGTTTAAATATACAATATTTTTAGTGTAAGTTTCATTTATATTTCAACATTTTACTTTACTATTATTTAGTTTTGAAATATTCACTTAATCAATCGAATAATCATTTAAATAAAATCTCAAATTACAAATTTAAATAAAACTAAATATCCCATTTCAATTTATTAAAATTTGAAAATATTCATTTAATCACCTTAAATCAAAATTCAAGTTATAAAATCGTATCTTTAAAATCTCAAATTCAATAAGTTTCACGTCAATTTTATTCAAGTGTAATTCCTAAACAAACACAATTTCAAATCAATTCCAATTTATCTTCCCAATCTTAATTTATTGTAGTTATTACAAAATCTATTTTTAAAATATAATTTTAAATTAATACACATACATATTATATACTAATTTAAAAAAAATTAAATCAAATCTTATTATTAAATTTATTTTATATTAAATCGGTATTTAATACATTTAAAAATAATAAAATTATAAGTAAAATCTTAAAATTATATTTTCAAAACTAACTTATAAATTTAAGTTTCCAAACATGTTCTTTAAAAATCTAATTTTACAGAGTAAAATATCTTTATATTATATTAAAAAATAAATATTTAATGAAATCCTATATTCCAAAGCTTTGGAAGTCATTTCAAAATATAGACCAATGGTGTCCGTATATAATTTTCTATCCTATATTGAAGTGATATGGATATTTATCATTTTAATTCACAACTTAAATAATTACGGGGGATATCATTTCAACCCGCAATCCCAAAAATTCAAAATCAATGAAAATTGCTTGGGTTTATCATTTCAACCCATAACGATTTTGTTTTATTCTACAAGATCATTTAGATATGTATCATTCAACCCATAGTGAATTCTAAATTAACAGGGAACTTGTAGAGTGTGAACAAATATGATAATAATATAACATATCAACAACAGGCATATATCATCAGTAATAAATAAAATAAAATATATACAACAAGATATGGTATCATATACCACAGGTGAACAAAATCAGAAAATGGCATATCATATATCACAATTAAATAATTTAAAGTTCAAATTTAACAGCATATTTCAATTGTCATTTCAATCTGAATCAAATTTATTAAATATAAGAATGTTAATCGTGAGTGATTGCTTACCTTTCGAGGCTAGCGAAACGGAAAATTAGAAACAGTGGACACGTATACGCACCCGGATACGCAAGCGACACGACGATAAGTTGGAGAATTTGACGTTGTAATCTTCGAACAGCGGCGAACAAAGCAAAGCAAGAATATTGATGAGCAAAGAAGAAGACGTTGGTTGCAGTAGTATAACTAGAGACTTATATATATATATATATTTCAATTTAAACACGCATTTAAAATAAAAATATTTATATACATATTTTAAAATCAATATTAAATTTTTAAACATATATTAAAGTAAAATCTTTGTATATACATTTTTCACACTCGTTATTTCTTAAGCCATGTACAAAATAAAATAAAATTTTCACATAAATTTTGAAAATCAAAACATATATAATAATAGAGGAAAGCTAAAAATGACAAATTGTCAAAACTGTTTCGAATAGACATTAGAGTTTTAACTTTACTGGAATTAACGTTTTAAGCGGCATACAGATATAATTTTTCAATTTCAACAGCAAATTCAAATAAAGCCACTGTGACGACCCGCCTTTCAATCCACAGAAAGACGTATAATCAATAAGAAAAGAAAGAGATAGAAATAGAAAAGATAGAAAGAAAGAATAACAACATCAGAATCTCACAGCGGAAACAGAAAAAAATATAATACATCACATAACTATTACATAGTTTGCATATATCAGAGTTACACAACATCATTTAAACATGACAGTCATATATACATCTGCCATTACATACATCCCAAAATACAACATATATCAACTAACACAGCGAAACTAGAAGATAGATAAGTCTGGACTCCTGCTCCAAGCTCCTCCAGAACTCAACAATCTAAAACCTATCACTTGGCTACTCATAAAAATTTGAGTACCCAGGAGTTTATGAAAAACAGAAATAAACTCCGGGTCAAACATGGGTCTGGTGTGAGTAAATGGGTTAAAGTTAATTAACTTTGAAAATCATTTGAAAACAAAGGTATCACCTAAGACTCCCCACACATAAACACGGGTAAGTTTTTACCTTACGCTAATCAAAACTGTAACGACCCTGGATTTTAGCAATAGTATTTTAATAAATATTTAGTCTAATTAAATAAAATGTATACTCATCATTTTAAAATGAAAATGACTTTTGGAAATATTTTCCATTTATTTGTATATATTTGTATTTTAAAAAGGAAAAATTTGATTTGGAAATTTAAAAATAAAATCTCTTAATAATATTTATAATAAAATCTTTCTTATATAATTGAATTAAAATGTTCTACCTTATTAACATTTGGTAAATATATATATAGATAATAATGTTCGAAATAAAATCAAATTCTATCAGTATAAAATATAAGTATAAAATATTAAGTAAACCATATGAATATAATTTAAATATTGATAGTAAAAATAAAAATGAAAATGAAAACAAGAATTAAGTAGGTATGGTATGCTCACAACATAAGATGAAAATTTGAAAGCACAAATGTATAAAGTTAAAATCAGACAAAGTGTATAAACTAAAACCTGAAAACTATATGTTTATGGTTGCAATGCAAGAAGACAAAATGTTTACATACATAATATCTTTAAACAAATATCTATATACAACAAAACATAATAATAATGTGTAATCGAATTTGGAAACCAGGGCATTAAATGCCATCATCTCAGCCTAAAATAAGTCTATTCAAAATATTTAGCAATCTTTATGTGATATCCCGGAATTTTAGGCAATATCCATTTAATAATCCGTGTTTAAAATTAAATTGATTCGATAATCTTTGTTAATAAGATTGGAATTAATTTAATAATCCAATTAAAATAAATATTTAATTGATAGATTTTATTTTTTTAAAGCTAAATAAATTGTTTTCTATTTATAATGTATATAAAATATGTATATATTGTAAATAGATAAGCCTTGTTTTAAATTTAATAAATAAATCATGTTTTCTAAATATATATATATATCTTTAGTAAATTTGGAATTATGATTTTATTTAAAGTTAAACTTTTAAAAGCTATTGAATAAATAATATATGATTTTAAATTGTTAAGATAAAAGTTTAATTTGTTTAAATTGATTTTGAGTTTAAATTTAAATAAATTAACAATAAGTTTTTTTTGATTTCCTTTTTAGATATAGTGCAATAAAATAAGTAATTTATTAATAAAGAAACAATTTCTTTTATGAATTATTTAAAGTTATCAAATTTGTTATTTTCAAAATATAATAATGTATTGTTTTTAACAAATAGATTTTAATAAAAATAGTTTGTTATTTCAAATTTGAATTTTAGAATTTGATTTGAATTTAGAGTTTTTGAACTTCAAAGTATAGATATTTTAAATTGTCTTGGATTTTATAATATTTGAATAATTTTTATTTATATAAATAGTTATTTTATTCCTTTTAAATTTATCTATACATACATATATATATATATTCTTATATACTAATTACTTAAGCATATTCTTATATTAAAACTTTAATTACATATAACTAATTAATTAGGCATAAACTACATTTAACATATTAACTAAATACTAATTAACATTTAATTATAACTAATTAACCTTAAAAGACAAGTGTAAACATCCTAGAACTTAATTTAACATGCGTTAAGTAATAAACAATTAAAGTGACAAATGTAAAGATTTAATACAAGTCTCGATTTATTTTAGTTTTTCTTTTATTTTAACAAAATAAAATTTCAGCCTTTATAAATACATATGTTTTCTTATCTTCTTCTTTTTTCTATTTTCATTTTCAAAAGCAAATTTGAATCAATACTTCATAAAACCAGAAACAAGAGCAAAGGTTGAAATTTCATCTTCATTATGAAAACCTCAAGCATTAAAACCTGCAATCCACTTCCAATATCAAGCCTGCATACCACTTTCAATTTTTCCAGAAACAACAACCTGTCACCATCTCAAAAATCAAATGCCTGCATCATTTCAAATCTAGAATTCAAAGCAGCTGGATGCATGCAGATCTTACTTAAAAATAAGTTTTAAAGCTCCAGCAACTCAAGTTTTCAGCAAGCAACTCATTTTCTAAAAGAAATTCAAGTTTTTAAAAGCTAATGCATATCCCAATTTTCAAAATCAAAACAGCTTTCAAAACAAAGGGGCTTTGTCTTTCAATTCATACAGGTGAGTAACATCATTTTTAACGAGTTTAAGTATTTTAATCTGTTGCATGTTGATTTCTATGTTAAGTATGTATGATATGTATATATATAAGTAGATCTTCTGTGTATATATGAATGGATAAATTTGTACATGCTGTGGTCTCTGTATTATACTATTCTTAAGTTCCCAGGTTCAAGATTTTTTTCAAAACCCATTATCACATGATGTAATCTATGTTGGTGTTTAAGATTCATACAAAATATGTTTGTTGTATCATGAATTAAAGTTTAAAAATTTATTCAAGTTAAAATAATTTTGAATTGTCTTTAAAAATCAAGAATAACAGAGCAAGTTTGAAGTAAAGTGAAAATCCAATCATTTTAATTCATCAATTCAGGAACCTAAACTAAATCCTTAACACTAAATATGATTTTTAAGAATAAAATCATAATTTATAGTTTGAGGAGGAGGGTGCAGTTCTGGGATGAAATGAAAATGGAAATTGGAAGTTTTCTGGTGATCTAGTTGCTCTGGAGTTCTGGGATTTTCAGTGATGATGGAGGAGTAAACAGTGTTGAAGGCGAAAATGGTGAGTGGTGTTGAACTTCATCGAGGAGGCAGCGGTGGCGAATTATCTTTTGTAACCCTAGTTTTAAACTAAGTTAGTTCATTGGGTCGGCACGGCCTGTAGGAGTGATCGAGTTCAACTAGGTTTTAGGAGTTGGAAGTTTGGTCGTAGATGAGAGCATGGCCGGAGTTGATGAGTTACTGGTGGTCGGAGGGTCGTGAACGAGGCGATGACAGGTTTTGGGGTTAGTATCGTTCTGTTGTTCCAGGTTTGAGATGAAGACTCGAATTCAATTTCGAGCTATGGAAGGATGATCTGTTGGTCATGTTTGGATGTGGGGTTGATCGCCGACGTGAGGAAGTAGTCGTCGAAGGCTGGAGTTGATCAGAGGCACGGTGTATGTGCACTGTGCACTTTTGATTTCTGATGATACTCTGGGTGGAAGCAGTGGAGTGGACTCGAGATTTACTCGAGTAGTTCTGTATATTGCTCGAAGTTTTTAGCTTGTTGAGTCAAAGCAAAAATGGGGTGGCTCGGGTTTAGTATTTGTAACAGGTTTTAAACTGAAACCTGTAATGTTTTGTTATAAAATTTTTAAACTAAAGTTTAAAGATGAATAACAAAGGTTTAAACTAAATTTTAAATCCAAGTTAAAATCTGGAATTCAAGATAAGTTTAAATCTCAGTTTTTAAAAATAAAATAAAGCTTTTTAAAATTTGAATTGTTAAACTACTTTAAAATGTTTAAGTAGTTTGAATTTTAAAAATGAAGTTTTAAATGTAAAAATCTAAAGAGTTATCTGGATTCAAATTTAAATATGTATTCCAATTTTGAAATGAAGGAAAGTTTTTAAATTTAAAATGATTTAAACAATTTTGAATGTTTAAAATGTAATTTAAATTGATTTGAATTTAAAAATGAATTTGGTTTTAAATTCTTTTAAAACTTCTTTATTAAATGAGTATTTCTTTAACTTGTGAAATGAAAAGGTTTTAACAATATGTTTTAAACTTGTTAAAGATAATTTGTATTTAATTTAAATCTTTAAATTTAAAATGGAATTTGAAAGTAAATTTAAAGCAAATTGTTTAAATGCTTTGTTTAAGTAAGAAATGTTTTATCTTAAAGTTAAATTGAATTTAATGGTCTGGATTCATTAAATTATTAAGTAATTGAAATGGATAATTAATTTATTTAAATTAATTAATGTCTTGAATTAATTAAGTAATTAAAGGTTTTAAATTAATTAATTAAGATTAATTAATTAAGTAATAATTAATTTGTAATTAAGGGTTTTTAATTAGACTTTAATTAATAATTAGAGGTTAATTAATCAAGTAAGTAATAATTAATTAAGTTACAGTTAACACTTAATTAATTAAATAATTAAAGGTTAATTAATTGGTTATTAAAGATTAATTAATTTGAAATTTAATAATGATTAACGTAAGTTAATTACTTTAGAAAAGTAATTAAAGAATTGTAATTGTTAATATAGGTCATTAACTAGAGATTATTCAATAATTAATTAATATGATTAATTTTAATAATTAATTAGATTAATTTATGATAATCATGTGTGAAATTGTTTAAGTTTAATTACTTAATGGAAGTAATTAAGGAATTAATTACTTAATGCAATTAATTAAGTTTAAATGTAATTTGTTTAAGTTAATTAATTAAGTTTAATTTAGTTAAACACTAGATGCTTTGATAAATAATTACTTAATGTAATTAATAGATTGAAATTACACATTGGAGTAATTAAATGATAATTACTGAATGTAATTAATGAAATGATTTAAGAATGAAAGTAATTTGGATTAAATTACTTTATAATTAATCAAGGGATTAATTAAAGAAATTAATTAAGGAGTAATTAATTTGATAAGTAATTAAAGGTAGTTAATTACTGAATGTGATTAATCAAAGGTGATTAATAATGGTTTAATTGAGATTAATTACTTAATGCGATTAATTCAAAGGTGATTAAGGGTAATTAATTAAGGATTAATATAATTAATTATAGTTAATTAATTAAAGAAGTAATTAAAGGTTAATTACTGTTCTTGGTTAAGGGTAATTAATTTGTGGAATTAATTAAAGGATAATTACTTGAATGTAATTAAAGAATAATTAATCTAGGGTGATTAATAAAGGTGATTAATTAGAGGATAATTAATTAATTAATTTGTAATTAATTAATGTTTATGTAAGCAAGATTTATATTGATGAAGTAATTAATTTAATTCACTTTAATTAATTAGAAATGATGTAATTATTTTAATTCATTTTAAATTAATTATATTTGGTGTGATTATTAACCATTGCTTATGAATGGATGATATTGGTTGCCTTGAATGGGTTTAGATCTCATATATGAGATAGGTATTGTTGTGTGATATGGATGCATTGGTTGCATTGTGATGATAATATGGATTATCTTTTGATAATGATAATATGGGTTATCTATTGTGCTGATAATGATGATTATCTATTGTGAATCTGTGAATTATCTATCTGTGTATATATAGATCGTAAAATTGAATTGTTTTAAACTTTTAAACAACTTGGCTTTAAAAGATACGCTTTGGATTTCGATGAGACTGGGATCGGGTTTCCAGATTTGGATATCCGAAAACCACATCGATCCAAATTAACGATAGGTCGTGAATCTCAAGTGAAGAGTGAAGACTCGAGGTGTAAGGACTATTCGTCGTTAAAACTCTGAGGGCGATTCCAATACGAGTTTAATGGGGTAGTACTTTCAAATTCGAGATGAAGATTCAGAGTGCAAGGGTTATCGTCGTTAACTCTGAGGGTGATTCCAAAATGAGTGTAACGAGATAATGCCTTCGGTTTAGTTCGAACTCGGAACGAACTTGTATGGATTGAATGCTTTCAGAACGTCGTCAGGTGGACGATGAGCATTCTAAGATAGGTGTGTTCTATAAGGGTAATCGTAGCCTCAAGCCTCATCAACCGGGAATGGCTAAAACAGGGGAGGTGCAGCAAGGCTAAGTGGGTCATGCCCAAGTAGGACGAGATTTTCCCCTGTCTAGAGGTCCCTTTTTATTCGGCTTAGTGAGCAGTTGGATATGCGCACCAACTGCGGGGTTGTCTTATTCGGGACTGTCCAGTAAGGGATGGTTCCGGCCTTGTGTTGCAGGGGAGTTATGGTGGCTCCTCGGTATGGTGATCTAGGCCACGTACTGTGATGGGCGGTACCCCAGTAGCCCTTCCATTGATGGAAACCTAAAATCCAATAAGTGCCTACGGTTTTGATTGTATTACCCACTTTTGTGGCTAGTAGCTGGAATTTAATAGATGTAACAATTTCGGCTATTTCATATTTATTTGAAAACCCTAGACCTATTATAATATCACCGGATTTCCTATCAAATGTTTTGGTTAGCGTAAAGTAAAAAAATTTCCATGTTTATGTGTGGGAAGTCTTACGTGATACCTTTTTTTTCAAAGGTTTTTCAAAATTAAGCAACCTTAACCTGTTACTCACACCAGACCCATGTCTGACCCGGAGTTTATCTTCTATTTTCTTAAACTCTTGGGTACTCAAATTTTTTCGAGTAGCCAAGGGATTTAGGTTAGCTTTGACGAGTTATGAAGGAGCAATGGAGCAGGAGGCTTCGGCGTTGTAGATATGTTTAGTGTTCCGCTTTGTTTGATATCTCTGTGTTTTCTCTGAGTTGTATTGAGTTGTATAACTAGACAGGTGTTTATAACTGTCTAGTTTGTGATGTATAAACTGTGTATCTCTGATAGATGTTGTATATGATACTATGTAATATCTTATGTTATTAGTATAATTTATTCGTTCCGCTATTTAGATTTTGATGTGTTGTTTCTTTTTTCTTCTCTTTCTTTCTCTTTTCTATCCCTTTCTTTCTTATTAATGATGCGTCATTATGTGGAGATGAATGGCGGGTCATTACCCTTTACATTTCAGAAATAAAAAATCTGTTCATAACAAAAGATGCTGACCATATAATACCTCCCTTTATACATCTTGTTATCTTCTATATATATATATATATATATATAGATACATCTTTCCACTTGAGTTCGTTCGGTAAAAACTTAGCTCACCTGAGAAAAACAAAAAGAAGAAAAGAAGAAAAGAAGTAAATTCAAATTCATTTCAACAAAAACAAACAGGGATTAAAGGCAGATTCAAACTGCAGATTATAAAAACAGATTTAAAGGCAGTTTCCAACTACAAGTTTTCATAATACCAGAAGTGTTCTTTGTTTAGCAACCCTTGCAAGTGAGTAAACAAGAATTTTAAAGCTTTAAGTTTAATTTAAAACTCTTTAGAATTCATTGATAATATGGTTGTATATGCTTTGATCTTGAATATAATCCTGTGTTGTTCTATACTTCTCTGTTTAATTGTTACAGGGTGAATATATTTTTCCAAAACTCAAGTTTATTTTCTTCTAATCATGGTTAAGCTTTAATTTTTCAATCAAACAAGATGTTTAAACTTAAATTTAGATTTTTAAAAGCTGATTAAACTATGTTTGTAAAATATACCACTGTAACTTGTTCTACAGGTAATCAAATAATAATTTGATAAATTTGATTGTCATAAGAAGTTATTCAAGTTTATAACTTGAATTCTTACTGCAATTTATGATTTTTAAAACAAAAATTAAGATTTTTAGATTAGTATTCTAAGAGAAGTTTGTATTTGAACAAATATTGCATTTTTACAAATTTCTGGCGATTTAGTCAATCTAAAATGTTGAAATTTGGATTGAAGCAAGTGTAAACATCATTGATTTTGAGAAAATTATCAGATAATTTTTCCATTGCATAAATTAAAGGAACTAGATCATTTTAGGGTTTTGTTTGGAGTTTTTGGTCATGTCTGTAACGAGACGTGTATGCCTCCTATACGTGATCGAGTTGCACGAGGCACTGGAGGATGGAAGGATAGCGTGTTGTCGTGGTGTGAGTGGATTCTGGGCGTCTTCGGTGGCCTGAGCGATGGTGACGAGGTGGCTTTGACGTTTTGGTTGAGCTTCAGGTTCGAGCAAGATGCTATTTTTTCGATTTCGAATTTTTGAAGGCGAATTGAGTTTGGATTTCGAGTTTATGGGGGTTTTGTGACTTGCCGATGGTGTTGGAGTTCACCGGAGCTACGACGCGTCGACGTGCACATGTACGGTGTGAGGTTGGTGTCAGCGTCGTCGTTGGTAGGTAATCTCGAGTCATTACTCGAGTTAGGTGGTCGCTTACTTCAGGTTAGTGATCGAGTGAGTAAACATGTTTTACTGATACTATAAGTTAAGTTTATACTTAAACTTACTGGAAAAAAAAGAAGAAGAAGAAAATGCATACATGAGCAAGTCTCGGGTGAAACAGTGAGTAACTCGAAGTATTACTCAAGTTTAATAGGGGGAGTTCTTGGGTTTCGGATCTGTAATATTTTAAAAAGAAAAGAAAAAAAATGAAGTTAAGCAAATTGTCTTCAACCAGTTTAAGCACTGTAAATTAAATAAAGGTTTAACAGTTTAAGTTAAGATTTTAATTCAAATTTTAGTTATTTTAGTTAATACTTAACAATATTTTAAACTCTTAATTATTATTTTAATTAAGTAATTATAAGTTAAGTATAAAGTTAATTAACATTTAAAGTTTGTAGTTAGTAATAAATTGATTTTCAAAATTTAAAGAAGACTTTTAAATGTTAATTTAGATAGATAATTAACATCAATTAATTATTTTGGAAAGCAATTAAGGATAATTAAATTATAATAGTAATTAGAATTTGGATTAATTAATGGTTAACTGATAAATAAATTTGTAATTAACCATTTAAAGTTAATTAATGTATAATTAGTAGTTAACTAATTAAATAATTTAATTAAAGATTAATAATCGATTAATTAAGTAATTAAGGTTAAATAAATTGATTAAGAAGTAACTAATTAAATTGTGTGAAATGAAGAAATTAATTAATTGAGTGATTAATTCCCAAGTAATTGATTTAATTAATTAATTATAATAAGAATTAAAAATGTTTGCTTATGAATATTGTATAAGTAGAATATCGGATTTGTGATATTTATTTGGTGATATTCTGTGATGTTCTATGATATGCTTTGATATATCTATGATGATTGTGTATGATTTATCTGTGATAAATGTTATGTGAATTCAAAATGTTGAAATTAAATTGTTTAAACCATTAAACAACTTGATCTTTAAAATGGCGTTTGGATTTCAATGAGACCGGGATCGGGTGTCAGTTATGATTATCCGAAAACCACATCGATCCAAATTAAACGTTAGGTCGTAAATTCCCGAGTGAAGATCGAGATGGTGTTTTCAGAATGCAAGGGTTATTGTCGTTGACTCTGAGGGTGATTCCAAAATAAGTGTAACGAGATAATGCCTTCGGTTTCGTTCGAACCCGGAACGAACTTGTATGGATTGAATGCTTTCAGAACGTCGTCAGGCGGACGATGACCATTCTAAGAGATATGTTCTATAAAGGTAATCGTAGCCTCAAGCCTCATCAACTGGGAATGGCTAAAACAGGGAATGTGCAGCAAGGTTAGGTGGGTAGCACCCAAGCAGGATGAGATATACCCCTGTCTAGATGTCCCTTTTTATTTCGGCTGTGTGGGCGGTTGCTAGCTACAACCGTGAGATTATCTTGTTCGAGACTGTTCAGTAAGGAATGGTTTCGGCCTTGTGTTGTAGGGGGTCGGGAGTGATCCTCGGTACGGTGATCTAGGCCCCGTACTATGACGGGCGATAGCCCAGTAGCCCTGCCATTGTATGGAATCCAATTTCCAATAAGATCCGTACGTTTTGATTGTGCCCAACTACGTTGGAATGTGAGATGTAAGCATTTCAGCTATTTCTGTATTTTACTTGAAAACCCTTGACACTATTATAATATCACTGGATTTCCTATTAAATTGTTTTGGTTAACGTAAGGTAAAAACTTACCCATATTTATATGTGGGGAGTCTTACATGATACCTTTATTTTCAAATGTTTTTTTCAAAATTAAACAACTTTAAACCGTTTACTCATACCAGACCCATGTCGGACCCAGAGTTTATTTTTTTGTTTTTCATAAACTCTTGGGTACTCAAATTTTTATGAGTAGCCAAGTGATAGGTTTTGGGATTGTTGAGTTCTGGAGGAGCTTGGAGCAGGAATTCCATACGTATCTATATATCTATCTAGTTCCGCTGTGTTAGTTCGTGTAAGTTGTATTTTGGGATGTATGTAGTGACAGATGTATATATGACTGTCATGTGTATGATATTGTGTAACTCTGATATATGTAAAACTATGTAAAAGTTAAGTGATGTATTATATTTTGTTCCATCCCGCTGTGAGATTCTGATGTTGTTATTACTTTCTTTCTATTCTTTCTATTTATCCCTTTCTTTTCTTATTGATGATACGTCTTTCTGTGAGTAGAAAGGCGGGTCGTCACAGTTGGTATCAGAGCGCTAAGTTTAGCGAATACCTAGGCTCTTGAGTGATTTCTTTCTTGAGAGAGCGTATTTGTAATTTTGATATATATATATATATATATATATATTTCTACCTATTTGTTGGGTTACCTGTTCTGGTTTTCCAATATAAGTTATAAAGGCAGATAGGGTAGTGGTGTGTGTAACACAACTACCAATGGTTGGAGCTTGAATGGTGTAGGTTGGAAGTGTATCTGTCGAGACTGTAGACCTATTACCGTCTTGAGTGAGCTTTGGGTGGTGTAAGGATTTCATCGATTTCTGGAGAAAACCTGTTAAGGTTCGGAGTTCATCTCTGAAGTGTAAGTTTGGATGAGCTAGAGTTTGGATCTGTCGGTTGGACGGAAGCAAGTCATGATATCTTGATACCTCAGGATGTAGTAGCTGTGTGATGAGACATAGTGACTATGGATGTCTCCGAAGATGTTTCTTTGGAACAAGTTAAGGAAGTATGTCTGCTTCGGTGTTGTGGCTAAGTTCAGTAGGGTGTTTCTGTTTGGTTCGAGGTCCGAGTTTCTCGAAGAGCTTGGGATAGGAAGTCTTTGGGCATCTGGGTCAGCAATGTTGCTCGAAGCGTTCTGTGTGCCATCGAGAAGGTTTTCTGGTTAGCTGTTTTTCTTGAGGTAATTTTAGAAGCAGCAGAGTGGATCCATTTCTTCGATGGATTGGCTCGATAAGTATAAAGCTGTTTTGAATTGTGATGAGAGAACGGTTTCATTGGAAACTGACTTGGGTAGGATTGCTAGAGTGTCCTGTGATAATTCTGGAATTCACTTGAGCAGTCTTTTACATGAGTTGAGACTTCTCAAGAGAAGGTTGAAGATATCGATGTGGTCCAAGATTTCCCTGATGTATTCGAGGAAGTCAAGTGTTTTCCTCCCCATCGAGAGATAGAGTTTCGTATTGATTTGATTCCAAGAGCAGTGCCAGTGATTCAGCCAAGTAGGAGGATGGCTCCTAGAGAAGGAGAAGAGTTAGTTAAGCAGACTCAGGATCTTTTGGAGAAGGGGTTGATTAGGCCCAGTTTTTCTTGTTGGGGTTCTGCTGCAGTGTTTCACTAAATCGGATGGATCGATAAGGTTCTGTGTTGATTATAAAAAATTGAACAAGGTGACCATTCGAAATAAATATCCTCTTCCTCGTATTGATGATCTCTTTGACCAGTTGCATGGAGCTTCTATCTTTTCTCAACTGGATTTAGCTTCTGGTTTCCATAAGTTGAGGGTAGCTGAGGACAGTATTCCCTCAACTGCATTTAGCGGACCAAATTGTTTTTATGAGTGGTTGGTTATGCCTCTCGGGTTAACCAACGCTCCTGCTTACTTCGTTGATCTGATGAATCGAGTCTTTCAGGATGTACTGAATAATTTTGTTCTGGTGTTCATTGATGATATCCTGGTTTATTCTAAGTCTGAAGAAGAGCACAAGCAACATTTGAGGATAGTGTTGGAAACATTGAGGAGGCATGTTTTGAAGGCGAAGTTCTCTAAGTGCCATTTTTGGAAATTGGAAGTCAAATTTTTAGGGCACATTGTTTCTGGTGAAGGTATCTCTGTAGATCCAGCGAAGGTCGAGACTATTCTAGAATGGAAGCAATCGAAGTCACCGACTAAAGTTCGCAGTTTTCTGCGATTAGCTGGCTACTACAGGAAGTTTATCAAGGACTATTCTAAGATTTCTTCGCATCTGACTAAGTTAACAAGGAAAGGAGCTAAATTCAAATGGACACCCCAGTGTGAAGAAGCTTTCTGGGAGTTGAAGACGAGGCTAATCAGTGCACCAGTGCTAGATATTCTGGATGGGAAAAGCAAATTTGAAGTTTATACATATGCTTGAATAGTTGGACTGGGAGCAGTTTTGATGCAGAATGGAAGAGTAATTGCATATGCGAGTCGCAATTCAAGCCACATGAAAGGAACTACGCTACGCACGATCTTGAATTGTTAGCCATTGTTTTTGCTTTGAAGATTTGGATACACTATCTCTTGGGAGAGAAGTTTGAGTTATTCACAGATCACAAACCGTTGAAATATCTTTTCTCTCAAAAGGATCTTAATCTGAGATAGCAGCGATGGGTCGAGTTTCTGGCATCATATGATTTGGATATTCGGTATACCCCGGGAAAGGCGAATGTTGTGGCTAATGCTCTTAGTAGGAATGCAGTTTTGTCTCTTTTGGAAGTTGTTCCATCTCTCCGGGATAGAATCGTAAGTAAGCAAATAGAGGATAGATCTTTTAGGAACTGATTCTTGGAACTAAGGATGGTCGGTATTCTGATTTCAACATGGATGATCAAGGTGTTTTGAGGATTAGTGGTCGTTTGTGTGTACCTAATATAGATGGATTGAGGCAAGAAGTCTTAGCTGAGTGTCATCGCTCCAAACTGAATATTCACCCAGGAATCTCTAAGATGTATAAAGATATGAGAAGAGTTTTCTGGTGGCGAACATGAAGAGGGATGTAGCGGCTTTTGTTAATAATTGTGCTATCTGTCTGCAGGTGAAAGGAGATCAACAGAAGTCAGCCGGTTTGTTGCAGCCTTTGGAAATTCCAGAATGGAACTGGGAGATGATTTCGATGGATTTCATCGACGGTTTACCAAGAATCAAGAAAGGAAACAATGGAATGTGGGTTATTATAGATCGGTTAACTAAGAGCGCCCATTTTATACCGGTTAAGGCAACTCGTACTGCAGTTTCTCTAGCAGAGATTTTCTTTAGGGAAATAGTCAGATTGCTTGGTGTTCCTGTCAGTATAGTAAGTGGTCGTGATCCTATCTTTACCAGCAAATTCTGGGGGGCTCTACAATCAGCTATGGGAACGAGTTTGAGATTGAGTACAGCCTATCATCCTCAGACAGAAGGATAGACGGAGAGGCTGAACCGAATTCTAGAGGATATGCTGCAAGCTTATGTTTTGGATTTTGGTGGATCGTGGGAAGACCATCTTCATCTGGCAGAATTCTCCTATAATAACAGTTACCAAGCAAGTATTAAGATGGCTCCTTATCAGGCTTTATATGGAAGACCGTGTAGATCCCCATCCTGTTGGATAGAATCGAAAGATCATCTTGTTCTTGGGCCAGACTTGATTCAAGAAGCATCTGCTAAAGTTGAGCTTATCAAGAAAAGGATGAGAGCTGCTCAGGACCGTCAGAAGAAGTACACAGATAAGAGAAGGAGACAATTGGAATTTGAGATCGGAGATTTGGTTTTTGTCGAAGTTTCCACGATTAAAGGAGCTATAAGATTCGGAAAGACGGGAAAACTTGCCCCGAGATATATTGGTCCATTTCGGATTTTGGAAATGATTGGTGTTGTAGCTTACAGAGTTGAATTGCCAGAACGGATGTCGGGAATTCATAATGTATTCCATGTATCCCATCTAAGGAAGTTTGTTCATGATCCATCATTAGTTGTAGAACCAGTAGTCCAGGAAGATTTGGAAGTCGAGCCGAATTTGACTGCGGTTAGGAATCCAGTTTGGATTTTTGATCAAGACGAGAGGCAACTCAGGAGCAAGGTAGTGAAGCTTGTCAAAGTGCAGTGGAGTGAGGATCCCAAAGATTGCACCTGGGAAACTCCGGATAGTTTTAGGAAAGCTTATTCGGATTTGTGTCCAGATAGCTAGGGATGTTTGTTAGAATAAATTGTTGGTTGTTTGCTAATGTATGAATGATATGTATGTTTGGGTTGTTAATATAAAAGCTTTTGAACTAACTTTTGTTTTAAATTTCGGGGATTCTTTTAAGGGGAGAGGAATGTAACGACCCTGCATTTTAGCAATAATATTTTAATAAATATTTAATCTAATTAAATTAAATGTAAACTCATCATTTTAAAATGAAAATGACTTTTGGAAATATTTGCCATTTATTTGTATATATTTCTATTTTAAAAAGGAAAATTTTGATTTGGAAATTTAAAAATAAAATCTCTTAATAATATTTACAATAAAATCTTTCTTATACAATTGAATTAAAATGTTCTACCTTATTAACATTTGGTAAATATATATATAGATAATAATGTTTGAAATAAAATCAAATTCTATCAATATAAAATATAAGTATAAAATATTAAGTAAACCATATGAATATAATTTAAATATTGATAGTAAAAATAAAAATAAAAATGAAAACAAGAATTAAGTAGGTATGGTATGCTTGCAACATAAGCTGAAAATTTGAAAGCACAAATGTATAAAGTTAAAATCAGACAAAGTGTATAAACTAAAACCTGAAAACTATATGTTTATGGTTGCAATGCAAGAAGACAAATTGTTTACATACATAATATCTTTAAACAAATATCTATATACAGCAAAACATAATAATAATGTGTAATCAAATTTGGAAACCAGGGCATTAAATGCCATCATCTCAGCCTAAAATAAGTCTATTCAAAATATTTAGCAATCTTTATGTGATATCCCAGAATTTTAGGCAATATCAATTTAATAATCCGTGTTTAAAATTAAAATGATTTGATAATCTTTGTTAATAAGATTGGAATTAATTTAATAATCCAATTAAAATAAATATTTAATTGATAGATTTTATTTTTTTAAAGCTAAATAAATTGTTTTCTATTTATAATGTATATAAAATATGTATATATTGTAAATAGATAAGGCTTGTTTTAAATTTAGTAAATAAATCATGTTTTCTAAATATATATATCTTTGGTAAATTGGGAATTATAATTTTATTTAAAGTTAAACTTTTAAAAGCTATTAAATAAATAATATATGGTTTTAAATTGTTGAGATAAAAGTTTAATTTGTTTAAATTGATTTTGAGTTTAAATTTAAATAAATTAACAATAAGGTTTGTTTTGATTTTCTTTTTAAATATAGTGTAATAAAATAAGTAATTTATTAATAAAGAAACAATTTCTTTTATAAATTATTTAAAGTTATCAAATTTGTTATTTTCAAAATATAATAATGTATTGTTTTGACGATGGCGACGAGGTGGCTTTACGTTTTGGTTGAACTTTAGGTTCGAGCAAGATGCTATTTTTTTGATTTCGAATTTTTGAAGGCGAATTGAGTTTGGATTTCGAGTTTATGGGGGTTTTGTGACTTACCGATGGTGTTGGAGTTCGTCGGAGCTACGGCGCGTCGCCGTGCATGTGTACGGCGTGAGGTTGGTGTCAGTGTCGTCGTTGGTAGGTAATCTCGAGTCGTTACTCAAGTTAGGTGGTCGCTTGCTTCGGGTTGGTGATCGAGTGAGTAAACATGTTTTACTGATACTATAACTTAAGTTTATACTTAAACTTACTGGAAAAAAAGAAGAAGAAGAAGATGCGTATAGGAGCGAGTCTCGGGTGAAATGGTGAGTAACTCGAAGTATTACTCAATTTTAATAGGGGGAGTTCTCGGGTTTCAAGAATGAAGTTAAGCAAATTGACTTCAACCAGTTTAAGCACCGTAACTAAATAAAGGTTTAACAGTTTAAGTTAAGATTTTAATTCAAGTTTTAGTTATTTTAGTTAATATTTAACAATATTTTAAACTTTTAATTATTATTTTAATTAAGTAATTAATTTAAGATAAGTATAAAATTAATTAACAATTAAAGTTTGCAGTTAGTAATAAATTGATTTTCAAAATTTAAAGAAGACTTTTAAATGTTAATTAAGATGGATAATTAACATCAATTAATTATTTTGGAAAGCAATTACGGATAATTAAATTATAATAGTAATTAGAGTTTGGATTAATTAATGGTTAAGTGATAAATAAATTTGTAATTATCTATTTAAAGATAGTTAATGTATGATTAGTAGTTAACTAATTAAGTAATTTAATTAAAGATTAATAATTGATTAATTAAGTAATTAAGGTTAAATAAATTGATTAAGAAGTAATTAATTAAATTGTGTGAAATGAAGAAATTAATTAATTGAGTGATTAATTCCCAACTAATTGATTTAATTAATTAATTATAATAAGAATTAAATATGTTTGCTTATGAATATTGTATAAGTAGAATATCTGATTTATGATATTTATTTGGTGATATTTTGTGATGTTCTATGATATGCTTTGATATATCTATGATGATTGTGTATGATTTATCTGTGATAAATGCTATGTGAATTCAAAGTGTTGAAATTAAATTGTTTAAACCATTAAACAACTTAACCATTAAAATGGCGCTTGGATTTCGATGAGACCGGGATCGGGTGTCAGTTATGATTATCCGAAACCACATCGATCCAAATAGACATTAGGTCGTAAATTCCCAAGTGAAGATCGAGATGGTGTTTTCAGAATGCAAAGGTTATTGTCGTTGACTCTGAGGGTGATTCCAAAATGAGTGTAACGAGATAATGCCTTCGGTTTCGTTCGAACCTGGAATGAACTAGTATGGATTGAATGCTTTCAGAACATCGTCAGGCGGACGATGAGCATTCTAAAAGATATGTTCTATAAAGTTAATCGCAGCCTCAAGCCTCATCAACCGGGAATGGCTAAAATAGGGGATGTGTGGCAAGGTTAGGTGGGTAGCACCCAAGAAGGATGAGATATACCCCTGTCTAGATGTCCCTTTTTATTTCGGCTGTGTGGGCGGTTGCTAGCCACAACTGCGGGGTTATCTTGTTCGGGACTATTCAGTAAGGAATGGTTCCAGCCTTGTGTTGTAGGGGGTTGGGAATGATCCTCGGTACGGTGATCTAGGCCCCGTACTGTGACGGGCGGTACCCCAGTAGCCCTGCTATTGTATGGAATCAAATTTCCAATAAGAGCCGTACGTTTTGATTGTGCCCAACTATGTTGGAATGTGAGATGTAAGCATTTCAGTTATTTCTGTATTTTACTTGAAAACCCTAGACACTATCATAATATCACTGGATTTTCTATTAAATTATTTTGGTTAGCGTAAGGTAAAAACTTACCCGTATTTATGTGTGGGGAGTCTTACGTGATACCTTTATTTTCAAATGTTTTTTTCAAAATTAAACAACTTTAAACCGTTTACTCATACCAGGCTCATGTCTGATCCGGAGTTTATTTTTTGTTTTTCATAAACTCTTGGGTACTCAAATTTTTATGAGTAGCCAAGTGATAGGTTTTGAGATTGTTGAGTTCTGGAGGAGCTTGGAGCAGGAGTTCTAGACGTATCTATATATCTATCTAGTTCCGCTATGTTAGTTAGTGTAAGTTGTATTTTGGGATGTATGTAGTGACAGATGTATATATGACTGTCATGTGTATGATATTGTGTAACTCTGATATACGTAAAACTATGCAAAAGTTATGTGATGTATTATATTTTGTTCCATCCCGCTGTGAGATTCTGATGTTGCTATTTCTTTCTTTCTATTTTTCTATTTCTATCCCTTTCTTTTCTTATTGATGATACGTCTTTCTATGAGTAGGAAGGCGGGTCGTCACAAAAACTTTTGATAGGAAATCCAGTGGTATTATAATAGTGTATAGGGTTTTCAAGTAAAATACAGAAATAGCTGAAATGCTTACATCTCACATTCCAACATAGTTGGGCACAATCAAAACATACGGAGCTTATTGGAGATTGGATTCCATACAATGGCAGGGCTACTGGGGTACCGCCCGTCATAGTACGGGGCCTAGATCACTGTACTGAGGATCACTCTTAACCCCCTATAACACAAGGCCGGAACCATTCCTTACTGAACAGTTCTGAACAAGATAACCCCACGGTTGTAGCTAGAAACCGCCCACACAGCCGAAATAAAAAGGAACATCTAGGCAGGGGTATATCTCGTCCTGGTTGGGAGCTACCCACCTAACCTTGTTTCACCTCCCCTGTTTTAGCCATTCCCGGTTGATGAGGCTTGAGGCTTCGATTACCTTTAGAGAACACATCTCTTAGAATGCTCATCGTCCACCTGACGATGTTCTGAAAGCATTCAATCCATACAAGTTCGTTACGGGTTCGAACGAAACCGAAGGCATTACCTCGTTACACTCATTTTGGAATCACCCTCAGAGTTAATGACAATAACCCTTGCACTCTGAAACACCATCTCGATCTTCACTTGGAGATGTCACGACCTATCATTTAATTTGGATCGATGTGGTCTTTGGATAATCATAACTGACACCCGATCCCGGTCTCATCGAAATGCAAACGCCATTTTAAAGGTCAAATTGTTTAATAGTTTAAACAGTTTAATTCAACACTTTGAATCCACATTGCATTTATCACAGATAAATCATACACAATCATCATAGATATATCAAGGCATATCACAGAGTATCACAGAATATCACCAAATAGATATCATAGATCCAGATATTCTACTTATACAACATCCAAAGAGGAATTATTCATCCATGGTATAACTAATTTAATTAACTTAAATAAAATTTATTACTTAAGAATTTATCACTTAGTTCTGCTTTAATTAATTAATTATCAATTAATTAATTATTCCATTCCAAACTATTTAATTAATTAATCACTTTTTAATCAATTTATTAAACCTTAACTACTTAATTCATTACTCTTTGATTATTAATTAATTAATCATCAACTACTAATTAATTAATCATTAATCCTTAATTAATTACTTGATTAATTAACTACTAATTATTTATTAATTAGCTTTAATTAGCTAATTTACAATTCTCTATTGCAAATTAATTAAACACTTAATTATTAATTAACCAATCTTTAATTACGAATTGATTAATCTCTAATCACTTAGTTAATTACAATTATAAATTAATTAATCGCTCTTATTTCCCTTTTCAATTATTTAATTAATAATAATTATTTATCTTAATTAACATTTTAAAATCTTCCTCAATAACTTTGAAATCAAATTATTACTAGCTTAAAAACTTTAACATTAATTAAATTTCAACACTTATCTTAAATTAACTACTTAATTAAAGTATTAATTGAATTTTTGAAAACACTCTTAAGTATTTACTTAAATAATTAAAACTTATAATGAATTCATAACTTAAATTTGTCAAACACTAATTAAATCATCAATACTTAATTATTATTTTTTAGAAAATTAACTTCAATTTAATTATGCTAAGAACTTTGTAAACCCAACTCGAGAAAGTCCCAGTTTTTCTCGAGTTAAAACTCGAGTTTCCCACCATTTTTTCGAGTCCTCTTTCTTCTCCTCATACTTTTCTTCTCCCTTTTTTTTCTCAGTTAAGTTTAAGCTAAAGTCTAAGTTTAAACTATAATAACAGGTAAGCATGCTCACTTACTCGGGTTCCAACCTGAAGCAAGCTCTTCATTTACTCGAGTAACAACTCGAGTTACCCACTACCGAATTATCCTGACACCATCTCAAGGACATGCACGTGCACGATGCCTCGCCGGCGCTCTGGCGAACCACGAATCCTCCAACGAGTCGCAAACTGACGCTACAATCGAAAATAAAGATCATCTCGATGCCAAGATTTCCAGATCGAAATTAGGTATTCCATTCGAAACCTGGAACTCGAACTCTCCCTATAAAAATGCTTCACCTCACTCGCGTCGACCACTGAAGGCGATACAACTCCGGCCTCACCACGTTAATCCCTTATACTACCATTCCCTAGAATTTCGAGAAGCTCGATCAACCAGAGGAGACGAACTCTCTCATTTTCTGACCACAACAAACTCGAGCATTAAACCCTAATCTGGCTCCGTCCCATCTATTATTGCAATAGAAAAATTATTTAACAATTTTCCTAACTTCATCGATGGCCAAGCAAGATTCAAGCAAGATCTCAACATTCAATAATTCCTCGATTGATGGAAATTGGTGAAAAAGCATTTTCGGTTCAACTAAGAACTTCTCTTAACATACTTAACTAAAAATTACCATTTTTGTTTTAAAAATCTTATTTTGCCGTGTGGATTTAGGTTATGAAATTGAATTAGCATTTCATGACATTCGAATTTAACGTAATACTACATGTTTCCCTGTAAACAAGATTCCCACTGGTGATACTTCACCAACAGGTTTAAAACAAATTTTAAAAGCTTGATTTATGTTTAGACAACTGATTTTATTTTAAACTCAAAGCCTAATAATGGATAGATGAAAATATTTTGAATTTTGAATAACTACTCAACTCGGTAACAAAAAAACAGAGAAGAATCAGAACAACTCATATAGATATACGTAGTATATTCAACAATACATATGCAAGCACAATATTGTTCATGAATCACATACACAAATTAAATTATACTTAAGTCTTAAAAAAAATATGTTTACTCATCTGAAAATTGAGTGAACAGAGAGCAACTTTTGTTTTGAAAAGGTGCAGTTTGATGTTCCTGTTTTGTTCAGAAGATTTGTATTTGAGTTTGTAAATATAGTGATGTTTATTTTTCTTCTTTCTCTGATTTGCTGTGTTATGAACGAACTGAAACAATATATATATATATATATATATATATATATATATATATATATATATATATATAGAAAACAGGTTTTGCACAGGGTAGGTGTTTACTGGTGTATTCTCTCTTTGGTCAGATTTTTTTTCTTTTTTTTTCTTCTTAGACCAAACTAGAATTTTTTTTGTGGAAAATGAGATGATTTGCAGCATTTTGAAATGACTTTATTTGTGCTGGAGAAGATAGTATTTAATGCATATGTTTCCCATCTTGTTTACATACTTATCCTATTTGATTTTCATATGTACATAGATTTTTGTTTCTTTTTTTTTTGCCCTGCTTATACATGTATTTCATAGGTTATATATTTCTAGAATTATCTCATGTTTCCATATAACCATATAATTTAACTTATATATTTATTTCTATTTTTAACATAAATTCTTGATTTTTTTTATTTTTTTATTTCGAACTTAAACTACCAAATACTTTATTATAATCATATACTTTATTTTACACTTATATTTAATATTGATAAGATTGATTTTATTTTAACATTATCATCTATATTACATCCATATATTATTTAAGTTCAATGTTAATAATGTAGAGCTTTTAAATTTAATTTGAATAAGATAGATTTTATTGTAAATATTTTTGAAAGATTTTATTTTAAATTTCCAAACCATAGTTTCTACACAAATACCCATATAAATATAAATAAATGGAAAATGTCCAAAAATATTATTTGTTTTTAAAATGATAAGTTTGTACTTTAATTTATCAGATTAAAATAATATTACCAAAATCTCGGGTCGTCACATTTCTCCGCCCTTAAAAGAATTTCATCCCCGAAATTTAAAACAAAAGATAATCTAAAAGCTTTTATATTAACAACCCAAGCATACATATCATCCATACATAAACAAACAATCAAACAGTTTATCCTAACAAACATCACTAGTTATCCGGACACAAATCTGGATAGGCTTTCCTAAAACTATCTAGAGTTTCCCAGGTACAATCTATGGGATCCTCGCTCCACTGCACTTTGACGAGCTTCACTACTTTGCTCCTGAGTTGCCTCTCGTCTTGATTCAACAATCTGAACAGGGTTCCTGACCACAGTCAAATTTGACTCGACCTCCGAATCTTCCTGGACTACTGGTTCAACAACCAGTGATGGGTCATGGAAAAACTTCCTTAGATGGGATACATGAAATACATTATGAATTCCAAACATCCGTTCTAGCAATTCAATTCTATAATCCACAGCACCAATCCTTTCCAGCACCCGGAATGGACCAATATATCTTGGGGAAAGTTTTCCCGTCCTTTCGAATCTAATAGCTCCTTTGATTGGGGAAACTTTGACAAATACTAAATCTCTGATCCCAAATTCCAATTGTCTTCGCCTTTTATCCGCATACTTCTTTTGACGTTCCTGAGCAGCTTTCATTCTCTTCTTGATAAGCTCAACTTTAGCAGAAGCTTCACGAATCAAATCTGGTCCAACCACAAGATAATCTCTCGATTCTATCCAACATGATGGGGATCTACACGGTCTTCCATATAGAGCTTCATAAGGAACCATCTTAATACTCGCTTGGTAACTGTTATTGTATGAGAATTCTACTAGATAAAGATGGTCTTCCCACGATCCACCAAAATACAAAACACAAGCTCGCAGCATATCCTCTAGAATTCGGTTCGGCCCCTCTGTCTGTCCATCTGTCTGAGGATCATAGGCTGTACATAATCTCAAACTCGTTCCCATAGCTGATTGTAGAGCCCCCCAAAATTTGCTGGTGAAGATAGGATCACGATCACTTACTATGCTAACAGGAACACCATGCAATCTAACTATCTCTCTCAAGAAAATCTCTGCTAGAGAAGCTACAATCCGAGTTGGCTTAACGGGTATAAAATGGGCGCTTTTAGTTAGACGATCCACAATCACCCATATTCCTTCGTTTTCCTTCTTGGTTCTAGGCAAACCATCGATGAAATCCATCGAAATCATCTCCCATTTCCATTCTGGAACTTCCAAAGGCTGCAACAAACCTGCTGACTTCTGTTGATCTCCTTTAACCTGCTGACAGATAGCACAACTATAAACGAAAGTAGCTACATCCCTCTTCATGCTCGGCCACCAGAGATCTCTTCTCATATCTTTATACGTCTTAGAGATTCCTGGGTGGATATTCAGTCTGGAGCGATGACACTCAATTAAAACTTCCTGCCTCAATCCATCTATATTAGGTACACACAAACGGCCATTAATCCTCAAAACACCTTGATCATCCACCTTGAAATTCGAATATCGACCATTCTTGGTTCCAAGAATCAGTTCCTCAAAAGATCTATCCTCCATTTGCTTGCTTATGATTCTTTCCTGGAGAGATGGAACCACTTCCAAAAGAGACAGAACTGCATTCCTGCTAAGAGCATCAGCCACAACATTCGCCTTTCTCGGGGTATACAGAATATCTAAATCATTTGATGCCAGAAACTCGACCCATTGCTGCTGCCTCAGATTAAGATCCTTTTGAGAGAAAAGATATTTCAACGGTTTGTGGTCCGTGAATAACTCCAACTTCTCTTCTAAAAGATAGTTCCTCCAGATCTTCAAAGCGAAAACTATGGCTAACAAATCAAGATCGTGCGCAGCATAGTTCTTTTCATGTGGCTTTAATTGCCGACTCGCATACGCAATTACTCTTCCATTCTGCATCAACACTGCTTCCAGTCCAACTATACAAGCATCCGTATAAACCTTAAATTTTCTTTTCCCATCCGGAATAGCTAGCACAGGTGCATTGATTAGCCTCGTCTTCAATTCCTGAAAAGCTTCTTCACACTGGGGTGTCCACTTAAACTTAGCTCCTTTCCTTGTCAACTTAGTTAGATGCGAAGAAATCTTGGAATAGTCTTTGATAAACTTCCCAAAGTAGCCAGATAATCCCAGAAAACTACGAACTTCAGTCGGCGTCTACGGCTGCTTCCATTCCAGAATCGTCTCAACCTTCGCTGGATCTACAGAGATACCTTCTCTAGAAACAATGTGCCCAAAAAATTTGGCTTTCGATTTTCAAAAATGGCAGTTAGAGAACTTCGCCTTCAAAACATGTCTTGTCAGACTTCTCTAACACAATCTTCAAATGCTGCTTGTGTTCTTCTTCAGACTTAGAGTAGACCAAAATATCATTGATGAATACCATAACAAACTTATTCAATACATCTCGAAAGACTCGACTCATCAGGTCAACAAAGTAGGCAGAAGCGTTGGTTAACCCGAAAGGCATAACCAACCACTCATAGAAACAATTTGGTCCCCTAAATGCAGTCAAGGGAAAACTGTCCTCAGCTACCCTTAACTGATGGAAACCTGAAGCTAAATCCAGTTGAGAAAAGACAGAAGCTCCATGCAGCAGGCCAAAAATATCATCAATACGAGGAAGAGGATATTTATTTCAGATAGTCACTTTGTTCAATTCTTTATAATCCACACAGAACCTTAGCAATCCATCTGATTTGGCGATAAACGCCGCAGCAGAACCCCAACAAGAAAAACTGGGCCTAATCAATCCCTTCTACAAAAGATCTTGAGTTTGCTTAACTAACTCCTCCCACTCCCTAGGAGCCATCCTCCTACTAGGTTGAATCACTGGCACTGCTTCTGGAACCAAATCAATGCGAAACTCTATCTCTCGATGCTGAGGTAAACACTTGACTTCCTCGAATACATCAGGAAAATCTTGGACCACATCGATATCTTCAACCTTCTCTTGAGAAGTCTCAACTCCATGTAAAAGACAACTCAAGTGAATTCCAGAGTTACGCGTCACTCTAGCAATTCTACCCAGATCGATTTCCAATGAAACTGTTCTCTCATCACAATTCAGGACAGCCTTATACTTATCAAGCCAATCCATCCCCAATATAAGGTCAAACCCCTTAAAATTCAACACATAAGGGTCACAAGAAAAACTATGGGACAGATAGAAAATCCTCAAATCCTTACAGATCATATCTAATTCGGTTACCCCTCCTATAGGATTAGATACAAAGATAGGACAGTCTACAGTACTAGGGGTAAGAAAGAACTTCTCTACAGATTTCAGAGAAATAAAACTCAAAGAAGCATCCGAATCAAATAAAACTTTAATATATTTGCCATTTAAAAGTAATGTACCTTCCAATACTCCCTTGCCTTTAGATGATGTAGATGGTGCACCCTCCAAAGCAAATACTTTATTCTGCTGAGCTTTATGAAGTAGCGGGCAATCCTTGATCATATGACTTGGTTGGTGGCAATTGAAGCATGGAGATTTCTGAACCAAAGCCGAACCCGATCCACTTTGATACGACTGCTGCTGCTGCTGTTGCTAAAATCCTTTTCTGGGACACTTATTCGCCAAGTGACCTTCTTGTTGACATATATAGCATTTGCGAGGTCCGTTATTGCTTCCAGTCTTCTTCTTGTTCTGCTTCCTCCAATTGGGATTGAACTTCCTCTTATTTGGATTAGCAAAATTCCCTCCCGATGCTGCTACTTGTGCCACTGGTTTCTTGTTCATCAAATCCTCATATCTCAGAGCCATATCAATTAACTCAATAAAAGATCCTTTCAAATGCGCTGTCATTTTTTCATGAAATTATGGCCTCAAGCCTTTCACAAACATTTCGTTCTTTTTGAGGGGGGTATCAATGTGCCCTAGTCCATAGCAATAAAGTTCATTGAATTTTGTCTCATACTCCACTATAGTCATGCTTCCTTGCTTCAAATTCAGAAAGTCCCAGTACAGACGAGTTTTCCCTACTATTGGCATGAATTTCTCCTCAAAGAACTCTTTAAATCTTTCCCAAAAATGTCGTCCTCGGAGATATTTGCTGTCGCTGCATCCCACCAGGCTGCAGCACCTTCCTGCAATTGCCATGAAGCCATTTCCCTTTTTCGCTCATCAGACAATTTCATACTCTTAAAGATCCGCTCACAAGAGCGTAGCCAAGCTTGGACCTTAATTATAGTCTCTGACCCTTGAAATGGTTTACTTCCAAGGTTGGTGAAGTCCTTACACAAAGCAGCAAAACTAACCTAAGGCGGTGCTGGATCCACAGCCTCCCTAGCAGTTTGACTTCGTCCATTATCGGTCGAGGTACTGCCCCTACCTCTGCCTCTTCTTCCAGAACACATGTTGGCCACCTGGACAGGTAACTCAATAGATTTAGATAGATATATAGTTATATAAAAATACAAATACGCACTCTCAAGATAGATACTACTCCAGAGCCTAGGTATTATCTCAACTTATGCTCTGATATCAACAGTGACGACCCGTCTTTCTATCCATAGAAAGACGTATCATCAATAAAAAAGAAAGAGATAGAAAAGAAAAGATAAAAAGTAAGAATAACAACATCAGAATCTCACAGCGGAAATGGAATAAAATATAATACATCACATAAATATTACATAGTTCACATATATCAGAGTTACACAACATCATTTAAATAGGACAGTCATATATACATCTGCCATTACATACATTCTAAAATACAACATATATCAACTAACACAGTGGAACTAGATAGATAGGTACGTCTGGACTCCTGCTCCAAGCTCCTTCAGAACTCAACAATCCAAAACCTATCACTTGGCTACTCATAAAAATTTGAGTACCCAAGAATTTATGAAAAGCAGAAATAAACTCCGGGTCATACATGGGTCTGGTGTGAGTAAACGGGTCAAAGTTTCTTAACTTCGAAAATCATTTGAAAATAAAGGTATCACGTTAGACTCCCCACACATAAACACGGGTAAGTTTTTATCTTACGCTAACCAAAACAATTGATAGGAAATCTAGTGATATCATAATAGTGTCTAAGGTTTTCAAGTAAAATACAGAAATAGCTGAAATGCTTACATCTCACATTCCAACATAGTTGGACACAATCAAAACGTACGGTGCTTATTGAAGATTGGATTCCATACAATGGCAGGGCTACTGGGGTACCGCCTGTCATAGTATGGGGCCTAGATCACCGTACCGAGGATCACTCCCGACCCCCTACAACACAAGACCGAAACCATTCCTTACTGAAAAGTTTCGAACAAGATAACCCTACGGTTGTAGCTAGCAACCGCCCACACAGCCGAAATAAAAAGGGACATCTAGACGGGGGTATATCTCGTCCTGCTTGGGTGCTACCCACCTAACCGGCTGCACCTCCCCTTTTTAGCCATTCCCGGTTGATGAGGCTTGAGGCTTCGATTACCTATAGAGAACACATCTCTTAGAATGCTCATCGTCCACCTGACGATATTCTGAAAGCATTCAATCCATACAAGTTCGTTCTGGATTCGAACGAAACCGAAGGCATTATCTCGTTACACTCATTTTGGAATCACCCTCAGAGTTAATGACAATAACCCTTGCACTCTGAAACACCATTTCGATCTTCACTTGAAGATGTCACGACCTATCGTTTAATTTGGATCAATGTGGTCTTCGGATAAGCATAACTAACACCCGATCCCGGTCTCATCGAAATCCAAACGCCATTTTAAAGGTCAAGTTGTTTAATACTTTAAACAATTTAATTCAACACTTTGAATCCACATTGCATTTATCACAGATAAATCATACACAATCATCATAGATATATCAAGGCATATCACAGAGTATCACAGAATATCACCAAATAGATATCACAAATCCAGATATTCTACTTATACAACATCCAAACAGGAATTATTCATCCATGGTATAATTAATTTAATTAACTTAAATAAAAAAATTTACTTAAGAATTTATCACTTAATTCTACTTTAATTAATTAATTATCAATTAATTAATTATTCCATTCCAAACTATTTAATTAATTAATCACTTCTTAATTAATTTATTAAACCTTAACTACTTAATTCATTACTCCTTGATTATTAAATAACTAATCATCAACTACTAATTAATTAATCATTAATCCTTAATTAATTACTTGAGTAATTAACTACTAATGATTTATTAATTAACTTTAATAAGCTAATTTACAATTCTCAATTGCAAATTAATTAAACACTTAATTATTAATTAACCAATCTTTAATTACAAATTGATTAATCTCTAATCACTTAGTTAATTACAATTATAAATTAATTAATCACTCTTAATTCCCTTTTCAAAAAATTAATTAATAATAATTATTTATCTTAATTAACATTTTAAAATCTTCCTTAATAACTTTGAAACCAAATTATTACTAACTTAAAAACTTTAACGTTAATTAAATTTCAACACTTATCTTAAATTAACTACTTAATTAAAGTATTAATTGAATTTTTAAAAACACTCTTAAGTATTTGCTTAAATAATTAAAACTTATAATAAATTCTTAACTTAAATTTGTCAAACACTAACTAAATCATCAATACTAAAATTTGTTTAAGAAAATTAACTTCAATTTAATTACGCTAAGCACTTTGTAAACCCAACCCGAGAAAGTCCCAGTTTTACTCGAGTTAAAACTCGAGTTTCCCAACATTTTTCCGAGTCCTCTTTCTTCTCCTCATACTTTCTTCCCCCTTTCTTAGTTAAGTTTAAGTTAAAGTCTAAGTTTAAACTATAATAACAGGTAAGCATGCTCACGTACTCGGGTTCCAACCCGAAGCAAGCTCTTTATTTACTCGAGTAACAACTCGAGTTGCCCACTGTCGAAACTTCCTGACACCATCTCAAGGCCGTGCACTTGCACGACGCCTCACCGGCGCTCTGGCGAACGACGAATCCTCCAACGAGCCGCAAACTAACACTACAATCGAAAACAAAGATCATCTCGATGTCAAGATTTCCTGATCGAAATTAAGTATTCCATTCGAAACCTGGAACTCGAACTCACCCTATAAAAATGCTTCGCCTCACTCGCGCCGACCACCGGAGGCGATACAACTCCGGCCTCACCACGTCAATCCCCTATACTACCATTCCCTAAAATTTCGAGAAGCTCGATCAACCAGAGGAAACGAACTCATCTCGTTTTCTGACCACAACAAACTCGAGCATTAAACCCTAATCTGGCCTCGTCCCATCAATTCTTGCAATAGAAAAATTATTTAACAATTTTCCTAACTTCTTCGATGGCCAAGCAAGCTTCAAGCAAGATCTCAACATTCAATAATTCCTTGATCGATGGAAATTGGTGAAAAAGCAATTTTGGTTCAATTAAGAAGTACTCTTGACATACTTAACTAAAAATTACCATTTTTGTTTTAAAAATCTTATTTTGTAGTGTGGATTTAAGTTATGAAATTGAATTAGCGTTTCATGACATTCGAATTTAACATAATATTACATGTTTCCCTGTAAACAAGATTCCCAGTGGTGATACTTCACCAACAGGTTTAAAAAAAATTTAAAAGCTTGATTTATGTTTAAACAACTGATTTTATTTTAAACTCAAAGCCTAATAATGGCTAGATGAAAATATTTTGAATTTTGAATAACTACTCAACTCGGTAACAAAAAAAAAACAGAGAAGAATCAGAATAACTCATATAGATATATGAGGTTATATTCAACAATACATATGCAAGCACAATATTGTTCATGAATCACATACACAAATTAAATTATACTTAAGTCTTAAAAAAATTGTGTTTACTCACCTGAAAAGTGTGTGAACAGAGAGCAACTTTTGTTTTGAAAAGGTGCAGTTTGATCTTCCTGTTTTGTTCCGCAGATTTGTATTTGAGTTTGTAAATATAGTGATGTTTATTTTTCTTCTTTCTCTGATTTGTTGTGTTATGAACGAACTGAAACAAAAGATATATATATATATATATATATATATATAGAAAACAGGTTTTGCACATGGTAGGTGTTTACTGGTGTATTCTTTCTTTGGTCGGATTTTTTTCTTTTTTTTTCTCTCTTTGACCAAACTAGATTTTTTTGTGGAAAATGAGATGATTTGCAGCATTTCGAAATGATTTTATTTGTGCTGGAGAAGATAGTATTTAATGCATATGTTTTCCATCTTGTTTACATACTTATCCTATTTGATTTCTATATGTACATTGATTTTTGTTTCTTTTTTTTCCCTTGCTTATACATGTATTTCATAGGTTATATATTTCTAGAATTATCTCGTGTTTCCATATAACCATATAATTTAACTTATATATTTATTTCTATTTTTAACATAAATTCTTGTTTTTATTTATTTTTTATTTCAAGCTTAAACTACCAAATACTTTATTATAATCATATACTTTATTTTATACTTATATTTAATATTGATAAGATTGATTTTATTTTTAACCTTACTATCTATCTTACATCCATATATTGTTTAGATTAAATGTTAATAAGGTAGAGCTTTTAAATTTAATTTAAACAAGATAGGTTTTATTGTAAATATTTTTGAAAGATTTTATTTTAAATTTCCAAACCATAGTTTCTACACAAATACCCATATAAATATAAATAAATGGCAAATGTCCAAAAATCTTATTTGTTTTTAAAATGATAAGTTTGTATTTAAATTTATTAGATTAAAGTAATATTACCAAAATCCTGGGTCGTCACAACCGCGGACATGATAAATTATACTTTTGTAAATAACAGTTTGCTTATTTAACAAATTTTTGAATATTGGATTATGATTTAATATGAGATTAAATTTACTTTAACTTATATTAAAGTAAAACATGTCTACAAATATGGAAGCAACCCTGTACATATGATGTAACCAAAATAATGCATACATTTTTTCCCTTTTTTTCTCTTTACAGCAAAAGCCAGACTACTATGTTATGACTAATATATATAACTATATACTACGTGCATATATATTTTATCTATAAAGTCAATGTTTCAAATAAAATTAATATAAACTTATATAAACAGATTATATATAATACTAGTATAAAACTATACAAACGGATAATATATAATACCGATATAACTTATACATAATAGACAACAATATATACTTTTATTATACAGTTTAGAAATCATTTCTTAATAAACATATATTACCTTTCAAAAAATTTCCATACACACACACACGTACGCATATATATATGTAAGCTGCATATCTATAAACCAGGTAGGTTGAAGTGGAGGACTGTCATAAGGCGGAGCAGACTGGGTTGCGAGCCGGAGAGGCTTGATCAGAGCAATGCGAGGCAGTTGCGGATCTAGAGGTCTGGGACGAGTTCCATCAAGGAGGAAAGTGAGTTGCAGAGGGGGATGGATGAGTGAGAGGCCGAGCAAGGTGGACGGCTGACATTGGGATGAGCAGGCTATTTTTAATGCAATAATATATATATATAGTTGTTTTCTAAAGAGGAAGGTTAGGCTTGCATGGCTCTTGTTTGTGCAAGAGTGCTCACGTAGGGGGGAAAGTGACATATAGGCAGTTGGTGGGAAGCGGAGAGGGTGAGGCGAATAAAGGAGAGCATAGCAGGATCGGGTTGCTTGTGTGCATCGACCTGAGGCTGTGGAAGCTGTTGCGTCAGAGAAGGAACCAACATAGCTTTCAAGTGGGATATGTAAATAAGCTAGAGTAGTCCAAATTTGATGAAACCAAATATGACGTCTCACTTAGAAAATAATTTGTATTTTTATTATGTAAGAATATTCATGTTTCAGAAATATTTTATTTACATCAATTTTAATTGATTTAAATTGAAATTGAAATTACACAACAGAACTAACATTCATATTTACTAGTGAAAATCTACCATTTGCTATGTTTAAATAGATGCATTCCAAATATCAAATTTTCATTGCTAAATTTTATAATTAAATTTCGTGCAAAATTACAGTTAATTACGTTATAAAACTCGTTAAAATTTACAAGTCGATACTCTTCCCCGCTCAAAATTTTTCATCCCCGAAAACGAACGAGGTAGGAGGATATGAACAAGAAGAAAGAAAAGATAGATTGAAATGAATATTATCAGATACACAACAAATTCAAACCATATAAATTTCATCAGTTTTAAATTGATTTATATTCAATTAATTTTGGTTTCAATCCATTTATTAAATCAATAATATTCATTTATATTCATATTTTGTTGATTTTCAATTCAAGCTATTTTCATTGAATTTGGTTTGTTTCAATTTATTAGTATTTGTTACAAAAATTTTAAAACAAAATTTATTTGATCTAACTCATTTATTGCATCTATTTATTTTTAGTTGAGTTGATTCCACTAAAATTTCAATTTCAACTATTCTTAGGTCCACATTTATTTATTTAAATATTATTTTCTTTTATTATTTAATTTATTTCACTTGCATTTCTTATAACATAGATTAAAGATTCATTTTAACAACTAAATTTTTATTTATAAATTCCTTAACAAAATTCAATTTTAGACATCGTATTACTTATATCATATTGTATATTATTCAATTACATTCAAACCCTTTCTATGTAAGTTTTATTAATGATTCCAATGTAATTGAATACTATACAAATTTATCTTTTATTTACAATATTGCTATTAAGCAAAATTTATTTTTAACATTTTATCATTCTCTTGTATAACCTTCAATTTCAAATTCACATTCATTTTAACTTTTGAGTATTTTAGATAAGCTATATGTGTTTTAGAATGCAATTGAGTATTATATAAATTAATTTATCCTAGTTCAATTATTTTAAGTTGTTTTAAATTCCAATTCTCTTTTGAAGCACTCTAATTATTCAAAATTTTGCTTCATTTTAATAACTGGAAATTGTAATGACCCGTAAATTTTTTAATAATTTTATTTTTTTAATAATATATTTAATTGAAATTTTGTGAAATTTTAAATAATATAATTTTGAAATATAAATTTGATATTTGGAATACGTCTACTTTGACATAGCAAACGGTATATTTTCATCAGATAATATGGAAGTTTATTTTCTTGTGTAATTTTATTTAAATTCAAATCAGTTAAATTTGATGATAATAAAATGTTTTTCAAACCTGAATATTTTTATGTAATAAATTTGTAAATTGTCTTTTGAGTGAGGCGTCATATTTCGTTTCTGCAAATTTGGATTGCTATTACTCCGTTTATCTTAATTCTGGCATTTTAGCAGCATTTTGGATACCGATATCGACTTTTGATAGGATGGTCCTATCACTGATATCTGTATACCGTTTTGATCATCTCGTCGTGTTGATATCTGCGGTATATTCATTTCTGTGTTTTAGAGTTCCAGCATGCGGTGAAATCTATGAAACGGTTCGCCGTATCGGTACATTTTGAGGCTTTTGAATTCCTTGTATACTTTCATTATCTAGCCATGTGATGATGAATGGCCATAAATTATAAATATTTCATGAATTTAATATTTTGACTCTTGGCTTTCACTGTCTTTTGATAGTTCTATATACATTTTGGTTCGCTCATTTGGGTAGCTTCCTTTCTTGGTCATGCTTTATAAAAATAAAATATTATTATATCAAAGCTTAAATAGTGAGACGTCTAAGCTTGTCTACCAACCTTGTTCTCTTTCTCTTCCAATCAAGCAGTTAACTTCTGTTCATTCGTGCTAGGAGATATCCATAACAAGTAAAGCTTGCATAAGATTTTTTGAAACTTATTATTCTTCTTTTAACGATGCCCATCCTCCCCCCAATGTTGCAACCCGACCTCTGCTTCATCACTTCTCTTCTTCCTCCTTGATCTGGCATGCAAACAAGCTTTCAACTCCTCCTTTATTTATAAAATATGTATGCATATTGGTAGCCGCTTGCCTCTCATAATCTTTTTCCACAAACCGCATCATCACCTCATCCACCCCTAGCCTCCATAGACCGAGCCTCCACTGTGGATGCCTCAGGCCGACTTGACCATCTTTGCCACGCGAACCGATGATCAGTAGCTCTCCCCTCTTTTGCAGCTTCATCTGGTACATACATACATACATACATACATATATATTGTTTTTATGTCTAAAGATTTATATTGGGTGATATATATTATTATACAAGGTCTGTATATATTATTACCCACTGTTGTGTTTAAGAATTAAATATATATTAGTTGTAAAAGTTACAGATAACTATATATTTGTTATATATTTCTAAACTGTTGAGTCAAAGTGTGCACGTATATTGGATTTTAATAATATTGATTTTTTTTCCATTGTTTGTATATACATATAAAACTGTATAATATTAATACATATACATATGGGTTTATTGATATTATGTTTACGTAAATACTAGTTGTATATATACAGTGATATGTTCTACTTTATATAATATAGAGGTGTATATAAGTATATATATTATGTAACGACCCGTAAATTTCGTTAATTAAATTTGTCATTTTAATAAGATATTGGAATTAAATTTAGGAAGAAATGAAAAAGTTTATAATTAATAATGAAGCAAATGTTGAAAATAAAATAAAACCATGGAAAATAAAGCTAAGTATTAACGGTTGAAGTGAAATTACGAATAAATTGAAGTAATGTGAATTGTTATACTAGGCTAAGAGTTGAATATAGGAAAACAAAGGTAAATAGTGAATTAATGAATTAATATATGTTATTTATTTAGGGTATTGAATAAAATTGGCAATCCAATTGCAATTAATGGTAATAATGTTTATATAAGCTATCAAATTTAATTTCAATGCAATACCCATATATGAATGGAATAAAATCCTAATAACATATATATATATATATATATATATATATTAAAGATAAGAATTTAATTATCCAATGAAATAATTTATTTATTTGAGAAACTACATGTAAACTTGGGCAATAAAGTTAGTCAAAGCTGAATTTTTATAAATTGAATGAAATTTGCAATCAAAGGAAATTAAGTAGCACGTTAATTGGAAACAAATTAATAAATACATTAATGAAATGTAATATAATTCAATGTTAATTAAACCCATAAAATGTCAATTTATTGAATAACTAGATTGTAAATCAATAAACGATTTTTTTTTAGATTTCAATTTATAATTAATAACATTTAATGTGAAATCAATTACAATCAATTGACTTAATTTGTGCAGTTAGGGTAGATGTGATTTGTCATTGAGGGGGTTAATTTTATAAGAAGTAATTAATGCTAAGCCTATTTATTTTATGAAAATGGATTGATTTAAAGAATAGAAAGCAAGATTTATAGATTTGATTGAAGTGTAAAATTCAATAATTGAATCTATTGCAAATAAATGAAATTCAACATTTAATATTTCATTAATTGAAACTAGATGGAATGTGAGGATATGAGAATAATTTATGTAATAATTTTGAATCCAATGGTAAACCCATCTATTTGAAAATAATGAATGGAATAATTATAGGTTAATTTAATTTAATGGAAATTTTATCTATAATTTTGAATTTTATGAAATTGAGGATTTATATTGATTAATCTTCTCTAAGTTGGCATAAAAAATTGTTTAAATCATTGAAAATGTTTGAGAATTATAAAGTGACAAAGATTGAAAATTTCAGAATTTAAACGCGAAATTTGATTTAATTAATTAATTATTTATTTATTTAATTAATGGAAAAATAGCCATTTTGGCCACTAACTCGTATTTCGATGAAACAAGTTTCATCGGATCCGTAACAGTGAATTATTATAGCATTTCAAGTTTCATATCGATCGGGCTTGTCGTTTGATCGTACGAACTCGAAATATCTTGAAATTGATTTGAAATCAATTTGAAAATATTGTTTTTAGCATAACTTTTCCATACGATGAAATTTGAACCTGAAACCTTTTCCATTGCATTTAAAATATTTTAAAACACCTATTTTGATATATGGGTTGACCCATTTCGTTCTGGAGTCGAAACGGGCATTTTGGGCCAATTATCGTTCAGCACATTTATAATTCGGATCCATCTGTCTATTCCAACTTTATTTATAAATACCCTGCTAAGCCCTAGCCTACACCTATTATCATTTTTCTGTATGTAAATTAATTCTATTCCTTCTCCTCCTCAATGGCAGACAAAATTCTATAAACCCTAGATCCAATTACAAAATTTAAAATCAAAGCGAAAATTCAAACTCCACAAACCCTATCAAATTTTATATCAGTTTGAAGCATTCAATGAACGCAAGTCAAATCCACTGTCTGTTTTTCGATTTGAAGTCCTATGTGATCGGAATTCGAGGAATCTTTATCGGCCGTTCGTTTGGGGTTTGATCGGCAGTCACGATTCGCTGAATCAAGGTTATGGGGACGTAGAGGGAGGCGCTGGGAGTACATCTGTGCAGATGGGTTGGTGAATCGATGGTCCGATTGGTGTGGAAAATTCATTAGGGTTTTACCTTCTATGGCGGCGGCTGCATAATTTTTGGGTAGGAACGTTGCTCAAACGCCTTCTTTTTTCTTCCCATCGGAGTTATTTCACAAAGACTTGCCATGGTAAGGGAGAAGGGGGAACAAGCACACTTGAAGAGCGCAGTACAACGGAGAGACCCACTACTCGGAGTACCCTCCCACCAAAGATGTGTGGTTCGGTGGTTCGACCAGAAATGCTATGCTTACACACAGGACTACCCGGTTGCAGCGGATACTAGCAGCGTTTCGCTATCCGCTGTTCTTCTAAGCGCTGTTCTATAGAAGGTGGATCTATTATGACATAACGATTAGGTGCCTAACGGACTCTTTTGGCGGAAAATCTTTTCTCGGCGTAATGAAAAAACTATTTTTTTGCAACCTAGTCTAATTTATTTCTATCTAAATATAGAAGGTTGATAACCCACTGCAGAAGGCATTCTCCCTAATAAGGCAGATACTTCTGATCCCGCTTGAACGAAACGAAAGATATTGTCGATGAATAAAAGTACATCTTGTTCATTAATATCCCGGAAATATTCTGCCATGGTTAGTGCAGTCAAACCTACTCTCATACGAGCTCCTGGTCACTAACTCACCACCCCCCCAAGTTAAGCTGGTACTTGTTGTTGCACCGGGAGCTGTTACGCCAGGTGCTAAAGCATGGGTGTTTTGTATCCATTGAGCAAAGATAGGCTGTAATTGTATAGCGGTATCTGAAAACATATCTTGGGGACGTCCTAAACCCTTCTCATAATAAGAATGTACATAACCCTATTCCGGTCTGGTCCGGTATGGAATGAACTTATAATCTGATGATCGAGTCGATTCCATGATTATAAGTTCATAACCCCAGCCCATTTTGGGCGGAACAGATCTACTAATTCTTTTATTCCAGTTAGTAAGAGGGATCTTGAACTAAGAAATAGGCCTAGAAGCTAAAAGAGGGTATCCTGAGCAATTGCAATAGGAAGGGTCGGCCGGCGGTTCTGGGGGGAGGGCGCGTGGCCGACGTCGATGTCGAAGGCGTAGGGGTTGTCGCAGTTGCATTCGATCGAACGCGTGATTAGGGTTCCTGGAGTTTCCTGTGCGTGTGCAGGGAGAAGGGCAGTGACGTGGCGGTAGTTTTGAGGTAAGTTGTTTATTTTTGTTTTAATTTAATTTTTGATTTCAATTTGTTTAATTCGAATAACTTTCGCATACGAACTCCGTTTCATGCGCGATTTATTTGTTAGGATCGTAATAAAATTCCGGACATTTTAGCGCTAGTTTGGACGAATTATGAGACTGGTCGGTTTTTGGGTTTAAATTGGATTTAATTTCAATTTAAATTCAAAAGGTGAGTGTTTTAACCTACTCACAACTTCTAAAATTTCTTATGTTTGTTAAATCGATATAGGATATGATTTAAATTTTATTTATGGTTGTTTGGCACATTTTTAATCATCATCTCCATTAATTTCATTTATTTAAATTTAATTCCTAGTTTGTTTATTCATTGCATTTAAACTGCCAGTTAATTTGTTAATTAATTATGCATTGCATATAGACTGTCAGTTAAACAGTTATTTAAATTATTATCGAATTTAACTGCTATTTAATACCTGTTGTTTAATTTCCGCTATATATTGATGCTATTGATTTAGTTGGATGATGATTGTGATAAATGGTTGATGGTTGATGGTTGATATTGAATGAATGGATGCTGTATTTTATATTGAATAAACTGCAAGTTATCATGCATTTCATTTCATTCGGATTGCGGTTTGAAATGATATACAACCGCATTTTTATTTTTAAATCGCGGATTGAAATGATAAATATATGTATCACTTGACCATAGGATAGAAAATTTTATACAGGCACCGCGGTATATATATAAATTTATATTTTGAAATAGTTTTCTATGGTTTTGCAAAAAGAAATCTATATATGGTTTTATGAGAAATTGATATTTGATGAAGGTTACTTTATATATAGTTAAATTTTGGTTTTAAGCTATGTATAAGATTGGCATAAAGTATAAATAAAGTTTGATTTTATTGAATATAATATGGATAAGTATTTATTTAAAGTAATATAGAGTTTATAATGATTTTTATAAATCAAGGTTGGGAAGATAGTGAAATCGATTGAGATTTTATTTAATTAAGAATTATATTTAATAAGAGTCCATTTGGAACTTTTTGAAATTTAGATCTTAAAAGAATATTGTTTTATAACAAAACTTGGGGTTAAGGTGATTTAAGTGAATATATCAAGTCTAATTAAATTCAAGGAATATAAAATTGTTGAAATTTGAAGTCTATTTAAAGGATTCTGCATTGATTAAATTAAATATTTCAAAACTAAATGATAGTAAAGTAAATTTGATATATATGTGAATTATAAAAGTTAGTTTTGAAACATATAATATTAAAGCTTTGAAATATACGAAAATTGAAATGGTTTATTTGGGAATTTAAACCTATATTTGAAACTTAATTGTGAAATTTAAAAAAGCTATTTTGTTATGCAAAGCGGTTTAATACTTAAACCATTTAAGTATTAGAAATTTTGTTTCAAAGCTATTGGGTTTAAGATATATATATTTGAAAATATTATAATTTCGGGAAAAGGGATATTTATAAAATAAAAATGATATCATATTGATTTGGGGTTTTAAAAATATAAATGATATCATAATTATATGGTTTTGAAACGAATGTTATATTCTGGTTTTAAAGTATAAACTATTTTGAAAAGACCGCGGTGTTATAATAACATTTGGTTGTTGAAGAGACCAGGATCGGAAGTTGTCATACTCTCTGCCAATCCTGAAAACCACTTCAACAACCGTGTACGCGGTGGAGATTCCAGAATGAAGTAGGATGGTGGCGGCGTTTCCATTGAGGTAAATACACGGACCCAACTCCCGTGAGTTGGCATAAGGTGGCTAAAACTGGAGCGATTGACGGGTTAATTGAGGTAGCACCTTTGATCGGACACATTCCTTCGATATTCTACTTTGACTTTTGGATTTTTCGGTGGCCACTTTTGATTTCTTTGATTTGGGGGTGTGGCTCGAGGTGGGCGGTAGCTGCGGCTATGCGTTACCACCGACCCGGAAGCGTAATTGATATATCTACCCTGGCATAGCCTAGTTGTGTCGTGTCACCTACCCTAGCGCGCCTTATACGATTTTGGTTTTGTACCATACCTATGGAGCGCCCTCTGTCGACGCCCAGTACGGGGGAGATTACTGTAATGTATAGACTATGGGAATATATAAATGTGTTAAGGTGGAAAATGTAAATCCTTAACGCTATTTTAAAGTAAGTTTATTTTACAATCAGACACTATTTAGCGAAATATACTACATGGTAAATAGTTTAACGGATCCTTAGGAGATGTAAATCCCGAGCATCTCTTGAGTTACTGCACTCATATTTATTTCTGTTGATTTAACTTACATAAGATCTTTTAGTTCTGACTCGAGTGTTTTGTCTTTTCAATTCGCTCGGGTCAGTCCGAGCGTTTCAGGATTTGAAGACTTTATTTCTGGAAGAAGAAGACGAAGATTTCATTATTATTATTATATATTATATGGTTCCACTACACACTGTATTCCGCTGCATTGATATTTATTGGTATGTGAACTCTGATATTTATTGTATAAAGAAGAATCAAATGTTTGTAAATAGTTTATGAACTGTATATTGATTATTATATTTTATCCTTCCGATGTAAGATTCTGTTTTGTTTTATTTCTCCTCTGTTTTTCTTTTCCACCCCATAACAATCCGCCCTTCCTTATGGTTTGAATTGGCACATGTGTCGATTTAAAGCATGCGAAAAGGCAGGATGTTACATATTAATATATGTTAAAGTATATGTTCACAGCTATATATATATATATATATATATATATATATATATATATATATATATATATATATATATATATTAAAGTGTATTTGGTAAAGTTTGCATAAGTTATAAGAGTTACAGTATATATATGTTGTTTTATTTGTTTACAAAGGTTATAAGATTTGTTGTATACATGTAGGTATCTGCAAGTTATAAAAGTTAATTGTTTAATGTAAAAAAATAAGTTTACACATTGTCTTAAGATGGTTATATGACAGCATATATATTGTCACCTATTTGTATAAGTTTACTATCATTACTATTATCTCAGTTTATATATTATATGTTTAACTATTAAGTTTTAATATGTTGATTTAAAATTTATTACGTATACATGTTTGACTTTAATATTTAAGTTTTGTGTAAACAATGGTTTTGAAATACTTATATATTTAATTTAGTATATGTTGAATTTAAAATATGATTTTTATATATAAATAGTTATATATAGTTATACATATATATATATATATATATATATATATATAAGTTCGCTTATACCATTTGTCTTTATCAACACTCGTTTCATTTGATTTCTTCAATTCCAAGCTATCGGCTATGTTCGTTGAATTCGTGCCAATCTAGCTTTGGTTTGGGATTCGTGCTTGGATTCGTAACTCATTTCATTTAACGAATCTCTCTGGCCTCGAAAGGTGAGAAATCACTCACAATTAATGTACTTATATTTATTAAATTTGATTTCAATTGAAATGACAAATGAAATATGCTGCTATTAGTTATTTACATTGCTATATATATTGTGTTTATCTGTATCTGTTCACTTGTGACATCTGAAACCATTATCTGTTATTTATATTGATGATATATGCCTATTATATTATTATCATATCTGTTATCACACAGCAAGTTCCCTGTTAGTATAGAATTCCCTATGGGTTGAAATGATACATACCTGAACGATCTGTAGAACAGGAGAAAATCATTATGGATTGAAATGATAAACCCAAGTGATTTTCATTGAATTGAATTTGGGATTGCGGGTTGAAATGATATATACCTGTATATATTTAAATTGCGGATTGAAATGATAAATATCTGCATCACTTGACCTTAGGATAGAAAATTATATACATACACCGTTGGTCTATATATATAAATATTTTGAAATGATTTCTATGGTTTTGTTAAGAAATATATGGTTTTATATAAATATATATTTTAGATATTATATAAATATTATTTTATATATAGTTAAATTCTTGATTTTAAGCTATGTATAAATTTGTTTTAATATAAAATAAGTTAATAATAAAGTTTGATTTTATTAAAATATAATATGGTTAAGTATTTATATATTTTTATATAGAGTTTATAATGATTTTGATAAATTAAGGTTGAGAAGATGGATTTGAAATTAGTTTGAAAAGGTATTTAATTAATAGTTTATTTAATTAAATCGATTTGAAACTTATGGAATTTCAAATTTTTAAAGAATATGATTTTATAACGTGATTTTGGTTTAAGGTGATTAAATGAATATATCAAGTTTAAATAAATTGAAGGAATGTTCAGTTATTTGAAATTTGGAGTTTTATTTAAATGATATTGGATTTATTAAATATTTCAAAACTAAATAATAATAAACTGAATTTGATATATATATAAAGTTATCAATTTTAGTTTTGAAAATGTGGTATATTTAGAGCTTTGAAATATATTGAAATTTAAATGGTTTATTTGTGGTTCAAACCTGTGTTTGAAATCGATATAATTTAAATAGTTTATTGAGAATTGAATTGAATTGAAACTGATGATTTGAAATTTGATTAAATTTGGATTTTTGGAACTGGAGTTGATTTGGAATTGATTTGTGAAATTTGAGGAAGCTATTTATTATATAAAGTATTTTTAAATTTTATTTAAAACTATTTATATATTTTACTTTATAAATTTTTTTATAAACTATTTTAATATAAACTATTTTAATATAAACCATTTTGATATAAACTATTTTAATATAAACTATTTTACTTTATAAACTATTTTATAATATATACTATTTTAATATCTAAACCGGTTAAGTGGGAAGTACTATGATTTCAAAGTCATGAATTTCAAAGTATTATGTTTTGAAAGTGTTATAATTTCATGTGTTTGGTTACGGAAGTGTTGTAACTTTGAAAGTGCTATGATTTTGGATATGGATATATTTGAAATGGAAATGATATCATATTGATATAGTTTTGAAATGGCAATGATATTTTGGTTTTTTAGGTATAAACTATTTTGAAATGAACACGGTGTTATTATAACGTTGGTTGTTAAAGAGACTGGGATCGGAAGTTGTCATATTCTCTGCCAACTTCGTAAACTACTTTAACAACCGTGTACGCGGCGGAGATTCCAGAATGAAGTAGGGTGGTGGCGACGTCCTATTGAGGTATACACGTGGACCCAACTCCCGTGAGTTTGCATAAGGTGGCTAAAACAGGAGCCATCGACGGGCCAAGTGAGGTAGCTCCTTCGATCGGACACATTCCTTTGATACTATATTCTGACTTTGTCATTGATTTGGTGGCCACTTTTGATTTTTGATTTGGGAGCGTGGCTAGAGGTGGGCGGTAGTGGCTGCTATGCATTACCACCGGTCCGGAAGTGCAATTGGTATATCTACCTTGGCATTGCCTAGTTGTGCCGTGTCACCTACCCCAGCGCGCCTTGTACGAGTTTGATTTGTGTCGTACCTATGGAGTATCCTCTGGTAGCCTCCCAATCTGGAGGTATTACGGTACTGTATAGACTATTGATACTATAAAATGTGTTAAGGGGGATATGGGTAATGCCTTAACGCTATTTTAATAGTTTATTTTGCTTTAGACATTATTATAATAGCGTATATTACTACATAGTAGATAGTTTAACGGATCCTTAGAGGATGGTTATCCCAAATATCCTTTGAGTTACTTATATTTCAGTTGTTATTTCACTTGAGTTGGATTTATTGATATAAGAATGTTAATTCTGACTCGAGTGTTTTATGTTTTGCTTTACGCTCGGGTCAGACTGAGTGATACAGCTTTTGGGACTCATCTTTGGAGTTGGAGCTTCGTTTAGAGATCCATCTACATCTTTTCATCTTGCAGTTATTCAGTTGGTTCCAGTGATGTATTTCGATCTTATATTCGACTATTGTAGTTGAAACTTCAGTTGTATCTTATTTAACTTTGATATATATAGTAGCTTCATGAACAACTATTCCTTTGTTTCTGCTGCATTATTGTTATATTACTCTGTGTTTGTGATTCTGTGATTATTTATTTACTGTATATGCTGAGTTTTGCCAAATATAAATTAAAAATCTGGTATTGCGAGCAATTCAAATCCGGCATGTATGGATGCGAATGTTTGAAAATATCAGGGTGTTAAAGAACTTAATATAAAAATGAAGAGCTAAATTTTCGGTTTCACTTCAACCATTTTGAAATAAACACACACACACACAGATATATATATATATATATATATATCATCAAATCACACTTAAGAATTCCGAATTAAATCCGTTTTCCCAAAACAAAATGTATCAAAGCTACTAACTGATCTCTCCACTTTGAGACTCGAAAATGAATGTCGATGATGCTGCAGCATCATTGAAATTATTTTCTAGCGACAAAAGAAGAGAGTATGGACTCACTTCTTCTAAAATTTCTATGGAAACAATTTCCAATTAAAATACTTTCTAATAATATATATTTTTCAAAATTTTGGACCAAATTTAGGAAAGTACCGGAAATTAAATTCTCAAATCCCTATTTTAGTTCATTTCATTTGGAAATGGGATTTATAAACCTACAACAATAGTTAATGGTTTAGGAAATGTTGACAAAGCAATAAATGACAATATAGGATTATTATTTCTAACAACCAATTCATTTAACTATCAAATTTCAGAAAGTCGAAATTAGCCATAAGGGCCTCTTTAGCAAGTGCAATTAGTTTCTAGGACACACAACTAAAATAATTACTTTTAAGGACAAAATGCAAAATAATTAGTTTCTAAGGCCCAAAAACCTAAGAAATTATGTCCTTGAAAGTAATTGGACTGCTGACTTTGTCCTTAAAAGTAATTATTATGTTGACTTTGGCCTTGAAATTAATTTTTGCGGATGTGTGTCCTAGAAACTAATTGGACTGCAAAGTTTATCCTTCTGGTGAAATGCCCCTTTCAGAAAATTATACCTATATAGATAAAATATAATCATATAAAAATTACAAATTTTGGAAACAATATTGTGTCAGTTTTTTATGTTCAAGTGTTTTGAAATCCCTATCGATAGCGTTGGCCAGACGAGTCGATCAAAACCCCAAATCAAACTTAACAACTCAAACAACATAATATAAAATATTTTTATGTTAATTACAAATACACTCCTTCACAGGATGATTCAAGAATGGTTTTAGAACAAAGATGGAGATTCAAATTTTAAGTGACCTTAATCAAAGAGAACTACAAAGATAGGTTCGAGAGAAAGATTCGATAATTAAATTACAAATGAGAAAATATGGATAGACTCATATTAATCACGGATGACCTTAACCGGGTCAACCGAGATTCCAAGAGTAAGATCGATGTGGAATTCAATTTCCCAGATAATTGGAGAAGTGAAATCACCCAATATCAGGATAATCTCTGACTGTCTGGTGGAGTCAAGATCGCTAGGCAGAAAAGATAAAACTACCTGCAAATTGGAAAGTGATACTTTATATTGAATTTATTGGTTGTATGGCTTATGGGATGATTGGGAAGTGATTCTTTAAATTGTTTAGGATGTATGAATAATCTATTGATGTTCATCTATGACTGTTAAGTGTATGGATACTTAGTAGTTTAATTATCATTCTATATGATTAAAAGTTTCTGAACCCGAACAAACCATTTGTTTTGCTTGCTATGGATGAATAGTTGGTTACTTTGATTGCATGTGATGGCTGTATGGTTTTGTTGCAAGTGACTATGGTTAGATTATGTTGTTTGTTTGTTATTAATTGAGACAACTTAAATTTTTTCTTTTACATAATTATTAACCTCTTTGGATTGTATAAGTGAATACAGGTTATGGAAGCAATTGCTACTACTTTGGTTTCATAAATAAGCGTTGTTTGCTCAACCGATAGGTACATTTTCGGATTACGGTTTTCAAGCGATATTATATTGTTTTCTGCGGCTTGTGATATATTATTTTGAAATATGTGATATATATTGTTGTTATTGATATTATTATTTTTTCCCAGACCTCTTCGTATAAAGGAGTCTCTTTTAAAATTTTCTGTGAATTTTGGACTTCGAAAATTTTGTGAAAGTAAAGATATTTTTAAACTTTTATTAACATGAATATGAAGGATTTAGCTGGTTGTAAATTAATATATTTTATTTAAATTATTTAGTGATAAGAATTAATTGTTTATAAATTGAATACTTTGAATAAGATATATTGATTCCTTAATTTCTTCTTTTTTTCCTTTTCAAGGATGAAAATTTTTGAGTGGGGGAGAGTGTAATGACCCGTATTTTTCGATAATTAAATTATTGAATTTAATAAGATTTTGTAACTAAATGTTGGAGGAAAATAAAATCCATGATGTAGGAATGAGGGAACTAACTAGAATAAAGTTTAATAATGTATATTTAATGTAATAGATGACTAATTGAATGTAATATCATGTAATTGTAATAATTGTAAGTAATAATTGGTTATAAATTTAAAATAAGAAGATAAATTAAATGTTATATTAATTAGTGAAATAATACATAATTAATTGTAATTGGATAACATTAGTGTTGTTTAAATGGTTGTAACATTTATTTGTATATGATAAACTCATAAATGCGATTAAATTAAGTAAAAGGTAACAATTGTTATTTATCACCTATTTATTTGATTTGTTAAATTAAATTGGACAACAATAGCAATTAATCTACTTAAATATTTCAGTTAGTGTGGATTTAAAATGATAATTGTATAATATTAATGTAATAAGACATAAACCGATGTTAACTATGTCCACAGAGCAATGATTGATTGAATAAAAGGATTGAAATCAAATTTAATTGATTTATTTGAGTTTAAATTATAACTAATAGGTTTATTACAATTGAAATTAAATACTGTAATTAGTGAAATAATTAACATTAGATTTGACATGGGAAATTGGGTTTTAAAAGATTGTTAATTTCTGTGTAATTAGAAATGATAAAATTTATTAATTATGAAAATTGAATTGAAAAGTGATTTAATTAATTTAATAATAATTTATTTAATTAACGTAAAAATAGCCATTTTGGCCACTATCTCGGATTTTGACAAAACCAGTTTCATCGGATCCGAAATAGTGAATTGTTGTAAAATTTCAAGTTTCGTAGCGATCAGACTTGTCTTTTGATGATGCGGACATGTCTTTTGATCGTGTGGGCACGAAACGCGTAGAAATCGATATAAAAGAATTTAAATGAATATAATTTGATTTTAACAATAACCTATGAAAATAATAGAATTGAGCCTTCAAATACGTTTCATTGCGTTCAGAAGGCCTTTCTACATTAGGATAGCCTGTCGGCATGTTTCAATCAGAGTTCGGGCTGTTTTGGACCTAACTATATAAATATAGCACGCAAAACAAGACTAAATATTATTAAAATATTCCTAAACCCTTGCCACCATCTTTCTTTTCTTTCAATGGCCGAAATCTCACTGACTTCCCGCTTCGATTTCTTCCAATCCTTGCATCGAAATCAAAATCCTCCAAAAGCAAAGTTGTAGAGCACGACGAGCTCTACAATCCAACGGTTGATTCGTGTCGAAGCATCATGAAATCACAGAATTGGGCCTTGAAATCGCGGTAGTGTTCGCGTTTTTCAAAATGAACGGAGGGGGTAGGGTGGTCTGCGCTTGGGGCGGTGGCATCTCTAGGCGTGGCGCACGCAGTGGTGGCTCTCGATCTACATTGGTGGCTTGTTTCCGCATTCGTGTGGAAGCTTGTTGATGCGTACGTGGATTTTTAGTTCATTCCTATAGCTTTTATGAGAGAACGCGAGAGAAGGAGAGCAGGTGCGTTATTTTTTTTAATTTTTTAATTTTTTTAATTAAAGTTTTAAATTCGTATCGATATTGATTAAATCTTAACTTTTCCATAAGAGCTTGGATCTGGATGCGGTTTCTTCCGTTGCAATCGTATCAAAATTCGAGACAACATGGAACTCGTTTGGTTGAATTCCGAGACTATTCAAATTTTAGCCTTTATTTGAATTTTAAATCGACTATAAATCAAAGGTGAGTGTTTTGACCCACTCATAACTACTAAATTATCTTATGTTAGTTAAATTGAATTTATGATGTGAATAGAAATTTATTGGTTGAGTTTAATATATTAAAATTGTCATTTCAGTTAAATCTAACTTTTATTGAATTTAATCGCCATTTAATTTAATATTGAATATAAATTGCCTATTACTACCAGTTATTAAGAATCATTCAATTGTTGTTATTTATTGGCTGATTGAATGGTGATTGTGATGGATGTTTGATTGTTCGTATTGGATGATTGGATATTATATTTATATTGTTGTAACACTGCAAGTTCCCTTAGTTATTGTTAGAAAATCCTTATAGGTTGACATGATACATACCCGAACAATCTATAGATTAGGGAAAAATCGTTATGGGTTGAAATGATAAACCTGAGCGATTTTATGGATTTTATTTTAATTCAGGATTATGCGTTGAAATGATATAACCTTAAATTTAAATTATTATGGGTTCAAATGACATAAATCCGTATCACTTGACCGTAGGGTAGAAAATTATATACGTGAAAGAGGCTATGCAGTAGGATCGTGTAATATGGAATAACGAAATTGTCTAGGTAGATAAAGTAAGTAAAAGAAAGGTAGACACCAAGATTTTATACTGGTTCGGACCTCTAGTCCTACGTCCAGTCCCTAAGCTTCACTTAGGAATTCCACTAACTAAAACCCTCACTTAACCCGGAGGAATAGGTTTACAACTTACCCGAACAACCGAACGGGATTTCTTGCCTCAACTACTAAAGAGGACTTCAACTCAATTACTAAAACAATATTCGACTTGTTGTGTTCTTGTCAACACTGATGAGTCTAATGTAGTACAATATTCCTATAATCTTGTCCTCGAGAGTATGCAATGTGTTTGTGAAGATTTAGGAAATGTGAATTGTTATGAA